>BSBM01000011.1:8205000-10605000 GCA_027924585.1 Larix kaempferi
TGGAAAGTAAAGTAAAGTTGTTAGGAACCCATGTCAACCCTTCTATTTACTTTGTTAGTATATTATTGTTGGATGCATATGTTTTGTAAGTCGTCCCGTAGTAATTGTTGATCCATAGTTTGTGTTATTGTTGTTGGGCACATATGCTTTGTAAGCCGCCTGTAGTATTTGTTTATCCATAGTTTGTATTGGCCCATGGTTTTGAACCATAGTATTGGTGCCTAGATTTAGTATATAGGTGTGTGTTGAGGCCAATGAAGGCACGGTGAAGTTATTTGTAATGAGCTTGCTCAAAGGATGTTGCCCCCTCGAAGTGGCCTGTGATCAATAAAAGCGATTTTGAGTTCTGTTATTTCTGCTATCTCGTGTATTTTCATTAATTAATTGTTGCACGTTCTTCACATCTAGTATCAAAGCACTTTCTTGGGCTCGCTGGGTGAAATTTCTGCCAAAATGTTTTTTGCATTTGTTGCAGCTTCGGATCTGGGAATAATCCCTATCCGCTTAACTGTGGGAAGGACTTGGGCATAAGCCCTAAAACTCATAGTGAGGAGTACCACAGGAACACCAAAGTAGTTGTCCCATTAAGAGGACCTGCTAGCAAAAAAGGGCAACGACCCCTACCTGATTGACTAGTTCCCACCCGTGAGGTAAACCAAGAGCTGTCGTTTGTGGCAAAGCGGTTATCAGTTTTACCTGAGCCGTGGAGTGAGGGGTACTTCCCCAATACACAAGCCATCAGACAGCATTGGTGGCCGAGTGAATCCCCTGAACTGTTAGGAAGCTGCACATACCTGGGGTCCATATCTATTTTCAGCTGAACTGTTGCCGATCACTTCCGTGCCATTTCAGATCTTGCCGTTTAAGATCCATTTTGAAAGCCATTCCAGATCCAGCCATTTTCGATCCATTCTGAAATCCATTCCAGATCCAGCTATTTTCGATCCATTCGGCACCGTTTCAGATCCATTTGTTTTCGATCACTTCCGTGTCGTTGCAGATCCAACTATTTCCAATCCCTTCTGCGTCGTTTCGTGTCGTTGCAGATCCATCTATTTTTTATCCCTTCTGTGTCATAGAAGATCCATTCCTTGTTTTAACTCTATTTCCCTTGAAACTTCCTGGGCACCCCTGTAATCCCATTCTGCATATTTCATTCCTAAGGACCCTATCCCAAATTCTACTTCTCAAAGCAAGAAATCTCACATTTGTCTATTATTAGGGTTTGCCATAACTTCTTCAATTTTCACCCACTAACCTCCAAATTTTTCCACCGTGTTAATTCCTTATTTTTGCTTCTTTGTCCCTCTCTGACAAATTTTCCCATTCTTTCACCTCACTTCTGAAATCCTTATTTTCTACTTCCCTATCCATTCAAAAGTGTCCAAAACCTAGTCAAACCCCAATTACCCAACAGATTTTTTCCCAAATCCAAATTTTCCTTTACTAAATAAGCTTCTATTTGTGTTTTTCTACCCATCCCCCCCCCCAAAAAAAAATCTTGGTTATGGTTGTCACTCGTGTAGGATAAAAAACTATGGAGGAAGCACTTGCAGCCATCCAAACCAAACTCCAGGATCTTGATGAAAAATTTCTCAGCCTCCATCTTCAGCATTCAGCCATGAACAATAACTGCAAGCCATAATCTTTTGCAGCCACTTGGTTCTCGTCTTCCAGCAATTTTCGTGGACCGAAGCTTGATTTTCCTCACTTCAATGGTACTGATACGACTGGATGGATATACCAGGAAGAACAATATTTTAGTCTACATAATACTTTTGATGTCCAGAAAATTTCACTTGCATCCTTTCATTTGGAACATGAAGCTCTTCAATGGTACCATTGGTACACAAAGCTCATCACGAGCCAAACTGGATAGATTTTTGCCAACTCCTTTTGCAACAATGTGGTCCTAGTGCTTTTGATGACTTCACAGGAGCACTCACTAAACTTCGCCAAATTGGCACAGTGAGAGAGTATCAGACAAAATTTGAGAAACTAGCCAATCACACAGAAGGATTGTCTGATGAATTCTACAGGAGTTGTTTTATCAGTGGTCTCAAGGATGAAATCTGCTCAGAGGTCAAAATGTTCTATCCCAACACAATGACGGAAGTCCTAGGGCTGGCTAAGTTGGAAGAATAGAAGATTGCATCCCAACAATGCTCCAAACCCACTTTTGCTCCCTTTCAAAATATGGGTTCTCAATGACCTCCCATTCTGCCAGCTCCTCGACCAACTCCTATCAAGCATTTGTCTGAAACAGAGATGCAGACATGCATAGAAAAAGGGATTTGTTATAATTGTGATGAGAAATTCACTCGGGGACATAGATGTGTTCAACAAAAGCTCTATCTCTTGGATATGGATTCTCTTCCTGCCTCTACAATTGGTGAAGAAACTCCAGATGCAATGGATGATCAGGTTGCCATTCAGGAGCTGCAACAACCAGAGATATCTCTCCATGCTTTATCCGGTGTCACCATCCCCCAAACAATGCTGGTCAGGGTTTACTTCAAGAAGCTCCCTCTTACAATACTCATTGATTCTGGTAGCACTCATAACTTCATTAACCCTCGGATCGCCAAACATGCTGATTGTTTTGTCCATCCTTGCTCCAACTTTGAAGTCATGGTTGCCAATGGGGGCACCTTACCTTGCAAGGGGAAGTGTCACAATGTGTGTATCTCTCTGGAAGATTATAACCTGCACTCTGACATGTTTTCCTTGTCTCTAGGCGGATGTGATGTTTGGGCGTTCAATCGTTACGCACACTTGGCCCCATATTATGGGATTTTGCTGAACTTTGGATGCAGTTTTCATTCAATGGGAAACGACACAAGTTTAAGGGCTTACAACAAGGGTCTCTCTACATCATCAGTTCACATCGCTTGGAAAATATCCTTAGGAAGAATTCACATGGTGGCATCGCTCAACTCCATTCCATTCAGATGCACCCATCAACGGTCTCTTCTACTTCCTTGGATAGATATGCAAGTATCATTGCTGAACCAGTGGGCTTATCACCTTCAAGAGACCTTTCCGGTAAGAATTTAGACGCATCTACATCTCAGAAGGAACTGCTGGCTATTTTGCATGCAGTACAAAAGTGGCATCCATCCCTATTAGGGAATTATTTCTGCATCAAGACTGATCTCCAAAGTCTGAAAAATTTCCTGGAACAACGGGTCTCCTCCCCAGCACACTTGGCCCCATATTATGGGATTTTGATGAACTTTGGATGCAGTTTTCATTCAATGGGAAATGACACAAATTTAAGGGCTTACAACAAGGGTCTCTCTGCATCATCAGTTCACATCGCCTGAAAAATATCCTTGGGAAGAATTCACATGGTGTCATCGCTCAACTCCATTCCATTCAGATGCAACCATCAATGGTCTCTTCTACTTCCTTGGATAGATATGCAGGTATCATTGCTGAACCAGTGGGCTGATCACCTTCAAGAGACCTTTCCGGTAAGAATTTAGCCGCATCTACATCTCAGAAGGAATTGCTAGCTATTTTGCATGCAGTACAAAAGTGGCATCCATCCCTATTAGGGAATTATTTCTGCATCAAGACTGATCTCCAAAGTTTGGAAAATTTCCTGGAACAACGGGTCTCCTCCCCAGCACACCTAAAATGGGTTATCCAACTCATGGGTTCTGCCTATGCGATCACTTACAAGAAGGGTAAAGGAAATATGGTGGCAGATGCTCCTTTTCGCACACTTGATGACCCAGTTTATCTTACAGATATTTCTCTGTTTGTTCCACATTGGTTGCAATCTGATCAACAGGGTTATCCCTTCTATGAACTCCATACTTCTCCATCAGCAGGGCACTCTAGGTTCCTCAAAACGTATGACCGGGAACAATGTAGCTTCTTTTGGCAGGGACTAAAAATGACAATTCAACAAATGGTGGTTGACTGTGATACTTTCCAGGTCAACAAGGGTGAAATGACACTCCTTCGGGATTGCTCGAACCCTTGCTCATCCCTGCACAGATTTGGATAGCTATTTCTATGGATTTTGTTGAAGCACTCTGGTGTTACAATACCACATCTAAAATGACACCAATTGAAGCAGTCTATGGACAGGCACTACTAGTTCTTCTTCCATATAGCCTCAGTAGTTCCCCAGTTTGGGAAATTGAGTTGGTTCTTCAAAACCGCGATGAGATTCTTCTCATTCTGCAGGAGAATCTTCACATGGCAAGAATTTGACTGAAACAACACGTCGATCAACACCATTCTGAGCACCATTTTCATGCAGCTGATATGGTTCTTCTTCGTCTACAGCCTTCCAAGCAATCCTCCCTGAAATTCAAAAGGTGTAATCTTCTCTCTCACTCTATCACAGAGGCATTAATTCAGTGGCACGGAATGCAACCTGAGGATGCTACAGGGGAACCACTCCTTCAGATTCCGCATCAATTTCCACATTCCAAGCTTTGAGGACAAAGATTTTTTTAAGGGAGAGGGGATGTTAGGAACCCATGTCAACCCTTATCTTTACTTTGTTAGTATATTGTTGTTGGATGCATATGCTTTGTAATTCATCCCGTAGTAATTGTTGATCCATAGTTTGTGTTATTGTTGTTGGGTGCATATGCTTTGTAAGCCGCCCATAGTATTTGTTGATCCATAGTTTATATTGGACCATGGTTTTGACACACACTTATATCCATAGTATATAAGTGTGTGTTGAGGCCAATGAAAGCACGGTGAAGTTATTTGTATTGAGCTTGCTCAAAGGAGGCTTCCCCCTTGAAGTGGCTTGTGATCAATAAAAGCGATTCTGAATTCTTATATTTCTGCTATCTCGTGTATTTTCATTAATTAATTGTTGCAGGTTCTTCACAAAAGTTTATTTAAATCAATTTGTATAATAAAACATACCTTACGTACTTTTAATTACAAAAAACAAATCAACTTAATATCATTGTTATAGTTTTCAGTAGTCCATTAAATTAAATAAATAATTTTGGAAGATGAAAACACAAATGAGAAATCTTGTCATATAGAACTTTATATCCTTGTGTACATGTGGTGAAGGAAGGGGGTAATTTCATTAGTACACCAAAATTCATCATAAAATGTATAGTCTTTTAATATATGAAAATGATGCTCTATAGCAATAGTGTCTTCTCTTCACATGGTTAGCACTCTTATTGGAAGATACCAATGATTTATATAAAATATTTAGTTCCATTTCTTCATCAGCTTAGATTCCTTTAAATAGAAAATAACTCGTCGTAACAAATGTCCTCATAATGTGTAGAACAATTAAAATAAGCATAAGATTATCTTAGCCCTAAATCCATGATAGAAAATCTTTGAAGATATATTGTACTATTTGTACTTTTGAACATTTCCACTCACAGGCTCCTTTCACTCCTTAGATTTCATTCAAAACTATTGCTTTTTTTTCTTTAACTTTGGTTTACTTGGGGATCATGATCTCTATTTGAACTTATTGTTGATGGTATAAATGTCATACCTTCCTTAACTTATTAGGGATCAATTTTCATTGGATTGGTCCAAATTCAAATTTTGGTTCAAAGGTCATGTTTGGTGATTGGAGGTGTCATGTTTGGTCCTAGATGCTTAATGTAATACCTTCTCTAACTTATTAGGGACCGATTTTCATAGGATTGGTCCAAATTCAAATTTTCATTCAAAGGTCATGTTTGGTGGTTGGAGGTGTCATGTTTGGTCGTAGATTCCTAAAATCTATATTTATAGATTAAGGTATTGGTTTCTTCTCTTGGCCATAATAAGGATTTTATACACCTGCTTCATGCACAAATCTTATTGAATCCATCAACATCTCACATTAGAGGACATGTACTATACATTGGGAGCTCACATGTAGAGTTCCAAGGTATCATTCATGGCCATGGGTGCCTCAAATATTCCTTTAGGGAATCAGGCATGTGATTCCTCTCTCTATAATATTCAATACCCTAAAACCCATAACTACTACTTAAAACCACTTTATGTCTCCAAAACCCACTCACAAGACAAGGATACTCTCAAGAGGCCCCATGTGTGGTTGTTAGATATACACTTCTTAAGCTTAGATGTCTAAACACTTTCTCTAGGTACTAATATCTCTATTTCTTACCCTAACCATGTCTAAAACCTGAGGCCTATCCCTAGTGCTAAAACAAAGTAATGATGGAACCTATATCCCCATATAGAAGCAAATGACTCCCTTAATAGTTCATGTTTTGTGGTTTGAAGAATTATTATTGGTCTAAGATGGGTAGAGTTTCCTTTATGGAGTAAGGAATGGATTGCATCCCTTTATAACCATGTTGAGGGTCGAGAGATCCATCCTTAGTGTTCAAATTTTCCTAATGGTTCTGATATGCCCACTATGAGGCCCAAAATATTCTTGAGAAATCATGTATGGTGATTTAAGGTGACGTTCCTATATTGAATACATAAAACCTTCCTTTGTGTCCCAAGTCTTGTCTTTACTCCCTTTATCATGGGAAATTCCTCACTACCTAACCTTGTTGCTAGAATCCTTCTAGCGGAGACCATATCCACTTTCAAATGCCAAAGGTCGCATATATAGGGCATGTGTGGTGGTTCAAGCCTTTATTTACGGTCTTTGCAGAAAGGTCCTTGCATATAGAGGGTATGTGTGGTGGTTCAAGCCTTCATTTATGGTCTTTGAACAATAGAATATAACTTTAGTGCCTAAATCATTAGTTTCATATTCCCTTTTGACTATGGTCATGGTACCAACACCCATACCTCATAATTGTACCCATATCCCAACTGAAATATAAATGATATTCTCTAGAGATGTGGTACAATGGTTTGAAGTGATTTTTATTATGTTGGATGTCTGGAATATTAATTTAGGACTTTAGGCTAACGTTTCCTATCTTGAAAATTTATAGGGCCACATGCCTCATCTTTGGTTCTCAAAACCTTTTGATGGTTCCATGTTGCAAATTGAAGGCCAAATGTCTGATAGAGAGCCTGTAGATTGTGGTTTAATGCCTCGAAGATGGCCCTTGAACCCTAGAATGACATTTTAGACCCAATAATTAAGTTTTCTCACTACACCTTGGTTAGGGCTTAATGATCGAACCTAGTTTTCAAAAAAAATAATCTTTCCAATATTCCCACTTATAGGTAAATGATCTAGTTCAGAATTCATGTGTTGGCTTAAGGTGTTTTTTTTCCCTTATATCCACGAAGAGTTACCTCAAGGCCTATGTTTTTTCCCCACTACAAACCTTCGTCTATGGTGTAAAATGAAACTTGAATTATCAATAATACTCACTAGGAGCATCACTACTATAATTTTGCATAAATGTTGGGTTGTGATGCAAATATATTCATGACTCAAGTTAAAATCAAATTCCCTTGTCATGCAATATTTGTGAGTAGTTCTCCCTCCATAAGCTATGCCGAGATTGAGATTGATATTGTTATTGTAAGCAAATCCTCGGAGAGAAGGATACCAAGAGATCGAAATGGTTAGCTTGTTGCAACTTAGTTTGGGTTTATGAATTTTGCTTCCTCCCGATAGAGCACACTTTCACCTTCCTACTATTCTTCCAAAGCTAAAAACGGTAGGAAGAGGTCACACAGTGAGCATAATTGGCGGAGAAGGTTGCATAGGTCGAGGAATTCGCATAGGAGGTTCAATAGGTCATAGAGGAGGACGGGGAGGTCGAGGAGGTCACAATAGAGGTTGAGGAGGTCAGGGAGGTCGAGGAGGTCACAGCGGAGGTCGAGGAGGTTATATAGGAGGTCAAGGAAATCATCGAGGAGGTCGAGAAACCATAGAGGTTTCAATGCCTCCCAAATCGTTCAACACCCAAATTATTTACAATTTTATTTATTGAATGCATGAGTGATACCATGAAAGGAGGATTACATGATAAGATGGGTTTAGGGTTTCACCTAGAGCAGGGCAGCGAGAGAAAATGCTCTTTTCACTTTGCAATCATTTCAACTTGACAAACTGCTTGTGCAACAAGAATAAAAATAGTAGGACCTTGGGTTGCTTGTTCATCAATTTGAATTTTCAGTGTTATTTATATTAGTATGAACATTCGCGACCCGAGAACTTGGTCGAGAAATAAATTCCCCCTAATAAATGCCCCTATTTGCATCTATTTTGCAATGGGTTTGGCTACATTTTCATTGTTTCTCGATATTTTGCTCTTCGATATTTGAAGCTATTCTTGGCTCTTTCTATTCTGAGATGAATCCAAGACATCTATTGAAAAGGAAAGATAGAACGAGAATCTAGATGAATGAAAGGACAAATACCAACATAACAAAGAAAACGGTAGACCTAAATAGTTATACCCTACACAATGAAGCGGGGATCGATTTTGAATAAGAGGAGAGAGAAGAGGAAGAACAAACACTCTTGTAGTAGAAAAGATTGGTTGATCACGAGAAAGGCTAAGAGAAGAATTAGATCATAATATGCATCTAGATTAATGGAAAATATCTTTTCGTGAACACTTATTTTTCTTAAACTTGGTTCTTTTGTCACATCAATGTTTATTTGTTCAACTTTCAATTTCAGAACGATATGAATAGCCCATGAAGCAATAAGAGGTTTAACCAATTTTATTAGTGTCATTGGCTAAACCTGATCTTAACGGTTAAGGATGGGTAGACATAGAACACTATATACGATAATTTAAGGATGGTATGCACAAATATGATAAAATAGGAAACGCAAGCATAAATTGGCCACAGATTCGAAGAGCCATAGTGGGTAAATTATGCATGCAAATAATAACAGTCTATGTATTTGCTATGGATGAATGCTAAATATTAATGAGGGTTAACGGTGAAGGATGAATATTAATGAGGGTTGACGGAGCTGCAGTCACTTTTCATCTTCTCCCTTTCAAGCTAGGAGGGATGATTGCAAGGGGTCAGACTGAAGTTTTAATTTACAGGCTTCTAGAACATCTTACAGGGTTCTACCATGGTAGAGTCCCTCTAATATCTTATGCAGAAATCAAACTAGTGATCTGTAGATGGTAAGTACCTCTCAAAACGTCTGTATTAACCTTGTCTTATTTGTTTAGCAACAGACTAGGTAGTATTTGACATGCAGATATCCTATCAAGTATGCCAATGTCTGTGAATGGGAAGGTAAGGAAACCTGCATACCACTCAATTTTTTTCAGTTACAGAGATTACAAAAATTTGAGTCCAAGGGAACATTCATTTGAAGCCATACAATTTCATGAGGTTGATTATACATATTTGCCTGAAAAGGTTGGTCATATTTTAGCCACTATATATATTATATATATCTAATTTTAGTGAATAACACTTGAAATTTGTGCCATGTAAGTTGTTGTAAACGGTAGATGATAGAAACCATAAGAAGATTTTTGATACTTTAAATTTCGAGGTGTGATGCCATCGTTGAGGTATTTTTGTATATCATAATTATGTGGTCCCATTATTCCCTAGATTGGTTTCTGGGAGGTCCTAGGATAAAATATGTCCAAAGTGGTCATACCTGTCAAGCAATTGGTTATCCTTCTCAGCTGCTCTGCAGTGCCAGGTTATGGTTTCAACAAGGGTAAAATAAAACTGAACTTCTTAGTTAATACATTGGTCTCTAAGAGCACATAAACTTTACAACTCCTGCCAATGCAAAATTTAAAATACTTATGGATTTCATTTCTCTTACAACTAATATAAATATTAATTTCAAATGAAGTAGAAAATGATGTTGCAGAGTGATAAGTAATTTTGTGCCAATATTAAGCAAAATGAAACCATCATATCCATTTAGTTTGTTTGCCTTGTGTACATTCAAAAATCCTCCTCAAGGCACTTATTACTTAAATTTGATTGTCCATTTGAGGGTAGTAGTTAATGCTCATATTTAAAGTGATTCTTGTTACTTAGAAACGCTCTTGTTAGAAGTGACTTACAAAATTGGTATCCCTATTGCTAATGATGTGGTTTTGGAGTCCATGAAGCTTAAAATTCATGCTTGAGGAATACATCAACAATTTTAGATGTCGTAATCTTGGTAGTCATAGGGCTGAAATGGGCATACTTAAATGATCAACTACCACATAATAACATCCTTACCTTATGAATTTAGAAAACCTGTGATGAAGTACATAGATACTTCTTCTCACATCTAATTTGGGATGAAAATAGGTTGGACAAGAGTAGGATAAGGGATCGTTTCCACCTTGTTCAGTTGACAATTTTCACATTTTTCTACAAACTTCTTTGTTTTGGAGTTCATTATGTGCCAATAAAATTCAGAAGAGGTATTCTTATCTTTTTGGGGGGAATTCCACATGCCATGTAGAGGGTGATGCATGCCCATGCTCAAATGCATTCTAAATTAGAGCAAATCCATGTCATATATATATAAGGTTTTTGAAGAGGATGATGCCATTTTTGACCATCCAAAGCCATCCCTTATTTCCATCTATAACATATTCAATAGATTCAATAGATACCAAGTCAAGGGAGCATTCCATATATACCCTAAATATTCAAATGTGTTTTTTATTTAAAATTTGACATTTAGAGGCCCTAAATGAGACATTTTCATCCACTTTAATTCAATTTATAGACCATAGATTGGGCATAATTATGAACCCACATCAAATGGATGATGATTGTGAAATGCATTAATTACCAGCTAGAGAAATAAGCATTAGCAGTCATGGCATAGATGTCAGTGTTTCATGGCATTCATACATTTTAAAAAGCATTCTATAACAACAAGTCCACATATATGGTTAGTTTCCTAGGCATATTTTTTGGTTAGGGTTCCCATGTTGCATATTTTGCTGGAGGGACCTACCATTTTATTTTTTAATGAACATGTTTCCTATTGCAGAGAATTTTCACCTTTGTCCCAACTCCCAGGGATACCCTATTTTTCTAGTATCAATTTCCCTTCATCATCGAGGAAAATTTGTTTGGGCAGCTATCTAGTTGGCCAGTTTTTTCTTTAATCATGAGACATGGAAAAATTCATCAAGTATTCCTTGGTTAATAAGTCCATTGAATAATCCACATCAGCCACATTTTGTTGAATCATAAAACTTGGGTTGAATCTTGCTCTCACCTTTTTTCCCAAGAGTTGTTTGATTGTATTTTGGAGACACATAACTAGATCTCTTAATTTGAAAATGGCATTTTGAATGGTGTTGGTAGATCTATTACTTGATATATAATTTTTTTGAAGAGGATGATGCCATATTTTACCATCCAAATCCATCCCTTATTTCCATCTATAACATATTATAGAAATTGGATTGTGGGAGGATTGACTATGTAATCAGCAATGAGGTTTTGTAGCTAAGCAAATTGATTGATTGAAATGGTGTTTGACAATTGCATTCTCTATTCCCTTCTCATATATGATCTCATAGTTGTAGGTGTAAAAAATCAGACCATGGTGGATAGATTATGCACTTATGTATTCAACCTAAAATTCTAGATAGTTCAAAATTGAAAACACCATTCAAAATAACAACTATAGAGTACATTAACCTACAAAGACATAATGATGATGATATGAATAGAAAACATGCAAATCTGGAATTCCAAATCATCATCACTATTTCTTTATGTTAAAATTTGAAAACAATAAACTAAATGATATAGCTCAAAAACTCAAACTCTTGAACCACCATAGTGGTGTGGCTTGCTTATCCCTTTTAGACTAGGAAGAAGAATAGGTACAATGAATTTGGACACATGCAAAACAACACCTCAACCGAAAGTATTAAACTCTAACCCTAATGTGCCTTCCTTGCATGGATAGATGAGCCAAGTTAATTGCACCTCTATTGATGATGAACAAGGGCTTGCAAGCATTCATCCTCCTAAAGATTTGTTCTCTAACTCAAAATGGGAATACAAATGCATTATTTCTTGGTTCTAACTAGGCACTACACCTTCTAATTAATTATGCATGCAATTACTAATTAAAGGAAAACCCATAATTAGAACTGAAATACTAAATATGGAAAGAATCTAAATTGGAATTGAGTTGAGAATGGTGTATGCACATGTCTCTCTTTCCTCCATACATGCCCCTATGCCCTCATTAACTACTGCATGGAACTGTTGAAGGAGGTTGTAGTGCTATTGTTGTCTAATTTGTTGGAAGAGAAAGTTGCCATAGCTGGAACATAGTCCAAGCCACACATAGGAAAAAATAACACTCCATCTAAGCAAGGAAAGTTTTATTCGCCAATCCAAGCCCCTCCTTGAACATTAATTCTCCCCCTTTGATAGGGGCTTGGTCAAGATATCTACAACCTACTGGTTTGTAGGAATGCATTGAAGAACCAATGCTCCCCTATGGACCTTATTTCTAATGAATTAGTAATTGATCTCAATATGATTGGATAGATCATGAAATGCCTGATTCTTAGAGATTTTGATACAACCTTGATTGTCATAGTAAATCATGGTAGTGCTCAAAGAAGTTGCAGCAAAACCTGAACAACAATAGGTTTTTTTCCTTGTAGAATGTGTATCACTTCTCTCCTCAAAATCCAAGTCACCTTCATCCCATTGGATTTCCTCAAAATATTCAATACCAATAGGATGAGTTTTAGGAAGATGAGTAAAATCCCCACCCGATCCAGAAAATTCAATACAATGTGAATATGCTTTTGAAATTATCCTACAGGAAAACTTTGCTTCCTACCCCCCCGGTGAAGAAATCCCATTCCATTGTATACTTTCTATCTTGGCCCCTTCATTAATTCACATGCATCATCCATACCAAAACCCTTAGACAAAAAACACAGTAGTATTGTGTATGCCAAAAAAAGAACAGAGTTATTTGAAAGACTAGATGGAGGCATGTTACGATCTGCTCCTATATTCTTCCAAACAAGACACTGTAAAAAAATCATGAACACTTAACCTGCTGAACCTGTAAAAAAACACAACCAAGTGGAAGTCTACGTGCTTTGGCAGGGTTGCAAGCAAGCTAGGAAAGTGGGAATCTCCTCCCTATCAATTCTTGGAGACTTTGTTGTAATAATCAGATAGGATGTTAGGATGTTAGGGTGTTGGTAAACTCATCTACACTATTTCTTTAGTACAATGAGTTAGGATGTTTTCTCTAAGAAGCCAACAAACTTGTCCACAACAAACATGACTAAAATAGTACAATGAGTTAGGGAATTTTCTCAAAGAAGCCAACAAATAAGGTACTCTTAGTTGTTATAACAACCTCCATGGATGAAGGAGATCTCAAACAATGTGCATAAGTCCATGTGCATCAGCATAAAAAGAACTCCTAAATTTACAAAATAAGGTAAGCAGTCTAGAGAAATGTGCATGTAGGTTATTTATACCTTAATAAATGTTCCAAAGAGTAATGATAAAGGGATTTTTCCACCAAATGGAGGAGTCAACTACCTCAACAAGCCAACCCCGTGCTAAAAGTATAAAAATTGACTAGGGAACTCATCCATCAAGGAAACTATCACATTGATGGTCAGTAAATGTAGCAATTGGAAGGATAAACCATCTAGGAATGTGTGTAATGAGGACATCTCTGATGTATATGCCATGAATCACGATGAAGAATCCATAAAAAAAGACATGGCAGAATCGCCAAGATGAAGTGTTGTAAGGGTCAACACAAAAGTGAACATGTATAATAGTGAACCATACTTACTAAAACACCTCAACACCCACAAAGTGTTCAACAGATACAACTCTCAAAAGGGAGGCATCCGAGGATAGTATACACAAGTGGTATGCCCCTTACTAAGCTAAGTGCTCCATCAAACCAACCTGTATGCCTCTAACATGTGTGATGAAAACTCCAAATAAATTATGGCCATGATGTATATACATCCAAATAGAAACACAATGCCTTCATACCCAATATACTCCAAACATAACCTGCTTGGGCAAGGTCTTCAAACTAGTACAACTACAAGGCCTTATTCACACCTATGTTATGTTAATCACCTTGTATATACATATAAACATATAGCTCTCATAGTAAGACTTAGGCTTCTTTTCATACTCATAATTTTTTACGTGCTCTCTTATTTATTTCATGTGAATCCACATTCTCATGCATTTTACTTATTAGAAGTAGAAGAAAGTTATTGTTGGATTCATTTAATTTGAAAGAGTAGTTCTAATTTGGCATAAAAGGAAAAAATACAAAAATGTGTAGTTTTTCTCTTTGAAAAGTTTTTGCTTGTGTTTATTTTGCTTTTTGGATCTAAGAACTCTCTCCTTCTTGTAGCTAGTTTTTCATCGAAAATAAAAGTGCATTGATTCATTCACTTATGCATGGTTTGAGTCGAGTCATAACACCATTGAGTTGCACTTCCGCTACCTGATTGAGTAAGACAACAAACCATTAAAATTTATCTCCCTAACACAACACATTTTAACCTCTTGAGGATACAAAATAAATTGTTAGTTAGGTAGGACACCGGGGATAGGAATCCAAATAATTTCCCCTTGTCGTTTTTCATCTGAGACATAGTTATTGTCCTTTAGGGTACTAAAATCCTATAGTATTTTTTGACACGATCATCGACCATTTTCTCGAGAGGCCCCCCCGTTCCATGGGAGCAAGCAACGAGGACTGGTTCTAGATGGAATTTGTGGAATGCTGCACTCCACTTAGTGCCTAAGGATACCTCTCCATTGTCTTACTTGTATTTTTCGTATAGGTGATACAAGGGCTTAGGGTAAGAACCTCTGGTTAACCTTCTCGGGCATGTCATGAATGAGGTAGATTAGTGGATTTTCTTCTAGGATTCTTTACCCAGGATCCCTTTCGATAGAGGGATATCCTTCCACTTTGGTCTCTCACTTTGTATTGTTCGGCTTGGATTTCATCACATTGTGGAGGATACAATCTGTTGAGGTCTCCAGACCTTAGTTAGGAATATTGCTTTCTATCATACCTTTTAGATGGTCTTTTATTTTATAGTGCTGCTTGTTGGAATTCTGGACTGATTTTTTTAGTTATTTTGTTTTTTTTAGTGACCTTTGTTTTATATGCTCAGATTTTGTGTGTAGTTCTTGATCTGTGGTTATATATATTTGTTGAGTTTTAATTGTGATGTTGAGACTTATTAAGGGTTGATATTTATTGTGATTATACTAAGCCTTTTGACTCTCATTGATTTTCTTTGATTGACTGTACCATAGCCCAATCATCTCTCTTTTTGGTTTGTACTAACCCTCTAATAGTGTCACTTGGTTCCTAGAGTTGACTGGCCTCTAAGAGGCACAGTCATTTTTTAAAGTAACTCTTATGAGTATATTACAAGAAACGTCTACACCCAGGTAAGTATCTTCACATATTTTTTTCCTTGTAAATTAAATTTTTTTATTATTACATGTTACTGAATATTACTTTAACACATTGACCATCTGGTAGTGTTAAAGGTGAGAAGTTGAATTTTACTTTTATTTTTTATTTTTTGTATTAAGTAGTTAAGACTTGTCCTGTCAGACAAAATTGTTGGTGATCAGATATGTGTTGGTAAATATTTTTAAGAGGGGTGGAACTCCTCGATTATCCTTGTGAGGAAAATTATTTTGGAGAATAAATGTCCTGACTATGGGACAACAACAAATATTTATTCAACAACATATGAGATATTCTTGGCACTAGGTGGGAAAATAATTATACACCTTCAATTACCAAGTACTATAGTGATGAGAGACTTACTGAAAAGCATGCAAATTCTATCATTTAATAGGATATATTAGGTCAAATCCATCCTTGAGAGGTGGAGAATGGATTTGTAGAATTTTCCACTAAAATTGAGAGATTTAGATGTTACAACATGATAGGGACATTGGATTATGAAGGTATATGATTAATAGGAAACACATGGGGTAGCATACACTCTTTTACAATAAGTCATCATAAGGTTCCATTCTTAGGTTCGATCATCCGTTTGTTACAAGAGGAATTGGTGCACATATGAGAACGTGAACACTTTGAAAAATAACCATCTTGAATAGTCAAGAGAAGAGAGAAGAGGTATTCACGTATGTTCACAGAAATCTTTATCCTATATATAGGACAAGGGAAGAGTGGTCAAAGGGAAGGACATAGATGGAGGTATTTCCTATCGATATGGGTTTGGATAGTATATTTGAGTTAGATTTGGGAAACTTGGATATTCTATAACCAATCACTTTTGATGATGGTGATCCGATTAGGGATCCCTCATAATAGTTATATGCAAATATTGGACTGGATACAAGGAGGTGAAGGAGGAGGAAGGAGAGCACTATGTTCGTGCTAGTGGTGGTGATCCAAATGAATTTGATTATGAGATGTATAGGAGGATCATTAATCATTTATGAGTTTCTTCTACATTTTTTTTCTTTGGAATTCCCATCCATTGTATCAACTTATCTATTACTCAATACAATACATTTTGATGACATCGAATGAGAAAATACAATTTATGGTTCTCTTATCACTCAAAACTGTCCTTGACAAATTTAGTTCCAGGGGGATCGAACAAACACTTATCCTAAACTGACAATATCACCTCACATAGTCTCATAGCATTAGGTTTTGGCCATTTGTAACTTAGGGCATGAATATTTACATAATATTTGCATACAATCCACAATATCATCATTTTTGTTTTCTTCTAGTATGGTAAAAAAGGATTCATTAGCAAAACACCTATTCACAATATGGACAACCTTAGTTCTAGGAGTAGGATTGAAAGCTACCATTTTTCAAAAAAACTTACATGTTTACGGGTTCGTCATTGCTTGATTCAATTACTTTCAGTCCTCTAAGAAGACCATCCTTGATTACAAAACTACCCATGTGTTACCAATATTCAAGGAGTTCATCATTTTCCTTAAGAACATTTCAGTTTAAATTTTGAATAATATTATACAAGTTTCACAACATTATATAAAATATTGTTTTGAAGATTTGTGAACACTAATTAACCACCTCAAAGATCTTAGTTTTGAAATTCATGGAAACTTTTAGAAGTTTTCCATAATGGTTAATTATTTTCATTTTATATTATTATTGCTAAATATAAATATCTTACTAAATGTGAGTGTAATTCAATGACTGAGGTGATGAACCCAGACTGATGGGATGAGAGAGACTTTAGGGCCATGATGAAAAAGTTAGTTAGATGGTGTGATATGGGACTCAAAGGAGCAAAAAAACACAGCTCATAATTGCATGAATTTCTACTCGTAAGAAAGATCAAGTGATCCTCTTCCTCATCACTTGAATGCCTACATTTTGAGAAAGGTAATGCGGTACAAGTCACCTTATAAAAGGCGCTACACGTCACCTTTTAAGATGTGTTGTGCCTTGAGGTCCTATCTAAACTTGTTTCCCATGGTGCAGGTAGAACCAAACAGGTATTTTTCAGATCCGTCTTCCTCGAGTGAGGGGAGTTTAGGAAGGCTAGGGGAAAGTGAGACATCAAGTAGGTCTACAAGAGTTTTATCAACTAGATGTCAAAATATCAAAAGAAAATTCCATAAACGCATGGAATTTTTTCTCGCTGAAGGGGGGTCATGTTCCTATGATGATGATACAATAGGCAACATCGAGGTGCCCTTGATGTATAGACATATAGTGAAACAATGGGTACCCAAGGATCTTCCTCAACATAACACAGATTTTTGTGTGAACAAGAAGATATATCGAATTGCACCATCGTCATTACATGGTTTGGGGTTGTTTTGAATGGATGGCATAAAGGTCGGTTACGAAATATGTACAGAATTGATGGAGTATGTTGGAGCCTATTACAACTACAAAGATTGGATGTGCCTGGTCCAATATACACGAAGTATGCGTAGATATGGATTGTCAGCAAAATATTTATAGTTGAAAGACAAAGATCAAAATAAAGGAGCAACATTGTACATTGATGGAAGGCCAAAGGCCACAAGGAATATTGCGGAGTGTATAAACAGTACACAACCAGGGTCTACAATTAAGCAACCCAACTGAAAATTTGAGGGGCGTGAAGGAAACTGTGTTTTTGTATGTGCCATTAAATCAATATTTGCAGGGGAAGAGTTGCTTATTAATTACAATTTGAATCGAGTAGATACAAACATGGTTACTATGGGAGTGGTACATCTAACAATTTACCCAACCTTTTATTAATGAATTTAATATCTTAAGTATTTTTCGTTAGTTTATTTCATTTAAATTTTCTATATTTACTTCGCAAGCTAGTGATCAGGGAAAATCCTGGCCAGTAGATGGTCAATGGAGTACAACGTCCTCGAGAGAGCAGGTATACATCTTTGTAATAGTAAAAATATAATTAGAGAAAACAGTTTTTTTTTGCTTTGTTTTTTCATTAGTATATTAGTTTGGTTTATATAATGTTATCTATATTTGATGCAGAACGTTGATCGGGGAATCCACTCGGTTGTTGATCAGACAACAGCAGCCTTGGGGAAACAAGTAAACCTGATTGTAATTGTAAAAATTAAATATGTCAAAATGTTGTCTTATTATATTAATGTTTCAGTGAGTATTTTGGTTTCGTTTAGGTAATTTTATCTATGTTTTTGTTGCAGGCCGGTTCTGTAAGGAGCATAGTAGATCATACCAGACCTGCTTCAAGGCAACAGTTATACATCTTTGTATAGTAAAAATATAATATGAAGAATAGTTTTTTTGTGTGTTTTTTCAAGAGTATATTCGTTTGGTTTATATAATGTTATATATATTTGATTCAGAGTGTTGAATGGGGAAGCCACCCCGTTGTTGATCAGACGAAAGTAGCCTCGAGGAAACAGGTAAGCCTGATTGTAATTGTACAATTTAAATTATACGTCAAAATTTTTTTTATTATATTCTTTCATTGAGTATTTTGGATTCGTTTAGGTGATTTGTTCTATGTTTTTGATTCAGGGTTCTGTAAGGGGCACCTCCCTATTAGTAGATCGGGGCAGATCACCTATAACCATTGATCCGATAAGTGGATCACGATCCTCGAGGCAGCAGATATAATTCATTGGAATTGTACCAATATAATATGTAGCATAATTTCTATTTTGTTATGTATTTTTCGTGTGTATACTAGTTTCATTATGATAATGTTTTCGACTTCTTTTCTGCAGGGGCCAGATGATCGGGGCAAGTCCCCAGCTGTGGATCAGACAACACCATCATCCAGGAATCAAGTAAACCTAGTTGTAATTTTAGGAATCTATCATTATAGATATGTTATGTTAATATAATTTTAGGAATCTATCATGATAGAACTCAGTAGTGTTTTATATATTTTTGTTGCAGACCAATGATTCGTTGTATGAAAAAGCATCACAACAATCAATAGATTTTGAAGTGCATGAGTTTATGGCCTATACTGACATAATTGGTTGAGCTATAGACCCGGTTAAGGTGATAGAGAAGACCTTGAAAAAAATTAGTGCGGAAATCCTTCGTCTAATATTCCAAATTCCACAGACAGACGAGATTAAAGCCAGGATTGAAGTGTTGAATAAGAGATCTCAAACCTTGAATCTAAGTTGCGGAATCTTGAATCATAATATAAATTCATTTATAACTTTATAATTTTGACTTTATATGATAGTGAACTTATAAAATGTAGTTTGTATTTACAATATTTTTTGAGACCACACACTAGTGGTCAAGGCAGTGTTGGCCCCAGTGATGCTCTTGGAGAGATGTCGCATCATGAGCAAACGACTCCATGTGCATTGAATCATTCACCATTGTTTTCAACTGAATAGTCGACAACACATTCCGCAACACCCTAGATTCCAGTTGTGAGTGCACTAGACGCTATTGAGCGACACACACCAGATCGTCCAGAAGAAGGGGTCGACACCGAGCCTCCTAGTATTGATATTGTCGAAGCTAGATTTCTTGGATCTTCCTGTGTCACTAGCACGGGAACAATCGAGACAACATTTTTGGTGGATGAAGATCTTGTTCCAATAAAGATAGAGAAGATACCAGGTAATTATATGTTGATCAAGTTAGTGTTTATAATTTGATTATAATATACCGATAAAACATTTTTTTTCAACTAATTATGATCATGGCATGATCGTTTTGCGGTAAAAGATGTTTTTTATAAAAATCTAAATGATTTGTCCTTGGAGATCTTCGGGCCCACCATCCGCACAAGGTGATATAGACAACCGAAAAATTTAAAAGATGAGCTCACTAATCGGTTGGTTGGCCTGTTTGACAACGAGACCTTCAATTGAGCCGTGGTCCTAAAAAAGGCTGGACAACATATGAAGATTGTTCGAGACCAATATAGGGTTCACCTAGAAAGGAACTCTAGGTATGAGCGCCCTTTGATGATTCCAACAAAAGAGTGGAAAGCTCTAGTGGAAGATGGAAAGGAGAGGGTTCTGAGAAAATAAGAAAAGCTAACACTAGGCATAGGGAGGTATGCAATAATTTCCACAATGTAATTCTAAACCTTATTATTATAGTTTTTTATATCGAATTTGGAACATCTAACGTATTTCAACACTTGCATAGGCTGTCAGACACATCAAAGGCCACAAAGGAAAGACAGGAAAAAATTGATCAGCACAAGCTTGGGCCTAGTGGTTATTCAAATTTGGCGGCACGAATTGTAAGTTTCGAAAAACCAATAATGCATCCAAATAATAAATTGCAAATTATTTTTCATTTTATTGCACCGCAAAATGTAAATTAATGACGTTATGCAAATATGCAGGCCGACCGATTCAAAGAAGTGCCCACTGAGGAAGACTTGAAGCTTGGATTCAAAGACGGATTTGGAGCTATTGTTGAACACCAAAAAATCTTGTCTGGGCAAACAAAGTCTTCTGGTACTGATCCATCTCATGCACAGGTATACAAAATCTATATAGTTTAATGAAGATTTATTACTTGTGCAATCTATTTGTTATAAATAATTGACATAAAATGTTGACTCTGTTCTAAGCAAGAAAGCAATGATCCCCTTAATGTCAAGGAGGGACAACAACAAATCGAAGATCATGCTTTGAATCCTAGTAATGAATTTATTCATATGATACAAGTTTATATATAGCATTGCAGATGGTGAACATTAATTGTACTTCTCCATATTTCAACTGCAGAGCATGTAGAGGGTCACACTGTATAGGTTGAGCCTAGACAAGAATATGAAGAACATGATGTGGCCACAACAGGTAAAAAACACCTTTGTAATGTTTTTTTAAAATGAAATACTTGTCATTATAAAAAAAATATATATCGATGCAACATTTTCACATTATTGCAGCAAATCTGAACCCCTTGCCACAAAATCCACGTCGCAAGCACTCTACGAGGCAGACATCACGACAAGCTGATGAAGCACCAAGAACTATAGGACAAGTTCTAGAAGATGAGCTTCTTTCTAATTTTGTAAAGAGAAAACAAATTAGAAAGAACTAGTGACTGAAGAAATATTGAGTAATTATTTTTGATACTATAATGTCATGCATGATTTTTGGCCTAATGAATGAATGAATAGTTTAATGAATGGTTTAATGGTTTAATGATTTAGTGTAGTAAATGGTTACCTTTATTGAATGTTAGCTTTTATTGAATGAATGTGTTCACTGAATGAATGAATGGTTTATTGAATGTTATCTTTTATTGAATGAATGTGTGGACTGAATGAAACAATGGTTTAATTAATGTTAGCCTTTATTGAATGAATGGTAGATGTTTGTTTATGATGAAATATGCATGAATTTGCACATAATTTTTTTTCAAGTACATGCATTGGGTATGGGGAATTGAGAGTGATGCGAGGGGGGGGAGGGGCCATAAGAGCTTCCACCTTCACGTGGTTGGCTCTATTCAGTAGAGAATATTAAATTATTCTCGAAACAGAGAGGAGCTCAATGAATGGCTATGGTGCTTCCTTTCTACAACCCACTCGCGTGTCATCTAAATTTTGACAATTTCTTGGAGCTTGTTGTGATGTTTGGTTTCTCCTCATAACCAATTTCAAGTTTCCACAACTTCAAAGGATGAGTAAATGATGCACTGGAACCAATATCGTTAGCCTTCTCTTTAATTTCCTTGGAATCTCCTTGAGAATATTTGAATGAGATATGTCTCAAATCCTCTAGATCATTTGCATCCTCTCCATTATGTCCAATCTTCCTGCAATAGAGAATATATCTCGTCTCTTTTCCACAACTCATTTAATGATTATTCAGAATCAATATCAAAGGAATGGATGCTCTTGAAATTTACTAAACCATCAGTCGTAGGATTAGTTACTATGTTATTTTTCAACTTGTAAAATTATAAATATGATCCATAACATACTTCTCCATGGAATTTGTAGTAGACTCATTGTATGAAATCCCTTGATAAAGTTCTAGGGATTGTATTACCCTATCACCATGAACTTAAAAATTCATAGTATTATCCCATGGGTCACACCTTTTTCCACATTCTATTTAATCAATGCTAAGCATTGGGGGGAGTTTATTTCCAATTTGGGAGGTTTGTGGGTGGAAGCAGTAGTAGGTGGCCTAATTACCAGACCTGGGATAATTCTGGGGACAATTTGGGAAAACTTGGGCATGATTCATCCTTGCTTTGAACTCCAAGTAGTTTCAAACAACAATTTCTCCACAATCTGGACATGAACAACAACAAGGAACAACAACTAATTTATCCTTTGTGCATGAGATAGACCTAATATAGTAGAAATCCTAAGCATGTCTTGAACTCTTAACAATAATAAAGGGTACTTTTGGGTATTTTTGTGCCCCATAACCTGCTCACATTGAATTTTGGGCATCAAAGTAGCATGAGAACAATGATGCAATTTCCCAAATATGTTTCAGGGCAGTCGTATATTTGCAAAGAATTAATTTGAAGAGGGTTTATTTCTATTTGGAAGACCCTATTTGATGTTGTAGGATTCTTAGGAACCATTTGGAGGGTTCTCTCATTCATCTAATTCAACAATGGTTCGCTTAATGCCTAGGAAGAAAATGATCATCGTGACCTTAAATTGATCGATGTAGGATATCTTATTACTGGTGAACCAATCACTTCCAAAAGATTCACATAGAATAATTTAAGGTTCAAAATCCCTTCAACTTCCGAAACATGGAAACCATTATTAAGGCTTGTGCCTCAACTTGTTTTTTAGTCTCTCTTCAAATGAAATTGAATTAGACATAGAGAACTCTACCCTATTGATTTCTTAGGACACCTCCAGCTCTTACCAAACCCAACTGGCCTCTAACTGCCCCATAGAAACTCAACTTGATCCAGTCATTCTTAGGAGGGACCCAAGTTACTATATCAATTATTTAGGTACCTTGAATTTGTTGTTCATTATAGAAAAATGAATTTTGAAACTTATTACTATGTGAATTTTGTTTTGATTTTTGTTTCCAATATGAAATATTATAAGACGAATATTAGAAAGTTAACACTATCTTGAGAAGAAAATGTAATAATTTATACAAAACTATAAAATGGAAGTTTTTTTTTTTTAAATACAAAACCTATGTCGGATATCCGACCATCACTCCCAAACAATCTGAGGCCTTTTCCATACCACCGATGGCTAAAGGCTTCGGATATCTAAATTTTAACAATGCATACGACGTCGGATATTCGACTTACCCTTACAAAGAATATGACGCCTTTGCTATCCCACCGATGGATAAAGGCATCGGTATTCGATGTCAACGAAGTCGGATATTGGACAGATAGTTTGTCGGATATCCAACCTCTTATAATGTGATACATTTCGAATATACGACGGGTATGGTAAGAGAGTAGTTATCAGATATCTGATGGGCATGGTAAAAGAGTAGTGGTCGGATATCCGACCTTTTATAATGTGATACATGTCGTATATTCGACGGATATGGTAAACGAGTAGTTGTCGGATATCCAACAGGAGGATATCGAAAATCCGACAAAGCATTTTAATGTTGGATATTTACCTAAGTGCCACTGACGTTAAAAAAAGATGGTGCTTGTCAGATGGTCAACAGCATGATGTCGAAAATCAGACATCTATGCCGTCGGATTTTGGATTCAAAAACCTAGTGCCATAGGCACTCTGTCGAGCATATACTCTTTCTGTTGAGAGGACACCACCAAGATGGTATATGAGGCCACCAAGGCGAAGGAAACACCTACATGCTTCTCTCTCTTATCCCAAAACCCATTCTTCCCTCTATACTTAGCCAAAATCTCCAACAGAGCTCTACAGGGGGTCTCACTAAGCCTTCACATCCATGGCACTCCTTCCAACATCCCCACACAACACAAGGAAGGTATTTCCCTTCATTGATCCATAGTTCCCTCAGTAAATCCAACCCTTACAGTGCTTACTGGTGTGTAGTAGAACTCAATGGGTAAAGGTTCCTAGCTTTCCCAACCTCCATGCTCATATACAACCATCTATTTTCCCTTCAAAACATACAACTCTGTCTTCATCATCATGGTATAGATATATTGTCTTATATTTACAAAACCTACACTATCCTTTGGATTTGGATAAAGCAAAGGCTAGAGATTTGAAGTTAAATGCAATCCCATATTGCATTTTTTAGCAACAATTGTATTGGAGAGATCCATTAAGGATTCTTCTAAACTGTGTAATAGAAGATGAGACAGTGGAAGTAATAAATGAATTTCACAAAGGGGTTTGTGTAGGACATCATGCTTGGAGAACAAATGCCTACACAATTTTGAGAGATGGTTTTTATTGGCCTAGTTTATTCACTAGGGTTATTCAAAGAGTGAGGTCATGTTTGGAGTGTCAACTATTTGTAGGGAAGTAGAACCTAGCTCCTTTTCTATTTAATCCTATAAATTTGAAGCACCTTTCCAACAATGGGGACTAGATTTCATAGGATAAATTGATCCCTCATCAAGTGGGAAACATTAGATGGATTCTTACAGCTATAAACTACTTTACTGAATGGGTGGAGGAAGTCCCAACTAGGACAGCTACAAATACAATCACAATCATTTTTATGGAGAAAAACATCCTTTCTTGATTCATATGCCCTAGAAAGATCATCACTGATATTGCACAAGATTTTAAATCTATCCCAGTGATTACTTTTTGTCAAAAATATAATATTGTTCTTTGGAATTAAATTGCCTATTACCCTCAAGGTAACAAATTAGATGAGTCATCAAATAATAATATTATGAGAATAATTAAGAAGACTTTATGTGATAATAAGAAATCTTGGGATTGCCACCTCAAACATGCATTATGGGTTGACAATATTACCACTAAGAAATCAATGGGTCTCTCTCCTTTCCAGATGGTCTATGGTATTGAATTATTCCTACCAATTCAAATTGGATTTCCAATGATGAAATTATCGCAAGAAAACAATGAAGAGGCAAATGACTTATAGAGGAGAATTAATCAATTAGTGGAAGTTCAACAGTCCAAAGAACTAGTGGGTGACATCCTCTAAGTTTATCAAGATGAGAGGAAAGCATTATTCGAATAGAAGGATAAGGAAAGATATTTCATCCCATGAGACTTGGTGCTTAGGTGGTACTCCGGACAAGAAGATCATAATAAACATGGGAAACTTGATCACTTATGGTTTGGCCCTTTCTAGATAGAAGCAACAAAAGGAGAAAATATTTATATACTTAATATTTTGAATGAAAATTTATTTGGATCGCCTGTCAATGGTTGTTATCTTAAACATTTGATGCAAATTTGAAACCCTTTGGGTTTTCTCATCATTGTAAAAATTCATGTTATTTCAATTTTTCATCTTTTTCAGATTTCAGGTTTAAAAGCTTGTAGGTTTTCAAGTTTCGTAGTTCTGATCACAGAATAAAGATCATCCAGAGAAAGGGATAGTTTTGATAGAATGACTCCATTTACCTAGTGGATAAGGCACTAGTTTGCAAGTTCTTGATGTCTCTCAAGGAGACACCATCCTCACAAGGAGCCATATGTTGTAGAAAAAATATTTTTGGGGTTGTACGCCATCAAAGCATATCGTGCACATGAGGATTAATGGTAAATAATTTCAATATTTATTTAAATTTTGAAACTTGTATCGCATCGATCCAATGGTCCTAAAAAAGATAGATCAACGGTTAAGGATCATTGAGGGTCATGAAAGTGTCCCCTCTTTAACACATAAGTCCTGAACCTCATAGTCTAAACCACTAGTTTGATGTGTCAACACCACAATTCATGATGATCAACAAAGTGGTAAATTTTTCACACGTGTTCCCATGCCCTCATAACTAAGAAGAAGACATTGGTTTCACCGGGAAGTTTTCAATGGAAAATATGGTGTAAAGTCATCAAAAAGGGCCCTAGCAAGTCAAGCATAATCCAATAAGGAGAGGACATGTGGTAGATCATTTAATTCTCTTATAAAAGGGTATAAGCCCTCCACCAAATACCTGAAAAAGTTATTTTCATATGCATCTCCTCTGATATACGAATCAAGTTATAAACATTTTTGTAAACTACCAAGCTAGAGGCTTACATAGAAACACACATGTAGAATCTTTGAGTGTATGGGTACCACCTTTCCACCTTTGCCTAAAAAAGTTCATTTGGTTTCTATGTTTTTTTAATTCACTTATTCAATATGGATCCTCATAAGAAACCAATAAACCCCACTTCTCCACCCAAGCCTAACCCCGATGGAATTTCTCATCGATAGATATGTCGAGGTTTTTGAGACCAAATTGACCAAAACTACACCTTATAAACTAAGACAGGATGCTAGTGGTAGGTTTAGAGATTCCTACACTTGAATAAAATCTTGGGAGTCAAACCTCACCAAGTATATCGTTCCCAAAACCTACCATTTCCCTGAGCTAGTATCCATTTGTGCTAGATGTTATAACCCTTACATATTCTTAGTGCTATCCATAGATGGGTCCATATCCATATTTGACATAAATGCCGATATTATTACCAAAATGTTTTCCCTATGTGGTTGGACCTATTCCTAGACCTTACAATAATAATCCTTGTTAGCAGCTTATGAATATTTAGATAAAAGAAAAAAGTAATCCTGCTACAGAGATATATGCTTAAGGGAGCAACTGTACCTAATTTCCCACCATCATATAGGGTTGATATTATGCTTGAAACTTCTAGAGAAGTTGTTTCCATGATGTGCCTGATTTTAGGTTGTGATGATGACAAAACCATTGACCTAACAATTATATGGTTTATGGTAACAATTTTTCCTCCTCAAGGTACACCTTTGGTTATGTTTAATTATGGACAGTATTTGGCCAAAGAAATTCATCTACAGATAGAAATTTTCAGCTCCACTAGATTCTTCAAATACCGATCCTATTTCGTATACCTCATATTGTTTTTTCAATGTTTGAATTTCCATACAACAAAATAGAGACGATGAATTGGGAAATCCTGCCTCTATCACTGAGTGGACACCTATGGTAAGAAGGAATGATAAAAATATGGGTTTTACTATTTTTTTTTTAAATTTTATGTATACTATCCATATAATGTTGTATGGATATGTTCCTCCCAGGATGTCCCATAGCACAAGAAACTATTGCAATTAAGTCCTAATACACGTATGGGGGATTGGTAAATTTATGAAGATTATATAATCATAATGATTAATGGATTATATATTGTTAGAACAATATCACCATCATATAAATTCCATGGACCTTCATGTTGTTCTACCTAGTGTTATTTGTCCTTCTAGTGCCTAGTATAGTGTCTTGGACCATAGTTTTTCCACATTTGACCACCTTAGACTAGTGATATATCCATGAAGCCTTGTTTTTCCACTTCTCCACTCATTTCCACCATTTTAGGAGTCAATGTGCCCCACTACCTTTCATTTATGTGGGAGTTATTGCATTTCCATGTTTTAAGGAGATGGAGTGCGCCCTCTTGAGGATTTAGTCAACTTGTACATTAATGGCCACTACTTAGCCAACTACTCACCCCATGCTCCCTCATAATGGTACATTTCGCACCATTTTGACTAGCCTAACCTCCTCATGGTCCATCTATGTTCATTGAACCTCGTTATGGTCCAATCTATGAGTTACACTTGGCCTTATCTCATTGATGGGTGAATTGGTCCAATCTAAGCCTCATTATTGTGAGCTACTCAACTTGCCACTAAGCCTCTCGATTTTGTGTCTTGAGAGCATCTATATATTGTACTCTTGTTAATGAATAATATCATAGTGGAATTCTTCCCAGTAGAGTGATTTTCCTCTACTTTTCTATTCAATATTTCTTATCTATTCTTTCTATCTCTTTGTGCAAATAATTCTAAGTGAGATTTTGTTTGCTATCCAGATATAGGTTGGATTGTCACATGTATCAGAACCTAGTGCTATGATTGTTGTGCAATCTAAATTCTAATATGGTATTTTGCAGGTACATGAAGAAATGACAGAAGACTCAACAAATGATCTAGTTCAACTTTCTTCCTCTCTGGATTCCTTTGTTTTCCATGAAGTCATTTTTCATGAAGATAATATACGATTTGTTGCCATCAATATTGTTGAAGAGAATTCCTTCCATCTCTCATCATTGTTCTCCCATGATTCTTCTATTCGTTATGTTACTGTCCAAAAGAGTGATCCCTTGGATGTTTTGGAAGAAGGATCAAATCGTGGAGTTGCAGCATTCTCGTCCTTGGATCCATGCTTCTTATGTATTCCTATATGATTGCTAACACCGATTTTCAGAGTTGCACAGAAGATGGATAAGCCTTAGCCATCACATTGGCATACTTGGGACTCTTGTTCCTATTTCTTTGAGCTGATTACAATTCTCACGATTTGAATTTTATGCTTCAAGAGCCTTATGATTGTTAGGAACCCATGTCTTTACTTTGTTAGTATATTGTTGTTGGACGCATATGCTTTGTAAGTCGTCCCTTAGTATTTGTTGATCAATAGTTTATGTTATTGTTGTTGGCGCATATGCTTTGTAAGTCGCCCGTAGTATTGTTGATCCATAGTTTATAGTGGCCCATGGTTTTGACCCATAGTATTGGCGCCTAGACTTAGTATATAAGTGTGTGTTGAGACCTATGAAGGCACCGTGAAGTTATTTGTATTGAGCTTGCTCATAGGAGGTTGCCCCCTCGAAGTGGCATGTGATCAATATAAAAGTGATTCTGAGTTCTTTCATTTCTGCTATTTCGCATATTATTATTAATTAATTGTTACAGGTGCATCACATCTGGTATCAGAGCACTTTCTTGGGCTCGCTAGGTGAAATTTCTGCCAAAACTTTTTTCGCATCTGTTGCAGGTTCGGATTTGGGAATAATCCCTATCCGCTTAACTATGGGAAGTAATTGGGCATAATCCCTAAAACTCATTGCGAGGAGTACCACAGAAACCCCGAAGTAGCTGGCCCATTGAGAGGACCTGCCAGCGAAAAGGCCAACGACCCCTACCTGATTGACTAGTTCCCACCCGTGAGGTAAACCAAGAGCTGTCGTTTGTGGCAAAGCGGTTATTAGTTTTACCTGAGTCATGGAGTGAGGGGTACTGCCCCAATATGCAAGCCGTCAGATAGCATTGGTGACCGAGTGAAACTCCTGAACTGTTAGGAAGCCGCACATACCTGGGGTCCATATCTATTTTCCGCTGAACTATTGTCGATCACTGTTGCGTTGTTTCAGATCCATCCATTCACATCCATTTTGCAAGCCGTTCCAGATCCAACTGTTTTCAATCCATTCAGCGCCATTTCAGATCCCTTGCGAGCCGTAGCCGCTCCAGTCTTACAAAAAAAAAATCTCCCTTGTTTTCACTCTGTTTCCCTTGAAATTTTAAGGGAACCCCTGTCATCCCATTCTGCATATTTCATTCCTGAGGACCCTATCCCCAATTCCCCTTCCCAAAGCCCGAAATCCCACATTTGTCTATTTTTAGGGTTCGCCATAACTTCCTCAGATTTCACCCAATCACCTTCAAATATTACCACAGAGTTCCTTTCTGAATTCTGCTTATTTGTTCCCCTCTGCCAAATTTTCCCATTCTTTCACCCCGCTTCTGAAATCCTCATTTTTGCTTCCCTGTCTATTTGATAGTGTCCAAAACCTAGTCAAACCCCAATTACCCTTCAGATTTTTTCCCAAGTCCAGATTTTCCTTTACTGAAGCAGTTTCTATTTTTGTTTTCCTACCCAGTCAACCAAAAAAAAAAAAAAACTCCTGGTTATGGTTGTCACCCGTGCAGGAGCAAAAACCATGGAAGACGCACTTGCAGCCATCCAAGCCAAACTCCAGGATCTGGATGAAAAATTTATCGACCTCCATCTTGAACATTCAGCTATGAACAACAAACGGCAGTCTGAGTCTTCATCAGACAATGGGTTCTCTTCTTCCAACAATTTCTGTGGTTCGAAGCTTGATTTTCCTCGCTTCAATGGTACCGATCCAACTAGATGGATCTATCGTGTAGAACAGTATTTCAGTCTGCATAATACTTTTGATGTCAACAAAGTTTTGCTGGCATCCTTTCATTTGGAACAGGAAGCTCTTCAATGGTACCGTTGGTACATCAAGGCTCATGAAGAGCCAAAATGGCCAGACTTTTGCCAGCTTCTTTTGCAACAATTTGGTCCTAGTGCTTTTGATGACTTCACAAGAGCCCTCACTAAACTTCGCCAAATTGGCACTGTGAGAGAGTATCAAACCGAATTTGAGAAACTAGCCAACCACACCGAAGGATTCTCTGATGACTTTTACCGGAGTTGTTTTATCAGTGGTCTAAAGGATGCCATCTGCTCTGAGGTCAAAATTTTCTGTCCCAACACAATGATGGAAGCCTTAGGGTTGGCTAAGTTGGAAGAAGACAAGATTGCATCCCAACAACACTCCAAGCCCACTTTTGTTCCCTTCCAAAATATGGGTTCTCAACGACCACCTATACTGCAGGCTCCTCGACCAACTCCTATCAAGCGTTTGTCTGAAACAGAGATGCAAGCACACAGAGAAAAGGGGCTTTGCTATAATTGTGATGAGAAATTCACTCAGGGACATAGATGTGTTCAGCAAAAGCTCTATCTCTTGGATGTGGATTCTCCACCTGCCTCTGAAATTGGTGACGAAGATCCAGAAACACTAGATGCTCCGGTCGACATTCAGGAACCGCCTATTGACCCTCCGTCTCAGGATGACCAGCCAGATATATCTCTCCATGCTTTAGCTGGAATCACCACCCCCCAAATAATGCAGGTCAGGGGTTACTTCAAGAATCTTCCTCTTACAATACTCATTGATTCTTGTAGCACTCATAATTTCACTAACCCTCGGATCGCCAAACAAGCTGATTGTTTTATCCATCCTTGCTCCAACTTTGAAGTCATGGTTGCCAATGGGGGCACCTTACCTTGCAAAGGGAAGTGTTGAAATGTGTGTATCTCTATGGGAGATTATACCTTGCGCTCTGACATGTTTGCCTTGACCTTAGGCGGATGTGATGTGGTTTTGGGCGCTCAATGGCTACGCACACTTGGCCCTATCTTATGGGATTTTGCTGAACTTTGGATGCAGTTTTCCCTCAATGGACAAAAACACACATTGATGGGATTACAACCAGGTTCTCTCAGTATCATCAGTTCACATCGCATGGAAAAACTCCTCAAGAAGAATTCACATGGTGTCATCACTCAGCTCCATTCCATTCAGATGCAACCATCAGTGGTCTCCACTACTCCTTTGGATCTACAACAAATTCTGGATCGATATACAGGTGTCTTTGTTGAACCAGTGGGATTGCCACCTTCCAGGCCAGAAGACCATCGTATTCAACTACTTCCTGGCAGCGTTCCTCCCAACATCAGGCCCTATCGCTACCCATTTCACCAAAAAACGGATATTGAAATGTTCGTTCGGGACTTATTGAAGCAAGGTATTATTCGCCCAAGCACTAGTTCCTTTTCTTCTCCAGTTATTCTTGTCCGCAAAAAAGATGGGTCATGGCACCTCTGCATTGATTTTCGAGCACTTAATCACCTCACCATCAAGGATAACTTTCCAATTCCTGTTGTTGATGAGCTTCTTGATCAGCTTCATGGGGCTCACTTTTTCTCCAAGTTGGATCTTCGTTCTGGGTATCATCAAATTCGGGTTCATGAGGATGATATCCCTAAAACAACTTTCCGCACACATGATGGCCATTACGAGTTTTTGGTCATGCCCTTTGGCCTCACTAATGCTCCTTCCACATTCATGGCCTTAATGAATAAAATATTTCGACCCTACTTGCGGAAATTCATTCTGGTATTCGTTGATGATATCCTCATCTACAGTAAAACATGGGATGAACATCTCGAGCATTTGGATGTTGTCATGCAACTTTTCTTTGACCATCATCTCCATGCCAAGCAGTCTAAATGTGTTTTTGGACAGAAGTAAGTTGAGTATCTCGGGCACATTATCTCAGCACAAGGGGTTCGTGTGGATCCTGCAAAAATTGATGCCATGAACAATTGGCCGCATCCTCAGACACTCAAGAGCCTTCATGGTTTTTTGGGGTTGACTGGCTACTACCGCAAGTTTGTCAAGGATTATGGGAAGATTGTAGCTCCATTAACTGCTCTATTGAAAAAGGATGCTTTTACATGGACACATGCTGTTCAGTGTGCATTTGACAAACTAAAACAAGATATGTGTACTACACCTGTTCTAGCTATGCCCGATTTTTCCAAGCCCTTCACTATTGAGAGTGATGCTTGCGGCAATGGACTTGGTGTTGTTCTCCTTCAAGATGAACACCCCATTGCATTCACCAGCAAAGCCCTTTCAGGTAAGAATTTAGCTCCCTCTACCTATGAGAAGGAAATGATGGCTATTTTGCATGCAGTACAGAAGTGGCACCCATACCTATTAGGGAATCATTTCTACATCAAGACTGATCACTAGAGTCTGAAATATTTCTTGGAATAGCATGTCTCCTCCCCGGCACAATAGAAATGGGTTAGAAAACTCATGGGTTATGACTATGAGATCACTTACAAGAAGGGTAAAGACAATATTGTGGCAGATGTTCTTTCTCGCACATTTGATGCCTAAGGTTCTCTTTCAGCTATTTCTATGCCTGTTCCAAACTGGTTGCAATCTGTTCAATAGGGTTATGTCAATGACTCTTCCTTATCTCAAATCATCCAACGCTTGACCAAAAACCCTTCTGTTGTACCACATTACTCTTGGGATGGTGCTTCTCTGAGATACAAGGGTTGTCTGGTGCTTCCCGAGAGCACAGATCTTCAACAGGCTGTCTTCTGTGAACTCCATGCTTCTCCATCGGCAGGGCTGTTAACACCCAAAAAGTGCTCACTAGCTCATTTCCCTATTCACATGACCCATTTATCCACTTTTTCACCATCAAAAGCCTCTGAAACCAACAAAAGGTCACCAAAAGACCTGAGTACACCCCTTTTTCCATTAAAAAAGATTATTTTTCCCAAAAAAGCATAAAAAACCCTCAAAAAGGGTCCAAATTCCCAAAAATATTAAAAAGGGAATTGAAATATTATTTTTATTCAAAAAAGGAAAAAGGAGGGAAAAGTACCTAAACCATGTTGGTCAATACCATTTGGTTTCCACAAAACCACAAATGGTATTTCCCACCACCAAAACCTATAAAAAGGTGGTAGGGGCTCCTCATTTCATATCCATCCATTATCTCATCCTTATGCTGTCGAAATCTCTCTTGAGCATTTTAGCCATTGCAAACCACATTGGAGAAGAGACCATTGGAGATTGGAGTTGCTCATCCTTGGAGCCATTCAACCTCACCATTAGAGGTATTGATTCTGCAAGCACTTGCTTGCCCCATTCTTTCAATACAAATTCATTATTCTACATTGTCTTGTTCTTGATTTTAAATTATTTTTGTTATTTGCTTAATATCTTTGCTTAGATCCATGAATAGTCTTGTTTAATTAGTTTATGGTTATTTATTTCCATTGAAACTGCTACTACTAGTTAGCAGGTGCCCATAGCACTAAGCCTGGTTGCAAAACCGGGCCAACAGTTTTTGGTGACTCCGCTTTGGTTTGAACTATAGATCTCTAGTTTTGCCTTTAATCTTAGTTTTTTATGAGTTTTTAACCTTTAGATCCATAGGTCTGCCATCTTAGACAGCAGATCCATTGCTGCTCTGAGTTTTGGCCCCATAAACAGCCCGAAATTTTCAATTTTTGGGTTCGTTTCTCGGTTTCCGTGCACGGCTTCCGCATCGCGGCTTTTTTCCAGACAGTCGCGCGGTCCATCGCGACTTTTCTGCGTTTTTCCGCGCGGTCCATCGCGGCTTTCTGCCAGACAGTCGCGCGGTCCATCGCGACCTTTCTACGTTTTTCCGCGCTGCGCACCGCGGCTTCACGGCCAATTTCCGCGCTGCCCATCGCGACTGTGTGGCTAAAACCCGCGCGGTCCATCGCGCCTGTGCGGCCAAAACCCGCGCGGTCCATCGCGACTGTGCGGCTAAAACCCACACGGTCCATCACGCCTGTGCGGCCAAAACCCGCGCGGTCCATCGCGACTGTGCGACAAAAACCCGCGCGGTCCATCGCGGTTTTTCTGTCAAAACCCGCGCGGCTGAATTTTTCATTCGGCCATCCCGATTTTGAAAAAAAAATTTACTGTACTTTCTTCCCATAGCACATTTTTTACAGTATTAAATTCTGCATATTTGACAGCTTTGAAAAAAAATTTACTATTTAAAGTGCATATCTAGAAATCTTTTAAAAAATTTTCAAGAAAGTGAAAGAAAGACTCATTTTGCATTTTCATCTAGATTCAAATTTTTTCCTGTTTACTTCTTTAAAAATCTTGCCCTTAGCAATTTTTTCTTGAAACGAAGAAATCCATTTATTTCTTTTGAAAAGAAGTCTATTATTTGCTTTCATAAATCCAAGAAATCCTTTGTTTTTTGAGCTATTTTTTGAAAAGCATTTAAATTCCTTTTTAGTGAAAAAGCCATAAATATTTGCTTTTTATTTTCGAAAAATCCTTTATTTTTTGAAAATTTCCTATAAAGCATTTAATTTTTTCAAGTTCAGTTTACAACACCTCACGTGCACTCACACGATCACTTAATTGAACTAAGCCTTAAAAACGTACCCTAATTTGAACACACTTTTAACCCCACTTGGGGAACACTAAAAGAATTCTTGTAGCTAGGTAGTATTGGGGGGATAGGTGTTCCAATAACACCCCTCAGTTCTTACATCTGAGACATAGAAGTTGTCCAATTAGGGAGCTAAAATCTCTTAGTACTTTTTGGCGCGGTCACAACCGGTTTGTGGGAAGGCCTCTCCCTTAGGAGGGTTGAAGTCGCGAGGATGGTTCCGGAAGCCTGAGTGGAATACCGAAATCCATTCAGTAACCGAAGGGCTACCATTCGCAGTTCTCGGGATATCCCTGTATTGGGATATTGCGATCAAAGGACCAAATGGCAGATTTACCTTTTCTCGACGCATCATGAACGGAGTATCCTAGTAGCCTGTCTTTAGGATTGATTACCCGGTGTCCCTCCCGGTAGGCGGATATCTAGCCGTTGTCTCAACATTCATATTGTCTGACTTGGATTTCATCACCTTGCAGAGGATATCGTCTGTTTGAGTCACAATACTTTTAGATTAGGTGTTTGCATGATATCAACCTACCTATGGTCTAGTTACACCTATTTTTTCTAGGAGCCGCTTGCATGTTGGTATTCTGACCAGTTGTTGCATTCCTCCACTTATTGTAGCACAGCTGCTAGAATAAGTGCCTTTTTTGAGGATTGATTTTTGGCCTGAGAGCCTTCTTTTTTCACTCCCCTTCTTGCACCCTTGGTTGCATTAGGGTTTTGAGTCTTTTATATATATCACCACCTGATACTTAAATAAATTTTTTAACCAAACACATATTCTCACCATTGAGAATTTTAGACGCTCTCGTCGTCTACAGGGCGAACTCCCTGAGTTTAGTCCACTTGGCTCTCCACGTCACGGACGCAGAGCCTTATCCCTTGATTCGACACATCGTCAATCAATTAGGCAGTCATCCGATTCTGACACACCTCACTTCACCTTTGATTTGGAGGTAGAATCCGAAAACCCCACAGAGTTACCCCCAACCACCATTATGTCTGGAACACCCTTTGATCCACTATTTACAACTACCATAGGTCAGACATCCGCAGACCCTTCTGCTGTAGTACCATCCACGGAAACAACCACCCCTCTGGGTATGCCCAATACGGGTAACACTCCACATTTAGGAATGCCTAACACAGGGCCACCACCTGTCATGGGTATACCCAACATGGGGGTCATACCCCCTTTGGTTTCCACAAACCCCATCCCAGGAATCCCTAGTACGATTCCCAACCCAAGTGCAACCCATGTTGCACTTGGAAGTGCTATCCCAGGAATCCCTAGTGCGATTCCTAACCCAAGTGTAACCCAAGTTGCACTTGGAGGCGCTGGCCCATACCAGACTACACCTATTGGAGGCCATATACCCTCCATACCTAGCATACCTTTAGGCGCTACTGGACCCCTACACCATACCACTATGGCCAGGCATGTCCCAGTTCCAGTCACCACATCTGCTAGTCTACCATACATGGCAAGTCTGAACCTGCCAGATTTATCTAGGCTCACAAATGACCCCATCAGACATGATCCGGCGTGGCCTCAAATGCCCACCAAACTCCCCTCTGACATCCCTAAGTTTGAGGGTAAGGTAGGAGAAGACCCCCAGAACCACATCATGTCCTTCCATTTATGGTGTTCCTCCAACTCCATAGTGGATGACTCAATCCGCCTCCGGCTTTTACAACACACCTTCACTGGCTCCGCATCCAAATGGTATATCGAGCAGCCCCATGGGACGCATGCCACTTTTACCTCCCTTGCCTCGACTTTCCTACAATTCTTTCAGTTACCTGTCCGCTATGATGCGGGCGTCGAGATCCTACTGTCTTGCAGACAAAACACGGCCACGCATATCACTGACCATATTCATGATTGGCGTCGGCGCCGAAGCCTATGCAAAATCAAATTAGACGACCGAATCTTCCTAGATTGGTTTCTAAAATCCCTCCTTCCTCTCATTGCGAAGGATGTAGCATCTGAAAGACCCCAGTCTGAAGAAGAGGCCATCCTCAAAGCCCAACAGTTTGATCTCATCTACGCCCAGTCGGGTTACCTATACATGATCATATCGGACGCCCCACGAGGCGACTCTGCACGCGGTGACACACCGGGGGCATCACATGCCGCTGATGGCATTATTGGCCAAATAACACCGCAAGCAAAACCTTTCAGTATGGTGAGCACCATGCCTACCCCAGACCTTTCTAGGGCTACATCTAGTTCCAGAGCGACAACTTCTTATGCTCCAACAAACCAGATCCATCACGTTCATGGACCCTCTTGTCCACAACATTGTTATGGCCAAGCGCCATCAGCATATGTACCTCCTACATACTATGCTCAACCTACGGTACAGACCCCCATGCAATTCCAACAACAGTCCATGCATTACCCACAACCGGTTGCACTAGCTAACCTCACACCTCCACCAGCTCAGGGGTACCAACAACCCCAACAGGCAACTGGACCACCTCCAGCTCCACCTGCATACTATCCACCGCAACCTGCTCCCGCACCTGCGGCTCCTCAGAATCCCCCCAATGCTCAAGGGCATGTGTATGCACAACAACATCAGCCCCAATACCAAAATAACCAACGCAACCAGGGTGGGCAACCAAACCGCGGAAGAGGACGCAACCGTGGAAACAATCAAAACCGTAACCAAGCTCCACAACCTACCCATCCTCCGCAAAACAATAACGCGGCGCCTGCTCATCAGAATCCTGATCGACCACCTAAGCAAGCCAAAAACGCTAATTTACGAACAAACCATCCTTGTTCCATTTGCGGTGTCTATGGTCACTATACCCACGCTTGCCCACATCTGGAGCGAGCTCAACAACTATGGACAAATGATGCCCATCGTCAAGGGCAGGCAGCTCCTCAGCCGCCACCCCAACCCCCCACCACCTCCACAACAACCTTTGGTACTACAAAACCCTTTTCCAACACAAGGAGTGGTGAACACTCAGCAATTAGCCCCCCCACAGGGCAACGTGCAACCACAACAAATTACTTACGCAGCTCCGGACCAACCCATGTTTGATTCAGGCACCCATCATTTATTGATGATGTCCACTGCCGACGTCAATATCCAAACCCGTCGGAATCAATACGGATCGACTTCTGAAGCCCCTCCCGCCGAGAAGAACACTAACGTTAATCCCACAGATCAAACGTTACGTATACCTCCGGCTCCACTTGATGGCGCTTCCAAAGCACCTCGCTTCCCACTTTGTCGTATCAACAATAATCCCAATGCACGGGCTGCGTCGAATTACAACATCGTAGACGACTTAGCCCAGTCTCCTGCATCCATGTCTGCTTTAGAAGTTTTGAAAAATTGTCCTTCACAGTGCAAGACTTTACTCTCTGCCATTGGCGCCATTGACCCCAATGATTCACAGCTGATCGCATTTGATTCAGACCAGTCTGAACCCCGCCTGCCTTCCTCTTTAGCATTCCAAGTTTCCGTTTCTGTTCGGAATCTTGTCATCCATCGGTGCATTATCGATGAAGGGGCCTCCACATGCGTCATGTCCACATTCGTTTGGCAGAAGTTTGGATCCCCTACTCTCCAGCAGTCCACCACTGCATTACGAGCCTATGACGGCCGTTCGGCTCAACCCCAAGGTATTTTAGCCAATGTCCCTGTCCAGCTGGCAGGTAAAACCGTGCTCATTGACATTGAGGTCATCAATGCCCAACTAGACTATAACCTTTTACTTGGTCGCAGCTACATGTACGCCATGCGGGCTGTTGCCTCATCCGTATTTCGCACCATGCAGTTCCCCCATGAGGGACGCATGGTCAAGGTCGACTAGCTCACCTATTACGATCCCAAGGCCCCCGCCACACCTGAAAATGTTCTCCCCATGGTTGAAAAACCTGTTTGTGGTGCGACTACCTCATTCATTTCCTCAATAGGACCTGGACTTTACTCTGAGGCGCCGATGACCTCTACTTTCCAGGCCATTCCACCACTGTCATCGGAGACCCACGTCGCGAACCTCTGTACTCTTTCACAGAATACACAACCACCCGGTAATCAACCACCTTTGTTCCCTAAACCACCATTGGTCCCTAGTCACATAGGGGTTACACCCATCCACACAATCCCCTTTCTATTTCCTCCTTCGGGTGTAGTAAGCACCCCGGTTATGGCTACCCTCAGCCTCCCCGGGTTAACATTGGGATTACCCGTGTGGTATATTTCGCCTCCCGTTCCCCCGCCGACACCAAATGTCATCCTGCAGCCGGTGCAACCCATCGTCACTTCTACCCAACCACCTCCCGGTATCACGACTCCTTCGTCGTCTACGAATCCCCCTCCACTCGTCAGGCCCACTGGGGGCAGAGGCCCACAACCATACACTGCGATACCCCCACCCAAGGCAGTTATACCTGCCCCCGTGTTTCGTGCTCCTCCCAAATGCTCGTTGTGTGATGAGTTAGGCCATCCGACCCATCAGTGTCCACAGTTACCTGCATTGCAGGAACACATGCAAATGTTGGACGACGACCCCAACATCCCGGTGGTCAAACTAGATCAAAACCCCATGCCTCGTGATAAATCACTGCGTACCAACCACCCATGTGCGATATGCGGTATTTACGGCCACTACTCCCATCACTGTCCTGACATCCCAGATTACAGAACAGCTCTCTACGAGATGAACAATTTGGACCTTGAGACGGCACCCCCTACTATCGAGGAGATCTACCCTCCCGCATCATCCTCATCCGGAGAGATTAACACCATCTACATGATCTCTTCGACCACCACTACCTCATCAATTGATGTGACTACTCAAAGCTCCCGCAATGATGACGAGATTCTCGAGGCTCCTATAGCCCCTGATTATCCTTGGGAAGACGTGCACACTCATTCACACTCCCTCCCAGAAGAGACCTCATCCACCACCGCTACCCGATGTGCGTTTGAGTCCAAAGATTTCCTTCCTACTAAAATCGACTGGTTTAAGGATCCTATTCCTGCTCCTGATGCCTTTGAGGAAGGTAACATGGCCAATATCTCACCCGTCATCCACATCGATATCTTTGATCCCCCTGGTGCTCTTGAAATCATTACATTAGGAGCCTCCTGCAGTGATTCTGAGATCGGAGAGTACAAAAAACTTTCCCAAAAGTTCCGTGATGTCTTTGCCTGGTCCTATACCGAAATGCCTGGTCTTGACCCCGCTATCATAGAGCGCCACCTTGACACCTCTGAGTCAAGGGGCATAATAGATTACCTCGACCCTGGGATAGGGGGCATGATCAATCATTTTGACCATACCCCATCACACTTATCTCAGCATGTCGATGAACCCATCGTTCAAATCAACCCATATGTGACCCACAATCACAAACCATATGCACATAGCATGGGGGCAGGTCATTAATCCTGTTCACCTTTTCACATTTGTGATCTCAGCCATTTTTGAGGTCACGTGTCACTTGTATATTTGATTTGATACGCATAGTTCTTTCCTTTGACCATTTTGGAGTCCTTATGACCTCCATTTTTCGCACCATTTGCACTGCCGGATTCATATTTCCGCACTCGTGATTATGCTTGAGATCATTTCTCGCTCTCACGCCTAGATTTTTTGGGCATTTTTCTCATGCCCCCCACGTCACCTCGGTGTGCGTGCCACATCGGCCGTTCTCCGTTTTGGACAAGTCTTATATCGTCGGATTCAGTTTTCCGCGCTCGTGATGATTCTTGAGATCATTTCTCGCTCTCACGCCCATATTTTTCGGCCATTTTTTCAAAAATGCCCTCTCATAGCCTCAGTTTGCGTGCCACAACGGCCGCAGCCCCCTTTGTGACAATCTTTATGTCACCGGATCCAGTATCCCACAAACATGATGACGCTTGAGACCTTTTCTCGCTCCCATCTATCCATTTTTGTTCGGTATAATTTTATCCCTTTTTCGGGCCGAGCAATCCCTTTTACGAAAAAGGCACTTAGGGAGTTTCTGTTAAGCTCTTTTCTGACTCCTAAAACAATGAAAAGATCGCCGAGCAATCTTGCTTCCTTTCATGCTCGCTAAACGTATCTGAAAGGGCGTCTACCTGGTATAAGTTTACCCCTTTTTCGGACCTTGTAGACTACTTACGAAAAAGGTATACTCTAGTCACATCGGCTAGAAGAGTTCTCCATCCGCATCATTTTATGCTTTTTCGGGCCTTGGAGACTAAACTTACGAAAAAGAAACACCAATAGAGTCCACTTACCATTTTTAGACTCTCTAAACATGAAAGCAACCATGAGCATGAGCCGTCCTGGGCTTACAAAATCCACAGGACCGTACCATTTCAGAGCACACTTTTATCCCTTCTTGGAGCTCATTAAAACTACGAAGAAGGAATCAATGGTGCCTCTTGGCGCCACGACAGATCACATCTACTTATATGGCAGCTTCCCCATTTTGGTCACCTTTGTTCAGAGTATTCTGCAGTATGTCACCCTGAGAACCCCTCAACCGCACCCATCAGCTTGATTCCCCCCCAGAGTTAATACATACCCTTCAGTCCTTCAAAGCAATGATTCCCACACCTACAAGTCAGTTCCCTATGCTTCCAGGTCAACCATGTCATCATGCTCTGAGCAAAGGAAGTTTGAGTCTTCCCATATATGACCCAGTTACTTCCCATCCCCACAAGTATGTTAGTCCTACCATCAGTACTACCACACTTCAGTTTTACACCTCGTGCTCCTATCAAGGAAACATCATTGCCTTGTTAGTTGTTGTTCTCCCTCTGTCGACGACAACCACATTTATTCCAGAGGATAGACCTAGAGGTCCCTGTGTCTTGGACTCGTCCCCATTTATGATGAGTACCTACGAATCATTTCGAGAAGAGTCCTCAGTGCCTCTCCAAATGGTTGTTTCTCACATGCTCGACTTCAACACCTTGATCGCATCGTTGAGACTCGCACAGGGAATTCGTCCGCTCAGTTATTAGTCGAAGACCCCGGATACCACCTGACTCCTCCACATTTGAGAGTCTACCTATGGATACAACCAGTTACATTTTTTCTATAGATATCCGGGTTGCGTATGGAGACAGTATTCAAATATACCCCAGTTTTATACTCCCTCGAGTATACAGATACAAATACTTCCCAGAGATGGCTCAAAGTCATTAAGTTCATACAGATGTTGAACACCTTCAGTTTCAGCAGTTCAACAGTTATTCCAGTCTATCAGTTATTGAGATCAGCCATGATCATGAGTATATCCCACAATAATGTCCCCTCTGGACCATTATGATGTACCAGTATATTTCGTTACGTATTAGATCCCCCTTCTTGGGACTAATTGTTTTGTATATGTCTTGATACGAGCATGGGAATGCCCGCCTCGTCCTTCATCAGAGATTATACCTCATTCATATTGAGGCCATGTAATATTTTTTGTTTTTGCAGCTTCCAAGGGCCGTGGCTCCAGTCTCCAACCGGTCTCTTCTCTCCCCTAAAACCCTAGAAAAAGACAAATGAACTATGATGTCTATCGGCCATACGATGAGCTCCTGCCCTCACACATCAGGGGGCAATCTGTTAACACCCAAAAAGTGCTCACTAGCTCATTTCCCTATTCACATGACCCATTTATCCACTTTTTCACCATCAAAAGCCTCTGAAACCAACAAAAGGTCACCAAAAGACCTGAGTACACCCCTTTTTCCATTAAAAAAGATTATTTTTTCCAAAAAAGCATAAAAAACCCTCAAAAAGGGTCCAAATTCCCAAAAATATTAAAAAGGGAATTAAAATATTATTTTTATTCAAAAAAGGAAAAAGGAGGGAAAAGTACCTAAACCATGTTGGTCAATACCATTTGGTTTCCACAAAACCACAAATGGTATTTCCCACCACCAAAACCTATAAAAAGGTGGTAGGGGCTCCTCATTTCATATCCATCCATTATCTCATCCTTATGCTGTTGAAATCTCTCTTGAGCATTTTAGCCATTGCAAACCACATTGGAGAAGAGACCATTGGAGATTGGAGTTGCTCATCCTTGGAGCCATTCAACCTCACCATTAGAGGTATTGATTCCGCAAGCACTTGCTTGCCCCATTCTTTCAATACAAATTCATTATTCTACATTGTCTTGTTCTTGATTTTAAATTATTTTTGTTATTTGCTTAATATCTTTGCTTAGATCCATGAATAGTCTTGTTTAATTAGTTTATGGTTATTTATTTCCATTGAAACTGCTGCTACTAGTTAGCAGGTGCCCATAGCACTAAGCCTGGTTGCAAAACCGGGCCAACAAGGGCACTCTGGGTTCCTCAAAACATATGAACGGGCACAGCGTAACTTCTTTTGGCAGGGCATGAAAAGTACAATTCAACATATGGTGGCCGAATGTGATACCTTCCAGCGCAATAAGGGTGAAACAATACTCCTTCCAGGATTGCTCGAACCCTTGCCCATACCTACATGGATTTGGACAGATATTTCTATGGATTTTATTGAAGGGCTCCCTAAATCTGGCAGGAAGACAGTGATTCTCATTGTGGTTGATCGCCTCTCGAAATATAGTCATTTTTGTGCTCTCAGCCATCCCTATACAACCTCCTCAGTCGCTCAAATTTTCCTGGACCAGATCTTTCATCTTCATGGCATCCCTTCTTCCATTGTCTCGGATCGTGATGTGACTTTCACCAGTCATTTTTGGACAGAACTATTTCGCCACACTGGCACCAAACTGAAGATGAGTTCAGGGTATCACCCACAAACAGATGGTCAGACTGAAATTATCAATAAATGCTTGGAAACTTATCTTCGTTGCTTCACCTCTAAACAACAACATCAGTGGGCAAAGTAGCTCCCTCTCGCTGAATGGTGGTACAATACCTCTTACCACACTGCCTCTAGAATGACCCCATATGAAGCATTCTATGGTCAGGAACCTCCAGTTCTTCTTCCATACACCCCCACCAGTTCACCAGTTCAGGAAGTTGACACAATCCTTCGAAACCGCGATCAGAATCTTTGCATTTTGCGGGACAATCTTCACATGGCAAGAAATCACATGAAGCAACAAGCTGATCAGCACCGTTCTGAGCGCACTTTTCAAGTTGGCGATATGGTTTTTCTTCGTCTCCAGCCGTACAAGCAATCCTCCCTAAAACTCAAAGGGCGTCATAAGCTCGCTCCAAAGTTCTATGGGCCATATCGGATTCTTCAAAAGATTGGGTCCATTGCTTATAAATTGGAACTTCCTCCTTCTTCCCGCATTCATCCAGTCTTTCATGTCTCTTTCCTGAAGAAAGTTCTTGGCACCAACATCAGTGGACAAACAATTTTACCTGAACTGGATAATGAAGGATCCATCCTTTTAGAGCTGTAGGCCATCCTCAATCGGCGCACTCGTCAGCTTCGCTCTCGCTCTATCACAGAGGTCTTAATTCAGTGGCACGACATGCAACTAGAGGATGCTACATGGGAACCACTCCTTCAGATTCAACAACAATTTCCACATCTAAAGCTTTGAGGACAAAGCTTTTTTTAAGGGGGAGGGGATGTTAGGAACCCATGTCTTTACTTTCTTAGTATATTGTTGTTGGACGCATATGATTTGTAAGTCGTCCCGTAGTATTTGTTGATCAATAGTTTATGTTATTGTTGTTGGCGCATATGCTTTGTAAGTCGCTCATAGTATTGTTGATCCATAGTTTGTAGTGGCCCATGGTTTTGACCCATAGTATTGGTGCCTAGACTTAGTATATAAGTGTGTGTTGAGACCTATGAAGGCACCGTGAATTTATTTGTATTGAGCTTGCTCATAGGAGTTTGCCCTCTCGAAGTGGCCTGTAATCAATATAAAAGTGATTCTGAGTTCTTTCATTTCTGCTATTTCGCATATTCTTATTAATTAATTGTTACAGGTGCATCACAATGATTTTCTTGGGATCACTTTCACCACTGTTGGTTCGCATTCTCAAACAGCTCAAGCCTATTTTGGACCCGCAATCTTGGTTGGTTTGAATTTCAAGTCTAAAGAGCACATGCATTCGCTCTACTATCAGTATGTTTCAAGTCTAAAGAGAACATGTTTTTGATCTAGTTGAGCACATTCCACTTCTTCCTAAGAAGAATATTCCTCCAGACATATTCATTTAGTTTGGAGTGTATTCAGTTTTTGGTTTCTCTTTCATGTCTATTTTTTAGGGAGGATTTTCCCCAAGTGGTTTTTCCTCTTTCCTCATTTTGCATGGATTAATAATGTAAAGGGTGACCATAAGCCTTTTTTGCTTGGGCCCTATTTCTCATGCTCACTACCATTTTGGCTTAAGGGGAGATGTTAGAAAAATATCACCATTATATACATGCCATGGACCTTCATGTTGTTCTACCCAGTGTTATTTGGCCTTCTAGTGCCTAGTCTAGTGTCTTGAACCATAGTTTGTCCACATTTGACAACCTTAGACTAGTGATATATCCATGAAGCCTTGTTTTTCCACTTATACACTCATTTCCACCATTTTAGGAGTCAATGCATTCGACTACCTTGCATTTATGTGGGAGTTATTGCATTCCATGTTTTAAGAAGATGGACTGCTCCGTCCTGAGCATTTGGTCAACGTGTGCATTAATGGCCACTACTTAGCCAACTACTCACCCCATGCTCCCTCATAATGGTAACTTTCACACTATTTTTACTAGCCTAGCCTCCTCATGGTCCATCTATGTTCATTGAACCTCATTATGGCCCAATCTATGAGTTACACTTGGCCTTATGTCATTGATGGGTGAATTGGTCCAATCTAAGCCTCATTGTTGTGAGCTACTCAACTTGCCACTAAGCCTCTCGATTTTGTCTCTTGAGAGAATCTATATATTGTACTCATGTTAATGAATAATATCATAGTGGAATTATTCCCACTGGAGTGATTTTTCTCTAGTGTTTTGTTCAATATTTCTTCTCTATTCTTGTTATCTCTTTGTGCAAATAATTCTAAGTGATATTGTGTTTGCTATCTAGATCTAGGTTGGATTTTCACATGTATTAGAACCTAGTATTGTGATTGTTGTGCAATCTAATTCTAATATATCTAAATCCTTTCAAGTTACAAGTATATTTAACCCCGAGAATGTTTTCCATGGAGCATGTCAGAAAAATATTTAATTCAGATTATGTTCATTTTGCTGCAAATAATCAAAAGATTACATTGAAGTTTCCTCAGGAAATTGGATTGTTTATGGTAAAATCTACAACAAATAAAGTGATTATGGAAAGTGGTGGGCTCGGAAAATGTCTACCTTTTTACAGGTATTCATTCAATAAGTTCACTTTAATTATCGACCAGGGAATGTACAAACTTCAGAGGTACTAAGCACTATATGTGCACTATATTGAGAGAATATTTATCGTTGGGTGTCCACTATGTCATAAGTAATGGTGATGAGTTACAGTAATGAGAATGAAGCAACTAAAGGTTTATCACAATCAAAATCAATAATGAAACATGGAACTTAATCTACGAAAGCATTCACTTAATCTAAGAAAGCGGGAAACTTAATCTACGAAAGCATTCACTTAATCTAAGAAAGCAGGAAACTTAATCTAAGAAAGCATGAAACTTAGTCTAAGAAAGCAGGAAACATAACCTAAGAAAGTGTCACCTACCCAAATTTTGAGGATATTTATTTTATTTTGCAAAATACTTTGTGTTAATTTATAATTACAAAGTTTTGTAATTATTACCAAATCTGGTCAAAGATTACTGTAATGACTCATTATTATTATTTAATAAATTAAAATAGGAGACAAACACTCAAGAAAGCTGTTACAAGAGTGTTCATTGACCCACTAGGAGGAATGGAAGCTGGTAGAAGGCATGGGACAGATGGCAGCATTTGCACTCCACCACTAGCTGTTGGTTATGGGACAACTACCCCTAAAATTGTGGCATTATTCCCAGGTGGGGAAGTGAGCAGGAAGATCATTAATGACCAGTTAATCACAAAAGGCCTAGGCAGCCTATATAAGGCAATTTGAATTGAGCAAGCAGCACTTACAATATTTTCTGCAGAAATATTCCTCATGTGCATCAGGTGATTACTAGGAGATTCGAAGTAAGGAGGCTATGTGAGAGTGCAATTGTAAGTCTGCAAATTATTTCTGAGAAGGAAAACCAGAGGTGCTGGTGCAAGTCTCTTTGACTGCTGAGTCTTCAGGATTGGGTAAACTACTTGCTGTTGCAAGATTTAGGACCTAAGATTCTAAATTTTCTTTCTCCTGGTGGTTCAGTGAACAGGCTCGGGGGTCCTAAGGCAGGCATCTTGGATTTTTTAGGAGCAGGTTGGGTGGAACAGGCTCCTTAGGTGATTTGTTTCTCCTACCATTATCAGGTTCTACAGTTTCTTTGTTTTTTTGTATTTTTCATGAGTATGAATTTCTGCAGCAACTGGTTTATAAATTTACTAATGATCAGTAGAAATAACTATTTTTATTTTTTGATCTAATTTAACTATTCAACTGATAAAATGACTCCGCTGCATTTTTCCCCATGCTTGAGTCTGCATCGTACTCCAGTATAGAGAGGTAGCATTAAATCGGCCAATTTAGTAAGCAAAAAGCTAAGAGGATTATTTTAGACTCTTACATAAATGTTTTTTTTAAACCCTGCCCATTTCATTCATAAGTATAGACGTAAGACAAGTACAACATCATATAGACTGAGACATAGCATTTACCTATTTCATATTGAGGGAAGAACACATGTTATTGCTGCACAGATCTATACTTCTCCATTTCGATTTCGTTCCCTTTTTATAGAATGCATTTTTATTTATTTATCATGAATTTCATATTCCCAAGCATTTCATAATCTAGGCATTTTAGCAGCTGCAATAACTACTCCCTATACAAATATTTATAATTGAACGTATATTATTTCTTCACTAACTACCACATTGATTTTAGTTATTAAAATACTATTACGTGTGCAATAGCATCGAAACCCTAAGTTATCCCATGACTATGAATCCAGGTGTGTCTTGGGTTCACAGTTCATATATTTCTTATCAAGCCATCCATGTAAAAATCCTAGGCATTCACTCTGAGGTTATTTTAGTTATAGATTTCCAAACCCTAACTAGCATTTCGAGACTTTTTCAGGGAAGTAAACATCATTCAACAGAAAGCACGATCCAGTTTCAATATCGGACGATAGCCCACACTTCTAGCATGAATTCATATACAACATCAAAACTATTTAATACACAGTCTAAGTCTCGAAGTACGAAAATACTAATCAAAACAGAACACCGTGGCGCAACCATTCCAAAATCAACCATCACTATTCGGCATCACACAGAAGTCTAAACCTCATCAACCAAAACATTTAAACGTGGACAAGATCCACCAACCACACAAGGTTTTACCCTTAGCGTTTAGCAGCACAAAAATGAGTGCAAAATCCTTATCAACGATGCAACTATGCATCAAATAAGGCAAATGACAACTTAAATAAATGAGGGTTACCCCTCTGTACATTATGTAGCAAAATAAGATCTTAAATCTCGACACTCGGCCATCCCCGAGAAACAAGGACGATTAATTTCAACTCTCGGCACATGACAATCACCATCAAACCATGCAAGAGTTCCTACAAGGGTTTCAAGAAACACCGAGGCTTACGCGATGTGTTAGTAGCGGCCTCTCTCCAAGCTTTTTCCCATAGAGACCCTCCCATGGAGAAACACCTATCAACCTCATTTCTGTAAGAGGTTATCATTCGAAAAATGCAGGAGAAAACATAAGTGTTACAGTACTATTACCATAAACAAAACAAAAAAAAAGAACGATAACTTACCCTGGCTCGGGATACTCCTCATCGACCAACGACCAAGCCCGACGGCTTGCAGCAACCCCAGGATAAACACAGAAGATCTTGTCACAACTGGAAGATCGAACCCCAGTTCCAACATCGATTCAACAACTGACGGTAGAGAAACCACACACAGTATCCATGCTGTATCGTCATGCCATGGCACTAGTTAAGCCTACAACTTTAAAGGAAATACCTCTCATAGGTCCAAGGTTCGACATTGAGGGAGGAACCCTCCTCAAAACAAACTCTAAAAACCCTACATTGCAGCTGCGGTCGGCTCCATTATCCTTCACCTAAAAATGCAACAATGAATGTCGAAACCATGTTTCCATTCCTTTCCAACGCATGAATAGGGATTCATTCACCACCCTAGATCTTTCAGAGATCAACGGTGGAAGATCTTCCAGTAGAGGCATGTTGAACTTCGAACCATGAGTGCAATCAATATTGCATTGATGGTCTTCAACTACCACTCGCCATGCAAGCAGATCGAAATCCAGTGCATGGCATAGCTCGGCTTGTGTTGATGCTAATTGTAAACACTACCATGTGAAGACCTCACATATGGGCTTACACGTCATGTAACCCGGGAACGACACTGTTGCTTGGCCTGTCAACGCCAGCTTGGAAAGTATGCCGAGTTATTACCCTGTCAACATCAATTAATTACCTTGTTAGACCGTGGATCGAATTGTACAGTAGTATCTTTAGTTTATGCATCGTGAACGCTTGTATTTCATTCTTATGTTTGGTGATATTATATAATAACTTTATAATGTTAACATTTCCTTTCTGAAGGCTCGATTATAGATTTATAAATTCAAGTTTAGCCATATAAAAACATATTGTAAATCTTTTGATGATGGGGTCTATGGGGATAGTTGGGATTTTAGCTATGCAAATGTATAGCTAGATACCTTGTGCATTATTCATACAATACCCACGACCTTTCCAATCCATAATAGTAGTGTGAACTTGTAAGTATAGTCAACCAATACAATGTTGTTATGTTAGCCTTGTATTGCTAAGTCAAATTGATCTGTGTATTACTTAAGGTAGGGATTAATTAGCGACATTATACACCATGATGCTGAGTTCATAGCACTAATCACTCGACCATTCATATATTAACTGTATAATGATAATCAAATAATGAATTCAAGACTTAGAACAGCATAAGCTCCGTAGATTCAAGAACAGAATGATAGTTCCACAGCATAGATATTACCTTCTACCAACTTTCTATTAGCGTCATCAATGGATATTCGTATCACCGCTTGGATAATAACAACACTAATCAAATGACAATAATTGCAGCATTTAACAAATACATGGACGATGTGAAAGTATAACATATGAGAATTTTGTAAGCATAATACAAACTAGATTTAGAACCAAGCATCCATACCTCCCGTAACTCATTTCGTAAAGAAGAACTTAGCATTCAAATTTTACATTGGCGATGAATTGAAAGACACATGTACTCTTATCACATGTTGTCATAGAATTTCTTACCTGCGGTCTACACATGGAAACAGGTTTCAAATGCCTTAGCTAAACATAGCTACGTAAACCTCAAGGTACCTCGCAGGACCCCTTGCATCATCATCAAAAACAACTGTCAGAACCTAGTCAATAAAACTCTATCGCAACATGTCGTGAGTTACAGTTAACCCAAATAAAAACAATTTCATAAGCATATTGAAGGAACTATGACATGTCGCAGTCATTTCAATTGTCTTTAGTTAAAAGACACATTAATTAATTGTTTCCTGCATTAATGACTTTGTTATTTAATATTGTCTTTACAAGCATTTTTTATTTCTGCATTTGCAATTAATAACATTTATTGCTGATTTAAAAAATTTTAAATTGTCATGAAATCAACGGGATGTTACAGAAAGCATTCATCTAGTTTATGAAACCCGAAACAATGTTTAACCTAGTTTATGAAATCCAAAGTAAATATTTTCTAAAGCACATGAATATGACCTAATGGAACTAGAGATCTCTTTGATTTGGAACAAGAAATCATCATTTAAGAGTATAGATTTGATCTAGTCTAAGAACACTGTATAAAACAATGGAAATGTAAATCTAGAAATTGCAGTCATAGATGGTAGCTACAGGACTACAGACATAGTGTATCAGAACTACAGACGTAGTGTTATAGAACTACGAAAGAAATACATTTCTGCACAGAATTAAAATCTGATATCAAATAAGTATTAAAAATAATCTACGTATAGATATATTCGGGATGAACAACAGAATGCATAAATATATGGAAAACAAAAATACAAAAATCCTGAGCTACGCACTGAGGGGGCCCTCCCCATTGCACATCACAAGAGAAAAATAAAACTTATAAACTCACGAGATGGAAATAACACCGATCCTTCATTAAGAATTCATAAGATCAATCACAGTTGTAGAAATTGTAGACTGACTACCAGAACTGAAAATGTCGATAATTGTTTGTTGGGATCTCTTCTTTCTTTACCCCTTTCTTGGAGATGACCCAATTTTTGTGTAATACCCTTACTTTGGATCCAAAAAATACCCTTTACTGGCCCTTTCGGCATCAACCTGCGAGCAGGATGAAGTCTCACCTGAAGTGAAGATGGGTGGTTATAGAATCAGGTTTCTGCAACATGGTGACGCGCGGTTACGTTATGTGAGCTTGACATGCATAGGTTAATCAACATATACTTAACAAGTTATTTTCAATAGGTAATTATGCACTTCGCGAACTCTCAACAACCTCCATACTTCACTAAATCGTTGCTACCTTTACTCTGATAACTATGCATTTTACATACTTAATAGAACTTCACAATGTTCATATACGCCTATTGCGCTACTTAAATATTATTCTCATTCACATTCATATGAAAAAACATATATAAGAATAACATTCATGAACACACAGCATAACAAAGATTCCAACACATAACATAGATATTTACGTGGTTCACCCCCCCAGATGGGAGCTACGTCCACGGAAACTATTCTTATATTTCTTGGATGGGTTAACAGTTCATGTCTGCGCACTCAGCTGTAGACTCTCATCTACAATAAATCTATGCACACATAGTTGTAGTGTCTTTCTTCCTCTCTTAGATATCTCTTAGCATAGATCTAAAAATATCTAGCATAAGTCTCCTTTGATCTATCAAAGTCTAACCCTTCCTCATACAAAATTTCCCTTTATATAGATTGTTCCTGAAGGTCACATCTTTACAATAACTATGGGCTTGCCCCCATAGTAACCTTACACCCAAAATGGTATGGTTCTCTTGTTGACCATTCTTTATCTTTACTTCACTAGAGCTCTGTTGTCCTTTTGCGCCGCTTCGTCTAGCTCTGACGCTTCTCTGACAGTCGCAGTCCTAACCGCGCGGCTCTGACGTTATAGTGGTGCATCCTTTGCACCATTCTGGTTCTTTATTCTTCACTTCTGTAGCTGAAAGTCCGCCGCTTCATTCATAACTTCTCCAACTAACTCACTCTTCCTTAGTAGTTCACTTTTACTAAGGGGACAAGTAATTTTCTGCCACTTCGCTTCGCTCCATACCCTGCTCTCGGTAATTGCAGAGTTTCTTTTCCCAAAACTGGTTGATGTTAGGCCTCTCCTAACTTGTACTTTCGCCATCAAAACTTTTCCACTTGGGATACGCCCAACAAGACCCTAACACTTACTTGTGGCTCGCCCCCGAGCCACTTTGACTGGGTTGTTTCGACTGCACATCCCCTAGGATGTTTGATTTCGCATTGCACTCTTAAAAAGTTGCACTCAACTTCGTAACTGTTTCCTTAGTCTCTTTCTCAAACTCCTTAATTGTTTCGAGCATCTCCTCTGAGATGGGTTCTTGAAGTTTCTCCTTTATAGTATTCTTTGTTGTCCAGAGTTCTTGCAACCTCTCCTCAATTTCTTTAGATAGTGCAAGCACCTCTTCCTGCATCTGCTATAAATTTGATGATGTTTCAGCTTCCTTTTCCCTTAGCGCTTTCAACTCCTTATGAAGTTCTTTCATCTCTATGAACTTTTGGATCCTTTGACTGGGTGGAAAATCCTTCATAGCCATGTTCACAGATTCAAGATCTTTCTGTCATTGTTGTACTTCATCCTGAATTTTCTGTAACTCAGGGTCTTCCTGTAGCGTATCCCATACCTTGGTAATTTCATCAAGTAGGTCTTGACATCTTGCCCCTTCTGCGGAGATGTTTTCTGTGGAAGCCTTCAACTCCTTGATTCTTTCTTCTTTAACTTGTTGTGGAGTGCCAGATTGTTGTCGATCTTCTAAGTCAACAATCTACTCCTTATAGCCAATCTCCATGTTTTCCATCTTAGCTTTAAAATTGTCTACCGCGGCACCAATCCTTAGGATAGTGGCTTCTACTTCGGGCTCCTCTGGGAAGTTTGGGATCTTCGCACAGACTTTGACAACAACTTTCTTCAAATTCTTCTGCTTCTCATGCACATATGCTAACTCCTTGGTATTTAGTGTGCATTCATCCTTTAGCTCTTTGTATTTATCCTCTAGCTTCAGGTGCTAGTTATATGAGACAATATCTCTATCTCGTATTTATTCGACATCCTAGAAGTGTAGATTATGCAACCCTTGAATGGGAAACATCCCAACATTAACATCTAGATGTGCGAGCTACTTCGCACCTTCAATGAGCTCATCATTTGGGAATATGACATTCATTGGATCGGTTCTGACTATCGGAGGTCTCATTGTCAAGGCAGGCACATTTCTTTTACTTTGGCTTGTCTTTCCTGCTCTATCTTCAAAATCTGATTCTCTCGCCAAGTCTCACCAGACTTGTTCAACTCTTGCTATCGGAATCTTTAGTTCTACGAGGCTCTCAATCATGCCTTCTTGGATTGTTTCTTGCTTGCTTTCCTTTAATGAAAGTGTTTCTTCAATGTTCTCAAGCACTCAGACTATGATGCAGTCATATTCATCCACATGTAAATGCACATCTAGTGGCACTTTAGTTGCTTTTTGTTTCTTCCTTTGCAATCCTTCCAGCATGGTTGTGTCAGGTTTCTTTCTTTTCTCGCATGCTGGAAAACCAGAAGCTTGTTGTTGTTTTGTGCCCTGAATTGGTTCTAGATTTTGTGCGCTAGTCGTATCATCGTCTTGGTCTTGTGAATTTCCAACTCCACTTTCTTATAATATGGTGATCAATGTGGCTGGTGCATCGATTTTCCATTCTGGTGGCTAGTCCCCCATGATCAGATCAATTTTTTGTCCATCTAGCTTATATAAGCCTTCAAACCATTGAGGCAGATTTAGCTTTACTCTCGGCTGAATGTAAATAAAATGCAGTCCAGCTTTGAAAGTCATCTTACGAATATAGAAAGCTGTCACTTCCTTAGTGATACACGGATTCCTCTGAATGAATTCGCATAACTGCTCAAAATAAGTGTAAGACTGTATGTTGTTTATCCTCTGTCGGTCTGACTTCGATTTTTCCCACATGTTCGTAAACCTCGGTCCTCGGAAATCCCCAATAAATACCGGGACATTCTGTTGATATCTAGGCTCTTTCCATCCTACAAAGGCGATCAGTACTAGAAACCAATTGTGGTGGAACTGGTTTCCACTTTCTTGTGTCTCTCGGATGTCTTCTAGGAATTCGTTCAACAAATAGCTCACCCAATTGTATCGAAGTCCATCCTTGGTCTTCGTAGCTAAGGATATTGCAGTGACTGGTACCTCATTCGGCCTACATTTCCTTAGGATTTTTCCTACAAGGATTTGGACTGTGAACTGCGTGGCTTGATCCTTGATCCCAGTTCTTGTATAACCATGGATTCTTTTGAGCAAACTAAATTCGCTCTTCATTCTTGTAGCAAGCTCTTTATCCTTGTTCTTGCCCACGAACTCAATTGTGGGATCAACACCTCTCTTTCTCACATGCGTGATCCGATATATGAGATCGATGTTAATATCTATCTTGTGGTATAACCACAAATATCCCTGGTGTGTGCACGAAAGTAGTGTGCGCACCACCGCTGTGAGATTTGGGTTCCTATCAAAGTGTGGGATGTGCAGTAGGTTTAGCAACCCTGATGGCTACAATGACACAATCCAGTCTTGCGGGTGAATGGTTGACTACTTGGTAGCTTTTCCATGCCTTCTAGACATGCATTGATCAAGTTGGAATTGTGGGTACTTTGCTTCCTAGAGTAAGTTGTGGTCCGCGAATTTGCAATCTGGAATTTTACCGAGCAAATTCTCCTTGATTCGCACATGACTTGACATGGGCAGCATTGGAATCTCGTACTACGGATTCCTCATGAGAAGCACCTCTGGTGCATCTTGTTTCCTTAGGGATATGTATTCTGGAACAAGTAGGATTGGTCTCTCTTGAGGTGGTCCTTGTGGAAACGGCTTTGAAACACTCATGGTCTTTGGATTTTCTTATTCAATGGCCTCCTGTTTGTCTTTTTGCTTCTGCTATGATACATTCCTCGGTGAGTTTCTAGATAGTCCACCTCATTTTGGGCCTGCTTGCTTCATGGGCGTCTTCATGACTAATTTCCAACCAGAATGTCGGAAATCTCTTAATATTTCATCTAAGGTCGACTACTCAGACATACACTATTGTATAACGATTGCTTTCAACTGGTAAAAAATTGGAAATTACAGGAAGTAAAAACTTAAAATTCACAGTAAAATCGATAAGTATGCAGGATTTACTATTTATAGGCACAACAACACTAAGGCATGCTAAAAAAAGGCTAACTTAGCATTAAATGCCATGTCCGTTGGCCAAATATTGCTTAGATCTTGGTCCTTTCCCTTCATTGAATGTGTCTTCAATCGAAAATATGCCTTAAATGTGGAAACATTAAGTTCCCAAAAGTACTATATAACAGCTACTTTCCAACCAAAATTGTAATGACTAGTTTTCTTTTACTTCGCTAGCGGTTAGGTGAATTGCGAGGTTCACTGCGCATTTCTCTTTACTTAAATTTAACTTCGCAACGTGATTCCTCTTCTTTTACTTGACAACCCAGCTTATTATGTGTGTTTCGCAGCACATCTTCCCTTTTTGTGAAAACTTTGCATTTTACCAAAACTGTGTGCAGACTCTTATTCTTTTGTTTTTAGTGTCCAATTTCCACTGCACTTGACACTTAAAATATTCTTGCATTGCTTAACTTATACCTAGAAGAGTAGGACCATCCCTTTAAGGCTTTAATCTACTCCCATTAACAAGTTCTTTCAAATTTTCTCCAAGTAGTGTGCCTAACTAAACTGCGTCGCCATTAGTGACATGCTTAAAAATGTATGGTCCTAACCAATGCATTTTGAGATTTTCAAGAAATTTCATAAATTTGCTATCATAGAGGAGGACAAGGTCTCCTACTTGGAAAAACTTATTCTTGATGCATCTATCATGCCATACTTTTTCTCTATCTTTCTGCACTTTTTGGTGAAACCATGCAATGAAGCGATCTTCCTCCAATCCAACTAAGTGCAGTAGTCTTTCTTCCATTGTTTGATCATCACCCTTATATGTGAATGCTGCAATTCTCAAACTTCATACTATGTATTCCATGGACATGACAACTTCTTGTCCATATGCTAATCTGAAAGGTGTACGACCCTTCAACTTCTTACAAGTTGTTCTATATGCCCATAATACTACTGATATTCTAATATCCCAATCATCCCTATTTGTGTTGCATACCTTAATCAATTCATTCTCCAATACTTTGTTAAAGGCTTCTACAGTTCCATTAGCTTGTGGATGATATGGTGTGCTCTTCTGATGATATATCTGAAATTCTTCTGTGAAGGTTGCAATAGTTCTACTCAGGAAATGGGTTCCCTGATCGCTCATTAAAATATTTGGACATCCAAACCTTGTCAAACTATTCTAAAAAATGAACGGCGTGGCGGTCACTCCGCTATAGTCCTTCACTGGTTTTGCCTCTACCCATCTTGTTAGATAATCTATAGTTGTGATGATATATCTTGGGCCATTTCACTTTCCTGGTGGTTTAATAGGTCCCACAAATTCAATAGCCCATTTATCAAAGGATTGAAGTGTCAATTGTGGCATTAATGGCATCTCATCTCGTCAAGATGGATTTCCTGTTCTTTGGCATACATCTCACTTCCGACAATGTTCTTTTGAGTCTTTGTGTATCGTCGGCCACCATAGCCCTAATCTCAAAATTTTATGCGCAATAGCTCATCCTTTGTAGTGTCCTCCCGATACACATGAATGTGCTTCGGGAAATATAATAGGTCTTTCATGTTCTAGTACGCATCTTCACAATACTTCATCTAGTCCCAATTTGTACAATTGTCCAGCAATTCGAGTAAAGTCAGCTGCTCTTACCACTAATTGTTTCTTCTGCTGTGTAGTAAATTTAGTAGGTGCTAATCCTGTAGTAAAAAATTCTACAATATCTCTAAAATAGTCATCTTCTATATGGATAGAAAACAACTGTGCATCTAATAGACTATCCTCCAAATTACTAGGTTCTTCGCTTGACTCAATGCATGAAAGATGGTTAGGTTCGGCATTCAATATTCCTGGTTTCACAATGATTTCAAAATCATATTCCTGAAACAGTAACAACCATAGGCATATTCTTCCCCCTAACACTAGTTTATTGACCAAGTACTTCAAAGCTGAATGGTCAGTAAACATACAGAAATGTGAACCTAGCAGATAGTATCTAAACTTCTGCAATGTGTATACCATAGCTAAGCCTTCCCTTTCTGTCATGGTATAATTTTTTTCTGCTGAAGATAGCTTTCTTCTTGAAAATTGGATGGGATGATCGATGCCTCCCTCACCTGGTTGACCTAGTACAATGCCAAGCGCTATAGATGAAGCATATACGTGTACATGAAATGGTTTATTCCAATTGGGAAATACTACAATAGGTGTTGTAACCATCTTCTCTTTCAATGTGTTCAATCCTTTTTGGAAATATTCATTCCAATTGTACTTCACTTCTTTCTTCAACAATTTCTCCATAGGCACAGTGATCTGCGCATATCCTTTGATGAACTTTCTATAGTATCCTGTATTCCCCAATGTAGTGCGTAGTCGTTTCACAGAGTTAGGTGCTGGGAGATTTACGATGATTGCGATCTTCACTGGATCAACCATCAATCCCTACTTACATACTATGTGTCCCAATAAAATACCATAAGGCACACAAAAGACACACTTCTTCAGGTTTAGGGAAATCTAATACTGTCTACACTTTGCTAGCATCATTCTTAAGTTCGCATGATGATTCTTCAATAAACCAAATAATGTCCAATCATCAAAATAGCCTTCTAAGAATTTATGAATATAATCCTTAAATGCAGCTACAACAACTCTTGAAAAGATAGTGGGTGTTCGGATATCCACATCATCTTTTTCAGGATCTTGCATGCAGAATCTAGGGTTTGCATGCACCTGCATGCATCCCAGTCACCAGTTTGATGCCTCCAGCACCTTATCCACTTCATTCTAGCACCCGGGAGCCACTTACCACAGAGTTTTAGCCCTCCTAGGCTGAAAGGCGCCCACTTCTCACCTACTGCCAGAGAAGGGCGCACTTGTTCACCTACCACTGCAGTTCCACTTCAGTTACATTCAGTTAGCTCCGATTCTCCCTGATTTGAGGCTAGTTTCACTCCCGACTGACTGTTTCACTTCCGTTGGACCTCCAGATTGACTAGATGACTTGTTCTGACTTCAGTTAGCCTCCCATGCGCCCCCATTGAGCCTCCTGATCCTTAATCAGTGCTACACACTTCAGTTACACTTATTACACTCAGTTAGACTCAGATTGACACCTGGATGACTGGTTGTTGTGCATTGATGAGCACCACCGATTGATTGATGAAGACTCCTAGTTGGAGTCAAGCTACTCCATTCAGTGATTCGAATGACCTCCTTAGGAAATTCGAATTGCTCTGTCATTGTGATAGTTTGTATTGTAATTCATTCACCCTTTCTGGGATATTGAGCACTGCTGCATGTTTTGCACAGTTTTGCACCATATTTTCTATGTTCATCTGTTGTGATTGATTTACTTGTTCATTAGATCTGCTGTGACTAATTTTACATGGTATCAGAGCCATTGCAGGGACAAGATCTCTTTTCTACAGGTGTTTGTACAAGAAGATTTGACTGAATTGCTAAAAATTGCAAAAATTTTGGCATGAGATATCTCAAGGGCATTCGCAACTGTGCATGCAAAGCTTGAAAATTATTCCAATACCACTCCAGAAGCTTGAGTTACCACATAATTCCTGGATCTGATACATTGGACCCATTCAACATTGCTTGAAATCCAATCCCAGGTGTGATGCAACTCTCAAAGGGTGGATTGTTCAACCTTACGGTTCTTGGTTTTATGTGATTTGCAGGTTTATTGTCTCCATCAATTGCACTCGCTCCATTTTGCATGCAAGCTTCCCTACAGCAATTGCATTCGCTATAGTGTGCATGCAAGCTTCCTCTTCATCAGTTGACTCGCTCCTAGCAATGGAATACTCTTCTTCAAAGCCTATCCTCACCCCATTCAATTATTTTGATTGGAAAGATGATATGGAGATCATATTACGTTCAAAAGGTTACTACCGAGTCACTATTGGTCTTGAATTGGAGCCAAGCAATCTATCAGATAGAACCAAACACTACAACAAGCTTGATGAAGCTTATGGTCTTCTTTGTCTCTCCATCTCCAAAGATCTTCACTTCCATCTCAGCGGATTGAAGACTCCAAAATCCATATGGGAGCAACTTGAAACACTATTCGGCAAGCAGGATGAGCTTAGGGCTTTTCAATTAGAGAATGAATTGATTGGCCTTAATCCTGAGAATTTCGAGACCATCAATGAATTCTTCACAAAATTCAAGAACTTGAACTTGCAATTGAAGAACAGTGGTGTTATCAAAGAGGATAAACAGTTGATCCTCTCCATTCTAAGCAAGCTTGGGAAAGATAATTCGGTATTTGTCTCTACTTTCAATTTCGGTCGGCTAACTACCCCGAATTGGAAGATGCCTACCTTGAATGCCTTCATTGAGTCCGTTACAAAAGAGCATGACAAGTTGATTCAAATGGGGTCCATAAGCTACAAAGATTCAGCCCTATTTGTTCAAGGACCCAAGATATCGAATGGTAAAGGAAAGCAAAAGAAGGAGAAGCCCAAATTCGAGCCTCACAAGCAAAAAGACAAAGGCAAGCAAACGGATGCACCATCTAGTTCGAAATCCAAGCAAAAGGGCAAAGAAGGTAACCAAAAATCTAAATGTACTTATTGTAACCGTGGCTTTCATCCCGAAAGTTCATGTATGAAGAAGACTATAGATCAAATGGCCCTCCTTTTGGAAAAGAACAACATAACCCTTCCTGACGGTGCAAGGAAGAAGGATAGGAATGATGATCATGAAAGAGGACAAGCACTCATGGCAACGGTTTCGAAGCCCACTACTCTCTTGATAGATTCGGGTGCATCAAATCATATGGCTGCAAATATTGATTCTTTTTCCTCATTCGATCCAAACAGCTCCATCCCCATCCATTTGGGAGATGACTCAAAAATTTCTTCAGAGGGCAAAGGTACGATTCATGTAGAACATGGAAGCTTTCAGAATGTTCTCTATGTGCCTTCCTTGGCTTCAAATATCCTTTCTGTGTATCAAATGACACATACTGGTGAACCAAAGCAAGTCACATTCAGCCCTAATACAGTTGAAATTTCTGATATCAAAAGTGGAAGACTAGTTGCGGTTGGAAAGGCAAACCACACTGCAAAATGCTATGAGTTTTCGCACTTTATTCCGCTTGCAAATCCCACTGCTCTTCGCACACATGGTAATGAGGTTAGTAGGATTTGGCATGAAATATTTGGACATCTAAATTATAAGTATTTTCTGCTGCTATCAAATAAATCCATGGTAGATGGGCTTCCACAACTCCGTTCCTCGAAGGGAATATGCACTGGTTGCATTATTGGGAAGCACCCCGAGCACAGATTCGACCGCGGCAAAGCTAGCAGAGCTTCTACTATTTTGGGATTGATCCATTTTGATATCAGTGGTCCGCTGCCCCATATGTCATTAAATGGTTCAAGGTATGTTTTGACATTTATTGATGATTTTTCTCGCTTTACATGGGTATTCTTTCTCAAAAACAAGTCAGAAGTGCTTGGAAAATTCAAGGATTTTAAGGCTTCTGTTGAGACCACCACTGAGAGCAAGATCAAAGCTCTTAGATCTGATAATGGTGGGGAATATATCAAGTCCGAGTTGATGCAACTTTGTTCCCAAAGCGGAATTAAGATCCAACATACAGTTCCCTACACACCCTAGCAGAACAGTGTAGCGGAAAGGAAAAATCGGTCACTGAAAGAGATGGCTACATGCATGATTGAATCGAAAGGTTTGGCTGCAAATATTTGGGCTAAAGCAATCAATGTTGCTGCATATATACAGAACCGTGTTCCACATTCATCCGTGAAAGGTATGACTCCTTTCGAAGCATTCTTTGGTCACAAACCGGATGTGTCAAATTTGAGAGTTTTTGGATCTACTGCATGGGCTAGAATTCCTTCTGAGAAGAGACGAGCTTTGGATCCACAAAGTATCGAGTGCATATTGATAGGATATGGGGAAGAATCAAAAGCATATAAACTCATGGATATCAGATCTAAAAAGATATTCATAGAGTGCAGTGTGCAATTTGAAAAACCGCTTCAAGAATTGCAACTAGTCGAGGAGAAGACTGCCGATTCACCGCCTTCACAAGAAGAAGATCCGAGCAGCGATAATGAAGGTATGAGTTCTGATATTTCTGATATTGTAGCAGAATATGATGATCATGACATATCAGGTTCGGAATCCGATCATTATGATCCTCCTCAGTTACCAAAGTGGGCCCAAAATACTCTACATTCTGCTGGTTCGAATCTTGGAAATCCTGCTGATCCGAGACGAACAAGAGGAGACTTTCAACGAGTAGGTATGGCTCTTTCTATTGCTGACCCATTTCTTCCTGAGATTTTTTATTTGATGGCTGGTTCAGATCCTACATCATACTATTCATCCCATCGAGATCCGAGATGGAAAAGTGCCATGGACGAAGAGTACAGTTCTCTTCAAAAGAACAACACATGGGAGCTAGTTTCTCTTCCACCTGGAAGAAAATTAGTGAAATGTAAATGGGTCTACTGTACTAAAGTTTCTGCTGATGGCACTATCAGCAAATATAAAGCAAGGTTGGTGGCAAAAGGTTTTTCCCAAGTCCAAGGAGTGGACTACACTGAGACCTTTGCACCGGTTGCAAAGATGGATTCCATCAGCCTTGTTTTAGCTATTGCCGCATCCAAGCACTGGGAAGTGCACCACATGGATGTGAAGAGTGCATTTTTACATGGAGACCTTGCTGAAGAGGTCTATATGCAGCAGCCAGAGGGTTATACATCAGATCCGTCATTGGTTTGTAGATTGAAGAAATCTTTGTACGGGTTAAAACAGGCCCCAAGAGCTTGGTACGCAAAGATGGACTCCTTCCTTCTTTCTCAGAATTTCCAAAGGTGCAAATCTGATCCGAATGTATATCTTCAGCGAGTTAAAGGTAATTTGTTGGTTATTGTACTTTATGTTGATGATCTGCTTATTACTGGTAGCACACTTACTTCAATAAACAAGCTAAAATCTGCCTTAAATCTAGCTTTTGACATGAGTGATTTGGGCTTGCTGAGTCATTTTTTGGGCTTGGAGATAGCTCAAAATTTTGATGGGATCACTATATCTCAGCAAAAATATGCTTCCGACCTGTTATTGAAGTTTAATATGGCTGAAGGTAAGGCAGCCCCATTCCCATTCCTCTCAGGAATCAGTCTTGAGGAGGGAGATTCCACACCGCTTGCAGATTGCAGTATGTATCGACAGTTGATTGGTTCACTACTTTATTTGACACACTCACGGCCTGATATCTCATATGCCGTGAGTGCCGTGTCAAGATATATGCATCAGCCACATGAGCTTCATTGGCGAGCAGCCAAGCGGATCTTGCAGTATGTGCAAGGTACGAAACAGTTTGGCATACATTATGCTGCAGATTCTGAGCTAAATTTCATTGGTTTTACTGATTCAGATTGGGCAGGTGATAGCATTGATCGGAAGTCCACTTCCGGTTATGTTTTCATGATTGGTCATGGTGCTATTTGCTGGTCCAGCAAAAATCAAGCAGCCATTGCACTTTCTTCAGCAGAGGCAGAGTATCGAGGGGCAGTCAATGCCTGCATTCAGGCAGTTTGGTTGCAGGGTATTCTTTCCGAGTTTGGTTTTGGTGGCACTACTTCGACTGTCCTATTTTGTGACAATCAAAGTGCTATCAAGATCTCCACAGATCCAGTTCAGCGGCAGAGGACCAAACACATTGAAATTCATATGCATTACATTCGATAGTCGGTGCATGACCGCACCATCATTCTGCAATATTGCCCTACTGATGAGCAAATTGCAGACATCTTCACCAAGAGCTTCACTGAGAAGAAGTTCTCTTACCTCCGTTCACTGTTGGGGGTGAGTTCCATCATGGTGGAGACAGATTGATTCATTATTATGCTTTAGCTTGAGGGGGGGCTTTCTTCCCACTGGGTTTTCCCTCTTTCCTCACTTAGTTTATTTTCAGCATTTTTTGGATTATTGTATTGGGGTGACCTTTGGTCTTAGTTACCAGGGCCCCACATTATTTTTGTTGGCACATCATAGTCTAGCTTGAGGGGGGGTGTTCGGATATCCACATCATCTTTTTCAGGATCTTGCATGCAATTAGGGTTTGCATGCAGAATCTAGGGTTTGCATGCACCTGCATGCATCCCAGTCACCAGTTTGATGCCTCCAGCACCTTATCCACTTCATTCTAGCACCCGGGAGCCACTTACCACAGAGTTTTAGCCCTCCTAGGCTGAAAGGCGCCCACTTCTCACCTACTGCCAGAGAAGGACGCACTTGTTCACCTACCACTTCAGTTACATTCAGTTAGCTCCGATTCTCCCTGATTTGAGGCTAGTTTCACTCCCGACTGACTGTTTCACTTCCGTTGGACCTCCAGATTGACTATATGACTTTTTTTGACTTCAGTTAGCCTCCCATGCGCCCCCACTGAGCCTCCTGGTCCTTAATCAGTGCTACACACTTCAGTTACACTTATTACACTCAGTTAGACTCAGATTGACACCTGGATGACTGGTTGTTGTGCATTGATGAGCACCACCGATTGATTGATGAGGACTCCTAGTTGGAGTCAAGCTACTCCATTCAGTGATTCGAATGACCTCCTTAGGCAATTCGAATTGCTCTGTCATTGTGACAGTTTGTATTGTAATTCATTCACCCTTTCTGGGATATTGAGCACTGCTGCATGTTTTGCACAGTTTTGCACCATATTTTCTATGTTCATCTGTTGTGATTGATTTACTTGTTCATTAGATCTGCTGTGACTAATTTTACATGGTATCAGAGCCATTGCAGGGACAAGATCTCTTTTCTACAGGTGTTTGTACAAGAAGATTTGACTGAATTGCTAAAAATTGCAAAAAGTTTGGCATGAGATATCTCAAGGGCATTCGCTCCTGTGCATGCAAAGCTTGAAAATTATTCCAATACCACTCCAGAAGCTTGAGTTACCACATAATTCCTGGATCTTATACATTGGACCCATTCAACATTGCTTGAAATCCAATCCCAGGTGTGATCCAACTCTCAAAGGGTGGATTGTTCGACCTTACGGTTCTTGGTTTTATGTGATTTGCAGGTTTATTGTCTCCATCAATTGCACTCGCTCCATTTTGCATGCAAGCTTCCCTACAGCAATTACATTCGCTATAGTGTGCATGCAAGCTTCCTCTTCATCAGTTGACTCGCTCCTAGCAATGGAATACTCTTCTTCAAAGCCTATCCTCACCCCATTCAATTATTTTGATTGGAAAGATGATATGGAGATCATATTACGTTCAAAAGGTTACTACCGAGTCACTATTGGTCTTGAATTGGAGCCAAGCAATCTATCAGATAGAACCAAACACTACAACAAGCTTGATGAAGCTTATGGTCTTCTTTGTCTCTCCATCTCCAAAGATCTTCACGTCCATCTTAGTGGATTGAAGACTCCAAAAGCCATATGGGAGCAACTTGAAACACTATTCGGCAAGCAGGATGAGCTTAGGGCTTTTCAATTAGAGAATGAATTGATTGGCCTTAATCCTGAGAATTTCGAGACCATCAATGAATTCTTCACAAAATTCAAGAACTTGAACTTGCAATTGAAGAACAGTGGTGTTATCAAAGAGGATAAACAGTTGATCCTCTCCATTCTAAGCAAGCTTGGGAAAGATAATTCGGTATTTGTCTCTACTTTCAATTCCGGTCGGCTAACTACCCCAAATTGGAAGATGCCTACCTTGAATGCCTTCATTGAGTCCGTTACAAAAGAGCATGACAAGTTGATTCAAATGGGTCCCATAAGCTCCAAAGATTCAGCCCTATTTGTTCAAGGACCCAAGATCTCGAATGGTAAAGGAAAGCAAAAGAAGGAGAAGCCCAAATTCGAGCCTCACAAGCAAAAAGACAAAGGCAAGCAAACGGATGCACCATCCAGTTCGAAATCCAAGCAAAAGGGAAAAGAAGGTAACCAAAAATATAAATGTACTTATTGTAACCGTGGCTTTCATCCCGAAAGTTCATGTATGAAGAAGACTATAGATCAAATGGCCCTCATTTTGGAAAAGAACAACATAACCCTTCCTGACGGTGCAAGGAAGAAGGATAGGAATGATGATCATGAAAGAGGACAAGCACTCATGGCAACGGTTTCGAAGCCCACTACTCTCTTGATAGATTCGGGTGCATCAAATCATATGGCTGCAAATATTGATTATTTTTCCTCATTCGATCCAAACAGCTCCATCCCCATCCATTTGGGAGATGACTCAAAAATTTCTTCAAAGGGCAAAGGTACGATTCATGTAGAACATGGAAGCTTTCAGAATGTTCTCTATGTGCCTTCCTTGGCTTCAAATCTCCTTTCTGTGTATCAAATGACACGTACTGGTGAACCAAAGCAAGTCACATTTAGCCCTAATACAGTTGAAATTTCTGATATCAAAAGTGGAAGACTAGTTGCGGTTGGAAAGGCAAACCACACTGCAAAATGCTATGAGTTTTCGCACTTTATTCCGCTTGCAAAGCCCACTGCTCTTCGCACACATGGTAATGAGGTTAGTAGGATTTGGCATGAAATATTTGGACATCTAAATTATAAGTATTTTCTACTGCTATCAAATAAATCCATGGTAGATGGGCTTCCACAACTCCGTTCCTCGAAGGGAATATGCACTGGTTGCATTATTGGGAAGCACCCCGAGCACAGATTCGACCGCGGAAAAGCTAGCAGAGCTTCTACTATTTTGGGATTGATCCATTCTGATATCAGTGGTCCGCTGCCCCATATGTCATTAAATGGTTCAAGGTATGTTTTGACATTTATTGACGATTTTTCTCGCTTTACATGGGTATTCTTTCTCAAAAACAAGTCAGAAGTGCTTGGAAAATTCAAGGATTTTAAGGCTTCTGTTGAGACCACCACTGAGAGAAAGATCAAAGCTCTTATATCTGATAATGGTGGGGAATATATCAAGTCCAAGTTGCTGCAACTTTGTGCCCAAAGCGGAATTAAGATCCAACATACAGTTCCCTACACACCCCAGCAGAACGGTGTAGCGGAAAGGAAAAATCGGTCACTGAAAGAGATGGCTACATGCATGATTGAATCGAAAGGTTTGGCTGCAAATCTTTGGGCTGAAGCAATCAATGTTGCTGCATATATACAGAACCGTGTTCCACATTCATCCGTGAAAGGTATGACTCCTTTCGAAGCATTCTTTGGTCACAAACCGGATGTGTCAAATTTGAGAGTTTTTGGATCTACTGCATGGGCTAGAATTCCTTCTGAGAAGAGACGAGCTTTGGATCCACAAAGTATCGAGTGCATATTGATAGGATATGGGGAAGAATCAAAAGCATATAAACTCATGGATATCAGATCTAAAAAGATATTCATAGAGTGCAGTGTGCAATTTGAAGAACCGCTTCAAGAATTGCAACTAGTCGAGGAGAAGACTGCCGATTCACCGCCTTCACAAGAAGAAGATCCGAGCAGCGATAATGAAGGTATGATTTCTGATATTTCTGATATTGTAGCAGCATATGATGATCATGACATATCAGGTTCGGAATCCGATCATTATGATCCTCCTCAGTTACCAAAGTGGGCCCAAAATACTCTACATTCTGCTGGTTCGAATCTTGGAAATCCTGCTGATCCGAGACGAACAAGAGGAGACTTTCAAAGAGCAGGTATGGCTCTTTCTATTGCTGATCCATTTCTTCCTGAGATTTTTTATTTGATGGCTGGTTCAGATCCTACATCATACTATTCATCCCATCGAGATCCGAGATGGAAAAGTGCCATGGACGAAGAGTACAGTTCTCTTCAAAAGAACAACACATGGGAGCTAGTTTCTCTTCCACCTGGAAGAAAATTAGTGAAGTGTAAATGGGTCTACCGTACTAAAGTTTCTGTTGATGGCACTATCAGCAAATATAAAGCAAGGTTGGTGGCAAAAGGTTTTTCCCAAGTCCAAGGAGTGGACTACACTGAGACCTTTGCACCGGTTGCAAAGATGGATTCCATCCGCCTTGTTTTAGCTATTGCCGCATCCAAGCACTGGGAAGTGCACCACATGGATGTGAAGAGTGCATTTTTACATGGAGACCTTGCTGAAGAGGTCTATATGCAGCAGCCAGAGGGTTATACATCAGATCCATCATTGGTTTGTAGATTGAAGAAATCTTTGTACGGGTTAAAACAGGCCCCAAGAGCTTGGTACGCAAAGATGGACTCCTTCCTTCTTTCTCAGAATTTCCAAAGGTGCAAATCTGATCCAAATGTCTATCTTCAGCGAGTTAAAGGTAATTTGTTGGTTATTGTACTTTATGTTGATTATCTGCTTATTACTGGTAGCACACTTACTTCAATAAACAAGCTAAAATCTGCCTTAAATCTAGCTTTTGACATGAGTGATTTGGGCTTGCTGAGTCATTTTTTGGGCTTGGAGATAGCTCAAAATTTTGATGGGATCACTATATCTCAGCAAAAATATGCTTCCGACCTGTTATTGAAGTTTAATATGGCTGAATGTAAGGCAGCCCCATTCCCATTCCTCTCAGGAATCAGTCTTGAGGAGGGAGATTCCACACCGCTTGCAGATTGCAGTATGTATCGACAGTTGATTGGTTCACTACTTTATTTGACACACTCACGGCCTGATATCTCATATGCCGTGAGTGCCGTGTCAAGATATATGCAGCAGCCACATGAGCTTCATTGGCGAGCAGCCAAGCGGATCTTGCAGTATGTGCAAGGTACGAAATAGTTTGGCATACATTATGCTGCAGATTCTGAGCTAGATTTCATTGGTTTTACTGATTCAGATTGGGCAGGTGATAGCATTGATCGGAAGTCCACTTCCGGTTATGTTTTCATGATTGATCATGGTGCTATTTGCTGGTCCAGCAAAAAGCAAGCAGCCATTGCACTTTCTTCAGCAGAGGCAGAGTATCGAGGGGCAGACAATGCCTGCATTCAGGCAGTTTGGTTGCAGGGTATTCTTTCCGAGTTTGGTTTTGGTGGCACTACTTCGACTGTCCTATTTTGTGACAATCAAAGTGCTATCAAGATCTCCACAGATCCAGTTTAGCGGCAGAGGACCAAACACATTGAGATTCATATGCATTACATTCGACAGTTGGTGCATGACCGCACCATCATTCTGCAATATTGCCCTACTGATGAGCAAATTGCAGACATCTTCACCAAGAGCTTCACTGAGAAGAAGTTCTCTTACCTCCGTTCACTGTTGGGGGTGAGTTCCATCATGGTGGAGATAGATTGATTCATTATTATGCTTTAGCTTGAGGGGGGGCTTTCTTCCCACTGGGTTTTCCCTCTTTCCTCACTTAGTTTATTTTCAGCATTTTTTGGATTATTGTATTGGGGTGACCTTTGGTCTTAGTTACCAGGGCCCCACATTATTTTTGTTGGCACATCATAGTCTAGCTTGAGGGGGGGTGTTCGGATATCCACATCATCTTTTTCAAGATCTTGCATGCAATTAGGGTTTGCATGCAGAATCTAGGGTTTGCATGCACCTGCATACAATTGCATGCATCCCAGTCACCAGTTTGATGCCTCCAGCACCTTATCCACTTCATTCTAGCACCCGAGAGCCACTTACCACAGAGTTTTAGCCCTCCTAGGCTGAAAGGCGCCCACTTCTCACCTACTGCCAGAGAAGGGCGCACTTGTTCACCTACCACTGCAGTTCCACTTCAGTTACATTCAGTTAGCTCCGATTCTCCCTGATTTGAGGCTAGTTTCACTCCCGACTGACTGTTTCACTTCCGTTGGACCTCCAGATTGACTAGATGACTTGTTCTGACTTTAGTTAGCCTCCCATGCGCCCCCACTGAGCCTCCTGATCCTTAATCAGTGCTACACACTTCAGTTACACTTATTACACTCAGTTAGACTCAGATTGACACCTGGATGACTGGTTGTTGTGCATTGATGAGCACCACCGATTGATTGATGAGGACTCCTAGTTGGAGTCAAGCTACTCCATTCAGTGATTCGAATGACCTCCTTAGGCAATTCGAATTGCTCTGTCATTGTGACAGTTTGTATTGTAATTCATTCACCCTTTCTGGGATATTGAGCACTGCTGCATGTTTTGCACAGTTTTGCACCATATTTTCTATGTTCATCTGTTGTGATTGATTTACTTGTTCAGTAGATCTGCTGTGACTAATTTTACATGGTATCAGAGCCATTGCAGGGACAAGATCTCTTTTCTACAGGTGTTTGTACAAGAAGATTTGACTGAATTGCTAAAAATTGCAAAAAGTTTGGCATGAGATATCTCAAGGGCATTCGCTCCTGTGCATGCAAAGCTTGAAAATTATTCCAATACCACTCCAGAAGCTTGAGTTACCACATAATTCCTGGATCTGATACATTGGACCCATTCAACATTGCTTGAAATCCAATCCCAGGTGTGATGCAACTCTCAAAGGGTGGATTGTTCGACCTTACGGTTCTTGGTTTTATGTGATTTGCAGGTTTATTGTCTCCATCAATTGCACTCGCTCCATTTTGCATGCAAGCTTCCCTACAGCAATTGCATTCGCTATAGTGTGCATGCAAGCTTCCTCTTCATCAGTTGACTCGCTCCTAGCAATGGAATACTCTTCTTCAAAGCCTATCCTCACCCCATTCAATTATTTTGATTGGAAAGATGATATGGAGATCATATTACGTTCAAAAGGTTACTACCGAGTCACTATTGGTCTTGAATTGGAGCCAAGCAATCTATCAGATAGAACCAAACACTACAACAAGCTTGATGAAGCTTATGGTCTTCTTTGTCTCTCCATCTCCAAAGATCTTCACTTCCATCTCAGCGGATTGAAGACTCCAAAATCCATATGGGAGCAACTTGAAACACTATTCGGCAAGCAGGATGAGCTTAGGGCTTTTCAATTAGAGAATGAATTGATTGGACTTAATCCTGAGAATTTCGAGACCATCAATGAATTCTTCACAAAATTCAAGAACTTGAACTTGCAATTGAAGAACAGTGGTGTTATCAAAGAGGATAAACAGTTGATCCTCTCCATTCTAAGCAAGCTTGGGAAAGATAATTCGGTATTTGTCTCTACTTTCAATTCTGGTCGGCTAACTACCCCGAATTGGAAGATGCCTACCTTGAATGCCTTCATTGAGACAATTACAAAAGAGCATGACAAGTTGATTCAAATGGGGTCCATAAGCTCCAAAGATTCAGCCCTATTTGTTCAAGGACCCAATATCTCGAATGGTAAAGGAAAGCAAAAGAAGGAGAAGCCCAAATTCGAGCCTCACAAGCAAAAGGACAAAGGCAAGCAAACGGATGCACCATCCAGTTCGAAATCCAAGCAAAAGGGAAAAGAAGGTAACCAAAAATCTAAATGTACTTATTGTAGCTGTGGCTTTCATCCCGAAAGTTCATGTATGAAGCAGACTATAGATCAAATGGCCCTCCTTTTGGAAAAGAACAACATAACCCTTCCTGACGGTGCAAGGAAGAAGGATAGGAATGATGATCATGAAAGAGGACAAGCAGTCATGGCAACGGTTTCGAAGCCCACTACTCTCCTGATAGATTCGGGTGCATCAAATCATATGGCTGCAAATATTGATTCTTTTTCCTCATTCGATCCAAACAGCTCCATCCCCATCCATTTGGGAGATGACTCAAAAATTTCTTCAAAGGGCAAAGGTACGATTCATGTAGAACATGGAAGCTTTCAGAATGTTCTCTATGTGCCTTCCTTGGATTCAAATCTCCTTTCTGTGTATCAAATGACACATACTGGTGAACCAAAGCAAGTCACATTCAGCCCTAATACAGTTGAAATTTTTGATATCAAAAGTGGAAGACTAGTTTTGGTTGGAAAGGCAAACCACACTGCAAAATGCTATGAGTTTTCGCACTTTATTCCGCTTGCAAAGCCCACTGCTCTTCGCACACATGGTAATGAGGTTAGTAGGATTTGGCATGAAATATTTGGACATCTAAATTATAAGTATTTTCTGCTGCTATCAAATAAATCCATGGTAGATGGGCTTCCACAACTCCATTCCTCGAAGGGAATATGCACTGGTTGCATTATTGGGAAGCACCCCGAGCACAGATTCGACCGCGACAAAGCTAGCAGAGCTTCTACTATTTTGGGATTGATCCATTCTGATATCAGTGGTCCGCTGCCCCATATGTCATTAAATGGTTCAAGGTATGTTTTGACATTTATTGACGATTTTTCTCGCTTTACATGGGTATTCTTTCTCAAAAACAAGTCAGAAGTGCTTGGAAAATTCAAGGATTTTAAGGCTTCTGTTGATACCACCACTGAGAGCAAGATCAAAGCTCTTAGATCTGATAGTGGTGGGGAATATATCAAGTTCGAGTTGCTGCAACTTTGTGCCCAAAGCGGAATTAAGATCCAACATACAGTTCCCTACACACCCCAGCAGAACGGTGTAGCGGAAAGGAAAAATCGGTCACTGAAAGAGATGGCTACATGCATGATTGAATCGAAAGGTTTGGCTGCAAATCTTTGGGCTGAAGCAATCAATGTTGCTGCATATATACAGAACCGTGTTCCACATTCATCCGTGAAAGGTATGACTCCTTTCGAAGCATTCTTTGGTCACAAACCGGATGTGTCAAATTTGAGAGTTTTTGGATCTACTGCATGGGCTAGAATTCCTTCTAAGAAGAGACGAGCTTTGGATCCACAAAGTATCGAGTGCATATTGATAGGATATGGGGAAGAATCAAAAGCATATAAACTCATGGATATCAGATCTAAAAAGATATTCATAGAGTGCAGTGTGCAATTTGAAGAACCGCTTCAAGAATTGCAACTAGTCGAGGAGAAGACTGCCGATTCACCACCTTCACAAGAAGAAGATCCGAGCAGCGATAATGAAGGTATGAGTTCTGATATTTCTGATATTGTAGCAGCATATGATGATCATGACATATCAGGTTCGTAATCCGATCATTATGATCCTCCTCAGTTACCAAAGTGGGCCTAAAATACTCTACATTCTGCTGGTTCGAATCTTGGAAATCCTGTTGATCCGAGACGAACAAGAGGAGACTTTCAAAGAGCAGGTATGGCTCTTTCTATTGCTGATCCATTTCTTCCTGAGATTTGTTATTTGATGGCTAGTTCAGATCCTACATCATACTATTCAGCCCATCGAGATCCGAGATGGAAAAGTGCCATGGACGAAGAGTACACTTCTCTTCAAAAGAACAACACATGGGAGCTAGTTTCTCTTCCACCTGGAAGAAAATTAGTGAAGTGTAAATGGGTCTACCATACTAAAGTTTCTGCTGATGGCACTATCAGCAAATATAAAGCAAGGTTGGTGGCAAAAGGTTTTTCCCAATTCCAAGGAGTGGACTACACTGAGACCTTTGCACCGGTTGCAAAGATGGATTCCATCCGCCTTGTTTTAGCTATTGCCGCATCCAAGCACTGGGAAGTGCACCACATGGATGTGAAGAGTGCATTTTTACATGGAGACCTTGCTGAAGAGGTCTATATGCAGCAGCCAGAGGGTTATACATCAGATCCATCATTGGTTTGTAGATTGAAGAAATCTTTGTACGGGTTAAAACAGGCCCCAAGAGCTTGGTACGCAAAGATGGACTCCTTCCTTCTTTCTCAGAATTTCCAAAGGTGCAAATCTGATCCGAATGTGTATCTTCAGCGAGTTAAAGGTAATTTGTTGGTTATTGTACTTTATGTTGATGATCTGCTTATTACTGGTAGCACACTTACTTCAATAAACAAGCTAAAATCTGCCTTAAATCTAGCTTTTGACATGAGTGATTTGGGCTTGCTGAGTCATTTTTTGGGCTTGGAGATAGCTCAAAATTTTGATGGGATCACTATATCTCAGCAAAAATATGCTTCCGACCTGTTATTGAAGTTTAATATGGCTGAAGGTAAGGCAGCCCCATTCCCATTCCTCTCAGGAATCAGTCTTGAGGAGGGAGATTCCACACCGCTTGCAGATTGCAGTATGTATCGACAGTTGATTGGTTCACTACTTTATTTGACACACTCACGGCCTGATATCTCATATGCCATGAGTGCCGTGTCAAGATATATGCAGCAACCACATGAGCTTCATTGGCAAGCATCCAAGCGGATCTTGCAGTATGTGCAAGGTACGAAACAGTTTGGCATACATTATGCTGCAGATTCTGAGCTAGATTTCATTGGTTTTACTGATTCAGTTTGGGCACGTGATAGCATTGATCGGAAGTCCACTTCCGGTTATGTTTTCATGATTGGTCATGGTGCTATTTGCTGGTCCAGCAAAAAGCAAGCAGCCATTGCACTTTCTTCAGCAGAGGCAGAGTATCGAGGGGCAGTCAATGCCTGCATTCAGGCAGTTTGGTTGCAGGGTATTCTTTCCGAGTTTGGTTTTGGTGGCACTACTTCGACTGTCCTATTTTGTGACAATCAAAGTGCTATCAAGATCTCCACAGATCCAGTTCAGCGGCAGAGGACCAAACACATTGAGATTCATATGCATTACATTCGACAGTTGGTGCATGACCGCACCATCATTCTGCAATATTGCCCTACTGATGAGCAAATTGCAGACATCTTCACCAAGAGCTTCACTGATAAGAAGTTCTCTTACCTCCGTTCACTGTTGGGGGTGAGTTCCATCATGGTGGAGACAGATTGATTCATTATTATGCTTTAGCTTGATGGGGGGCTTTCTTCCCACTGGGTTTTCCCTCTTTCCTCACTTAGTTTATTTTCAGCATTTTTTGGATTATTGTATTGGGGTGACCTTTGGTCTTAGTTACCAGGGCCCCACATTATTTTTGTTGGCACATCATAGTCTAGCTTGAGGGGGGGTGTTCGGATATCCACATCATCTTTTTCAGGATCTTGCATGCAATTAGCGTTTGCATGCAGAATCTAGGGTTTGCATGCACCTACATGCACTTGCATGCATCCCAGTCACCAGTTTGATGCCTCCAGCACCTTGTCCACTTCATTCTAGCACTCGGGAGCCACTTACCACAGAGTTTTAGCCCTCCTAGGCTGAAAGGCGTCCACTTCTCACCTACTGCCAGAGAAGGGCGCACTTGTTCACCTACCACTGCAGTTCCACTTCAGTTACATTCAGTTAGCTCCGATTCTCCCTGATTTGAGGCTAGTTTCACTCCCGACTGACTGTTTCACTTCCGTTGGACCTCCAGATTGACTAGATGACTTGTTCTAACTTCAGTTAGCCTCCCATGCACCCCGACTGAGCCTCCTGATCCTTAATCAGTGCTACACACTTCAGTTACACTTATTACACTCAGTTAGACTCAGATTGACACCTGGATGACTGGTTGTTGTGCATTGATGAGCACCACCGATTGATTGATGAGGACTCCTAGTTGGAGTCAAGCTACTCCATTCAGTGATTCGAATGACCTCCTTAGGCAATTCGAATTGCTCTGTCATTGTGACAGTTTGTATTGTAATTCATTCACCCTTTCTAGGATATTGAGCACTGCTGCATGTTTTGCACAGTTTTGCACCATATTTTCTATGTTCATCTGTTGTGATTGATTTACTTGTTCATTAGATCTGCTGTGACTAATTTTACAGTGGGTGCATTCTTCAATTTGAAAGGAATAACAATGTACTGATATGATCCCCATTCAGTAGAAAATGTGGTCTTATGTCTGTCTTCTGTAGCAATTCTGATCTGATGATATCCAAAAAATCCATCAGTGAAGGAGTATTCCACCTTTCCACCTACGTTATCTAGCAATTCATCTGTGAATGGAGTAGTAAGTGGATCATGTAGAGATGCATCATTCAATTTCCTAAGGTCCACATGAACTTTGATTTCACCTTTAGCTTTCTTGTCTTGAATTACCATATGACTTATCCATTCTGATTCTTCAACTGGTTATCTTATCAATTTCTTCCTTCACCCTTTCTTTATATATGGGATTCAATCTGTAAGGTCTTTGCTTAATAGGCTTTTCATCAGGCTTGAGAGTTATTTTCATAACTCCCAAACCACCTAAAATGCCTTTGATTTCAGAAAAAATTGGTAGGAAATAAATCTTGATATTTGGGCAGTAGATCTGCAATCTGTCCTATTGTTTCTTCATCCCAGTAATCCCCAATAGAATAAAAAATTGGTTCATTCCCAGTACCAATATTGATCTTTCTTGTCTTCACAAAATTACTCAGGTCTATGATTTCTAAATCAGGTCCTTAAACATCATGGTTTCCTTCAGACTCAGGTATATTTACATCGCGAGGGTCTTCATCTCCATATCCGTCTAGCACAAAGTTATAACAACACTCTATATGATCTCTAGGATCAGTCTGTCCATTGTATTTTGCTTGTACTATCTCATTTTGTTCTACAAATCTGATTTCCATCATGTGCTTACATTCTTCCCATGTGTCCATGTTCTCTTTATGCGTAACCCACCACCTCGCAAGTGTGGCTCGCAATGTTATATCCAAGGATACTAGCTTATGTTCATCTGAAACTGATACTAAATATTCATGGATATTTCATAAACCATCATAAGTAGGAATTGGACTTACCTATGTTCCAATCCAACGTAGTGACTTTTTTATCTTTGCACGTCATCTTGTTGATACTTTATGCATTCGTATCTACCAGTTCTCCATTCCTGTGTCTGATTCTGATACGCAAGAACTGTCACATCTCCAACTCAATGTTCCATCATCTATAGGATTAATGTAATCTAGTTGATTCACTGTCATTTTGTAGATATTATCGAGTTCTTAAGTTTTGCATTCTTCTCGGACTGGTTCAACATATCTTGGTCCTGGTGAAGGATCCAAGGGTGCGATGACCCTAATATCCAGTCCTTCAAATATCATTTGTTTTTTCTTGAGATTGATAATTGCGAGGTTTTCAATTTCCCAATCAATCCCCAATAATGCATGATAAGGATTGTTTTCCTCTATGATTTCAATAGCCTCGAAGTCTGCTTTACTTCACACTCCATTAATGTCTACAAGGACACTTAATAATCTTCCAAAGGGTATAACCTTCTGTTGATTAACCAATCTCAAATGTATATGTGACCAAGATAACTTTGGATTTCCCATTTGTTCCCATGTTTGTTTTGTTAGGACATTCACCTCTGAGCCTAGGTCGATAATGACCTGGTTCATTTCAAAATATTCGATATGCGCATTTAGCCTCATTTTTGAGTCCTGAAACCTTTTTCTTGTTTCCATGACCTTTTATCCTGGTTAGGGTTAAATGCAGGCATTTTTCCAGTTGCTTTTCTTACCCAAGTCCCATCAATAGGATTTGGTCTATTAGAGTGATCTTTAGAAGTCCAAGCTTCGTTTTTCTTTTCATTTCCTATCATGGCTCCACTTCGCGTCACAACATGAATGTTGCGATCTTCGTTTCTTTTCTCAACTGCGATCATGTATATATTCTGGTTTTGTCCTTCTGGTCTTTTCTCTTGCAGTTTTCCTTTCAAAATGGTACATGCTTCAATGACATGGTCAAATGACTTACAATAATTATAGGTTGTAAATGGGTTCTAATAGTCTCTTGCTAAATGTTCTGGTTGAGTGCAGTTATAGCACACAATCTGACCTCTTCCTCTTGCTTGGCCAGTGTTACATCATCTTCCTCTAAATCCACCACATCCTCTATATGCACCTTGATCATACTGCGCATTTTCATTATTATGCGGTGTTTCTCCTTAGACTCTGTAGACATCATGCTTTCTTTCTATCATGAGATCATAAGATCTGCAGTTGGTATCATCATGGCCAACTGGCTTACAGAATGTGCAGTACAAGTTCTTTAGTGTCTGTACATAATTCTGAAGTAGGTAACAGTCTTTTGGGTGATGTACTCTACATCGGAAAATCTCACACCATGGTCCTTGATGTTGATTCAATGGGTTTGGTGCTCCAATATTGATGTAATCCCTAAATATAGGATAGTGTTCCCTGGAATGTCCCTCTCCTTTACATTTTGTACACCAGACCTCTTCTCTTATCTCTTTTCCTTTCTTCATATCTTGTAGTTGTAATGCTAAATTTGCTAGTTGTGTCTTTATCTGTACCATACCTGTGTTAGTTTCTCATATGGGCGAAGCTTCTAGCTTCATCGCAATCTCTAATGTGTATGTTTGCGATGCTACCTTCAGTTGCATCAACGGAAATTTAATGTGGGGAAACAACGCGGCTATAAACCATTCTTGATGTTGTTGCAGTGTTATTTCAAAGCTAACTTGATCTAATAATGCTTTGAATTTTTTATTGAACTCCCACACAGTCTCATTAGATTTTCATTTGATTTCCTTTAACTCTGTGATGCACTGACATTCTGACTTAGACTTTTTTATAGCATCATCATGTACTTGCTTAATGTTCCATACAGCTTCACAGAGAAACCAATGTTGCTCTGGGTCTTCTAGACCGGTTCCTTTAAAAATAGGTAGCTTAATGTTGTCTTTCATTCATTCATTAGGGGAGTTTTTAGGTAAAAAATGGGCCTCAAAACAAATAATGTACTATAAAAATTCACTCTATAAGAACCAATAGGATGCAAGATGATGATGTCAACCATAAGGGTAAAATTTGTAAAACAAATTGGAGGGAAAAAGAAAAAACTATTTTTTCTTATCGTATTCTTGACATATCTCATTAACAGTTTACCCAAATTTCAAGTTTGGGAACTCGTTGGATGTGGATTTTAATTTTGCATCCAAACCATACCCACACTGCATACTTTCGAGGTACCCACGACATGAAAAAATGAAAATTGCAATAAAAAACACATTTTAATATTAAAATATGTTTTTTATTACAATATTCATTTTTTCCTGTCATGGGTGCCTCAAAAGTATGCATTGTGGGTATGGGTTGGATGTGGAATTAAAATACGCATCCAACGAGTGCCCAAACTTGAAATTTGGGTAAATCGTTAAGGAGATATGTCAAGAATACGATAAGAAAAAGTAGTTTTTCTTTTTCCTCTCTAAAATTTAGAACTCTTATTTTATTATTTCCCTTAGGAGGCTCATTTTAGACCTCAAAAATCCCCTAATGCTTCTTCTAGGAGGTGTAGTGTCTAAGACAATGGCGGTATACCACTACTTGATTGACTCGGAGTATTCGCTCTTGCAGTATTACTACTACTAGTGTTCTGCGGGCTAGTAATAGTTATGTCCTCAACTATGAGCTTCTGTGGAGTAATAGGATGATAACCAATGCTTATAGGTTCTGTTTCACTATCCGATTCAACCTTATATGAGTTTATGTCACTTCCTAAATCAATTTCAAGGAATGTGCAAGGTTCGGTTTCACGAGACTTCTTTCTAGTGCTACCTTTGTATCTCTTTCCACTTTGCAAAATACAAATATCTTTGTCAATGTCACTATCTGTGTTACTGAACATTACAGACTCAAACCCAAGGAATTTGATTGCATTCTTAAGACTCCTTTTTCAGCTAGTAGCATTTTAATGTATAAACTGAATTTTTTCAGGTACTTACCTATAAATCCTTGGAAGAAATATCCTTTTGTTGCGCTGTAAGACTTCAACGTGACCACAACAAATTCTGTAACGTAGCCTTCCAGTAAGTTATCCAACCAAAAGTCTACTTCTCTTGACATGTGGTTGTCAATCCCTTTAAGCCTCTGAATCAACTCTAGATTCCAAATTATAGGTTCTCTACCCTGGAAATAGTTTTTGCATTCTGATATCCTCGATATCCACTCATGCAACTCAATAGAAAAATATGTGAAGAATATTCGATGCAAGTCGGTGAATATATACCTTTGCAACCATCATTCTGTGGTAAGACACGGATGTCTGTTCTCTTTCTTCACAAACTCAATTTCTGTCTGGCTTACACAGTTCTGTATTTCTGTATTTTATGGATACCACATAACACATCGCTAGTTCAAATGCAACAATGGAACCATTTTTTGGCTTCCTTCTTCACATTCACATAACATAACAACAACTCATATCGCCAGTTCTTAGCACGACAATGGAACGATTTTGTTGGGATATCTTCTTTGTCTACCCCTTTCTCGGGCTGACATGGGTTCTGTGTAATGCCCTTAATTTGGATCCAACAAATCCCCTTCACTGGCCCTTTCGTCATCAACCTGTGAGCAGGCTGAAGTCTCACTCGAAGTGAAGATAGGTGGTTATAGAATCATGTTTATCCAACCTGGTGATGCGTGGTTACATTATGAGAGATTGACATGCACAACTTACTCAACATATACTTAACAGGTTATGATCAATAGGTAACTGCACACTTCGCGAACTCTCAACAACCTCCTGAATTCGCTAAATCGTTGCTACTTTTACTCAGATAACTATGCATTTTCCATACTTACATAACTTCACAATGTTCATATACACCTGTTCTGCTACTTAACATATTATTCTCATTCACATTCATACGAAAATTCATATATAAGCATAACATTCATGAACACACAGCACACGGGGTCTTCACTAGGGGGGCAATATTATACCACGTCCGTTCATATTGGGGTTATTAATTAAACATGAAAAACATAACATTATATTACCCATATATTTAGGGTGGTTAGGGCTTTTTTATTTATTTATGCAATATACAATATGTTGGGGTATATATTATAGAGCATTGCTGCCTAATGTCCCCCCCAAAATCAAAATTGTTGTGAGTGTGTGGTGAGAGTTCACGTTTTGCAGCTGGGCAGCTGGGTTTTGAAGGGAATCCCCAAACCGTGGTGAGAGTTATCCTTTTGTTGGGTTTTGCAGGGAATTCCCCAACCGTGGTGAGAGTTCGCGTCTTTGCAGGTGGGTTTTGCAAATTATTTCGAAGGTTTTGCTGCAAATTATTTCGAAGGTGAGTTCACATCTTTGCTGCAAATTATTTCAAAGGTTTTGTAGGGAAGCCCACAGCTGGGTTTTTCAGGGGAGTTTTACATTTAAAGAAATCCAGTTTTTATTCCAAATAAGGGGGGTTATTACAACGTTATCGTAGTTTTACCTGCAATCTACTAATATTCTCCATCAATCATCTGTAGAAGGCTCAAAACTCGACTCGATTGATTTATTCCCAAACAAATTCATGCTGAATCGACCAATTTAAAGGTATTTTCACAATGGGATACCACAAGGGATGCATGGCTCCATGATTTACATCAGTTAGATTTGGGGAAAATAGATGCATTCTTGATAGGGAATGATTGATGTAGCACGTTATTTTTTCCTTATGTGTCCAACCATATTAGGTTAGTCCCTCATAGTAAATTTATAACATTTAGTACTTATTTGTGTTTTAATTCTTTTATCATGCTTGATTATTGATCTTCATGTATCTTGGATGGAATTTTCTAATTGAGGTTTTGTTTCAGGTTTCCAAACTAATGATTCAGGTGTTACCTTCACTAGTTGACTAGGATAATAATCATCTGACAGAGGCAAATAATATTGTTTCTGAAGATGCACATAAATCATACGTTGTAGATGAATTTGAAGTACGGATTTTAGAACCAGCAAAATCAGGCAGTTAGTGGGAGGAAAGGGCCTCAATACCATTGCAAACATAAAAAAAAATGTCATTTTTGTTCGTATGGTGACACTATTGGTAAGCTTGCTTTGTCTAATAGGGTAGATCAATTTTTTCAGTCTCCGGTTTCACTATCCTTTTAAAGTTTTACTTGTGTACTTATGCTTTACTGTCTAAATACTTTCCCCCAGGCATCCTTAAGATAGTCTTTCCAAACTAATACTATGAAAAGTTTAATATGTAAGAACCAACTTAATAACCAGAGTTTGATGTATCCTCCTGCCCATTGAGAAAATGAGATTGACTCAAGGCCTGTTGACTAACATTGAGTATCCTGACTGACTGATTCCATTCCTTTTCTCCATTACTAAACCAACAGTAGGTGCCATAGGCATACCTTCAAACCAGGCATCTGTCACTGTGTTGAGTTCTCTTCAAAGTTCAAACATGGTGATAAGATATTTTTTGAACACTGGCTCCATTCTTGTCAACTGCTCTAGAATCAGCTGTAGGGTCATGTTTCCCATCCTGAACTCACACAACATCTAGTTTATTACTAATGATGAATTACTGAAAACCTGAAGTTCAGTAACCCCCTTATCTGCTGCCACTCCCATCAGAATTTTCATAGCCAGCAGCTCTGCATAGTTATTTGAACCACCCAGTAAGGCAGGTTTAACATTAATATAACAAGACTCATTAAGAAATAGAATGAATACCTTCTTCACCACATACAACTTGCTTCCCTTTGCTAGCACCATTGACATATCTCCAAACCCCTGTCTTAACATTTGGTGGATGTGTCAATATCCTAGCTTTTACAGTCTTGCAAGATACTTTTATGCTTTTGAAACTTTGTCTAATTTGTAATGCACATTGGAAGGATGGTACAGCCCTGTCTTGAAAAATATCAGAGTTTCTAGCTAACTAAACGCCCTTTGATACCACTAGGGGGAGAGCTCTAAAATATTTTTAATCCTTCTTCTCTATCTAGATTCCAGATCTTCAAACACTCTTCTACAGGACAGCTCTAAAATCTTTTTAATCCTTCTTCTGTATCCAGATATTCAAACACTCTCCTACTGACTACACCACTAGGGGGAGAGCTCTGGAATCTTTTTAATCCTTCTTCTGTATTGGTTGGAAATTATCTTCATTTTCACTGAGAAAGTAGGACCCTCTTGATGAGGAGGATTGAACATCCCTAAGTGCAGTGTTACCTTCTTTGCATCCAGAATGCCCAAAATCTTTTTGGTATATTTCTTATCTTCATTTTGTTGCATTTTATCTTCAAACCTGCACAATAAGAGCAAGTATTAGCAATTAAACAACGAAAGCATCCACAAAGAAGTATGAAGACCCTAGATTTTTGTATTCTTGTAGATAGCTACTTTGGAACATGCAATATCGACTTTGGAGTGCATATTCTACAAATCTAGTCATCTAGATGAGTAGGTGGTGTTGGAGAGTCTCCAGGCAGACCATTCCACTGAATTTTTCGAATTGGAGGATGAAGAAACCATGAGTGTCATTCAGAATTTACATTCTTATCATATTCACTTGGCATTCTTTTCCTTTCAGATGCTTCACGAATCTCATAGGCAATTCTCAGAAGTGTTCCAGATGATTCATGGTACTTCACCTGTTGAAAAATGGTAGATTATTTCCTTACTCTACAGATGACTTCAAAAATACCTACAACTAATTTCATAAAACGAGATATTACAGTCATCAAACCAAACCCAACAAATGGTGTTTTACTGAAAGAGAAAAAATGAAGCACAAGATTTCTAATTGTGAAGAACCTGCAATAATTAATTAATGCAAATACACGAGATATCAGAAATAATAGAACTTAGAATCACTTTTATATTGATCACAGGCCACTTCGAGGGGGAAACCTCCTTTGAGCAATCTCAATACAATTAATTTCATGGTGCCTTCATAGGCCTCAACACACACTTATATACTAAGTCTAGGCGCCAATACCATGCGTCAATACCATGTGTCAATACAAACCATGGGCCAATACAAACCATGGGCCAACAATTACTACAGGTCAAAACCATGGGCCAATACAAACTATGGATCAACAAAACTATGGGCAACTTACAAAGCATATGCGCCAACAACAATAACACAAACTATGGATCAACAAATACTACGGAATGACATACAAAGCATATGCGTCCAACAATAATATACTAACAAAGTAAAGACATGGGTTCCTAACATCCCCTCTCCCTTAGAAAAAGCTTTGTCCTCAAAGCTTTAGATGTGGAAATTGATGTAGAATCTGAAGGAGTGGGTCCCCTGTAGCATCCTCGGGTTGCATTCCGGGCCACTGGTGCCTTTTGAGTTTCAAGGAGGATTGCATGGAAGGTTGTAGACGAAGAAGAACCATATTAGCGACATGAAAAGTGTGCACAGAATGGTGTTGATCGACTTGTTGTTTCAGTCGAATTCTTGCCATGTGAAGATTGTCCTGCAGAAGGAGAAGAAGTTGATTGCAGTTTCGAAGAATTGAGTCAATTGCTTGAACTGGGGAGCTGCTGAAGGTGTGTGGAAGAAGAACTGGCGGTGCCTGTCTAGAGACTGCTTCATATGGTGTCCTTTTAGATGTGGTACTATACCACTGGAGCGCTTCCAGGAAATCCATAGAAATAGTTGTCCAAATCTGTGTAGGGATGGGAAAGGGTTCGAGCAGTCACGAAAGGAGGGTCGTTTCACCCTTGTTGACCTGGAAAGTATCACAGTCAACCACCATCTGTTGAATTGTCATTTTCAATCCCTTCCAAAAGAAGTTACATTGTTCCTGATCATATGTTTTGAGGAACCTGGAGTGCCTTGTTGATGAAGAAGCATGGAGTTCATAGAAGAGATAGCCCCATTGAACAGATTGCAACCAATTTGGAACAAGCAGAGAAATAGTTGTAAGAGAAACTGGGTCATCAAATGTGCGAGAAGGAGCATTTGCCACCATATTATCCTTACCCTTATGGTAAGTGGTCACATAGTCATAACCCATGAGTTGGAAAACCCATTTCAGGTGTGCTGGGGAGGAGACCCATTGTTCCAGGAAAGTTTCCAGACTTTGGAGATCAGTCTTGATGCATAAATAATTCCCCAATAGGGTTGGCTTCCACTTCTGTACCGCATGCAAAATAGCCATCATGTCCTACTGAGATTTAGATGCGGAAAAATGCTTAGCGGAAAGGTATCGTGAAGGCGGCAAGCCCACTGGTGCAACAAAGACACCTGCATATCTATCTAAGGAAGTAGTGGAGACCGTTGGTGGGTGCATCTGAAGGGAATGGAGCTGAGCAATGACACCATGTGAATTCTTCTTAAGGATCTTTTCCAAGCGATGTGAACTGATGATGCAGAGAGACCCTAGTTGTAATCCCATAAATTTGTGTTGTGTCCCATTGACTGAAAACTGCATCCAAATTTTAGCAAAATCCCATAAGATGGGGCCAAGTGTGCGTAACCATTGAACGCCCAAAACCACATCACATCCACCTAAGGATAAGGAAAACATGTCAGAGCGTAGGTTATAATCTTCCATAGAGATACGCACATTACGACACTTCCCCTTGCAAGGTAAGGTGCCCCCATTGGCAACCATGACTTCAAAGTTGGAACAAGGATGGACAAAACAATCAGCCTGTTTGGCAATCCGAGGGTCAATGAAGTTATGAGTGCTACCAGAACCAATGAGTATGGTAAGAGGGAGCTTATTGAAGTATCCCCTAACCCGCATTGTTTGTGGGGTGGTGATGCTAGTTACAACATGGAGAGAGATCTCGGGCGGGTCGTCTTGAGATGGGGTATCAACAGGCAGGTGCTGAATGTCGACCTGGACATCTACTATATCTGGAGCTTCTTCACCAAGTTCTGAGGCAGGCGGCAAATCCACATCCAAGAGATAGAGCTTTGTTGAACACATCTATGTCCCCGAGTGAATTTCTCATCACAATTATAACAAAGCCCTTTTTCTCGGCGTGCCTACATCTCTGTTTCAGACAAATGCTTGATAGGAGTTGGTCGAGGAGCAGGCGTGATGGGAGGTCGTTGGGAACCCATATTTCTAAAGGGAACAAAGGTGTGTTTGGAGTGTTGTTGGGCTGCAAGCTTGTCTTCTGCCAACTTAGCCAACCCTAGGACTTCCATCATTGTGTTGGGACAAAACATTTTAACCTCTAACTGGATTTCATCCTTAAGACCACTGATAAAACAACTCCTGTAAAATTCATCAGACAATCCTTCTGTGTGATTGGCGAGTTTCTCAAATTTTGTCTGATACTCTCTCACTGGGTCAGTTTGGTGAAGTTTAGTGAGTGCTCCTATGAAGTCGTCAAAAGCACTAGGACCAAATCATGGCAAAAGGAGTTGGCAAAAATCTGTCCAGTTTGTCTCGGGATGAGCTTTGATGTACCAACGGTACCATTGAAGGGATTCCTGTTCCAAATGAAAGGATGCAAGTGGAACTTTCTGGACATCAAAAGTATTATGCAGACTGAAATATTGTTCTACGTGGTATATCCATCCAGTCAGATCAGTACCATTGAAGTGAGGAAAATCAAGCTTCGGCCCACGAAAATTGCTGGAAGAAGACAACCCAATGGCTGCAAAAGATTCTGGCTGTCGGTTATTGTTCATGGTTGAATGTTGAAGATGGAGGCTGATAAATTTTTCATCCAGATCTTGGAGTTTGGTTTGGATGGCTGCAAGTGCTTCCTCCATGGTGTGTGCTCCTGCATGGGTGACAACCATAACCAGGTTTTTTTTTTTGGAATGGGTAGAAAAACACAAACAGAAGCTGATTTAGTAAAGGGAAATTTGGATTGGGGAAAAAATCTAATGGGTAATTGGGGTTTGACTAGATTTTGGACACTGTCGAAAGGACAGGAAAGTAGAAAAGGGGGATTTCAGAAGCAGGGTGAAAGAATGAGAAAATTTGGCAGAGAGGGACAAAGAAGTAGAATTAGAAAAGGAAGTCTGTGGGAAAATTTGAAGGTGATTGGGTGAAATTTGAGGAAGTTATGGCAAAACCTAAAAATAGACAAATGTGGGATTTCGGGCTTTGGGAAGTGGAATTGGGGATAGGGTCCTCAGGAATGAAATATGCAGAATGGGATTACAGGCGTTCCCCAAAATTTTCAAGGGAAACAGAGTGAAAACAAGGGAGATATTTTTTATTTTATTTTATTTGTTTTTTCAGAATGGAGCGGCTATGGCTCGGAAGGATCTGAAACAGATAGATCTACAACGGCCTGGAAGTGAGCGGAAACAGAGGGATCTGAAATGGCGCCGAATGGATTGAAAACGGTTGGATCTTGAACGGCTTTCAGAATGGATCTGAAACGGCGCAGTAGCGATCGATAACAATTCAGCTGAAAATATATATGGACCCTAGGTATGTGCGGCTTCCTAACAGTTCAAGGGTTTCACTCAGTCACCAATGCTGTCTGAGGACTTGCGTATTGGGGTAGTACCCCTCACTCCACGGCTCAGGTAAAATTGATAACCGCTTTGCCACAAACGACAGCTCTTGGTTTACCTCACGGGTGGGAACTAGTCAATCAGGTAGGGGTCGTTGCCCTTTTCGCTGGCAGGTCCTCTCAATGGGCCAGCTACTTCGGGGTTCCTGTGGTACTCCTCACAATGAGTTTTAGGGCTTATGCCCAAGTACTTCCCACACTTAAGTGGATAGAGATTATTCCCAAATCCGAACCTACAACAGATGCGAAAAAACAAATTGGCAAAAATTTCACCCAGGGAACCCAAGAAAGTGCTCTGATACCAGATGTGAAGAACCTGCAATAATTAATTAATGCAAATACATGAGATATCAGAAATAATAGAACTCAGAATCACTTTTATATTGATCATGGGCCACTTCGAGGGGGCAACCTCCTTTGAGCAAGCTCAATACAATTAACTTCACGGTGCCTTCATAGGCCTCAACACACACTTATATACTAAGTCTAGGCACCAATACCATGTGTCAATACAAACCATGGGCCAATACAAAATATGGATCAACAATTACTACGGGTCAAAACCATGGGCCAATACAAACTATGGATCAACAAAACTATGGGTGAGTTACAAAGCATATGCGCCAACAACAATAACACAAACTATGGATCAACAAATAATACAGGACGACTTACAAAGCATATGCGTCCAACAACAATATCCTAACAAAGTAAAGACATGGGTTCCTAACACTAATTCCTTGCTAAAGAGAAAAAATCCTGCTAGTAGATAGGAAGGTGAAATGGTTGGACACCCAAAAAAGTAGGAGGTAAGCATACATTTTTTAAATACCTCAAAACATTGGACATAGGTTGCTTGATAAAGGTTTTTTTTTAAGAACAGGTTAAAAGGAAAGAAATAGATAGTATCCTTGTTCTATAAGAGTTGCATATATATAGGATCGATGGAATTATGTTTGAGCACAATGCTGACATCGTTTTTCTTCTTTAATATATGTTATAACATTGTCCAGTGCCATTGTTATTGTTCATTTCTTCTGAAATGTTCACAACAAATCAAGGTTGAATGAGATGTCATGTTTGTACTACTCATATGTAATTTCAGTGATCTTTGGGAGCATCTTTTCAAGGAGTGGCTTCCACAAAGTACAGTTGATCACTTTACCTTCTGTTTCTAAAACGTAGTAGAGAGTATGCTCATAAGAGAATGTTGTTTCTTTTTGACATTTTCGCAAAACCATAGTCCACCATATGGTAGAATAGCTACAAGGATTAGTTGATGGCAATTAGTTCAAAAAGGATGAAATGGAGGAGAATAAGCACTGTTTGCTTTCAAAAGACCTTCAATCTGCATTATGCAATTGGTAGATCTCATTAGTTTTCTTGTTTTTGTTTATTTTGTACAATTTCAGCTAAAACCAATACAGAAATATATGAAAAACGTCGATTTTTTTGTAAGAGTAGCAATAGAAGCAGCAATGAAATAAAACAAGAAATGCTTTCATAGAAATGGCCATAGGTTGCAGGGCATATGCACTTTCCTTAACAGTAGATTGTACAAGAATCTGCAAGCATGCCATTGCAGACTGGTCACTCAATGGTTCAAAAAAAGTGGACATTCCAAGACTCAAATTTTGATATCCAATTGTTCCACTTCTAACAACATTTTTAAATAAATACATGGGGATGCATCATGAGGTCAATTGTTGTTGGACCTCAAGGAAGAAATCCCTGAAACCATCACCCTCTTGTAGCTGAAACAAAAACCAATACTTTTAATCCATGTTATTCATGAAGGCAATAATTTTCATCTGGATTTCCATCCATGTTGAAAGAGGTAGAAAATGAAAGAACGGTTTCAAAGGGCTGGTGGTGGAGAGAGAAAAACATTCAAATGAAGAAATTCTCACAAGTCCAATGTCATCTATAGTTTGTTCGTCCTTTGCGGTATATTCTCAACAATAGTCTTCCCCGTGAGATGTATACAACACCACCTCTCTAATGCACAGTTTTTGGTTTGATTGCAAGGTCTACGATGCACATTTGAGCCATCTTAAAAATGTGGCATAAAACAGGCAATGAGGTTGTTGCTAATGATGACAGAAATAGTAAACTAACCATATTTGTCAACCAAATGACAAGTTGTCCTTTTGTAGGTGAGTTTGAGTGCCATACTACATGCTGGACCATACATGACTAGGACATTGCTATCAAAGGTAATAGTGGACCTTCTTGTATAGAGATCAATGATTGAATATGTCAGATTGCTACATGGCTTCAAGCCATAAGTGAATACGAAGATCAATGAGAGCTCTAGAATCTTTTTGATCTTCAAATACTCTTCTACAGGAGAGCTCTGGAATCTTTTTAATCCTTCTTCTGTATCCAGATATTCAAACACTCTTCTACTGACTGCCCTTGACAACCACCTTTGCATCCTGATAACTCTTCCATCTCTGCACAAACCTCCCATGCATATTGAAAACTTTCTGATGATCAATAGTTTCAAGTTCATCTTACACAAAATACAATGACTAGGATCATGTGGATTTTGTTTTTGAAGAACTTCCCCAAGTTTATCCAGAGTGGAGTTCATGCTTGCAGACCTTAGATTTGAGTGGAGCTTTAATATTTCACAGGGCCTTCCACCACCAGACCACTCAGTTTTCTTTCACAAACATTGCTTTATACCCCAATGCAGGAGTGGAAATACACACAGCAGAGTTCTTAGACCAAACCAGAGTATCCTTCTCATCTCTAATTCTAATATTTTTTTTCTTAATCTGTTCAACATATACTCTCCAGTGATCAGCTTCCCTCTCTGTCAACACTAACAGTTCTTTATTTTTCCAACCTTGATGCCAAACTATGGTAGTATTTGAGTCAGTAGCCTGTGAAAGTCTATGTATTCCTTGACTCTGCAAATTATATATCATCCCTATTGTGTTAGGTCCCTACCCTGAAATGGCATTGAAATGTTTCAGTGCTCTTTCTGAGCTAAATCCCCTCCGTGTCAAGATCTGAAACAGGGATTCACATTTCATAACACCCCCTCCCCCCACATTTCTAGTAACTTAGGCTAGATGTCACCGAGTCCAACAGTTCCATCCAATAGAGGAACTGTTTCCAAATGGATTTAACTCCTCTCTGGTTTGTTTCCAAATGGATTTAATTTTTCAACGAAATTATTTGGGCATTGAGGTCTGCCAAGGAAAAACAATTTATCCCACACTCTATCCCAAAAGTGTTGAGATATTGTAACTTCAAAGAATATTATATTTGTATTTTATTATTCCGGAGATGATTCATTCCTCCGTGAAGATCTTATTGTATATCCGGAGATGTTTATTCCTCCGTCGGAATGTGGTAACTCGGGTTATTAGACTTCCCTAGTGGGGGTCGGCCCTAAATGTGTTATGTGGGTCAAAGGGTTATTAGACCACCCTAGAGGGGTCGGCCCAGTCAGTTATAATGGGGTATTTAACCTAATGGTTAAATACGAGCCTACATGTACTTGTGTAAAATACATATCAGAGAAGTGTATAAATAGAGGAGGTGTGTTCCTCATTATACACACATTCACTCACTTGAGGATAGCGCACTTGTGGAGGAGAGGTCTGTTATTGTGGAGAAGGAGATCATGTCTCAGGGTTTCATCTTTGTATATTTCTGGTCATCTATATTGAGGAAGCTTTGCTGGGTTTTCTACCCCATGAGGGTTTCCCAGGATAAATCTCTGTCTCTTGTGTTTATGTTGTGCTTGTTGTTTCTTCAGTGATCCTGTATATGCTATTATTGTGAAATGGAATGTAATGCTGCTATTTTCTGTCTTATCATATTAAATCTTAACATGGTATCAGAGCTAACCTGAAGGAAGACAAGGTATGGCACGAACGACACTTGCTTTACTTACGACAATTTGAAGGCTAGGGTTTTATATAGCAAAAACCAGTCATCGTAGCACTTTCGCTATAAATCCGTTTTGGCGAAGTTTTCGGATCTGAAATTGTTATAGGACGAATATTAAATCTCCAGGTACCTTGTGTCCAAAGGACAACCTCTAATTCGTTGTACTTTGTGATTTATGATCTGTACAATATAGGGTTTCTGCCTCTTCCAGATCTGAGTCAAAATCAGGTGACCTTGGGAAAAAGGTCATATCTTGGGCTAGGAAGCTCCAAATGAAATTTCGTAAAACGTGACAGGTAGTACACAGTCTGTACTATCTCAGAAAACGTTTTCAGAGGCCGAAGTTAAAATAGTGACATGTGGAACGCCGTACAAGTTCGCTCTCCTTTTTTATCCCAAAACAGGTCACGTTGCGACATTTGGCATAACTCTCTCTCAAAGAATCCAATTGAGGTCAGACCTGTCAGTATGGAAAGGTAACAGGCCGCGCTATCTCAAAAAACGTTTTCAGAGCCCGAAGTTAAAGCAGTGACATGTGGCACACCGTACACGTTCGCTATCCTGTTTTATCCCAAAACAGGTCACGTTGCGACATTTGGCATAACTCTCTCTCAGAGAATCCAATTGAGGTCAGACCTGTCAGGATGGAAATATAACAGGTCAGACTATCTCAGGAAACCTTTTTCAGACCCTGTGGATCAAAAATTTCGGAGTTACACCAGAAACAATCAGGTACATATTTCTGTCAAAACAGAATTTTTTTTGGTACCTTCATTCATGGCTTCCGGAATTTAGGGCTTTGGAGAAAGTTGGAATTTTTGTAATCGGAGACCACGGCTGGATGCTACTCATCAAAATAGAAATTTAGAGACCAAGATCAGAATTTTTTGTTGGGAAGAAGGCCGGGTTTGATTAGACCCTAGTTCGGGACTTTGATCAGAAAAGTGGAAAATTAGGGCTTCTGTAAAAATGGGAATTTTTGAAATCTGTGACCATGGCTGGAAGCACCTCAGAAAAATAGAAGCTTAGAGCTTTGGATCAAACATTTTGATTGGGCAGAAGAGTGGGATTCATCAAACCCCAGTTCAGGGTCACGTCCAGTGAATCCGAAAGTTTCAAAGGCAAAATTGAGGAGTGAAACTTTGCAGTTTTCAAATTCTAAATATATCAGTTTGATCAGCTCATCAAGGTGCATATTTCTATCCTTTCGGAAGTTTGAAATTCAAAGTTTGAATTTTTGGGGTTTCTCTGACAAACCCATATCCAGCTCCAGGTCCAGTTCTTGCAAATCAAGTGGATAGGATTAATCCTAGAAGAAGATGGATTGGTCACCTGCATAAGTGAAGGAGTTCCTATTTCAGAGGGAGATGCGGCTAAGGCTTTACATAAGGAGATTACAAGCGATCTCGACAGGTATGACTCATCGAGGTATGTTTTGATATTTGTTCATGATTAAGTTTATGGTATGTTGTCTTCATATTATTTACTAGTACAATCTTGATTAATGTTAGAATTGTGTTATCACCCTAGTAACAATATGAATGCATGTGAATGATCAAAGACATTCATTGATTAGGGCTATATGATTGTACTAATGCATTATGGTGTTGTGTGAGGTTGATGCTGTCTGCTAACAAGATATAGGTACATCACAAAATACAAATCAAGTTCCATGACCATGACATCATGAAGACAAAGACTCATCCATAATCTTTGTTCTACTTACAAGTGGTACAGAATGAATAGAAGTTCAAAAGACATACAGAAGATCAAGCGGGAGGCAACCACACAAACATAAAAGATAAGTATTTGAGTTGTTATTTGAAATAGTAAATGATATTGCCTGTAATAGGTTGTATGCATATTTGTATTCGTATAATGTATCATGCTGAGTGTAAATATTCATAGAACATTGAACAGTATACTACTAATATGCATATGATTGGTAAGTTGGACAAACATTCCATTGTTGCTTGTCTAGAATGAAACCTCTTTGCTGACATGCTGAGAGTTGTGCACACTCTCGATAGTATGTTCTGGTGGAGATGGAAGGCATCTAGATAGCCACTGTATGCATACAGGATATGGGAAAGTGTTGTGCCAAAGTATTGGACAAGATAGTTGCATAACTATGTAAATGATATCTGTATGCATAATAGGTTATCATGTCAATATGATTTGATGATTATGAAGTATTACTAATCCTGTACTTAATTTTGATTTGTAGGAAAGATCATGATGAATGATGAACACTGAACAAGCAATGGATGTTCAACAAAAGATTTACAAATCAAATGATAGAAGGCTTGTGGCTAGAAGATTCTCTTAAAAAAAAAGAGAAAGAGAATCATGATGAGATGTTTGTTCCAATTGGATAGATAAAGCCATTCTCTTAATGGTGTAATCAAAGAAGAAGTGTGAATTAGGTTCTGTATGGGTACCCAGGATCGATAATCAATTGATGAGCTTAATGATCACCACGAGTGATGTGGATCTCAACCTTTGCTACAAGGTTGAATATGGTTTTTATACATAGATGACATGGATGCAAGAAGGAACTCACCACAGAGTTCGAATAATATTGAGGCTCATATCAGTAGACCCATCTATCGAGAGATGGCACAGATAGATATGCAGAAAATCATTCAATGCAGAGTGTGAATGATGATCAGTCACAAAGGGAGAATTGACAGTTTCTTAATAAGCTTGGGCTTTACCAAAAGTAAAGTTGTTCCTAACCTTTACCTTAAGGCTATGGATCATACTATTATTATGATATCTTTCTTATAGGGAATGAGAAACAGATCATGAAAAGAAAGAAGAAGATGGCTGCAGAGATGAAAAATGAAAGATCTCAGATTGATGCATTACTTCCTAAGTCTGGAAGTATGGCAAGGCTTAGAAGGAATCTTTCTCAACCAGGGAAAGTGTGCTGAGAAATATTAAAAGGAATTGATGTGTTGGAATGGCCACTCTCATGAATTCCAACTTGAAGTTCTTAGCAGATGACTCATTAGAGTTAGTGGATATAACTCTGAACAGACAAATTATTGGGTCTTTGATATATCTAACATATACTAGGTTAGATATATGCTTTTTTATGAACACCTTGAGTCAGTATCTAGTGGAAACTAGATGTGTTTACCTGATAGTTGCAAAGCATGTGATGAGGCACATAAAGGACACGATAGAATTTGATCTATGCTATCTTGAAGATCATGACTTCATATGGCTATTCAGATTCTGATTGGGCAGGAAGTGTATCAGACAGGAAGAACACATCGAGAGGATGTTATTGTCTGGGATTAGCCATGATCTCGTGGTTTAGCTGGAAGCAGTCTAGTGTGGCTCTCAGCACAAGTGGAATATATGGCTGTTTGCTCTGCTAGTTGTGAAGAAGTTTGGCTTTAGGATTGTTTGACTTAGAGATAGAACCAACTGAGATCCTAGGTGATAATTAGTGTTGTATCAAGATGACATAGAATCTAGTGTTCCATGATAAGTCAAAGAACATAGGGAACTAACAAGATATGATGCAGAAAGGAACTCTAAAGTTTGAATTTGCAACAGGTTACCGTTGTACTAACCAAACCTCTACGTCAAGTGAAGAAGTTACCAACCAAACCTCTGTCTCGAGTGAAATTTGAATACTTCCGAGACAAGCTTGGTGTAGTTCAAAAGGACCCTCCTCGAAAGGGGGAGTAGTATAGTCACTGCTGATGAGATTGTCTCATCGAACAACAAGGTCGATGATGAGGTAACCTGTTCTCTACACCCAGTTACTTAGAAATATTTAGATTTAGGACTCTTATACTTAGAATACTTAGTTTTACTTATACATGCTTTTGATGATAGATGTATTGATGAGAATACATGCTTTTGATGATGAGATGTATTAATGAGAATACATGTAGGGATTGTATCATCCTTGAACACTTGTTCTAAAGTGATCCGTAGACGTATGGTCTCCGAAAATGAAGTCCTTAGTGGACAGGTGGGGATTGGATCATTCCTGGACTTTCAGTCCTAAAGAGAGCCGTAGACGTGAGGTCTCTGAAAATGAAGTCCTTAGTGGATAGTTGAGGGGATTGGATCATCCCTGGACTTTCAGTCCTAAAGAGAGCCGTAGACGTGAGGTCTCCGAGAATGAAGTCCTTGGTGGACAATTGAGGGGATTGGATCATCCCTGGACTTTCAGTCCTAAAGAGAGCCGTAGACGTGAGGTCTCCGAGAATGAAGTCCTTGGTGGATAATTGAGGGGATTGGATCATCCCTGGACTTTCAGTCCTAAAGAGAGCCGTATACGTGAGGTCTCTGAGAATGAAGTCCTTGGTGGACAGTTGAGGGGATTGGATCATCCCTGGACTTTCAGTCCTAAAGAGAGCCGTAGACGTGAGGTATCCGAGAATAAAGTGATGGGGATTGCATCATCCCGAAACTGCTAAGTTCAAAATGTACGTGATGGGGATTGCATCATCCCGGAACTGCTAGTTCAAAATGTACGTGATGGGGATTGCATCATCCCGGAACTGCTAGTTCAAAATGTACGTGATGGGGATTGCATCATCCCGAAACTACTAAGTTCAAAATGTACGTGATGGGGATTGCATCATCCCGGAACTGCTAGTTCAAAATGTACGTGATGGGGATTGCATCATCCCGGAACTACTAGTTCAAAATGTACGTGATGGGGATTGCATAATCCCGGAACTGCTAAGTTCAAAATGTACGTGATAGGGATTGCATCATCCCGGAACTGCTAGTTCAAAATGTACGTGATGGGGATTGCATCATCCCGGAACTGCTAGTTCAAAATGTACGTGATGGGGATTGCATCATCCCGGAACTGCTAGTTCAAAATGTACGTGATGGGGATTGCATCATCCCGGAACTGCTAGTTCAAAATGTACGTGATGGGGATTCTATCATCCCCGGACTTCGGTCCCTGAATTGATCCGTAGACGAATGGTCTCCGAGAAAGTGATTTTATTGATGATGTGGTTACTTGTATCGGTAGGATACTTGTATTGATGATGTGGTTACTTGTATCGGTAGGATACTTGTATTGATGATGTGGTTACTTGTATCGGTAGGATACTTGTATTGATGATGTGGTTACTTGTATCGGTAGGATACTTGTATTGATGATGTGGTTACTTGTATCGGTAGGATACTTGTATTTATGATGTGGTTACTTGTATCGGTAGGATACTTGTATTGATGATGTGGTTACTTGTATCGGTAGGATACTTGTATTGATGATGTGGTTACTTGTATCGGTAGGATACTTGTATTGATGATGTGGTTACTTGTATCGGTATGGATACTTGTATTGATGATGTGGTTACTTGTATCGGTATGGATACTTGTATTGATGATGTGGTTACTTGTATTGGCATGAATACTTGTACTACTGATCATGTGATGACGATGTTGATGATCATGTGATGATGATGTTGATGATCGTGAGATGACGATGCTGATGATCGTGTGATGACGATGCTGATGATCGTGTGATGACGATGTTGATGATCGTGAGATGACGATGCTGATGATAATGTGATGACGATGTTGATGATCGTGTGATGACGATGCTGATGATCGTGTGATGACGATGCTGATGATTGTGAGATGACGATGCTGATGATCGTGTGATGACGATGCTGATGATCGTGTGATGACGATGTTGATGATCGTGAGATGACGATGCTAATGATCGTGTGATGACGATGCTGATGATCATGTGATGACGATGTTGATGATCGTGAGATGATGATGCTGATGATCGTGTATCGTGAGGATCCAGATGATGATATTGTTGTAGCTGTTCAAGTGCTACAGAAGATAAAGACTCAATACTGAAGATGTCGATGTTCCAGTATTGAAGATGTTCCAGTAACTGCTTGAGTTACTAATGATGTTGAGAAAGCTTCCAATGATTTATAGATGTATCATGTATGATGTTGATGACTCCTTGCTCGGGCAGATGCTGTTATAATATCCTTCTCGTTAAGGGGGAGTGTTGAGATATTGTAACTTCAAAGAATATTATATTTGTATTTTATTATTCCGGAGATGATTCATTCCTCCGTGAAGATTTTATTGTATATCCGGAGATGTTTATTCCTCCGTCGGAATGTGGTAACTCGGGTTATTAGACTTCCCTAGTGGGGGTCGGCCCTAAATGTGTTATGTGGGTCAAAGGGTTATTAGACCACCCTAGAGGGGTCGGCCCAGTCAGTTATAATGGGGTATTTAACCTAATGGTTAAATACGAGCCTACATGTACTTGTGTAAAATACATATCAGAGAAGTGTATAAATAGAGGAGGTGTGTTCCTCATTATACACACATTCACTCACTTGAGGATAGCGCACTTGTGGAGGAGAGGTCTGCTATTGTGGAGAAGGAGATCATGTCTCAGGGTTTCATCTTTGTATATTTCTGGTCATCTATATTGAGGAAGCTTTGCTGGGTTTTCTACCCCATGAGGGTTTCCCAGGATAAATCTCTGTCTCTTGTGTTTATGCTGTGCTTGTTGTTTCTTCAGTGATCCTGTATATGCTATTATTGTGAAATGGAATGTAATGCTGCTATTTTCTGTCTTAGCATATTAAATCTTAACAAAAAGTGAGAGTGAGAGTGCTGGTACCTTGCCAGTTCTACATTGATATCTGCAAAAAAACAGCATGCTCACATGTACCTACCCTACCACCCCTCTAGTATTGAACATGCAAACTCCAAAGAGAAATTCCATGTTCTTAACCTCTAGGTCCACTTAGGTTGTACTTCCAAATAGATTTAATTTCTTCTAACATAAACTGATTTGGTTTGATGAATTGGTGACTAACTCCTTCCCTTATTTCAGAAGACCTTGGAGCCTTCCATTCTTATTGGTGCACTTATCAAGTTATCAGACATAGAGCTAAAACAAGGTCCTCAATTATAGTTTACCAAATTTTAAGCTATTTTTGGGTCCTAGTAATTGGATCAATGCAATTAGCTCACATCATAATTGGTTGCATAATCGACATTGATGGCATATATAAGGACTATGCTTCTATTGTGATTTTTAATAGTTGTAGCTCTATTAACTTGCTTTGGTTTCCTTTTGTTGCCCAGCTAATGTTTAAATTGAACCATCGTTTTGGGGCATCATACATCTTGAGAACCTTATTTGATTTTGGTCAGACAGAATTAGCCTTTCAAGTTTCAACACTCTATCTTGTTATAGAGTTAGGTTCATTATATTGTTGGAATTTTTACCAGGGAATTCATAAGTTGAATATCTTGCTTTTGGTGTTGGCTTTGTGATTTTGAGGGGTGAGTGATGTATGCATACCCTTGCAAATATTTTTTGAAAGGAATTTGTTTCACGCACTCTGAGGTCATTCTTGTTGTGGATGTTAGTGAAACTTTCATGTAATATTTTTATTTTTTTTGGACATTTTGTACTTGAATTTGTAGGCCAACCATAAAAGTTGTCTTTTCAGGCTTTCTTTTTATTCATAGTTTTGTGGTTGGTGATCACATTGTTTTATTGTGCCTATTTTGGTTGTTGCATCCATATCATCATTTGGAAACTCTCATGATTTTACTGCCATGTGCTACCCCTTGCTCATTAGTTCAATGGGTATCATTGCTTGCTTAATCACAACTCTCTTTGCAACTGACATATTTGAGATCAAGGTTGTGAAGGAAATTGAGCCTGCATTGAAAAAGCAGCTCATTATCTCCACAATATTGATGACCATTGGCATTGTTGTTGTAAGTTTAGTTGCATTGCCTTCATCCTTCACCATCTTCAATTTTGGTGCCCAGAAGGTTGTAAAGAACTGGTACGTAATCCTAGGTGTTAGTCATTATAATTTGTTATTTTATACTGAAGAGGTTTCATTTCTTCTCTGTATTTAGTAACTATTTATATTATTAATACAGGGAGCTTTTCTTATGCGTTGCTATTGGTTTGTGGGCTGCCCTTGTTATTGGTTTTGTCACAGAGTATTACACAAGTAATGCTTATAGGTAAGAATTGAGTTCAATGCATGATTTCAATTCTTTCTTGGAATTTGTGGAAAAATTGCTGATGACCTTTATCATATTTGCATTGCAGCCCTGTCCAAGATGTTGTCGATTCATGCAGGACTAGAGCAGCAACTAATGTTATATTTGGGTTGGCTTTGGGATACAAATCTGTTATTATTCCCATATTTGCAATTGCAGTAGGAATTTTTGTCAGTTTTAGTTTGGTTTCCATATATGATATTGTAGTAGCAGTTTTTGGCATGCTCAGTAAAATAGCAACTAGATTGGCCATTGATGCATATGGACCTATCAGTGACAATGCCGGTGGAATTGCTGAGATGGTTGGCATGAGTCATAGGATCCATGAAAGGACTGATGCCCTTGATGCAACTAGAAACATAATCGTTGCTATTGGCAAGGTAAGATGCATGTTTTTCTTCTTACTCGACTGGTTTAGTGATTGTATGATTTTATATGTTTTCCCCCTAGTCTTATGATGAAGGATCTGAAATTGAAACATAAAAAATTTCAGGGTTTTGCAATTGGTTCAGCTGCATTGGTATCACTTGCATTGTTTTGAGCCTTTGTCAACCGTGTTGAAATTCAAACTGTCGATGTCTTAACTCCAAATGTGTTCATTGGTTTAATTGTTGGGGCAATGCTTCCTTACTGGTTCTCTGCCATGACAATGAAAAGTGTGGGTAGTGCAGCCTTGAAAATGGTTGAAGAGGTTAGGAGGCAATTCAACACCATCCCAAGTCTGATGGAAGGTCATGCTAAGCCATATTATGCAACTTGTGTGAAGATATCAACTGATGCCTCCTTGAGGGAGATGATTTGACCTGGTTTCCTTGTGATGCTTACACCTCTAATTGTTAGTACTTTATTTGGTGTGGAAACATTGTCAGGCGTCCTTGCTGGTGCTCTTGTATCTGGTGTGCAGGTAGTTGTTGTTTGTTGTTCTTGGTGATACACTTCTATTTATTTTTGTCTGTGTACACATCTCCCTAACCATGTGTATTGATATTCAACTCGGTATCAGGTTGCAATTTCTGCTTCCAACACTGGAGGTGCTTGGGACAATGCTAGGAAGTACATTGAGGTAATTTTTATCTTAATTAGTGTTGATATTGTGCGTTATTGAAATTTGCTATATAGCACGTACTTTCCACCTTTGGCATATCTGACAAATGCCAAAATTGTGTGATTTGTTACAGGATGGTGCATCAGAGCATGCCAGGTCACTTGGTCCAAAAGGGTCTGATCCCCACAAGGATGTTGTGCAACAAGCATTCTTTGTGCAAGAGTCGACGAAAGAGACCACTAATCATATTAGTTCTCAATTCATTTATAAATTCCAAATTTCCAACGGCCCAATCTTCAACTGATCCTGGAAATCACCTTTCATGGTATCTTCTTGCTTCTGTTGTCCATTAAGACAGCTGACAAAAGCAACAAAATCCAATACTTACACTGAACTCTCTTCAAACCTGGCTTCATAGTGTCAAACTTAGATCCCTGAATAATAGTAACCTCTGCTCCCAAGAGATGCTTGGGCTAAGGCTACTGCAATTACTGCTATGATGAACATCATCAATCTGTTTCTATGGAATATCCTGTAATGTGGAGGTCATCAAAGGTTTCTCTTGCAGAATCAATTGCAGAAGGCTAGTAGATGAAAATCAAATAACTATTGAGGGTGGAATATTGATGTATTACAAGGTATACTATACATTTCTCAAGTATCAGATGTAACAAGAATAGAATACTATGTTAAAACTTAGCCAAAGGTGAGCATACAGAGTTGATATGGATCATACATGCCTCTGGCAATTGAAGGCCCATTATGAAGCTTCACGAAGGGAAGTGAAGGTAAGTTTGGTGGCTTATTATACATAAGGCATTAAACACCATCACTCCGGCCCTGTTTTTGTTTTCATTTTTTATACCAATAAATGATAAAAGATGTTAAATCCGCATCTCCCATCCAGAAAACTGAGAGCATATTACACCCAAAAAAATTCTCCAAACTTTAGATGACCTAATGTTTTTCCAATAAATCAAAGCAAAACTAACGCAAAACTGGGAACTATAGTATCTGCCACAGGACTAACAAGCAACTCTTCTTGAATATCCACAATCCATGTTTGTAATTAATATATGCAAGAACCAAAAGTCATTATCTTCAAATTTGATCTTTCCTTCCTGTTGGATGCCTGTGCATCCAGGACCAATCAAGACTCAAACTACCTTGTTTTCAAAAGAACTTTAGTTTCAAAACTTCTTCCAGAGAATTTAAGGCTCCTACTTAAACCTTGCTACTCTAGATAGGTGATTTTAAAATTTATTATGTCTGGGGAAAACCCATGATCAACCATCTTACTTGGAAATATACCTCTGTAAAGCATTAAGATAATATGACAATATGACCCTTGCAACCTTTCTTTAGAGAAAAAGTGTAGTTGGCAGATATGTCATCCACTTCAACATTATAAATTGAAAGAAGCCATGTACAAAGAGGAGTTTCATGAAGTGGACATATTGCTTAGAGATGCTGACTAAATGAAAGAACTAAAGCTAATTCACCCCATTTTCTTTTACAGATTGTGACCTAAATAGACGTTCCCTTAACAAGGGTTCCAAGGGTCTCATAGATGTTGTTATCCTACCATTTTGATGTCATTTTTTCTTTAGCTGATGACATAGCAATTCCAACATAGTCTCTCAGCAAATTACCATTAATAATGCATCCATTTTGTACATGAGTTTCCCCATTAAAAGTAACAACATCTCCTCATCTAATTTCATTTATAATCAATGTACATATATAATTTTAGAATGTAATGATTATTTTGTAATTGAACCTGCACTTATGCAGGCCAATGTTCCACATAAGTTAGCCGTGTTAGTATGTTATGTCAGAAGTGCTAATTAGGCAGGGGCAGTTACATGAAAGGTTGTTAGTGTTTATAGAAAGTTTTAAAGAGGAGAATAAGGAAGATTTTAGATTTACTTCCACCTACATTGTACTCTAATAAGTAGATGTGTAACTTAGTGTGTTAGAGAAAGGGTCTCCTCTTGCCCTAATATCAAGTGTTTTGAATATGTAAAGGAACAAATTCCTTTCACTTGTAATATAAACAAATGTTGTAAAAAGAAATGTCTTCCCATGTCTATGTTTGTGTCAAAATATGTTGCACTTTTTGCATGTTCTGCATAAAATTACGATGCAGAGTCAGAGATATGGTGAACAAGGGACAATTCATACTAATGTGTAAGTTGTGAAAAGTGACAATCCCTGACTAGCAGCAAAGGAGAGAGTAGTGATGGAAGGAGTGAAGAGGGAAAATAGTTAAACATGGAAAGTCAACTATGCAAGTTGTACAGGCCGCCCCCTATATGGTAGGTAAGTTGTACAAGAGAAAATCAGGATAGAAAAATAGGTCGTTCAGTAGAAAATGTAGGCTGTACAATATAAAAAGTGGGCAAAAGAAGTTATTACAGTAAAAAATGCATGTCATAAAGAAAAAAGTTCCAGTTCGTACAAGCTATATAGGAGAAGAGCAACCACTTCAAAAAATGAAGAGTTTAATGTACAAGAAAAACGCAGAAACCTTTGATTGAAAACAAATTATCTAGGTTAGAGAAAACCCAAAGCATGAGAATAAGTGCAAAAACACTAGATTGGCCATAAAAATCTAGGCCATTTCAAGTTTGGTAAAACCTTAGGCTCTCAACAAACTGGTAGTCAAAAGGTTCTCCCTTTCCTCATTTTCTGGGAAATGAACTTGGCTTTGACACCAATCTTATCTGAGTTTTGCAAGTTTACATATCTAAATTGTTGTGTTTTACTTATCCCATATTCACTTGTTTGTATACTACACATATACTATGAAGGTGTCCAAGCCCCCAGGGTGCCTTGGGAGGCTCTAAGCCTCCAGGGCCTGTTATAGGCTCTCGATAGGCCTTGGGGGCTTGAATACCCAACCACTCGTGCCTGTTACAGGCCTTGGGAGGTTTAGTCAAGCCCACGGTATCATGGCAATATACTAGGAAGATATTTAAAGGGGTATAAAAAATGTAAATGAAAAAATGGATACATACAATATTATAGGGGGATTAGGGGTTTTTTTTAATTGGGAAGACATATTGGGTGGGGGTTAAAAAAAAAAATTGGGGAGGGTTTTTCCAATATTTTTTGAAATTAGGGGTAATTTTTCATATGCCACGAACGAACATGCTATGGTAGGCAGTCATTGAGTGAAGTCCCCGTGACATAGCATAACAGAGATTCAAACACATAACATATATATTTACGTGGTTCATCCCCCTAGATTAGAGTTACATCCACGGGAACTGTTCTTATATTTCTTGGAAGGGGTAACAGTTCCAATCTATGTGTCATGCCCCAAAATTTTGCATTGGGTCACAATGGCCCAGCCCCTTGGCCATTCTCATGATAGTTTGTCAAATGGATGCTAAGGGTCAAATAAATGCCAAGAATGAAGTCCAAGTTAGTAATAATGTGAAATTAGATTCAAATGGACAAGGTGGGTCACATTAAGAGAAATACCCAATTCAAAGTTGTAATATACCCATCCAAATGAGCTGCCATGGAGGAAAATTACTAGTTCCCTAGGTTCGAGGTGGAAGCTTTTGGATTTGAAATAAGGGGGATAATAAATTATGTTTGAACATTAGAATGGTATAAATATTTAATAAAGGATCTAAATAAATAAATACAAGGGAAAATCAAAGTGGTAATTGATCATGAAGACACATGGAGGATGTGGGACCCACACAAGCTAGATTTTCTATGCCACATGGTATCCTCCTCTTGTCATTTAGAATCCATAAGAAGCCCAAGGTTCTTGGGATGAGTTGGAAGGTCAATATACTTGGCATGAATCAATTAAGGTCTAATTGGAGTGTAAGAGTAACTCCCATGGAAGAGGAAGAGACATTTTGGACCTAGTGAGACACTTGGACTAGATTCCATAGCTCTATGACAACAATGATGAAGATGTTATGACACCTATGACACAAATCAGAATTGAAGGCTGACATCTGACATATATGACATGTCAGGTCTAAAAATATCCTCCAAGAGGGTTCTCATGTCAGTTAGGGCAGCCAAAAAGACACCAATTTGAATTTGGAGAAGGAGAGGGCTAGAATTGGAAGGACACATGGCATACTTGGGAATCTCTTCCCAAATTGAGTTGGCATGAAGATATTGGGATGAATTCGACCCATGTAGGACCTTAGAAGTTTATAAAAGAAGATAGCAAATAATTATGGTATCTTTTGATCATTTTATAATTTGCATTTTGCATTTGGGAGAGGAGAGCTAGTGGAGTGCTACTCTACTTGCCTTAGCACCAATTTCAAGGGTGAAAGATTTCCATCCTAGTTGGTAATTGGAAAGGCCATTCAGAAATTTCATTTGGAGCTTTGCTACAATCTTTTGTTATAGGTTGAAGCTATAGGGCAGCTCATGGTCACATCTCTTTCAGCTTGCTTCTACAACCATTCTTCTATTGCTTGGCATAGTCTTGCTTCTTGAGGAGAGGTGCACTTGTTGTGGTGATGAACTCTTTGGGATAGATCGTGAGGCCCCATATATTTTTAATCTGATATATATACTCTATTTTTACTTCTAATGAGACTCTCAGGTCAAAATACTAAGTCGAGTTATGTAAAAATACCAAACAATGCACAAATTATTCCATTTCCCCTAAATCTTGTTGTTGGAGTTTGAAGAGACACTATTTAGAGTTATATCAGTTATTGTCTATGATTTTATTGATGTATGGAGTGTTATTAAAGTTCTGAAGATGTTTCATTAATAGAGCATAATCCCTTGGCACCTAAAATTCAAATTTCATAAGTCATGGTGAAAATAACTAGCTTTTCCCCCTATGTGAAATATTGCATATAAACATATGATTTTAAGGAGTTGCAGAAGGCCATAAGAAATAATTAAGGATACATTGGGAAGCTCATTAAAGCCACTTATCAGTACCATACCTCTGTTCAGAAATTTGGAAGGTTTTAACAGCATTTGGAAAGCCATCTTTGTCCACTACCCTTGGGGGATTTGAGGCTCGAAATTACTAGTAATCTTCCCTACTTTGTCCAGATTGTAAATGAATGTTGCAGAAGTGTTTTAAGGGTTTTTAAGCATCCATCAACCTATTTATATGTATTAATACCTCTCAAATACCTTCAGAATCATTATATAATCATTTGGAGTCATTTGGAAACCAATAGAATAATACTAGTCAAAGGTCGAACTAGTGGAAAAAGTTGAAAATTTCACCATTTTAATAAAATTCAAAAAAGGGACATTACACTGTGTTCTCAGCTGCATACTCTACTCTACATTATATCTCTGCACACACAGTTGCAGAGTCTTTCTTCCTCTCTTAGATCTCCCTTAGCATAGATCTAACAATATCTAGCATAAGTCTCCTTTGATCTATCAAATTCTAACCCTTCCTCATACAAAATTTTCCTTTATAGATATTGTGCCTAAAGGTCACATATTTACAATAACTATGGGACAACCCCCATAGTACCCTGTTGATTCCTCGGATGTGCAGGTTACTGCAAGGTGCTGGAATGGGTTCCAAGGCACACAACAGGGGATGAAAACCCAACCAAAGGCTTCGAAAGACTCTACACAAGGGAAATTCTATCCTCAAGCTATTTGGTGTGGTAATCACCCACGGATACAAAGGCCTCCGCTGGAACTTGTGGTTTTGATCCAAAATGGATCTATCCTACAGAGATGTAAGACAAAGGTATCCAAACTCTAAAGGTTGATCTAAGTCTTACGTTAATCCTATCTAGAATGAAGTCTAAACTAAGTCAGATATAATCTAACAGAGTGAAGTTATAGAAGTTTTGTGTGCAAGATAATTTGGTTTGTAAATTAATAAGTTAACTTAACTGGCTTAACAGAAATGCAAAAACCAGATGGTTAACTTATTACTTCAAAGCATTATCAAATAATGAAAATTATTGACAACAATTTAAAGATTCAGTGCATCCAATGTTATCCTGTTGTTCTTTTTGTTAATTGAAAAATTAACCTGAACTATGATATGAACTGCATATCATTTGTAAAAAATAAATAAACATGTTGCATAAAGAAACTCATTCAACACATTCATACACTCAGATCATCAATAGTGATAAACCAAAATCTCAAATCTAGGAATGTTAATTGTTTACAAATTAATATACAATTACTGAAAATAGACTCAGAGCAATCATCAAACTGATCAAAGAAACTTGAAGAGTGAACAAGAAATTTATATGGAGAAACTTTACTGTATTAACACAACTGTAAGAAATTACAGTGTCTGCAAAAACAAGGTGTGTCCAACAGCTCCTTGTTGATTCAAGCTCTAAAGTCCATCAACCTTGGCAACGTCTCCTCAATTCTGGAAGAGAAATATTTCCAGCTCTGCTGAGCACTCCCCATTTCCAGATCATTGAAGGTAGATATATATAGAGAGAAAATTACAGAGAAAGATAAGAACCATTCACCAAATTCCTCAGCTAACTAGCTGAGTTATTTCATTTGTCAGATTCGTCCATGAGACAAATCTAGGAAAATCCATTTTGAAGAACCAATCATATCTCCCAAATAGAGCCCTTTCTGAGGATTATGCACAGTGAGAAACTAATTGGGCACCTTCTACACAAAACCCATGTCTCAGTTTTTTCAGATTCATCTTCATCACTCCCGAAATCGTGTCCAAAGATCACTGCTTTCCACTTTGCACGTTTTTATCACTCCAAAATTCGGATGTAATTCTTAATCTTGATTGTTCCAAATCCAAATCCACACCTGTACATTCCAAAACAGAAATTAAAATATCATTCCAAATCTAATAACAGAAATCTAAAACAAATAACCATTCATTTGCAAATCAAATAAGGAAAATAGACAAATCTTATGCAAATCCGAAATTGACTGTTCAGGCATATTTCCAGGGTGTTTAAGCTATTCATTTGGAATAAATAATATTCTCAAATCATTCCTTATCCTTCCAGCTCTCCAACAAGCTATCACGGGCTTGATTTAGACTTGTAAATCTCAAGATATGGCTCTTGCAAGTTAAGACTCAGCAGCCGTTGATTTCTTTTTGGGATGAATTGTAGCCATTGATTTAACAATTAAATCCATAATTCATATTAATTATTTTCCAAATGAATAACCCAAAATCCATTTTCCCACAAAAATCAGAAATTACATGTGGGGAGAGAAAATCTAATTAGAAAAATGACTTAAACAAATTAAAATCGCGAAAACCAAATTAAAACCCTAAGTGAAAAATTAAGTTACCGAAAATTACAGACCCAAAATTTAATTAAAATATAACCTAAGATAAACTTAGGGTCTGAGAAAAACATGAATAGAAAAGTGAAAAAGGGAAACCCGCAACCTGCATTTTCGGGTTTAGGGTTTACATATTTACAAAATAAATAAATGTGTTCCCAAAATCCTCAACCTGAAATTTTGGGTTTCGGGTTTCTGGTTCACACATTGCAAAAAATAAAATAAAGAATAAATGTGTTCCCGAAATCCGCAACCGGAAATTTCGGGTTTCGGTTTCAGGTTCACACATTGCAAAAAATAAAAATGCATAAAAAGACTAAGGAAGCTTAGAAAAATGCAACTTTTATTTTTATTTTCTGAATAATGAATGGATTAAGGAAATAACAACGAATAAAAGATTAAGAAAATCTAAAAATATTTACAACGTGAACCGGAAAATGCAATATCTAAAAACCCTAAACCTAGAAGTAAAAATAATAACCATTTACAATTCAATTCTTAGGAAAATGATTGTTGGAAACAAGCTACGTATAGAAGGAAATAATCACTCCTATAATATAGGAGAGTTAATAAATTCCATAAATAGGTTTCTAACATTATCATTTTCCAAGAATACAACAGCAAGAAACAATGTTTCATTTTGCACAGTAATTAAATGGGATTTCTTTTAAATTGCAAAATGGAAAAATATAAGTTATATTTTCAAAACCAAATTAGCTTATTGAGAATGAATGACTTATCCATGATCAAACTAATTTTTGTGAATGTTGAATTTTAATCCCACTAATTTTTAAATAATCATAAAACCAAATTTCATAGAAATTAGGGAAATAAGAACTCAAACAAACTAAAACATGTGTTCTTTTAATTTTCATAACATCAAAATGTGTATAAGTTTAATATATGGATTTAATGAAATACACAAACTAAGTTAATAAAAGTCAAAGCATGAACATGAATATTAAAAGATTTCAATAAGCTTAATTTAAGCACTAAAAATATTAAACTAACATAAGCAAACAAACCCAAAGACTAAGATTATTTACAATATTTACATTATGATTCTAGGCATGCAAAAGTTTAATAAAACTCCATCAAGCTCAAATACCATACTAATGCAATAACCAAAATCATAAGAGAAGAAACCATAAGATCAATCAAAATCCCAAAATGAAGGTAATCAACCAGCCATCGTCTCAAATAATCAGTTTGGGTAGTGAAGACCAAGTCTAAGTGGGGTATGTGGAGAACAACATAATAAATTAAACACCAAGATCATGGAACCAAATCAAATGAATCAAAAGCAAATAACTAAAATGGAAACAACCCAAATAAATATCCAAATCACGCAGTGCAATCTCATCTGCAGGATTAAGATAGATCGACGGTTACGGATTGAATCTCGCGGATGCGGGGTCAAGTTATAGTTTTATTCACCAATTTTATTAAGGTATCCCGAAAGCCGCAACCCGAAACTTGCGGGTTGTGGGTTGCGGGATCGCAAACTGTTGAGCGTAAAAAAGGATTCCCGAAAGCCGCAACCCGGCATTTGCGGGTTGCGGGTTGTGGGTTTTGGGATCGCAAACTACCAAAATTAACAAAAAAAAATGAGTTTCCGAAAGCCGCAACCCAAAACTTGCTGGTTGTGGGTTTCAGAAACTGAAGCAATCGCAAAAAAATAACTAAAGCCCTCCCCGAATCCCGAAACGCGACATTGTCAGGTTTCAGGTTTCGGAAACACACAAACATGATAAAAATAATAAAATGAGCTTCTCGAAAGCCGAAAGCTGCAATGGCGGGTTTCGGGATGTCGTATCCCAGAATTATTGAAAACGGAAAACCCGCAACCCGCACCTGTCGGGTTTCGGGTTTCGGGTTGATGACAACCATAAAGCAGAAAAAATAAAATCTCACAACCCGCAAATTTCGGGTTTCGGGTTTCGGGCTTGCAAACTGTCGGGTTTCGGGTTGGTGAAAGCAAATGACAAATTACTCAAAATTAAGGCTTTCTCCAGACCAAAACACTTAGAAAATTTATTTGGAAAACCTGGCAATCATGTAGACCAAAAGCATGGGTAAGGGATCTTAGAGATAGAAACCAAAATATGATATTTACCAGACACCTCACCAAAATACCTTTGCGTTTATTAAAAAATGGGGCTCCTGTGCTTAATCTAAGCATGGGATCTGTTGTGGCCACAACAAATGGCGACACGCTGGGACGAAGCAGTTATCTCTGAATTACAATATTGAAATCTATAAAGATTAGGAATAAAATAAAATGTTTTCTAATGCTAAATTTCAAATAATCTGAATAGCTTCATCACTGAATGATATAGTATTGATTAGACTCCAAAGCTTCTAAAACATCCAAGTCATTCCTATCATTATCCAAAAGATTTTTTTAAAGATAAACTCTTTTCGGGATAAATTATTTACAAAATGTAAGAATCAAGAACTTTATCGGGAATTTGACTTGGGAAATCCATTAATCATATAAGACATAGCATTAAGAAATGACTCCAATACCACAGGCAGGACCCTACAGCCAGCTGGCGTCCATAGCCAGGACAGGGATGTCTTTGAACCCAATAAGTTGCTTTTATCCCATCCACTAATTAAATATACAAGGTTGATCAATCCTTGCTAAAGATTTGTATCCTTGGAAAGAAACTGGAAACCAATGTCCTGACTTGGTGATCAAATTGCGACAATATCATTCACACCAACTTATAGATAATGAGCGTGCTGGCTCATGATGAGACCCCCCGTCTTGCAACCATTTTTATGGATACAAGCCAATATCCTGGCTTGGTGACCAGATTTCGATAAAGTCATTCCATAAGAAGGCATGACCATGAGCAGGTTGGCTTATAATAAGACCTCCTATTTCCCAGCTCACTCCCAGAGATGTTAAAGAAAAGGATTGGGCAATGTTTAATGTTAATCTCATAAGAGATTATTTAATGGGTGGGGAAGCGACTATACTCCTTAAGAGTAAGGGATGGCGTAAGAAATCTATAGATTACTAATGTTTACAAATTAAAACTTCTTTCCCAAAACCGATTCCCTTAAAAGTAACTAAATTCAAACTTATATGTTTATGTTAAGTTAAAGATAAAGTTCTAAGGATAATGATGGAAAGATTCAAATAGAATTATCAGCACAATCTATTATTGATTTTTCACAATCAGGGATTAACTATTCAAAACATTTGATTTCCAGCAAGCAGAAAACATTCATAAAGATCTCCTTTATAGATAAGATTTCAAGACTGTAAAAGAGTGATAAGCTCTTTTATCATTCTAAAAGTGAAAATCATAAAAAATTTGAAACAAACCAGCAAGAAAAGAAAATGTAAGAATGATAAAATCAAACATATATACAACTGGAACCAAAAGTAAATCAAAATCTCACAGCTATATCACTAACTAGAAGGAAAAATTCGTGATTAAAAATCTTGTTTTAATAAGTCATGAGACATTAGATTCAATCAGGGTTTTTTTTTTTGAAAACAAATAAAGAAGCCTAAAGATTAAACTAAATTGAAATGTGCAGTTATAAAATTAAGAAGACTCTTTAATTCCATTTCATATCAGGAAAGAATGAAAATTTATGCACTTTTATGAAAATGTTGTCCCAAAACATTTCATGATAAAGTCATTATAGTTTAGAAAATGAAGATATAACTTGAACATGAATGTTTTAATGTAAATCCAATGATAAACAAGAGCATGACTAATGAAAAGTAGAAGAAGATAAAATACTTCCCTGAACGCCTTCGATGAAGCCTCGATTTCAGTTTTGAAACTGATGTATCATCACAAATGCTTTATTAACAAAAATTTAAACCAAAATTAACTAACTTATCCATAAATCCTACTTGCTAAATATCACCAAACTAAGTGAAGTCATATTTCCAATGTAACCATTTATGTAACTTGAAACCTGCAAAAGAAAACAAGTTATGTATTAGTATTGAAAATAGCAATCCTTCAAATGGAAACACATGACAAATCAAATCAATTTTCTTATGTACAAAGAATGAAGGATGTCATGGAAACTTTCCGATAAAATATTCTTCCAACCAACCCAAAACTAGATCATAAAAATCATGTTGGAAGCGATATGATGCCTGTAATGCATTCATAGAGAAAATTGATATCTCATGAGGATCATAACTAAAATGAATGTTATTAGGAATATGATTAAAAAATTGCGAAGGGGATTCGGTGGAAAATGAATTCTTTAAGATAATATCATCGTTAATAAATTGGAAAGTAACAAAATGACAATTTCGTATTACCTTGAAATTGATCACTTCATTTTGTCCTTCAATTTGAAGCTTAGAATTCATGACATCAAATCCAGATGTAGTCATCATGTTGCAAAATAGACCAATATCTAATACAACATGAGAAAATATTGTATCCCTTTCCATTTTACAGACTGAATCATAATCCTTAATGACATGAGATGAAATAGATGAAGATGCATTTATTGCATGAGTAATGCTTGTAAAAATATTATTATCCTCTTCGTAACAATTTATAGATAAACCAGATCGAATAGAAATATGTCCCTCATTCTTAAAAGACTTTCTTTGTATCCTGTCAAAATCTGACCATAACATAGTATTGGTTTGTAATATATGATCATAAAAAATATTTGGATACAAAGGGAAATAGGTTTCAAAATGTAAAAAATTGAATGTTTCCATATTGATAAAATTGCTTTCATCAATAGTTTCAAGAGAAGCATAATCAGTAAAAATCTGATCTAATAATGAATTTTGTGAAAGAACGAGGGAACTCAATTGATTATGAGAAGAAGATAATGTAATATCAATAATAGAATCATCATTAGCACATTCAATTGCAGGATCTAGAATCTTTAATTCTTCTTCCACTGTATCATCTATAACAAGAGTTTTGGGATCATTACTTGATATAAAAGTTGAATTGCAATTCTTATTCTTTTGTTCCTGGACCTGTGTATCACAAAATCTTAGCTCTTGTTCATGCACAACAATTTCATTATTTTGAGTGGAATTAACAGGATTAGATCCTAAATCAACATTGATTGATGAACTAAGATAATTATCAATATGCATGTCATTAATTTCAGATTTATCATTCTTTTCCAAATCAAGTATATTAGAGAGAGAATTAAGATGGACAAACCAATCAATTGTGTCTTTTTTAGAAATTTGGTGCCTCTCATGAAACCTGCAACATGTTACCATAAATCTGGAGAAGAAATCATCAAGAGATTCATCTTTGCATCTACGGAGATTTTCTAATTCAAAGCCAAGCTTTATGTAACTATAATTCTCATGAGCACTAAGAAATAACTCTGTGAATTGTTTCCATGAATGAATAGATTTAGCTGGTAGAAATTCATACCAACTCCGAATTCTTCCTTCGAAATTAGTGGTAAAAATTATGCATCTCTCATTCTCATTAGATAAATTTATAAAATCACAAAAGTAATTAAATTCAGAAAGTTGCTGAGATGCAGAGATCTTACCTTCTCCATTGAAGCTCAATCATTGCAAAAAATTAGCAGTCTCTCTAGAAATACTTCCAGTAGGGTTGGGAAAACTGAAAGTATGATCTAGAACAGTGATATGAGCCATTTAAAAAAAAATGAGGTTAAAGAAAAACAGCTCAAAAGGGCTTACTTGCTGGTTGGCCCTCCTTCTAGCGCCATTTGTTGATGCCTCAGATGTGCAGGTTACTGCAAGGTGCTGGAATGGGTTCCAAGGCACACAACAGGGGATGAAAACCCAGCCAAAGGCTTCAAAAGACCCTACGCAAGGGAAATTCTATCCTCGAGCTGTTTGGTGTGGTAATCACCCATGGATACAAAGGCCTCCGCTGGCACTTGTGGTTTTGATCCAAAATGGATCTGTCCTATAGAGATGTAAGACAAAGGTATCCAAACTCTAAAGGTTGATCTAAGTCTTAGGCTAATCCTATCTAGAATGAAGTCTAAACTAAGTCAGATCTAATCTAACAGAGTGAAGTTGTAGAAGTTTTGTGTGCAGGATAATTTGGTTTGTAAATTAATAAGTTAACTTAACCGGCTTAACAGAAATGCAAAAACTAGACGGTTAACTTATTACTTCAAAGCATTATCAAATAATGAAAATTATTGACAACAATTTAAAGATTCAGTGCATCCAATGTTATCCTGTTGTTCCTTTTGTTAATTGAAAAATTAACTTGAACTGTGATATGAACTGCATATTATTTGTAAAAAATAAATAAACATGTTGCATAAAGAAACTCATTCAACACATTCATACATTCAGATCATCAATAGTGATAAACCAAAATCTCAGATCTAGGAATGTTAATTGTTTACAAATTAATAAACAATTACTGATAATAGACTCAGAGCAATCATCAAACTGATCAAAGAAACTTGAAGAGTGAATAAGAAAGTTATATGGAGAAACTTTACTCTATTAACACAACTATAAGAATTACAGTGTCTGCAAAAACAGGGTGTGTCCAACAACTCTTTGTTGATTCAAGCTCTAAAGTCCATCAACCTTGGCAACGTCTCCTCAGTTCTGGAAGAGAAATCTTTCTAGCTCTGCTGAGCACTCCCCCTTTCTAGATCATTGAAGGTAGGTATTTATACAAAGAAAATTACAGAGAAAGATAAGAACCATTCCCCAAATTCCTCAGCTAACTAGCTGAGTTGTTTCATTTGCCAGTTTCATTCATGAGACAAATCTCGGAAAATCCGTTTTGAAGAACCAATCGTATCTCCCAAATAGAGCACTTTCTGAGGATTCTGCTCATTAACAAACTAATTGGACACCTTCTACACAAAACCCATGTCTCGGTTGTTTTAGATTCATCTTCATCACTCCCAAAATCGCGTCCAAAGATCACTGCTTTCCACTTGGCATGTTTTTATCACTCCAAACTTGGGATGTAATTCTTAATCTTGATTGTTCCAAATCCAAATCCACACCTGTGCATTCCAAAACAGAAATTAAAATATCATTCCAAATCTAATAACAGAAATCTAAAACAAATAACTATTCATTTGCAAATCAAATAAGGAATATAGACAAATTTTATGCAAATCCGAAATTGACTATTCAGGCAGATTTTCAGGGTGTTTAAGTTATTCATTTGGAAGAAATAATCTTCTCAAATCATTCCTCATCCTTCCAGCTTTCCAACGAGCTATCACGGGCTTGATTTGGAGTTGTAAATCTCAAAATAGGGCTCTTGGAAGTTAAGACTCAGCAGCCGTTGATTTCTTTTCGGGATGAATTGTAGCCGTTGATTTAACAATTAAATCCATAATTCATATTAATTATTTTCCAAATGAATAATCCAAAATCCATTTTCCCACCAAAATCGAAAATTACATGTCAGGAGAGAAAATCGAATTAGAAAAATGACTTAAACAAATTAAAATCGGGCAAACCAAAATTAAAACCCTAAGTGAAAAATTAAGTTATCGAAAATTACAGACCCGAAATTTAATTAAAATATAACCTAAGATAAACTTAGGGTCAAGGAAAAAGATGAATGGAAAAGTGAAAAAGTGAAACCCGCAAACGGCATTTTTGGGTTTTGGGTTTCGCGTTTACATATTTACAAAATAAAATAAATGTGTTCCCGAAATCCGCAACCCGAAATTTCGGGTTTCGAGTTTCGGGTTCACACATTGCAAAAAATAAAATAAAGAATAAATGTGTTCTCGAAATCCGCAACCTAAAATTTCGGGTTTCGGGTTTCGGGTTCACACATTGCAAAAAAAAAAAATGCATAAAAAGACTAAGGAAGCTTAGAAAAATGCAACTTTTATTTTTATTTTTTGAATAATGAATGTGTTATCTCCCCAAATAAATTTGTCGAGTTGAGCCTTTTTAGATGATAGGATCTCATTTGAAAATTCATTTCTAAATTTCTTAAGGCTCATGGTTGATATCTTTATGCATGTAATAAAGTTTGAAAAGCATTAGATTGGGTTTTTATTTCAAAAATTTCAAAAGACAGATTTCGGTAGTTAAGCGCTTATTTAAAACGGTCCCTAAGCTACCGAAAGCCCTGCTTTCGGTAGTTTAAACAAAATTTTTGAGGCTCTCCTAGCTACCGAAAGTGAAAAGACATGCAACGTTAGTGAGGGAGCATTTTTCGATGGCTTGGGCGAATACGATGATGTTCATTTGCCACCGAAAGGTAAGTTTTTGGCAGCTTACAAGTCAAAATCAAAATTGTCCAAAGCTACCAAAAGCAGAGGCATTCTCAACACTTTCCGGCAGTAATTAGCATAGCTAACAGTCTAGATTCATCCCAGGACGAGGGAAAGTAGCAGAAGGAGGATTAAACAAAATCCAGAAAACACAGTTGTATTAAATTTTGCAGGGTGATATCAAACAGAGTTTTCGGTAGCTTGGGCGAACATATTGATTGTTCATTAGCTACCAAAAACCCAGTTTTCGGTAGCTTATCCCATAAGAAAAATCCTTCAAGCTAAGGGAAGGTCATTTTTTTCAATTTTGGTGGCTTAGGCGAACATGTCATTTTCATTCATTAGCTACCGAAACAGAGCTTTCGATAGCTAATAGAAATCAAGCTCAGACCTACTAGCTATCGAAAGCCTAAAAATCACAGGAAATTGTCATTTTCGCACAGATCCAGGTTTTATCATTCTAAAGGGCATGAGGATGGTTTCTAAGTGAAGGTTTTAATTAATAGGATCTATTTCAATGTGTTGTCCCAGTTTTGAAGGTGCCAGCAAGATGGAAATAATGAAGAAATGTGGTGTTTTTATTGTCCCGAGTCATCATTTTCAAATGACGATTCTGAGCGTCTGGAGAATATTTTTGCAAAACGCTCGGAGGTTTTTGTTCCTAACATGTCATAGAACAATAACCTCTCCCCAGTTTCCTACAGGTGTTGCAGATTGAGATAATCAAATCCATCACTGAGCCCCAATTTTTGGATCCCAGAATCTGTCTGTTTGACACATGTTTTTGAAATGCAGATTTCGGGCAAACCAAAACGAGTTTCAAAGATCTGAGAGAGAGTTTTGCTTACAAAAAATCAATGCACAATAAACTCTTTCCATTTATACACATGTGTCACATAGCTGGAGAAATGAACCCATCTCTGACCCTCTTTTTCAGCAGTTTCAGCAAAAGTGGTGTTTTTTACTATGCAGAATCATCATTTTCAAATGATGATTCTGAGCGACTAGAGAATCATTCTGCAAAACGCTTAGAGGTTTTTCTTCCTAACACGTCAAAGAACAATAACGTATCTCAGTTTTCCTATAGGTATCACATATTGGGAGAATCGAATGCATCTCTGAGCCCTATGTTTCAGCAGTTTGGCCAATTAAAAATGATTTTTCCTGGTTTGTTGAAAAACGTTTTTGGATTTTCCATCTGGAGTAAATTCTTCCCAGCTTCTTAGGATCTGGGGGGATATTGTAAAGGCTATAAATACTAGATCTTGAGAGCAAGAAAGGGTTGGATTTTGGAGGGTGCTACTTGACTGTATTTTGTAAAGAGACCTCTTTCTTTAATATGATCAGCCTGCAAGCTTCTTTCACTCATTGTTATCAGACCTTGTTTCTTATTTTCTGTGATGTGCTATTGAGTTGAAGGGTATTCTTTGTCTATGTTTGTAATCTGAGTAACTGTCATCTTACTATTGATTATCAAGCTCGGATCATTAGCATTCGTTGTAGGTTAATTGGCCCATCATATGTAATTGTTTTATATATGTTATAATTAATTGATCAGTTTCCTTTATCATTTTTACCTATCTGATAATAGTCCTTGAGAGCCTTGCATTGTTTGAGTGTATTCGAGACTGTCTTGAGTAGATTATGCAGTAACCTAGATATTCATCTTGATCCACCCCATCATACGAGAAAAAGTTTAAGTTACCAGGCTCCTTTGACTTACAGCCTAGAAGGACTCCTGGAGTGATAACAAAATGGCGCTATTGCCGGGGAGAGGAGATTGAAGCTCAGCTTCCCTGGGAGACGACATAGATCCATCTTTGATGATAGACAAAGTATGGACACTATTTTGGTTGTAATCATCTATCTAGCGACTCCATGAAGAACAGATTCAGTGGCGACTCCACAATATTCAGATGTCAAAAGCATTTGCTGCTCTTTTGGCTCGGAGGTTTGCACCTCTCAACTTCTCTTCAGTTCCTGGTTTCCCACATCCAGTACCTGATATATCAGAATGGGTATATTTTCTGCCTGTTTCGAAGAAAGCAAAGAAGAAAATCCTGCAGAACACCTCCTCCAGTTTCATGAATGCATGGACCTATTAGATTTGCAGCATGAAGATGTTCATTTTTTCATTGTATGGTGATGCGCATCAGTGGTATTTTTCTTTACCTCCTTCCAGCATTTCATCATTGAAGGATTTTCACAGAGCATTCACTGAGCACTACAAAAGGTATTTTTCAAATGAGTTTGCATTTGGTAATTGCTGCGATGAATATGAATTACATTATAAGGTTGAAGATGTAAATAGAGATGGATCTCTCCCTCACAATATGTAGCAGCCCTTCAATTATCTTCAATACGAGGTACTTTCCCATCAACATGAACTAGAAAGGGATAATAAAGGATCTGAAGGTTCTTCTATTAACATTATTTCTGACTTTCATAAATCTAAAGAATATGCTGAAATATGAAACACTTCTTTTTGTGATCGATATATTAATAATCTTCAGGATGTTAATAATAGTATAGATGCTTTTGACATTGTATCGAATGCATCTGCTGACTTATGGTGTCAAGAAGATTTGCAAACCAAGGGAAGTTACAGTTATCATGAGAAAAAGGATTTTCAGGAAACATCTAATCTTCAGTTAGAACATCAGGAGGGCTCTCTTTCTCCTTATGAACATGTCAGTTCAAATTTAGATGAGAGAGGTGAGGAACCAACTGATATTTTTCCAAATCTATTTCAAGATCCAATTGCTGATAATTTCATGCAAGAATCTTCATCCCTGTCATTAGAATTTTATCGTGATGTTCCTACATTTTACAAACACAGTAATGAAGAAGAAGATTTTAAGTTTTGTGAAGATTTATCCCCTTCTAAAATTTCATTTAGTTCCACTTTTCAACAAAAGGGTGACCAGAAATGTTTCCATGATACATATGCTTAGACTCATCTTTCAGTTGATAATTACCAAGACAATGATGCAAAAAGTCCAGAACATACATTTTCTTTTTTCTCAGAAATTGTCAACTGTAATAGGTCAGCACATCAGAGTGATGAATCTAAGTCACAGAAACATGGCAGAGGAGAAGACATAAATGAGCAGTCGAAGGTTTTGAGACATTATGATTGTGATCTTGATTTCAAAGATCCATTTGCAGCCTTACTAAAGTCTTATCCTTCAGGCTCTTTTCAGTTTTCATATTTTATCATGTCACTTACACTTGACAGAAAATGTGATTTCCTGAAAGAATTTTTATGGTCATTGTTATGCTTTTATCATTATCTTATAATCGGTGGCAGAAAGGGAATTCTTTCAGACAAGAAGTTACTTGAATGGTTGTTATGGAATTTTGCCTTTACTTGACCAAGCTTCAAATATGGTTAGAGTAGAGTAGCATAGAAGAATAAGCTATTCATACGAGCACGTAGATTTTTTTTCAGTTTTTTTGAATAAGTAGATTATAGGCATATTACAGGTTTGCAGAGGCCAGATGACTCCATAGCCCAATGGATGCAAGGCGTTGCTAGCAGGTTTACAGTTGAACATTTGTGGACAGATTGCAAAAATTTGGTGGTAGTTTAAATGACTCCATGCCCAATGGAACACTAGACTAGGTTCTGTATTTTGTTTATCCAGGGAAGGCATCAGATCTGTGGTTCTTGAAACCTCACAGGGAGGTTTTCATCCCCGAGTAGGAGCCAGATGTTATCTCCCCAAATAAATTTTTCAAGTTGAGCCTTTTTAGATGATAGGATCTCATTTGAAAATTCATTTCTAAATTTCTTAACGATCATGGTTGATATATTTATGCATGCAATAAAGTTTGAAAAGAATTAGATTGGGTTTTCATTTCAAAATTTTCAAAAGACAGGTTTCGATAGCTAAGCGCTTATTTAAAACGGTCCCTAAGCTACCGAAATCCCTCCTAGCTATCGAAAGTGAAAATACATGCACCGTGAGTTAGGGGGCATTTTTCGATGGCTTGGGCGAATACGATGATGTTCATTAGCCACCGAAAGGTAAGTTTTTGGCAGCTTACAAGTCAAAAGCAAAATTGTCCAAAGCTACCAAAAGCAAAGGCATTCTCAACACATTCCGGCAGCAATTAGCATAGTTAACAGTATGGATTCATCCCAGGATGAGGGAAAGTAGCAAAAGGAGGATTAAACAGAAGCCAGAAAACACAGTTTTGTTAAATTTTGCAGGGTGATATCAAACAGAGTTTTCGGTAGCTTGGGTGAACATATTGATTGCTCATTAGCTACCAAAAACCCATTTTTTGGCAGCTTATCCCATAAGAAAAATCCTTCAAGCTAAGGGAAGGTCATTTTTTGCAGTTTCGGTGGCTTAGGAGAACATGTCAGATTCATTCATTAGCCACCGAAATACAGCTTTCAGTAGCTAACAGAAATCAAGCTCAGACCTACTAGCTACCAAAAGCCTAAAAATCACAGGAAATTGTCATTTTCACACAGATCCAAGTTTTATCATTCTAAAGGGCATGAGGATGGTTTCTAAGTGAAGGTTTTAATTGATAGGATCTATTTCAATGTGCTGTCCCAGTTTTGAAGGTGCCAGCAAGATGGAAATAATGAAGAAATGTGGCATTTTTACTGTCCCGAGTCATCATTTTCAAATGATGATTTTGAGCGTATGGAGAATATTTTTGCAAAAAAATCAGAGTTTTTTGTTCCTAACATGTCATAGAAAACTAACCTCTCCTCATTTTCCTACAGGTGTTGCATATTGAGAGAATCGAATCCATCACTGAGCCCCAATTTCGGATCCGAGAATCTTCCTGTTTGACACATGTTTTTGAAATGCAGATCTTGGGAAAACCAAAATGAGTTTCAAATATTTGAGAGACATTTTTGGTCACAACAAAGAAATGCACAATAACTTCTTTCAGTTTATACACAGGTGTCACATAGCTAGAGAAATGAACCCATCTATGAGCCTCTTTTTCAGCAGTTTCAGCAAAAGTGGCGTTTTTTACTATGCAGAGTCATCATTTTCAAATGATGATTCTGAGCGACTGGAGAATCATTCTAAACAACTATCGGAGGTTTATCTTCCTAACATGTCATATAACAATAACCTCTCTCATTTTTCCTACAGGTGTCACATATTGGGAGAATCGAATGCATCTCTGAGCCCCATTTTTCAGCAGTCTGGCCAATTAAAAATGATTTTTCCTAGTTTGTTGAAAAACGTTTTTGGATTTTCCATCTGGAGTAAATTCGACCCAGCTTCTTAGGATCTGGGGGGATGTTGTAAGCGCTTTAAATCCTACAGCTTGAGAGCAATAAAGGGTTGGATTTTGGAGGGTGCTACTTGACTGTATTTTGTAAAGAGACCTCTTTCTTTAATATGATCAGCCTGCAAGCTTCTTTCACTTATTGTTATCAGACCTTGTTTCTTATTTTCTGTGATGTGCTATTGAGTTGAAGGGTATTCTTTTTCTATGTTTGTAATCTAAGTAACTGTCATCTTACTATTGATTATCAAGCTAGGATCATTAGCATTCATTGTAGGTTAATTGGCCCATCATATGTAATTGTTTTATATATGTTCTAGTTAATTGATCAGTTTCATTTATCATTTTTACCTATCTGATAATAGTCCTTGAGAGCCTTGGATTGTTTGAGTGTATTCGAGACTGTCTTGAGTATATTATGCAGTAACCTAGATATTCATCTTGATCCACCCCATCATACGAGAAGAAGGTTAAGTTACCAGGCTCCTTTGACTTATAGCCTAGAAGGACTCCTGGAGTGATAACAGAATGGATTAAGGAAATAACAATGGATAAAAGATTAAGAAAATCTAGAAATATTTACAACGTGAACCGGAAAATGCAATATCTAAAAACCCTAAACCTAGAAGTAAAAATAATAACCATTTACAATTTAATTCTTAGGAAAATTATTGTTGGAAACAAGTTACGTATAGAGGGAAATAATCACTCCTATAATATAGGAGAGTTGATAAGTTCCATAAATAGGTTTCTAACATTATCATTTTCTAAGAATAGAACAACAAAAAAATAATAACAATGTTTCAATCTGCATAATAATTAAATGGGAATTATTTTAAATTGCAAAATGGAAAAATATAAGTTATATTTTCAAAACCAAATTAGCTTATTGAGAATGAATGACTTATCCATGATCAAACTAATTTTTGTGAATGTTGAATTTTAATCCCACTAATTTCCAAATAATCATAAAACCAAATCTCATAGAAATTAGGGAAATAAGAACTCAAACAAACTAAAACATGTGTTCTTTTAATTTTCATAACATCAAAATGTGTATAAGTTTAATATATGGATTTAATGAAATACACAAACTAAGTTAATGAAAGTCAAAGCATGAACATGAATATTAAAATATTTCAATAAGCTTAATTTAAGCACTAAAAATATTAAACTAACATAAGCAAACAAACCCAAAGACTAAGATTATTTACAATATTTACATTATGATTCTAGGCATGCAAAAGTTTAATAAAACTCCATCAAGCTCAAATACCATACTAATGCAATAACCAAAATCATAAGAGAAGAAACCATAAGATCAATCAAAATCCCAAAATGAAGGTAATCAACCAGCCATCGTCTCAAATAATCAGTTTGGGCAGTGAAGACCAAGTCTAAGTGGGGTATGTGGGGAACAACATAATAAATTAACCACCAAGATCATGGAACCAAATAAAATGAATCAAAAGCAAATAACTAAAATGGAAACAACCCAAATAAATATACAAATCACGCAATGCAATCTCATCCGCAGGATTAAGACAGATCGATGGTTACGGATTGAATCTCGTAGATGCGAGGTCAAGTTATAGTTTTATTCACCAATTTTATTAAGGGATCTCGAAAGCCGCAACCCGAAACTTGCGGGTTTCGGGTTTCAGGATCGCAAACCGTTGAGCGTAAAAAAGGATTCTCGAAATCCGCAACCCGGCATTTGCAGGTTGAGGGTTGCGGGTTTTGGGATCGCAAACTGCCAAAAATAACAAAAAAAATGAGTTTTCGAAAGCCGCAACCCGAAACTTGCGGGTTGCGGGTTTCAGAAACTGAAGCAATCGCAAAAAAATAACTAAAGCCCTCCCCGAATCCCGAAACACGTCATTGTCAAGTTTCAGGTTTCGGAAACACACAAACACGATAAAAATAATAAAATGAGCTTCCCGAAATCTGAAAGCCGCAATGGCGGGTTTCGGGTTTCGAGATGTTGTATCCCATAATTATTGAAAACGAAAAACCCGCAACCCGCACCTATCGGGTTTCGGGTTGACGACAACCAAACAACAGAAAAAATAAAATCCTGCAACCCGCACCTTTCAGGTTTTGGGTTTCGGGCTTGCAAACTATCGGGTTTCGGGTTGGTGAAAAAAAATGACAAATACTCATAATTAAAGGCTTTCTCCAGACCAAAACACTTAGAAAATTTATTTGGAAAACCTGGCAATCACGTAGACCAAAAGCATGGGTAAGGGATCTTAGAGATAGAAACCAAAATCTGATATTTACTAGACACCTCACTAAAATACCTTTATGTTTATTAAAAAATGGGGCTCTCGTGCTTAATCTAAGCATGGGATCAGTTGTGGCCACAACATACCCTTGGACCCAAAATGGCATTGTTCTCCTTTTGACCATGCTTTATCTTTACTTCATTGGATCTTTGTTTTCCTTTTACATTGCTTCCTCTGTCTCTAATGTTTCTCTGGCAGTCGTAGTTCTGACCGCACGGCTCTGACACTACAATGGTGCCTCCTTTGCACCATTCGTCTTCTTTACTCTTCGCTTCTATAGCTAAAAGTCATTCTCTTCATTCATAACTGCTCCAACTACCTCGCTCTTCCTTAGTAATTTGATTTTACTAAGAGGACAGGTCATTTTCTGCCACTTTGCTTCACTCCCCACCCTGCTCCCAGGAATTGTGGAGTCTCTTGTCCCAAAACTGGTCGTTGTTAGGCCTCGCCTAAATTGTACTTTCGCCATCAAAACTTCTTCCACTTGGGCTACACCCAACATTTTTTTCAAAAATATATCAGTTAGACCCCTTGCTACTCAAGTGTCTCTTATTTATCAAAAGCTTCTACCCTAGTTTAACATTGAAAATCATGATCCTAAATAAAAGGAAACCTTTCCTACAAATTAGGAGAAAATAGGAGCATCATGTCTCTTGTGATCTTTAATCTGGAGCTCGAGCATCGCCAATCTTCCTTTTTCATGTGCGTTTTTTCCACACATATCCCTTTTCATAGGATTAGTGAATAAAAGATGCTAAAACACAAAAGACATAATTACTAAATCACTTTGTTTAAATAACAGTCAAATTGCATTCTTCCCTACATAAATAAATGTTGTTTTGATCATTTCGTTGCTTATGTATGGCATAATGGGATGTCTAGGATACCTATATCATGGGATTTCCATCTCCTTCGAACTTGAATATGTTACCCAACCTTAGGTGACCCATCCTAAGGTACAATGGCTTCTTTGATGTCCCAGATAACAACTCTAGGATCTCCTTCCTTTCGATGATATCCCAGGATCTGCTCTTCTTTGGCCCAAGCCCTTCTTCCTTCGTCCTCATCGGTGTCCTCTTTAATTATCAGGGGAAGGAAGAATGGTGGGCTTAGCTTCATCCCAATCCATCTGATTTTGTTCTTCATCAAGGACTCCCTATACATCCTTTCCCTGCTCAGTGCAACTTCCACTCTGAGGGGCGAACGAGTTTCACGCTTCTTCAGGTCTCCCGAAACTCTTTTCTATTGATTTCCCATGACCTCCCTTACTTCTCCGAGTGTACCATCTGTGGTCTTGTCAAAAAGCTCAATGGCTTCTTGTTGTTTCTCAAGGAGAATGAGGATCAGTTCCTCATCCGAGGTTATGGCATGATTATCCTGAACCACCTTCTCTGGGTGTGTGGCTTCGTATCTTATCCAAAGTGCGTTCTCCCATTCCTCCATTTTGTAGATGTTAAACCTAAATCTTGTCATCATGAGTCCTATATCAACTCAATGCCTTGAGCCATGAAGTTTCCCTGACCAAAAGTTATCTAGAGAAATTTTTTGATCCTTTATCCACATTTTCTAGTTAAGCCAGCACATCTTGTCTTCCAACAAGAAGCGCCTTACTAGGCTCAGCGCAGAGTGTCATCTGGAAGCCTGCTCCGATGGCTCAGGTTGCCTTCATTCAACATACGCTTGCCCCTTCCTAGCGCAAATTGTCCTCATACAGCATGCGTCGAGGTTGGTTTAAATGGATAAATGAGACCTTCAAGCGACTTCTCGAAGCATGATGAGGTGGAGGGTCATCCCTAACTTCTAGGTAAGCTAGACTTTGGTTCCCTAACCTCAAGGGATTATCCCTTAGCCTTCTCCCCATAATCTTCAACCTACTCTATCCACTTGGTCCTATAAATATGAAGCTCCTCTCCATTCCAAGGGGAGGAAAGTCTATAGTACTCTCATGCTCATAAAATTATCTTAGGTGACTCTCACTCATCCTTGAGATGCTTACATCATCTTTGGAGGCTTGGCTTGGTTTTTCTTGTTGTAAGGAAGGTTGTGATGTTAAGGCATAGGTTGTAACGTTCTCTACTTTTTTACTCTCCTTTATACAGTTGATACAATCTCTTCCCATATACATTATCGTGTTGCTGATGTGTAGGGATTACTTCCTTAACTGTTAGCTTAGATCAATCATATGTGATGTATGCTTTTACTATTTGATTGATTCCACTTGTTCAACAGGACTTTGCAGCTGCAGATATGAAGGTGTTGGAGCATTAGATCAAGCAAAGAGAAAGAGGACTTGCGAATCCCAGGTAAGAGACCCATTTATCTATTTGCATTTCTATTGATCTAGGGAAGCTCATTTTATTATGTGTTTATTTGTTCTAGATCCAATTGGACTACTAGGGAGATCTAGCCTTTAAGTCCGCTTAGGTAGATTGTCCAAAAATAGTAGAGGTGAGCATCTTGTGACCTATCTATCTCGTGGTTCGTCCATGAACACAATGCTCTGAGATGGAAGTAACCCATATAAGGATTTGGTGACCAATTTGGTGAATTGGGCACGACCAGGTTGTGAAGAAAGAACTCACACAGTTGATCCTTCTCAAATTCAGTGCTCTCCAGAGAAGCATCTACAAATTGCTTCGAGGTGTATATTTCCATGGTTAAGTGATGTTTCAGTATTTGTAATTGAAAACAACACTATTTCTCCTTAAGATATACTACATCAATCCAGGATGGAGGTCTGGTCCCGACGATCTCTTCATATAGCTTGGCGGTAGTGACAAGAGAGGTTTCTAAATGTAATATCTATTGATCCTTTTGTACCAACATTTCTTGGGTTTTGCTCAATTTTTCTTGCAACACCTAGTTTTTTTGTTCCATTTGCTTTAATTGGCTAGTGTGTTGCATCTTCAAAATCTGAGTTTTCTTGTAATGTCCCCTCCTACCATACCATCATGATAGAGAGGATCATTGTGTTAAACCGGGAATCTATCCCTATGAACTATTATATAAGCATTCATAATATATAAAAGACATATGAAGATGCAAAATTATTTTAAAACACAACGGAAGTAATTTCAATACACATCCATCATACATTCCAGATTTTTATGCCATTCATCAATTTAAGCAATATCAAATTTGCAAATGAGAATACTTATCTTAAACCAAGTAATCCCTGAGCAACCAGCTACGCTTCTGCAACGTTCCACCCAACCGTAGGCCAGTGTGCTCCTTAATCTCTCAGCACCACTGCCACCCCCGAGCTGGGCATGATCTCCACAAGGAAAAGGGAAAAACGGGCTCATCACATAGCCAAAGATACGCCAGAATCAGCCAAGCCAACCAGCAGTTGGGTTCTCAAGCTGCTAAGAGATGGGCAGAGGTGACTTACTAGGCTAGTGGCTCAACCATGGGGCTATGGATACTTCATTGGGCTCATCAAGCCAAATCTGTCCTCTTCCACTCTTGAAGCTCCTGCTCACAGGTTCAAGTCCAAAATGGGATGCACTTAACAACAAAACCACAATTGCTGGGCATGAGGAAAATGTTTTCCACAGTGGGCTGCATGAGATGGGGTTTCAACTAACTCAGAAAAATGTGGGAACACACAAAAACGAAATTGGAAGATGGGGAACAACCCTGGGAAGCCAAATCCATTTTTAGAAAAACGTCCTTGGACATTCGAGGGCAAAAACGACCTCCATACAGTCCCCAAATCGTGGCCCTTCTCTCCCAAGCTACTGTATATGCAAAAACGAACTCCCATGCATGGAAAAATGCAGGATTTGGGTGAAAAACGTGTAGGGGAAAGACCCAGCTAGCTCCAACTGCGTGAGTGGATGAATTCCATGGGTGATTAGTGGCTTTGGGCATAATTTCGTGGGGGTTTTCTTGCCCAGCAAGCCAAAACTCGATTTCCCAGGTTGTTGTCTTGCCCATACACGAAAATTGACAGCCATGCCTCTCTCATCCCAAGGCATTAATTGTCTTAACCAATTCTTGGAAGAATTAAATGATTGGGTGCATGAGACCAAATGGGTAGTTGAGAGTTCATGGGTTTCCTCAATGAAATGGCTTAACACCATGGTTCAAGGGTTTGGTTATTTTCCCTCCCTATTCCTTGTAAAGATCATGCCCCCATCTCTTTGTTGCATTGCATAGCTGGTTGTGGGTTTTTCATTAAAATTGCATATTTACATGATGTCCGAATTTTCATTGTGCACGGCTAGCACAAGAACCATATGCATCTATTCTAATTGTCGATACATAGAACGATAAATCAATGGCGGGGCCTTGGCCTTGAGCTCCTCACCATGACTAAATAACAATATTTACATCATTTACAATATTAATGCAATAGGGTCAAGATGGGGACATTACATTTCTCATTCATGAATGTGGGTGTAGTTGATGGCGCAGCCTGAGCTTTATGGATTCGTGCCTCAATCTTCATCGCCGCCATCTCTTCCCTAACTCTTGCTAATTCGGACAGTGCCCCAGCTAGCCATTCATCCTCCTTAGTGTGCATTTCTTCATTAGGTTTTGCAAAGTCCTGGAGTGTTGTGTCTCCTCTTACTGGTGTAAAAGGGTCTCCTTGCTCTACCCCATCATCCTCAGAGTCTGACTGTTCTTGGGGTATGGAACCTGCTTCATCTTCCTCTTCTTCTTTCTTTTCTTTTCCTCCTCCTCCCTAGCTTTTGTACCCTAGCTCAACCTTATGCTTTGTCGTGTAAATCCACGTGTTCTAGCAAGTGACCCTGTAGGTTTCTCATGGGAGGCATCTTTGGAATGCTTTATCTTTACCAATGTTTTGGCTACGACCTCATTGTCGTCAATGTCTATGTCGATTTTCCTTTTGACCCTTGATTGAGTGGTTTTCTTTTCTCCTTTCAGCTCTGAGATAGGGGTTGCACCTGCAATTGGGGTGCCCCTCATCTTCTCGACATCCTCAGTAGAGATATGGATGAACTCTTCCCAGGATATTTTGGGAACCTAGTCTTTCAATTCCTCACATATGATTAGTTTGATTAATTTGTGACGAGCTAATGCATACCCCCTTCCCCTTCATTACCTTCCTACTCATATCCCAAATGGATTGTAATAGGTAGAAAGGTATGTTGATATTGTTGTTGGGTTTTATTTGCCCCCTATTCCTAAGGAGGTCAAGTATCCTTAAATGGAAGGTAGGTATATAGTTGAGTCTCCCTATGCAGGTAATGTATTTGAGGACTAAAACGACCACTTCATCCCATGGATTTGGCATGGTTTCTCTTTTGACGCCGTTCTTGTCTTCTTCATACTGCTCACCTTGCCCAAAGAAAGACAGTTTTTCTCTAATATTGGCTTCCCTGTCGTCTTTCCCCCAATGTAGACCTTTTGGCAATCGTTTCCTCACTTAAACGGATGTGTAACCACTTTACCCTAGTAACATACTGTTCTTCTTTTAAATGCTTCATATTTCTAGAAAATTCCAAGGCTACTTCTACATCATGTCCTCTTAACCCAGTGATGAATGGAATCCATCCCGTTGTGCGGAGGATTGTCAGCACTTCTGTTTTTTCATAGATGGGAGCATGGTATTCTCGTTCGCTCTATTTAAACCCCTTTGTCATCTTCTGAAATTACCAAATGGATGAATAATATAAAATTGAGGGTGGCGAATCAAATGACTTACTTGCTTGTTCTGGGTTGGACCCGGCTTGCTAATCTGAGTTCTGAATTCTTCTTGCTGCGTTTACCCTGCTCGAGGCCTGGAAGCTTCATATATGCCTCATGGTATTGCTTACTTATCCCTATCCCACTTCTGACTTATTCCCTCGTCTTTTCTTGCTAAATATTCCTTATCCTTTCATCATTCCATGGCATGTTTTTGTTTGACATGAAAGAACGTGGTGGGATACGGAGATTGTTATTTCTTCATGTGGATCGGCAATAATTACCTGGTGTGTTTATTCTGAACCATGTGTTGTTGTTTTTATCTAAAGAGTTGTCCTTAGCTCTAAATGATTCCTTCTGTAGGGAGAAATTGATTTGACTGAAAATGAAAACAAAGGATTCAAAGATTACCTTTTTGTGCATAGCGTACCTTTGTTGCTGACATGGAGATTTTTTTTGTAGCGTTTGAGTTCCGTAGTTGATTTTGTCTTTGTATGTAGTTTATAATGTCAGTTCTGTAGTTGTGTTGTTGGCTCCTTTCCGTTGCTCTATTCGTTTGTTATCATTTGCTGTCATGGTTGATTTGCTGGCTCGCTTGATATTTTTTCTACTTCAGTTGATTTGTTGGCTCGCTTGATAGTTTTTATCATGCAGTTGATTTGTTGGATGGATTGATAACCTCTGCTTCTTTAGTTGATTTACTGGCTCGCTTGATAGTTGTGCTACTGTAGTTGTTTTACTGACTCGCTTGATAAATTTTGCTACTTCAGTTGTTTTGTTGGCTCGCTTCATACTTTTGCTACTTCAGTTGATTTGTTGGCTTGCTTGATAACCTTTGTTGCTTTAGTTGATTTCTGTTTATTTTTCATAATTTCTTCCGTTTCATTTTTTCATGATATATATTTTCATCATTATTTTTCACAATATTTTTTCTTTTTTTTATTTCATGATATTTTCTTTGTTTTTTTTTCGTTCATTTTCATTTCCCTTTGTTTTCATGATATATATTTTTCATCATCATTTTTCATGATATTATTTTCTTTTTTTCATCATTTTTTATATATATTTTTTCAGTTTGATTGGAGGACGTTTACGTCCTCTATTAGCATTAGATTTTTCTGATAAAGAGTTTGAGTGAATTCCTCATTGGACTGCGGTTTCCTATACAATTTGAGCCTATGCCCATTTACCAACATTGGAAATTCTTTCTGGTCTATGGTTTTGATTCTGACTGCTCCATTGTCGTAGATTGTATCAATGATGTATGGTCCCAGCCATCGTGTTGTAATTTTCCCTTGGAATTTCTGAAATCTAGAATCAAATAGAAATGCACAATCCCCTTCTGTGAATTTCTTTTCTTTTATATTCTTGTTGTGCCATTACTTACTTTGTTGTTGAATGATTTCAGTGTGAGCTAGAGCTTGTTGGTGGTGCTCATCCAGCTGGTTTAATTGGAGGATACGCTCTTCTTGGATTGCTAAAAGTTTTATGTTTAAATGGGAATCTATTCTTAATGTCTTGATCTCAAATTCAATAGGAATCATTTCTCTTTTTCCATATACTAGATCATAGGGGGTAAAACCCGTTGTTGTTTTCCAAGTTGTGTTATAAGCCCATACTGCTTCATTTAACCTATCTGCCCAATCCCTTTTATGTAATTGAATTGTCTTCGTTAGAATTCTTTCAATTTCTCTATTTGTAACTTAAACTTGCCCATTGGCTTGTCGGTGGTAGGAGGAGGATCGTCGATGTTTTATTATGTTCCTTTTGAATAGTTCATCAATGAGGTTTGATGTAAAATTTTCCCTTGGTCAAAAGCTATTCTTTGGGAACTCCAAACCGATAGAATATTTGTTCTGTGAAGAATTTTGCTACATTTGCTGCATTAGCTATTGTGAGTGATGCAACTTCATCTCACTTAGTAAGATATTCCATACAAACTAAAATGTATCTCTTCTGATTTGAAGGTGGATTAAATGGACCGACAGAGTCAAATCCCCACTTTTCAAATGGTTCCAATGAAACTTGTGGGTGTAGTGGCATCTCTTCTATTTGTGTTGGTTTTCCCATTCTTTGAAATTCATTGCAATGTGAAACATATTCTTGGGAGTCTTTGTGTAGTGTTGTCCAGTAGTATTCAATCTGCAGTATTTTATAAGTTTTTCTTTTGGCTGCATAATGGCCTCCACAAGGTTCATTGTGAGAAGCGTGGAGTAAGTCATGGACCTCATCTTCGCAGATGCATCTTCTTAATATTTGGTCTGGTCCTTTTTTAAAGATAATTCCTTTTATCCAAGTATAGGTTGCACTTTGTCTTATGATCTTACACTTCTCTTTGTAGCTATAATGTTGTGGAAACCTCCCAGATACAAGGTAGTTAGCTATGTCGGAAAACCATAGGGTTTGTGTCGAGATTGAAAATAGGTGTTCATCAGGGAAATCATCTTTTGCTAATTCACTGTCTTGTATATGGGTCAGTCTTGACAAGAATTCTGCTACCACATTATGTTTTCCTAGCTTGTCAAGGATTGTTAAGTCAAACTCTTGTAAAAGAAGCAACCATCTTATAATCCTAGCACTTGTATTGGGTTTATTCATGAGGTACCTGATTGCAGAATAAACCGTGTGAACAAAGAGTGGGTACCATATGATGTAGTGCCTAAACTTGTTTATGGCATGTACAATAGCCAAAAATTCATTCTCTATTACTGTATAGTTCAGTTCTTCCCCCGCCAAGTTTTTGCTGATGTAGTAGATTGCATATGGTTTTTTCTCTTCCTCCTGCCAAAGGACTGCTCCAATAGCTTTGTCTGGTGCATCTGAGTGGATGTGAAATGGTAGCGTCCAGTTTGGTCCTTGGAGGAGTGGGGCAGCTGTTTTTTTCTCTTTGAGGTGATCAAGTGTTGTCATGCAGTTTTCAATCCAGATAAATTATGTGTCTTTTTTCAAGAGGGAAAACATTGGTGCAACAATTTTACTAAAACCCTCAATAAATCTTCTGTAGTATCCTATTTGCACCAGGAAACTGCGGACATCCCTCTATTTTCCAGGTGGGGGTAGTGTTTTAATAACAATGACTTTCGCTTGATCTACCTCAATTCCTCTTTGGGATATGTGGTGACCCAGGATTGTCCCTTCTTGCATTAGCATTCGACATTTATCATTGTTTACGCATAGACTCATTTCGATGCATTTGTTTAGGACCAATTTTAAATGTTGTAATGCTTGATTAAAAATTTTCCCATGCGGTGTGAAGTTGTCCATGTAGACTTCCATCTGGTCGTTGATAAAATCGAAGAAAATACTCAAGATAACCCTTTGAAAGGTTGTTGGTGCATTACAGAGTCCAAAGGGTAGTACTATGTATGCATATGTGCCCCATGGGCAGCTAAATGTTGTTTTATCTTTTTCAGCTGGGTGGATTTGGTTTTGGTTATAACCACTGAATCCATCCAAGAATGAAAAAAAGTTGTGTCCAGCCAGAGTATCCAACACCTCATCAATAAATGGTAGAGGGAAGTGATCTCTTTTGGTTGCCTTGTTAATCTCCCTATAGTCTATGCGGATTCTCCATTTTCCTCCCTTCTTCGGAACTATCACTAAGGGTGAGACCCACTCACTGTCTGAGATCGGATAAATGAAGCCTGCATCCAGTAACTTTTGCAAATATTTCTTAACTATATATTTTAACGTTGGATTCATCTATCTTTGGGGTTGTCTTATTGGGATAGCGCCTTCCTTGATTTAAATATAGTGTTTGCAAATATTTGGGTGTATCCCCTTCATATCCGTGTAGGTCCATGCGAAAGCCCTACTATTTTTTTAGAGTACTTTTATTAATTTGTGTTCTTGTTTTGGCTCCATATGTGCATTAATATTGACCGTATTCCTAGGCAATATTTCCATTATTTTTACCTGTGGAAGTTGTTCTTCAACGGAGAATACCTACTTCCACATTATGTCCGTGTTGATTTGAGAGTTAGTGTTTCTTGTTGTTTCCCTGTTGCAAAAATTTCTTCAAGCATATCATGATTAGAATAAATATTTTGAATAAAATTAGCTAAATAAGCATCTTCATCCTTAGCTTTTAGGGTTAGAGTTGTTTTTATTCTGAGGACAGGTTGCATATTTTCGTTATCCATGTCATCATAATCATCCATCCAATTTTGGTGTTCTGCGTCTGTAGATCGTTTTGCAGTCGGGTACAGTGTGATTTTCTTTCTTGCTTTCCCACTAGTAATTGTCATATCCCCAGATCGACAGCCTATATAAGCGTCTGTTGTTGTCAACCATGGCCTCCCTAGGATGAGTAGGTATCCACTGAGCCTGATTTTTACTTCAATGGCTATGAAGGCTACTGGATATTCCCAATTAGATTCAATGTTAATGATTACATCTTCGAGGATACCTTCTGGCCTGACAGTGGATGTGTCAGCCAGTTGTAACACCATGCATGTCAGTCTTAGAAAGGGATGGAGACCTAGGGATAGCATAGTGTCTTTTGTCATAACGTTTATTGCATCTCCTAGATCAATTAGACTGCTTGAAATCAAATTTTTGTTTATGGTTACATTGATGATCGGGTTACCTGGATCAAGGTACTTTGGGTTGACAAAAATCCCCAACATAAGTTCTGCTAGCTAGCCTATCACATTTATGCTTGGGGGATCCCTTTTCTTCTGCCTAGGTTTCTTCAAACAGTTTTCCATTATGAATTTGTTACAGATTGGAACATCTCTGATTTCTTGTAAGAGTGGAAATTGTATATTTAAGTGTTTCAATTCATTAATTATGGCATTTTCTGCTTCCTCTTTATTGTTTTGTTTTAACTTTTTGGGAAATGGAGGATTATTTTATGGTATTTGTGGTTGATCCTCTTCTTCTTGGGATCATATAACTTTGGGTTGTTGATGTTCTGGAGATGTGGGTTGCTTAGAATATGTGGATTCTTGATTGTTTTGATAATGGGGACCTTGTAGCATTTTGCCAGATATTAGATTGATCTCATTCAAATCCAGTGTGTTTATGACATATGATGTAAACTGCATCACTTTGTTGTTGTAGGGTTGTTTTCCTATCCAATTGTTATTTGGATTTGGGACAGGTTGAGCAGGGATTGTAGGCGCTCCGGGGGATGTTGGTTTTGTGGAGGCAACATTATAAGTGGTTGTTGCAGTGGTGCTCTCTAATTTGTGGAAGATGGATATGGATTTCCATAGTTGATTTGTGGTTGTGAAAATGGTGGGGGATATGGTGGGTAAGGTTGGGTGAAGTATGGTTGTTGGTAAGGAGTTGGATTTTGCTGCCATTAGCTTGGCCCTGCTTGTGGAGGCCATGAAATCTGTGCTAGAGGATTCCATTTTTGCTGAGGGTTCCCTTGATTAAAATAGGCTTGATTATTGGTTTGGAAAGGCCTATCAAACTTGTTTCTTCGCTGGTTAACAAAACAAAGTTGTTTTACCGAATTTTCTAAGGTAGGATCTTGTATGGATACCTTACATGATGGCAGTAAAGGGAATTTATCTTTGGTATGATCATTAGTATAGACCCCACAAACTTCTATTGTATTTAATGGGAATTGTCCTTTTTCATGTTTCTCTCTACATATTGGGCAGAATACCGCTAGTGCCTGGTTGATATCATCTTGCATCATTTTTAGTTGGAGTGCATCTAATGGCATAGATAATGATTGAAGGATATCCATATCTTCCAACGATTATTTTTCTCCCTACTGCATTATGAAAATCTCATCCCTAGCATCTTTTTCTTTATAGTAATCTATATATTTTTTCAAAAAGGATTGTTTCATTTGATCCCAAGAGGAAATATTGTTTCCTTCTAGGCTCATAAACCATCTGAGCGATAGATCTTTTAGTGTGGAGGGAAAAAGTCTTAATTTTTGTGCATCTGTTGTGTAATCAAAGGATCTACAGATTACTTCAAATTCAAATAAGAAAGTTTCTGGGTATTATGAAGTTAAACCATGGAATTTTGGTAGATTAGAAGGATTGATATTTTTCATTCTAGCATCCCCAAGGGGTACACTTATGGGAAAGGTAAAAAATTCTTTGTGTTCTTCTTCATCATCTGCCACAGTAGTGTTTGAACTAGAGTTGGCGAAGAAGTTAAAAAGTCCGGGTTATAGTTGGGATCTCTTTCTTCGTCAGTATTGAGAAATTCGAATTGAAGGTGTTCAAAAATGCTATTTCTCATAGGGTGGTTAGGCAGAAAACATCCAAATTCATCCCTCCTTCACCGAGGCATTAATCGTATTTTATATTTTCGAAAGTTTGTGTTTTTTTTTCCACGATGTCTCCTATAGTTTAAGCACCTCCCCAACAATGGCACCAAAAAGTGGCGGGCTCGGAAAATGTCTACCTTTTTACAGGTATTCGTTCAAGAAGTTCACTTTAATTATCAACCAGGGAACATACAAACTTCAGAGGTACTAAGCACTACATGTGCACTATATTGACAAAATCTTTATCGTTGGGTGTTCACTATGTCCTAAGTAATGGTAAGGAGTTACACTAATGAGAATGAAGAAACTAAAGATTTATCACAATCAAAAGTAATAATGAAATAGGGAACTTAATCTACGAAAGCATTCACTTAATCTAAGAAAGCAGGAAACTTGATCTAAGAAAGCAAGAAACTTAATCTAAGAAAGAAGGAAACTTAACCTAAGAAAGCATTCATCTAGTTTATGAAACTCAAAACAATGTTTAACCTAGTTTATGAAATCCAAAGTAAATCTTTTCTAAAGCACATGAATCTGACCTAATGGAACCAGAGATCTCTTTGATTTGGAACAGGAAATCATCATTCAAGAGTACATATCTAATCTAGTCTAAGAACACCATATAAAACAATGGAAATGTAAATATGGAAATTACAGTTACAGATGGCAGCCACAGGACTACAGACACAGTGTTATAGAACCACGGAAGAAAGACGTTTATGCGCAGAATTGAAACATGATATCAAATAAGTATTAAAACTAATCTACGCATACATATATTTGGGATGAACAACAGACTGCATAAAAATATGGAAAACAAAAATATAGAACTCTTGAGCTACGCACTGAGGGGGCCCTCCCCAATGTGCATCACAGGAGGAGAATAAAAATTATAAAATCACGAGCTGGAAATAACGTTGATCCTTCATTAAGAATTCATAAGATCCATCATAGTTGTAGAAATTGTAGACTGACTACGAGAACTGAAAATGCCGAGAATTTTTTTTCAAAAATATATCAGTTAGACCCCCTTCTACTCAGGTGTATCCTATTTATTACAAGCTTCTACCCTAGTTTAACATTGAAAATCATGATCCTAAATAAAAGGAAACCGTTCCTACGAATTAGGATAAAACAGGAGCATCATGTATCTTGTGATCTTTAATCTGGAGCTCGAGTGTCACCAATCTTCCTTTTTCGCGTGCACTTTGTCCACACATATCCTTATTCACACGATTAGTGAATAAAAGATGCTAAAACAAAAAATAGATAATTACTAAATCACTTTGTTTAAATAACAATCAAATTTTTGGGGGATATGGCGGGTAAGACTGGGTGAAGTATGGTTGTTGGTAAGGAGTTGGATTTTGTTGCCATTATCTTGGCCCTACTTGTGGAGGCCATGAAATCTGTGTTTAAGGATTCCATTTTTGTTGAGGGTTCCCTTTATTAAAATAGGCTTGATTATTGGTTTGGAAAGGCCTAGCAAACTTGTTTCTTCGTTGGTTAACAAAACAAAGTTGTTCTACCGAATTTTCTGAGGTAGGATCTTGTATGGATACCTTACATGATGGCAGTAAAGGGCATTTATCTTTGGTAAGATCATCAGTACAAATCCCACAAACTTCTATTGTATTTAATGGGCATTGTCCTTTCATGTTTCTTTCTACATATTGGGCAGAATACAGCTAGTGTCTAGTTGATCTCATCTTGCATCCTTTTTAGTTGGAGTGCATCTAATTGCATAGATAATGATTGAAGGATATCCATCTTCATATTGTCCAGGATATTCCCCAAATAGTATTTTGTGAGGCTTGGGATTGAAAAGGATGATCCCCCTGCGAATGGGTGTATATCTCGCGTTCCATTTTTGCCTTTTCTGGATTTGGAATAATTTTTAAAGATTTGTAGAATTTGTTCATAGGTTTTTTGAAAGATATCCCCATCTCCTAATAAATTCAATACTTCTAGGTATTCCTCCTTCCTCCTTGATTCCCCTAAGGAGTACAATTTTTAGTGATTCTTGATCCAAGGTACAATGAATAGCTCTCTTATAGCTAAGTTGGAACAGTTGTGCATAATATTCCAACGATTCTTTTTCTCCCTGCTGCATTCTGAAAATCTCATCCCTAGTGTCTTTTGCTTTACAGTAATCTATATATTTTTCCAAAAAGGATTGTTTCATTTGATCCCAATAGAAAATATTGTTTCCTTCTAGGCTCATAAACCATCTGAGCGATAGATCTTTTAGTGTGGAGGGAAAAAGTCTTAATTTATGTGCATTTTTTGTGTAACCAAAGGATCTACATATTACTTCAAATTCAAATAAGAAAGTGTCTAGGTCTTATGAAGTTAAACCATGGAAGTTTGGTAGATTAGAAGGATTGATATTTTTCATTCTAGCATCCCCAAGGGGTACACTTATGGGAAAGGTAAACAATTCTTCGTGTTCTTCTTCATCATCTACCATGGTAGTGTTTGAACTAGAGCTAGCAAAGAAGTTACAAAGTCTAGGTTATAGCGGGGATCTGTTTCTTCATCAATATTGAGAAATTCGAATGGAAGGTGTTCAAAACTGCTATTGCTCATAGGGTGGTTAGGCATAAAACATCCAAATTCATCCCTCCTTCGCCGAGGCATTCATGGTATTTTATATTTTCAAAAGTTTGTGTTTTTTTTTCACGATGTCTCCTATAGTTTAAGCACCTCCCCGAAAATGGCACCAAAAAGTGGTGGGCTCGAAAAATGTCTACCTTTTTACAGGTATTCGTTCAACAAGTTCACTTTAATTATCAACCAGGGAACATGCAAACTTCATAGGTACTAAGCACTACATGTGCACTATATTGAGAGAATCTTTATCATTGGGTGTTCGCTATGTCCTAAGTGATGGTGAGGAGTTGCACTAATGTGAATGAAGAAACTAAAGATTTATCACAATCAAAAGTAATAATGAAATAGGGAACTTACTATACGAAAGCATTCACTTAATCTAAGAAAGTAGGAAACTTAATCTAAGAAAGCAAGCAACTTAATCTAAGAAAGCAGGAAACTTAACCTAAGAAAGCATCCATCTAGTTTATGAAACCCGAAACAATGTTTAACCTAGTTTATGAAAGCCAAAGTAAATATTTTCTAAAGCACATGAATCTGACCTAATGGAACCAGAGATATCTTTGATTTGGAACAAGAAATCATCATTTAAGAGTACAGATCTGATCTAGTCCAAGAACACTGTATAAAACAATGGAAATGTAAATCTGGAAATTGCAATCACTGATGGTAGCCACAGGACTACAGACGCAGTGTATCAGAACTACAAACACAATGTTATAGAACCATAGAAGAAAGAAATTTATGCGCATAATTGAAATCTAATATCAAATAAGTATTAAAACTAATCTACGCATACACATATTCGGGATGAACAACAGAATGCATAAAAATATGGAAAACAAAAATACAGAACTCTTGAGCTATGCACTGAGGGGGCCCTCCCCAAAGTGCATCACAAGAGGAGAATAAAAATTACAAACTCACGAATTGGAAATAACGTTGATCCTTCATTAAGAATTAATAAGATCCATCATAGTTGTAGAAATTGTAGACTGACTACCAGAACTGAAAATGCCAAGAATTGTTTTCAAAAATATATCCATTAGACCCCCTTCTACTCAAGTGTCTCCTATTTATTACAAGCTTCAACCCTAGTTTAACATTGAAAATCATGATCCTAAATAAAAGGAAACATTTCCTACAAATTAGGATAAAACAGGAGCATCATGTATCTTGTGATCTTTAATCTGGAGCTCGAGTGTCGCCAATCTTCCTTTTTCATGTGCGCTTTGTCCACACATAGCCTTATTCACACGATTAGTGAATAAAAGATGCTAAAACAAAAAATAGATAATTACTAAATCACTTTGTTTAAATAACAGTCAAATTGCATTGTTCCATACATAAAGGAATGCTTTTCTGATCATTTCTTTGCTTATGTATGGCATAATGGGGTGTCTGGGATACCTATATCATGGGCTTATCATAAATAATTCTAGAATCGTTAGACTTGATGGAAAGGGGAAAATGGTTCTATGACCCTCAACATATAATTTCTAAAAGAAGAGTTGAATAAGGATTGGGTCCTTATCTACATCACCCCAATTTGAAGCTTGAGAGATTGGAAAATAAAGAGAGTTGGGCTCAAGTTTTTTAAATAATGAAGGAAGCTCCTAAGAAACAAGTTGAAGATGATCAATCAAAAACAATTATAACTTTAAAACCTCGGGTTCAAGTTGTTAAAATTTCATAGAATCCTTTACCTAATAATGAGAATACACTTGTACATAATACTTAGGCTTGCATAGTGGATTCCCACTGGAAGATTGACAAGGGGAATAAGAGACAAGGACCAGAGAGAACCACATAAATGGATATTGATGATCAACATTCACAGAGGCCAAAACGTAAAAAGAGTAGAATTGAGAAAGAAGTAGTGCAAGAGGTTAGTTCAGATGAAGTCGTTTCTCAAGGACAAAATCCATAGGAAATTGTTGTTAAAGAGATCTTATATTTACATCATCTTCCTTTAGCATTGGTTCGCATGCAGGAAATTAAATAGACAAGGACATTTCATTGGAGGTGAACAACAAGCAAAATTTGATTTGTTCATTGATCTAATGGATGCTAAGGGCACAACCTAGAGTAATCCATGTTGTATATTTAAGGAGGAGACTTTCCACATGGTTTTCCTTTAGATTAAATCACACAAAATATTGTCAGCAAAAGATTATAAAGCCACTCAGATCACATTAGAGTTGGATGAAATGAACGTTGTTGACAAGATCGATTTGCACAAGCAAACATGAGAAATGGTTCTTAGGGACCTATTAAAAACCATTGCTAGTATGGGAAAGCTACAGACCCTAGTCAAGAAAGTGGAGAAGCAATTAAAACAATAAAAGATTGGCAATAGGGAAAATAAGCTTGAAAGAGATTCTCTTGAGCAGAATATTGTTGCTTAAGGAATGGATCCTAAAGACCCTCATCCAAATCAGTCCCTTATCAAAGAAAAGGATGTAAAAATACATGTTTTGAAAGGAAAACTCAAAATTCCTACTTAAGAACACGTGCAAACAAATGAGCTTCTAGTAGTTCAATAGGAGAAAGAGAAGCTATATGAGAATATTATGGAATTAAAAGATAAATTCAATCTATATAAGTCCTTAAGTGAAAATTAAAAAAAGAAGAAGCAAATAGTAATTGCAGCCAAACCAATTCTTTTATTAGAACAAACCTTAGAAGAAGCTTCATATGAATTTGGTAAGACTTTATTGCAGTTGAATATGAAAGAAGTAGAGGTATCCCCGTTGAAAAAGACTATTGCAATGCAGGAAGAATACGTGGATATTTTATAGGAACAGATCAAGGAAAGAGTCACTTGTCAATGAAGCTCAAAGTGCTAGAGCCCAACTTCAGAATGAGATAGATCATGCTAATAATAGATTGCTTGGAAGGACTAATTTGATTGCAACCAAGCATATACTATGGGACCAAATAATTGCAGCAGTATTTCATGCTTGGAAGCATGAGTCACTGTGTTATAGGATGAGGAGGTTTTAGCATCCAAAGTTTAGTAGAATATCAATCGGACGTGGAAGGAACTAACATGCAAGCCTCATGTTTTTTAGGATGTTATTAAATATCTAAATTCAAGGTCTTAGGAGGGATTGAAGACATTGATAGTTGATGATAGAAGTGCATTAATAATGAATGCCACTACGGTACTCACGAAAAAGCAATTGGTTGAAAATGCACAAGTATTATGCAAAGCTACCTTTAAAAGTGGAAGAACTTTTAGAAGCAAATTAAGAGCTCTTATTCAAAGAGGGTTACAAAAGTTTTGGTGGGAAGACGAAAATTTGTTTTCACAAGAGGTTTACAATGCTTTATTTTTTCAATAGATAAATGATATACAAAAGTTTTAGGATATGTAGGGTCCCTTAAACGAGAATATTATTGTTGACAAATTGACAGAATATTTTGAAGAATCCAAGAATATGAAGAAGCAACATCCTTGTAACAATGAGCAAAAGAAGGGTCCCAAACCCTCTCAAGTAAATCCTAATTTGAATGGTGATAAATACACTAAATCAAAAGGTAAGAAAGCTAATAGACATTGTAATTTTTGTGGGAAAGATGGTCGTCTAAAGTCTAAATGTTTCAAGAATATGGAAGTTTTAGAAACAACAATGAAGAAGCACAACATCAATCTTGATTTTTCTTCTTCTAAATTTTGTTCATGTGGACATGCACTTTTTCTTTTGGTTTTTCCTTCAAGGAAACATCTGCTTCTTTGTTTAATAAGTGGCTTATTAATTCTAGAGCATCTTATCATATGGTCCAGGAAACAAAAATCCATTTTTTTCTTAATGAACTCAATGCCAAAACAACATTTGTTGGTGATGATAGATCTCTTAGTGTTGTAAGGTTTAGAATACTTTAACTAGATAATGGTCATTTTAATGATGCATTATGTATTCCATGTCTTTCACACAACCTTCTATACTATATCAAATCACTCATTCATGTTAAGGTAAAATAGTAGATTTTTCACCTCACCGAGTTGTAATCGGGGATTTAAAAGATTCTAATCATGTCTTAACAACATAATTGTTGATGATATTACCAAGTTGTACAAACTTGACAAGTTTGGGTCATCATTTTTTTTTGTTCATAGAGATGACTTGGGAAAACTTTGGCATGAGCGGTTTGGTCATCTAAACTATTGCTTATTGCAACAAATATGTAATCAAAATATGGTGAGTGGTCTTCCTCTCATCTCTTATAGAGATGATGTTTTTTGTGGTTGTGTTCTTGACAAGTATCATCGAGACAATTTTAAAAAATGTGCCTCTTGGCATATCTCAACCCCCTTGCAGTTTGTTCATAGTGATTTGTGTGGTCCACTTGATTTTTTGTTTCTTTTTCAAGGTTCACATACTTCTTAACTTTTATGGATGAGTTCTCTATGCATGCTTAGGTTTATTTCTTAAAAACTTAAGAGTGGAGTTTTTGACATGTTTTTGGCCTACAGGTCCCTTGTAGAAAAACAAGTTGGATATCAACTTCAAAATTTAAGAACATATAATGGAGGTAAATACGTTAACAACAAATTTACAACTTATTGCACCCCATAAGGCATTCAGATGCAACATATTTCCCATTACACCACAACAAAATGTTGTTGTTGAAATAAAGAATCACACATTACAATCTAAGTATCAAGTCCTTATTTTTTGGTGAAAGCCTTTATTTGTGTTAATTACTTAGTTAATCGCACTGCCACAAAGAATTTAAAGGATATGACACCCAAAGATACGTAGAGTAAAATTAAACTAGATGGAAGCCACTTTCATGTGTTTGGTATTGAATAGGATAGCTAGATTATGGCCATTTTGATTATGTATTATGTGTTCCAATTCTTTCATGCAACCTTCTATAATGTATCAAATCACTCATTCATGTGAAGGTAAAATAACAGATTTTTCACCTTACCAAGTTGTAATTAGGGATTTAAAAGATTCTAAGCATGTCCTAGCAACTGGACTTGTATATGATATTACCAAGTTGTATAAGCTTGACAACTTTAGGTCATAATCTCTTCCATTAGTTTTTATTTCTCATAGCGACGACTTTATCAAACTTTGGCATGAGCAATTTGGTCATCTAAAATATTTCTTGTTGCAACAACTATGGAATCAGATAAGGGTGAGTGGTCTTTCTCTCATTTCTTATAGAGGTGGTGTTTGTTGTGGTTGTTTTCTTGACAAGTATCATTGGGATAATTTTAATAAATGTAACTCGTGTCATGTCTTAACCCCTTTGCAGCTTGTTCATAGTGATTTGTGTGTCCACTTGCTTCTGTTGCTTTTTCTATGTTCACATGCTTCTTAACTTTTATTAAAGAGTTCTTTAGACCCACTTAGGTTTATTTCTTAAAACTTAACGGTGAAGTTTTTGACATGTTTTTGGCCTACAAGGTCCTTGTAGAAAAATAATATGGACATCAACTTCATAAGTTAAGAACTATAATAAAGGTGAATATGTTAACAACAAATTTACAACTTATTCCACTAAATATGACATTCATATGCAACATATTGCCCATATACACCACAACAAAATGTTGTTTTTAAAGAAAGAATCACATTAAATAAATGACAAGTTAGTATGATCCAATCTAAGGGATCAAGTCCTCATTTTTTTTTAGGAAGCCTTTAATTGTGTGAATTACCTAGTTAATAACACTCCCACAAAGGATTTAAAAGATATAACTCTAGAAGAAGCATGGATTTAAATTAGATCAAACGGAAGATACTTTCATGTGTTTGGTACTGAATTATAGGCTCACATTTCTAATGAGAAAAGGAAAGCATTACAACCTGAGATTGAGAAGTGCATTTTTGTTGGATATTATGAAGATGTAAAAGGTTATAGACTTATTCAACCTCATCTAATAAAATTATTATTAGGAGAGATGTTAAATTTGATGAAGGTATCTTGCGAGTCTAATTTGACATTTGTGCCATCTTTAGCCTTAGTGTAACGTCCCCAGCTTAACCCTATTGCATTAATATTGTAAATGATGTAAATATTGTCATTTAGTCATGGTGAGGAGCTCAAGGCCAAGGCCCCGCCACTGACTTATCGTTTTATGTATCGGCAATTAGAATAGATGCATATGGTTCTTGTGCGAGATGGGCACAATGTAAATAAGACCACCATGTAAATATGCAATTTTAATGAAAAACCCACAACCAGCTACGCAATGCAACAAAAGAGACGGGGGCATGATCTTTACAAGGAAGAGGGAGGGAAAATAACCGAACCCTTGAGCCAATGGTTTTAATCCATGTGTCAATGAGAAAAAACCATAAACCACCAACTACCCATTTTGTCTCATGCACCCAATCATTTAATTCTTCCAAAGATTGGGTGAGACAATAAATGCCTTGGGATGGGAGAGTTATGGCTGTCAATTTTCGTGCATGGGCAAGCCATCAACTTGGAAAATGGTGTTTTTGCTTGTGGGGCAAGAAAACCCCCACGAAATTGGCCCAAAGCCATTCTTCACCCATGGCCATCCTTCCTCTCACGCAGTCTGAGCTCCCTAAAGTTTATCCTCACGTTTTTGGCCATAACCCTGCATTTTTTTTTCATGCCCAGAAACTCGTTTTGGTATTTTGGGAGCAGCTAGGGAAGGAGGGACGCGTTTTTGGACTGAGGGAGGGGTCGTTTTTGCCCTTGGGGCATTTTTCTGGAATGGGTTGCTCTCCCAGTCGATTTTTCCTAGTTGCCATTTCGCTTTGAGTCTACCCACGTTTTTCTGAGTGAGTTGAAACCCCATCTCATGCATCCCACTGTGGAAATCGTTTTCCTCATGCCCAGAAATTGTGGTTTTGTTGTTCAGTGCATCCCGTTTTAGATTTGAACCTGTGAGCAGGAGCTTCAAGAGTGGAAGATGGCAGATTTGGCTTGATGAGCCCAATGGTGTACCCATAGCTCCATGGTAGAGCCACTAGCCTAGTAACTCACCTCTGCCCATCTCTTAACAGCCTGAGAAATCCAATTGCTGATTGGCTTGGCTGAGTTTGATATACCTTTGGCTATGCGAGAGCCTGTTTTCCCCTTTTCCTTGTGGAGATCATGCCCGGCTCGGGGGGTGGCAGTGGTGCTGAGAGATTGAGGAGCACACTGGCCTACGGTTGGGTGGAACGTTGCAGAAGCGTAGCTAGTTGCTCGGGAACTACTTGGTTCAAGATAAGTATTCTCTTGTGCTATCTTTCAATTGCTTAATTGATGAATATCTTGAATGTATGGTGAATGAGTAGTTGAAATTTCCTCCGCTGTGTATAAACAAATAATTACGCATCCTTATATCTCTGTTGTATTATGTGAATGCTTAGTGGTTTAAAATTTATGGGGCTAGATGCCCGGTTTAACCTCACGTTCCTCTCCATCTAGCTGGTAGAATGGGAGGGGACGTGACACTTAGATTCATTTTTTTTATGATTTTGCCATATTTTATTCCCAAAGTTTATACTAGTGAACTTATTATGGTTTCTTCTTCAAATTATCATAACAGGGATGGAAATCCAACTACGCCTCCTCACCTTCCTTCAGTTGGGTTCGTTGAACATGAACTTTTACCAACACCACCACTTCTTACATGGGTCCATATAACAACACAAGAAGCAACTGATGATCCTTTAAATCAATGTTGTACATTTTCATGGTTTTAGTGAGACTCCTCTCTTTTGGTTCTCAATTTTTAGAGACTCGTGATACATAAACAGTTGCAAGAGCTTCTGGTTATCCAAATTGGGACACAACAATGAATGAAGAATATCTAACGAATGATACTTGGGATCTTATACCTCTTTAAATAGGAATAAAACTTGTCAAGTGTAAATAGGTGTATAAAACTAAGTATGCATCATATGGACGTGTTGAAATACATAAGGCTCGATTAGTTGCCAAATTATTTTTTCAAGTAGAAGTTGGGATTAATTATAAGGAAATATTTTTCCCCATAGTGTAAATTAATACCATCCACCTTGTTATATCCCTTACCACTTCACATAAATGGGAGGTCCATCAAATTGATGTTAAATCTACCTTGTTGCATGTGGATTTGCAAGAAAGAATTTGCATGGAACAACCTCCTAGCTATGTTCATAATGACTTCAACCTTGTTTGTAGTCTTAAGAAATCTATTGATGTCCTTAACCAAGCTCCTTGGACTTGGTATGCTGAAATGGATAACTTTCCTCTTGACATTGATTTTATAGATGTCATTTTGAGCCCAGTGTCTATACCAAGCAAGTAGGAAACCATATCAGTAATAATACTATTTATTTTGATGACCTTATCATTCACTGATAGTGCATCCAAATTTTTAGCCTTCAAATCTTGCATTATTTTCTTGGCCTTAAAATCTTGCAAACCAAGTAAAGAGTATCCATTTCCCAGTCTAAGTATGCATGACCTTCTTCGCCACTTTCACATGGAATATTGTAAACCAACCCATATCCCTTCCTGCTTGGAATCAAACTTGTTGGGATTTCACTTCACCTGAAGTAGATGCCACTTTGTACCATCAATTAGTTAGTATCCTTTTATATTTGACTCATACATGTCTTGATATTTCCTTTGTTTTTGGTCTTGTTTCCTAGTATCTGCAAGCACCCCATGACTAGAGCCATTAGAAAGCAACAAAATGGATACTTCAATACATACATGAAATTTCGTTTGGGATACAATACCATTTAGGGGGGGGGATTTTTTGTTGGTTGGTTTCACTGATTCTGATTGGGATGACAACCCTTATAATTGGAAACCTACTACAGGTTGTGTTCTCAGACTTTGTTCCATACCTATCACTTGGGCTTGTAAGAAGCAACAAGCCCTTGTTGTTTCTTCAACAAAAAAAAAGAATCAAACAATAGTTAATGCAAGTCAAGGAGCCTTGTGGCATTGATAGATCCTTCCAGTGTTTGAATTCCAACAACATCACCCAACCACTCTTTGGGGTGACAGTTAGAGTGTTATCAAATGTGTCAAAGATCCAATTCACATCAGTGCATCAAGCACATTGAGCTACACATGAACTTAATTAGAAAGCATATCCAAGATCGCTTTCTGGAAGTGCCATCTTCCCCTACAAATTATTAAGTTGCAAACATTTTCATAAAGTCTCGTACATAAGTAAAGTTTTCCAAACTTAGATCTACCTTAGGAGTTTAGGAAGTTGTCATTAAGGGGGGGTAGGTTCTATTGCCTCCTTCGTTCTCTTATTGTGTCACTTTTGTAAATTTGATAATCCTATCCCAAGTTGTTCTTAAGGGATGTTAGGATATTTAGATACTTGTGATTTAGTTAAGATCATCTTGGTCTAATGTGTCTTTAGGTAAAGCGTGTTTATTTAGTGTGCATTGTAGTTATGTAATCCAATGGTCATGATAACTTCCAGGCATAAAAGTGATATGACAATTCATCTTCTCCTTGGTGCTAATGGTTATATTGAACCATGACTTGGCACCAGATTGGTCCATGATCTCTATTTAAAGAGCACGGAAGGTCATTTGTTGATGATTATTGACTCAATCCCAGTCGACAAGGGTTCCCATCACTATCGACACCAACCCACCGCAAACTCCCTGAGCACTGGCCCAGACAGGCTTTACCCTGTCCAGCAACACCTGTAGAGCATATGCGGTCTCACCCGAGGCGATCAAGGGAGAGTGGACAGAACCATGTTTCCGCCGAATGAAGGAGGATGATTGTGGCAATACCCTCTTACTTATTTAACTTATCGCAACATTCAAGACATATCTATGCATTCAAGTTTAACATCATTCATATTCATAGCATCATTCCACAGAAACATTCATGGCGACAAGTATAACATTGAAATGTTAACTGCAGCAAGAAACCATCGCAACATGCATAACAGGTTCACAAGGAATTTCACCAAACAGTTTCGTCATGTCATATTACTTCAGCAAAAAACCCTGATACAATATAGACTCCATATTACTTCCACAAAACCAGATCTCAACGATACCTCTTGATCTCACATACAGACTCCAAGATGCGCACAAATCAACATCCAAAGATCCATACTAAGATGTTCTTACACTTACAACTTATGACTATATATAGGCTTTCGCCTTTACAATGCTTGTCCACTTACTAACAACTTCCTAACTGACACTTGGACAATTGACCCAAAAACCCGCCTACTGCGGTACAATTAACTCAAAATTACATAAAATAAGGTCCAATGGCCCCAAAACCCCGCATTCTGCGGTTCAATCGACTCAAAATTACATAAAATTATCTAACTCTCTGCCTTCCGCGACCTCTTCTGACGTGTCGCAACATCGACAATGCTACGATTCGTCCTTACCAAACCGCATGTCAACAATGATTGATTGTGAGAGATTCATATGTAAACTACTTTTTGCCTTTACAATAATATATTGCCTCAAGTTGTTGCATTGGTGAGGGCCATGGATTGTTCCCCTCTTTGAGGGTTTTACCCACGTAATACATTGGTGAATTGATATTTGATTTATTCGTGTGAGCAATTACCTTAAGGTGATAAACCTATGTGAAAAACCTTCTTTATCTATTAAACCAAATTCTTTTAAGAGCACAACATATCTCTTTAAAAAATTAATCCTAAATGGAAAAGATAACACTCCTCTCAATCACCTAAACAAAACCCCATTAACATTAACCAATTTATTCTTGATCCACTCTAAATTAAATTAAATTATTGAGAATAATATTCCTCAATGGATCTCCCCTATTATTATTAGCATGGTAACTATGGATATTGATTTGTTTTAGATTGATTTAAATTATTTGGACCAAAAATACTGATTGATTTTCAAAAAATAGGGAAAAGTGTCTAACACTATATATATATATATAAAAGAAATAAATAAAAATTATATATATAAACGGTCAAACGTACAGTCATGGCGGTAGGGAAGAGTGCCCCCACAACTTCAAACCAAAAGTTTATAGTTAAACAAATTAAAATACCCACAAACGGTCAAAAATATTATTCAAGAGCTCGTAACCCACGCTCCATCAAAGATAATTATACAATAAAAACACCAGAGAAAGATCATCGCTTCGGGGCGCAGGGATCGAGTTCGACTGGTAAGTAGCTTTCCCCTTCGGTCGTGATTCATATTGTATTACAGTAATCGGAAAAGGAAGGGTTTGATATGAGGGACAATGTTGACAGGTTCAAGGGTTTGCTATTTTCATTGTTAATTGTGGCCTGTAATGCAAGGAGTGACCAAGGGTTCAGGCTGATGGCATTGCTGTAATTGGTACAAAGTCAGGTATGTGTAAATTTTGTTTTACACAGTGGAGAAAGAAAATTGGGCCGGCTGTTTCATAGTTTTTTCAAGGATAGAAATCTGTTACTGGTTACTGGTTATTGTGTTTTTATCTTTATTGGACGGGGATGAAACTAACTGTATCTGTATTTGTTGTGTTGATTGCATATTTGTACTTGTTCCATTGGTGGCCTTTCTGTTTTTATGGATGGGGATGGACATTTTATAATGAATGTAGCCTTACTATAAATGAATATGTATTCATATCAGAGCAGATAAATCATAAGTGTTGATGTTTCAGGCATTAACTTGAAGTTATGAAGCTGGATTCCTGTAAATGCAAATGGATTCGGATAGTCGGGTAAGAGGATTTGGAAGAAATAGGTCTCGGAATCTGGAAAAGGGGTATTACGGTTATGAAAAAAACAGTGTTTGGATAGTGGGATAAGAGGATTTGGAAGAAATAAGTCTCAGAGTCTGGAAAAAGGGGTATTACTGTTTGAAAAAAACAGCGTTGGTCGTCTTTCTGAAGATCATCGAATCAACTTTGTGTGAGAAGCCGTGGACAAACATTCCATATAGCGTAAAGGCTTGAATAATTTTGTGGCCAGAATGGGGTGCACGGCCTCTACGCATGTGGTGGGAGAGGGCTTAAATGCTCCAGAGCCAATTCCAGAGCCAATTCCAGAGGCAATTCCAGAGTCAATTCCAGTGCATGATATTCATCCGGCTGAAACAAAAGTGGAGCCTTCCAGCGATGGGGATGGGCTCTGCAAGTTGGAAAAAGATCAAGACGGCCAAGTTGGGGATTCAAGTTCAGAAATGCCTGCCAAGTTAAGTGCATGGTCCAAAGTTAACAGTTTTTTCACCAAGCACAAATCTTCGTCAAAATCAAAGGATGACAATTCCAAAAAGAGCAGTAGCAATGACAATTTACAGGAAGAGGAAGCTAACAGAGTCGGTAATAGAAAATCATTCTGTTTTCATGCTGTGAATATGAAAGATGTAGAGCAGCTAGCCGAAGGGAAGGCCGAGCCCAGGGTGAGTATATGGCAGAGAGTTACCCGTGGCGTAAAAGTTGCAGACGAGAGCCTTTGCTTGCTCGGAAAAACCCCTTCGAAAAATGAAAATTCCAAGTGGAGATGTAGTGGGGCGCCCCCAGGGGGCGAAGATAGGGTGGTTCTGTATTTTACGAGTTTGAGGGGCATCAGAAAAACATTCGATGATTGCTCCACTGTGAAATTAATTCTTTGGGGTTTCAATGTTTTGGTGGATGAAAGGGACATTTCCATGGATTTCTCATTTCGGCAGGAATTGCAGGATTTGTTGGGGAAACCCATAACAGTGCCTAGGTTGTTTATTGCAGGGAAATGCATTGGTGGGATTGATGAGGTCCTGCAACTGCATGAAGCAGGTGAATTTGCTAAGTATCTGGAAGGCTTCCCCCGGCACACTTGTTCTACCAGGCCCTGTAATGGTTGCGACGACTCTAGGTTTGTTCCCTGTCTCAACTGTAATGGCAGCCACAAGATTTTCACACAAAAGTTGGGTGGTCAGGGCCAGGGTCGAGTTGTTTGGACGAGGTGCCCCTGCTGTAATGAGAACGGCCTCATAAGGTGCCCTGTGTGCTGTTCTGACGCTGCTTTTGTGAAAACCTAACCTAACCTAACCCTTCCCCTTCCACTGGTTATATATTCTTCAACAATTCACACTGCATGCAGTACTCTCTTGTGGTACTGTGAAGGTTTTCATACACAACAAATTGAAAACTCTTCTGGTGTAAATCTTTTACTGTGAAGGTTTTCATATTCAACAAATTGAAAACTCATGTGGTGTAAATATTTTACTGTGAAGGTTTTCATATTCAACAAAATTGAAAACTCTGAGTGCTCTGGAGGCTCTGAGTGCTCGTGTTGCTAAAATGTAATGCCTATTGCTCTTCTTCTGTATAATGAAAGGTTTTCATATTCAACAAATTGAAAACTCATGTGGTGTAAATATTTTACTGTGAAGGTTTTCATATTCAACAAAATTGAAAACTCTGAGTGCTCTGGAGGCTCTGAGTGCTCGTGTTGCCAAAATGTAATGCCTAATGCTCTTCTTCTGTATAATGAATTAATTTTGATTGGTTGGAACTTTTTAGTTGATTTGATGGAATGAATTTATTAGTTGATTTGCTGGAATTTCTTTAAGAAAAAAAGGTTTGGTCTCAGATCATCTTTATGGAAGCTTACAAGTTTGATTTGCTGGAACTTTTTGGAAAAAAAGGCTGGGTCTCAGATCCTTTTTATGGAAGCTTACAAGCTTTTCCCAGAGGTCTAGATATGTATAATGCTCAATTTTTATTTTCATTTTTAATATAACTGCATAATCTTTTATATATTTTTACAAGGTATGTGTTTCACTTTCTATAAAACTTGCCAAATATACTTTTGTATTTAATTGCTTGTACTTATGATCTCTTTATGTACATATGCTTTTCACATATTGTTTTGCCTGCTTATCAATTATAGTGATTAATCTTGTAGCTAAGCTTTCGTGTGAGGTATTGTGTTTAGGATTTGTAATTCATATTCATTTCGCAAGGTCTGTTGTATTCATTTGCTTGATAATATGGTCAATGACTAATTAACATAAGCAAGCAAAATATCATCTGGAAACTATATTTTAAGGTTGTAAGCCATATTTGTTGTGGTGAACCTAGGGTGCAAAATCAGAAGAATGCAATGGATAGATAAAAGAAAATGGAAATAGACAATATTGATAATGCCAAACCCTATTTCAAAGAGGGAGGGCTCATTAGACAGTGTCAAAGCAATCAAGAATACAGTCAATTATCACAATAGAAACAAGCCTTCTTTATCTAGGCTTATTAACTTCACTTACTTGCAGATTTATTAACATCTATCCACGACCACAGTTCTCTATAACAAAGCAAAGTGGTCTTTACTTTTACATAATTAACAATATGGAACTTATTCATTGATTATAGTTACCACTTATCATTAAGGATGTGCATTATATGTTCATGTCTTTTGAAAAAGGATGTAAGTTAATTTTGTAGCAAAAACACTCTTTTCCACTATACGTCTAGTAAGAATTTGATAGAAATTTAGACATGATTAGAGTTCAATCATAATCTTAGATCGATGTATGGTGGAACAATACCCTTAGGGGTTTTCCCAATTCTAAACCAATCCAAATCATCGAAATTTTGATAAAAATTTTAAATGTATGAGAATTTAACTTTTTGTATTGTTACATTTCAAACCAAATGAAAATGGCACCTCGAAAAAGCTTTACCCCTCAAAGCCTAAGCAGACGTGGGAGTTGAAAAAAAATTATTCAAATTCCCATATTGTGAGAAATATTTCCATATGATGAGGTAATCTTTCATCTACTTGACTATTATACCACTTTCAAGAATGCTACTTCCAACTTTGTTGGTCTTTCTTCATCCAACTTAAGATTTTCTTTTACGTATAAGAATATTATGACTAATTAATAAATTACAATCATCAATTTGGAATTTATTTAATGCGTGTGGTCCTTATTTAATGTTATCACTCATCATTAAGGAGGTACTTAACATACTTTGCCCTTTGAAAAATCTTTGCCCTCGAAACTTGGGCAGGCTAGAGTGGTGCATTTATAATTGTTTTCTTGTGCCACATTTTAATAGGCAATTTTTTTTGTTTGATGAGGTATTCCTTCAGCTATTCGGAACAAATATGCTTAATACAACTATCAAGGATGCTTTTGGTTTCAACTTCCAAAACCACTCCCACTCTCATCCAACTTTGTACATATGAAAGTATCATATCCAACTTGTAAAGATTTTTACATATGAGAATATTATGACCAATAAATTACTTAATTATTGTATAATAAATTAAATGAGCTTTATTTAATAAGTTATATATCATGCATTAATGATTATATGAGTGTTTCAAGGGTTATAAGATTTGGGTAGCATTACTCTTTCATGGTTTCAATGGCTATGCAATTTTTATCTTATCTTAACCCTTCCTTTGGATATTAGCATATTTTGTTGCCTGGGTGTTACCGGGCAAATTACCTGGGCTAATTCCCAGTAAGCAAAAATAATAATAGTGACCCAATGTCACCTTGGTCACCATTCTAACTTCTTCGGAAGTCGAAACCTCCAAGGAGAAGTATCCTTATGGAACCCTATAGAACAATAAGACAACCACAAAAGAAATATTCTCTATGCTATTCATAGTTAGACCAGTGCCTAAAATGGAGTCAATTGTGTTTAACAAAATGTTTAAAACATGTACACTTGTAAAAGTAACCAATACTGGATCAAAATACTGTATTGCAAGTCAACCATTAACCCAACATGCAATGTAGGAAAGTGTTCACATATAAAATAATCAATATTGGATCAAAAGACTATATTGCTAACACACATTAACTAATAACCAAGTATGCATTCAGATAACAATGTCCAATGTCATTCACTAATCAATTGCAGGCATATAGCAAGACAAATCATAACCGATTATAATTATGTACTAATGAAATGTAAGAGGTCAAATGTTAATCATAGATATGCGTGAGTGAGTGTTGCAGCACGTTAATTCATAATTAATTACAACTATTAAAGAGATTACAACCATCAAGCAATGTATATCAACCAAGGGTATTCTTCCAATAACAACAAGATATGACAATTCCTAAGATTAAATTAATGTCAATTTAACACATTAACATATAGCTTTCACACCAGATACTTATGCATTCAATGTTGTAGATCAAATTCATTAAATAGCAGCCAAAGCAAATGATAACAATAATGCAATAAATATCATTCGAAATTGTATTTAAATATGGCAATGAAATATCAGTTTCCTTCATCAAACGAACACCTTAATTAGGAGTGCAAAGATGTGTTATTAACATGTTCAAATCTGTGTGTAAAGTTCATATTTTAAATGTTAATTTATTAAATAATTTTCTGAGTTTTTTTTCTATTTGTGTTTTGTGTGCAAAGAAAGGCAAGGATGGGCACACAAGGGCTACCCAAAAGGGAAGGCCTATGTAAAAGGCGTGAGAAGAGAGGCAACACAAAGGAGGAGAGCTGCGAATAGGGAAAAGGGGTGGCAACGAAGGGATGAAGAAGATGCTTGTGGGTAGAGGAAGGAAGACAGGTGGAAAGGTAGAGAAGGCCACGAGTTAGGGGAAACCAAGGGATGGAAAGGGAGGAGGCTTGGGTGATGAAGGGAAGCAGACCCGAGTTAGAGAGAAGGGGAAACGAGAGGTTTAAGGAAGGGGCCAAGGGTAGGAGGAGGAGCTCGGGTGGAAGGAAAGGGAAGGAAGCAAGGGGGAGAAGATAGGAGGGAAGGAGAGGACAGGGAGAGAGGACCTAGGGCTTAATGGAGGATAAAAGTGGGGAGGCTGCAGACTGTGGAAAAGGGAAGCAGGAAGAGCAGCGTGGGGCTCGGTCTAGGGCAACGGAGGCTCAATAGGAGGGGTCGAGCATGCCAAAAGGAAGAGGGAGGGAGGCCGAGTGCTAGGGTAATGAGAGCGAGGGAGGGGAGGCCTCAAGTAGGAATTCATATGGTTTAGAAGGGCTATGTTTAGGGTTTTATACGGTGAATTAGGCCTTTTTTAATTTAGGTATTTGAACACAAATATTAACAACTAACTCAAGATAAAAAAAAGTTAATACAATAAAATTTACAAATGTACAACTCAAAAATTAGGTTTTAAAGAGTATTTGAACAACTAGGGTTTCAAAATAAAACTACTCACCAAACCTAGGGCATCAATGAGAGGAGTAACTCTCTTGAGATGGTAATTGGAAAGTTTAGCAAACTAGGGCTCACCTCAACAATATCTAGGATTCGTAGAGGGAGTATAACTTAGAAAGACTTGAAGACCTAAAGCTCAAGCTTGAATGCTATGGTGATCAATGATAAAAATGAAATGTAAATCAAGACAAAATGAAGCAACAATGGCTTCCATCCAACCCAAACAAGCATCACTTTCATACAAATTGACAAAGAGACATCAAACTAAACGTATAGATACCTCCAAGTGCATGTGTTAAGCAAACAACTCTAGCTTCACCTTAGCAATGGAATGAACAATAGTAAAACTTCCAAGAAATGCTTCAAACTTGCAAAATAACCTTCATCAAGGAGTGCATCTCTTTAAAGAGCCCTAGTTAGGGAAAATAACAGACATAATGATCTTATCCCAAAAGTTGATGTCTAAAAATAAAGTGAGGAGATTGTATTTATATGATCTCACACTCACTTTTACATAAAATAAGGTCAATTTAATATAAAAAATGTCAACTTAAAATTAGAATTAAAATAATATAAAATAATGATAAAAGTGGGTAAATTGGGTGTTTTTCCCCAGATTTGACCCAAACATGAGCAAAATGGTTGAACAAGGCCAAGTTTGACCAAACTAAAGGCTAGATTGTGTTGGGGGTTGTCGTCATGCCCCAACTAAGCCCATCGGTGATGAAAATTCCTCAACGCCCCCCCCCCCCCCTTAGCAAGCAAACAGTCGAGCAAGGAGGAGGATGTAATCCTCTAAAGGAGGCCCAAAGAGAGGGCATTGCTGGACTGGAGGGCTAGGAGGGTGCTAAAGGTGCTCTGAAGGATGAATATATGCCTCAGTGCTGAAGAACCAACCGATGGAGTGATAAAACAAGTTCGGGGTCATGTGACCCAGTGACCCACCCGTGGAAGCCCCAGACACCAACATCACTGTTTTAAACCCTTTTATGAGGCAGTGAGCGATGCCATTAAGCCATAGTACTTCCAGAGGAGAAACTAGAGGGTCTGGCCATAATCCCACCTCAAAATAAGTTGGCTAAACACCCCTCCTGGTCCGAAAAAGAGACACCCTCTCCCTGGGGAACCTCTGCAGGTATGTTGGTGCTGGTACCATCGTAACACTGGCTCCAACTGTGGGACGAGTACTCCTCTTGAGGGTGCTCGAGAATCCAAGAATCATCTGGGTACCTGTAGACCTACACACATATCAAACAACCAATGACATCAAAATACCTAGAGACAGAAACTTTCGTCCTACCTTGCTCATCAAATTAGACTAAATAAATGCATAAACAAACGACTAACATATGCCAATATGAAGAATGTCAAATGAAATGCATGGATAACAGTATATGCCTAACCTACCTACCTATGTTAATATAAGAAGTGGAAAGGACTAGGTAAAATCATACCACCAATGTAACCATTGGAGCAAGCAGTTCATACCTGTTGCTTTACCTTTGTCTTTAGATAGAATCCATGATAAAACTTGATCGATCACGAAGCAATTATGTACCCAAGTCTCTTGCATGATATGAGAAAATGATTGGCTGGATACGTGTATCTAGAAGCTGTAATATTGTTGCCATGAAGAAGAGTCCCTTTTACAAGCTCCATTTATCCAAGCTTTCACCAGACTAATGTATGGACCATCTTGATGATATATTGGCATTGAGGAAAATTTTTGCTTGAAATTTCTTGATTGTCCATTCGAGAAAGCTTTTATGGAGGTGTACTTCGCGAACCTTCACATATCAGCTACAACCTGTTTAGACAATCCTTCGGAAATGCATGCATATTTTTTTTCTTTATAATTATCGTGTTAGTATCCCTAATGATCTTTATCATTTTGAAATTGTCGGCTACATAATTCAAGCCTTCACATTTTAAACGAAAAGATAAACAATATAGATCATAACAATGTGAAAACAAAATCATATTTGTCCACATACCTGTATTTCCTTTATTAGAAAACATTGTTGACCACTTACCAATATTGGGCAAAAAGGGTTGAACAGTTCTTGCAGAATGTAGTTGATTGGGGTTTACCATGAACTGAGATACAATGGAGAAAATTTATACTTGAGCATCGTCAACAGGTGCCACATCTTGCACCACTGCATCCTTTAGAAAAGAAAAAGAATTGATCCATTCTTCATGGGAGGTAGAGCAAGATTCTTCATCCATATGCATGCTCGAGGGACAATCTATTATAATGATACAAGGCCTTGAAGAATCGTATATCAGTGGGCCAATGAACTTCCAATAATCATCATTTTCCGCATACTTGTAACTTTCTTCCAAGAGAGCCAACATATCATAAGAAACTATAACTTGAGGATATGGAGCACTTACCATTTTTATACATTCTTCAGTTTCTTCAACTGAGGCCTCTTGTTCTTCATCTTCTGTAATTAATTCATTTCCTTGGTCATGAACCATAGTTTCTTCAAGTAAAACTTTTGAGGCTTGATCTTCATGGATTTCTTTACTGAACATGTTCCTTGCATCTTCAACATAAGGCATCCATGTGGCGCGGTTTTCAGGATCCCAGTAGCTCATTAAGGATTCTATCAATTCTGCAAGTGATGATATTGTTGTTTTTTCTAGGCCCACGAACCAAGCAAGAGGATTTCCTCCCAAGTGATGAATAAATGTTCTCATGTAAATGCCTTCTTCCTTTTTGAAATGATCTTCTTCATCCATTGTCATGAACCATTGAACATGGTCCCTGGCCTTACCACGACTGCAATTGAATGGGAACCAAAAAATATCTGCTATCTCATCAAAATGCCTAGGAAAAGTTGACAAATCAAGAGGGACAAAATCTATCTTGTTTTCTGCATTTGTAGGATAATCAGGATCCTTAAATCCAAATGGAACATCCTCTTTGCAAGAAGAATCCATCTCACTCGGTTTCCTTGTCTTTGTGGAGTACTTATGTTATATTTTTCTTTAGTCGGAGTCGCCAAGAGAGACCTGCCAAGTTAGCTTAAAAAACCTCACTAAACTACAAAAAACAAAGGCGTACCTGAGATGATCGGATTGAGTTCTGACAATATTTTCAAAATACTAATCAAAGACTTACCTCAATCTTCTTACCGAATGTCGTTTTTCCAAGGATGTCAATGACTCCGGATAAACCACTTTGATTTTCAAAACATCCCCGGCAACGGTGCCAAAAACTGTTACTGGGAAAATTAGCAGGGCTAATTCCTAGTAAGCAAAAATAAGAATAGTGATCCAATGTCACCTCGGTTACAATTCTAACTTCTTTGGAAGTCGAAAAATCCAAGGAGAAGTATCCTTATAGAACCCTATAGAACACTAGAACAACCACATAAGTAATATTCTCTATGCTATTCGTAGTTAGACCAGTGCCTAAAATGGAGTCAATTATGTTAAACAAAATGTTTAAAACATGTACACTTGTAAAAGTAACCAATAATGGATCAAAAGACTGTATTGCAAGTCAACCATCAACCCAACATGCAATGTAGGAAAGTGTTCACATATAAAATAATCAATATTGGATCAAAAGACTATATTGCTAACACATATTAACCAATAACCAAGTATTCATTCAGATAATAATGGCCAATGTCATTCACTAATCAATTACATGCATATAGCAAGACAAATCATAACCGATTATAATTATGTACTAATGAAATGTAAGAGGTCAAATGTTAATCATAGATATGACTGAGTGAGTGTTGCAACACATTAATTCATAATTAATTACAACTATTAAAGAGATTACAACCATCAAGCAATGTATATCAACCAAGGGTATTCTTCCAATAGCAACAAGATATGACAATTTCTAAGATTAAATTAATGTCAATTTAACACACTGACATATAGCTTTCACACGAGATACATATGCATTCAATGTTGTAGATCAGAGTTATTAAATAGTAGCAAGAGCAAATGATAACAATAATACAATAAATATCATTCGAAATTGTATTTAAATATGGAAATGCAATATCAGTTTCCTTCATCAAACGAACACCTTAATTAGGAGTGGAAGGATGTGTTATTAGCATGTTCAGATCTGTGTGTAAAGTTCAGATTTTAAATGTTAATTTATTAAATATTTTTTTTCACTTTTTTTTGTGTGTGTTTTGTGTGCAGAGAAAGGAAAGGATGGGCACACAAGGGCTGCCAAAAAGGGCAGGCCTGTGTAAAAGGCGTGAGAAGAGAGGCAGCAGAAAGGAGGAGAGATGCGAATAGGGAAAGGGGTGGCAGTGAAGGGATGAAGATTCCCACGGGTAGAGGAATGAAGACAGGTGGAAAGGTAGAAAAGGCCATGGGTTAGGGGAAACCAAGGGATGGAAATGGAGGAGGCTTGGGTGATGAAGGGAAGCAGACCCCAGTTAGAGAGAAGGGGCAATGAGAGGTTTAAGGAAGGGGTTGAGGGTAGGAGGAGGAGCTCGGGTGAAAGGAAAGGGAAGGAAGCAAGGGGGAGAAGATAAGAGGGAAGGAGAGGACAGGGAGAGAGGACTGAGGGCTTAGTGGAGGAGAAAAGAGGGGTGGTTGCAGACTGTGGAAAAGGGCAGCAACAAGAGCAACGTGGGGCTCGATCTAGGGAAACAAAGGCTCAATAGAAGGGGCTGAGGGTGCCAAAAGGAAGAGGGAGGGAGGTCGAGCGCTAGGGTTATGAGCGAGGGAGAGGGAGGCCTCAAGTAGGAAGTCATAAGGTTTAGAAGTGATGTGTTTAAGGTTTTATATGGTGAATTAGGCCTTTTTTAATTTAGGTTTTTTAACACAAATATTAACAACTATCTCAAGATTAAAAAAAGTAAGACTAACCAGCATAAAAACTAAAGTTAAGACAATAAAATTTACAAATGTTTAACTCATAAATTAGGTTTTAAAGAGTAGTTGAACAACTAGGGTTTCAAAAGAAAAATATTCACCAAACCCAAGGCATCAATGAGAGGAATAACTCTCCTTGAGATGGTACTTGGCAAGCTAATCAAACTAGAGCTCACCTCAACAATCTCTAGGATTCGTAGAGGGAGTCTAGCTTAGAAAGACTTGAAGACCTAAAGCTCAAGCTTGAATGCTATGGTGACCAATGATAAAAATGAAATGCAATTCAAGACAAAATGAAGCAACAATTGCTTCCATCCAACCCAAACACGCATCACTTTCATACAAATTGACAAAGAGACATCAAATTAAAAGTATAGATACCTCCAAGTGCATGTGTTAAGCAAACAACTCTAGCTTCACCGTAGCAATGGCATGAACAATAGTAAAAATTCAAAGAAATGCTTCAAACTTGCAAAATAACCTTCATCAAGGAGTGCATCCCTTCAAAGAGCCCTAGTTAGGGCAAATAACAAACATAATGATCTTATCCCAAAAGTTGATTTCTCAAATGAAGTGAGGAGATTGTATTTATATGATCTCACACTCACTTTTACATAAAATAAGGTCAATTTAATATTAAAAATGTCAACTTAAAATTAGAATTAAAATAATATAAAATAATGGTAAAAGTGGGTAAATTGGGTGTTTTTCCCTAGATTTGACCCAAACATGAGCAAAATGGATGAACAAGGCCAAGTTTGACCAACTAAAGGATAGAATGCGTAGAGGGAGGTCACCATTCCCTAACTAACCCCATCAGTGATGAAAATCCCTCAATGCCCCCCATTTTAGCAAGCAAACAATCTGCCAAGGAGGATGACATCATCCTCTAAAGGAGGCCCCGGGGAGAGGGCGTTGTTGGACTAGAGGGCCATGAGGGTGCTAAAGGTGCTCTGAAGGATGAGTGTATGCCTCAGTGCTGAAGAACATTTCATTGGAATGATAAAACAAGGTTGGGGTCGTGTGACCCTGTGACCCACCTGTGGAAGCCCCAAACACCAACCTCAAGGTTTTAAACCTTTTTATGAGGCAGTCAATGATGCCATTAATCCATAGTACTTCCAAAGGAGAAACCGGAGGGTCTGGCCATAATCTCACCTCAGAATAAGCTGGCTAAACACCCCTCTTGGTCCGAAAAAGAGACACCCTCTCCCTGGGGCAGCTCTGCAAGTACATTGGTGCTGGTACCATCGTGACTCCTGGGCATATTCATGTTTACACAAGAAATCTTGATTATTTGTGTCTGGTGGTCAAACCTTAACTATTTTTTTTTCAGTTAACACTTCATGTTTACATCCCTTGAACTAGATTGGCCTTTTGGTTTGAAGTCTATGGTTATTTGATAGAGGCTAGTAGCCTTGTTTTGTTGCCTACATGGGTGTGTTGAATTGGTTGCAATCAAAACAAGGCTTTATAAACTTGTGTGCCATGGGCAGCATGTGGACCCAAGGATGGGTGCTCCATTACTTTAGATTGCAATCATTAGATGTAATTGTTGGAAACAACTATTGGATGCATGGGCATATTGACACAAGTAACCAAAGAGCAAATAAGCAACATCAAGCACAAGCAATTGTTAGGAACAAGTCACCTTCAAGTGAATATAGCTAAATTTGGTGGATGGATGGCATGTTGGGTCCAATTTGGTATGGAGTGGGTTGCAAGGCACCTTGCCTTGAGGAATGACTTAAGGCATTGACTCCTATATAGAGAGGATGAATCAAAGTGTTGTTTTTGTAGCTACGCGAGGTATCCTCACTAGCCAAGCTGACCTGCAAAAGAAATAAACAATAAAATGTATTTTATTATTACAAAATGACAAACTGTCGACCCAGTAAAGAAGAGAAGTCGACCCAGTTGGGAAAATCACCCAAAAGTAATGTATAAATAGAGGAGTTGACCTCCTCAGTTGTCACTCACCTCAAGCAAGTTCACCCAAGCAAAGGAAGTTCGACTTTTGGGTTGTAGAAGACATTTTGGATCTGTTTTATTTGACATCTATTCTTCTTGTGACTTTATCTTTATTGTACCTAATCTCTGTGTAAGAAAGGCTTGCTCGGTTTTTCCCAAGTTTCGGTTTTCCTGGGATAAACTATTGTGTGTATATTGTTTATGTGCATAGTTGTCCTTTCAGTGATCCTATATTGTTTATAAGTTGAAAGAGATGAAAATTATACTGCTATAATAAAAATCTAACATGGTTTCAGAGCAATGCTGCAGGAGACTATTGTCAGTGGATGGATGGCATGTTGGGCCCACTTTGGCATGGAGTGGGTTGCAAGGCCCCTTTCCTTGAGGAATGAATTAAGGAATTGAATCCTATATAGAGAGGATGCCTCAAAGTGTTGTTTTTGTAGATACGTGAGGTATCCTCACTAGACAAGCCGACCTACAAAAGAAATAAACAATAAAATGTATTTTATTATTACAAAATGAAAAACTCTCGGCCCAGTAAAGAAGAGAAGTCGGCCCAGTTGGGAAAATAACCCAAAAGTAATGTATAAATAAAGGAGTTTCCATCCTCATTTGTCACTCACCTCAAACAAGTTCTCCCAAGCAAAGGAAGTTCGACTTTTGGGTTGTAGAAGATATTTTGGAGATGTTTTCTTCAGCATCTATTCTTCTTGTGATTTTATCTTTATTGTATTGAATCTCTGAGTAAGAAAGGCTTGTTGGGTTTTTCCCGAGTTTGGGTTTTCACAAGATAAACTATTGACTCTATTGTTTATGTGCATAGTTATTTTTTCAGTGATCCTATATGGTTTATAAGTTGAAAGAGATGAAAATTATACTGCTACAACAAAAATCTAACATGGTTTCAAAGCAATATTGTGTTAGGATATTCCTATTCTCCATCCTAGTCCCACCAGTATTTTGATCATTTACATTTTCAGTCATGCATGCACTTTTAGGGTTTGCATGCATCATTTAGGGTTTTCATGCATTCCAGTCATCAGTCCAACACCTAGCCCTTAGTTAGCTAGCCCCCGAGAGCTTCTCTTAGATCAGTTTTAGCCCTCCTAGAGCTTAGTGCGCCCTTCCTCCTTGATTTAAGGAAGCCACTCGTCCTTTCTCACCTACCAGTCCAGTTTACTTCACTTATCCACCAGTCTTTCCTTGATTTGAGGCCAGACTGACTCCTCACTGCTGTTATCACTCTGATTGACCTCTGATGAGACATGACTACCTGTTCTGACTCTAGTTAGCTCCCCATGCGCCCTCCACTGAGCCTCCTTCATTCAGTTAGTGTCTCCATGTTCCAGTTACAGTCATTTACACCTACCACACTCAGTTAGACTCAGTTTGACTAACGGTTGACAGTTACTTGTGCATTGATGACTCCACCGATGATGATATATACTACTAGTTGTGCTCCGATGACACTCTAGTGATCCTTTGATCACTCCATGAAGGCTAATTCGAATTGCCACCTTAGGCATTCGAATCCTCATGCATTGTACTACTTATTGTCCATATTGTGATTAATTAATTAGTGTGTGTGAAGCATTTTTTATTCTATCCGAGTTCTACTATATTATTATTCTGTTGCTCATTATACTGCATTGACCACTCTTCTTCTATTTTCTTGCTTAATCAATTACTTTCTTGTGAGGTATACATCATCTCTTAGATCTGCTATGAGGATTTTCACATGGTATCAGAGCATGTTGAGAGTATTGTTTATCTCCATTCTTGAGAGTTTTTTGCAGGTTATTACCAAGATTTCGAGTGCATCAGTTGCAGCAGTTTCTGCATCTTTGCAATAGTAGCAGTTGCAGATATTCTCTATCTCTATTGTTTTGAAGGTCTTCTACAGCTTCCATGTATTCAAAAGAAATCTATCCTCCTCCATTCAACTATGATCCTCTTTCTCCATTCAACTATGATGAATGGAAACCAAAGATGATAGCACATTTGAAGAGAAATGGTCTCTTTGATTATTGTTTTGAGAGAGAGTTCAAATCCTCTGAAGAAAAGATTGACTAGTTAAATAATGGTGACAGAGCCATGGGAACCATGATGCTTTCTATGTATCGATGCTTGGTACATCAATTCATTGATGATGTTGAATCTCCAAAAGATCTATGGGCCTACCTGGATGAAATATTTAGCAGACAGAATGAAGGGATTGGTCCAAACCCCTTAGAGAGCAAGCCCAATGATGCATTCGCTCCCCTTGATGGTCTCTTAGATCATGAACTAGTATCATCTCATATTGAAGTTGTCCACAAAGAACCTGCAAATTCTACACTCATGCTCCAACTTTCTTCTCTTTCTGTGCTAGCTCACACTCTAGATATTACAGAAGGTCCTAAATCCTCTCTTGCACCAGAGTCTATTGGTTTGCATCATGATCACATGATTATTTCGGAGGAAAAATCAGCTATTGGAAATAATGCATTCACTCTCCTCAAGCAATCACCTCTTATTTACTACTATATGATCATTATTCCATGCTTTCAGAAGGTTATTGAAGAATATGGCCATTGCCACCCACTTGGGATAATTTCTCATGCATCTACTGGTTTTGATCTCACCTCTTATGGTTCAAAGGAGATCTCAAGAAACCATTGCCATTCGCTTGGGATAATTTCTCATGCATTTAATGGTTTTGATCTCACCTCTTATGGTTCAAAGGAGATCTCAAGAAACCATGATTCAAGTCTTGGATCTAATTTGGATCCTAAGCAAACACTACTTGAGATAATTTCTCATGCATATGATGGTTTTGATCTCACCCCTGCTGGTTCAAAGGAGATCTCAAGAAACTATTCATCAAGTCTTAAATCTGATTTGGATTTCAAGCAATCATTATTATTTGATGGTTCTTTTTGGCATAATCTCACCCATGATGGTTCAAAGGAGAAGACAAAAGACTATCTGCATATTCATGTTTTTGATCCTACCTCAACTGATTCGAATCACAGGTTCAAGGATCATCCTCATACTTTTGGATTTGTTCTCATCACATTCAATCTGAAGAGAAAGTACAAGCACATGCTTTCTGAGCATGATCCACTTCTTCCCAAGAAGAAGATACCTCCAGACATATGACCAAGCATAACACCTGCTTGAGTTTGGAGCATTTTTTTTTTGTGTGTGCCTTACAGTCTGTTTTGAGGGGGGGGGTATTTTTCCCATGAAATTTTCCCCACTTACTTGGTTTATTGACTGTTAGTATTCATTGTATTGGGTGACCTTTGGTCTTAGTTACCAGGGCCCAGGATGGATTAAGGGGGTCTATTAGGATATTCCTATACTCCATCCTAGTCCCACTAGTATTTTGATCATTTACATTTTCAGTCATGCATGCACTTTTAGGGTTTGCATGCATCATTTAGGGTTTGCATGCATTTTCATGCATTCCAGTCATCAGTCCAACACCTAGCCCTCAGTTAGCCAGCTCCCGAGAGCTTCTCTTAGATCAGTTTTATCCCTCCTAGAGCTTAGTGCACCCTTCCTCCTTGATTTAAGGAAGCCACTTGTCCTTTCTCACCTACCAGTCTAGTTTACTTCAGTTATCCACCAGTTTTTCCTTGATTTGAGGCCATACTGACTCCTCACTGCTGTTATCACTCCGATTGACCTCTGATGAGACATGAATACCTGCTCTAACTCTAGTTAGCTCCTCATGCGCCCTCCACTGAGCCTCCTTCATTCAGTTAGTGTCTCCATGTGCTAGTTACATTCAGTTACACCTACCACACTCAGTTAGACTCAGTTTGACTAACGGTTGACAGTTACTTGTGCATTGATGACTCCACCGATGATGAGATAGACTACTAGTTGTGCTCCAATGACACTCTAGTGATCCTTTGATCACTCCATGAAGGCTAATTCGAATTGCCACCTTAGGCATTCGAATCCTCATGCATTGTACTACTTATTGTCCATATTGTGATTAATTAATTATTGTGTGTGAAGTATTTTTGCGTCTATCCGAGTTCTACTGTGTTATTATTCTATTGCTCATTATACTACATTGACCACTCTTCTTCTATTTTCTTGCTTAATCAATTACTTTCTTGTGAGGTATACATCATCTCTTAGATCTGCTGTGAGGATTTTCACATATTGAAGGAGACTATTGTCAGAAACTAGGGTTTCTTATTTCCTCAACTTTAATCCACAGAATTAGATTTCCCTTAGCATCATTGAGCTCGCCCTAAGAAGGCGCATCTTCCCGTGGAAGTAAATTTTCATTCTGAAAATTTTCAATTTTGACCTAATTACTACAGGAGGTCAAGAATTAGGGTTTATTGTTTTTCATAGTTCTAACCACAGACCAGGAAGAAAAGGAGGCTCATTCAACTCGCCTTGGAAGGGAGAATTCATTCATGGAAGCAATTTTCCAAGAATCCAAAGTTCATTTTTGACCTAGCTTCTAGTAGGGTTTATGATCCAGGTTGCAGTTCTACTTCACAGTCAAAGATGTCAAGCATCAAGGTTGAAGATAGGTTTGATGGAGCTTCAAATTTTCATTCCTAGAAGTCTACAGTGCTCATTGCTCCTGAAGAAAATGACCTTCTAAACATTGTTGTGAAAGGAGTACTAGAACCTGAAGAAGGAGCATAAAAGATTCAATGGAAGAAGAGTGACGCCAAAACATGAAGGATCCTAATAGATTCAATAAAGGAATACATAAGATGATGACCATCAAAAGGAGTATTTCTTCTAGTACACCAATGATTGAATTATCTATATAGTGTCATTGGTAATGTATATCCAGGTTACAGTTTCTTCAATGGGATTCCAACAAGAAAGAAGATAAATATCTAAGGACTCTAGTGATCCCTGCAAGGAGGCAGAGATAAAGAGGGATCCCACACAAAACAATAAAATATAAGTATATGTATTGTATTATCATTTTTCATTATTTCTCTTGTAAATCAGATCTAAATGTTCATAACAGTTGTATGCAGATTTGTGTTCTTAGAATTAGGAAGTGTGTGATGCATGTTATGATATAACATGTTTATATGATTGAGATTGACTAGAAATAGGCTCATATTGTCCATGTTATGGGTAAGCATCCTGTAGTGTTGCACAAAATTCCATGAACCCTAGATGGAAATAGTCTAGGATGAAACCTCTTTGCTGACATACTAGAGTAGTGCACTCTCCTAACAGTATGTTCTGGTGGAGATGTAAGGCATCTAGATATGCAGCAAGTGTGTTTGGGATATAGATGGATGTTGTAGCATTGGCCAATATGCTTACATGATCGTGTGAACTATTGTAATTGCATTGAAATATGATTTGATTTTTTTTATCATGCAATGTTGCTGACTATTTGAAAAAATACTGCTTGTAGGGAAAGACCATATGCTATGGCCTATAAGAGAAGGATGATGTAAATTGTTCTGAAGAACAAGTGATACATGTGTAGTCAATCATATTAAGATCCCGTTGATAGTCAGTATTTGAGAGGGAGCAAGATGATCAGAAATGGCTCTCAAGATCAGATAGCGGGATGGATTTTGTGATAGAGGGAGCAACTACAGTATTGGATGTGATGACTATTCAATAGTAACAACATATATATGTGGATCTAGTACATGCAGTCATATGTGGACCCATGACCCACACGTCCAAGAAATATCATATGAAGAATGACGTGTGGGAAATTGTGCTCGGACCAGAGGGGAAGTCAGTGGTGAATTCCAAGTGGATCTACATGATTAATCATGCAACAAATGTGAGCATTGAGAAACATAAAGCGATATTTGTGGCTAGAGTATTCTCTCATAAAGAGGGAGTTGATTATGACGAGATGATTGCTCCAGTTGCACGATACACGACCATCAAATCGATCATAGCTCTAGCTTCAGCTATGGGATGGAAGTTACATTAGATGGATGTGAAAATTCCCTTCCTCAATGGAGTGATTGAGCAGGCAGAGGGTTTTGAGATTCATGGGAATGAATCCCATGTGTGCATACTGAATAAGGCCATGTATGGACTCAAGCAATCACCACGAGCATGGTATGCCGAGACTGATGGATACTTGGTGAGCTTGGGATTCACAAAGAGTGAGGAAAATTCCAGCATTTACTACAAGGTTAAGGATGGTAGACCATTGATACTAGTACTGTATGTTGATGACATGTTTCTCACTGGAGACGATAAACTTATTGTGTGGTGCAAGAATATGCTAGCCTCTTAGTTCAAGATGAAGGACCTTGGTCTGATGCACTACTTCTTGGGTTTAGAGTTGTGGTAGAGACATGGTGATATCTTCTTGAGCCAAGGAAAGTATACCATTGATATCTTGAGGAGCTTTGGTATGATGGACTGCAAGTCCATGACCACACCTATGGAGGCAAACTTGAATAAGTTGAGTGACATAGCTTTCGATTCATACCTAATAGATCCCACCATGTACAAACATCTAATCGGTTCATTGATGTATCTAGTTAACACTAGACCATACATATGTTTTGCAGTGAGATCAAGTACCATTATATTAGAGACACGATACAAAGAGGAGAAGTTTAGCTCTTGTATATTTTGATCGATGATTAGATTGTTGACATTCTCACCAAGCCTCTTTCCAAGGTGAAGTTTGCATACTTACATGAAATACTTGGAGTATTGGAGAATGCTTCCCTTAGTGAGAGGGAGTGCTCTTAGTCCATTTAGGACATGAGGTCCTGTGTAGACCAAGAAAATCCTAGTCTAGTTAGGAAAGACGGTCTTATGTAGATCGAGAAGATCTAAGTCCAATTAGGATAGGCGGTCCTGTGTGGATCGAGAAGAGATCAGTTCAGTTAGGACAAGCGGTCCTATGTAGAACGAGAAGAGCTCAGTCTAGTTAGGACATGCAGTCATGTGTAGAATGAGAAGAACTCTGTCCAATTAGGACATGAGGTCCTGTGTAGTATGAGGAGAGATCAGTCCAGTTAGGATAGGTGGTCCTGTGTAGACTGAGAAGAGCTCAGTCTAGTTAGGATAGGCGATCTTGTGTAGACCGAGAAGAGCTCAGTCCAATGAGAACATGCAGTCCTGTGTAGACTGATATGAGTTCTTTGTGAACTATTGTTCCTGTGTGGAACATTCTCTTGTGTGGAGAGGACTCTTATGTATAGTATGCTTGTATCCCTGCATGGGATGGTGCTCTGTATGGACTGTGTTGACCTTTCTTATGATGATGAGATGTACGAGACCAACTGCGGTGATCAGATGATGCTCAGATGTGTTCCATCATGATGATACCTCTCTAGATAAGAGGGAGTGTTGTTGTTGTAGCTGCATGAGGTATCATCACTAGCCAATCCGGTCTGCAAAAGAAATAAACACTAAAATGTATTTTATTATTACAAAATGACAAGTCGGTGTAGTTAGGAAACTCACCCAAAAGTAATGTATAAATAGAGGAGTTTCCCTCATCATTTTTCACTCACCTCAATCAAGTTTTCCCAAGTAAAGGAAGTTCGAATTTTGGGTTGTAGAAGACATTTTGGAGTTGTTTTCTTTGGCATCTATTCTTCTTGTGATTTTATCTTTATTGTATTGAATATTTGAGTAAGAAAGGCTTGCTGGGTTTTTCCCGAGTTTGGGTTTTCCCAGGATAAACTATTGTGTCTCTATTGTTTCTATGCATAGTTATTCTTTCAATGATCCTATATTGTTTATAAGTTGAAAGAGATGAAAATTATACCGCTATAATAAAAATCTAATGCAAAGTGTTATGCCATTCATTCATTCATCATTAGGCATTATGTTTTGTTGCTTAATATATATGGAGATAAATGATATAAATTAACTTGTAAACAACAAAATAGATTCACACAATAATGTAGAGAAGACCCTTAAGTAGGGTAACACCATTAACTATTCTTTATGGAAGGAATCACTCTATAAGCTATATGCTTTATATAACTATCACATCCAATATATTTCACAAGACATCTCATTTCATGCTTCTACTTCTTTATATAGTTTCATCCAAACTTCTAGGTAATTTCTAGAGAATGATATTTCTAGTAGGTGGAACCTTCTATACACTTTCTAGAGAAGGAACATTCTAGTAGACAAAACCTTCTAGTAAGCGTTTTTACAATTGTTAATTTTCACACTACATAGGCCTTATTTAATAAAGATGGCCTGAATACATAGCATTATCCCCTCGGTACCTCCTTTGATACTCCATATTATCCTCCCTAGGTATATTTCATTTCATCCCCCTTCACATGTTTCATCCTCGAAACATGGGAGGAATCCATACAATATGATCTACTAAGCAATGTAGACAACTAGTACCAAGCACATGCATCCATCGATCCTAGTGAAATGTGGACATGGGGTCCAATTGCTTCTTTGCAACCTCAAGCTTGATTTTGGTTTCTCCTTTGGTTTTGTGTTGACATTGTGCTACTTTGATTTTTAGTTCTCCATGTGCTTTCATATTTGTTTCCTTTCTAGTTCCATGTTTATCCATAGTAAGTTTGTCAATGCTCAATACCTTTCCTCAATGCTATTATTTTATCGGATGGTGTGGGGGACAATATACAACAAGCTTAACTATTGTTTTTTTGGTCTTTGACTCTACAATATGTGGTTCCTTTATGTCATGCAACCCCTTAATTTTTTATTTCTATTTGTGCCCTCCTCGGGCTTCTCTTCATGTACTTCTGCAGCCACTTCTACTTCCAATGGTTTCTTCATGTACCCCATTGAACCCTTTTTAGTAAGATACATATCATGCAATGCAATTTTCTTTTTCTTATACCAAAGCTTCAAAAACTTCTTTTGCACATTGATATTAATTGTACCAATTGAGTCCATTCACGGATATCACAAAACAATATCCACATTAACCATATATATAGCATGAAAATATGAATATAACACATTTGTCCATGGTTATATTCAAATCTTTAAAAAATTGAACATTTTCACCATTAATATGTTTGCTTTGAATGTGCTTTGAGGGGATTTTCATCCTTTTAGCCACCTTAACATTTATAAAATGATGTTTGCAATTAGGGCTTAAGAAACACCGACATTCTCTTGCTGAATACATTCATGAACATGTAATAGTGACTTTCTATATGAAAATAAACCCTTATGGATCTCATTATCTTTTTCACAACATTAGACCATGTTTCTAAAAATACATGTTCATATTCTTCATCTGAAAGGATTAATAGCTCGTTAAAGCAAAGCTTAATAGCTCCTTAAAGAAAAGTCTTTGGCTCCCTACAATTGCTTCATCTATTAGATTAGAGTATAGGTAGCTTTTCCAAAGGGACACATTTTTCTTATAATATGTACATATTCTTGAATACTAGGACTATCATATTTTCCTCTAAAATACATTTTTCTTGAAAGAAAACCCATAGCCAAACTATCTTATTGTTCAATGTAGTTTGAGATGACAAATTTAAAATGATCATAAATTCATCAATATTGTTAAGAATTACTATTATGTCCACAATTATGCAATGCCATGGTCCTTCTGCATCTAAAGGTGGTTTGAAGAAAATCTGGATGCTCTATCACAAGATATATGATTTGCAATTCATGTGGCCACCACTAGAAAACCCCTTAAACAACTATTTTTAAATAAACAATAATTTTACTTCCTAGAATTTGATTTAGACATTTTTTTTTGAAATTAAGTGCTTTTGTGAGAGGAACTCAAATATATAATTGGATTCTTCAGATTCTACACAAAAAAAATTCAAAAATTAATTTGAATAATCTTGTCCTTTTTTTCCTCCAAAAATTTGTAAAAACAAATTCCCCACTTGTTTTCCCAAGAAATACATATGATACCAATGTTGTGTTCCTTAATAGATCTGAAGATAGAACATAGAAATAAACTTGCAAATAACACAATAGATTCACAAAATAAACAACAAGATGATGGCACAATAATGTAGAGAAGACCCTTAATGTTGTGCACCATTGTTAACTATTCTTTATGGAAGGAATCACTCCACAAGCTATATGAATGTTATAACTAGTATATCCAATAAACTTCACAAGACATCTCATTCAATTGCTTCTACTTTTTATATAGTTTCACCCAATCTTCTAGCTACTTTCTAGAGAAGTATATTTCTAGTAGGTGGAAACTTCTAGATACTTTCTAGAGAAGGAACATTCTAGTAGGAAACATTTTCTTGTAAGCCTTATTACAAATGCTGTTTTTTACACTATATCGACCTTGTTTAATAAAGTTTGTCTCAATACATAGCATTATCCCTTGGGTACCTCCGTAGGTACATTACATTTGGATTCAATACATAGCATTATTCCATTGGGTACCTCCCTAGGTACCCCATATTATCCTCCCTAGGTACATTACACATTCATGCAAGGGTTGATAAGAGGTTTTGTGATTGTGCTAAGTTGGCTAAGTAGGATGAATTAGACATTGGTTGAATGAATTGTGGAAGAGTTAAGACCAACATGAGGCAAGCTTGCGGAAGCTTTAGTGGTTGGATTGTGCAAATCTACTGGGAAGTAGGTAGTAGGTATCATTTCCTTAGATTTATTATATATATGTAATAGAGTTGTAGGTAAGATACCACAATCCCTTGTAAATCTATAATATTTTTTATATAAATAAAGTAAAGGCACTCACCTTGGGTCCTTCCTATACATGTATGTTGTGGTCTCTTTACTTAGATTAATGTTATGTACCTTGCAATGCTTTGCGTTGGATAAGTACTAATTAAATGTTGGATAAGTATAAAAGTATTGTTGGGATGTTTTAAGGACAATGATGGACGTGTTCCTATTGTTGGATGAACTTGTTTGTGTTGAAATTAGTTGCATTTAACATATTATAGCCTATGACAAAGTTATGGGTAGATCTTAAGTGAATAAGCATAGTTTGGTTATAGTAGGCATAGGTTCGCCAAGTGTCCATGACCAAGGAAAAGCAGTCCTGCATGATCTTAGGTGTTGAAACAAATTTGGTGAAACCCCAAGTTTATAAGGAAAAAATCAAGCAAAATGGAGGTTCATGATACTCATCCTATCTCCATCACTTGATCAATCTTTCTATCCACAATTTAGTTTTGAAAATTCTTCTCCTTTCAATACCATGCACATGTATTTCGAGTCTATGCCTTGGGTGATTAGTGTGATTATAGAGGAAACAATTAGTGATTTGTTTGTAGTCTATGTGCATATATTTTGGTTTTAGATTGAAGACTCAAGGCCTTATTACAAGGATTTTTTATCCTTCGCCACTGCTTATAGGATATTTTGTGTATGGTGATGCTTAACACAAGTGTTTGCACTTACAAAAACTCTATAATATGCCTTGCTTATAATTTGTATGCTATTATTTTAAAATCACAATGGTAGTTTATTTTGAAGAGATGTGTTTGTCTTGTAAATATTCACATTGGGTGACCTTTGACAACTATCATTAATTCTATCATATCTCCACATGTACAATTTAGAGTTTTATTAGTTGAAAGGTGCATGGTGTTTTGTACATGTTTACTTCAATTATGGTGACATGGAAAGTGTTCATGTTGAGATTGTGTAATTGTTTTCTAGTAAGGATACTCCCTTTTCCTGTATCTTTCCTATGTTGCCTTTACTTTTCAACTTCCTAAGTATGCCCTTGCAACCTACTAGTTGTATATATGATATTATTTGTAATAAATCTAACATATTGATTTTGAATCATTGCATGATTTGAATTTTGCATTGGTTTATTTGAGTTGAAGTTTGGAAATTGGAGCACTAAGGATAATTGATTATCATTAACTTTTTTGTTTGTATGATTAATGAAGGACACATTTATAGAGAAGGGGCCCTCCTTGAGGGTCAAGAAGAGGCGGGGAAAATATTAATAACAGTTGGAGGGGCTAAAGGAGAGACATATGTTAGGTTCTCAAATCACTTTGATGCAAATTCCAAGGATTTTACACAATTTGCATAGACTGGTCATTTGTATTTGGTGACCATCCTAATGATTGACCTCCTTTTTTCCCCTCCCCCATGATTTAAAACAACGTCCTATAATATATGAGCTCCACAATGATACCCCACCTCTTGTACTTAATGTAAATCCCACTTTAGAATTTGTCCAACTACCACTTGCTAAAATTAATGTAACATTTCCAAGACTAATGGGGGGCTGAACTTGTTGTGTCTTCTCATTTTTATTTGGGTGCTTCTCCCCAACAAAAATCTATTTCCCAATGGAAGCATATCCCCTAGATTGTGATTTCTAAAAGTATCCCTATAGTAAAAAAGATAAAGGTGTTTAATTGGATCCACCCTTGCCTCCTCAAAGGCCTTGTTGATGATTTTTCCCTCCTATCCTAATATTTGATCCTCGTGCTGTCTAGATTCCTCTGAAAAATTCTTTAGTGTTTTTTAAATAAATAGGAGAAGGATTTGAATTCAACTAAGTAAAACTTCATTGATCAAGGGTGTCCTCCCATGTAGAGAAATCTATATGAGGAGAATATATGTTTCTCTCTACATTCCACATTGATTTTTCCAAGTAAAATGTGAAGGATTTTCAAATATTGGTACATGGTTTAACTCTTTTTGATTTATACAATAGCCACATTCTACATTGAGTCTCAATGCAAAACATGGAAGTCTTGTTAAATATATCCCTACCTCCACATCTCTACATTTTTTATTCCTACATAACTTGGTCATGCAAATGCAAAAACCCATGCCTTTTACCCCTCATTTTTGTTTTCCACATTACCCCTTCATTTTCACTTCATATCCCATCCATAATAACCCATTTCCTTCCACTACTACATTCCCTCATCTTTGTCCCTCCACGTCACCTTTCCTTGTTCACACTTCCACCCTCATGCATTACCTTATCGCATATTCTTATGGTTGTGGAGTTCTTCTGGCAACATTAAAATTTTTCCTTCTCTCCACTTTTTGCATTGCCTTAGCATGAGGATGAAGAAGTTGCTCCCTTTTGCAATATTTCCTCTGCATTTAATCCAACTCAATTGGCATCTCGCTACACCAATATGTGGCATTTTATCATTCAATGCAAAGTTTTATGACGAATTAAAGACAACAAATCTCTTCATGAATGTTCCAATTGTACTATGAAATGTGGCGGGAGTTTCAATAAAGTCATTGGATTCTAGTTGTGCATGGTTTTGGAAGCATATTCCTAAAATAGAAAAGTGTGAAGGCAGAGGATGGCACACAAGAGAAAGTATGAACCTTATTATTGAGACATGTTAAATTTTCTAGCTTAGAATATCAAAGACTATCACTAGATCACCCCTCATTGGTAGTATTCATAGATGAAAGAAGAGGACTGGAGGAATACCAAGATTTGGAACTTTGAGATGGGGAAAGCAAGTTATATTCCCAAAATCGTTTACTTCAAGAGGTCATTCATTGGTGTTCCAAATGATTCAATGCAAAGCATCTATTGATGAATGTGAAGGAAAATGACAAGAATCCCATTCCCTTCACATTTCTTACATTCAAAAAAATGTTGTGGTTTCCAAATCCAACCAAGATTTTTGAGGTTGCTAATGCTAACACTTTCTTAGACACTCATGGATTTGGTAGCACTATACTAAAGGAATGACATATACATCGAATTGAGGAGCGCTAATTGGATAATCCTTAACAAGAATTGGCATGGTTATTTTCTTAGGTGGTTGGACAAGAAATCGCTTGTTGGGCCTGGCCCAAGATGGGGCAATTTTGGATAACACAAGGAGGTTTAGCTGTGGAGTTGAGTGCAGCTCAACAAATGAGATAATTTTGTACAAGTATGGGGGATGCTGCAAAGTTGCGCATAGCAACCAAATTTTGGCAGCACTTCAAAGGGTGCTGCGAAGTGATCAAGCCACGTGGAGCCAGCAAAGCAGAGGGTTGGGCAAAGGATGGGAACAGGTACCGGATAGACCATCGGTGGTCTAGTTTTGGAAAAGATGCTACAGGAAGGCTGAGTGGCGGCCTTGAGCAAATCAGGAAGGCCGAGCGATGGCCAGGTGTAAATGGCCGTTAGAGGAAGGGTGGCCTGGCGAAAGTGACCTGTTGGCGTGCGCGCAACAGAAAGGCCGATATCGATAGGCTAAACATGTGGAGGATCGCCATGATGGAGCACTTGCTACCAGAGGCCAGCAAGTCAGTTTAGAGAAACCGTAGTAGTTTTGGAAACCCCAAGGGTTTCGGCCTTTATCATTGTAAAGACATGACCTATGGGCATGATCTATTTAAGAAGGAAATTTTGTATGGGGAAGGGTTAATCGGGGTTACAGAGACTCTTATGCTTCATTTTTGTATTGTGAAACCTTTCTGAGTTGAATATATTGTAAAGGATTTGTAGCTGAGTGCGCAGAGACCTAGCCGAGAGAGAAGAGAGTCTGTAGCTGAGTGCGCAGACTAAGAGCGGTTGTCCCCTTCCCATTAAAGATATATATATAACAACCGTTCTTATGGACGTAGCTTCCCACTCGAGGAAGTGAACCACGTTAAATACTGTGTAATGTGATGTGGTTGTGTAGTGTGCATTTATCTATTTTCTGTAAATGAATGCCTGAACTTTCCCTTGTATACTATTATGGTTGGACTGTTGTATGTATTTTCCATCAGGAGAGTATGGAAATAATATGTTAAGTCTACATGAATGGTTGAATGGTGAATGCTTATTCTTTATGTATGAAGTAGTGAATCAGTTACCTGTTTAAGCGTTAAGAGATTGCTTAAGTACTTTCCTATATGCAACAGACGAATTTATGACAGTGATTTGTATCCATGGTGGGTGCTTAAACTGTGAACATTCTAAGTGTATAAACAAATGTTAGAGTAATAGTCATTTAAGTGCATGAATGAGTGGATGAGTGATACTCATTTCAGTGCCTTAATCATTTTCGAGTACTTCAACTATCAAGTTGAACAGTATTTCTCGCAGTTTCTGTAAAAGTCCCGTGGTAGAAGGACTTAAGGGTGTGGATTGCAGTGTTTTCCCTCACCGCGCAGTCTTACCTCGCAGTGCTTGGCCCCTGCCGCGCTGTGTAGTACATCTGACTGGACAACTCATCACATACTATGGAAACCTGATTCCATAGTACCCCATAGATACACCTCGGGTGAGACCTCAACCTGCTAGCAGGTTGTTGCCGAAAGGGCCGGTGCGAAGGGGTTTTGTTGGTTAAGGGGAAACCGCAAATAACCTGGGTCTTTCTTGAAAACCCTATGGAACAACACATGTGAAGCCAACAAATGGTTCCATTGCCACGCTAGAATCCGTGATGAGTTGAAACCATAATTAGTAATGAAGAACATCAGTTCCCGAAAGGCTCTGACAATTGGTATCCTGAAAAGACAGAGATCCGGGCTTGGTGTGAAAAGATCGTAAGAGACTTTGCAAGGCAAGAGAATAGACACCCGCATCTATCTGATGAACAATGGTTGATTAGATATCTGTAGAAAGATATTCATGAGATGTTTTGGGCATCATTTCCAGACAAGCTACACGAGTGGATCTCACGGCTCGCAGAGAAGAAAACTTGGTTTCAAGAAGCAGTCCCTACAGAGTGGACTCCAGAGCTCATAATGCAGCTCAAAGCAATAGACATTCCATTGACACGCGCAGTTGACTTCTGGGTCGATCACATGCTAGAAGGCTTTGTAACAGAATTTGCTGTAGACACACTCAAATCCTACAGCCAAGCAGAAGCATACTTTTTCGATGAATTCCAAGGTAAGTACCTGAACAATCTCAGTCTATACATTAAGATGTTGTTAGCTGAGAAAGGTGTTTTAAGAATGCAGTATTATTTTCAATTCTGTCATGGTAAACAGTATATATAGTGATTGTGACGAAGACAATCATAATCTGAGAAGTGGTAAGAGATATAAATTTAATAAGAATCTTGGAGGCACTGGTCCCCACATTGAAATTCCTTGTGACCTTAACAACGAAGCCGTGCCACCGTCCACCCCTCAAAATCCTCCGATTGCAGAGACTGTGCCTCCCTTATCTTAGAGCCCACCATCACACAGCCCACCCCTCAAGATACTCAGCTGAGTACATCTACGCCGATACTCCCTTTTACTTTCACTATGTAGAGCCCCTCACAACAACCGCGCACTAACTTGGGTGATACCCAGCCTAGCGCCACTCAGGGCACTACTCAAGGTGCTCCTCACAGTACCCCACTACCTAATAGCACAATGGAAAACACTGATATGAAGCTACTAATATTTAAAGGAACTGGTCTAGAAGACCCTGACCAGCATTGGTTTCTTTGTGAAGCCATATGGAGCGTAAGACAAATCCACGACGATGCTGTGAAGAGAGAACAACTCATTACCACCCTCAGAGATAGAGCTTTACATTGTTTTATGAAGTACTCTTAGACACAGCCGAGAACCCTCACAGAAATTAAAGCTACGCTTGTAGTAGAGTTTAAGAAACCCAAATCTGAATCTCAGTGTATAACCGAGTTGAAAGAAATAAAGCAGAGACCGACTGAAACGGTCTAGGAGTACGATCAGAAGTTTAAGATGCTTTTGGACCAAGTGAGCTTTGTTATAGATTCGAAACAACACAAGGAATGGTTCATTGCTACGCTATTTCCCCACATTAGACTACCATTGATGCAGCAGAAGGTTGCATCGCAGGAAGAGGCCTTGGAAATTGCAATGAAGCTGGAGGCTTCGCCGATTGGTGAGACTAGTTCTGGGATGTCTCAGATCTAGAACTAGCTGACCACCTTGACACTAGAACTGCAAAGCATGAAGAATGGAAAAGAACAAAGGTATGAACCTAGGCATGAGGTCTGGTGTACAGGTTGTAAAGGAGAAGGAAATGACCGGGAGCATTTCCCTTTATTCCGCGACTATATTAACAGCGGTGCACCCAATCCAATAATTCAGAATCAGGCCCCATGGTGTGAAATTTGTAGAACGATAGGACACAGACCTGAAGATTTCTATCTCATACAGAAATATGTGAAAACACCTAAAAATTTATACTGCACTTTCTATAAATCAGTTGGACATGATGAATCCAATTACCACGCATATGAGCTAATGAATGAAAGAAAATGAGATATGGACTCAATGAGAGGCACCGGCTTGTACCGCATACAAGAAGAAAACCAACCCAAACAAGAAAATGCACAATATGATCAAGGAGGATATAGAGGCCATGGTGGTGGATACCGCGGCAGAGGAAGAAATGCTGGACTGACGTAGGGAAGAGGTCGCGACCAGGTCATTTGTTATAATTGTGGCCAGCCAAGTCATGTATCTAGAGATTATGTTAACCCATGCACTACATGCAACTATTGTAAATAATTCGAGCATGTGATTGAAGATTGCCCAGTGCTAGAGGTGGGAATGTAGAAAAGAAGACGAACAGAGGGACCAAATCCAAACATCCAGTGGATCGCAGCAGAGAATAGACCAGTGGACCCGAGCATTAATGTGGTCATGCACAATGGTGCCGATACAGGTTGCGATAGGGGAGCAGAAGCTTCCAAATCAGGGGAGGTGCACACAAAGAAGACCCCTATTGAGACAGTATGGATAAGGAAATCTCCAGGAAAAATACCTGATCTCGACCTACGAATGAACAAGGAGGTCTTTATCGACACGCGGGATACCTTTAGAGAATCGACACCAAAGTCACAGAGGATCCCGTTGCGCAGTGAAACACGGCATGTTGAAGACATGCCAGCGGCCTATGACAAAACAAGTACCGCAATGGATGTCAACACTTCTGTTGCGCAGTTCCTGCGAAGCTGTATGAAGCTACTAAAAAGTGAAAATGCTATAGTAGAGCTACAGAAGCTCATAAACCAATATGAACCACATATGGGAACATAAACTTCTGATAGCGCAGTACATCACATAAGGAAGCATAAAAGAACAGGCTGAGAAATGAGGCTTACCGCGCAGATAGGACATTTTGAAATGGATGAATTCATCCTCAATCTGGGATCTGAAGTGAATGTCTTGACTAAGCAAACATGGAAGCAGATGGGTCGACCAAATTTGTTATGGTCACCTATCCAATTGAGAATGGATAACCAAAAGAAATTCATATCTTTTGGCTGGTTAGCTAATGTAGTGGTCAACATCGATGGAGTCCAAAGTCTTGCATACTTTGAAGTTATCGAGATTGTGGACGATAGTCAGCCTTTTCCTGCACCGTTTGGAATTGACTGGGCCATATTGGATAACCTGGCTATCATAGACCTAAAGACAAAGAAGATGATATTTGAAGGAAATCATCTTAGGGTCATCGCACCATTGGATCCTAAAGATGGGGACCAATACAGTGAGCCGATTCAGGAGGAATCCAAGGCTCAAGACTTGGATAGACTATACCAGATCACCGCGAACCAAGAGGATTACATTAATCCAAATGCAGATGGTACACTTAGTTGGAGATGTGACAGCTCCTGCATCTCTGACTTGGAGGTGGGACTGGAAAATTGGCAAAGCCGCATGCATGAAGTATCAGCGAGAAGGCGTGAGTAGGTTACGAAATCGCTGCACTGGATCGAAAAGGAGGTAAGTCCCATTCCCACATATGATGGTTTTGCTAATGTTTATACCTTTATCCAAGAATATACTGCAGCAGTTCCAGATAAGCATAGGTTATGCGCATTGGATATTGCACTACACGACACACCAGCTAGATGGTGGGCTGCACACAAGCAGACATTGACCACTTGGGATCAATGCAGGATTAAGATGCAAATTTAGTTTGCCAACAGGGTTACTTTACCCTTTGAGAAGTTTAATGGATAGACAGATCCTAGCTAGCATCTTGAAGTCTGTTCGCAGGCATGGCTGGGAAGGCCACATGAAGAATGGGTGCATCTCTTGGTGCATACCCTGGAAGATGACATTCTGAAGAAATGGTACCTAGACCTGGAGTTGTGCGGGGAAACCAATGATTGGGAGATGTTGGCTACGAAATTCTAGAGGGACTTCAGCTTTGAGGATGAGAATCCGCTGATCCATGAGGCATTGCAGATAATTAAGGAACACATATTCAGGGGAGACTGTCTTCGCAAAGATACGACATGGGAAGCATTCTTCGAGGCAGATGGCATTCCTGTGAACCTAAACCTAGAATGGAAGGAACATGAAGAACATCCCATAGAGTGTTATAACCTAGCTGAAGAAGATGACGATAGCAAGGAAGACGATGAGGATGATCCGCGCAACGTAAACATACCAGAATCGGAGGGTGCGCGCGATGTAGAAGGACCTCCGTTGGAAATCCCAGATATGAGCGAACTAGTAAAGACACAGAAGGTTAACATTGGCACAAGAGAAAAGCCAAATTTCTCATCAATTGGAGACTATTGGGATGATCAGACTGTTGCAGAGATCGCAGACACTTTACATGAGTATCAGGAGCTGTTTTCGACAAAATTTACAGAAATGAAAGGAATTTTGGGAGACCTAGGAGTCATGAAGATCCCCTTGAATCCAGGTGCCAAGCCTGTGAAGCAGAGGCCATACAGATTGAACCCACGGTATAAAGAAAGAGTCCACGCAGAGTTGGATAATATGCTAGAAGCAGGAATCATTGAACCTGTCGAGGAATCCGAGTGGATTAGCCCCATGGTCGTTCAGAATAAGAAAATGAAGGGTGAGATCAGGATTTGTGTGGATCTCAGAAAAGTGAAAGATGCTTCTATGCACGACCCATTCCCCACTCCTTTCACAGAAGAAGTGCTTGACAATGTTAGAGGGAATGAGACCTATTCCTTTACAGATGGTTTCTCCGGGTATCATCAGATCAGAATTGACCCCATGGATAGGCATAAGATGACGTTTTCTACAGAATGGGGGTCGTTCTAGTATATAGTAATGCCCTTTGGCCTAAAGAATGCACCTGCCATCTTCTCCAGAGTTGTTGTCGCAGCTTTTAAAGACTTCATGCACAGGTTTCTGGAAGCCTACTTTGACGATTGGACTGTCTTTGGACTATTGAAGAACCATTGCACAAATCTGAGAATGATGCTTAACAAGTGTAGACAACATCAGATCTCATTGAATCTAAAGAAGTGCATCTTCTGTGTTCCATACATAATTTTACTCGGACACATTGTCTGTAAGCAGGGATTGATGGTGGACCCTACGAAGATTGCCATTATTGTAAATTTGCCCACACCAACTTCCGCTAAGATGTTGCGCTCTACCTTAGGCCATACTGGATATTATAGGAAGTTCATCAAAGGTTACGCATAGATAACTGCAGCAATGGAGAAGTTGCTAAAGAAAGACGCACCGTTCATTTGGAACGCAGAGTGCGAACAAGGTTTTGATACACTAAAGGAGAAGATGGTTACTACACTGATCCTCGTCTTCCCAGACTGGGCAAAGCCATTCCATGTACATGTTGATGCATCATGCATTGCCTTGGGAGTCGTATTAGCTCAACCAGGAGAAGGAGGTATTGACCACCCCATCCCATTTTCAAGTAGGAAGCTCTCAACAGCAGAAAAGAACTACACTACTACTGAGAGGGAAGGCCTTGTGATGGTATATGCGCTGTAGAAGTTCAGACACTACTTGCTTGGTGCGCACTTCCTTATGTTCACTGACCATTCTGCATTGAAATACTTGGTCAATAAGCCAGTGTTAGGGGGGTGCGTATGCAGATGGCTGTTACTATTTTAGGAATATGACTTTGAGATTGTTGTTAAGCCAGGTAGGCTAAACTTGGGACCTGATCACCTCTCTAGGATTGAGTCAGGAGAAGAACCAACAAACATTGAAGACAGTTTGCCTGATGCGCAATTATTTGCTATACAGGTTGCCAATGATTATTATAAGGACATCATTGATTTCTTAACAACAGGACTAGCACCAAAGGAGTTCTATGTCCAACAGAAGAAGCAACTGGTAGTGCGCGCTGTAGACTTCACTATTATTGTAGGTCAGTTATACAAACTCGGAGAGGATGAAGTCTTGCGCAGATGTGTACTAGACCATGAGAGACCATTCATCCTAGCAGATGCGCACTCAGGGATCGCAGGAGGTCACTATGCAAGAAGAGCTATCGCATAGAAGATATTGCGCGCAGGGCTATGGTGGCCTACGATCCATAAAGACTCTAAAGAACACTGTCGAAACTGCGATGTCTATCAGAGGACAGGAAAACCTTCACGCAGAGATGAGATGCCATTGAATCCGCAGTTGACCTTGCAGGCATTTGAAAAATGGGCCATTGATTTCTTGGGACCTATAAACCCACCAGGGAAGAGAACTGGTGCGAGGTACATCATTACTGCAACTGACTACCTCACCAGATGGGCAGAAGCAAAACCGGTGAAGGACTGCAGCGCAGGTACTTCCGCGCAGTTCATTTTTGAAGAAATATTGTCAAGATTCGGATGCCCAAAGATCTTGATGAGTGATCAAGGCACTCACTTTTTAAACAAGACTATTGAAGCTCTCTCAGAGGAATTCCATATCCATCATCAGCGTAGTACACCATATCACCCACTGGCGAATGGCACGGTTGAGGCTTTCAATAAAATATTGGAGAATGCGCTGACTAAAGTTTGCAATGTCAATAGAGATGATTGGGACCTGCGCATCTCATCAGTGTTATGGGCATACAGAACCACTTGCAAGAAATTGACGGGGCACACACCCTTTCGATTGGCCACTAGCAAGTCTTGAAATACCACGAGAAAGCATGGCATGATCGCCATATAAAGAACAAGTGCTTTCAGGTAGGTGACCTCGTCCTCCTATATGATAGCAAATTCATGAAGTTTCCTGGTAAATTTAAGATGCATTGGCTTGGTCCATATACTGTGATACATGTTACTAACATTGGTGCAATCCAGTTAACCACCTTAGCTGGTGATACCTTACCAAATTTGATAAATGGAAGTAGGCTAAAGCTCTACCATGATAGTTCTGCTTCACAGAATCTTGAATGACAAGCAGAGGAAGAAATTTCTAAGTGTCAAGTACAGTTGAAATTGGACAATGGAAATGTAAAGGAGTTTGTACATGTACTAGAAGAGAGATAATGTATATGCCGCGAAGAACCGCTAAAGCTAAAAAAAAAAAAAAAGGAAAGAAAAATGGAGCCATGCAGTAACTGCGCAGGATCAGAGATGGCCTGATACGTAGCTCAGCGCAACACTCAGAAAAATAGCCGTTACACTGCCTTTGAGAAAAATATAGCCGTTACGTGACCGTTGCAAGCACTCGCTTGTTAAATTAATGCAAAGATAGCCATTTTGAACACGCTGACGAAGAAAGGACTGAAGGATTTGTTCGATTTGGCCAACAGATATTACATTTAATGCTCATCTAGCCGTTGGAAGGCGCAGAGAGACTCACCTGCGCCTATAAATAATGTCGCATAAGGACTCGCGGGCGTTACCAAACACTTAGAATTTCTATGCATTCGCTCTTGTGTTAGAAACCCTTAGTCATATTTCTGAAACAGTTGCCTACTCTCGCCAGTGAATGTCCAAATCACCAGACAGAGAAGAAGAGCTTACACTTCAAGAAGCAATCAGAGTCTTTCAGCACGGGGGGATTATAGAGTTAATGAAAACCCTACCAAGAAGGTTGTATTCGAACACGGGCAGGCATCTTGAAGATCACCTTGACATAATCCAATCATGCAGGACAAAGGGAAAGACATAGTCGCGCCACGAAGCAAGACCCCTAAGCAAGGCCAGATGGTGCCACGATCGTCGGTATTTCAGAAGGAACCCTTAAAGATGACACCAGAATACATATCACCATGGGCGCTGGATGCCCTAGTCTACAAGCTGCTTAAGAATTCCCACTATGAGATCCCGTTGTCGCTAATTTTGAAGCACATAAACATTACCAGCAATTTTCTAGGAAAGATTCCAAACTGCAAGTGGGAAGACCATGACCTCCTGGGGGTGTAGAAGGAAGAACCCCATGATCCCAAGTTTCCACACTTCCAGCCTGACCAATATATGTGCTGGAAGAAAGACGCTAAAGGTGTACTCAACTAAGTCACCGAGAGTTGGCTTACACCGGTAGCCCAGTTAGGCTTGCTGGACCTACTGCGACTACCACATTTTGACCGATCACCAGAACTAAATGTAGTGTTTCGCACTTTGATGGCGCGAATTCACCAAGTTTACTTATGGATGGATCGAAATGTGGATTTGAACATTGACTTAATCCACCGCATAATAGGATTAAGCAAGCGTGGCAAGGACCCCAAGCAGTTCTTCCAAGGGAAGAGCAAAGAAAAAGAAATCGTCACAAAAATGAAGCAGAGCCAGGCACTGGTAAAAGGAAAATGAGGTTTTCCGACAGAAGAAATTGAGGACCGAGTGACCAAATTTGTCACATAGTTGCTCGCAGGAAAAATCCTCAGAACAACAAGGCCCTCGGAGGTTCCTGTAGGTGCAGTACTACTCGGTGCCATGGTGGCTGAAGGGACTGAGTTTAACTGGTGTTAATACCTTTTGAATGAGTTCCTGGAAGAACTCAATGACACCCAGGTTAATGGAGGTTACTTCCACTTCACGTGGTTGATTATCCTCATTGCATTCGTAGGATGGAAGGAACCAGAAAAATATGTCGGCTTCATTACAGAAAGCAATGATCCCAGAGGATTCCATTATGCCAACCTCTGGGAAAATTTGAACGAGTAGTGCCAACATGCAACAACCGAGGTCTTTTACCAATATTACATCCAGCTGTGAGAGACAATCACGCGCACCTCGCATATTACAAAGCAGGTAACCTCAAAATATATTCGCATTGTTGATTTTCAGGATGACATGCGTTGTATCTTTATTGCCCCCAAAGTGCAAACAAAGAAGTCAGAATGGTATGTCGAAAATTACCATATGTATGAGGAAGACATCGACATTATCATGAAGGAGTCACCGGCTGAGTTCCGAGTCGAGGTCACGGACATTGAGACCGACTCAGAGGAAGATGAACCGATTCCGCCACCATGCCCAATTACTGAAGAAAAATGAAAGAGGAAAGAACCTGAAACCCAGCAGAAGCCAAAGGCGTGGAAGAAGATGAAAGCAACAAAGAGTCAATCTGAAACAGTGCTTAATGAAGAAGACTTCGACATGATTGCAGAAAAGCTTTCAGAGCAGATGTAGCAGCTAATGATAGGAAAAGAGCAGAAGGACAAGACCATACAGGATGACCTGCAAAAGACTAGGCTCGCACTGCAAGGGCTTATGAAGAAGATGGACGATGTGCAGAAAAGACTACCCATGCCGCGCGACTCAGAGTCAGAAGGGAGGTTCGGAGGAACCTCGCAGCAGAAACCCCCACAGCTAGCCATCATGCTGCCAACGAAGACAAGAGTTGTCCATCTAGATCCAATAACAATCTCACTACCAATGTCAGAAGAAGTGCTTCTGGATACAAAGAATGTCGAGTGTGTAGAGCTCGACTTGGCCAAGATCCCGCTACTAGGTCTGCACTATCTGCACCTGCAGATTGGGGATGAGATGCGTGATAGAACTGTTGATGTAATGAAGGCAGAAGTTGAGCTGTAAGCAGCCAATAGACAGCTCCAGGAGTCAAGCTCACACACCACGATGGAACTACACGATGAACAGGACCGACGGCTGCGATTGGAGGCCACTATTACTTTTGTCGCACTGGATATTCAAGAGTTGCAGGTCCAATATGATCATGAGGATACCGTTTTGAGGATAGGAGACATGGTATGATCCCTCAAAGTACAAATACAGGACAAGGAAGTACGCTATGATGTTGACATCGCCTTCCTCATGGAAAAACTCAACCCACAGGTTATATTAACTGAGCAGTAGTTAAGAGAACAAGCAGTTAACGCCACGGCACAGAACATAACCATTGAGATGGCTAAGTGCCAAGGTTTGTTGGCAAAGACTTCAAAGGCATTTACTGCCCTTGAAGAGGATCCAGCGCTATTGCAAGTAAAGACCGCAGTAAAGGAAAAGTAGTCTGCGCTTGAAAAATTGGACGCAGAAGTCAAGGCCTTTCCACCCAGGGATAGACTGCCGAGGTATAAGGAGATCTCAAGTTTGAAAAAATAGGTCCAAGGATTAGGAGAAAAAGAGACTGAGATGGATAATTAGTCGCAGCAACTCCTAGACGATGCCACGGCAGTATCGAAGCAGATCGAAGACAAGTTGAAAGATATCCACGACAACCAGGAGCAGGTACAAGGGTAGATTGGAGAAGAGATAACCCCAGCATTGCTTAACACAGTAAAGCAAGTCGAGCAAGACACCAAGGAAGCAGTGGAACAATTGATCGGCATTTACAATCAGTTCATGGCCAAGCTAGCTCCACAGGTCATGGAGCAGATCGAGAAGGGCGAAGCAGAAGGTGGCTCGGGGACGAGCCACATGTAAGTGTTAGGGGCATGTTGGGCCTGGCCCAAGATGGGGCAATTTTGGATAACACAAGGAGGTTTAGCTGCGAAGTTGAGCGCAGCTCAACAAATGAGATAATTTTGTACAAGTATGGGGGATACTGCGAAGTTGCGCGCAACAACCAAATTTTGGCAGCACTTCAAAGGGTGCTATGAAGATCAGTGCTGTGAGGAAGCAGTGCTGTGAAGTGATCAAGCCATGTGGAGCCAGCAAAGCAGAGTGCTGGACGAAGGATGGTCACAGGTACTAGATAGACCATCGATGGTCTAGTTTTGGCAAAGATGCTACAAGAAGGCCGAGTGGCGGCCTTGAGCAAATCAGGAAGGCCGAGCAGTGTCCAGGTGTAAATGGACGTTCGAGGAAGGGAGGCTTGGTGAAAGTGACCTGTTGGCATGCACGCAACAGAAAGGACGATAGCGACAGGCTGAACGTGTGCATGATCGCCACGATGGAGCACTCACTACCAAAGGCCAGCAAGTCGGTTTAGAGAAAATGTAGCAGTTTTGGAAACCCTAAGGGTTTCAGCCTTTAGCATTGTAAAGACATGACCTATGGGCATGATCTATTTAAGAAGGCAATTTTGTATGGGGAAGGGTTAATTAGGGTTATAGAGACTCTTATGCTTCATTTTTGTATTGTGAAACATTTCTGACTCGAACATATTGTAAAGGCTCTGCAGCTGAGTGTGCAGAGACCTAGCCAAGAGAGAAGAGAGTATGCAGCTGAGTGCGCAGACTAAGAGTGGTTGTCCCCTTCCCATTAAAGATATATATATAACAACCATTCTTGTGGACATAGCTTCCCACCCGAGGAAGTGAACCACGTTAAATACTGTGTAATGTGATGTGGTTGTGTAGCGTGCATTTATCTGTTTTCTGTAAATGAATGCCTGAACTTTCCCTTGCATATTGTTATTGTTGGACTGTTGTATGTATTTGCCATCAGGAGAGTATGGAAATAATATGTTAATTCTGCATGAATGGTTGAATGGTGAATGTTTAGTCTTTATGTATGAAGCAGTGAATCAGTTACCTATTTAAGCGTTAAGAGATTGCTTAAGTACTTTCCTATACGCAACAGATGAATGTATGACAGTGATTTGTATCCACGGTGGGTGCTTAAACCATGACCATTCTAAGTGTATAAATGAATGTTAGAGTAATAGTCATTTAAGTGCATGAATGAGTGGATGAGTGATACTCATTTCAGTTCCTTAAGCATTTTCGAGTACTTAAAGTATCAAGTTGAAAGGTATTTCTCGCAGTTTCCGTAAAAGTCTCGCGGTAGAAGGACTTAAGGGTGCGGATCACGGTGTTGTCCCTCACCGCGCAGTCTTGTCTCGCAACGCTTGGTCCCTGCCGCACTGCACAGTACATCCGATTGGAAAACTCATCACATACTGTGGAAACCTGATTCTGCAGTACCCCATAGATACACCTTGGGTGAGACCTCAACCTGCTAGCAGGTTGTTGCCGAAAGGGTTGGTGCGAAGGGGTTTTGTTGGTTAAGGGGAAACCGCAAAGAACCCGGGTCTTTCTTTAAAACCCTATGGAACAACACATGTGAAGCTAACATCGCCACTCAAGTTCCCAAGTATGTATTGTATGCCATCTATCATACACTACACATGGATTAAAAAAATTATTCAGGGGAGCTTATCTCCACCATCAATTATCCAACTTTTAGAAAAATAAGAGATTATTTATGCCATTGTATCTAATTTATGCACTAGTATATTGTAATTCATTTGATAAGCTCTTTCTAAAAGAGGATGTCAACTTTAACACAAAGACAATACAATGTTTCTATCCATATATGTTGATGCGTAAGGTCTTGTTTCACTTCTATAGAATTCAATATGTTTTTGTCAAAAGATTCAGACATATGATAACTAAAAATGAACTTGATATATTGACTATGAAGTTTCAAACTTTCCTCAACGGGTAATGGGAGTATTTTTATGAGGAGCATCACACTTATACTAGGTTGTATGGTTTTGAGGGTAAACCCTACCTTGTACCAAAATTTGTATTTTATTGATATTTTATCAATGAATTCTACCATTAGTATGCAAAATAGTCCATTTTCTTTAATCAAAATAAGAGAAAATAGTTTATCTTATCTCCTTTCAAGTGTGTAGGTTTCTCTATGAAAATCATTGCCAACCTTGTCAAAATAACATACAGTTTTAATTATTTTGACCTTAAGGAGGTTGAAGTAGTTTGAGGCTTTGATCCCCAAGGCATTTTTAAGAGGCATATGGTGGCAATTAAACTTACAACACATGTTTGTTTGTGATGTGTGAATAGTCGAAAAGGTTACGAATAATGAGGACCTTGGCACATAGACCAATAGAGAAAATGAAATGCATAATCCAATTTGTAGTTCTAGAGGTAAAGGAAAGATGAGGACTCTCCCAAATGATGTCCTTACATTGGTTAGTTCAAACATAATGTTGAAGAAGAAGGTCCTTTTGGATAAGGATATTCATGATGCTTATGACATGCCTCTTTCCTAGGGAAGAAAGAGAGGAAGATCTAGAGTCAATGGAGGAGAGGGTTACATTGCACACCCTGCTAAGAATATCCATTTCCCCATAAAAATTGTTCCTCTCACATATATGAAAGGAAACCAAAATAATATAGTTGAAGATGGTTGAGATGGTGGTGATGGAAATGATACAAATAAATCTAAACTTGAGAAGGCACTTGAAAATTCCTCTATGACCAAAAGAAAAATATCCAAGAAATACGATAGAGGGTAGCATGTTAGTACATTTGACAAGAATGTAAATAACATGGAAATTGACGATGATTTTGGAAAATTCTATGATTGGGAAATAATGCAATTAGAGAATAGCAAGTTAATTACAAAAGAAATCACACAACCATAATCGCCTACTTTTGAATACAATTCAATTACTCTAAATCATGTATATTTTTCCTAGCAAACCAAAAAAATTCATATTGGTAGGGTTAAAATCAAAGGGACACATATGAGCCTCCGAAATATAATACTATTATGCAAGCGTAGGAGCCACTCTTGTGGCCATCATGAGTGTGTCTTGCACCTACACTGTAACCCGTATGCCCCCCTAAAATTAATGTAATATGTGATGGAGGGGTGTTACATACTCCCCCCCTTCAATAAACTTCATCCTGAAGTTATCATTACAAGTTTCCCAATCCGAGTCACTTATGTTTCCTCCCTTATGCACCCTCACCCTAAGAATTCATACCATTTTCCACCTCCCGAATCTTCCATACCAATATTCCAGATGGTCCCTCTTGCCATGGCATGGTTCCTCTAATGTAACCTATCTATAGATCATATAGTAGGCATCGGATGTTCCCTGGGAAGCTTCCATGGCTTTTCCACCCTCCCAACTTCCGATAAATATGTGGCCTTATTGGAATTAATCAGATTTTGGGCCTCATTGGGATCAGTTGACATCTGGTTATCAATACACCAACCTCGACATTGGGATTATTGTACCCTAGGAATCTAAAAAGGCTAGCCTATACTCCTTCGCTATGCACCCTTATGGATCCCATACCTAGGCATCAGAATTCCCTCTATATACCTCCCCCCTTAGAATTTTGGAAAGTCTGTATAGGTAAAGAGCCATTGTCTTAGTATTGCCCAAGATCGACATACTGGCATGAGGAACCCACTAAGAGGGCCACCAGCCCCTAGGCACAAGCCCAACCCCTCTCCCTAGCCACCTCAGTTATTCCACAAACTTGATCAGATCGATGGGGCGATGAGGAGTGTTGCAGATCGACTCCTTAGACACACCTCCTTTGTAGTCGAGAGACAGGTTGACCCTGCTAGAGACTCAGGTATAGGGCCTTCACGAACGAGTCCGGATAGACCTGTGACTGGTGGTAGCCATTCTGGTCCTTCTAGTTCGACGGGGACAATGCCACATCTTTGTCCCCATTGCGGGCACACTTTCCCTAGCCCGATCAAGGGATTCTATATGGAGTAGGTTAACACTTTTTTTAATATGTTTTCAATCATCACTTGATAATTTGTAAAGTAATTTTAAAGTATTTTTGTTTGACTTAAAATATTATTTCAATGTACGGTTATTTAGAGCTGAGATGCCATCCTGGGAGAATGTAGTATCTCCCAACCTGGATGCAACAATGGCAGCTGCAACTGAAATTGTGGCACCTCACACGGAGGTATTTTCAGTACCTCACACAATATTGTTATTACTTATGGCATTTCTATTATTTATGTTTTTATATTTATTACATAAACGATGATAGTTTGTACAATATTTTTGAATATTTAGATTGCCTAAATAATTACTTGTTTAATATGTTCACAACGTGCATGCATTTTGGTGTCCATAGGTATTCCCAAACTACGATGATCAACCATCTCTGCCAGGGATTGGAAGATCACCATATACACAAGTACAATGTGCAGTTAAAAGCACACTTCTAATTTGAATTGTTACGACTTACTATGGTTTAATTTGATTTTTGTTTACTAAACTATTATATTAAAAATGTGTATGCAGGGGCCACCAACATCTGTAGGTGGCACAGTTCCCCGTCCCCCATTTAGTCCCATGTTTCCACCCTCTCCCATGAGTCGCTCCCATCGCATCCATCCATACCCCTCCCTCCGTCCAACCCCTCCCTTCCATCCATCCTCCCCTCTCCATCCATACTGCCCCCTCCGTCCATTCTCCCCCCTCCATCCATCCTCCCCCATTCGTCCATGCCCCCCCCTTTTATTCATCCTCCCCCATTCATCCATGCCCCTCAACTATCCATCCTACCCCATTTTTCCATGCCCCCCTTCCATCTAGCTTCCCCCCGTAATCCACAACCTCCCTTATATCCATCCTCCTCCCTCTGTTTAGGACCACCCTCCCATTCACCATCCCTCAACATCCCCCCTATCCCTTTTGGGTCGATACCCCCTATTGTATAGCTGGTAGGGGTTCATCGTCCACGATGTCCTCCTCCACCACATACAACCATATCCTCTTCCACCATATATTCTCCAGTTCCCGCCCTTATTGTGGAAACTACTCTTCCAGTATCCACCCATGTATCTATAGTAGTTGCACCCATAGTTGCTGCAACTACATCTGCTCCCCCCCATGATTGCATTGGAGCAGGTTGTCCACCCAACTGCTCCACTTGCTAGCCTGAAGCCCAGTCATTTCCATTGTCGGAGGTGTTCATGGTAAGAATGTTGGAATATTATCACCATCATCATTTGTATTTGCATGCATTCTGCATGCATGCATCCAGTCATCAATATGGTAGTCTCCCCAGCACATAGAGCTTATTTTCAGCCCCCTGGAGCCTATTTTTACCCATCAGTATCCCTCCTACCTACCTAGTGCTCCTTGTTTTCATCATCTGGATACAAATGCGCCCTATTACACACCTCTTGGATTCCATAAGTTAGTTCATGCATTGATTGCTTAGTTTATGCATTGATTGCTCAGTTTAATTGCCTGTAGCTTCCAGTTGTCTATATCAGAGTGCCACTTGAATACTGATAGTCCTCATGCGCCCACCTTGGAGTCTCCTTCCCTATATTTGTGCTCACATGACTCAGTTAGAATAAGAGAGACTCACATTGACTGATATTTGACTATTTGTGACTACTACCATTGATTGGGTGATGTCTCCAATGTTGTCCAAGCCACACCTTGGGGAGAATTCGAATCTCCATTGGGGTAATCAAATTCATTCTATTGTACTCTCATATTTTTTCCATCTTACAGTTGATGAATGACATTACAGCAGTTTTCCACATTCTTTGATTTTCATATGTGAATATTGATTCAATTCTATCTCTTCTTCTCTGCAATTCTTTGAGTGAAATTGTGAGGTTTGTTCAAGATGAGTGATATACACCTATAGAATATCACATGGTATCAGAGCTTGATACAACTATTCGAATTGCAACAGTTTATTGAACAATTGTTTTTCAGTAGAGCACCAAAAGCCTATGGATTTCCATAGCAAATCCTAGTGCCATTGCATTGAATTCACTGGAGCAATCCAGTGAGGTCTTTCCAGGTGTGAAGGATCCAGTCACATGCTCCCACTGTCCTAAAGCAATTTTCTTTAGATTCTGCAACAAAATAATGTATATATATCGCTCAAAAAATAATGTATCCCGTGTACAAAATGTGGCCTTGTGGGGCCATATACAAATAGAATTGACTGCCTCATGGGGTACATAAAAAATTGGCCTCCCATAGGCTCCATCTATACAAAAATACAAAATAGGGCCCAACACCCTATACAAAATACAAGAGTGACTAATCACTCGCATCTATCCCAATGGACCTAGTTGGTCTGGACCCTAGATCACTAATGACTGCACTACCTCTGGCCTCACCTTCATTGCTCCTGTATCCTCCCCCTACTAATCCCTCAAGGCAGGCCTGTGTCTTTGGAAAGGCATCTCCCCAATAGGTGGAGTTGGTCCCATTCCACCATGGGCCACATGATCTTGGTAGCACACTATGGCCAATTTCCATGTCACTCGGCACCACCCAGCTCCTAAATATGTTGGCAGATGCAGAGCATGCACCAACTCACCATCCTTAAGCTCAGATAGTCCCCCATCATCAATTCCCTCTATCATATATTTGAACCGTCTCTCCAAGTCAACAAGGATCGCCACTGCATGGTCCATAAGGTTGTTCCCTCGGCGGGAGTGCCCCCGACAGTAGCTCTACTCACTACACTAGCACTCCTTGCAGGTCCCACCCCCTTGTCACACACATGGCATCACCCTGCAACTTGTGGGGGTCTCACCGGCCCAACATATCCATCATAGATAAGAACTCACAGTCAATATCCAATATACATGCAAAATATGTGCATAAATCAAAATCTATGTGCAGAAAGTAGACTATCTAAAAATATAAATGTGTAAAAACATGGCAAACCTATGAGATCCCACCCATGATTTGGTACCGAAAACTCTAAATCACCCTAGCAATCCATGCCACTCCAGGGGTACCTCTCCATGGGGCTAATGCGATGCTCCCACACATTTAAGTAATGGACGGTGAAGATATGACTGATATACCCTCCACCAACCCAAGGCATTACTCACCCCCAACACATCATCCAAGGATCCTAGGGCCCCCTTGCAGGTACCACCACCTGTGGTCTCAAGGATGAAAAATGCTTGAAAAAATACAAGCACAGTATGCTCCGGTGGAGAAAGGTCCTCTCGCCTATACCACTTTGGGCGTCCATCAACTGTGTAATTATTCCCCTCAGTAACATGGACCCCCATGCAACTCAGTGCCCTGCTAGCACCCACTCCACTGATCACATTTTACCTCTCGTAATCTTGTACGGGGATGCTACCACCAACACTCAAAGAATGGTGGTCGCCACTGCCCAGAAAATGCAATTATGAATATGACTCACAAGAATCTACCCCGAGCTCACTGGTGGAATCCATGAATGGATACCTAATTAGGGTAGCTAAACCGGAAGTATACTTTAATTATCGACCAGGGAGCGTACAAACTTAAGAGCTTCTAAGCACTGTATGTGCTCTATAGGATATAAGTGTTCGTCGTTTAGGGTGTTGGAATGTGTCTTAAAGGTTTCTCAAGAAGGAATTGAAAGTGAGCTATTTCTAAACAAAGAATGAAAGAATATCAAAAGGTTGTAAACCTATGAACTGGAAATGCTGAAACTGGTAGATCTCTATGCTAAGAATTAAATGCTGGGAAACTGTAAATCTAGTCTGAGAAGTAAATATTGAAAGCTTGGAAACTTAATCTACAAATAAAATACTGAAAGCTGGAAATTTAATCTAAGAATTGAATACTAAAAATCAATCAAACTTTTATCTATTCAAATCTAATACCGAAAGTGGTGATCATTACTCTATTCAAATTAAAGAACTGAAATAATTAACTTCTATATGATCAAACTCAGATAAGGGAAATATGCATGGAATTGCAGATCTAAATTGTTGTCTAGAATTAATATAAAATGCTGGAAAACAGGGGTAAAATATGCCTGTGCAGAATGCATGTGCAGGACTATGGAAAGCGTGTTACGAAACTACAGAATCAATATTACCAAACTACAAAGAAAAATCACTGAACTGAAATAAGAATCTGTTGTTCAAACCATTATCAAAGTACTTCACATAGTATGATTATTAAACCAATGAGCAAAACACATGAGAAATACCTGAAGTAAAACGAGGCTCCTGACCTACGTGTTGAGGGGGCCCTCCCCAACCCGTATTTCAGGAGTGAAGAAAACTTATAAACTCAAAGCTTGAAATAACATCAATTCTTCCATTATTAAAATCGTAACTTCATGTGTCTAAAAAACTCTTAGAACAAAACTGTCTCGAATAACATATGCTTAATATAAGTTCTAAAAAATGCCAACAGGAACCCCTTGCTACCCAAGAGGTCCATATATATAACTATTCTGAATCACAACCTGACTCTATGCTTTAAATGTGGATCCTGCTAAACACGAGTTTTCTTCTATAAATTAGGAAAAAGGGCACTGAGCCACTCGTGGTCTTTTAGTCTTCAAGCTGGATTTGATTGTTTTCTCTTAGATCACCTGCGCCTGCTCATTCATACTTATTTCCATATAATTAGCTCATATAAAACGCCTTTAATCATAAAAGAATAATCTCTAAACTACTCTATTAAATAATCAAAACAAATGCATTATTCCCCACAAACAGAGGTATTTTCCTTATCCATTATTGTGCTTGTGTGGCATAAAAAGGCTATAGAGTACCTAATTTGGGACTCATCATCTCCCCCATATTGAAGGATTCACCCATCCCTGGGTGACATATTTTGTTCTTGTACAACTTCTCTGATATCCCAGGCAACGACCCTAGGGGTCCCTGCTTGTCTATGATAGTGTCATGTCCCAAATTTGGAATTGGGTCACAATGGCCTAATCACATTAGCCATATTCATTAGATTTTGTAAAATTGATGTTAAGGGTCAAATAATTGCCAAGGAGGAAAATTACTAGTTTCCTAGGTTTGGGGTGGAAGCTTTGGGATTTGGAATAAGGGGGATAATAAATGATGTTTAGACATTAGAAGGGTTCAAGTATTTAATAAATAGAGTGAATAAATAAATTCAAGAGAAATCATAGGTGACAAATGGTTTTGGAGACATATGGAGGATGTGGGACCCACACTAGCTTGATTTTTCATAATACATGGTATCTCTCTTTTGCAAATTCGAATTAATGGGAATGTGAACACTCTTGGGTGAGTTGGTAATTCATAACACATGTCATTGATCATATTAGGTCGAATTGGGAAGGATTGGTAACCTCCATGGAAGATAAAGAGTCAAAGTGGAAGTTTGTGGACACTTGGGCTAGATTCCCTAGCCCCTATGACACCAATGATGGAGCATCTATGACAACTATGACAAATTGCAGACCTGACCTCTGACATCTGACCACTATGACATGTCAGCCCCAAAAATAGGCTCAAGGAAGGCGAATTTGGGAGTTGGAGAAGCCAAAGAGACTCAAAATCGAATTTGGGAGAAGATGGAAGGTTGGAACTAGGAGACAAGTGGCAAATGTGGAATATTTCCTAAATGGAAATCTATTGAATCTATTGAAAGGATTTCGACCCTTAGAAGGATAATGTTGGTTATAAAATTTAGAAATGAAGTATGAGAATGGCTTTTGATCATTTGTAGAATTTGCAATTGCATTTGTGAAGAGGGAGAGCTAGTGGATGACTAGTTTCTTGCCTTAGCCAATTTCGAGGGTGAAAGATTCCCATCCAAGTTGGCAATTGGAAAGGCCATTCAGACCTTTCATTTGGAGCTTTAATGGAGTCTTTATTTGCAGGTGTAAGCTACAGGGAAGCTCATGGTTTCTTCTATTGAAGCTCGCTCCTTCAACCATTTCCAGTTTTGATGGCATATTCTTGATCCTTGAGGGAGGGCGTTTTTGGTGAGCTATTGTACTCTTTGGGGGAGCTTATAATGCCCCATTTCTTTTTTAATATGAAGTAAATACTCTATTATTCATCTCCAAAAAGTTTCAGGTCTAAATTCCAAGTAGAAATGTATAAATCTCATTTTTAATGGAAGAACAATGCCATTTCCCCACTACCTTGTTGTGAGCCAATGTATTGATGATGATTTCGAATGAATGGATGATTATCTGATATATTTGTGATAAATATAATGCCATGGATGTATTATACAAGTTTCATGTACTGTACTTGAGCATTTGAAGCATTTTTACTCAGTTTAATTGCATTGGGAGAAGAAATAGTGCCATTTCCCCAAGGGTCGAATTGGGGATTTTTGCAGTTGAATGGGAGAGGGTGAGAACAGTTGTAATAAACCATCAATGGTGCATATGAGACCTTAATAACATACTTAACACATTACATACCTCTGTTCATAAATTTGAGTGGGTTTGGAGGCATTTGGGAAGCCATTTTCAGTACTTACCTTAGGGGGATTTGAACCCCAAATTACTAGTAAAAATGCATACTTGGTCCAGAATATTAAGAGAGTTTGCAGAGGTCTTTTGGTGGCCATATGTTATCCCTGAACATCATATTCAAATCCTAATATCATTCATAAAACTTCCTTGAAGATTTGAAGGCATTTGGAGTCAATTTGAGACCTAGAGACCAATACTAGTCAAAGGGAAATCACTAGTAAAGTTACCTACATTGACCAGAATTGAAAGAGTATTTGCAGAAGTGTTTTAAAGGTACAAAGGCATCCCTGAAACACATATTTATGTTCTAATATCATTCATATACCTTCTCAGAATATTTGGGATCATTTGGGGCAAATTTGGGACCTAGAGATCGAAACTAGTCAAAGGTCGAACCAAGGAAAAATTGGAAAATTGCAATTTTAATAAAATTCCTAACAAGGGACATTACAGATAGCCCAAGATCTGGTCATCTCTGGTCCATGATATTTTCTCCTCCTCTCCATCGACCTGTTCTTTGATAATCAAAGGAAGAAAGAATGGTGGACTCAGTTTCATGCTTATCCATCTGAGCTGGTGCTTTATTAATGATTCCCTGTATAACTTAGACTTGGTGAGAGTAGTCTCTAGCCTAAGGGGGAGTGAGGCTCCCTCTTCTTCAAATCTTCTGCAATTCTTTACCATCTCTCGCCGATGCATTCCTGGAATTCCTTGTACGTGCATTGAAGGGTGAGGTCGAAATCTGTTACTGTCTCTTGTTGTTTTTCAAGAAGGATAGGAATTAAATCCTCATTTGTGGTGATAGTCCAGTGGTCCTGAATTACCCTTTCAGGATGAGTTGCTTCACCCCTGATCCATAATGGGTTTTTCCACTCCTCTGAAAGGTAGAGGTGAGCATCTTGTGCCCTCTCTAACTCATGGTTCATTCAGGAGCAGAGTTCTCTTAGCTAGAAGTCTCCCATATAGGGATTTGGTGACCAGTTGGGTGAGCTCGGCACTACGAAGTTATGCAAGAAAAACTCTCATAATTGGTCTTTCTCCAATTTTGTGCAGCTCAAAGAAGTGTCAATGAAATCCTTTGGAGTTTTTAATTCTAGAGGAAGGCCTTTCTTTAGCCTCTGTAGTTGAAATTTTCCCCACTTTTCCCTTAGGCAAACCGTATAGATTCTAGATGGTGGCCTGAGTCCCAACATATCATCATAGATCTTAGTAGTAGTAGTCAATGTATCCTCCAATTGTTGGATTTTCTGGTCTTTCTGAGCCAACTCCTCCTGAGCTTGGCCCAATTTCTCCTTCAGTGCTAAATTTTGTTGTTATGCCAGCTTTAATTCTCCTACGTGTTGCATTTTCAAAATCTAGGTCTTTTCATGTGCAAACAATGGGGTTGCTGGTGAAGCTGGCTGGCTTCTCTTGATCCTTGCTTCAATTTTTAATGTTTCCAACTCCTCCCTGAATTTTTCTAGTTCTGTCAGTGCCTCAGCTAGTTGGTCGTTGAATTCGGGGTTTACATCTTTATCAGCAGGATTCCATTGGAAAGCATCCTCTTCTTCTGGTGTAGTTGGCTCATCCTGGTCTATCCCAAAATCGTCATCATTAGATAAGTTTTGAATTATGGGGCTAGGATCCCTTTCTACCTTCTTTGCATGCTCATTTTTGGGCTGCTATGCGACCCTTTTACTTCTCCTTTTTTACCCTTACCTGCTGGTAGAAACCCCTGCGTATTTTTGACGGGAGGCATCCTTTGAATGCTTAATTCGAATCAAGGTGTCAGCCATAACTTCATTGTCGCTATCCAGGTCAATCTTTCTCTTAGATCCTGATGCAAAAGTGGATTTTTCCTTTGACCCAGAATCTAGGGGTATGCCTGGATTAGCTGCACCCCTCATTCTCTACACATCTTCAGCTGAGACCAACACAAACTCCTCCCACGAGAGTTCTAGAACCTGTACCATTAATTCTTCACAAATTATCAATTTGATTAGCCCATGGTGGGCTAGTGCATCTTCTTTTCTTTGAACTACCTTTTTTTCTCATTTCTCCCAGAGATTGAAGAAGATAATAGGGAATGCTGATGTTGTAATTTGGTGTAATATGGCCCCTGTGTCTCAGAAGCTCCAAAATTCGGAAGTGGAAGATCGGGACATAGCTAAGTCTCCCTATGCACGTTATATATTTCCGAACGATAGAAGCTATCTCGTCCTAGGGTGCTGGCATGGTGATTCTTTTGACTCCATTTTTGTCTTCTTCATAGACTTCCCCTTGTTCGAAGAAGGCTACCTTTTCCCTTTGGTTGGCTTCCCAGTCGTCTCTGCCCCAGTGCAGACCCATGGGAAGCCTTGTGTATTTCGTAATTGCCTCCTCGTCAAGTATGATACGTAGTCGTCTTATCCGAGTGACAAACTGTTCATATTTTATATGTTTCATGTTCATAGCAAATTCTAGGGCCACCTCAGTATTGGACCCACTCAGTCCCGAGATAAAGGGCATCTAGCTCGCATCACGGAGGATTGATAAAACCTGTGGGTTTTCATAAATGGGCTTGTGATCCTCCGACTCACTCTTTTTGAATCCCTTCGTCATTTTTGAATTTTTCTACTATAATCAACAAACCATAAAGTTCTAAGTGGTGGATGACTTACCTCAACTAGTCGGGATTGATCACAGGCTTGAAGGGTATCTTGCTGGCTGAGTGATGATACGACCCTCCAGTTTTCTTGCTTCTAAGAAGCTTGCATTGCCAAATTGGGTCTTTTTGTAGATTCTGCTTCCTTATTTAGCTATTTTTACGCACTTATCCCGATCATTGTGCATCGTACTTGCTGCCTTATACATTCCTTTCCATTATTTCACCCTGCGTTTCTTTCCATCATTGTACATTGCGTTGCTGTTTTGATCATTTGGGGATATAGCAGTTAGATGTGGAGGTTTTCACTTTCTGACATGTCTGAGATAGGTAATCATGATTCTCTGAGGTTACTTTGAACCGTGCCGCTGAATTAACTTAAAAGTTGTCCTCAGCTTTGGAAAATAACCATTTTGTGGGGGATTATGATTTGATTTGAAAATAAAATAAAGACTTAAGTGATTACATTCCATGCTATCGTACTTGAGTGTATGATGCGTGTCTGATTGTATGGGCGCAGATTTATGTAGTTGAGTTCAGGTGCGTCTGTAGTTAATTTGGTCATGTCAATAGTGCTGCCTTTTTCCTTCTGCTGCCAGTTCTCTTGAAATTGTTTCCTTTGCTTGCATGACTATTTGTGCAAATTTTGTTGATTTGAATTTTCATTTTGATCATCATTGCGTAGTGGTGGACTCCAGTAGTGGATACCTAATTAGGGTAGCTAAACTAGAAGTATACTTTAATTATCGACTAGGGAGTGTACAAACTTAAGAAGTGCTAAGCACTGTATGTGCTCTATAGGATAGTATTTGTCGTTTAGGGTGTTGGAATGTGTCTTAAAGGTTTCTCAAGAAGGAATTGAAAGTGAGCTGTTTCTAAACAAAGAATGAAAGAATATGAAAATGTTGTAAATATATGAACTAGAAATGCTGAAACTGGTAGATCTCTATGCTAAGAATTAAATGTTGGAAAACTGTAAATCTAGTTTGAGAAGTAAATACTGAAAGCTTGGAAACTTAATCTAGAAATAAAATACTGAAAGCTGGAAATTTAATCTAAGAATTGAATACTAAAAATCAATCAAACTTTTATCTATTCAAATCTAATACCGAAAGTGGTGATCATTACTCTATTGAAATCAAAGAACTGAAATAATTAACTTCTATATGATCGAACTCAGATAAGCGAAATATGCATGGAATTGTAGATCTAAATTGTTGTCTAGCATTAATATAAAATGCTGGAAAACAGGGGTAAAATATACCTGCGCAAAATGTACATACATGACTATGGAAAGCATGTTACGAAACTAGAGAATCGGTATTACTGAACTATAGAGAAAAATCGCTGAACTGAAATAAGAATCTATTGTTAAAACCATTATCAAAGTACTTCACATATTATGATGATTAAACCAATGAGCAAAACACATGAGAAATACCTGAAGTAAAACGAGGCTCCTGACCTACGTGTTGAGGGGCCCCTCCCCAACCCGTATTTCAGGAGTGAAGAAAACTTATAAACTCAAAGCTTGAAATAACATCAATTCTTCCATTATTAAAATTGTAACTTCATGTCTCTAAAAAAGTATTAGAACAAAACTATCTCGAATAACATATGTTGAATATAAGTTCTACAAAAATGCCAACATGAACCCCTTGCTACCCAAGAGGTCCATATATATAACTATTCTGAATCACAACCTAACTCTATGCTTTAAATGTCGATCCTGCTAAACATGAGTTTTCTTCTATAAATCCAGAAAAAGGGCATTGATCCACTCGTGGTCTTTCAGTCTTCGAGCTAGATTTGCTTGTTGTCTCTTAGATCACCTGTGCTTGTTCATTCATACTTATTTCCATATAATTAGCTCATAGAAAACGCCTTTAAGCATAAAATAATAATCTCTAAACTACTCTATTAGGTAATCAAAACAAATGCATTATTCCCCACAAAGAGAGGTATTTTCCTTATCCATTATTGTGCTTGTGTGGCATAAAAAGGCTATAAAGTACCTAATTTGGGATTCATCACTCACCGTTGCATCATCTCCTCCATAGTATCTGTCCACTAGACCTATGATACTCTTCGCATTCCCCATCTAAGGCTGGGCCACCTCAATAGCCCCATGGGGAGATAAACCTATTAGGAATTAGATATCCTGGTCTGTAATGAGGAGATCCTGATCTCCCACCCGAAAGACCCCCTATTAGGGTTCCATGTAAAAATTATCCACCGCGGTAGAAATTCTGCATACTGGAGCAGGGGGCACTTGAAGAAATTCAAAATCCCCACATTTCTAAGTGTATATGTGGCCACTAAATCCCCTACCATCTAGGTCACCAACTTGTCATAGTGGTGTTCTCACTACTCAACGATGTGTGCCATCACAATCACTCACAAGCAATTGCACACACATAAAACATTACATATAGGTTACCCGTGGCCTCCAAAATTCCAAGTGGGACTTAAAACATCATATAGCATAGATTTTTCCCAAAACAAATGCATTGATAGCGCAACATACAAAAGTCTAAGACACACTTATCACGACTATATGTCAGTTCCCCACGTGACCATAGTCACGCTGGACTCATTCATTTTCAGCTGCATTGTTAGCATGACTGTCCAACAGACAGACGCACTGCACTAGCGCACGCCCGAGGCATCGAATCCCCATGAGACGTACAAAAATCATGGATTTTCCACACGATAATTTCATGTGATTCTCAAAAATCATGCGCGGTAGGTAGTTCGTGATAATGAATTTTTTGTGCAATTGCACGGGAAAACCAAAAATCGTGTGCAGTCTCCTTTTAGACCATAAAAAGGGGTTGTACAGTCCTAGGGACCACAAACCCTAAAAAATACCCCACCCAAAATGAATAGGCTAAGGTTTTGAATTACCTATATCTCACAGCTCGAAAATCGGATGCTCAGATCATCCATAATTGATGCAAATATATATGGATAAAAAAATACAAACAAAGTACAAATGAGCTCGAAAAACGGGCCCCACCCTTTTTATAGAGTGTTGAACAATCTTCCAACTTGTGATACAACCAAAGCATACCTCCATTTTAAGAATTGTTAGCACCACCAGAGTCAACATTTCGATACCTTTGCAGTGGATCTACCTTCACTTCTGTCTGAGAACCTTCATTTGACACTCATTTTTTCACACACTCCATAGGTGCATTAATTTTTTGTTACTATTTTCTGCATCATCAATACATTTGTCATGTTCTTTATTACACTTGGGTATTTGCACCGTGTGTGCAAGATAATGACCCAGAGCTGACTACCTCTTGTTTTTCCATTATAATAATAAGAATCGATCTCTTAATGATGGTGCCAAACTTCTATGACAGGTATCATCCCAAAACTGGCATCTAGGTAATGCTTTCCCTCTGTTCAGATTTGCATCTACCAGACATTCCCACAAATAACCATAGGGTCCTAATTTCCATTCATGGGGTGCCATCAAACTCATCACTGCGAATAACATACTCCCCCCCATTGGTGTGCACACCATTGCATCCCTGTCATAATTTGACACCCATGATGTTGAACCCCCACAAATTCAAGGAATTTGATCCCCATTTAAATGATTAACCCATAGTTCATCATTTTATAGTTGTGCATTTACTCCCCCACCTTCAATAGTCGATGCCATCAAATTCCTCAGGACATATTACGATCAAGAATCATCATTCACCACTCATACCTCCATGAGCAGTTTACCATCCACAATCTTCTTTGTAGCATCACCCCCACACAGACAACAATGGTTCCCCCACCCTCTACAACAACCAATTCTATTCAGTTATTGTTAGAGTAAATAACCCTCCTAGATCTAATGTTGATGAGTCCAATGGGCCAAAGCACATTCAAATCCACTTCCTGACTCACCCATGAGAACAATCCATAGATGTCGGGGTGACTTTATTGGTTTGAGGGTGCATTCCCTAATTTGGGGTATTTTTTAAATGATTTAAGGAAGAACATGAGTTATAGCTAAATCTTCTTCACTGATTTATCCTAAAATTAACTCTAACTAAGCCTTAACACTCATTAGCGCCCCAATTAAGTCAATAGCGCCCTTCTTGAGATATTTTAGGGACATGCATGTTTTCATTCAATTAACTGAGTGATCAATGAGTCCTTTTATCAATTAACTCAATCTAGGAGTGCATGCATGACTTATTGGGGTTATTTTCTCTCAATTAATCCTAACTATCCCTCTCTGCATGGCATAGGCTCTCTCTATATGGCATGGAAAATTCGAGTTGCTCTATGACCTAATTCGAAATTGTTCACCTATATATCGTAACCTCCTTCATTCATTTAGGTACTTTGATAATAAAATCATTGTATTTCTTCTCTTCAAAATTAATGTGTAATGATTCATTTATATTATTGCACAACTGTTCATGCTTGATTTAATCAGCATATCTTGTTAGCTTTTGCACCTATATCTATGAATGCTCAAATCTTATAGTTATTCATGTTGGAGCATTTTCCAACCACACATCATTTATTTAAGCCTTACATCTTAATTATCCATTTATCCTAAGTATTTTGACTCCATCATGTGCTTACATCATCAGCAGATCACAGTTTCAGTAAACTAAGTCTCCTCCTACATTCTAGGAGCGAATTGGGCATCAATTGAGCCTCCTCCTACATTCTAGGAGCCAACTGGGAATCAACTGAGCTGCCTCCTACATTATAGGAGCCAACTGGGCCACCTACTAATCCTCCTGCACCATTCAGGGGTTGATTTGCATGACTTATGCGCATTATTAGCCAACTGGTGAAACTAGGGCACCTTACTACACTGTTTGACCCGATCTGGTGTTATTCTCACCTAACATTCAGTTCAACTACAGACATATGGCGCCCTCCCTTATGTTTTGGAAATCAGCTGAGTTCTACATTGCATTAGACTCAGTTAGTCAGTTTCAGAGTCTTGTTGTAGGTACAACAGATCCCATGCTTCATTCTGATCATGGGAGCCCCATTTTGTAAATATAAAGGTATTTAGGTAAGTTTTGGATTTCGGTTTGCTATGGTACCATACCCTTTGTTTGGTTTGTTTAGTTATCATTATTTCCTCTGAAAATTTCTAAGTTTCTGGTTGTTTTCTTGATTTGTAGAAAATCTTAGATTCTTTGCCAAAAATTATTTTCTTACTGCAAATCCCGAAATCCCAAAATCCCACAATTGCGGATTGCGGGAATCGTTTGTTTTTCTTTTAGGATTTCGTCAACCCGAAACCCACAACCTGAAATTGCGGGTTGCGGGAAGGCCGTGTAAGCATTTTAGAATTTCCAATTCCGCAACCCGAAACCCGAAATTCCGAGTTTTGGATTGCGGAAACTCCTTACGCCAATAAATCGCGTTGTGTGTTTCTGAAACCCACAACCCGCAAATTGCGGATTGCGGGTTGCAAAAAAAGTTATTTAATTTTTAATATTTGTTTTCATTTCCGAAACCCAAAACCCGAATTTTGGGTTGCGGATTTCGGAAACATGTTTTTCTCATTTTGCGAAATTTGTAAAACCTGGAACCTGAAATTTCGGATTGCGTATTTCAGGAATTTTGAATAAATTTTATTTTTAAACTTATGAACCCAATCCCGCATCCTGCAAAAATTAATCCCAGCCATTCATTCCTTCTAATCCTATGGAACGGGACGCCACAGTTCGTCTCCCACAAATCTTATTTGATCGTTGATTCATTTTCATCTGATGGTTGGAATTACGTCGTTTGATCAAACCTGTGGTTTCTTTTCTCTTCGTCGTTTTGGAAGCCAACTTTTTTACTGTGATTTTTGTAAAATCTCAATCACAGCAGAACCTAGCTACTATGGATTCCTCACTAGTGAAAGATTGCACAACATTTGCAAGAATAGCATAAAATTTGTAAATGAATGAAGAACAATACACATGAAATGGGTGAATAATGTCAATATTATTAACTGTCCAACCTCAAAATAGGTTAAGAACACCCATATATACAAATCTGGAAGAATTCGAATCCATCTGGAGTGTTCACACTGATCTAGCTTAGAAATAGCTCAAACCCCCCTAGGTTGACCAAAATATCCCAAACCATCCCAAACTGGTTCAAATCTGCTGTGTGAATGCTGGGAATGACTGGACAGGCCCATGTGACCTCACACATGTGAAGAAACTGGTTGGTTAGAGGTTTGGTAGCTAAAATTGGCCAAAAATATGACAAAGTTGGCAAGATTGTCCACAAACTGAGCAAATGCGCCCTAGGTAGAAGAGAAGCATGCTGAATGCATTAATTGACCTGAGGAGGGCGCTCTAGGCATGCTGAATGCATTAATTGCCCTGGGGAGCGCTCCAAACAGCTGGTTTGACTCAGCACTTGTTCACATTTGCTAACTAGTTCATGATAATTGACCATTTAGTAGCTAACCAACTTAGGGATGTAATAATTAATCACTTGGGCACTAATTAACCATCATTAATAAATGATTAATGTACATAGGTGTAAAAATTTTCTAACACCCCCCCTTAAGCTAGACTTAGTGAAATATAAAAAATTAAGGCCTTGGCAACTAGGCTCAAGTCACCTTTTACATCATAAAATTTATTTGTCCATGTAACCAAGGTAAGGAGGAAAACCACATGGGAAATAAAACCTCCCCTCTAAAATGGACATGTGGCATATATCAGAATACACCAATCATCACCATGCATCACTCAGATCAGAATTATCACATGCAAAGGAATTGTGAAATTGAGATCTAGTTTTCCTAGCATCTTGGGGATCTCCCACAAGCTCTCCGGCACTTTGAATTGTTTTCTCTGCCCACTTGGGCCTTGAGGGAGGGATATGTTCAGAATCCATATCAACATCATCTTCAGAAATATCAGAATCAGAAATATCAGAGAAAGAATCACTACTTACTTCATCATCAAGACGAGGAAATGAGCATTCCCCATCACCTTGTTCACTAGCTTGCAAGAATTCTTCTTCTTCGAATTTGACACTTCTTTCGATGAAAGTTTTGTGAGTGGATGGATCAAAGAGCTTGTAGCCCTTGGAATCCTCTGCATACCCAACCATGATTGACTCCTTGCTTTGGGGCTGCAAGGCCTTTCTCTTCTCCGGTGGAATTCTGGCCCAAGCCCTTGAGCCAAAAATTCTGAAATGTGAGACATTGGGCTTGTGGCCCATCCATGCTTCAAATGGAGTGATTCCTTGCAATGCTTTGTGTGGTGCTCTGTTCTGAACATATGCTGCACAATTCATAGCTTCAGCCCATAATTTGGGAGACAAATCCCTTGCTTGCAACATGCAAGTTGCCATCTCTTTCAGTGCTCTATTTTTGCGCTCTGCAACACCATTTTGCTGTGGTGTGTAGGGCACTGAGTGTTGCATCTGAATGCCATGCTCTTGACAGAGCTGCTGCAAATTGTTATTGACATACTCTCTGCCATTATCAGTCCTCAAGACCTTCATGGCCTTCCCACTGAAGTTCTCAACCATGCTCTTAAAAATTTTGAAACATTCAAAGACTTCAGATTTTTGCTTAAGGAAAAATAACCAGCAGTACCTTGAGTAGTCATCGATGAAGGTGAGCACATAATTGCTGCAGCCATAGGAGGGTGTGGGGAGTGGCCCTATCAGATCAGAATGCACTATCCCAAGTGGTTGATCAGCCCTCCTTGCCTTCCCTTTGTCATACTTCTTTTCAGGATGCTTCCCAATCATGCAACCCTTGCATGTTCCACTTGAAAAACTGATTTGTGGCAGCCCTTCTACCATCTTTTCTTTGCTTAAAACTTGAAGATATCTGTAGTTTAGGTGACCATACCTTTGATGCCATAGCTTTCTGGTCTCATTCCCATGTGACAGAAGCACACTTGGTGAAGAGAACTCGAGGAAGTGGGAGAACTTGTACATCTTCATGTCATGGTCTGCAACACCCATTGCAACAATTTTCCCGGTGGAAACTTCTGATATCTCCACATCGTCCTGAGTGAAGACCACCTTCTTTGCTGCTCCAGTATGTGTCATTTGATATACAGAGAGCAAGTTTTCTGCAAAATTTGGCACATACAACACATTGGATAAGAAGCCATTCTCCATAGAGATTTTCCCAATGCCATGAGCAGGGATTTCTGAGTCATCTCCCATTCGAATGGAGAGGCCACTGTAGGGAGCAAGTTCAGAAAATGAATCTCTTGAGGAAGCCATGTGCCTTGAGGCACCTGAATCAATGATGAACAAGGGTGAATGAGATGAACTAGCCACCAAATCATGGCAGCTCTCCTTGTCTTCAGAAACGCACTCCTTCTTCTTGGAACTTTCAGGAAGAGGAATATTATTTTTCTGTAGGAGATGGGTCATGGTGTCTATGGTTTTCTTCATGCATGAGCTCTCTGGATGAAAACCTCTTTGACAGTAGCTACATTTTGTCTTCTCATCCTTCTTTCCCTTGTTCTTGACAGGATTCGAAACCCCCTCAGAGGATTTGGGCCTCTCATCCTTCCTCTTCTTCTCTTGAGGTTTCGACCCCCTGGGTTTTTGCTTGCCTCTTCCACATTTCGAATCTCCAGCTGCAAGAACTTGGTCTTTTTGCTTGATGGATCCCATCAAGACCAGCTTGTCTTGCTCTTGAGTTAGCATCTCCATGAATTCAACTAAAGATGGCATCTTCCAACCTCTAACTGTGAGCCTTGTGGAGTTGAAGGAAGACACAAAAACTGAGTATTCAGAACCCAATTTGGAGAGAATGGACAACACCAACTGTTCTTCTTTCTTCTCTATGCCACATTGTCTGATCTGCAAGACCAAGTTCTTGAACTTGGTGAAGAAGTCCTGGATGGAATCGAAATTCCCTGGGCTCAGTGAGACAAGCTCATTTTTGAGCTGGTGGCCTCTCATCTCATCAGTCTTTCCAAACAGTGTCTCAAGCTTGAGCCACACTTCATTTGGAGTTGCTAGACTTTCTACATGAAACAGGAGGTCTCTCGAAATGCTGAGACAAAGGAGGCCAAATGCCTCATCCATTCTGTTAAAAAACTTGGATTTCTCCACAGCTGAGTTTGGCTCAACCTCAGTGCCCATCGTAATTCTGTAGAGACCCTTAGATCTCAGCAAAATCACCATTTCTGCCTTCCAATCGAAATAGTTGAAGGGAGTGAGCACGTTTGGGTGAGATGGCTCCATTCTCCTCTGCTGCAATTTGCACTTGCTGACAATGTTGATCTTCAATACCTGCAAACAAATCTCAAATCACTCAGGAGGGATCTACACTAACAGATTCGAATCCTGTTTGGATAGTGGGTGCATTCGGGAGAGCATCACACCTGAGAGGAGCCACTAGATTTCTCCAGTAAGCTCAAGGCAATGGCCTCAGGAATTATGTGGTTTCTCCACTGCTTCTGGCAATCCACTAAAACAGTCTTGCTGGTTCGAATGGTAGCTCCAAGAGCTCTGATACCATGTAAAATCTCAATCACAGCAGAACCTAGCTACTATGGATTCCTCACTAGTGAAAGATTGCACAACATTTACAAGAATAGCATAACATTTGTAAATGAATGAAGAACAATACACATGAAATGGGTGAATAATGTCAATATTATTAACTGTCCAACCTCAAAATAGGTTAAGAACACCCATATATACAAATCTGGAAGAATTCGAATCCATCTGGAGTGTTCACACTGATCTAGCTTAGAAATAGCTCAAACCCCCCTAGGTTGACCAAAATATCCCAAACCATCCCAAATTGGTTCGAATCTGCTGTGTGAATGCTGGGAATGACTGTACAGGCCCATGTGACCTCACACATGTGAAGAAACTGGTTGGTTAGAGGTTTGGTAGCTAAAATTGGCCAAAAATATGACAAAGTTGGCAAGATTATCCACAAACTGAGCAAATGCGCCCTAGGTAGAAGAGAAGCATGCTGAATGCATTAATTGACCTGAGGAGGGCGCTCTAGGCATGCTGAATGCATTAATTGCCCTGGGGAGTGCTCCAAACAGCTGGTTTGACTCAGTACTTGTTCACATTTGCTAACTAGTTCATGATAATTGACCATTTAGTAGCTAACCAACTTAGGGATGTAATAATTAATCACTTGGGCACTAATTAACCATCATTAATAAATGATTAATGTACATAGGTGTAAAAATGTTCTAACAATTTTCACCTCCATCTCTAACTCGAACGCATAATTGTTGATTGGATTGGTCTGTAATGTTTAGTCTTTGAGATGCGACTTAAAGTCATGTGTGATTTAACTGAATTTGTACTTCATCGTAATCCAAATATGGTTAATACATGTTACTACTTGCTTCGCTGCAACTTAAATGATTGCACTTTCCATATTGTAATATTTTAATCACAACAGTTCATTATGATCAATCATTATAGTTTTTATGAGCTCTTTTTAAATACGGAAGTGGATATGAGGCATTTAATTCATCGTCTAGATTCTAGGAAACAGTTCTGTATTTGATTTCTAGAGGTTTCCTTCTGATAATCTTGTTTTAAATATGCAGACAGATCACAAATCTTTGGATAAGTTCTGTATAGAGGAAGAACTTCAATCTTTGTTGTATCAAGAACCTATGTCACCACCTTTTGATGCGGGTGTTCCTGGTACGAGCAATAGTAGCAAAGAGGATGATTCAAAAGTTCCATCTGTATGCATGCAACTTCTTCACAAGAAGAAAAAGGAAATTCCTGAAGAGCCAATTGATTGAGATGATACCATTATCCATGATTTTATAATCAATGAGGTTCCTGTAACTCCATTAGCCTCCGTCAAAAGAGACCCATTGGATGATTTCTCCATTTTTGAAGACATTGTCAATCATCCTGAAGTTCCTAAGGAATATTTTTCAAATCTTTTGTTTCCCGTTATAGACAACGAGTAATTTGTTGATGAAATTCTACAGTTTGTAACGGGATTCTTCCCGAAATTAGAAGATGACTATCGTTTGGAAAATTTTGTTGGAGGAAAATCACCTTGAAGGGTGTTGTATTAGTTTAGTTTTGATTTTGTAATCCCAGTTTGTGGGAATTTACTGTTTGTATTATTATTCTATAACATTTATTTAAAGAGATGATTCCTTGTAGAGGGGGGACTATGGAATTTGGAGATAAAATCTGCAAGAGAAGCTGGAGATGCTTTGTTTTGATACAAGCTTGTAATTTCTTACAGTCTATCATTGAATACAGTAAATTTATTTTCAGATCTACTTTTGTCAACTTATTCAAGTTTATTTGATGAATGTGATTTCTCTCCAAGCTGCTTATCTAACACTGTATTTATCCTTTGCAATCTATAAATACATTGATCCATAGTTTTGATTTCTCTCTGCTTATGATCTGTGTATTCTTACAAATTTTAAAAGAGTTTATGTTAGGAACCCATGTCTTTACTTTGTTAGTATATTGTTGTTGGATGCATATGCTTTGTAAGTCGTCCCGTAGTATTTGTTGATCAATAGTTTATGTTATTGTTGTTGGCGCATATGCTTTGTAAGTCGCCCGTAGTATTGTTGATCCATAGTTTGTAGTGGCCCATGGTTTTGACCCATAGTATTGGCGCCTAGACCTAGTATATAAGTGTGTGTTGAGACCTATGAAGGTACCGTGAGGTTATTTGTATTGAGCTTGCTCATAGGAGGTCGCCCCCTCGAAGTGGCCTATGATCAATATAAAAGTGATTCTGAGTTCTGTCATTTCCGCTATTTCACATACTTTTATTAATTAATCGTTACAGGTGCATCACATCTGGTATCAGAGCACTTTCTTGGGCTCGCTGGGTGAAATTTCTGCCAAATTTTTTTTTCGCATCTGTTGCAGGTTCGGATTTGGGAATAATCCCTATCCGCTTAACTGTGGGAAGTACTTGGGCATAAGCCCTAAAACGCATTGTGGGGAGTACCACAGGAACCCTGAAGTAGCTGGCCCATTGAGAGGACCTACCAGCGAAAAGGGCAACGACCCCTACCTGATTGACTAGTTCCCACCCGTGAGGTAAACTAAGAGTTGTCGTTTGTGGCAAAGCGATTATCAGTTTTACTTGAGCCGTGGAGTGAGGGGTACTGCCCCAATACGCAAGCCGTCAGATAACATTGGTGGCCAAGTGAAACCCTTGAACTGTTAGGAAGCTGCACATACCTAGGGTCCATATCTATATTCAGCTGAACTATTGTCGATCGTTGCTACGCCATTTTAAGATCCAGTCGTTCAGATCCATTTTGCAAGCCGTTCCAGATGTAACCATTTTCAATCCATTCGGTGCCGTTTCAGATCCCTTCCGAGCTGTAGCCGCTCCATTCTGGAAAAAAAAAAGGGTATAAAATTCAGTTTTTTCTCCATATCTCCCTTGTTTTCACTTTGTTTCCCTTGAAATTTTTGGGGAACCCCTGTCATCCCATTTTGCATATTTTATTTCTGAGGACCCTATCCCCAATTCCCCTTCCCAAAGCCCGAAATCCCACATTTGTCTATTTTTAGGGTTTTCCATAAATTTCTTAGATTTCACCCAATCACCTTCAAATTTTACCACATAGTTCCTTTTTGAATTCTGCTTCTTTGTTCCCCTCTGCCAAATTTTCCCATTCTTTCACCCCGCTTCTGAAATCCTCATTTTTGCTTCCATGTCTATTCAACAGTGTCCAAAACCTAGTCAAACCCCAATTACCCTTTAGATTTTTTCCCAAGTCCAGATTTTCCTTTACTGAAGTAGTTTCTGTTTTTGTTTTCCTACCCAGTCAACCGAAAAAAGAAACAAAAAAAAAAAACTCCTGTTATGGTTGTCACCCGTGCAGGAGCAAAAACCATGGAGGACACAATTGCAGCCATCCAAGCCAAACTCCAGGATCTGGATGAAAAATTTCTCGGCCTCCATCTTGAACATTCAACTATGAACAACAAATGGCAGTCTGAGTCTTCATCAGAGAATGGGTTCTCTTCTTCCAGCAATTTCCGTGGTCCGAAGCTTGATTTTCCTCGCTTCAATGGTACCGATCCAACTGGATGGATCTATCGTGCAGAACAGTATTTCAGTCTGCGTAATACTTTTGATGTCAACAAAGTTCCACTGGCATCCTTTCATTTGGAACATGATGCTCTTCAATGGTACCGTTGGTACATCAAGGCTCATCCAGAGCCCAAATGGCCAGACTTTTGCCAGCTCCTTTTGCAACAGTTTGGTCCTAGTGATTTTGATGACTTCATAGGATCCCTCACTAAACTTCACCAAATTGGCACTATGAGAGAGTATCAAATCGAATTTGAGAATCTAGCCAACCACACCGAAGGCTTGTTTGATGAATTTTACCGGAGTTGTTTTATCAGTGGTCTAAAGGATGCCATCTACTCTGAGGTCAAAATGTTATGTCCGAACACAATGATGGAAGCCCTAGGGTTGGCTAAGTTGGCAGAAGACAAGATGGCAGCCCAACAATGCTCCAAGCCCAATTTTGTTCCCTTCCAAAATATGGGTTCTCAACGACCACCTATACCGCAGTCTCCTCGACCAACTCCTATCAAGCGTTTGTCTGAAACAGAGATGCAAGCACGCAGAGAAAAGGGGCTTTGCTATAATTGTGATGAGAAATTCACTCGGGGACATAGATGTGTTCAGCAAAAGCTCTATCTCTTGGATGTGGATTCTCCTCCTGCCTCTGAAATTGGTGATGAAGATCCAGAAACACTGGATGCTCCGATCGACATTCAGGAACCGCCTATTGACCCTCCATCTCAGGATGACCAGCCAGAGATATCGCTCCATGCTTTAGCTGGAATCACCACCCCCCAAACAATGCGGGTCAGGGGTTACTTCAAGAAGCTTCTTCTTACAATACTCATTGATTTTGGTAGCACTTATAATTTCATTGACCCTCAGATCACCAAACAAGCTGATTGTTTTATCCATCCTTGCTCCAACTTTGAAGTCATGGTTGCCAATGGGGGCACCTTACCTTGCAAAGGGAAGTGTTGAAATGTGCGTATTTCTATGGGATATTATACCTTGCGCTCTGATATGTTTTCCTTGACCTTAGGAAGATGTGATGTGGTTTTGGGCACTCAATGGCTATGCACACTTGGCCCAATCTTATGGGATTTTGCTAAACTTTGGATGCAGTTTTCCCTCAATGGCCAAAAACACACCTTGACAGGATTACAACCAGGTTCTCTCAGCATCATCAGTTCACATCTCATGGAAAAACTCCTCAAGAAGAATTCACATGGTGTCATCGCTCAGCTCCATTCCATTCAGATGCAGCCTTCAGCAGTCTCCACTACTCCTTTGGATCTACAACAAATTCTGGATCGATATACAGGTGTTTTTTGCTGAACCAGTGGGATTGCCACCTTCCAGGCCAGAAGACCATTGTATTCAGCTCCTTCCTGGCAGCGTTCCTCCCAACATTAGGCCCTATCGATACCCATTTCACCAAAAAATGGAGATTGAAATGCTCGTTTGGGACTTATTAAAGAAAGGTATTATTCGCCCAAGCACTAGTTCCTTTTCTTCTCCAGTTATTCTTGTCTGCAAAAAAGATGGGTCATGGCGCCTCTGCATTGACTTCCGAGCACTTAATCACCTCACCATCAAGGATAAGTTTCCAATTCCTGTTGTTGATGAGCTTCATGGGGTTCACTTTTTCTCCAAGTTGGATCTTCGTTCTGGGTATCATCCAATTCGAGTTCATGAAGATGATATCTAAAACAGTTTTCCGCACACATGATGGCCATTATGAGTTTTTGGTCATGCCCTTTGGCCTCACTAATGCTCCTTCCACATTCCAGGCATTAATGAATAAAATATTTCGACCCTACTTGCGAAAATTCATTCTGGTATTCTTTAATGATATCCTCATCTACAGTAAAACATGGGATGAACATCTCCAGCATCTGGATCTTGTCATGCAACTTTTCTCTGACCATCATCTCCATGCCAAGCAGTCTAAATGTGTTTTTGGACAGAAGGAAGTTGAGTATCTCGGGCACATTATCTTAGCACAAGGGGTTCGCGTGGATCCTGCCAAAATCGATGCCATGAACAATTGGCCGCATCCTCAGACACTCAAGAGCCTTCGTGGTTTTTTGGGGTTGACTGGCTACTACCGCAAGTTTGTCAAGAATTATGGGAAGATTGTAGCTCCATTAACTGCTCTATTGAAAAATGATGCTTTTACATGGACACATGCTGCTCAGTGTGCATTTGACAAACTAAAACAAGCTATGTGTACTACACTTGTTCTAGCTATGCCCGATTTTTCCAAGCCCTTCACTATTGAGAGTGATGCTTGCGACAATGGACTTGGTGCTATTCTCCTTCAAGCTGAACATCCCATTGCGTTCACCAGCAAAGCCCTTTCAGGTAAGAATTTAGTTGCCTCTACCTATGAGAAGGAAATGATGGCTATTTTGCATGTAGTACAGAAGTGGTGCCCATAACTATTAGGGAATCATTTTTGCATCAAGACTGATCACCAGAGTCTGAAATATTTCTTGGAACAACGTGTCTCCTCCCCGGCACAACAGAAATGGGTTAGCAAACTCATGGGTTATGACTATGAGATCACTTACAAGAAGGGTAAATACAATATTGTGGTAGATGCTCTTTCTCGCACATTTGATGCCCAAGGTTTTCTTTGAGCTATTTCTATGCCTGTTCCAAATTGGTTGCAATCTGTTCAACAGGGTTATGTCAATGACTCTTCCTTATCTCAAATTATCCAATGCTTGACCAACAACCCTTCTGCTGTACCACATTACTCTTGGGATGGTGCTTCTCTGAGATACAAGGGTCGTCTGGTGCTTCCCCAGAGCACGGATCTTCAACAGGCTGTCTTCTATGAACTCCATGCTTCTCCATCGGTAGGGCACTCTGGGTTCCTCAAAACATATGAACGAGCACGACATAACTTCTTCTGGCAGGGCATGAAAAGGACAATTCAACAGATGGTGGCCGAATGTGATACCTGCCAGCGCAATAAGGGTGAAACAACACTCCTTCCAGGATTGCTCGAACCCTTGCCCATACCTACACGGATTTGGACATATATTTCTATGGATTTCATTGAAGGGCTCCCTAAATCTGGAGGGAAGACAGTGATTCTCGTTGTGGTTGATCGCCTCTCCAAATATAGTCATTTTTGTGCTCTCAACCATCCCTATATAGCCTCTTCAGTCGCTCAAATTTTCCTGGACCAGATCTTTCGTCTTCATGGCATCCCTTCTTCCATTGTCTCGGATCGTGATGCGACTTTCACCAGTCATTTTTGGACTGAACTATTTCACCACACTAACACCAAACTGAAGATAAGTTCAGGGTATCACCCACAAACAGATGGTCAGACTGAAATTATCAATAAATGCTTGGAAACTTATCTTCGTTGCTTCACCTCTAAACAACAACATCAGTGGGCAAACTGGCTCCCTCTTGCTGAATGGTGGTACAATACCTCTTACCACACTACCTCTAAAATGACCCCATATGAAGCATTCTATGGTCAGGTACCTCTAGTTCTTCTTCCATACACCCCCACCAATTCACCAGTTCAGGAAGTTGACACGGTCCTTCGAAACCGTGATCAGATTCTTCGGATTTTGCGGGACAATCTTCACATGGCAAGAAATCGCATGAAGCAACAAGCTGATCAACACCGTTTTGAGCGCACTTTTCAAGTCGGCGATATGGTTTTTCTTCGTCTCCAGCCGTACAAGCAGTCTTCCCTGAAACTCAAAGGGCATCATAAGCTCGCTCCAAAGTTCTATGGGCCATATCGGATTCTTCAGAAGATTGGGTCCATTGCTTATAAATTGGAACTTCCTCCTTCTTCCCGCATTCATCCAGTCTTTCATGTCTCTTGTCTGAAGAAAGTTATTGGCACCAACATCAGTGGACAAACGATTTTACTTGAACTGGATAATGAAGGATCCATCCTTTTGGAGCCGGAGGCCATCCTAAATCGGCACACTCGTCCGCTTCGCTCTCGCTCTATCATAGAGGTCTTAATTAAGTGCCATGGCATGCAACCATAGGATGCTACATGGGAACCACTCCTTCAGATTCAACAACAATTTCCACATCTAAAGCTTTGAGGACAAAGCTTTTTTTAAGGGGGAGGGGATGTTAGGAACCCATGTCTTTACTTTGTTAGTATATTGTTGTTGGACGCATATGCTTTGTAAGTCGTCCCGTAGTATTTGTTGATCAATAGCTTATGTTATTGTTGTTGGCGCATATGCTTTGTAAGTCGCCCGTAGTATTGTTGATCCATAGTTTTTAGTGGCCCATGGTTTTGACCCATAGTATTGGCACCTAGACTTAGTATATAAGTGTGTGTTGAGACCTATGAAGGGACCGTGCAGTTATTTGTATTGAGATTGCTCATAGGAGGTTGCCCCCTCGAAGTGGTCTGTGATCAATATAAAAGTGATTCTGAGTTCTGTCATTTCTGCTATTTCGCATATTTTTATTAATTAATTGTTGCAGGTGCATCACAGTTTATTCAATTAAAATCTCTATCGATTTCTGCAAATGATTATTATCAGTGAATCATAATTGATGTTGATTTTTCAATTAACATATCAGTTACAAGTTAGATATTGAGTGCATGCAACTCCTAATTCACTGCTGATTAATTTTTATTGGTTAATGGTAATTTGGGTAAATAAGTTATAAATCTTTTAACATTTATGTTAAGTTTATGAATGTGCTTATTTAATTTTAGATCAAGCTGACTTGAATCCATCTCAAAACACCTTCTTAGAATAGATCTAACTTATCTTAGATTCCTTTTGATAGATTCGTGTTTACAGACTTTTACACTTAGGTTTTCTTTGTTTGAAAACAGATCCTTTGGATCAAAACCTACCAACTCTTAGAATGCTAGCAGAGGCCGGATATCCGTGGGATATTACTACACAAAACAGGCTGGGGATAGAACTGTCCTTGCGTAGGGCCTTTTGAATCCTTTTAATCTGGGTTTTCCCCCTCTGTTGAGAGCTTAGGAACCCATTCCATCATTTTGCATACCCTGCATATCCGAGGCCTCAACAAATGGTGCTAGAAGGAGGGCCAACAGTAAGCTATGCCTAAACAGAATACTCAAAAACCTCCCCCAACAAGAATACCGATTGTCACCCATAGTCACACACAAGCATCTACTTCTGTTGAGCAATCGGTGCAACATCCTAATACTATCCTTACTACCCCTACAGCTCATCGAGATCCTAGAACAAGGGATGTCATTATTATATCACGCACGAGGGGACCTATCTTACTTGAAGAGATACTCAAGAGGTCTAATGATAGTGCTGGCAGGTTACAACAGAGGCTCTCTATAGAGAGAAATCAAGGATTAACGGCAATTCACCAAGAAAATACTAATCCACAGGAAAATATTCAAGATAATCCAAATTTAGCACAACAGGATACTGAACATGATAATTCATCAAGCCAACAACAGTCCCTTGAATTTGATCCTGATTTGTTATTCAATGAAACAGAACAAGTCTTACACACTACTGCTTCAGGTGGACCACCACCCTCTCCTCCTTCATCATCATCCTCCTCATTTGAGAGTGAACATTCTTCTATCTCTTCGTCAGAAGAATAAGAAGAACAACCTATGGCTGGGGAAGGCCAAAACAGACCTTGGCTCGACCAAGATGTTGTGTTCATACTTGGGGATCAACATAGATTGCCCAAAAAACCTGAGAAGTGGCTTCCCAAATTCAACCCAGATAACAAGTCTCCTGCACTAGATCACATTAAAACCTTTATGCAGGATATTAGACTTCGGAGTGTTATCCATGAGGATGTGGTTTGCAGACTCTTCCCTTACACATTTGAAGGAAAGGCATCCACATGGTATTTTGACTTGGAAGCCAGAACCATAACATCATGGGATGAGTTTGAAAAATTATTTATCCAGAAGTTTGGGGATGACAAAACACCATAGGATTTAGTTTTGGAATTATCTTCCATGAAAATGAAAGGTCAAGAAAGGGTTAAAGATTACAACCAAATATTTTCTTACCTAAAGAACAGAATCCCTACCACTGTTCTTCCAACAGAACAACTTTTGGTTTCCTATTATGAAAAGGGGCTTTTTGTTCCTATTGCGATGTGGATCAAAAGGGCACATAAAGAAAACTTGTTTGAAGCCTATGCTGAAGCCATTCAAGTTGAAAAGGATATCTATTGTTTGAAAGATAATCCCGATGCTATGGAGGATCAACCCTCTACTTACACATCTAGGAATAAAATTGATAATACTCCCAAGCCTACCGCCCAAAACAAAGATCCCTTTGAAATGACTGACATAAAGAATTTTCTCCAGAAAATGTTGAATGAGATGGTTGATCTTAAGAAGAACAATAATGAGAATCAAAATAATAACAGAGGTTTTGTAAGGCCTCCTTTCAGGAGACCTTATCAACCTCCTCAAAATACACCACCTCTGAATCCTAATGAAGGATTAAATTCTAAATAGATCTATTCCATTTTCAAAGCCTTAGCTACTGAGTCACAAAATGTCCCTGAACCTTCTGAGATTCAAACAAGCCAAGATCCACAGTTACCAGATGAAGGAGATGAAGAAGAGGATCCACAAATCAATAATGTTAGCTATTTCTATGAACTCCCGATGAATGAAGAAGAGGAAGAACCTGAGACAATGTTCAATGTTCAACACCCTTATAACACTAGGTTAAGACCACAACCTGCTCAGGAACCTTCATCTTCAACAACACCTCCCAACAAAAACAAAATTGTTCCTCAAAAGGATGCAGTTATTCATGAATTGGAATATAGTTTAGCTGAAGATTTGAAAAGAGTTAAAGCAAATATATCTTTGTTTGAACTTTTGAAAATCCATTCTATGAGGGATTCCTTACCCAAAAGCATGATAATCAAACAACCAAGAGAATAAAAAAATAACAACTTAAACTCTTTCACTAAACTAGGAGATCAGAAATCTGGAAGCAAAAGGACACCTCCTTTCTTGCTAACCTTTGAAATCTTCAACATGAACATACACAATTGCATGATAGATTCTGGTGCTTCTTCCAATCTAATACCAGTGTCTGTCTGCAGAAAACTTAATGCCACTTGGTAACCCTGTCCTACTCATACTGTTCAACTCAACAAATCAAAAGTAAGAGTAGTGGGGATATTGAGAAATGTATTTCTGACACTATATGTTGATCCTCGGATTCACCAGACATTTGACATTGTTGTAGCTAACATCCCTGAAGCCTATGGGATGTGGTTGAACAGAGACTAGTCAGAGAAACTCAAGGGCTATTTTGACACTGATTGGTCTCACCTGTGGTTACCCTACAATGGAAAACCAAACAAGATTAAGATTAGTAGGGAGCCATTCATGAAGAAAACTGTCACTGATATGAATGATTCAAGTGAACCTGCTTGTTACTTCAGCTCACACATTGAACATTTTACATTTGAGACCTTTTTTGGAGATTTTCCTGCTGATTTATCACCAGAGAATGCACAAAATGAATCTCACATTGTTAATGCTACCATGGTACCTTTCTCTGTAACCATTGTACAGAATGTTTATAATGTCAATACCATTTTTAGGATAGACCCCACTTCATGGACTTTATTTTTTTATGGCTCCAGATCCAAGGATGGAGCTGGTGCAGGTTATGTACTTATTGATCCCAAAGGGACAAAAACCATGATTGCTTGCAGGCTTGAATTTGATTGTACAAATAATGTAGTTGAATATGAAGCTCTGGTGCAGGGACTCAAAAAATCTATTGATATGGGTGCGCAAGTCATTGAATGTTTTGGTGATTCATAAATTATAGTTAAACAGGTTAGGAATAAGATACACTATCTCTCTCCTCGTTTGACTAATTATCAAAAAATGGTAAGAGAACTCACCAACTCCTTTTCTGCATTCAACATTAACTCTGTCCCTAGGTCATAGAACTTTGATGCTGACCTTTTAGCAAATATTGCATCTAGGATGATCCCACCAGAGGGCTTGTCACCTAATACTTTTTCAATAGAACTCATGTACATGCCTTCCATCCCTGATAATGTTACAAGCTGGAAAGTGTTTGATGATGACCAACAAATCCTGGATTTCCTTTCAGCTCAAGGTACCTTTCAACACATGGCGATAGATGAAGCTGAACATGAAAAATCCCTGGCTGATCCTTCAAACATTATCCCAAAGTCAGTGATCAATATAGAAAATTTTTATGACCTGCAGGAGAAGTTTAAACACAAGACCAACTGCAAGACACAAAGTTCATCACTGAAATATGAACCAGTCAACCTTGGCATTGAACAAAATACTTAATTTATCAACCTTGGAGTTGACTGGTCTGTTGAAGAAAGGAGAGCCTTCATCAGACTGTGTAAAGAATACAAGGATGTTTTTTCCTGGACTTATGACTAACTGAAAACCTTTGATACTAGCATTATGCATCACAGCATACCCATGAAGCCATAAGTGAAACCTTACCAACAAAAACTGAGAAAGATGCATCCTATTTTGGAACCCTCTGTAAAGAAAGAACTGGAGAAGTGTAGCTAGGGTTTTACCCCTAGCTTGTGCAAATGAGCACCTACTAAGGAGAATGGACTCCTTAGTAGCAGTTCAATTAATGTAAAAAATTAAGTTAAAACAGAAATTAAATTACTTCTAAAACATGCATGAAACATAAACAACAAAATTAAATAATGAGTTTTTTGTATTGATATTACCTTCAATGTGAAGGTTTGATGAAGCCCTTTGCAATGTCCAAGAGGATGCTCCAAGCTTCAATATGCTCCTTCTCCTTCTCCAATAATGGGAATGGGCCAAAAGTGGCTCTCAAGGTGAAAGTAGTTCAATGGTGAACTAGGGTTTCGAGAGAGATTTTGGCAGAGTAAGGGTGCTTGTGATTGTGGATGTGAAATAAGGGATCTCCACCACCTATTTATAGTTTTTTGGTGGTGGAGTGCTGACCCATGGTTTTGGGAAACACATAGTTTTGTGCAGTTGTATAGGGTTTTTTTCTCCTTTTCCTCATTATTTTATATTTTTTATTCCCTTTTTTGGGGATTTTTGCTATTTTTGGAGGAAAATGGGGTTTTTTAGCCTTTTTAAGGCTATTTTGAGGGTTTTGTGGCCTTTTGGAGGCTTTTTAGTGGGATTTTTTGGGTTTTTAAGGGAAATATGGTAGGAAAATGGACAAATGAGCCATATAATATGGTAGATGAGGTAGTGAACACTTTTTGGGTGTTAACAGATTGCCCCCTGATGTGCGAGGGCAGGAGCTCATCGTATGGCCGATGGACATCATAAGTCATGAATGGTTTTCCTGGGTGTGGAGAGAAGAGAAGAAACAAACTGAAGCCTAGAACAACGATCCCGAACAACTGCAAGAACTAAAAGTACATAACCTCAATAATGGATGAGGAATCATCTGATCATATGGACGAGGCGGGCATTCCCATGCTCGTATCAGGATATAACATAATAACAATGGGGTCCAAAAAATGGGGACCTAACATATACATGACCTCAAATACTGACTGAGGAATAATCTCAATATATGGACGAGGCGGGCATACCCATGCTCGTATCAAGATACATGAACAGAACTGTAAGGCCCGAACAAAGGGGGACCTGTAAGATACATAGCCACTGTGTACATCATAGGTGTCCAGAGGGGACACAAAGCTGGGACATACTGCTGAGCTGATCATGTGGTAACTGAAGAACTGGTGCACTGGAACATCAACAGTGCAGCTGACTGTGGTACCAAAGGAACTGATGAGCTGCTGGATCAGAATGACTGGGAGCAACAATCTCGATGGTACACTGAGCTGGAACTGAAATGGGTACTCAAGGAAGCATATAGCTGGATGGCTTCCGAATACAAACGCCAACGCATCCCGGACATCCACAGGAACATATAACTGGGCGTTCCGAAATGACTCACCAATGTGCTAGAGTCAAGGGAAATCCGGGGTCTTCGACTAAAAACTGATGGGATATAATCCTACGCGATCCTCAACGATGCGATCAAGGTGCTGAAGTCGAGCATGTGAGGAACAACCACTCAGAGAGGCAATGATGATTCCTCTCGGAATGATCCGTAGGCACTTACCACAGATGGTGATAAGTCCAAGGCGTAGGGACCTCTGGGCCTATCCTCTGGAATAGAGGAGCTGTCGTCGACAGAGGGAGACCTGCAACTATCAAGGCAATGATGTTTCCTTGACAAGAGCGCGAGGTACAAGACCGAAATGTGATAGTGCTGATGGTAGGACTGATAAACTGTGGGGGGACAACTGGGAAAGTAGAGTGGATGGACTCAAACTTCCTTTGTTCAGAGTATGATAATGGGAATGATCTGGCAGCATATGAAACTGACTAAGGGGAGAGGGATCATAGCTGTATTGGATCGGGGGAGATGATTGGTCTGAGGGAGACTCAAGCTGGGGTAAAATGGCAGGAGACTGCAGAATACTCTGAACAAAGGCGACCTGATTGGGGGTGCTGTCGAGATGATAGATCAAAGTGCCAGGAGGCACGGGGGAAAACTTCTTCATGGGTTAAGGAACTAGAAGAAGTGTGTGTAAAATGGTACTGTCGTGTGGATTTTACGAGCCCAGGATAGTTCATGCTCGTGGTTGCTTTCAATTTTAAGGAGTCTGAAAGCAAATAAGAAGACTCTGAAATGATGAAATGGTACTGTCGGGTGGATTTTACGAGCCCAGGACAGTTCATGCTCGTGGTTGCTTTCAATTTTAGAGAGTCTGAAAGCAAGTAAGAAGACTCCAGGGGGTTTCTTTTTCGTAGATTTAGTCTCCAAGGCCCAAAAAAGCATAAAAGGATGCAATGAAGAACTCTTCTAGCCGGTGTGACTAGAGTATTCCTTTTTCGTAATTAGTCTACCAGGTCCGGAAAAGGGTTAAACTTATACCAAATAGACGCCCTTTCAGGTACTTTAACGAGCATGAAAGGAAGCAAGATTGCTCGACAATCTTTTCATTCTTTTAGGAGTCAGAAAAGAGCTTAACGGAAACTCCCTAAGTGCCTTTTTCGTAAAGGACTTGTCCGGCCCGAAAAAGGGATAAAATTATACCGAACAAAAGGAATGGCCAGGCAAGGAGGAAGTGTTCAATCAAGGATCAATAATGGTGACCAAGAGCGAGGGTAGGTGGGAACACTGATGGGCCTCCTTGCGGGGTAGATGAAATGGTGGCAAAATAACGAAACATTTGCAGTATGACAGGAGTGAATGGATCATGTAAAAATGTGGAACAATCCGATAGCGGCCGATGTGGCGCGCAAACCGAGGCAGCAAGGTGTCGGGACACAATGTTGAAATTGTACCAAGTGAGAGCGAGAAATGATCTCAAGCATCATCACGAGCTCGAAAAAATGAATCCGGCGATATAAAGGGTGTCAAAAATGGGTAACGGCCGATGTGGCACGCACACCAAGGTGACGAGGGCGTTTCGGAAAAAATACCCAAAAAATCGAGGTGTGAGAGCGAGAAATGATCTCAAGCATCATCACCAGCGCGGAAAAATGAATCCGATGATATAAAACATGTGAAAAACGGAGAACGACCGAAGTGGCACGCAAACCGAGGTGACTAGTGGCGTCTGGACACAATGTTGATATTGGTCCTGGTGAGAGCGAGAAATGATCTCAAGCATCATCACGAGCGCGGAAATATGAATCCGGCGGTGCAAATGGTGCGAAAAACGGAGGTCATAAGGACTCCGAAGTGGTCAAAGGAAAGAACTATGCGTATCAAATCAAATCTACAAGTGATATGTGACCTCAAAAAATGGTTGAGATCACAAGTGTGAAAAAGTGAGCAGGGTTAATGATCTGCCCCCATGCTATGTGCATGGGGTTTGTGATTATGGATCACATATGTGTGGGTTTGAACAATGGGTTCATCGACGTGCTGAGATAGATGTGATGGGGAAGGTTCAAAATGATTGATCATGCCCCCTATCCCAGGGTCGAGGGAATCTATTATGCCCCTTGACTCAGAGGTGTCAAGGTGGTGGTCTATAATGGCGGGGTCAAGACCGGGCATTTCAGTATAGGACCAGGCAAAGACATCACGGAATTCTCTGAAAAGGTTTATGTAGTCCTCAATCTCTTGTTTACTGCAGAATGCTCCTAAAGTGATGAGTTCAGGGGCACGTCCTGGGGCAGCGATATCAATGTGGATGATGGGTGAGATGTTGGCCATGTTACCTTCCTCGAAGGCGTCAGGAGTAGGAATAGGGTCCTTGAACCAGTCGACCTTGCTGGGAAGGAAGTCTTTGGACTCAACTGTGAATTGGGTAGCTGTGCTAGAGGAGGATTCTTCTGGGATGAAGTGGGAACGATGATGCATATCATCCCAGGGATAATCAGGGGTGGTGAGGGCCTCAAGAATCTCCTCATCAGTACGGAAAGTTTGCGTTGTCAAATCGGTTGACGAAGGGGAAGTGGTGGAAGAGATCATATAAATGGTGTTGACCTCCCCAGAGGGGGGGGAGACCGGGGGGTGAATCTCCTCAATGGTGGGTGGTGCCGTCTCAAGATCCAGATTGTTCATCTCATAGAGAGCCGCTCGGTAATCCGGGAGATCGGGACAATGATGTGAGTAATGCCCGTAAATACCGCATATGGCGCAGGGGTGATTGGTACGTAGGGACTTATCTTTAGGCTTGGGAGTGGGGTTTAGTTCGACAGTTGGGATGTTGGGGTCATCGTCGAGCATCTGCATGTGCTTTTGCAATGTTGGTAATTGTGGGCATTGGTGGGTCGCGTGGCCCAACTCGTCGCACAGCGAGCATTTGGGAGGAGCACGAAATACTGGAGGGTTTTTTACGGTCTTTGGAGGTGGTACAGCAGGGTAAGGTTGTGGACCTCGGCCCCCAGTGGGTTTGGGAGTAGGAGGGGGAGTCGTGGAGGACGAAGGGGTAGAGACACTGGGGGATGGCTGAGTGGTAGTAGCCATGGGTTGCATCGGTTGGAGGACGACATCGGGTGTCGGCGGGCGAACGGGAGGCGAAAGGTACCAGACGGGTAATCCCAAGGTTAACCCCGGGAGGCTAAGGGTAGCCATAACCGGGGCGCTTACTACTCCCGATGGAGGGACTAGAAAGGGGATGGTATGGATCGGTGTAACACCAATGTGGCTAGGTACCAATGGTGGTTTAGGCAACAAGGGTGGTTGATTGCTAGGTGGTTGGCTGTCGTGGGACAAAGTACATAAGTCAGACACGTCGGTGGGAGAAGACGGAGGAGGAATAGATTGAAAGGTGGAGGTCATCGGCGCGTCTGAGTAGACTCCAGGCCCCGTAGAGGAAACAAACGAGGTGGTGGCACGAGACACAGGTTGTTCAACCATGGGGAGAACATTTTCAGGTGCCGCAGGAGCACTGGGATCATAGTAGGTGAGCTGGTCAACCTTAACCACGCGTCCCTCATGGGGGAACATCATGGTGCGAAAGACAGAAGAGGCAACCGCCCGCATGGCATACATGTAGCTGTGGCCAAGTAAAAGGTTATAATCCAGTTGGGCATTGATTACCTCAATGTCAATGAGTACAGTTTTGCCGCCTAACTGGACAGGGACATTGGCTAGGAGGCCTTGGGGCTGAGCCGAACGACCATCGTAGGCGCGTAATGCAGTGGTGGACTGCTGGAGAGGAGGGGATCCCAGCTTCTGCCATATGAACGTAGAATAACGCATGTGGAGGCACCCTCATCGATGATGCACCGATGGATGACAAGATTCCTAACGGAGACAGTAACTTGGAATGCTAAGCTGGAAGGTAGGCATGGTTCAGACTGGTCTAGATCAAATGCCATCAAATTCGAATCATTTGGGTCAATCCCCCCAATGGCGGAAAGTAAAGTCTTGCGCTGGGAAGGGCAGTTCTTCAAGACTTCTAACGCAGACATGGCTGCGGGAGATTGGGCTAGGTCGTCTACAATGTTGTAGTTTGACGCAGCGCGCGCATTGGGGTTATTGTTGATATGGAAAAGTGGGAAACGAGCTGCCTTGGAAGCACCGTCGACCGGCGGGGGAGGGATGCGTAACGCCTGATCAGTGGGATGAGCGTTAGTGGGTTTATCCGTGGGAGGGGCTTCAGAGGTGGAGCCATATTGGTTCCGACGGGTCTGGAGGTTGACGTCAGCAGATGACATCATCAACAAGTGGTGGGTTCCTGAGTCAAACATGGGTTGATCAGGAGCAGCGTACGTGATTTGCTGTTGTTGGGGCGCGTTGGCTTGAGGGGGAGCCAACGGCTGAGTGTTCATGACGCCTTGGGTTGGTAAGGGGTTTTGCAGCACCAAAGGGGGTTGTTGAGGTTGGGGGGGGTTGGGCGGTGCTTGGGGAGCCGCATGCCCTTGGCGATGGGCCTCGTCAACCCAGAGTTGCCGAGCTCGCTCTAAGTGTGGGCAAGCATGTGTGTAATGGCCATAGACCCCGAAAATAGAACAAGGATGGTTTGTTCGCAAATTGGGGTTTTTAGCCTGCTTGGGTGGGCGATCAGGGTTTTGATTAGCGGGGCCGCGTTGTTGTTGTCGGGGGGATTAGCCGGTTGACCAGCTTGGTCTGCAGGTTGGTTGTTCCCACGATTACGGCCCTTGCCGCGGTTCTGTTGGCCCTGGTTGCGTTGGTTGTTCTGGTTTTGCTGCGGGTTTTGTTGGGCGTAAACTTGCCCTTGGGCAGCAGGTGGATTTTGAGGTTGCGTAGGTGCTGGGGCAGGCTGCGGTGGATGATATGCAGGTTGAGGCTGAGCAGGTGCAGCAACCTGAGGGGGTTGCTGATATGGCTGCGGAGTGGGTTGTGGGTGTGCCGCAGGGGCTGCCTGTGGTGGATAATAAGCGGGTTGGGCTTGTGAAGGCGCAGGAGCTGGGGCAGCCTGCTGATGGTAGTAAGGCTGAGGTGCGACTGGGGGAGCATAAGCAGGAGTCGCATAACCGAAGCACTGAGGTGGACATGAGGGTCCATGGGAATGGTGGTGTGTCATGGGAGCATATGATTTGGTTGCTCCAGATTGTGAGGTAGCCCGCGACAGGTCGGGGCCAGGGGTAGGACGTGCTATAGAAAATGGTTGGGGATGGGAAGAAACACGACCTATGATATCGTCTACAGCGTGGGATGCCCCCGGCGCATCATGCTGGGAGGACTCACCGCGAGGGGCGTCAGGTATAATGGTATAAAGGTAACCCGACTGGGCGTAAATGAGGTCGAACTGTTGGGCCTTAAGGATGGCCTCTTCTTCAGACTGGGGTCTTTCTGATGCCACATCCTTAGCAATAACAGGTAGAAGGGATTTGAGGAACCAATCTAGAAAGATACGGTCGTCTAGTTTGATCTTGCATAAGCTACGGCGTCGACGCCACTCATGGATGTGGTCCGTGATATGGGTAGCCGTGTTTTGTCTACAAGATAGAAGGATCTCAACGCCCACATCATAGCGGACAGGCAACTGGAAGAACTGCAGGAAGGTCGAGGCAAGGGAAGCAAAGGTGGCATGGGTCCCATGAGGTTGCTCGATATACCACTTGGCTGCAGAGCCAGTGAAGGTGCGCTGTAAGAGACGGAGGCGAACAGAGTCATCCACGATGGAGTTAGAGGAACACCATAGGTGGAAATACATGATATGGTTTTGTGGGTCCTCACCGGCCTTCCCCTCGAACTTAGGGATATCAGAGGGGAGCTTGGTAGGCATATGAGGCCATGTAGGTTCATGTCGAATAGGATCGTTGGTCAATCTGGCTAGGTCAGGTAGGTTGAGGCTAGCCATGAATGGCAAACTGGAAGAAGGATGTGACACAGTAGTGGGTTGGATCAAATTGGGGCCAGTGCCCCCAAGTGGAGGGACAAGATGTGGGGTGGTGCCCCCAAGTGGGGGAACTGAGGTGGTGGAGGATGGTCCAGCACCACCATGGGTAGTGTGAGCCACTGATGTAGTGGGGATAGGGATTCCCGCTGCGGGAATAGGTACCGTGAGGGGAACGGTAGATGGGGGCCCCATGGAGGGCATACCCAAAACAGGTGTAGTAACTGGTGTGGTGGTGGATGTGCCACCAATGGTCCCTATGACAAACGGAGTGGAAGTCGTGCCAGCCATGGGGCTAGTAGGGGCAGTATAAATAGGGTTCTCAGACTCTTCGTCAGAATCCGAGGTAAAGTAAGGGGCGTCACTATCTGGTGACGGAGTCCTACGTCGCTGACGAGTGGAATCAAGTGACAAGGCTCTAGACCTGTGATGAATGGTATCAACAGATGATGATCGGAATCTATGACGGGTGGTGTCAAGAGAACCGTGCTATGGGGGCTCGCCCCTGAGGCACCGAGAATGTCTCGGGGACTCAATGGTGATAGATGGTGTCTAATCTCTGTGGGTTGAAGTGAGTAAAAACAGCTCAAAAAAGGCCTAATGCAACCGAGTGTGCAGAAGGAGAGCTAAAAAGCAAGGCACTCAGGCCAACAACCAACTCAAAACACCCACTGCAACAGCTGTGCTACAATAGGTGGAGTAACAACAAAGATGGTCAGAATACCAACAAGCAGTAGGTTTCCTAGAAACATAAAATGGTGGACTCACTAGACCAAAGGGAGGTAAAGGAGCATGCAAACACCTAACTAAAAGTATTCTGACTCAACTAAACATATCCTCTGCAAGGTGATGAAATCCAAGTCAGACAATATGAGTAGAAAAGCCAAGTGGCTATGATATCCCCCTACCGGGAGGGACACCGGGTAGTCAATCCTAGAAGAATGGAAACTAAGATACCCCGTTCATGACACGTCCAGAAAGGTGAATCTGCCGTTTAGTTCGTTGACCGCAATACCCCTATACAGGGATATCCCGCGAACCGCGAAAGGTAGCCCTTCGGTTACTGAATGGAGTGCGGTATTCCACTCAGGCCTCCGGAACCAGTCTCCCGACTTCAACCCTCTTAAGGGAGAGGCCCTCTGATAAACTGGTCGTGACCGTGCCAAAAAGTACTAGGGGATTTTGGTTCCCTATTTGGAAAACAACTATGTCTCAAGTGAAAGTGACCGAGGGGTGTTATTGGAAGCCTATCCCCCCGACCCTACCTAACTACAATGATTCTTTTGTGTTCCCCAAGTGGGGTTAGAATGTTGGTTCAATTAGGTACTTGTTAAGGCTCACTTGATTTATGTGACAGAGTGTGTGCTCGTGAGGTGATGAACCCAAAAATAGAAGTGCCACAAGGGGGGCAACTTCCAACTATCAATAATGCTGAAATTGAAAGTTTAACTTGCAAAATTTTCTGAATTAAAATACTGAAATTTTAAAAGAATTCTGTAAAGGGAACATAAATTATGTTGCAGAAAGGCTGTAAGGAAGTGAGGCTGCAGGTAGGACAGAGGGCTATTCAGATGCAGAAGATATTGCAGCAAAAGGGGCTGGGCTCAAAACAGGAAAACTGCAGAAATCAGACCGCGGGTCTGTGGTGAATCAGAACAGGCAGACCGCGGGTTTGAGGAAAACAGACGCGGTCAGGTCGCGGCTTTCAGGTCAACAGACGCAGTCGGGACGCGGGAAATAGGGAAAAAGACGCAGTCGGGTCGCGGAAAAAGGGCTAACAGGCGCAGTCGGGATGCACGAAAGAGGCAGAGAGCCGCAGTCGGGACACGGAAAAAAGGCCGACAGGCGCAGTCAGATCGCGGCAAATAGGCTGATTAGCCGCGGTCGGATCGCAGGTAACAGACTTGAATCCGCCGGCAGAGCGTCGGAAACAGTCTGAGAGCCGCGGTCGGGTCGCAGGTAAAGGCCTGAAAGGCGCGGTCGGGACGCGACTGCAGAGGGAAAATACGCGGTATGCGGCGGCCGAAAGGGACAGCCGGAAGGAAAAAATTTTAAAAACGGAAACCAGAAATTCGAAATCTAGTGGAGTCGCCAAAGCTGTAGCTAGGGTTTTACCCCTAGCTTGTGCAAATGAGCACCTACTAAGGAGAATGGACTCCTTAGTAGCAGTTCAGTAAATGTAAATAATTAAGCTAAAACAGAAATTAAATTACTTCTAAAACATGCATGAAACATAAACAACAAATTTAAATAATGGTTTTTTTGTATTGATATTACCTTCAATGTGAAGGTTTGATGAAGCCCTTTGCAATGTCCAAGAGGATGCTCCAAGCTTCAATATGCTCCTTCTCCTTCTCCAATGGTGGGAATGGGCCAAAAGTGGCTCTCAAGGTGAAAGTAGTTCAATGGTGAACTAGGGTTTCGAGAGAGATTTTGGCAGAGTAAGGGTGCTTGTGATTGTGGATATGAAATAAGGGATCTCCACCACCTATTTATAGTTTTTTGGTGGTGGAGTGCTGACCCATGGTTTTGGGAAACACATGGTTTTGTGCAGCTGTATAGGGTTTTTTTCTCCTTTTCCTCATTATTTTATATTTTTTATTCCCTTTTTTGGGGATTTTTTCTATTTTTGGAGGAAAAGGGGGTTTTTTAGCCTTTTTAAGGCTATTTTGAGGGTTTTGTGGCCTTTTGGAGGCATTTTAGGCCTTTTGGAGGCTTTTTAGTGGGATTTTTTGGGTTTTTAAGGGAAATATGGTAGGAAAATGGACAAATGAGCCATATAATATGGTAGATGAGGTAGTGAACACTTTTTGGGTGTTAACAAGAAGCTACTGACAACAAGAATTATATTCCCTGTCAGACACACCCAATTGATAGCTAATCTAGTGCCTGTTCGAAAAAAGAATGGTGAAATCAGACTTTGTGTCGATTTCAGGAATTTGAACAGAGCTTCTGAAAAGGATAACTACCCTATTCCTCCCATGGAACATATTCTGCAAAAGGTAGCAGGGTCAGAGATGTTCTCCCTGCTCGATGGTTTTTCAGGATACAACCAAGTCATGGTTTCCCCTGATGACCAATTGAAAACAACCTTCAGAACCCCATGGGGTACCTTTTCCTACAGGAGAATGCCCTTTGGGATGATAAATGCCGTAGCTACATTCAAAAGAGCTATGGATATAGTTTTCATAGGTTTAATGCATAATTCTGTCGTAGTATATCTAGATGACATTACTATCTATTCCAAGAAATGACATGAACATTTATCTCCTTTGAAACAGGTTTTTGAATGCTACAGGAGATACGGAATATCCTTGAACCCCAAGAAGTCTATATTTGCAGTAATAGAAGTTAATCTTCTAGGCTTCATTGTTTCCAAAGAAGGTATGATTATTTATCTAGAACACACTGATTCTATTTCAAAGATCGGTTTGCCTGGCTCGTGCAAAGCCATGCAGTCATTCCTTGAGAAGATCAATTCTGTACGTAGGTTTGTTCCCAATTTTGCACAAATTGTTAAGCCTTTGAAACAATTAGTTAAGAAAGATGTACATTTTTGTTGGTCACGGGAACAGAAAGATGCATTTGTTGAAATTTGTAGGGCCATTGCAGAAGCTCCTGCTCTGATGTCCCCCTATTTTAACAAGGATTTTATTTTATATACTTTCGCTATTGATTTTTCTTATGTAGTTGTTTTGACAAAAAAACATGACAGTGATACTAAGATTCCAATTTCCTTCATGAGCTCAACATTTAAGGGAGTTGAACTTAGTTACTCCCAAATTGATAAGTAGGCTTATGTAGTGTACAAGTTTGTGACACATCACAGGCCCTACTTGTTGAAATCTAGAACAAAGGTAATTGTGCCATATACATCTATAAGAAACGTGCTAGTCCAGAAAGAACTGGGAAAAAAAAGGGCCCATTGGATGACTGCTTTGCAGGAATACGATCTGGAAATCAGACCGGCAAAAATTGTAAAAGGGCAAGGTTTGTGCCTACTTACTGCTTAGTTGAATGACCCTGTACAGCAGCAGACTGAGTGGGATCAGGAGGAATAACTCTCTACAGGTTTTGTTAATGAAATATATACTTCGACATCTGAATGGTATGACCATATTAGGTTTTTTCTAAACCATGGGTTTGCTCCCAAAACTTTAGACTTCAAAAAATGCAGGGCTTTAAGATTAAAGTCTGCTCCTTATCAATTCATTAATGGAATTATGTTTAGAAAAAATTATGACGGAGTCTTTCTTAGATGCTTGGAGAAAACTGAAACTGATGACATCCTCTTTCAATTTCATGCAAGACCTGCTGGAGGCCATTTCTAAGGTGAAACCACCGCACACAAGATTCTTAGGGATGGATATTATTGGCCTACTCTGTTTAAAGATGCTTATGTGTATGTTAGCAGGTGTGAACCATGTCAAAAGTGTGCAGGGAAATTCAAGAAACCTGTAGTAAAAATTCAGTTCCCATTTTAGCAATGGGGATTGGACTTTGTTGGTCCCATTAATCCTACCTCCTCCCTTCAACACGGGTATCTCCTTACAACAACTAACTACTTTACCAGATGGGTATAAGCAGTTCCCCTTAGGCAGTGCAACGCAAACCAAGTAATCTCTTTCCTTGACAGCCAGATAGTTACAAGGTTTGGTGCCCCCAAGTATCTTGTCTTTGATAACACATCATATTTTTCCTCAATTGACTTGACACAGTATGTGTTGGGAGAAAAATACACCTATAGTTCAGGGGATAAATTACCAACTTACAGGGATGAAAGATAGACCTACAAATGTTCTGCAAGTACAACTAGTAAGCAAAAAGATAAAGGTTAGAAGGATGTGTACCTTATTTGGAAGGTTGATCCAAGCCTTCTTCTTCCTTGGCTGTTCAACGCTATTCAGTGTCACAATTACCACACCTGCAAAACAACTTCATACCTTTCTCAAATACATTTGACTACATATATAAGACTGATATTCATAACATAAGAAGCATCAGACTATAAGCAAACTATAATCAAATCCCAGACACACATGAATAGGTCATATTTGGAAAGGGAAGAACATCTGATCTTTATTAATGAATGAATAAAGTACATAAAATTATACCTTCCTTCAAGCTTGGCACTTCACAAAACCTAGATTCAAGGTCTCCTACTTCTGTTCTCCAAGGATCCCAACCTCTAATCAGTTGTGCTAGGGTTTATCAGAAACTGAGGCACAAGAGAGGGGGATGAGGGTCTCCATTCCTCCATCATAACATTGTTATGGGCTTGGTTTCCTCTCATGGCCCTTCTACCTTCCTTATTGTGAGATTTTCAATTACTAGGAACTAGATTCATAAGACAATTTCACCATGGAATATTTTAGACAATGAGAGAAGAAGAATAGAGAGAATAAATTATGGAAAACACACTGTATCTTATTCATTGATATGATAACAATATATAATACATCCTCCATGGATAAAATTGAATTGCTTTGAAGCAATATGGAAAGAGAAAAAAGAAAGGCTTAGAAAAGACAAAAAACCCCCTAGGTGGCAAAAGCAGTTTCCAAAACTGTGCTAGAGGCTCACAAATTTGGAAAGTATGGTATGGAAGCTCATGAGTGAGGTAAATGGAATGTAATGATGGCTTTAAAAGGTTAGATATGATGTGGAGGTCGAATTGGTCAAGTGGAAAAATATTCCAAGTAAACTAGCTTTATCTTTTCCACTAGAAAGCTGAAAAAACAAGACAAAGCTAACTAAAACTGGATAGTGTCTTTCTAATTCAGGATGGAATAAAATCAGATAGAATCCAAGGAAATCTTATCCAGAATCTATCCAAATTCGTTTTTGTGAATGAAGATAGCATGTGGTCCACTAAAAGACAAAACTGGCCTATTCTACCTAATCAAAACTTAGAAAATTAATCATAAATGATTAATTAATTTTATCCTAAGTCTAGAATGACATAGTGGGTTTTTTAAATGTTCCAACACCCCCCCTTAAGCTTGACTTTATGTGATGCGAATTAGAAAAATATCAGAAATATAGGGCCCAAGCAACAAGGCTTATGGTCACCCCAATACAAAAATAACTAGTCCATGTAAACCGAGGAAACAGGGAAAACCTCATGGGAACAAAACCCTCCCTAAAAAATGGACATGCTTTATGTCTTCAGATTGTCATGTTGCTCATTTGAATGAGCTAAATGATCTGAATGGGCTGCTTCCAAGTAAATGACTTGATGAAGAGATTGTGGATGTCATGATCATGCATCAGTGCATCGATGTTGTGTAGGAAAGAACCATGTGTTGAAGCTCTATGAAGTTCATCTTCTGATGATGGAGGAGCATCAAATGAATTTTTCTTGCTGCTGTAACATACATAATCAAATTTGAAAACATAATCAATGATGGAAAGAAGATCTATGTATACTCCTTCCCAAGGAGAAACAATGAACTCAGCAGGATCAATTTCTTTTGTAGCTGCAATGTGGTGTACTAGTTCTTGTACTTTCTTATCAAACTGATGTAGAACCTTTCTGATATTTAAAATGAGATCATGCAGCTCTGAAATATCATAATGTAAGTCATATGGAGAAGCAACCAGTAAAGATGTGGAGTCTCCATGATCGAACATAATTTCAGTAGAAACAATTTGAGAAATTAGATCACCCGGACAGTTGAGCGATCCTGGAGAGTGTGAGGACATGAATTTTGAACCATGAGTGATGGGGTCATGTCCAGATGTGTGGAATATCAGTCCAAATAATTCCAAAACAATGGCTATCCAACCAATGAAAGATATGCAAGACAAAAGTGCAACAGAGGCAAGTGACACAGTGTAGGAAAACATAGAATTGTGTAGTTTCTTAACTGGAGAACTTGGGGTTTGTAGGGTCTTTTGTGCATCCAAAGGTTGAGAATATGATGTGGAATATGTAAAGCCCTACATATCAGACTGTAAATCATCTTCTAAATCAGAATCTAAAATATTTGAATGATGGTGGAAAGACCTTTCAGAAGACAAGTTAGAAGCTAGTAAAAAATGACTAGTTTTGAGAGTAGACTTGGATGAACTGACTGAAGATTGTTCCAAGGAAGAGGTGGAGGTTTCTGATTCTGATATATCAGAATGTGAATCAATATCAGAGACATCAGAATTATATTTCACTCTAGCACTCAAATCATAAACATTATTACCTTTGGGAGAGGCTTGGAGACAGAGTTCTTGTTCTACAACAACCTTGCCTTGTTCTTTCTTTGCAAAGTCAAGAACATCTATGCTATGCTCTTCAAGCATCTTGGCCATGATGTCTAATTTCTTCTTGAAGAAATATTTCTTAGGATGAGTGCCTTTTCAGCAATAAGAACACTTGGGATTCTCCTTCTTCATCTTCTTGGATTTGGAATCTCCATCAGAATCCTCTTCATTTGACAATATCTTCTATTTGGATTTGTCATTCTTGAAACTCTTTGCTCCATGAGAAACAAGTGCAAAGTATTTGGAGGGTGATTGATCCCTCATTTGGACTAGCTTGTCCTTTTCTTGAGTGAGTGAATTAATGAATGCATCCAAGGTTGGCATCTTCCACTTGGGAACTGCAAGTCTTGTAGAATGAAAAGTAGACACAAATACTGAGTATTCAGAGCTCAGTTTGACAGAATGGTAAGGATTAATTGCTCATCCTTCTTCTCTATACCACATTGCTTGAGTTGAAGCACTAGGTTCTTGAATTTTTATATGAACTCCTCCATAGAATCGAAATTACTTGGACTAAGAGAGATCAACTCAATCTCCAACAAATGACCTCTGAGCTCGTCGTGTTTTCCAAAGAGAGACTCTAGCTTTGTCCACACTTCATTTGGAGTTGATAGAGAATCGATATGGAATAGAATATCTGGAGATACAGAGAGACAAAGTAACCCATAAGCTTCATCAATCCTATTGAACCATTTGGATTTTCATGCAACAGATTCTGGCTCAGTTTCAAGCCCCATAGTGACTCTATACAATCCTTTGCTCCGAGGTTGGATGATCATATGCGCCTTCCAGTCAAAGAAATTGAAGGGAGTGAGAGTCACAGCTTTGGATTTATTTTTCTCCATACTGATGTGCTCCTGGTAATGGTAATACCTACAAAAAACACTCTTGGAAATTGTTTTGAATCAAGCTATCTATGATACCATGTGAGATTTTCAATTACTAGGAACTAGATTCATAAGACAATTTCACCATGGAATATTTTAGACAATGACAGAAGAAGAATAGAGAGAATAAATTATGAAAAACACTCTGTATCTTATTCATTGATATGATAACAATATATAATACATCCTCCATGGAGAAAATCGAATTTCTTTGAAGTAATATGGAAAGAGCAAATAGAAAGGCTTAGAAAAGACAAAAAACCCCCTAGGTGGAAAAAGCAGTTTCCAAAACTGTGCTAGAGGCTCACGAATTTGGAAAGTATGGTATGGAATCTCATGAGTGAGGTAAATGGAATGTAATTATGGATTTAGAAGGTTAGATATGATGTGGAGGTCGAATTGGTCAAGTGGCAAAATATTCCAAGTAAACTAGCTTTATCTTTTCCACTAGAAAGCAGAAAAAACAGGACAAAGCTAACTAAAACTAGATAGTGTCTTTCTAATTCAGGAATGGAATAAAATCAGACAGAATCCAAGGAAATCTTATCCATAATCTATCCAAATTCATTTTTGTGAATGATGATAGCATGTGGTCCACTAAAAGACAAAACTGGCCTATTCTACATAGTCAAAACTCAGGAAATTAATCATAAATGATTAATTAATTTTATCCTAAGTCTAGAATGACATAGTGGGTTTTTTAAATGTTTCAACACCCCCCCTTAAGCCTGACTTTATGTGATGGGAATTAGAAAAATATAAAAAATATAGGGCCCAAGCAACAAGGCTTATGGTCACCCCAATACAAAAATAACTAGTCCATGTAAACCGAGGAAACAGGGAAAACCTCATGGGAACAAAACTCTCCCTAAAAAATGGACATGCTTGATGTCTTCAGATTGTCAATGTTGCTCATTTGAATGAGCTGAATGGGCTACTTCCGAGTAACTGACTTGATGAAGAGATTGTGGATGTCATGATCATGCATCAGTGCATCGATGTTGTGTAGGAAAGAACCATGTGTTGAAGCTCTATGAAGTTCATCTTCTGATGATGGAGGAGCATCAAATGAATTTTTCTTGCTGCTGTAACATACATAATCAAATCTGAAAACATAATCAATGATGGAAAGAAGATCTATGCATACTCCTTCCCAAGGAGAAACAATGAACTCAGCAGGATCAATTTCTTTTGTAGCTGCAATGTGGTGTACTAGTTCTTGTACTTTCTTCTCAAACTGGTGTAGAACCTTTCTGATATTTAAAATGACATCATGTAGCTCTGAAATATCATAATGTAATTCATATGGAGAAGCAAGCAGTAAAGATGTGGAGTCTCCATGATCGAACATAATTTCAGTAGAAACAATTTGAGAAATTAGATCTCCCGGACAGTTGAGTGAGCCTGGAGAGTGTGAGGACTTGAATTTTGAACCATGAGTGACGGGGTCATGTCAAAATGTGTGGAATATCAGTCCAAATAATTCAAAAACAATGGCTGTCCAACCAATGAAAGATATGCAAGACAAAAGTGCAATAGAGGCAAGTGACACAGTGCAGGAAAACATAGAATTGTGTAGTTTCTTAACTGGAGAATTTGGGGTTTGTAGGGTCTTTTGTGCATCCAAAGGTTGGGAATATGATGTGGGATATGTAATGACCTGCATATCAGACTGTAAATCATCTTCTAAATCAGAATCTAAAATATTTGAATGATGGTGGAAAGACCTTTCAGAAGACAAGTCAGAAGCTAGTAAAAAATGACTAGTTTTGAGAGTAGACTTGGATGAACTGGCTGAAGATTGTTCCAAGGAAGAGGTGGAGGTTTCTGATTCTGATATATTAGAATGTGAATCAATATCAGAGACATCAGAATTATATTTCACTCTAGCAATTAAAGCATAAACATTATTACCTTTGGGAGAGGCTTGGAGACAGAGTTCTTGTTCTACAACAACCTTGCCTTGTTCTTTCTTTGCAAAGTCAGGAACATCTATGCTATGATCTTCAAGCATCTTGGACATGATGTCTAATTTCTTCGCGAAGCAATATTTCTCAGGATGAGTTCCTTTGCAGCAATAAGATCACTTGGGATTCTCCTTCTTCATCTTCTTGGATTTGGAATCTCCATCAGAATCCTCTTCATCTGACAATATCTTCTATTTGGATTTGTAATTCTTGAAACTCTTTGCTCCATGAGCAACAAGTGCAAAGTATTTGGAGGGTGATTGATCCCTCATTTGGACTAGATCGTCCTTTTCTTGAGTGAGCGAATTAATGAATGCATCGAAGGTTGGCATCTTCTACTTGGGAACTGCAAGTCTTGTAGAATGAAAAGTAGACACAAATACTGAGTATTCAGAGCTTAGTTTTGACAGAATGGTAAGGATTAATTGCTCATCCTTCTTCTCTATACCACATTGCTTGAGTTGAAGCACTAGGTTCTTGAATTTTGATATGAAATCCTCCATAGAATTGAAATTACTTGGACTAAGAGAGATCAACTCAATCTCCAACAAATGACCTGTGAGTTCGTCATATTTTCCAAAGAGAGACTCTAGCTTTGTCCACACTTCATTTGGAGTTGATAGAGAATCGATATGGAATAGAAGATCTGGAGATACAGAGAGATAAAGTAACCCATAAGCTTCATCAATCCTATTGAAACATTTGGATTTTAATGCAACAGATCCTGGCTCAGTTTCAAGCCCCGTAGTGACTCTATACAATCCTTTGCTCCGAAGCTGGATGATCATATGCGCCTTCCAGTCAAAGAAATTGAAGGGAGTGAGAGTCATAGCTTTGGATTTATTTTTCTCCATACTGATGTGCTCCTCGTAATGGTAATACCTGCAAAAAACACTCTTGGAATTTTTTTTGAATCAAGCTAGCTCTGATACCATGTGAGATTTTCAATTACTAGGAACTAGATTCATAAGACAATTTCACCATGGAATATTTTAGACAATGAGAGAAGAAGAATAGAGAGAATAAATTATGGAAAACACTCTATATATTATTCATTGATATTATAACAATATATAATACATACTCCATGGAGAAAATCAAATTTCTTTGAAGCAATATGGAAAGAGAAAAAAGAAAGGCTTAGAAAATACAAAAAACCCCCTAGGTGGAAAAAGCAGTTTCCAAAACTGTGCTAAAGGATCACGAATTTGGAAAGTATGGTATGGAATCTCATGAGTGAGGTAAATGGAATGTAATGATGGATTTAGAAGGTTAGATATGATGTGGAGGTCGAATTAGTCAAGTGGCAAAATATTCCAAGTAAACTAGCTTTATCTTTTACACTAGAAAGCAGAAAAAACAGGAAAAAGCTAACTAAAACTAGATAGTGTCTTTCTAATTCAGGAATGGAATAAAATCAGACAAAATCCAAGTAAATATTATCCAGAATCTATCCAAATTCGTTTTTGTGAATGAGGATAGCATGTGGTCCACTAAAAGACAAAACTGGCCTATTCTACCTAGTTAAAACTCAGGAAATTAATCATAAATGATTAATTAATTTTATCCTAATTATAGAATGACATAGTGGGTTTTTTAAATGTTCCAACACTTATATAGTCAATGAAGGAGAGGAAAAGAAATTATAACCGATCAGGAGGTTCCCAAACCAACCCAATTTGACCAAAATTCAAGATTTTGACTGATTCAAGAAAGTGCCCTACTCTTCCTACTGCAAACCAGTGCAGTTTTCAAGGTGGGCGCTACTCTCTGCATAAGATACTAGTGCACATTTGGAAATATGGCCAAAACAGGGTTTTCGGATGATTTTCAGGAGGTGGTTTGGTTTGGAGATGTGTTCCTAAGGGTTATGACCATCAAATGGACTAGGAGTGAGGTAATTTCAACCATGTTAAGTGTCCCATATGACCCTTCCATCCACAAGTGTCCTGTTGTGTGACTAAACTTGATCTCAAGAAGTGTCGTCATGCAACCAAGCGATGCAAGTGTTGTCACGGACGGAGAAGTGTCATTTTAAGCTATAACAGTTGCCCCTTAATGTGTGAGGCTAGAGGGAGTGAGGGAAACGATGGCCGAAATACATTATAAATAACAAAGAGTTGAATCATGGAAGCGGAGTAACTGGAGAAACCAAGAATCATAGGATCAAATGAAGTACCTAAAAGCAAAGGCAATGTCAGACAAACTCATCATTGGGGTAACTATCCATGTTCAAATAGTAGAACATGACGTCCAAGAGGATACACTAATTATCCAAATACAGATGCATATATCATGGCCACTAGAATACAAGCGTGGATCCATGAGGAACATAAGTGTAAACATAGCCACATAAATACAAGGTGGATCTATGTCAAAAACTGGAGAACATAGCCATAGAGAACAAGTTGTATCTATGTCTCATCAAGATCCAAAACATATTGTGGCTCAGTCTTGTGCAACTTGGGCGATAACATAAATAAGGTGATGCTATCGAGGATCCCAAGGTCTTCATCCAAAAACAACCCAAGGTACAAACCTATCCATGCGAATAAATGAGTTGATGTCGAACACGGGAGGTATCGTTTGATTACCGGTCATTGATGTATACCATTAAAAAACGCGAGGAATTCCACCGATAATGAAAATGGGGCCCAAGGTACCTAGTGCATTCAAGCAAGTGTGAATAAATGGTATTTCCATCAAACACTTGAAGAATCCATCGGATAGGAGACATTGATGTATTCCCATCTATCCAATAGCGAGGGAAACTGCCACTAATGACTGCAATCCCCAATGTACTAACTAAAACTCTAAACTTCATTCCTAGAGCACAATGAGTTGAAGTCGATGGGAAGAAGTTCGTTGGAAGGGAGGCCTTAAGGCATCCTCCATCATCCAACACAAGGGACACTCAACAGGTATGAGCTGATTTGGAGTAGGACTGAACACATGATGAATCATACTGACACCAAGGAATGGCCGACGCATGAGGTCAAGGCAACTGCAGAATGGACGACACAGGTTATATCCTTGAACAGTGAGCATGACACAAGAGTGACTTAGGAAGATTTTAACACAAAGAGACCACGATGCAAATCTGCTATGTAGGAGACATTAACATATTCTCCATATGATTGGAAGACTAACCAAACAAAGGAGTAAGAACTCTGAGATCAGGTTTACCCTAAGGCCAACACTAGAGCCCAACTTGTTTGATAGACTCAAAACAGGTGCTTTGTTCAAGGAGATAGTTGACTTGCTGCCATCATATTGAAAGATATTTTAACATTCTTCCCTTCCCTTACCTTTTTCATTTTTTAACGAGCTTGGCAAAGAACTAAAACATGCTCGATGGTATTTTCATATTTAAGGAGTCTGAAAAACCTAGAAGAAAACTCCATACACCTATCCATGGATTTTATATCGATCCCGGATTGGTCTGTGCTCAACGATGTTTTCTTGCTTATAGAGTTGAAAAACTTAAATAGTCCTCTATCAACCATCTCGTGGATTTCACATCGAGCCCGAGTAGGTGAATGCTCGCTTGGTGTTTTCACATTTCGAGAGTCTGAAAACCCTAAAGACGACTCCAAAGGTCCTTTTTTGTAAAGTTAGTCTCCTTCCCCGAAAAAGTGTAAAATAATGGAAGAAGAACTCTTCTAGCACATACTAGAGTATACCTAGAGTATACCTTTTCCATAAATTATCCACCAAGGCCTGGAAAAAAGGTAATTCTATACCTAAGTGGATGTCAGTTCAATTATTTTAACGAGCCTGAAAAGACAACTATGCTTGGCAAACTTTTCCTATTTAAGGAGTTTGAAAAGGGATTAAAAGAAATCCATAGGGATCTTTTCCGTAAAGGTTTAACGAACCCGAAAAAGTAAACTGGTGACCTCCTTACTGTTTTTAACGAGCTCAAAGAAGAGATGGAAGAATGCTCAAAACCTACTCACTGTTTTTAACGAGCTCGAAGTAAAGGTGGAAGAATGCTCATAACCTACTTACTGTTTTTAACGAGCTCGAAGTAAAGGTGGAAGAATGCTCGAAACCTACTTAATGTTTTTAACGAGCTCGAAGTAAAGGTGGAAGAATGCTCAAAACCTACTTACTGTTTTTAACGAGCTCGAAGTAAAGGTGGAAGAATGCTCATAACCTACTTACTATTTTTAACGAGCTCGAAGTAAAGGTGGAAGAATGCTCGAAACCTACTTAATGTTTTTAACGAGCTCGAAGTAAAGGTAGAAGAATGCTCGTAACCTACTTACTATTTTTAATGAGCTCGCAGTAAAGGTGGAAGAATGTTCGAAACCTACTTATTTTTTTAATGAGCTCAAAGTAAAGATAGAAGAATGCTTGTAACCTACTTACTATTTTTAACGAGCTCGAAGTAAAGGTGAAAGAATGCTCGAAACCTACTTACTGTTTTTAATGAGCTCAAAGTAAAGGTAGAAGAATGCTCGTAACCTACTTACTGTTTTTAACGATCTTGAAGTAAAGGTGGAAGAATGCTCATAATGGGAGAAGGTGAGTGTCAGGGACAGGCGAAACTAGCTCCAAGCACATGGAACAAAGCTATGCCTAATGCAAGGAACATGAGCAAGATAAGGACACTCAGGTGTGTCTCCTCCAGGTAAAAGGTTTCAAATTGAGAAGGCAAAATGATACAGGGCTTAGCGGAAATGAGATCAGAGATGGAGGCTTATATAACGAGCTAAAAGCGTCGAAGATGGCATCAGGCTCATTAGCATAAGCGAGATCATAACAGATGCATATGCAACTTGAACACAAATATGGGAGCTTTAACAAGGATGGCCAAAAATATATGAGGAAGAAAGATATGAGGCTTCTTCTCAAAGTCATGGTAAATCCAAGAAGGCTCCCGAGCCTATGAGAAAAACTCAGCATGGGAACCAAAATGGCATAAGGGTGCTAACTAGGGTGACCCATGTTAGGTAGGCTCTGCTGTCGGACTGGTGCATAATGCATAAAGAGATGGCTAACACACCAATATCCAACAGGTTCGACCCTATGGCGAATTCGAATGGAAAAAGGTTCAAATGCAACATAACAGTGGGGAGGCCTAAACCTATATGCAAGGTTCTGAATATACCTAACATGGTCGCACAAGGTGTCGAAAGGGACCAGTAAGCAAGTATAAATCCAACTAAGAATCCTTTCTCCAAGAAACATTTGTACCAAGATCATATCTAAAACATATGTAAAGAAAGACCTGATACAAGTCACTATGGTAGAAATACTTTCAACTTCACTATCATCAACAACAGGCATAAACAAGGTAGAGTTTTCAAATGAAGACTCTATGGTACCCAAGCACGAGGACTTACAATCAACAAGATCAAATTTAGGATGAAGATCAAAGTTGAAGGACATGATGGAATCTGCAGAAACAAATTCATCATCACGGGAGTTGAAAATTCTAGAAGCATAATCAAACTCAGCAGGAACACCGATTTACAGATCTATAGGAGAGTCCAAAGACTCAATAGTAGGAATATCAGACTTTAAGGTCAAACTGGGGCTCGACATAACTGCGACTGGATCAACATCCAAATGAATGGCAGACTGTACTATGGACTATAGGAAAACTTCATCAGAAGGAACTATATTGTCCCAGACAGAACACATATCTAAACATTCAGATGGAGGTGTCACTTGGTCAAAAGCTGGGACTAAGTCCCAAGAAGGTAAGCATGAACTCAGAGACTTCTTCTCAGTAGCAGTTGAACTCAAGGAACAATATGCCACATAAGTCCCATGTGACATAGTAGTGCCTAATGACGAGGGATTTGACTGGTCTACAGTTGGGTAATAAGGAGGATCAACGAATGCAAGCTGGTCGATAGTGACAATGCTTTTGTTATGAGGAAAATGCATCACATGAAAGAGCATAGACACCATAGCATGCATAGCATAAACGTAATCATGCACAAGGATCATATCAAAGTCCACAGGGTCCTTTAAAACCATAAAATCAACTAAGACTGTTTTTCCACCCAAAGTAATAGGTACCTGAGAGAGGAATCCGAACGGTTCACTAGGTCTTCTATCGAAGGTCAATGACCAATTAACAACTGAAATAACATTAGGGAAACCCAAATCTCTCCAAGAATAAGCGGATAAGATACTAACATAAGCTCCTTCATCTTCAATGCATCGATCAACTGTATGGTCCCCGATATCAACCTTTATCTGGAAAGGTGTCGAAGAAGAAAGACGAGGCTTGGATAGACTATCCCAATCAAAGGAAACAATCCTAGGGCTTGGTATGGGTTCACATGGTACAAATGAAGTGCCCCCTTTTTCAGGAACATCCAAACTGGTAATGCAGAAGACTTTCACAGTAGGTGCATCAATCTTTGCAGGACTGATGGGATGAGTCAAATATTGCATCGATTCGATCACTTCACTCTCTGAAGGAAGAGTGGAGTTGACCAAAAAGTCTTTTGGTTCAACCACTTTATCAACCAAAGTTTGATCTGACTGTAGGGAATCTATAGACAACTCAGGAGCAGAGATTCCTTCAGACATGGACCACACTCTCCGTGCCTCTAGAATGGCAGGGCATCGGTGAGTAAGGTGATCTCCCTTACAAAGTTTATAAGGGAACTTTGGTTTCCATCCTATAGGTTGAGACTCCTTTACAATGTCAGTACTCTCAGCATGACTAGCATTGGCTGATAGCTTGCCCCTAGCATGACTTGCATTGGCTGGTTTCTCAGAAGCAGAAGACTTTTGAACTAAGGACCACACTTTTTGCACTTTTGGAAGTACATGGCACAAGTAAGTAAGGTGGTCTCCCTCACAAAACTTGCAAGGGAACTTATACTTCTGTTTATTGGGTTTGTCGACAATGTCAACTCCCTCAGCATGACTTGTAGTGGCTGATCTGGTGTCTCCAGTATGACTCACAGAAAATGGTGACTTGTCATTAATATGACTAGCAGTGATCAATGACATGTCCTCAACATGACTGCCAGTGGTTGAAGACAAACTTTCAGTGTGATTTTCAGTGACTAAAATTTTTCTCCCAGCATGACCTCCAGAGGCTGGGTAGGTGCCGCTGCATGATTTGCAGAGGCAGGGTGCTTGCCCCCAACATGACTTGCATTGGCTAGGTTGTTGCCGCCTTGTTTTGGCATCTTCTTGCTATTTTTCCTCTGTCTATTCCTTTTAGACTACTGGTTACTAGTATTGCTACTTTCACCACATGAGGTAGAAGGAGGAGGCGAAGATGTTACTAGCAAAGAAGGAATAGGGTTCTGATGCTCTTGATTTGAGGTGCTTACAAAAGAAGCGTCAGGAGCATGCAAGGCATTTGAAGTGGAGAACAACCAAACCGACAGCCCTATAGTGAATCCAAGAAAATTCAGAGTAGCCATTAAGGGAGTACCAATGTTTTCAATGAATGGAACAACACAAGGATCCCCTGGAATAGGGGTACCTTGATTGGTGCTCACCGGAATGATAGAAATAGTTTCCTACTCAAATGAGCAAGAATTTCTCTAAGGAAAACTAAGACAAGTAGCACAAAGAGCACACCACTAAAAAAGGTCCTAAGTAAATCAAACCAGGCAAACAGATGCCTTCCAGAGAAGAGTTTGGGATGATGAGGGCCCATAATAGATCAACGAAGGAAGAATGACAGTTACCCGGGGTCCACAATACAATGACTAAGGGTGCAAGCACTGGAATCACCCAATCGCCCTCCCAAAGACCTGCAAGGGATTTCCTCCCACGTTTGTCCTAGGTATAGCAGATATAACCCTCCGCCGTCACCTGTGTATGATCCTATGGTCAGATACTAAGGATACCACCACACCAAAAAATCCTGGGGGAATAGTCTCTGGTCGAATCAGAAGGCATGGGAAGGGTGATTAATCCCGAAACTCAAAAGAGTCCCCAAACGCAATTCGATCCTGGTATATGTTCGAAACATAAAGTAGGAGGTTTATTCCCAACAATCTAATCTCACAAGACCTACTGCACAGATCCCAGGCAAGTTTTGAATGAGGTGGGTTTACCTGTGATAGTCGAACTACAATTTTTGCGTAATGTGTGATCTTGGGTGGTTTAAGGTGTTTTAAACCCAAGATCCTAACCAAAACTAGTTGGTGAATAGTGTAACCTAGAAATGAAAATGTTACTAGTACATTTTATTAGGGTTCATTTTAAAGGTTACTTTCTTACTCAAAAAAGGTAGTGGGTGTGTGAGAGTGGTTATAACATAGATAGAATACTGAAATGAAATGTTTACCACTAAACAAAACTTTTCTTTTCAATGCAAGTCTTAAAGATATGATCTAGAATGCATATGCAAATGCAATTTTTTAGTCTTTTTGAATGCAAAAAGGTAAAAATAAAGTCTAAATGTACAAAATTAAACTCAAAAGCTAAGAATGCAGCTACTCAAACAAATAAGTGTACAAAAGAAAACTTCTTCTTTTTTATGCAAAGCATTCTTAAATCCTTTAAGCCACTTGCAAGGTACTCTACTTAGAAAATAAATCAAAATTTTTTGATGCTTTTCAAAGGTGAGAAACAAAACTGAAATTGAAGGTAACCTACTATCAAAGCAAAAGCAAAAGACATTCAGGTTTCCTTATTGAAATAGTAAAAGATACCAATACGACTTTCAGATTCTTATTGATGTAAGCATGACAACCATTGGGAAAAGCGTATGAAACCTACTTTTAGACCCAAATAAAGAAAATGACCTACAAAGAAGTATGGTTTGGTAAAGTCAGGCCTATGCATAAATAGTGTAGTCAAGGTCCTGAACAGCAACAAAGACACTTGAGCTTTCACTACAAAAAGAAAACTAAAAGAATAAGGGAGGATAAGAAACCAATCTAAAAAGAAATTTCACTCAAATAGATACAAACAAGGTTAAGTAGACTCAGTAGGTTTCAAATCCATTGGAAATGGAGCAAGCAGATTCAGTCAGACTCAAATCAGGGTACAAAACAGCAAACTGGTCCACAACCCCCCAACTTGGGTCAACAAGCCCCAAAAATTTCCAAACAAGCTCAGATTGATCAAAGAGGGTCCAAATAATGAACATAGGATTAGTACAAGGATAGGAGACCAAACCCAGACCTAGGGTCATCAGGGACCCCTAAACATGCATCCACAACCCCCCCAAATAGGTCAAAACCCAAAAAAATCAGTTCCAAGATGTGTGTGCTACTGTCTATGAGGAATATCAACGCCCAAACAGGGGAATGTGCTACTGTGCTTCACAATAGTAGCGCCCATGTGGGAAAATTTGAAAAAATAGGGCAAAAACCCCCCACACTTGAGCCAGTAAAGGTTTGTAAGGGCTAGGAAGAGTCTGTAAGAGCCAAGGAGAGTCAAATAGAGCCTAATAACTGATTCTAATCAATAAATTGAACAAAGACCTTCAAACAAAACTAAAGAAATGACCTTGGATACCCCTAAGCAGATAGGCTAATCCCTAGTGGAGTCGCCATTCTGTTGTGAGGAAAATACACCTATAGTTCAGGGGAGAAACTACCAACTTACAAGGATAAAAGATAGACCTACAAATGTTCTGCAAGTACAACTAGTAAGTAAAAAGATAAAGGTTAGAAGGATGTGTACCTTATTCAGAAGGTTGATCCAATCCTTCTTCTTCCTTGCTCTTCAACGCTATTTAGTGTCACAATGCCCACACCTGCAAAACAACTTCATACCTTTCTCAAATACATTTCACTACATATATAAGACTGATCACTAGTAGATTTGAACCCAAAATCTGACGAGCAAATCCGGCGACCTCCAACGAAATGGACTGTGTTGTCGGATTTTTCTTTGAAAATTACTTTTTTTTGTTTTTTTGTTTTATAAATTTTGAGAGGTGCCCGTCGGATATCTGACGTACTTTTGAATATCCAACGAGGCTCGTAGGATATCCGACGGCTCTGCTAATATCTGGCGCCTATTCGGATATCCGACGCTTTGGATGTCGGATAACCGACTTAATTTTGAACCCGAAGAGGTCGGATATCCGACTGATTTTTTCCCAAAGGTCACTAGATTAGTGTCGTCGGATATCCGACGTAGGTTTGACTTTTTCAATTTATAAATATGAAACCATTCCGACATGTTTGCCATACCAGCGATGGTTTGCGGATGTTTTTTTGTTCGGTGGATTGTTTTTCGTTGTTTTTGTTATTCAAGTGAGCAAAGTACTCTGGAGCTTCATTTTCTAAGATTGATAATCTTCATTTAAGCTCTTTACGAGAAAATGTCAACTACAAATATTCCTGATCCAGATGAACAAAATCGACAATTGCTTGCTATATGGTGGGAAGGAGTTGAAAGAAGGGGTGATGGTAAATGCTATTGTCCATGTAATGAATGCAGAGGCTTTAAGAGGAGAAGAATTTTGATCACAATAGCCACAAAACATTGTAGGGAGCATGGGCACGCCGAGGGGGGACATGAATACCATCCATTTGTAAGTTTGCATTATATATGTTTTTATTTTGATTGATTTTGTAAATTTATGTATTATTATAATAATTCTTATTTTTTACCAACAGTACAATTGGTCGTTGTTCTTTTCATCCCAACAGTACAAAATTTGTTAAATTTTTAATGTATCACATAAATTTTTACATTTTGCATTTGAATTTCTTATATTAACTTTTATCTATTGATTGTTTCATGTAATTATAAAGGAAAGACATCCTACGACATATCATCCAGATCAACAAGTGCTTCCAGAACAAGTACAGGAGGAACATGGAGCTATGAATATTAATGGAGAACAAGTTAATGATCACATTGAAGAAGATGATCATACTGATAACATAGTTGAAGATGATGTTACAAATACTTTGATCCATGATTCATTTAAGGTTGGAATGGATGATGATGATGATCATGAAAATGATGAACATTTTGATGATATTCATGATATACCTCTTCTTGATGAGGCATACGAACCCCTTTATGACGGCTCCAAGACAAACCTTCTCTTTGCTATATTGTCTGTAATGAACTTGAAGGTTATGAATGGTCTTTCAAACATATCAGTTACACGGATGTTAAGGTATGTAATATATTCCATCACAAAATATATATGATTGTCATGTATTTTATTGTTAATTCATATATAAGTCAAATTACTATGGATGAAATTTGTTTCATTAATATTATTTCTACATTATATTAACTAGATTTTTATTTTTATTTGTTGTAGCATGATAGGTGAATATTTGTTACCACCTTCAAATATTTTACCTCGCACATATCAAGATTTATCTACCATCATGAAAGAAATTGGAATGCAGTATGAAGCAATTCATGCATGCCCCGATGATCATGTTCTTTATTACAACCAGCATGAATTTGCAACAGAATGTCCTGAATGTCATATCAATAGATATCGCACAGATCAAGTAACTAAAAAGGTGCCTCGCAAGGTTATACGTTATATTCCCATTATTCCCCATTTGCAACAACTGTTCAGGTGCAAAAACATAGCGCAGTTTATGGATTACCATGCACAGAACAGAAGTCAACATGACATTATTCGGATGCTTGCAGATGGGTCTGCATTTAGAGATATGGAGGAAAAATGGCCTCACTTTAAAGATGAACCTCGTAATCTTACGACTTCTTTGGCAGCAGATGGTGTCAATCCTTTTGCAGAGATGAGATCTGTTTACTCGGTGTGGCCTATTTTTGTTATCAACAACAACATTCCTACATGGTTGACAATAAAGAGGGAGCACATAATGTTGTCGATGATTATTCCAGGTATGAACACTGCAGTTTTTTTTTATTGCAGTGGTATATTCTCATTTGTCATTTTTTGTCTCATAATGTTATATATATATTTAAAGTTTTTCTATTGTGAAATATGGTTTATATATCTAAACGGTACGTCTCATAATCAAAATATTTATTTTATATGTTCAAATCAATCAGGTAAGTACCAAGTCAAAGATATGAATGTATATATCGAACCTCTTATTGACGAGCTACTGAAGTTATGGAATGGCATCACTATGTATGACTTATCTAGACCAATACGACAAAGGCAATTCCAATTCCATGCAATGCTTGTATCAACAATACATGATGCCCCAGGGTTAACCCATTTCTGTGGTATGTAATTATAAGTTCGACTTTAGTTGCATTTAATTTTACGAACTACTAGTTACTATAATACGCATGCATGTTTTTCTAAATAATCCAATCATTTTTTATATAATTATAATAGACATTAATATTGATATTCCATCTTTTTATTTAGGTCTTCAGACAAAGGGGAAATTTGCATGTCCAGTTTGTGGTCCTAAGATCAAATCTCGTCATTCAAAAAGCTTAGGAAATGAGGTGTTTGATTAGTATAGGTACTTCCTCTCCAAGAATCACAGGTATCGAACTACCGAAAAACATCTTTTCAATGGAAAGCAAGAGACTGCATTAAAACCAAAGAGAATGACACCTCGGCTATGGAAGTTGCAATATAATAGAAATCGTTAAGGTACGTATAATCAATCATTGTATATGATCATATTGTATTTTATTATATTGTGTGTTGTTTAGTGTAATTGACATTGATTTAATATTTAATTTCATCATTGTCGTTCATGTGATCATCATGAAGGCATTAATGGGCTTCCACGAGGAATGAAAAGTTATCCTAGACAATTTAGTAGGTTGCCCTATTTTGAGAACCTACAAATTGCTCATCTATTTGATACAATGCATATCGGAAAGAATGTGACTGAAACATTATGGAGAATATTGGATGGATGGAGTGACAAAGAAAAAATTGTCAAAATTTGCAAAGACATTCAAGATAACAACCATGCAATGAAAGACGTCATGTCCATGAAGATGATATCGATGATGACATGTTGATCGTAACTGACATCGACGACGAGGATGATATGGCCAATCCTTACAATGTTGAATCTGGATTATCGGATGATAGTACAGACGATGACCCATATGAAGAAGATGATGAAGACCATTGAAGTTTATGAGGTATGCAGTAATAACAAATTAATTGTTTCGTAGTGAGTTTCCATTTTCCTATATGATATAATTAGAAACATTGCTTGCTTTAGAGTATGTCAAAAAACACATTTAAAGTTTCTAGTGTACATAGATATTTTTGTCGGGTTATGGGGAATTGAGAGTGATGTGAGGGGGGGGAGGGGACATAAGAGCTTCCACCTTCATGTGGTTGGCACTGTTTATTAGAGAATATTAAATTATTCTTGAAATAGAGAGAAGCTTGGTAAGGAAATGCACAATTATCAAGACTCAAACATCATCATCATCATCATCATCGTCGTCGTCGTCATCGTGATCATCTTCATCGTCATCTTCATCATCATCATCTTGATCATGATCTTCATCATTCTCATCATCATCATCATCAGCAGCAGCATCATGTTTATCGACGTCATCGTCATGACCACCATCATCATCATCATCATTGTGATCAACATCATTGTCATCATCCTCACCATCATCATCATCATCATCTTCCTCATCATCATCAACAATATCTTCATCATCATCGTCATCATCGATCATCTTCATCATCATCATCGATCGTTATCATCATCATCATCATTGTCATCATCATCATTATCATCGTCATCATCATTGTCATCATCGATCATCTTCATCATCGTCGTCATCTTCATCATCATCATCATCATCATCATGATCTTCATCATTCTCATCATCATCAACAGCAGAAGCATCATGTTTATCGTCGTCGTCATGGCCACCATCATCATCATCATCATTGTGATCAGCATCATCATCATCATCCTCACCATCATCATCATCATCATCTTCCTCATCATCAGCAGCAATATCTTCATCATCATTGTCATCATCATCATCATCATCGATCATCTTCATCGTCATCATCATCATCGTCGTCGTCATCATCATCATCATCATCGATCGTCTTCATCATCATCATCATCATCATCGTCATCATCGATTGTCTTCATCATCATCGTCATCTTCATCATCGTCATCATCATCGTGATCTTCATCATTCTCATCATCATCATCATTAGCAGCATCATGTTTATTGTCGTCATCATGGCCACCATCATCATCATCATCATTGTGATCAGCATCATCGTCATCATCCTCACCATCATCATCATCATCATCATCTTCCTCATCATCATCAACAATATCTTCATCATCATCGTCATCATCGGTCGTCTTCATCGTCATCATTGTCATCATCGGTCGTCATCATCGTCATCGTCGTCGTCATCATCATCGTCATCGATTGTCTTCATCATCATCGCCATCATCATCGTCATCATCGATCATCTTCATCATCATCGTCATCTTCATCATCGTCATCATCATCATGATCATCATCGTTATATGATATATGACGCAGCTATTACCTAGAAAAACCAATGGTGTTTGTCGTCGGTGATTTAGCGATCTCGTCGAATTCTTTTGAAGTCAGAATTCTGATATTAGACGCATGCATTGACGATGTGGGAGGGTTTCAAGACTCGAATGAATGACACTCACCATTGTAGCATCAAAAACCATACCTATAAATTAAATAATGTGATACATGGGGCCAATGTTGAAATTTTTTAAGTATGTGTTGGCATGGACTAAAATTTGGCATGGTTAGACTAGATGCATGCATTTACAGTGTGGGAGGGTTTCTAGACTCAAAAATGACTGACACCAACCATTAATGGAGCATTAAAAACCATGTAATGATACTTAACAAGGAGTAATTTGATCATCATGGTTTCACTCTGAAATAACTTATTTTTTCGTGGACTCACTAGTACCATTGCTTATGGACCCTCAAAAGGAAATCCTCTTAGGTCGTTGATTGTGTTGGGATAAATCATCACTAACTTGTTTGATGGACCTAATGGTCCCATGATAAACACTCATAACATGTAAACTATAGAGGACATACAAAAAATGGTTGATTCTCTCACCCAATTAGTAAGCAAAATGGAAACCAAGAATCACTTCTAATTTTTCGACCCTCCCAATAGTATGACGCCTCATTTTTTTGAAGTAATTCTAAACAAGTTTGGCGGGTCAGATCCGATTGGTTGGTTCGATCGATCAAATGAAGCACTAACTTTCCCTTAATGTAATATTTTATTACCTAATGAAATTCATTATAGGAGTCATCAAAGTTCATTTGTGTTAACACCCAAAAAGTGCTCACTACCTCATCTACCCCATTACATGACTCATTTGTCCATATTTCCTACCATATTTGCCTCCAGAACCTTAAAATCCCATTAAAAAGCCTCCAAAAGGCCACAAAACCATTGAAAAAGCCTCCAAAAGGCCAAAAAACCCATTTTCCCGCAAAATAATCCAAAATTCCTCCAAAATAGAAAAAACCCTCTAAAAAGGGAATAAAAAATACAAAAAAGAGAAAAAAGAGGGAAAAAGGAAGCAAAAACCCTATACAGCTGACCTAAACCATATGGTGCCCAAAACCATGGACTAGCACTGCACCACTAAAAACCTATAAATAGGTGATGGAGGCTCCTCATTTCACATCCACAGTCAACCACAACCTTACTCTGCCAGAATCACTCCTGAAACCCTAGTTCACCCTTGAGCTACTTTCACATTTGAGTGCCCCTTTGGCCCATTTCCAAAACCCTTTGGAGAAAGAGAAAGGAACAAAATTGGAGCTTGGAAGCAACCCTCTTGGACTGCTGCAAAGGCTTCACCAACCTTCACATTGGAGGTATAATCAATACAAAAACCATTTTTATTATCTTGTCTTTTCTGTTTTATGCACATGCTTAGAGTAGTTACTATTTTACTGTACTGTCTTTCATTTACTGTTTTTCTGAACTGCTACTAAGGAGTCCCTTCTCCTTAGTAGGTGCTCATTTGCACAAGCTAGGGTGAAAACCCTAGCTACAATTTGTTTTTTCATAAAAAATAATTCATTATTTTTTAAGCAATTCCTTATTACTGGTCTTAAAGAGGAAATTAAATCCCACTTAGAGGTGAACCACCCTACTACTTTGTTGGAGGACAATAATATTTATTGTCATGCCTGTGTTATATCCTATGCTCAGTCCAAAATCCCCAACTTTATTCCATTTCCTTTCCCCAACTATGGTGGCTCTTCAACATCCTCTTCCACCTTTCAAGGTCCATAAGTTGGCATAGGACAAAATGGAGGAACATAACAATGGTTTTTTAATTTGTTATTAATTATATATAACAATGGTTTTTTAATTTGTTTTTAATTAAATATCTATAAAACAATTAAATTTTAATTGTTATATATAATGTTATATATATATTTAATTAAAAACAAATTAAAAAAAACACAAAACAAACATTACATAACATATATATTGAACAAATGGAAAATCCGGCGGCCATATGCATTTGACAAACCTGCGATTTGCGATTTGGAGTGACCTCGACTAACCTCGATTTGGAGCTGCGCCTCTGCGATTTGGACCTGCTATCGATTTGGATTGGACTATTCGATTGTGGGAGAGGTTGTTTGTGATTATGGCAGGGGAGAGGGAGTGACCCAATGACCAAGCAGTGGGAGTGACCCATTGATGAGCAAGCATTGGGAGAGGCGGTTTGGAGTCCAAGCAAATAAACTATAAGAGGAGCCGGAAATGCCTCCCACGTCCGTGAGTACCAAGCCCTAAATTGTTTTGATTTGACAAATTAAAAAATTTGGTAGCAAATCATTGTGGTTTTATTGCTAATTCGATCTTCTAAGAGGGTTTCATTGCTAATTCAATCTACATTGGGGTATTTTTATCTTATTGCATCTACTGTTTTTTTTAGTTTGATGGGTGAACCCTTACCTCTTTGTAGTGAACTGAAAATAACGGCCTTAATATCTCATAGCAAAAATAATGTAGTGAATTTTGCTTATTTCCTTGTGTTTTGATTCTGGAAGGGCCTTCATTAGAATGAGAATACTGTCGTTGACGAACATAGGCATGTTGTCCTCAGGAAGAGGAATCAATGTTCAACCTTCGTTGAAGCTGAGCACTGTGACCAATATCATGAAATAGATGTATTAGATCAAAAAGTTGAGGTTCTTGCAATGGACTCCCTTATTTTATCATGAATGGGGGGGGGCAGGGGCTATTACTAATGACCCCGATAAAGCAGAGTTACCAAGCTCTCACTGTGACTGAGTACTTGTATTCACACAGGATCAAGTTAAGGTTTCCATTATTGCATTAAAGCACCAATCCAAGGTAACGGCAAATAATAATAGGTGGGGCATAAACTTGCACTCATTCCTCTTTTCATAGGGGGGAAGGTAGGAGAGGGAACACCTATTTGTATTGACTGAATCTAAACCTCCATAGGAAGCTACGGCTAGACTGGAAATAACTACTTTTAATAAGCTGCCCATAGACCTATATCGTGCTTTTTAAAGGCCCCCTATGAATGAAGCAGCAATTGGGTCAAATTATTATATTTAAAATGCGCAACATTCCAAATAGATGATTGCCTATGTTGATTCAAAATAAGATCCACAGAGTGTCCAACAGAAGTTGGCAAGTGATCATCAAATTCATTTGCATGCGCATCCAAATTAGTTGTGACACTGCTGGAAACATTGCCATCATCTTTCTTTAGCAGCACCTTTGAATCCTTGGTAAGTGCAACTTGCCATAGTATTTCTTGATGTATCATCCCAATATCAAGAAGCACATCCTTGCTATCATTTCCAAACTCTATCGTTAATGCTACCAACCATCGGTTCTCTTTAGTATCATCAGCTAGAAAGACAAAAAATTTTACCACAAACAAGCACCAAAATACTTTCCTATTCAGTCCATATTTTGCAACTAATAAATTAGTCCCTGCAACATGATCCAAAACGTTTAATGTAGTCTTGAGATGTTCCTTCAGATGAGCACAAAATACCCTTGCAAGGGCAACTGAGTGTTGTTGTGTGAATGCTTTGCAAACTGAAACCATGTGCACAGCTACAAACATCCCTTTTGAAGATAGCGGAATACTTGGAAGAGTCAAGAACCTCATAAGGGATTCAATTCCCTTTTTCTCAACAAATATTCTACAAGTTTTAGGATTTTCCATTGCTAGATGCATAAACACCATGGCATGTGAAATGCTTAATTTTAGAAAGTGTTCATTACTCATATTTTCAAGAGACAATCCACTAGTTCCAACCCCGTCATTATGCTTATCTTCAGAATCAGTATCCATAGGAACAGGACTATCCAAACTGTCTTTGGCCTCTACTCTGAGCCTATGGGCCTTGCTGGGGCATACGTTGTTGATCCTTGGTGGCTGTCAGCTATTGCAGAAAGGGTTTATTGAAAAATATATTTGATTATAAGGAAGGTCTAAACCAGCATTACTGATGCTAGTTGTTAGTTCTGTTTAACTTGTTCATTACTTTATTAATGCTGTTGTTATTTATTGTCCTTGTCTACTTCAACTTTAACATGGGGACCTTTTGGAGTGTTAAAGTTGAAAGAGATGAAAATTATGTTTAAATTTATATTACCTTGTCACAACTGTACTATTTTGTTTCTAGCATTGATTTAGGAATTTATTTATGCATTAAAGTATAAATATTTTAATTTTCTGCTCCAAACCCTAACCTAACCCAATTTTCAACTCATATAACAAGTTGTAGCCTCTCTTGAGCAGACCTCAGTCCCAAAACAGTCCCGAAGTAGTAATTTTTGTAAACTAAAATCACCATGCTTTGAACTTTCCTCAAGTCTCGGCATGGAAGCAGCCTCCATCTCCGATTTTGAAATGAATGCCTCAGCCTCCACCAAATTAAATGAATGCCACAAAAATTTGTTGTGAATTGGAGGGATGTTAAGTTAACCAACCAAACCGTGAATACAAAAAGCAAGACTTATGGCCACCCACATTGTAGTTTTGAAGGTTCCCTGTGTTATTAGTAAAGTAGCAGTGAATCCAGATATGACTAGGAGTTTTTTTCATGGGGCCTGTCAAGGCTCCATAGAGTAGTGCAAGATCAGGTTTTCTCTATATATCTCCGATAGCCATTTCTTCATATATAAATCCTACTTGGGGGATAGGAAAAACAATATGGGTGAGTTCAATTTGCTCTTCTATCTTTTGAAATTTGTTGTAGAATTGGGTCTCACCCAGATTCAAGTCATACGGTCTGCGTGTTAAATAACTCAGCAACAAATTAAAGATCAATCTGGTATGGATGTCAACCAAATCATCATCCTCTTTAAATTTCCCTATCTCTATAATTAGATTGCCCTGATATGCGAAGGATTAGGTTGATAACTATACTACGGCTAAAAATTGCCCTGTATATAAATTAAATTTCCCTATCTATAAATTGACATATCCTTCCATGTAGATTATAAAAATTGCAATTAGGTCAAGTTCTCCTTACATGGTTTGGATAAAATTGAAAGCTTCAATTTTCATACAATTAGAAAAGTTTGGGCAGTGTAGAATGTGAGGAATGAGAATGTATCAATCATTGCCACCATATGAGTTTTGAAAGTAAGGTTAATTGGCCCCATCCCATTATGAAGTAGAACCATGTGAGATAGATCCTATAACACCATTAGCATCATGATATAAGCAAAATCGAAGTTCTATTTTCCGTCGAGGCTGCTTGAAGACGATAATTTCCAGAAAGTGGCCCCAGGGTACAAAGTAACGAAACATTTGACGGATTGGAAACGTATATATATAAAAGGAACATAATTATATAGGCCTAAAATTGCGGTTGGTGCCATTGCGGTCAAATTTAAATCAATTTGTAAGCCACCTCGACGGAAAACGGAACTTTGATTTTGCTTACCCATTTTTGCTGTTCTAGTTTAGGAAGTATTTCAGTCTATTATGGTTTGTTTTAAAGTCTTCATCTTCTTAAAATTGGCTTTCATTGTATCATTCATAAGGGTTAGTAAATTCATAAAAGGTAAGCATGCATCATCATACTTCAGACTTCAATCAAACCATCATGACTTGGATTGTGGCAATTTTAGTCTTCGACTAGGGTAGTACTGTAGCAGCTTTAACACTTAGAATATAGTAGCTTGGTGGAATTCATGTCAAGGTACTCAATGCAAGTTAAAGGGGAAATGATTAGAATTGCTCATGATGTAAAAGTAAAGGATGTATTGCTCATGATTAGGATACTCTTGTATTTATAGTCATAAAAAAACAAGTTGTGGTATAGCTTCCCCAGTTGTGGTTACTGTTTTTTATTAAGCTCATGAAGATTTATATGCAGTTTATTGTTTCTACTATCCCTGTTTTTTTGTGAAGAATGATTGAAGAATGTTATACATGTTCCTAGAGAATTATGAACATGGATATGTACAATTCCTTATATTTATTATCACTTTGTTTTATGTGATGAATTCATTTGCATGACTTGAGTATATCTAAAGCTCTCCTTGAGGTCCCATGAATGAACTTGAACACTTGTTGCATTCATTTAATTTGAAATAGTAGTTATAGTTTGAAAGAACTCTCTCGTTACCTTAGCTAGCATTCATTGAAAGGAAAGGCTTATTTTATTCATATGCATTTGCATGGTTTGAGATAGTCATCACACCACGAGTTTCACTTCCATCACTCGATTGAGTAATACAACCACTAAAATTTACACCCCCTAACTAAACACACCATAACCTCACTTGAGGAAATCAAAAGAATTTGGTAGTTAGGTAGGACACTGGGGATAGGCATCCAAATAATTCCCCCTTGTCATTATCATCTAAGACATAGTTGTTGTCCTCTAGGGAACAAAAATCCTCTACTATTTATTGACACGGTCATACACCAGTTTGTGGAGGGGCCTCCTGTTGTTTCAGGGGTTAAACCGCCGCAAGATCAAGAACCAGATGGACTATGTGGAATGCTGCACTCCATTTAGCCCTAAGGAAACATCGATCATTGTCTTCCTTGTATTTTCCGGCCACCATACCGGTGATACAAGGGTGATAAGGCAGAAGTGCCGAAAACCTTTTCCGACGTGTCATGAATGAGGTAGCTTAGTGACTTTTCTACTAGGGCTCTTTTACCCAAGATCCCTTTCAGTAGAGGGATATCCTTCAAATTCAGTCTCTCACTTTGTATTGTTCGACTTGGATTTCATCACCTTGCGAAGGATACGATTTGTCGAGGTCTCCAGCTCCTAGTTAGGAAGTTTGCTTGCATTTTCACCTTTTTAGAGGGTCTTTTTCTTTTTAGTGCTACTTGTTGGCATTCTGGCCACTTTTGTTTCAGCTCACTTACTGCGACATCAGTCCCAGTATAGTTTTTTGAGCTTGTTTTTTTGTCCTGCGAGCCTTGTCTTTTCATAGCTCCCCTTTTGCACGCTCGGTTGCTTTAGAGTTTTTTATTTCATACACGGTAGTTACCAATACTTATTTGATGATGTGTGATGTCCTCTTCTCCTAGGTCTTCGAGATGGTTGAGTTAGATGGTCTTCTAAAGGGACTGAACACCCCTTCATGGAGCCACTAATGCTTGACCGTAGGAGTAGTCTAGAGGACCACATGATCACATCACCCGTGTGGACTTTTTCGTTTACTGTGATGATGGTCTTTCAAGTTATATGGAACAATGGTACATTTGAGAGAGAGATGAATGGTTGTACCCCACCTTGGTCGATTGTCTTATGGTCCTTTCATTTTGTCGATAATATTGTTGTGGTGCCTTGCCTTTTACCTTTTGGGTGTTTTACTGATATTGGGATATCATGTGATTTGTACCACCTTTTATGTTTTAGGTCTTGTGGGTACTATGGTAGTTTGTCCACATTTGAGGTACACCCACTTTCTCCAAATTGTTATGTGTCTTTATACCCACTTCGTACCACCCTCATGACCTTAGTTTGGAAGATTGCATGCTATCATACCTTTTGGTGGTACTATTTGAGTTTCAAGAGGTAGTTACAAAGAGCTATTGCATAAATGAGGTAGTTACAAGGAGATATTGCATATATTGATTTGGACCGCCTTTTATGTTTTTGGTCTTGTGGTTATAACTATGGTAGTTTGTCCACGTTTGAGGTAGTGTACACCCCCTTAGTCCCAAGGGTTGTGAGTCTATCCCTATTCTTTTTTTTTTACTTGTACCTTACTGGTTGGTCTTTGTACTGAGCCTTTTTACTGTCACTGAATTTCTTTGATTGACCGTACCATAGCCCAGTCATCTCTCTCTCTCTGGTTTGTACTAGCCCTATCATAGGGTCACTTGGTTCCTAGAGTTGACTGGCCTCTAAGAGGCACAGTCATTTTTGAAAGTAACTCTTCTGAGTATATTACAGGAATGTCTACACTAAGGTAATCAAATATGTGGTAAATGGTTTTCATTAAGTAGCCGGGACTTGTAGCATTAGAGGAGATCCTGAAACGTGTATGTGTAGTGTTTCATGTGTGCTACATGTGTGTTACATGTGTGATGTAGCGTTAAATCAAATAGTAAAAAACAACTCATAAATATTGCATGACTTTCTACTCTTAAGAAAGATAAATTGGTCATCTTAAGATCATCACTTGAATGCCTACATGATGACAAAGGGAATGAGGATCAAGTAAAATTATAAAAGGCGATACACGTCAAATTTTAAGAGGCACTATGCCTTGCGGTCGAATCTAAACTTTTTTCCAATGGTGCAGGTAGAACCAAACAGGTATTTGTTTGATCTATCTTCCTCGAGCGACGAGAGTTTAGGAAGGCTAGAGGAAAGTGAGACATCCAATAGGTCTAGAAGAATTGTATCAACTATATGTCAAAAAACCAAAAGAATATTCCATAGAAGCAATGAATTTTTTCACGGTCAAAGGGGGGAATGTTCCTATGGTGATGAGACAAAAGATGACGAAGAGGTGCCCTTGAGGTATAGACATTTAGTGAAACAATGGGTACCGAAGGATCTTCCTCCACCGAACACTGATTTTTGTGTGAACGAGAGGAGATATTGAATTGCACCGTCGTCGATACATGGTTTCGGGTTGTTTTCCATGGATTGCATCTTGGTCGGTTACGGGACATGTACATAATTGATGAAGTATGTTGGACCCATATACAACTACAATGATTGGATGCACCTTGTCCGATATACAAAAAGTATGCATAGCTATGGATTGTCAACAAACTATTTACAATTGAAAGACAAAAATCAAAATAAAGGAGAAACGTTGTACATGGACAGAAGGCCAAAGGCCACAGGGAATATTGCGGGGTTTATAAACAGTACACAACCAGGGTCTACAATTAAGCAACCAAACTGCAAATTTGAGGGGCGTGAAGGAAACCATGTTTTTGTAGTTGCTATTAAAACAATATCTGCAGGGAACGAGTTGCTTATTAATTACCCTATCAACCGAGTAGATACAAACAAGGTTACTATATAACATTTTACCCAACGTTTTAGTAATAAATTAAACATCATAAGGATTTTTTGTTAGTTTATTTCGTTTAAATTTCCCATAATTACTTCACAGGCCAGTGATCGGGATAAATCCCTGCCAACAAATCGTCGGAGGAGAAATTCTTCCTCGACGGAGTAGGTATACATCTTTCTAATAGTACAAATATAATAAGAGAAAAGAGTTTTTATTCGCTTTTCTTTTCCATTATTAATAACTTGGTTTGTTTTATATAATGAAATTTATATTTGATGCAGAACGTTGATCGGGAAATACACCCGTCGAATGTTGATCAGACGATAACACCCTCGGGGCAACAAGTAGAACTGATTTGAATTGTACAGTTAAAATATGTGAAAATGTTTTAGCATTATATTAATGTTTCAATGAATATTTTGGTTTCGTTTACATAATTTTCTAGTCTATGTTTTTGATGCAGGCTGGTTCCGTAAGGTCGACCACACCAGGGTTCGCGCAACGGGTATACATCTTTGTAATATTAAAAATATAATATGAATAATAAATTTTTTGATGTGTTTTCTCATGAATAGTTTTGGAATCATTTAGGTGACTTTCACTATGTTTTTTTATTAGGGTGTTGTTAGGGGCAGCTCCCAGATATTGGCAGATCGGGGCAAGTCGCCTATGACCATTGATCCAATGAGTGGATCGTGATCCTCGAGGTCGCAGGTATAATTCATTTCAATTGTACCAATATAATACGTAGCATAATGTTAATTTTGTTATGTAGTTTTTGTGTGATATACTGGTTTCGTTATGATAATGTAAACCATGTTGTAATTTTACGAATCTATCATGATAGATGTGTTATATACGTTAATATAAAATTTGGAATCTATCAATACAGAACTCAGCAGTGCTTTATATATGTTTGTTGCAGCCCACTAATGAATCGCAGTATGAATTAGCATCGCAAGATTTTCCGTTAGACCCTGAAGTGGCAGAGGTGCTTCACGATTGTGAAAAAATTGGTGAAGCCGCACACCTGCTAAAGATGGCAGAGAAATTGTTGAATAGATACACTGCGGAAATCCTTTCTCTAGTAATCCAGGTTCCGCAGACAAGCGCAATTAAAGAAAGGATTGCATTGTTGGAACATAAATCTAATAACTTGCGATTAAGTTGAGGAATCTTGAATCATAGAATAATTCGTTTAAATATTTATAATGTTCTCTTTTATATGATAGTATTGAACATATAAGACGTGGTGTGTATTTACAGAATTATAAGGGACCACATAATATTGGTCAAGTTGGTGTTGGCCCAAGCGAGGCTCATGGAGAGACTTCGCATCACGACCAAACGACTCCATGTAGTTCGAATCCTTCTCCATTGTTGTCGACCGAACAGTCGGCAACACGTTCTGAAACACCACGGACCCCCACTGTGAGCACAATAGCCGCTACTGACCAACACACAACAGATCCTCCACAAGAAGGGGTCGACACTGAGTCCCCTATCAATTTTGATGTCGAACAAGCTACATTTCCAGGATCTTCCCGTGTCAAAATCACAGGAACACTGGAGACAACATTTTTGGTGGACGAAGATCTCATCCCAATAAAGATACCGACGATCCTAGGTAATTAATCATAGTTGATCAGGTTAATTAGTGTTTATAATTTCATTGTAATATACCGATAAAACGTTTTTTATCAACTAATTATGATCATGGCATGATCGTTGTGCAGGAAACAATGTTTTCTATAAACATATGAATGAATTTTGCTTGGAGATCTTCGGGCCCACCATTCGATCAAGGTGGGATAGACAACCAAAACATTTAAAAGATGAACTCACTAATCGGTTGGTTGGCCTGTTTGGGGAGAAAACCTTCAGTCATGCTAATGTCTTGAAAAAGGCTTGTCAACATGTGAAAGTTGTCCGAGAGTAATATAGGACACACCTTGAAAGAAACCATAGGTATGAGCGCCCACCAATGATTCCAGCAATGGAGTGGAGAGCTCTAGTGGAAGATGGAAAGGAGAAGGCTCTGAGAAGAGAAGGAAAGCTAACACCAAGTACAGGGAGGTATGCAATAGTTTCCGCAATGTAATTCTAAACCTTATTATCCTTGATTTCTATGTCGAACTTGGAACATCTAATGTATTTCAACACTTGCATAGGCTACCAGACACATAAAAGGCCACAAAGGCAAGACTAGAAAAAGTAGGTCAGCACAAGCTTGGCCCTGGTGGTTATTCGAATTTGGCAGCACGATTTGTAAGTTTCGAGAAACCAACAATGAATACAAATAATAAATTGAAAATTATTTTTCGTTTTATTTCACCATACAATGTTAATTAACGACGATAAGAAAATATGCAGGCCGATCGATTCAATGAAGTACCCACAGAGGAAGACATGAAGCTTGGCTTCCAGGAAGGCTTTGGAGTTGTTGTTGAATGTAGAAGAAGCTTATCTGGGAAAACACAGTCTTGTGGTACCAATCCATCTGGTGCACAGGTATATAGAATCTATATAGTTTAATGAATATTTGTCTCTTGTGGAATATTTTCGTTCCAAATACTTGATGTAAAATATTGACTCTATTTTTAATAGGAAAGTAATGATCCCATTAGTGTCGAGTAGGGACAACAACAAATCGATGATCAAGCTTCAAATCCCAGTAATGAATTTATTCATATGCTACAATTTTATGTATAGCATTGCAAATGGTGACCATTAGATGTAGTTCACCGTATTTCAACTGCAGAGCATGTAGAGGGTGAAACTGTATAGGTTGAGATTGGACAAGAACATCAACAACATGATTTGGTCACACTTGGTAAAAAAACACCTTCGTAATGAATTTTTTAAAATGAAAAACTTGTCATTACAATAGAAAAATATAACGATGTAACATTTTCACATCGTTGCAGCAAATCCGAACCCCTTGCCGCAAAATCCAAGTCTAGAACAACAATCAGCTAGGATATCGCAAACATCACCAAAAGCGCCTGCTAAAGAACCAAGAACTGGAAGAGAAAGTCCAGATGATGTAGATGGTCCTCTCATAGATTGTATACCACTGAAGAGAAGAAAAACTTATAAAAAGAAGGATGGGAAAAACAACGTCTAAATATTTTTGATAACAATACATCGTCCACTATTTTTGGTCTAATGAATGAATGAATGGTTTAATGAATGTTCTAATGTTTTAATGATTCAGTGTAGTAAACACCTTCATTGAATTTCAACTTTTATTGAATGAATGTGTTGATTGAATGATTAATGAATGGTGTATTGAATGTTATCTTTTATTTAATGAATGTGTTGATCGACTGAAACGATGGTTTAGTGAATGTTAGCATTTATTGAATGAATAATGGATGGAAGTTCATGATGAAATATGGATGAATTTGCACATATTTGTTTTTTTCAAGTACATGCATTGGGTATGGGGAATTGAGAGTGATGTGATGGGGGAGGGGGCCATAAGAGCTTCCACCTTGACGTGGTTGGCCCTGTTCAGTAGAGAATATGAAATTATTCTCGAAACAGAGAGGAGCTCAATGAATGGCTACGATGCTGGCTTTCTACAACCCACTCGCGTGTTGTCTAAATTTTGACAATTTCTTGGAGCTTGTTGTGATTTTTGGTTGCTCCTCATAACCAATTTCCAGTTTCCACAACATCAAAGGTTGAGTAAATGATGCATTGGAATCAATATCCTTAAACTTCTCTTTAATTTCCTTGGAATCTATATCCTTAACCTCACGTTAAACCCTTCCAAATTGGTATATTTACCATTCAAGGCTGGCTTCTTCTGAAGCATGATATTTGCAACTAAGCTAGCATACACCGACAACAATTAGATACATGCTGCTTGTTGTGAATGTTCATATTTTTTTTAGGAATGCAACTTGACCATAATGGCTCCTCCTACACTAGGGAATTAAAGTTAATAGCAAATTAAAGAAAACATATAGTTTGCATCGAAAAAATAACAGGGTACGAACTGAACTGAGGAGATCCGAACCTCCGACCTATGTCTAGTCCCAAGGCTACCTCCTTCAAGCTTGAAGCGCAGCTGGCAAGGGCGACCACCTTCAATCTCAATTCATTATGCATGCATTTCACAATGGGAGATAGCGGGCTACAACATTCAACCTTGATTCATTGTGTATGCATTTCACTATGCAATTGTCTCAAATTCTCGTTATGTTTTCCCTTTATTAGTTTATCAATTCAGTATGACCCACGCCTGCTATCCGAGGAGTGTTTCCGCGGTCTTGAGTTCCAGCCTGATAATGGTGATGATTCATTCTATATTTACATTTCCCTTAAGCTGCAATATGGAAAACTCATATTTCACTATCAAGATTTCTTTGACCATCAGCTTTGTCAGACAAACCTTAATAGTGAACTATGAGTTTGTCATTTGCAGTTGAAGGGAAACGTAATACCATGAATCGTCAACCGTTTCCAGGCTGAAACTGAAGACTGTGGAAACACTCATTGGACGACGGATGTGGGTCATACTGAATTGATCAACTAATTGATGGAAAATGCAATGGGAATTTGAGACGGTTGCATAGTGAAATGCATGCAAATGAAGAGTGGGTCTCGAGAGAAATGGTTTTGGGACGTCGTATGAGAGGAAATGGCGATGGGAATTGATTGATAAGTTCAAGCTTGAAGGTGGTATCCTTGGGACTAGACATAGGTCATGGGTTCAAATCTCGTCTAAATATTTTTGATAACAATATATCGTCCATGATTTTTGGCCTAATTAATGAATGAATGGTTTAATGAATTTTCTAATGTTTTAATGATTCAGTGTAGTAAACTGTTACCTTTATTGAATTTCAGCTTTTATTGAATGAATGATTAATGAATGGTTTATTGAATTTTATCTTTTATTGAATGAATGTGTGTATCGACAGAAACAATGGTTTAGTGAATGTTAGCATTTATTGAATGAATAATGGATGAAAGTTCATGATAAAATATGGATGAATTTGCACATATTTGTTTTTTTCGAGTGCATGCATTGGGTATGGGGAATTGAGAGTGATGTGAGGGGGGGAGGGGCCATAAGAGCTTCCACCTTCACGTGGTTGGCCCTGTTCAGTAGAGAATATGAAATTATTCTCGAAACAGAGAGGAGCTCAATGAATGGCTACGATGTTGGCTTTCTACAACCCACACGCGTGTCGTTTAAATTTTGACAATTTCTTGGAGCTTGTTGTGATTTTTGGTTGCTCCTCATAACCAATTTCGAGTTTCCATAAATTCAAAGGTTGAGTAAATGATGCACTGGAATCAATTATCTTAACCTTCTTTTTAATTTCCTTGGAATCAATATCCAGCTTAACCTCAAATAAATATAAGTGAACAAAAGAAAATGCAAGAAAGAGATTAAACTTACAAAATATAACACTTGTATTAATAAATTCAAAAAGAGAGAGTAATGTTCATGGGCCTCTTGGAGAGGATGATCTCCTTTGACCAAAGCTTCAATACAATACCAATCTTTGACAAAACAATATACATCCTTCTAGCGCAATAAATAGTTTCTTAATAACTACCAAAACCCTAACTACATGCAATCTCAAAATTAATGACTACCAACCACCTACTGGTTCTTATTTAATAAAAATGAGCCTTTTACATTAAGTAACTACCCATTAACTATCTAATGAGCCTTATTCAAAGAATATGATCTCATACATGAATATACAGTCTCTTTAGTATACCAAATTAGAGAAGTTAGGTAAGAGTACCTTGACACAATGGAAGCACACTACCATCTCTTTGTGACGAATATGCCACAATGTCACATAACTTCCCAGTCCTTTTATTCTGCTACATGGAAAGCCTGCAGTCCATAAAGTAAGTTCCATAGACACTAGCACTTGAGACTTAGAGTACAGTTTTTTGTGCCACCTTAATAGGCACCCACTAGCCTATAGGTCCACTTAAATAATGATTGACTCCGTCGCTTAATACAATGACTCTAATACAATTGCTTTATTACGATGGCTCTATTCCCTTAGGCTACTCTGCTGCTAATACAATGGGAAGAGCATAATGGGGTTCTCAGTTATATATATATGTAATTATTCTACATATTTCCACAATAGAGATAGAATATATTGATTTCCTGTACTATGAAAATTTTTATTTCAAAAATGTTATTTTTTTTTAAAATGTATTGGGTAGTCAATTAACCAACAACCTAATAACGACGATCGTAGGGTAATATCCGACGATGTTGCAATACTTCCGATGGCTCGGAACGTTGGATCCATTTTTTTTGCTATGTTGTCCACGTCGCTTAACCGACAACCTATCTGACGATTGCATGGTGATATCCTATGCTTGTGCTATACTTCTGACGGCTCAGAACATTGGAACCGTCTTTTTTTTATGGAAAACACGTCGCTTAACCGACGACTTTGCTGACGCATAATCGACAGGGAAAGGATGGGATCCGACAAATATTGCAAGTTAACGTTGTTGCTTATTCGACTTCCTGTGAAGCTAGAGGAAGTCGGTTAACCGACGAGGTATGGCAGTCAAATATCCGATGTCTTGAACTATGTCAGATTTTAGACGATATCCCACCGACGACAAAAAAAGACTAGAATTGTCGGATAGTAGACCATAGGTTGTAGCAAATTTGACTTTTTCGCCGTTGGATTTTGGGTCAAAAAAACTTAGTGGATATTCATAACAAAAGAAGACATCAGACTATAAGAAAACTGTAATCAAATCTGAGACACACATGAATAGGTCATATTTGGAAAGGGAAGAACATCTGATCTGTATTAATGAATGAAGCACGTACATAAAATTATACCTTCCTTCAAGCTTGGCACTTCACGAAACCTAGATTTAAGGTCTCCTGCTTCTGTTCTCCAAGGATCCCATCCTCTAATAATTTGTGCTAGGGTTTATCAGAAACTGAGGCACAAGAGAGGGGGATGAGGGTCTCCATTCCTCCAGCATAACATTGTTATGGGCTTGGTTTCCTCTCATGGCCCTTCTACCTTCCTTATATAGTCAATGAAGGAGAGGAAAAGCAGTTATAACCGATCAGGAGGTTCCCAAACCAACCCAATTTGACCAAAATTCAAGATTTTGACTGATTCAGGAAAGTGCCATACTCTTCCCACTACAAACCAGTGCAGTTTTCAAGGTGGGCGCTACTCTCTACATAAGATACTAGTGCACATGTGGAAATATGGCCAAAACAGAGTTTTCTAATGATTTTCAAGAGGTGGTTTGGTTTGGAGATGTGTTCCTAAGTGTTATGACCATCAAATTGACCAGGAGTGAGGTAATTTCAACCATGTTAAGTGTCCCATATGACCCTTCCATCCACAAGTGTCATGTTGTGTGACTAAACTTGATCTCAATAAGTGTTGTCATGCGACCAAGTGATGCAAGTGTCATCGCAGACGGAGAAGTGTCATTTTAAGCTATAACAGTATGCCCTTGAAAGAGTGATTAAATTAAAATTTTCTGCCAATTATTACGCACGGGGTAATGGGATTGCAAAATCTTCTAACAAGAACCTGATAAATATTCTCAAGAAGACAGTAGCTACTCATCACAAGGATTGGCACACACAGCTCTATAATTCTCTTTGGGCAGATTGAATCACTCCAAAGGAAACCATTGGGAATTCCCCCTATTTTTTGGTCTATGGCAAGGAGGCCATTCTTCCATCTAACCTTACCATTCCATCACTGCAATTAGCCCAATCTATTCAAGAAGATGATTCTTCTCCTCTTTAGCAGAGAATTGATACTTTGCTCAAGTTGGAGGAATACATAGAGGTGGCTAAAAATAAGTTATATCATCATCAACAAATGGTTAAGAGATGGTTTAAGGAGAAATCCTCTTCTGGCAGGGAATTTTCAGTAGGAAATTTGGTACTGAGGTGGGATAAAAAACACAAGGACAAAAATCAGTATATCAAATTCTAGTGCCTTTGGCTTGGACCTTTCATTATTACAAAAAAGATTGGTCCAAGTACAGTTCGGTTACAGACATTGGAGGGGGTCATTAACACTTATCCAGTGAATGTTTCACTGCTTAAAAATTATTTTGTCTAAACAGTCTGATGCACTTTGTACATAAGTTTGGTGTGTTTTGCGTTTTATTTGTTTTGAATGGTCTTCTTTTATTTGATTTTTCCTTCAATAAACCTCACACATTTGGTTATGGTTGATGGTCAGTTTGTCTCAAGGATAATCTGAGCTGAAGTTATATGATGTTCGGTCAATCTTGGCTTTTCTCAACCTATGTCAGAATTTGTTTTACAAAGAATAGATAGTCATTAAATGTAGGACTTTGATTGATACCTTTCCACCTTGTTCATTATCTTACACATGATTTATTTGTTTAATTGAGGTTGTGGAAAGTGACTTACCCTTTTGTCTTATGTTTCATTAGTGTAGCATAGCATATCTCAATAACTTGGTCAACCTTCATCTGCTTTGGGTCCTATCACAGTCACCTTGAAAAATAAATTTACTTAATAATTGTTGATTGTAGGATGGGGGGTCTTGTTACAAGCCATCCCATTAGGTTCATAGATGTGAGTGGAATGACATCTTCACACGAAGCCACCAAACTTGGAAGATGACTTTCAGTTTACTGAAATATGGAAGATCCTATTATAGGTCGGTCCATTCATGATCTGCAATGCATCAGTGAGTAACGCCACTATTATATGGTCACCAAGCCATGGTGGTGTCCTGTAGTTCGCACCTTGATAAACTATCTTTTTCATTTTCTTTATAAGACAATGTTGTACATGAGGACAGGGGGGTATTATCACAATCCATCCCTTCCATGATCATGCGTTTGATTTTGGATTGAAATTATCACCATATGGTCACCAAGCCATGATAATTGCTTTCAGTGTCATAGCTGAGAGACAAGGAGTCTCATTACTGAGCTAGCTTGTTTAGTTTCCAGATCAGGTTTGTGAATAGCATTGCCATAATCTGATCACCAAGTCAAGGCAATGGTCTTATGCCAACAATGTCTTATGTTCATCTTTCTATGTCAATAAAAAAAAAGAAAGAGAAAATAGAATATAAAAAAAGAGGAAAAAATGTGAATATTTCCATGCAATTATTTGTGTATAATAAAGCAATTAATAAATCAAGGCGATTCATGATTTGGATATCCAGATTATTATGAATTTTTCCCCTAGGTTCATCTAAAGATGTCTTCTTGTGATTACATATTGGCAAAAGGTTTCCTGTTGTTTCCTGAATTGTTTTATCAGATTTGCATTATCTTTAATTTGATCATGGATGGGAGTATACCAATCTTTTGTTAATTATGCTTATTGATTGTCTTTTGTAAGCATCTTCTAATATTTCAGGTTGAAAATCAGTAGGCTAACATACTTTCTTTGACTAAAGTTTTGTTTGCAGAGATAAATTGTTCTTCCTAGCCAATCGCCATTTGTTGTAGGTCCAACAGATCCCATGCTTCATTCTGATCATGGGAGCCCCATTTTGTAAATATAAAGGTATTTAGGTAAGTTTTAGATTTCGGTTTGCTATGGTATCATACCCTTTGTTTGGTTTGTTTAGTTATCATTATTTCCTCCTTTGAAAATTTCTAAGTTTCTAGTTGTTTTCTTGATTTCCAGAAAACCTTAGATTCATTGCCAAAAATTATTTTCTCACTGCAAATCCCAAAATCCCACAATTGTAGATTGCGGGAATCGTTTGTTTTTCTTATAGGATTTCATCAACCCGAAACCCGCAACCCGAAATTGCGGGTTGCGGGAAGACCGTGTAAGTATTTTAGAATTTCCAATTCCGCAACCTGAAACCCGAAATTACGGATTTTAGATTGCGGAAACTCGTTACGCCAATAAATCGCGTTGTGTGTTTCCGAAACCCGCAACCCGCAAATTCCGGATTGCGGGTTGTGGAAAAATTTATTTAATTTTAAATATTTGTTTTCATTTCTGAAACCCGAATTTCGGGTTGCAGATTTCATAAACACGTTTTTTTTTATTTTGCAAAATTTGTAAAACCCGCAACCCAGAATTTAGGATTGCGGATTTAGGGAATTTTGAATAAATTTGATTTTAAAAATTATGAACCCAATCCCGCATACTGCAGAAATTAATCCCAGTCGTTCATTCCTTCTAATCCTATGGAATGGGACGCCGCAGCTCGTCTCCCGCAAATCTTATTTGACCGTTGATTCGTTTTGATCCGATGGTTGGAATTATGTCGTTTGATCAAACCTGTGGTTTCTCTGCTCTTCGTCATTTCGATAGACAACTTTTTGACTGTGATTTTCACCTTCAGCTCTAACTCGAAGACATAATTGTTGATTGGATTGGTCTGTAATGATTAGTCTTTGAGATGCGACTTCAAGTCATGCGTAATTTAACTGAATTTGTACTTCATCGTAATCCAAATCGGGTTAATACATGTTACTACTTCCTTCATCACAGCTTAAATGATTGCAGTTTCCATATTGTAAGATTTTAATCACAACAGTTCATTATGATCAATCATTATAGTTTTTAGCAGCTCTTTTTAAATACGGAAGCGGATATGAGGCATTTAATTTGTCGTCTAGATTCTAGGCAACAGTTCTGTATTTGATTTCTACAGGTTTCCTTCTAATAATCTTGTTTGAACAATATGCAGACAGATCACAAATCGTTGGATAAGTTCTGTATAGAGGAAGAACTTCAATCTTTGTTGTATCAAGAACCTATGTCACCACCTTTTGATGCAGGTGTTCCTGATACGAGCAGTAGTAGCGAAGAGGACGATTATGAAATTCCATCTGTCTGCATGTAACTCCTTCACAAGAAGAAAAAGGAAATTCCTGAAGAGCCAATTGATTGAGATGATACCATTATCCATGATTTTATAATCAATGAGGTTCCTGTCACTCCATCATCCTCCATTAAGAGAGACCCATTGGATGATTTCTTTGTTTTTGATGACATTGTCAATCATCCCGAAGTTCCTAAGGATAATTTTTCAGATCTTTTGTTTCCCGTTATAGACAGCGAGTAATTCATTGATGAAATTCTACAGTTTGTAACGGGATTCTTCCCGAAATTAGAAGATGACTATCGTTTGGAAAATTTTGTTGGAGGAAAATCGCCTTGAAGGGTGTTGTATTAGTTTAGTTTTGATTTTGTAATCCCGGTTTGTGGGAATATACTGTTTGTATTATTATTCTGTAACTCTTATTTAAAGAGATGATTCCTCATAGAGGGGGGACAATGGAATTTGGAGATAAAATCTGCAAGAGAAGCTGGTGATGCTCTGTTTTGATACAAGCTTGTAATTTCTTACAGACTGTCATTGAATACAGTAAAGTTATTTTTAGATCTACTTTTGTCAATTTATTCAAGTTTATTTGATGAATGTGATTTCTCTCCAAGTTGCTTATCTAACACTGTATTTATCCTTTGCAATCTATAAATACATTGATCTATAGTTTTGATTTCTCTCTGCTTTTGATCTGTGTATTCTTAAAAGTTTTAAAAGACTTTATTCAATTAGAAGCTTTATCGATTTCTGCAAATGATTATTATCATTGAATCATAATTGATGTTGATTTTTCAATTAACATATCAGTTACAAGTCAGATATTGAGTGCATGCAACTCCTAATTCACTGTTGATTAATTTTTATTGGTTAATGGTAATTTGGGTAAATAAGTTATAAATCTTTTAACATTTATGTTAAGTTGATGAATGTGCTTATTTAATTTCAGATCAAGTTGACTTGAACCCATCTCAAAACACCTTCTTAGAATAGATCTAACTTAGCTTAGATTCCTTTTGATAGATTCATGTTTACATACTTTTACACTTAGGTTTTCTTTGTTTGAAAACAGATCCTTTGGATCAAAACCTACCAACTCTTAGAGTGCCAACGGAGGCCAAATATTCGTGGGAGATTACTACACCAAACAGGCTGGGGATAGAACTGTCCTTGCGTAGGGTCTTTTGAGTAGGGCCTTTTGAAGCCTTTCAATCTAGGTTTTCCCCCTCTGTTGAGAGCTTAGGAACCCATTCCAGTACTTCACATACCCTGCATATCCAAGGCCTCAACAAGTTTGTTAGATTCAATTATTGATTTGTTGAGTGGCTAACTGATGTGCCTTGTGGTGTTAACTTCCTAGTAAGCTACTCTCATGCATCAATTCGAATGACCACCTTTGGAATTCGAATTGCTTGGCTTATTGTAGCCATTGTTACACATTATAAACCATCTTTTGAGTATATGAGATTATTCTACTGCTGCAAACCTTCTGCATAGTGTTTCCATACATTTTACTACATGCATCTCTAGTAATTGTTGTGTTTGTTCCATAGATCTGTTGTGCTTGATATTTCACATGGTATCAGAGCTTCATGGCAGGGACAAGACAACTTTTCTATAGTGATTATGCACTAGTGATTCTGCACTGGTGATTTTGCACTGGTGATTTGCACTGGTGATTCTGCACTTCTACACTGATTCTTTCTGCACCAGAAACACATATGAAGATTGAGCAAGTTTGCTAAAAAATATTCCAACGCTGCACTAGAAGCCGAACGTTTTCCACATAATTCCTGGATATTGTGCATTCGACTTTTCAAGCTTGCTTGATAGTCTATGTCGGGTGTGATGCAACTTGAAAAGTGAAGGTTGTCGACCTAAATGGTTCTTGTTTGTTTGTGATTGTAGGTTTCTCACTTCCTTCTATTGCATTCACTATTGCAGAGATGTACTCTTCTTCAAAAAATCTTCTTACTCCTTTCAACTATGATGAGTAGAAACCAAAGATGATAGCATGTCTGAAGAGACAATGTCTTTTTTATATGTGTATTGGTGTTATGAGAGATTTTGCTTCCAATGAAGAGGAGAATGATTGGCTAAATGACTATGACAGAGCCTTTGGAGAAATGTGTATTTCTATGTCTCCCCGTATGCGCTACCTCGGTAAAACTGCTGAAAATCCAAGTGATCTATGGGCCCAACTAGATAGATAATTTGGAAAGCTGAAGGAAGAGGATCATGCTAGCCATTTGGAGAACAAGCCTAGTGATACCTCCTTATGTTTTCTCTCTAATTATGTCTCGGCCTCAACCATATATCATGATGAAATTGTTCAATATGAAGAAGAAGCTGCAAATTCAACACTCATGTTCTCAATGTCTTCTATTTCGAATTCTGAGCAAGATAAGCCAGCTCATACTCTAGAATCTGAAGAGGTCACTAAATCCTTTCTTTCACATGAGTTTGTTAGTGTGAAGAATGATGATATATTGAATGTTTTGGAGGTTAAATCAGTTTTTGGAGGTGATGCATTTTCCCTCCTTGATCACATGCTTCCTATGTACTTTTGTTCAATCATTAGCACATGTTCTCAGAGTTTCATTGAAGATGGAGGACACTACCATTCGCTTGAGTTCCAGGCTCATGAACATTTTGGTGATTTTTTTTTTTATCTCACCCCTTTTGGTTCAAAGGAGATCACAAGAAACCATCTATCAATTCTTGGATTTGTTCTCACCATGTTCAGTCTGAAGAGCAAGTTCAAAAAGCCTCCATGGGATAGAATTTTTACAGAGAAGAAAAGATATTTGGATCCACAGAGTATTGAGTGCATCCTCATTGGATATGATGAAGAATCAAAAGGATACAAACTCATGGATATCCAATCCAAAAATATATTCATCGAGTGAAGTGTCAAATTTGAAGAATCACTTCAAGATCTAAAACTAGTCAAGGAAGAAACTGTTGAATTGCCTCCTCTACAAGAAGAAGATTAAGAAGAAGATGATGAAAGTTTGTTTTATGATATTTGGGATATTTTATCAGACATTAATGAAAATGAAATATCAGGTTCAGATTCAGATCCAAATGATCCCCCTCCATTCCCAAAGTGGGCAGAAAAGACTCTCAATTATGTTGGTTCTAACATTGGAAATCCTGTCGATCCAAGAAGAACTCGAGCATACTTTCAAAGAGCAGGTATGGCTCTTTCATATTCTAATCCTTTAATGTATGAAATATTTTTTTTGATGATAGGTTCAAATCCTAAATCATACTATAATGTCCACTGAGATCCGAGATGGAAAACCGCCATGGATGAAGAGTACAATTCTCTTCAGAAAAATCCTACATGCGAGCTAGTTTCTCTTCCACTTGGGAGGAAATTATTTCAATGCAAATGGGTCTACTGAACAACATTTTCTGCAGATGTCTCAACCTGAAAATACAAAGCTAGTTTGGTGGCAAAATATTTCTCACAAGTTCATGGTGTGGACTACACAGAAACCTTTGCAACGGTTGCAAAAATGAATTCTATCTGCCTAGTTTTGGCATTTTCCGCATCTAAGCACTGGGAAGTGCACCACATGGATGTGAAGAGTGCATTTATTCATGGAGATCTGAAGGAAGAGATTTAAATGAAGCAGCCTGAAGGATACATATTAGATCCGACATTAGTGTGCAGACTGAAGAAATCATTGTTGATATATATGTAACTTCGGAATGTATTTCACATATATGTATATTGTATTCCTATAGAGATGTTATTATTCCTCTATACGGAAGTGTCGTCATTTATATTGTAAGTGTCGTAACTTATACTTGATGGGTTATTAGACCACCTTGTTGGGGTTGGCCCTGTATAAGTCATGTGGGTCAAAGGGTTATTAGACCACCCTATTGGGGGTCGGCCATGTGGGTCAAAGGGTTATTAGACCACCCTAGTGGGGGTCGGCCCAGTCAGCATTATGTTAAGTGGTTAAGTTGAGGTCGACCTAGTTGCGTAAAGGTCAAGTCAAGTTAGTGTATAAATAGAGAGTGTGTCTCTCTCATTTTACACATTCTATTCACTCACTCACACTTTGGAGAGTGGCGCACTTGTGGAGGAGGAGGCTCTGCTGCTAGGAGAAGACTATCTCTTGTATTTTGGTTGTATCATTGCTCTATCTATCTCTAAGGAAGTTATTGGGGTTTTTCACCTTTATGGTTTTACCCAAGTAAACTCTGTGTCTCTTGTGTGCTTGCATTATTGTGTCCATGATTAATATGTTGTAGATATGATGTACATGTTGTTCTCTTAGTTAAGATCCTAGATCAGATTGAAGTAAATTCTGAAAATTTAACATGGTATCAGAGCTAGCCTGAAAGAAGGCATGATATGGCATGTATGACACTTGTTGCACTTACTATTCTAGGGATTGATATAGAAAAAATGAGTCATCGTAGCACTTTCACTATAAATTTGTTTTGGCGAAGTTTTCGGATCTAAAATTTTACAGGTCGAATATCAGATCCACATGTACCTTGTGTCCAAAGGAGAACCTCTAAGTCATTGTACTTTGTGATTTATGATTTGTACAATATAGGGTTTCTGCCTCTCCCAGATCTGAGTCAAAATCAGGTGACCTTGGTAAAAAGTTCATAACTTGGGCTAGGAAGTTCCAAATGAAATTTCGTAAAAAGTAACAGGTAGTAAACAGACCGTACTATCTTAGAAAACGTTTTCAGAGGCCTAAGTTGAACCAGTGACATGTGGCACGCCATAAAAGTTTGCTCTCCTGTATTATCCCATAAACAGGTCCCGTTGCGACACTTGGCATAACTCTCTCTCAAAGAATCCAATTGAGGTCAAACCTGTCGAGATGGAAGTATAACAGGTCAGGCTATCTTAGAAAAAAATTTCAGACCCTGTGGATCAAAACGTTCAGAGTTACACCAGAAACAATCAGGTACATATTTCTATCAAACAGAATTATTTTTGAGCACCTTCATTCATGGCTTCCAGAATTTAGGGCTTCGAAGAAAGTTGGAATTTCTCTAATCGGAGACCATGGCTAGATGCTACTCATCAAAATCAAAATTTAGAGACCAAGATGAGATTTTTTGGTTGGGCAGAAGGTCAGGCTTGATCAAACCCCAGTTCGGGACTTTGATCGAAAAGATGGAAAATTAGGGCTTCTGCAAAACTTGGAATTTTGGAAATCTGTGACCACGGCTGGAAGCTCCTCAGAAAAATCAAAGCTTAGAGATTTGAATCAAATATTTTGGTTGGGAGAAGCTCTGTGAAACTCAAACCCTAATTCAGGGTCCTCCCCAATGAATCCAGAAATCTAAAGGCAATTTCGAGGGGTGAAACTTTGCAGTTTTCAAATTCTGAATATACCAACTTGATCAGCTCATCAAGGCGCATATTTCTATCCTTTCGGAAGTTTGAATTTTTGGGGTTTCTTTGACAAACCCTAATCCATCTCTAGGTCCAGTTCTTGCAAATCAAGTGGATTGGGTTAATCCTAGAAGAAGATGGATTGGTCACCTGCATAAGTGAAGAAGTTCCTGTCTCAGAGGGAGATGAGGCTAAGGCCTTTCATAAGAAGATTACAAGCAATATTGACAAGTATGGCTTACAGGTATGTTTCATGGTTAAGGTTATCATATGTTTGTCTTCATATCATTACAGTACAATCTTGATTAATTACTGGACTTGTTGTATCACCTTAATAAGAAGATATTCATTGATTAAGGTTTTGACACTTATGATTGTACTAATGCATTGTGATGTTGTATGAGGTTTATGTTGTTTGCTAACACAAAAGGTACACCAAGAAAGTCAAATCATGTTCTACTTCAAGAACATATGCTCATGGTGACATGAAGACAAAGATTCATCCATTGTCATGGATCACATAGAAGATCTACTTTCGAGGTATGTATAACTTGGTTCTACAATGGTTAACTTATGAGACATGCAGGTTACTAGCACAAGTCACTGAAGAGAACCAGAAGACATTATGCGAGTATGTTAGACATAACTAGCTAGCATGCTAATCCAGGTATGTTTTTCCTATATCAAGCTAGAATCCTACCTTGTGTTAGGATCTTATACTGTTGTGTTGTTGATTATGATTATTCATGAAGTCATAGGTTTGAATAATCATGGTTCTATGCATATTATGTTTCTTACCATAATTGATGATATGACTAACCAGAAGAATCATGAAGGTATAGGTTTGAATAATCACGTGTTTTATGCATATTATATCTCTTATCTTGATTGATGATTCAACTAACCAGAAGAGTCCTATGATCAAATAAGAATATGTATGAGTAAAAGAAGACTTCCCGGAAACCTTGAATACTAATGTTTATTATCTGTGAATGATCATGAATATACATGTTTAAGATTATTGTGTTTTGATAGTATTAAGATTATACTAATAAATGTGTGATTATGTATGAGACCTCAAGGATAACACAATGATGATACTAATAAGCATGCATAGTGATTAAGGATGGATGTAAGTTCAAGGACAGGTAATCCAGGAAGCAAAGATCAATAGGGAGCACACTCCAGTTGTTCCTGCAAGAAAGCAAAGGAGCACACTTCAGTAGTTTCTGCAAGGATGCAGATATTGAGAGGGAGTTGACCACTTCTCACAATCCACATCAGAATGGAGTTGCAAAGATTCAGAGGGAGTCCACCCAGCAACCATACAAAGATAAGTATTTGGATTGTCATTTATTACATAATGTTATTCAATGATGTATATGCTTATGTTCCTAGAATTAGGTTGTGTATTATGCATATTAGAATAGTTGCATTGATGAACAGTATACTACTAATATACATGGGTAAGTGGCCTATGGCACTGTACAACATTCCATTGCTACTTATCTAGAATGAAACCTCTTTGCTCACATGTTAGGAGTTGTGCACACTCTTAACAATGTTCTGGTAGAGATTGGAAGGCATCTAGAAAGTCATGGAATATGGATAAATGTTGTATTGGCTAAGATAATTGCATGACTGTATGACATATTTCTTTATGTGTAAGAATTTGTTCTGAAAACTATGAGATGTTTTCTAATCATGCAATTTAACTTGTTGTGTAGGAAAGATCGTATGCCATCACCTACAAAAAAAGAACTACAACATTTGTTCAGCAACAAAATTATCTATTGAAGATATTGAAGTTCCCAGGATATGGGAAGAATGCCATGATCCGTCGATCATGAAGAATGATGTTTGGGATGTAGTCCCAAGACCTAAAGGGAAGTTTGTTATGACTTCCATATGGATCTATCAAGATCAAGCATGCTGCAAATGGCAGCATAGAGAAATATAAAAGTGATGAAATAGAAGATACACCAGATCGATTTCAAGACAGCTTTCTTGAATGGTGTAGTTGAAGAAGAAGTGTATGTGGAGTAGCCACTTGGTTCTGAGACACATGATAAGGATTCATATATGTGCAGAACTTGGGTATGATGCACCACTTTCTACGTATGGAGGTGTGGCAGATTGCAGATGGAATCTTCCTTGGACAAGGGAAGTATGCAATAGAGATCCTGAAGAGGTTCAGGATGATGGACTGCGAGGCTATGGCATCGAACCTGAAGCTTCCATGTGATGCTTCATCTGAACCGGTTGATGTCATTATGTATCGTCAGATGATTGGGTCCTTGATGTACCTAATGAACATGAGACCAGATATTTTCTTTGCGGTGAACACATTGAGCCAGTTCCTGACAGATCCGAGGAGTGTTCACCTGGTTGCTGTAAAGCATATTCTGAGGTACCTGAAGGGTATAGTTGATTATGGGCTCAAATATGATGCGAATCAAAAGTTTAACCTGCAGGGTTATGTTGATTCAGATTGGGCAGGCAGTGCTACAGATAGGAAGAGCACTTTTGGGTGTTGCCTCAATATGGGATCAGGTGTGATCTCTTGGTTTAGCAGGAAGCAGTCCTGCGTAGCACTGAGTACAGCCAAAGCAGAGTATGTTGCGACGAATGAGTAGGTTGCAGATGTATTGACCAAGCCGTTGGCCAGAGTGCAGTTTGAGTACTTCAAAGATAGGATTGGTGCACTTCAGATCGAGGTTCATTCCAAAGGGAAGTGATGAGTCCGGAAGATGCAGATGCACATGAGCTTTTCTGACATGGTTGATGTGTTCTCCTATGGTCGTGATGTAATTGCTGAGCCATTCTCACATGGTGGTAGATGTGTTCTCCCATGGTGTAGATGTAAGGGCTGGAGCCATTCTCACATGGTGGTAGATGTGTTCTCCCATGGTGAAAAAGTAAGGGTTGGAGCCTTCCCCGAATGGTGGTAGATGTGTTCTCCCATGTCGGTGGTGTAAGTACTGGATGATGTGCATCTGGGCTATGCTTCGTGGACGATGAGATGATCTGAAGAAGACGATGCTATGATGATCAGGAGGATCATGGATGATGAGCATCAGGATGATGCTCCAGTTACTGCTCTATATGTATATGTACGCATCATGTTGGATGCTGGATATGATCAGTTGGATCATTTGTATGTATTTTGTATATGCATCATCAGGTGGATACATTGTATGATCAGGTAGATCATGTATGTTGATATGTATCAGGTGGATCATGTATTTGTATTTGTATCAGGTGGATACACTGTATGATCAGGTGGATCATGTATTTGTATTTGTATCAGGTGGATACACTGTATGATCAGGTGGATCATGTATGATGATATGTATCAGGTAGATACTTGGTATGCATCAGGTGGATGCATTGTATGATTAGGATGATCATGATGATGAGCTTCAAGATGTTGCTCCAGATGATATGTACCAAGATGATCATGATGATGAGATTCATGATGTTTCTCCAGATGATATGTATCAAGATGGTACAGTGATGATGATCAGTGTGATCATGAGCATCAGGATGATTCTTTGTGCGATGATGATCCATTGGATCATGAGTATCAGGTTGATACTTGGAGGTCAGAGATGATATGTGGCAGGTTGTGCAAATAGCATGTAATCAGTCCTGGGAGATCTTGCCGGTCGTGCTGCAGCACATAAATGTTCCTGGGATACTCTTTTTGGTATTGCTATGTAGTATGTAATCAATCCTTAGATATCCGATAGGTTGAGCTGTGTGCTCGTAATCAGTCCTGGGATGAGGTATTACTACGGAGACATGTAATCAGTCCTGGAGATCTGAGAGGTTGAGCTGTGTGCTCGTAATTAGTCCTGGGATACTCTTTAGAGATCTTATTGGTCGTGCTGTGGCACATAAATGTTCCTCGGATGCTCTTTAAAGGTTTTGTCTATCCACATATAATCAGTCCTGGAGATCCGACAGGTTGAGTTGTGTGCTCGTAATAAGTCCTAGGATGCTCTTTAGAGATCTTGTCGGTCGTGCTGCAGCACATAAATGTTCCTGGGATTCTCTTTAAAGGTATTGTGGAGGAGATGCATGTAATCAATCCTGGGAGATCTTGCCGGTTGTGCTTAGGCACATAAATGTTCCTGGGATACTCTTTCTGGTATTGCATCCGCACATAAAATTAGTCCTGAGAGGCCACCTCTATCAGGCCATTAGCATAGATGATGAAGACCTGCAGGTGGTGGGCCTACATCCAGTATGAAAAAGGACTGGCTCTGTAGAACTTCCTATGATGAGTAGATTCAGAGATTGATTGAGATAGCTGCAGCAGTGACGATGATGATGACTTGATGACGATTATCCAGTGGCGATGATCCAGAGAAGATGACTTGTGCTAGAAGACCTGTGTCGAGAAATACCTTCCTAGTTAAGAGGGAGTGTTGATGTATATGTAACTTCAAAATTTATTTCACATATATGTATATTGTATTCCTATAGAGATGTTATTATTCCTCTATACGGAAGTGTCGTCATTTATATTGTAAGTGTCATAACTTATACTTGATGGGTTATTAGACCACCTTGTTGGGGTCGGCCCTGTATAAGTCATGTGAGTCAAAGGGTTATTATACCACCCTATTGGGGGTCGGCCATGTGGTTCAAAGGGTTATTAGACCACCCTAGTGGGGGTCGGCCCAGTCAGCATTATGTTAAGTGGTTAAGTTGAGGCCGACCTAGTTGAGTAAAGGTCAAGTCAAGTTAGTGTATAAATAGAGAGTATGTCTCTCTCATTTGACACATTCTATTCACTCACTCACACTTTGGAGAGTGGCGCACTTGTGGAGGAGGAGGCTCTGCTACTAGGAGAAGACTATCTCTTGTATTCTGGTTGTATCATTGCTCTATCTATCTTTGAGGAAGTTATTGGGGTTTTTCACCTTTATGGTTTTCCCCAAGTAAACTCTGTGTCTCTTGTGTGCTTGCATTATTGTGTCCATGATTAATATGTTGTAGATATGTTGTACATGTTGTTCTCTCAGTTAAGATCCTAGCTCAGATTGAAGTAAATTCTAAAAATTTAACAATCATTGTATGGTTTAAAACAGGCCCCAAGAGCTTGGTATGCAAAGATGGATTCCTTCCTTCTGTCACAAAATTTTGCAAGATGAAAATCAGATCCAAATGTGTACCTACAGCAGCATGAAGGTAATTTGCTGACAATTTTCATTTATTTGGATGACATTTTGATGACAGGAACCACTCTTTCTTCAATCGACAATATAAAAACCGCTACATCTAACATTCGACATGACTGATTTAGGCTTGCTGAAACAATTTCTTGGCTTAGAGATCACTCAAAATTTTGATGGGATCACCATATCTCAGTCAAAATATGCTTCAGAGCTGATAAACAAGTTTAATATGGAATATTGTAAAGCGGCACCATTCCCATTCCTCTCAGGAATCAGTCTTGACGATGGTGATTCTACACCGTTGGTGGATTCTACACTTTATCGACAGTTGATTAGTAGTCTTCTATACTTGACACACTCTAGTCATGATATTTATTATGCTGTGAGTGTTGTGTCAAGGTATATGCATAATCCCCATGATCTTTACCAGAAGAAATCCAAAATAATCTTTCATTATGTCCAAGGTACTAGAGATTTTGGCATACACTATGTTGTGGATTCCGATCTAGATTTGGTTGGATTTATTGATTCAAATTGGGCGGGTGATAGAATTGATCGAAAGTCCACTTTTGGATATGTTTTCATGATTGGAATAGGGCCTATTTTCTGGTCAATCAAAAATTGGGCCGCCATTTCCTTATCTTTAGCAGAGGCAGAGTATCGAGGAGAAGTCAATGCTTGCATTCAGGTAGTTTGGTTGTAGGGTATTCTAGCATAGTTTGATATTGGTAGCACTGCTTCTACTGTCATCTTTTGTGAAAATCAGAGTGCTATCAAGATCTCAAAAGATCCGATTCAGAGACAGAGGACCAAGCATATCGATATCCACATGCACTACATCTGAGAGCTTGTGCATGATAGAACCATTGTACTGCAATATTTCCTTACAGAAGAGCAAATTGCAGACATCTTCACCAAGAGATTCACTGAGAAGAAGTTCTCTTACCTTCCTTCAATGCTAAGGGTGAGTTCTACTATGGAGAGGATAGATTCGATAATTCAATGTTCAGTTTGAGGGGGGGGTTTCTTTCCCACTGGGTTTTTCCCTCTTTCCTCACTTAGAGTTTTTCTAGCATTTTTGGATTATTTTTGTACTGGGTGACCTATGGCCTTTGTTGCTAGGGCCCTTTTAATAATTTTTTATACCTCCATGAGATTATATTAAAGGAGGGTGTTGGAGCATTTTCCAACCACACATCATTTATTTGAGCCTTACAGCTTAATTATCCACTTATCCTAAGTATTTTGACTCCATCATGTGCTTACATCATCAACAGATCATAGTTTCAATCAACTGAGCTTCCTCCTACATTCTAGGAGCTAAATGGGCATCAACTAAGCCTCCTCCTACATTCTATGATCCAACTGAGCCACCTATTGAGCCTCCTCCACCATTCAGGGGTTGATTTGCATGACTTATGCGCATTATTCAGCCAGCTGGTGAAACTAGGGCACCTTACTACACTGTTTGACCTGATCTGATGTTATTCTCACCTAACATTCAGTTCAACTACAGACATATGGTGCTCTCCCCTATTTTTGGGCAATCAGTTGAGTTCTTCATTGAGTTAGACTCAGTTAGTCAGTTTCAAAGTCTGTTAAAGTCAATTATTGATTAGTTGAGTGGCTAACTGATGCGTCGAGTGGTGTTAACTACCTAGTAAGCCACTCTCATGCACCAATTCAAATGACCACCTTTGGAATTCGAATTGCTTGGATTATTGTAGCCATTGTTACATATTGTAAACCATCATTTGAGTATATGATATTATTCTAGTGCTGCAAACCTTATGCATAGTGTTTCCATACATTTTGCTGCATGCATCTCTAGTAATTGTTGTGTTTGTTCCATAGATCTATTGTGCTTGAGATTTCAAAATTACCACATGAACAAGCTTCATGGCATTGATTCATGGGGCACATGTCTTCACGTTTTTGAAAAATAACCCTCACACCATAATGGAAAAGGTTCCTCGACTCACTCAAAACCATGGGAACTTCACCCATCATCAAATTGATTCCCTGATTCACCAAAAACCATAAGAATCCCACCCATCATCAAATTGGTCCCCCGACACAATCAAAACAGTGGGGATCCCACCAATTATTATTTATGTACAAACAATTACCTAATACACTCAAAACTGTGGGAATATCGTTATTCTTTTGGCAGCAATCCCTGATCTACTTTGATTAATGTTGTTGAGTCTCCCTATCTCCAGCATTATGATTTTTTCAGTCACCATCACCTTTAGTGTCGTGTCCCATGCAAATCCCTTCATCAACAGCTTATGTCCCTCCATTACACTATATACTTTTATTTGAAGAATTTTTCCATCAGTTACTCCCCATGTTGACATTGATCAAAGGAAGTTATGAGCCTCACACTTATCATCCAATCATGTGTCAAGTCTGTCAGTTTTACAATTGGTTACAAAATGATCTTGATTCTCAGGATAAGATCCACATCTTATAATGTACTTCAACTCTCATCAACACCAAATCCTCCTTTTGTGAGAGTTTTTGTAGTTGCAATTGTACCTTGGGGTCTCTTTCAATCAACATAAGGGATCACCTCGAACTAGGTAGGGAGAGTCATCAGTGTTGCCTAACTTTGTGGTCTCTCCTATGCTCGACATCAACACCTCTATCGCATCAGGGAGAGTCATACATTTTGAAGGTAGGAATTTCACATATACAAATCATGGTAGCAGTAATCCAGTGAGGTCCTACATCCAACAACCTCACTGGTATTTCAGTCCCCCACCCCCATGGGGTTATCATGTCCATTAGCATTTTCGCTCCTTCAACACTTGTACCAACATTTCTAGGTTCAACTACTCTTACATGGATCGAGTCGCCTTCATCCACATGACATCGATATTTTGAGTTGATCCCTTAGTCTCCTCTTTTTGTAGTCATCTTGACAGATTTCACGAGCATGGGTATGCCCTCCTCATTTGTATAAAACACTATTCGTTGTTACAGATTCACCAGCCCTCACCAACATTCTTCCCCCAAGGGAAACTTCCATCCAAACTCTCTTAACAACTACTAAGAACATGGGAAAACAAAAAAAAATGATGATGCATTATCGACCCTACAATACCTTTCGAACCTCATACATCAGGGGGCATTTGTTAACGTCTAAATTTTGCACACATGCAACCTTTTGGGTATTCTTGCAGTAAGGTGTCATCAACATATATCATGCATCCCACCGAAGACATCCTCATTAGACCCATAAAATAACATGAGTGTAAGAATTCCAAAAAAAAATTAAAAACAAATATAGCATGGTTGCTTCCTGATATCTCGTGCTACAACGCATATTATCAATTATGTTCTCGCACTATACTAGTGTGAATTTTCCTTTGAAATCCGTGCGACTGTCAAAATGCAGGGACGAAAACCACCCATGGTGCATTGAAGGCTCATCAAGGCCTCACCACCTCCAATAATTTGAATTTGGTCTCCTCGTGTACTTGGGTTCATTGAATGGACCCCCTTTGTGTACTTAGGAGCCAGATCATGGAGTTAATGAGTCCACATTTGGGTCTAGTTGTTTCTTGGCCACTTCTTTGCTTATAAAAGGAGGCCATGGGCATGCATCTAGGAAGGAGAAATTAGAGCAATATTATGATTCTGCAATTGTGTTGGAACTTCTTCCACCTCTTCCCATACCTCCAATGTTATGTATCTAAATATTTAAGAACAATTAATTCAAATATTAAATGTAATATTACTTAGCTAAATCGTAGGGACACACCGTTCCTTTGAAACGGTGTGTGTAAACCTATAAAAAGGTTTTCTCTTTTATTGTAAAAATCATCATTCATTTTATAATCAATTATTTGTGGCTTAATTCGAATATAATGTGGGTTTAGAAGATTTTTTCGCTCCTAAACTGCTCTAATTGGTATCAAAACCACGTTTGGCTCCTTGACTCTGCCATTCATTTGCTCCACCACCCAGCTTCTCCATCCCTTCACCTTCCTCCCCCTCTTTCCACTTCTCCCATCACCCTCGCACTTCCCTCGCTTTTCACTCCCTCACTTCTCCCTTTACACTTGTTGCGTCCCTCTCCCACATTCCCCACTCCTCTGTCGAGACCCACCTTCACGCCCCGCCTCCTCTCCTCCTCGCCCCTCCATGCCTCAGCGCCAGACCTGCTTCCCCTACATCATCTTCCCCTGCACGCGTCTTCCTACTGCGCACCCTCCCCGTCCACCTTCGCCCGCACCTCCGTCCAAACCTTCCATTGCGTCGTCTCTCCCTCCGCTCCCAGCTCTCCATTTCTCTCCCACTCTTGCTTGCATGCATTGCCTCCACCATTCGCTCCAACCTGCACACATTTACAAATTTCAAATTAATAAATAAATTTATTATTATATAATAATAATTTATTTTATTAAATTTTTTTCAAATTAATATATATATATATTGATTTTTACCCTTATATTTCAAAATTCCTCCCTGCACAAGGAAAATGTCAGAGATGAATGAGATTAAGAACAAAATGGTGGATTTAGAGAAAAACCAAGCTCGAGACTCTAAAAATATCGAAGGGTTACACTCAAGGTTCGACCAAATCAAAGACACCGTAAAAAAGGAAGTCAACGAAGCTATAGCATGGAAGATTGAAGGATTAAAAAGAGAAATATCAGTAGAGTTCGAAACCGGATTCAGTAAAATCAAAGAATATTTAGACGAAAAAATAACCAGAATAACAGGCAATGTGTGAGGGGGAAATAAACCATCCTTCAGTTCAATAAATACAAACTGTCATAATACAATTCCTCCCAAAGAGGAAATCCCACAAGAAGAGGTTAGTCACGATCATTCTCCACATCCTGAACAACCGCTCTCTTCTCCAAAACTACCAATAGGTGGATATCAAATGAAACCTAAATTAGAATTATCAAAATTCAATGGTGAATCAAAACAGAGCATGGCATGGATCAACAAGGCGGAAGAATTTTTCTCCATACATAATATCAAATCGGAAGAAGAAATGATAAATATGCTTCGATACAACTAGAAGGTCGGGCATACAACTGGTATATGTGGTGGAAGGTTACAACATGGACAGCTAAGCCTAATTGGAACACATTTAAAAACAACTTCTTTAAGAGGTTTGAAGATTTAAAAGAAAAAGACTTCTTCGCAAAACTCACCAGACTACAGCAGAAAGGTGACGTCGATGAATACACCGACGAATGGGAAGCCCTAGCGACATGTGTGCCAAAACTCACAGACAGTCAATGTCTACAAACTTATGTGTACGTATTAAAATCATATATCCAGGATGAACTAGAACTACTAAATTTATCAACCCTGGACAAGGCCAGACGCAAGGCAAAAATCATTGAGGAAAAATTCAAAAAAACTTGGAACAAAAACCATGATAAAGATCAAAGGTTCATCCAAAATACCAAATCCGACACAAAATATCGGCCACCGCAGCTAAGAAGTGACAACAAAACCAATCTAGAAGCCGAACGAATGAAACAAGGGAAATGTAAGTACTATGGAGAGAAATGGGACCCAAGACATAGGTGTTTGAAAAAAGAAACCACCAAAAACCTATATCAATGTGAAGTAGAAGAGGAAGAAAAATCAGACAGTGATGAATTTGACATAGAAGATACCAGTGACCTCCAAAACCTCCCTCAGAGACAGAAGATGAAGACACACCCAAGATATCAATTGCGGCCATAACCGGAATCCATCAGCCACAAACATTAAAACTTCAGGAGCATATCAAGAATAACAACGTTGTTGTCCTAATGGACACAGGAAGTACCCATAATTTTATCAATGTAAGTGTTGCAAAGAGGCTTAACCTTTTCATATATCCAGTACCTAACATGAAGGTAATGGTCGCAGATGGGAAGAAGATTGAAAAGGTGGGAAAATGCCACAAAGTTAAGCTGCAATTACAAAATTATAACCTTGAGTCAGAATTATATGCAGTACCCTTAGGGGGAGTTGATGCAGTATTAGGAATTTAGTGGCTACAAACACTAGGTACCTACAAAGCCAACCACCAATAACACTATATTAAGTTCATGTTGCAAGGAGAAAAATACAAGTTGTATGGGTTCCAACCCCCTCGCACAGAAATTTTGTCATCCCACAAAATGGAGAAGCTAATCCGAAAGGGAGCACCTGCATATGTTGTGCAATGCCAAGAGATGGAATTATTAACTTCAGAAGCGGTTAAACCAAGTCTACTAGAGATCCAAGGACTAATCTAAAAGTACAAAAAAGTATTTGAAGATCTCCCCATGGAGTTACCACAAGAAAGGAAGATCGAACATGTCATAGAAATCAAGTCTGGATCAAGCCCCGTCAATGTTAAACCCTATAGGTATCCACACCACCACAAGACGGAGATTGAAAGATTAATCCGCGATTTGTTAAAGTGTGGAGTGATTACAAAAAGTCGGAGTCCTTATGCTGCACCAGTAGTACTGGTACGAAAGAAGGATGGGTCTTTTAGACTATGCATCGACTACAGAGGACTAAACAAGATAACTATTAAAGACAAATTCCCCATTCCATTCATCGATGAAATGTTGGACGAGCTTCATGGCGCAAGGTACTTTTTGAAATTAGACTTAAGGTCAAGATATTACCAAATTGGAGTAAGGCTAGAATATGTGTCAAAAACAGCCTTCCGAACCCATGAAGGACATTACGAATTTAAAGTAATGCCTTTTGGGCTAACTAATGCCCCAGCAACCATGAATAACTTATTTCAGCCATTCTTAAGAAATTTTGTACTAGTTTTTTTCGATGACATCCTCATATACAGCAAAACATGGAAGGAACATCTCACACATCTCGAACAAGTACTAGCCATCTTAAAAGCAAATCAATTCTACGCTAAGATGTCCAAATGCACATTTGGTAAGGAGGAAGTGCACTACCTTGGTCATGTAATATCCAAGGAAGGAGTCAAGGTGGACCCAGAAAAAATCAAATCGATCACAGAGTGGCCCAAACCCACTAACATTTCCAAGTTAAGGGGATTCCTTGGACTAACCGTATATTACCAAAGATTCATCCAAAATTATGCACACATAATTGCTCCTTTATCCAACCTTCTAAAAAAGAATGCATTCCAATGGTGTGAAAAATCAGACAAGTGCTTTGAAGCACTGAAAAGAATTATGTCCTCCACACCTATACTAGCTACCCCAGACTTCTCCAAGCCTTTCATAATAGAATGTGATGCTTAAATTTATGGTTTGGGAGCAATACTAATGCAAGAGGAGCACCCGATAGCCTTTGTGAGTAGGAAACTAAATAAACGCGAACAATTGAAGTCTACATACGATAAGGAATTGTTGGACATTGTGCATGCATTAGCAAAGTGGCGACAATACCTCCTAGGAATCAAATTCATGATCCACACATACCACAATAGTCTTCAATACCTGCTTCAATAGAAAACATTGTCCACAGAACAACAGAAATGGATAGAAAAAATTGTTGCTTTCGACATGGAAATTTTACATAAAAAGGGAAGGAAAATGTAGTCCCAGATGCACTCTCCATAAAAGACGAGGACATGACCTCTTATTCCATTTCAGTCGTAATTCCAAATTGGCTAGATGAAATACAAAGAGAATACTCCAAGGATCTAGGAAAAAGAACTATAATTCACAATCCCAATCATGATTCCAAGTTTGAATGGAAAAACGATATCCTCTGGTATAAAGGGAGGATTTATTTAAACTCAAACTCTAAATTCAAGGCTAAGGTAATGAAGGAAGCCCATGATTCACCAGCTGCAGGACACGTGGGATTCTTCAAATCTTACTATAATGCAAGAAGGTCATTTTTCTGGAAGGGAATGCAAAAAGATATCCAACAATATGTAGCAGAATGCGACAAATGCCAGAGGAACAAAAGTGAAAATATTTTAACCCCTGGGTTACTTCACCCCCTACACATTCCAAACCAGAAATGGGAAGAGATATCAATGGACTTCATCGATGGGTTATCTCTGTCAGAGGGAAAGGACAAAATCTTTGTAGTGGTTGATCGATTAACCAAATTTGCACACTTCATGGCAATAAAAAAGACAGACACGGCAAAACAAATTGCAGATGTATTTTGCAAGAATATCTACAAATTACATGGCTTTCCAAAGTTCATTTTCAGTGACAGAGATGCAAAATTCAATTGGAAATTTTGGAGGGCATTTTTCAAACAAGTGGGCACATCACTCAATATGAGCTCAGATATCACTCCCAAACTGATGGTAAGATTGAAGTCATAAATAAATGCTTAGAATCCTATCTACGTTGTTTTGTAATAGATAAGCAAAACCATTGGTCTCAATGGTTACATCTAGCTGAATGGTGGTACAATTCAACATACCACAACTCTGCAAAAATGACTCCGTTCCAAGACTTATATGGGTATGAACCTCCAAATTGGAAGGAATTGGTTCTAAGCAACACTAGTGTTCCTCAAGTAAGGTACCAACTAGAGAAAACTCAAAAGGCAATTGAATTACTCAGAGATAACTTAGTCACGGCTCAAAACCGTATGAGGAAACAAGCTGATCAAAACAGGACATAGAGAGAATTTGAAGTAGGAGACTGGGTATTCGTAAGGCTTCAACCTTATAAGCAAATATCTCTTAAACAAAGAGGAAAAAACAAGTTGGCCACAAATTTCTATGGACCATACCAGATCACCAAAAAGATTAGTCAAGTTGTGTATGAATTACAATTACCTGCTAAAAGTCATATTCACAATGTCTTCCATGTATCATGTCTCAAGAAAATGTTGGGGCAACATCAAACAGTGCAAACAATACTTCTTATATTAGATGACGAAGGGAAGGTCATTTTGGAACCAGAGGCAATCATTGCAACCAGAGAAACAAGACTTCGTTCTCGAACACTCAAGGAATATCTCATTAGGTGGAAATTTTTTCCAGATGAAGACGCATCATGGGAGACAGAACAGTTTCGCCAACAATACCTGTCTTTACCCCTGCTTTGAGGACAAAGCATTTTAAAAGACAACGGCAATGTTATGTATCTAAATATTTAAGAACAATTAATTCAAATATTAAATGTACTATTACTTAGCTAAATCGTAGGGACACACTGTTCCTTTGAAACAGTGTGTGTAAACCTATAAAAAGGTTTTCTCTCTTATTGTAAAAATCATCATTCATTTTATAATCAATTATTTGTGGCTTAATTCAAATACAATGTGGGTTTAGAAGAGTTTTTCACTCCTATTCTGCTCCATCCATGCATACTTCAAGCTCCCTTTCCACCTTCTTCCAAGGGGAAGTGTTTATTCCATTGTTCCCTCAAGTTATTTAGCATTTAGTGTGGACAAAAAGGACCTCCCTAAGGGATATTGTTGGCTTCCCTTTGAAGTCCACACCTCCTAGGAGGAACTTCATGTAAAAAGCTTGACCATTGAGCAATCTAAATTGGTTCTTGCTTTATCTCTTTGTTATGGTTTGCTTACTCTCAACCCATTTGTTTTATTTCAAGTTATTTTCTAGTTTTTATTTCATTTTGTTTTGTTTCACTAGAAAGGGTTTGTAGGATCAATTTGGGGTCACTCACATTTGCTTTCTGTACTACAATACTGGTCCTTGTTGAAAACCTCAAAGGATTTACTCAAAGTGGGAAGTGTTTCACTCCTCTTATGCATATTTTCCTACAACACAACTGTATGTATGAGAGTAAAGGTATATTTGTGTTTTTTGTTGTTCTTATTTGTTTTACAAACACACAAAAGAAACACTAATTAGAAACTAATAAAATTGTTTTCAACTACGAAAACCTTACCAGCATTGAGGGTAAGTTTGGGTGAGTATGTAAGGCGATTCTAGGAATGGAATCATGGTAGTATGAATCTAAAATGAAGGTTCAATGGCCTGGTAATTGATTGAGGACAATTTGTAGTGAAATAATAGTGATTTGAAGGAGATTGTGGCCAAGGTGTAGCAAATTTGGAAAAGGTGTGGTTGTGGTCTATAAAGGTGATTTGGGAAACATAATTAGCAAGAACATAACATTTAAACATACATCTTTTAACCTGATTTTTTAGTACAATAGGTCACAAACAGGGGTGATATTAATAAGTAATACAACTCTGTAAGTAAATTGCACAGTGGAGGGATTGAATTGTTGATAATGGTTACATGTTACAACAAAGCAACATAAAATAGGGAAACAAGTTTATAATCAGAAATCAAATGGTAAATATAATTACAATGATGGAATGAAATTACATGCAAGAGAAGAATTGATCCTGAGTATCTAGTAAACTCAAATCCATTAAATCAAATTTGTAAGTAGAAGTTAATCCACACATAAACACATCTAAACTAAGATAAAAATGAGCGGCTTAATACCAAGATCGAGGGGCCCTTCCCAACCTAGTAAGTGATGCTAGAAGAATCTCATATTAGACCAAGAAGACTCACAATGAATCATCAACAATCAACCTTTCATTTAGATCAAAAACTCTATTTACAAAAGACAATGACTGGCTCTCTAATACAATGGATTTATCCCTCACACAAACTTCATGAATTCTGATCATTTTCTCCCTCAGTCCCAATGAGATCTTTTTATACATAAAATTTCTTAAGGAACGGAATCCCCAACTAAGAAAACCAAAATTGCTAATTTTAGACAAAATCCCCCAAATCTTGAAATTTTGTTATTTTGGACATATTCAACTTAAAGTGCCCCTCTTATCTCTCAAATGGTTCCGAATTTTGGAAACCCTCCCATGATTTACTCAATTTTTCATACTAGGAAGAAAACTCATGTATCAAAATTTTTATATTATCCTTCATATGCACACAAATGGAGGCAAAAGTTGGCAGTTTCAAAATTGCATCTAGGAACTAGGAAAACTTTGACCACATTGTGGAGACCCACACATGCGAGCTGGGTAAGATCTTAGCAACATGGAACCATAACATCAACCTTAGGAACAAAACCCATGTTCCAAAATTTTCCCGTAGATGCTTCAACCATGAAAAACAATGACGCTTACAAGTTTTGGGGAAACATATAAATAGTTGTTTTTTAACATTTTCATTAGATCTAAGTTATATTAAAACATCACTAGTAAAATAAATGTATAATAGTTTTATTAATTTATAAAAAATAAGGAAAATTAACATTGTTAAACCATGAAAGCACATAAAAGCACGTCATAGGGTTAATGGGGTCTTATGGTGAAAAATGACGATGGATGAACAAGATGGTGAAGTAAAGTGACAATGAATGATTGAAATGATGAAGTAAAGTGGTTTAAAGTAACAAGTTGAATGATGGAAATCGTGTAAAATCTATGATGCAAGGTTACTTTTGATGATTGTTGGATACATGTACTTTTATTTTATTTTGTATAGATGACCATATTTACTATGTCATATGCTTTATAAGAGCATCAATCATAGAGTATGATGATGATGTTATTGGAAATAATGAGTAGATATATTCGTACAAGAGTGACTTTGCAAGGTAAGATTCTTTTGTTGGTATTTTATATGGTAGACGGATTTTTACTTTGTAATGGTAATGAGCAAACTAAAAATTCAACATAAAATTTGAGTCAATGGAAATGGATGGTAAATGGTAATGAATCTTATGAATACTGATCTAAAAATGAGGAAGGGGAATTAGTGGTTATTCATATTTCTCCCTATATTATTAACATACCAAAAAGTTTTACATACATTTTACCTCAAGTTTTACCTTTCGAAGAGTTGATTGTTGCCGATGTTGAAAATGTAGGAATTGTTGTGAGGGAAATACACCTATAGTTCAGGGGAGGAACTACCAACTTACAGGGATGAAAGATAGACCTACAAATGTTCTGCAAGTACAACTAGTAAGCAAAGAGATAAAGGTTAAAGAGGATGTGTACCTTATTAAGAAGGTTGATCCTAGCCTTCCTCTTCCTTGCTCTTCAATGCTATTCAGTGTCACAATGCCCACACCTGCAAAACAACTTCATACCTTTCTCAAATACATTTGACTACATATATAAGACTGATATTCATGACAGTAAAGGACATCAAACTATAATCAAATTGTAATCAAATCTAAGACACACATGATTAGGTCATATTTGGAAAGGGAAGAACGTCTGATATTTATTAATGAATGAAGCAAGTACATAAATTTATACCTTCCTTCAAGCTTGGCACTTCACGAAACCCAGATTCAAGGTCTCTTGCTTCTGTTCTCCAAGGATCCCAACCTCTAATCAATTGTTCTAGGGTTTATCAAAAACTGAGGCACAAGAGAGGGGGATGAGGGTCTCCATTCCTCCAGCATAACATTGTTATGGGCTTGGTCCCCTCTCATGGCCCTTCTACCTTCCTTATATAGTTAATGAAGGAGAGGAAAAACAGCTATAAACGATTAGGAAGTTCCCAAACTAACTCAAATTGACCAAAATTCGAGATTTTGACTGATTCAGGAAAATGCCCTACTCTTCCTACTACAAACCTGTGCATTTATCAAGGTGTGCGCTACTCTATGCATAGGATACCAGCGCACATGTGGGAAGATGGACAAAAACAAGATTTTCTTATGGTTTTCAAGAGGTGGTTTGGTCTGGAGATGTGTTCCTAAGGGTTATGACCATCAAATGGGCCAAGAGTGAGGTAATTTCAACCATATTCAGTGTCCCTAATGACCCTTCAATCCAAAAGTGTCATGTTGTGTGACTAAACTTGATCTCAAGAAGTGTCGTCATGCAACCAAGCGATGCAAGTGTCGTCACGGACAGAGAAGTGTCATTTTAAGCTATAACAGATGCCCCCTAATGTATGAATTCAGAGCGAGTGAGGGAAACGATGACTGAAATACATTATAAATAACAAACAATTGAAACATGGGAACGGAGTAACAAGAGAAACCAAGAATCATAGGCTCAAATGAAGTACCTGAAAGCAAAGGCAATGTCAAACAAACTCATCCTTTAGGTAACTGTCCATGTTCAAATAGTGGAACATGACCTCCAAGAAGATACAATAATGATCCAAATACTAATGCATATATCATGGCCACTAGAATACAAGCGTGGATCCATGAGGAACATAAGTGTAAACATAGCCACATAAATACAAGGTGGAGCTATGTCACAATTGGAGAACATAACCATAAAGAACAAGCTAGATCTATGTCTCATCAAGAGCCAAAAAAGAGTGTGGCTCAGTCTTGCGCAACTTGGGAGATAACATAAATAAAGTGATTCTATCAAGGATCCCAAGGTCTTCATCCAAAAACAACCCAAGGTACAAACCTATCCATGTGAATAAATGAGTTGATGTCGAACATGGGAGGTATCGTTTGATTACTGGTCTTTAATGTATACCATTAACAAATGCGAGGGTGTCCACCAATAATGAAAATGGAACCCAAGGTACCTAGTACATTCAAGCAAGTGCGAAAAAATGGTCTTTCCATCAAACACTTGAAGAATCCATCGGATAGGAGACATTGATGTATTCCCATCTATCCAATAGCGAGGGAAAATGCCACTAATGACTGCAATCCCCAAGGTACTAACTGAAACTCTAAACTTCATTCCCAGAGCACAATGAGTTGAAGTCGATGGGAAGAAGTCCATTGGAAGGGACGCCTTAAGGCATCCTCCATCATCCAACATGAGGGACACTCAACAGGTATGAGCTGATTTGGAGTAGGATTGAACACATGATGAAACATACTGACACCAAGGAATGGCCGACGCATGAGGTCAAGGCAACTGCAGAATGGCCAACACAGGTTATATCCTTGAATAGTAAGCACGACACAAGAGTGACTTAGGCAGCTTTTAACACAAAGAGACCACGATGCAAATATGCAATGTAGAATACATTAACAGATTCTCCATATTATTGGAAGACTAACCAAACGAAGGAGTAAGAACTCTGAGATCAAGTTTATCCTAAGGCCAACACTAGAACCCAACTTGTTTGATAGACTCAAAACAGGTGCTTTGTCCAAGGAGATAGTTGACTTGCTGCCATCATATTAAAAGATATTTTAACATTCTTCCCTTTCCTTTCCTTTTTCATTTTTTAACGAGCTTGACAAAGAACTAAAGCATGCTCGATGCTATTTTCATATTTAAGGAGTCTGAAAAACCTAGAAGAAAAATCCATACACCTATCCGTGGATTTTATATCGAGCCCAGATTGGTCTGTGCTCGGCGGTGTTTTCTTGCTTATAGAGTTGAAAAACTTAAACAGTCCTCTATCAACCATCTCGTGCATTTCACATCGAGCCGAACTAGGTGAATGATCGCTTGGTGTTTTCACATTTCGAGAGTCTGAAAACCCTAAAGACAACTCCAAAGGTCCTTTTTCATAAAGTTAGTCTCCTTCCCCGAAAAAGTGTAAAATAATGGAAGAACTCTTCAAGCACATACCAGAGTATACCTAGATTATACCTTTTCCGTAAATTATCCACCAAGGCCCGGAAAAGGGATAATTCTATACCTAAGTGGATGTCGGTTCAGTTATTTTAACGAGCCCGAAAAGACAACTATGCTCGGCAAACTTTTCCTATTTAAGGGGTCTGAAAAGGGATTAAAAGAACTCCATAGGGATCTTTTCTGTAAAGGTTTAACGAGCCCGAAAAAGTAAACTCATGACCTCCTTACTGTTTTTAACGAGCTCAAAGGAGATACAGAAAAATGCTCATAACTGCCTTACTGTTTTTAATGAGCTCGAAGTGAAGATGGAAGAAATGCTCAAAACCTACTTATTATTTTTAACGAGCTCGAAGTAAAGGTAGAAGAATGCTCGTAACCTACTTAATATTTTTAACGAGCTCGAAGTAAAGGTAGAAGAATGCTCGTAACCTACTTACTGTTTTTAATGATCTCAAAGTAAAGGTGGAAGAATGTTCATAACCTACTTACTGTTTTTAACGAGCTCGAAGTAAAGGTAGAAGAATGCTCGTAGCTTCCTTACTCTTTTTAACGAGCTCAAAGTGAAGGTGGAAGAAAGGCTCGAAACCTACTTACTATTTTTAATGAGCTTGAAGTAAAGGTGGAAGAATGCTCGTCATGGGAAGAGACGAGTGTTAGGCACATGCGAAACTAGCTCCAAGCGCATGGAACAAAGCTATGCCTAATGCAAGGAACATGAGCAAGATAAGGACACTCAAGGTGTGTCTCCTCCAGGTAAAAGGTGTCAAATTGTGAAGGAAAAATGATACAGGGCTTAGTGGAAATGAGATCAGAGATGGAGGCTTATACAATGAGCTAAAAGCGTGGAAGCTGGCATTAGGATAATTAGCGTAAGCAGGATCATAACAGATGCATATGCAACTTGAACACGAAGATGGGAGCCTTATCAAGGATGGCCAGAAATATATGAGGAAGAAAGATATGAGGCTTCTTCTCAAAGTCATGGTTAATCTAAAAGAGCTCCCGAGCCTATGAGAAAAACTCAACATGGGAACCAAAATGGCATAAGGGTGCTGACTAGGGTGACCCATGTTAGGTAGGCTCTGTTGTCGGACTGGTGCACAATGCATAAAGAGATGGCTAACACACCAATATCCAACAAGTTCGACCCTATGGCGAATTAGGATGGAAAAAGGTTCAAATGCAACATAATAGCAGGGAAGCCTAAACCTATATGCAAGGTTCCGAATATACCTGACATGGTCGCACAAGGTGTTGAAAAGGACCAGTAAGCAAGCATAAATCCAGCTAAGAATCTTGTCTCCAAGAAACATTAGTACCAAGATCATATCTAAAACATATGTAAAGAAAGACCCGATACAAGTCACTATGGTAGAAATACTTTCAACTTCACTATCATCAACAACAGGCATAAACAAGGCAGAGTTTTCAAATGAAAACTCTATGGTACCCAGGCCCGAGAACTTACAATCAACAAGATCGACTTCAGAATGACGATCAAAGTTGAAGGACATGATGGAATCTGCAGAAACGAGTTCATCATCATGGGAGTTGAAAATTCTAGAAGCAGAATCAAACTCAGCAAGAACACCGATTTGTGGATCTATAGGAGAGTCCAAAGACTCAACAGTAGGAAGATCAGACTTTAATGTCAAACCGGGGCTAGACGTAACTAGGACTGGATCAACATACAAATGAATGGTAGACTGTACTATGGACTCTAGGAAAACTTCATCAGAAGGAATTATATCATCCCAGATAGCACACATATCTAAACATTCAGATGGAGGTGTCACTTTGTCAAAATATGGGAGTAAGTCCCGAGAAGGTGAGCATGAACTCAGAGACTTCTTCTCAGTAGCAGTTGAACTCAAGGAACAATATGCCACATAAGTCCCATGTGACATAGTAGTTCCTAATGACAAGGGATCTGACTAGTCTACAGTTGGGTAATAAGGAGGATCAACGAATGCAAGCTGGTTGATAGTGACGATGCTTTCGTTATGAGGAAAATGCATCACACAAAAGAGAGTAGACACCACAACATGCATAGCATAAACGTAATCACGCCCGAGGATCATATCAAAGTCCATAGGGTCCTTCAAAACCATAAAATCAACTAAGACTGTTTTTCCACCCAAAGTAACAGGTACTTGACGGAGGAATCCGATCAGTTCACTAGGTCTTCTATCGAAGTTCAATGGCCAATTAACAGCTGGAATAACATTAGGGAAACCCAAATCTCTCCAAGCATAAGTGGATAATATACTAACAGAAGCTCCTTCATCTACAATGCATCGATTAACCGTGTGGTTCCTGATATCAACCTTTATCTGGAAAGGTGTCGAAGAAGGAAGACAAGGTTCAGCTAGACTATTCCAATCAAAGGAAATGATCCTAGGACTTGGTAGGGGTTCACATGACACAGATGAAGTTCCCCCTTTTTCAGGAACATCCAAACTGGTAATACAGAAGACTTCTGCAGTAGGTGCATCAATCTTTGTAGGACTGATCGGATCAGTCGAAGATTGCATCGATTCGATCACTTCACTCTTTGAAGGAAGAGTGGGGTTGACCAAGATTGCATTGGTTCAACCAAAGGTTGATCTGACTGTAGGGAATCTATAGACAACTCAGGAGCAGAGATTCCTTCAGACATGGACCACACTCTTTGTGCCTCTGGAATGGCAGGGAATCGGTGAGTAAGGTGATCTCCCTTACAAAGTTTACAAGGGAACTTTGGTTTCCGTCCTATAGGTTGAGACTCCTTTACAATGTCAGTACTCTTAGCATGACTAGCATTGGCTGACAGCTTGCCCCCAGCATGACTTACATTGGCTGGTTGCTCACAAGCATAAGAATTTTGAACTAAGGACCACACTTTTTGCACTTCTGGAAGTACAGGGCACAAGTAAGTAAGGTGGTCTCCCTCACAAAACTTGCAAGGGAACTTATACTTATGTTTATTGGGTTTGTCGACAATGTCAACTCCCTTAGCATGACTTGCAGTGGCTGATCTGGTGTCTCCAATATGACTCACAGGAACTGGTGACTTGTCATTAATATGACAAGTAGTGATCAATGACGTGTCCTCAACATGACTGACAGTGGTTGAAGACAAACTTTCAGTGTGATTTTCAGTGACTAAAAGTTTTCTCCCAGCATGACCCCTAGAGGCTGGGTAGGTGCCCCCTACATGATTTGCAGAGGCAGGGTGCTTTCCCCCAGCATGACTTACAGTGGTTGGGTTGCTGCCCCCTTGTTTTGGCATCCTCTTCCTATTCTTCCTTCGTCTATTCCTTTTAGACTGCTAGTTACTAGTATTGCTACTTTCACCACATGAGGTAGAAGGAGGAGGAGAAGATGTTATTGGCAAAGAAGGCCCAAGGTTCTGATGCTCTTGATATGCAGTGCTTACAAAAGAAGCATCAGGAGCATGCAAGGAATTCGGAGTGGAGAACAACCAAACCGACAGCCCTATAGTGAATCTAGGAAGATTCAGAGTAGCCATTAAGGGAGTACCATTGTTTCCAATGAATGAAACAGCACAAGGATCCCCCAGAATAGGGGTACCTTGATTGGCGCTCACCGGAATGCTAGACATAGTTTCCTGCTCAAATGAGCAAGAAGTTCTCTAAGGCAAACTAAGACAAGTAGCACAAAGAGCACACCACTAAAAAAGGTCCTAGGTAAATCAAACCAGGCAAATAGATGCCTTTCGAAGAAGAGTCTGGGATGATGAGGGCCCAGAATAGATCAACGAAGGAAGAAGGATAGTTACCCGGGGTCCACAATACAATGACTAAGGGTGCAAGCGCTAGAATCATCCAACCGCCCTCCCAAAGACCTGCAAGGGATTTCATCCCACGTCTGTCCTAGGTACAGCAAATATAACCCTCCGCCGTCACCTGTGTATGATCCTATGGTCATATACTAAGGATACCACCACACTGAAAACTCTTGGGGGAACAGTCTCTGGTAGAATCAGAAGGCGTGGGTAGGGTAACTGAGCCCGAAACTGAAAAGAGTCCCCAAACGCTATCTGATCTTGGTATATGCTCGAAACAGAAAGTAGGAGGTTTATTCCCAACAATCTGATCTCACAAGACCTACTGCATAGATCCCAGGCAAGTTTTGAATGAGGTGGGTTTACCTGTGATAGTCTAACTACGATTTTTGCGTGATGTGTGATCTTGGGTGGTGTTTCAAACCCAAGATCCTAACCAAAACTAGTTGGTGAATAGTGTAACCTAGAAATGAAAATGTTACTAGTACATTTTATTAGGGTTCATTTTAAAGGTTACTTTCTTACTCAAAAAGGTAGTGGGTGTGTGAGAGTGGTTATAACAGAGATAGAATACTGAAATGAAATGTTCACCACTAAACAAATATTTTCTTTTCAATGCAAGTCCTAAAGATACGATTTAGAATGCATATGCAAATGCAATTTTTAGTCTTTTCGAATGCAAAAAAGGTAAAAACAAAGTCTAAATGTACAAAATTAAACTCAAAACCTAAGAATGCAGCTACTCAAACAAATAAGTATGCAAAAGAAAACTTATTCTTTTTTATGCAAAGCCCTCTTAAATCCTTTAAGCCACTTGCAAGGCACTCTACTCAGAAAATAAATCAAATTTTTTTTATGTTTTTTCAAAGGTGAGAAACAAAACTTAAATTGAAGGTAACCTACTATCAAAGCAAAATCAAAGAACTTTCAGGTTTCCTTATTGAAATAGTAAAAGCTACCAATATGACTTTCAAATTCTTATTGATGTAAGCATGCCAACCATTGGGAAAAGCGCACAAAACCTACTTTTAGACCCAAACAAAGGAAATGACTTGCAAAGAAGTATGGTTTGGTAAATTCAGGTCTGCACATAAACAGTGCAGTCAAGGTCCTGAACAACAGTAAAGACACTTGAGCTTTCACTACAAAAAGAAAACTAAAAGCATAAGGGAGGATAAGAAACCAATCTAAAGAGAAATTTCACTCAAATAGATACAAACAGGGTCAATTAGACTCAATAGGTTTCAAATCCAGTGGAAATGGAGCAAGCAGATTCAATCAGACTCAAATCAGGGTACAAAACACCAAACTGGTCAACAACCCCCCAACTTGGGTCAACAAGCCATAAAAATTTCCAAACAAGCCCAAATTGATCAAAGAAGGTCCAAATCATGAACATAGGATTAATACAAGGATAGGAGACCACTTACAATGGTTTAACCCAGACCTAGGGTCATCAGGGACCCCAAAAAATGTAGCCACAGCCCCCCCAAACAGATCAAAACTTAGAAATCTCAGTCCCGAGATGTGTGCGCTACTGTATATGAGGCAGACCAGCGCTCAGATAGGGGAATGCACTACTGTGATTCACAACAATAGCGCACATGTGGTAAAAGTTGAAAAAATAGGGTTAAAACCCCCCACACCTAAGCCAGTAAGGGTCTATAAGGGCTAGGAAAGGTCTGTAAGAGCCAAGGAGGGTCAAATAGAGCCTGATAACTGATTCTAATCAAGAAATTTAACAAATACCTTCAAACAACATTGAAGAAATGACCTAGGATACCCCTAAGCAGATAGGCTATCCCCAGCGGAGTCGCCATTCTATTGTGAGGGAAATACACATATAGTTTTGGGGAGGAACTACCAACTTATAGGGATGAAAGATAGACCTACAAATGTTCTGCAAGTACAACTAGTAATCAAAGAGATAAAGGTTAAAGAGGATGTGTACCTTATTAAGAAGGTTGATCCTATCCTTCCTCTTCCTTTCTATTCAATGCTATTCAGTGTCACAATGCCCACACCTGCAAAACAACTTCATACCTTTCTCAAATACATTTGACTACATATATAAGACTGATATCCATGACAGTAAAAAACATCAAACTATAAGAAAACTGTAATCAAATCTGAGACACACATGATTAGTTCATATTTGGAAAGGGAAGAATGTTTGATCTTTATTAATGAATGAATCAAGTACATAAAGTTATACCTTTCTTCAAGCTTGGCACTTCACAAAACCCAGATTCAAGTTCTCTTGCTTCTGTTCTCCAAGGATCCCAACCTCTAATCAGCTCTGCGAGGTTTTATCAGAAAATGAGGCACAAGAGAGGGGGATGAGGGTCTCCATTCCTCTAGCATAACATTGTTATGGGCTTGGTCCCCTCTCATGGCCCTTCTACCTTCCTTATATAGTCAATGAAGGAGAGGAAAAAAAGTTATAGCAGATCAGGAAGTTCCCAAACTAACTTAAATTGACCAAAATTCAAGATTTTGACTGATTCAGGAAAATGCCCTACTCTTCCTACTGCAAACCTGTGCATTTCTCAAGGTGTGCGCTACTCTATGCATAGGATACCAGCGCACATGTGGGAAGATGGCCAAAAACATGGTTTTCTGATGGTTTTCAGGAGGTGGTTTGGTCTGGAGATGTGTTCCTAAGGGTTATGACCATCAAATGGGCCAAGAGTGAGGTAATTTCAACCATATTCAGTGTCCCTAATGACTCTTCAATCCACAAGTGTCATGTTGTGTGACTAAACTTGATCTCAAGAAGTGTCATCATGCAACCAAGCGATGCAATTGTCGCCACAGACGGAGAAGTTTCATTTTAAGCTATAACAGCAATGCTGAAACATTATATGTGTTGATCGAAGCTAAAAACTGAAGATGAAGCTGAGCAAGGTTTTGAGGTGGAGTTGATAAGTATTGATCTAAATTTGTTGAAAGATGTTGAACTAAAGAGGATGAATTGGATCATGCTGAAGGAAATAAATTGAAGATGTTGAGGATATTATGACAGTTTTAGCAGCCACTTCTCCCCCACACTTCAGGATTTGCATGTCCTCATGAAAATGAGGTGAAGAAATGAAGACTGCTACTGAAACTAGATGATCGTGCTGTGATAAGGAAGTCATCATTGGAACAATATATGAACACACTACTATAAGAAATTTTGAAACAAGAAAGAAACTTTTGCAATCTAATATTGGAACCATTAGATCACATAGTCTTCAACCGCTACGTAACCTGAGGTAAAATTCTTACCATGTGAATGAATGTTCTTGAAGTCGAAAATGGAAATAAATTGTTGGATTACCAACCATTAATGTACGTCGTTAACCAATGTGAAGAAAGTCACCTTTAATGACAATGAGTGCTAAAGTACCTAAGTGCATCTTAACATGTACGAACGGATGTGTTGGTGTTGAGTCACCTACAATATTTGTCTATAAAGAGGCATTGATGAATCCCCATGATTAACAACAAGGAAATCAACCATTGATGCATGCAGATCCCAGGGCACTATGAAATCTCTAATATCGATCCCAGATGATGTGTTGGAGCAGATGGAATGAGATTTGTCAGAAGGAGGGCCTTAAGGAATCCCCCATAAATTGACATGAGCATAAAAAGATGATTTTGAAGAATACAAGATTTGAACCAACATAAACTTACATAATTTATTGTGAACTTTTCCCTCCAGTTTCCCCATTTTCAAGCAAATCTCATGTCCAGTTGCTCCAGTAAACTCGTTTTTCAAATGGACTTATTTTTCTCTTTACTATTTTACTTATTTATTTATTTACATGTCCTACTTTACTTGAAAAATAAAATTTCCCTTCAATTGTAGGAAAAATTCCAATGCATACATGTGTGTAACAGAATTACAATTATACTCATGTTCAAGAATGAAAAATACACTTTAAGAAACACTAGAAAATGAGGAACCAATTGCTTTGATGGAAATGGTGCTAAGAAGTTTCAAGGACTGGAATGGAAAGGCTTGATGATAGTTTGAAGCCACACTTCAATATAATGTTGGTCTTCCTGGTTATTTTCTTTGATTATCATGCCATGTAGTTCTTGGAAAGTATTATCATTGAACTCCTAAATGTACAAGGAATCTAGATCTAGTGACACAGATGCAAGGAATTCCTTAACCTTTGGCTCTAGTGTTTTTTCTTCATTAAATTTTGTCCATGGTTCTTTGACAGCTTCCTCATACTGATGAGAATAACTAGAAGAAACTTCTAGATCCTCTTCTGGTGGGTCTTGTCCATGGATCTTTTCGTCTTCTACTAGGTCTTTTTTTTGCTAATGGGACCTTTGATTTTTTGTCATTGTCCAGGAGGCATATATATTTATGATTTCTATTAATATATGCTCCTCCTGAGATGTGGAAAGGTTCCCAATTGTTGCTAGGATTTGAGAAAATTTTTGGTAACATTCTTTACTCAACAGATTCTCGTTCATTCTTGTTGATGAATGACTCTTGTCTTGCACATGGATTACTACTTCAAGAGAAAGGGATTAGTACTCAAGGGTATTCTTCTAATGCTCGAAATTGAAAATTTAAAAAATCAAATTTAATCTTTTTAAAAATCTACCTCTGCTACATAAAAAACATGACAAATATTTGGAATATCTTCACAGGTGATGATAGAGTAGGAATACTTACCTTCTTTCACCAATGGCAGTAGTGCAGGTTCTCACCTCTCGTCTTATTATTCACCGATGGTGATATAACATGGATTCTTATCTTCTTTCACCAATGGAGGTAGTGCAAGTACTTACCCTTCACCTTATTATTTGATCCTCCTCCCTGTCAAGATTTAAAGGAAACCTACTTACTTACCTAGGCGCTAATCCCTTTAGCACCTCCCTAGAAACGACACCAAAAATGTTGGGTGAATTATATGCCTGTAATTTCCCTATGGTTTAATGTCAACCCGAGGCTAGTTCGTAAGATTGTGAGATGCATACACAGTATGTGCAAGATCAAATCTTGACTATCCTAACTAAATTGTAAAGCAACTGAAAAAATATTTATGAAATTGGTTAATATTCTTCAAGTTTTCTATTGGAATGTTTGGGGTTTGGTCTAGATACAGGTAACAACCATGTACTATCCAAATTAACTTGTTGAAGTGTATTTTAAAGAGTAAATCAATCAATGCTGAAAAATAAACACATGTGCATAACTATTCAACCTATTCAATTGGTATTCAAACTCATACTTGTAAATTCAAATTCAACTTCTACTTCTAAATAAAATAGCTAGCATAGATCCATCCTAAATGCGGATCTATCAAGCACTGAGAGGCATCCAATTTCTTGAGGCATTATTTTTTTAATGACTTTTTATTTGGTTCTCAATTTTTATTTTATGATGTTAGGAACCCATGTCAACCCTTCTCTTTATTTTGTTAATATATTGTTGTTGGACGCTTATGCTTTGTAAGTCATCCCGTAGTATTATATGTTCCATGGTATTGATCCATAGTCTGTATTAGCCCATAGTATTATATGTTTCATGGCATTGATCCATACTATTGGATGCATATGCTTTGTAAGTTGTCCTGTAGTATTATATGTTCCATGGTATTGATCCGTATTGTTGGTGCATAGGCTTAGTATATAAGTTCATGTTGAGGCCAATGAAGGAATCCAAGAGTTATTTTGTATTGAGCTTGTTCAAAGAAGGTTTCCCCCTCGAAGTGGCTCGCGATCAATAAATCTCTTTTGTGTTCTTTTATTTCTAAAATATTGTGCATTTAAATTAATTAATTGTTGGAGGTTCCTTACATCTGGTATCATAGCACTTTCTTGGGCTTGTTGAGTGTAATTTCTGCCAAAATAAAATATTCCCATCTATATTGTTCATTTGAATTGCAGGTTCAGAGCTGGGAATAATCCCTATCCACTTAACTCTGGGAAGTACTTGAGCATAGTCCTAAAAATCATTGTGAGGAGTACCACAAGAACCCCGAAGTAGATGGCCCATTGAGAGGACCTGCCAGCGAAAAGGGAAACGACCCCTACCTGACGAAAAGGGAAACGACCCCTACCTGATTGACTAGTTCCCACCCATGAGGTAAACCAAGAGATGTCGTTTGTGGCAAAGCGGTTATCAGTTTTACTTGAGTCGTGGAGTGAGGGGTATTGCCCCCATACGCAAGCCTTCAGACAGCATTGGTGGCCGAGTGAATCCCCTGAAATGCTAGGAAGCGGAGCATACCTCGGGTCCATATCTATTTTCAGCTGATAAATAGTAGATTACATCTGTCCAGAATTGTTGTCGATCAATTCCAAGCCGTTTCAGATCCATTCCAAAAAAAAACTTCGTATCTTCTTTGTTTTAACTCTGTTTCCCATGAAAATTCACTGATACCCCTGCAATCCCATTCTGCATATTTCATCCCTAAGGACCCTATCCCAAATTCCACTTCTCGAAGCCAGAAATCCCACATCAGTCTATTTTTAACGTTTGGCATAACTTCTTCGATTTTCACCCACTCGTCTTCAAATTTTTCCATAGTGTTCATTTCCTATTCCTGCTTCTTTGTCCCTCTTTGAAAAATTTTCCCATTCTTTCACCCCGCTTCTGAAATCCCCATTTTTTGATTCCCTGTCCATCAGAAAGTGTCCAAAACCTAGTTAAACCCCAATTACCCATCAAATGTTTTCCTCAATACAAATTTTCCTTTACTAAAGAAGCTTTTGTTTTTGTTTTTCTACCCATTCACAAAAAAAAAACTCCTGGTTATGGTTATCACCCGCACAAGAGAAAAAATCATGGAGGAAGAACTTGCAACCCTCAAAACCAAACTCCAAGATCTGGATGAAAAATTTCTTAGCCTCCATCTTCAGTATTCAGCCATGAACAGTAAACGACAACCAGAATATTCCGCATATATTGGGTTCTATTCTTCTAGGAGTTTTCGTGGGCCGAAGCTTGATTTTCCTCGCTTCAATGGTAATGATCCGTTTGGTACATCAAGGCTCATGAAGAGCCAAAATGGACAGATTTTTGCCAAGTCCTTTTGCAATGATTTGGTCCTAGTGCTTTTGATGACTTCACAGGAGCACTCACTAAACTTCAACAAATTGGCACTGTGAGAGAGTATCAGACAGAATTTGATAAATTGGCCAATCACACGGAAGGATTGTCTGATGAATTCTACAGGAGTTGTTTTATCAGTGGTCTCAAGGATGCAATCCGATCAGAGGTTAAAATGTTCTGTCCCAACACAATGATGGAAGTCCTAGGGTTGGCTAAGTTGGAGAAGGACAAGATATCAGCCCAACAGCGCTCCAAATCTAATTGTGTTCAATTCCAAAATATGGTTTCCCAACAACCTCCCATCACGCTAGCTCCTCGGGCAACTCCTATCAAGCATTTGTCTGAAGAAGAGATGCGGGAATGTAGAGAAAAAGGGATTTGTTATAATTGTGATGAGAAATTCACTCGAGGCCATAAATGCGTTGAGCAACAACTCTATCTCTTGGATGTGGATTCTCTGCCTGCCTCTGAACTTGGTAAAGAGGATCCATATACAATAGATGATAAGGTTGCCATTCAGCATCTGCCTCTTGACCCTCTGTCTCAGGATGACCCACCAGAGATATCTCTCCATGCTTTAGCTGGAGTCATCACCCCACAAACAATGTGGGTCAGGGGTTACTTCAAGAAGCTCCCTCTTACAATATTCATTGATTCTGGTATCACTCATAACTTCATTGACCCTTAGATCTCCAAACAGACTGATTTTTTGGTCCATCATTCCTCAAACTTTGAAGTCATGATTGCCAATGGGGGAACCTTACCTTGCAAGGGGAAGTGTCGAAATGTGCCTATCTCTATGGGATATTATAACTTGTGCTATGACATGTTTTCCTTGGCCTTAGGAGGATGTGATGTGGTTTTGGGTGCTTAATGGTTACGCACACTTGGCCCCATCTTATGGCATTTTGCTGAACTTTGGATGTAGTTTTCAGTCAATGGTAAAAAACATAGATTGATGGGTTTACAACCAAGGTCTTTGTGCATCATTAGTTCAAATCGCCTAGAAAATATCCTTAAGAAGAATTCACATGGTGTCATCACTCAACTCCATTCCATTCATATGCACCCATCAACGGTCTCCGCTACTCCTTTGAATCTACAACAAATGTTGGATAGATATGCCGGTGTCTTTTCTAAACCAGTGGGATTGCCACCTTCAAGATCCCTTTTCGGTAAGAATTTAGCCGCCTCTACATATGAGAAGGAAATGATGGCTATTTTGCATGTAGTACAAAAGTGGAAACCATAACTATTAGGTAATTATTTCTGCATCAAGACTGATCACCAGACTCTGAAATATTTCCTAGAACAACGGGTCTCCTCCATAGAACAATAGAAATGGGTTAGAAAACTCATGGGTTATGACTATGAGATCACTTACAAGAAGGGTAAGGACAATCTAGTGGTGGATTCCCTTTCTCACACATTTTGTCTTTTGGTTATTTCTATGCTTATTCCAAATTGGTTGCAATCGGTTCAATGGGGATATTTCAATGACTCCTCATTATCTCAAATCATCCAACGGTTGGCCAACAACCCTTCTGTTGTACCGCATTACTCTTGGGATAGTACTTCCCTGAGATACAAGGGTCATCTGGTGATTCCCCAGAGCACAGATATTCAACAGACTGTCTTCTATGAACTCCATGCTTCTCCATCGGCAAGGCACTCTGGGTTCCTCAAAATGTATGAGTGGGCACAACGTAACTTATTTTGGAAGGGAATGAAAATGACAATTCAACAGATGGTGGTTGAATGTGATACTTTCTAGCTCAACAAGGATGAAACGACACTCCTTCCGGGATTGTGTTGGCTCGTATACTGTTCTTTAACTTTCCAAGATAGACCTAGGTTCTACGTGGTTCAGGGAACCAACAAAAACCCTTTTCACCAGCCCTTTCGGAAACATTCTGCGAGCAGACTGACGTCTCACCCAAGGCAAAGTTATGGGGAGGTTGCAGAATCAGGTTTCCACAACTGGGTGATGCGCGGTTCAGACTGGCTGGCGACACGTAGATTCTCCTCTTGCGACTCTTCCTATTAGTGAGCAACGTGCTGCAGGACTCGCATTACAGGGATACCAAGCATGCAAGGTAGCTGCGCTACCTAAGACTGCGCGGATGGACACTTAGACACTTTCAGCATTTGTCAGGTATGTGCACTAAGTATATTATTCCTTTATCCATACACATTACTTAGATAATTCTACATCTAATATCTTCTGCAATGAAGTATGCCTACATTCACAAGTATTCACCACTTGTATATTTGACTTAGAGAAAGATTACATAGACTTCAATCTTATTATTAACATTCCAGACATACAGAAAATAACGCGAACAAGAAAGAGTAAATGTGTGTACACAAATACAACATCGTAAGCAAATATCACATTCACATAAACTTCATCACACAACACAGGATTTAACATGGTTCACCCCCAGGATGGGATCTACGTCCACATGAACTCTTGTTTATCATAAATGGGAAGGGTTCAACAATTTCGGTCTGCGCACTCAACTGCAAACCCTCTTCTCTCTTCAATGGGCCTCTATGCACGCAGCTGTAGAGCCTCTTTACAATAGTCTCTCAACAGAGATCAACAAAACTATAACAATCCTCCACAAAAATCCACCCCTTCCCTTACAAAATTCCCCCTTTTATAGATCGTGCCCTTAGGTCATGTCTTTACAATCATGGTGGGATAAAGCAAACCCTAAGGTACCCAAAATTTGTTAAATTTTGAGCATTAATTCACAATACTCTAGGATCTTTACTAAGATAATAACATGTACAGTATATCAATGCATAACAATCATAATAAGAATGACAATCATCACAAGAATCAAAATCATGAGAGACAAGAGACACAGATTTTCTATGGGGAAAACCCTAAGGTGAAAAACCCCACAACTTCCTCAGAGATAGAGAGAGCAATGGCTCAACCAAAGTACAACCAAAATACATTGAGATAGTCTCCTAGTAGCAAATGATCCTCCTCCTCACTAGTGCACCACGTTCTGAGTGAGAGAAGTGTGAGTTTCCGAGTGATCAAATAGAGATCTCCTGATCTCTATTTATACTTAACCTGTTTTCCCAGTAACCTTATGGGGCCGACTTGTCTAGCTAGGTACATCCACAATATAATATATATTTCAGGGCCGACCCCACACATGGTGGTCTAATAACCCATTGGCAAGTACACACACTTGCGACACTTGTCAATACACATGACGACACTTCCTTATAGAGGAATAACACATCTCTTATAAGGGTACAATAAATATATATGAAATACATAGATGAAATACATTCTGAAGTTACATATACATCAACACTCCCTCTTAACTAGGAAGGTATTTCTCGACACAGATCTGCTAGACAAGTCTTCTTTTTGGGATCATCGTTATCGATGCATCGTCATCATCACCGTCACTGTTGTTGCTATCTCAACCAATTTCTGAATCTACTAATCATAGGAAGTTCTACAGAGCCAGTCCTTTTTCATACTGGATGTAGGCCCACCACCTGCAAGTCTTCATCACTGACCATACTATGGAATCCTCAGAACTTATTACGTGCATCACAAAACCTCGAAAGAGCATCCCAGGATGTTACGAGTACACAACTCTGACCTGTAGGATCTCCTAGGGCCATATTATATGTGACCTCACCACAAAACCTCGCAAGAGCAGCCCAGGATGTTACGAGCACACAGCTCTACCTATAGGATATCCCAGGGACAGATTACATGTGGTCACCACAAAACCTCGCAAGAGCATCCCAGGCTGTTACGAGCACACGGCTCTACCTATAGGATCTCCCAGGGACATATTACATGTGGTCATGGCAAAACCTCACAAGAGCATCCCAGGACTTATTACGAGCACACAGTCCAACCTATCGGATCTCCCAGGGACAGATTATATGCCATAGGACAAAACCTCGAAAGAGCATCTGCCAGATATCCCAGGGCCAGATTATATGCCATAGGAAAAACCTCGAAAGACTATCTGCAGATCTCCCAGGGCCAAATTATATGTCCTCCCAGAGCAAAACCTCGAAAGAGCATTTGCCATATATCCCAGGGCCAAATTACATGCCATAGGAAAAACCTCGAAAGACTATCTGCAAATCTCCCAGGGCCAAATTATATGCTCATCTGCACAACCTGTTCCACGGCCATAAATTATCAACCTGATACTCACCATACATCATCCTGATGTACACATGATCATCCTGATCATCATCACTGCAACATCCTGCTGCATGTCATCTGGAGCAACATCCTGAAGCTCGTCATCCATGATCATCCTGATCATACAAAGCATCTACCTGATGCATACCAAGTAGCTACCTAATACATATCATCATACATGATCCACCTGATCATACAATGTATCCACCTGATACATACATAGATACACAATGCATCTAACTGATATATATCAACATACATGATCTACCTGATCATACACAGTATCCACCTGATACATATACAGATGCATGGTCCAAGCATCCAACATCATGCATATACAAAATATATGCAAATGATCCAACCGATCATATCCAGCATCCAACATGATGCGCACATACATATATAAATGATCCAATTGATCATATCCAACATCAAACATGATGCGTACATACATATACATATAAACGATCTAACTGATCATATCCAACATCATCCTGATGCATATACAGAGCAGTAACTGGAGCATCGTCCTGATACTCATCATCCAGCGCTTACATCCACAGCCATGTGAAGGTTCCTCCTTCCAACATGCTTGGAATGGCTTCAGCAAATGTTCCCATCACTTCTTCCTTGAAGTGTGGTCGATCTGAAGAACGCCAAGCCTCTCCCTGAAGTACTCGAACTTCACCCTAGCTAGTGGCTTCGTTAGCACATCTGCAATTTGCTTATCCATCGCAACATACAGGAGCTTGACTGCTCCTCTCTGCACCATATCCCTGATATAGTGATATTTGATCTCTATGTGTTTCGACCTATCATGAAACACTGGGTTCTCAGACAGCTTCACACAACTCTGGTTATCACAGAAGATACCAGTAGCATCCAATGGGAGATCAAATAACTCAAGCTATAGCTTCCGTAGCCATACTACCTCACAACTAGCTAAATAGGCTACAACATACTCTGCCTCAACTATACTCAGTGCTACGCAGGACTGCTTCCTGCTAAACCAAGAGATCACACCTGATCCCATATTGAAGCAGCACCCAGATGTGCTCTTCTTATCTACAGCACCGCCTGCCCAATCCAAATCAACATAACCTTGTAGGTTAAACTTTTGATTCGCTTCATACCTGAGCCCATAATCAATTGTACCCTTCAGGTACCTCAGAATATGCTTTACAGCAATCAGGTGAACATTCCTCGGATCCGTCAGGAACTGGCTCAATGTGTTCACCGCAAAGCAAATATTCGGTCTCGTGTTCGTCAGGTACATCAAGGACCCAATCATTTGACGATACATAGAGACATCAACCGGCTCAGATGAAGCATCACATAGAAGCTTGGGATTCGATGCCATAGGTGTGGCCATGGCCTTGCAATCCATCATCCCGAACCTCTTCAGGATATCTACAGTGTATTTCCCTTGTCCAAGGAAAATCCCATCTGTACTCTACCACACCTCCATACCTAGGAAATAGTGCATCATCCCCAAGTCTTTCATATCGAATTCAGCAGCAAGCTTCTTCTTTGTATCTGCAATCAATCTGTCATCTCCTGTTACAAATAAGTCATCCACATATAGCAATAGAATCACAGGATTCCCTTCCTCAACCTTGTAGTAAAGGTTGGAATCCACTTTACTCTTGGTAAAGCCCAAACTAGATAGGAAACTGGCCATCCTACCATACCAAGTTCTGGGAGCTTGCTTCAATCCATACAAGGCTTTCTTCAATTTGCACACATATGACTCCCTGTCATGTGTTTCGAAACCAAGTGGCTGCTCCAAATATACTTCCTCTTCAACTACACCATTCAAGAAAGCAGTCTTGACATCCATCTGGTGTATTTTCCATTTCATTGCTGCAGCCAGGGCAATTACTATTCTAATTGAAGTATAGCTGGCTACAGGTGAAAAATTTTCTTCATAATCTTTTCCCTCTTTCTGAGAGAAGCCATGAGCTACGAATCTTGCCTTGTATTTCTCTACACTGCCATATGCAACATGCTTGATTTTGTAGATCCATTTGGAAGTCACAACAGACTTCTCTTTAGGTCTTGGGACAACATCCCAAACATCATTCTTCATTATTCATTGGTATTCCTCAACCATGGCATCCTTCCATTCTTTCTTTTCCGCTGCTTCTTCATAACTGGAAGGTTCTTTGTTCATAATGTCACAGAGTAAAGCAACATAACTGGTATGTGACCTAGTTCTCTTATTTGCTCTGTGTTCTTCTTCTGGAATGCCAAATCTTTCTACATCTTGAATGAGCTCTCTATCCCATGCAGGTTTCCTCTTGTGAGACTTATCCTCACGGGGTGGATCTACAGGTTCTTGCGGATCTTCAAACTCACGAACAACTTTTGGAATTGCTTCATTCATGGTAGTGTCTTGAAATCTAGTTTCCTTAGGTTCTTCATAAACTTCGATAGGTGCCTTCCTTGATTTGATGAATGCTGAGTTTTCATCAAATGTTACATCCCTGCTGACATCAATCTTCTTGAACCCTGGAAAGTATATTCTGTAAGCCTTTGAGCTTTCACTGTAACCCACAAAGATACCCTTCTTTCCTGAAGGATCTAGCTTGGTCCTCTTTTCTTTTGGGACATGTGTATATACTGGACAACCAAATATTCTGAGATAGCTGACTTCAGGTTTCTTACCAGAAAAGACCTCTTCTGGTGTCTTGTTGTCCAATATCTTGTGGGGTGTTCTGTTCTGTACATATACAATTGTTCTAGCTGCTTCTGCCCATAGATGCATAGGTAGATCCTGGTCAAGCAGCATTGCCCTTGCTGCTTCCATGATTGTTCCGTTCTTTCTTTCTACAACTCCATTTTGTTGTGGATTGTAAGGAGCAGTCAACTCCCTCTTAATCCCTGAATCACTGCAAAGCTTCTTGAAGTCGCCTAAGGTGAATTCTCCACCATTGTCGGATCTAAATGTTTTGATCTTCTTATCAATTTGATTTTCCATCAAGGTTTTGAATTCCTTGAACTTATCAAACACCTCATCTTTGTTTTTCAAGAAGTAGACCCAAGTCTTCCTGGAGAAGTCATCAATGAAAGAGACATAGTAAACATACCCACTCAGAGAGTTGGATGACATAGGACCACATGCATCTGAGTGGATGATTTCCAGGATACCTTTTGCCTTGCTTTCACTGCTTGGGAAAGCCTTTTTAATGTTCTTACCTTTTGCACATCCTTTGCAAACACCTTCATGTTTGGTCTTGATTTCAGGAAGACCTTCTACATCCTTGCTTGCAATTGGAAGTGCCCTATAGTGCATATGAGCAAGTCTTCTATGCCAAAGTTCACTTGGCTCCATGGAGTCATGTACCATGGCATGTTCAGGTTGACCCTTCAATTTATAGAATCCTCCCTCTTGCTCTCCAATCACTACTGCATCATCGATTGTTTTACCCTTTGGCCACATTAGGACTTGGCCATCTACAAATGCAACCCTCATGCCTTTTGCATCCAATGTAGAGATGGAGAGAAGATTCTTCTTGAGCCTAGGTACATAAAGGAATTCTTTCATCTTCAAAGATTTTCCAGAATCTAGGTTGTAGGAGGCTTCACCACTTCGTTTGATTGGGTATTGATAATCATCCCCAAGTTTCACCTTATGGGGTGATTCATGTTCAAATAGGTTTACAAAAGATTCCTTAAACCGAGTCATGTGTTTGGAAGACCCACTGTCAATTAACCAATCATTACAACCATGGGAGATAGTACTTGTGAGAGCAGAGATTAGAACATACTCTTCTTCACTTGATGAGTCATCATCACTATCATCACTTTCTGCCCTAGCCTTCTTCTTTGGAGGTTCATCATCCTCGGCACCATGAGCATGGAACTTTCTTTTGCTACCCTTCTTCTTCTTGTTGTAGTTGTTGTTGTTATCCCTTTTGTTCTTGGGACAATCTGAAGCAAAGTGACCCTTCTCATTGCATGTGAAGCATCTTAGATCCTTCTTATTCTTTTGATAGGATCTCTTGTAGCGAGAGTGCTCTTTCTTGGGCTTGCTTCTTTTGGTGTGAGCTACGAGAGCTTGATCTTCACCTCCCATCTTTTCTTCACAAGCTATAAGTCTAGATTCTTTTTGAGAGCATTCCTCCCACAGTTTACTGAAAGAGATCAATTTCTTTCTTGCACAGATTCCTTGAATAAAGGAGACCCACGACCTAGGTAGGCAATTCAGAGTGGTCATAACAACTTCACCATTATCCACTACTTCATCCACAGCTTCAAGTTGTTCCTTGGTCTGAGAGAACTTGTAGAAGTAAGATTGAATGGTTTCTCCATTCAACATCTTGACCCCCTTCAATTGATTCCGCAGAGTCATCTTCTTATTTATGTTCTTCCCTTCAAATAACTTGGTCAAGGAGTCAAACATCTCTTTAGGTGTCTTCAGAGATGACACATGAGGGATGAGATGGTCTTTGATAGAGTCAACAATGATTCTCTTTGCCTTGACCAAGTTATTCTTATGCAATATCTTAGCCTCTTCATCCTCTGGGATAGGGATGTATTCTTTTATATATGAGTCCAACTCATTCTCTTCCAGGATTAACCCAATCCTATACTTCTAGGCTCAGAATTTATCAGCCCCTTCAAGCTTATCCTCAAGCTTGGTGTGGTGAGACATCTTAAAGAGTACTTCAAATGGAAATATAAAATTTTTAGGTCTTACCACTTGAATTGTTGAAAACTGGATCTAGTCCCAGATTAGGGTTTGTCGAAAAAACCCTAAAAATTCAAAATGTGAATTTCAACTTTCTGAAAGGGTAGAAAGATGCGCCTTGATGAGCTGACCAAACCGGTGTATTCAGAAATTGAGATCTGCAAAGCTACACCCTTCAAAACTGCCTTTCTGTCTTCCTGGATTCACTAAGGAGGACCCTGAATTAGGGTTTGCGTTTCCCAGGAGCTACCCAACCAAAAACCTCGATCCAAAGCTCTAAACTTTGATTTTTCCAAGGAGCGCCCAGCTATGTCTTCTGATTTCAAAAATTCCTATTTTTGTGGAATCCCTAATTTTTAGGACCAAATCTGAAAATGCTCAGAATTGAATTCTGATTGGACAGCTAGATTCTCCTTGATGAGTAGAGTTAATCTACTATACTGCATTTCCAAAATCTGTGGAGAGAAACCCAATAAACAAGAAACCCTTGGTTTCTGTCACTGCACAATGTCTTTTTCTCAGGTTAGCTCTGATACCATGTTAAATTTTGAGCATTAATTCACAATACTCTAGGATCTTTACTGAGAGAATAACATGTACAGTATATCAATGCATAACAATCATAATAAGCATGACAAGCATCACAAGAATCAAAAGCATGAGAGACAAGAGACACAGAGTTTCTGTGGGGAAAACCCTAAGGTGAAAAACCCCACAACTTCCTCAGAGATAGAGAGAGCAATGGCTCAACCAAAGTACACCAAAATACACTGAGATAGTCTCCTAGTAGTAGATGATCCTCCTCCTCACTAGTGCGCCACTTTCTAAGTGAGAGAAGTGTGAGTTTCCGAGTGATCAAATAGAGATCTCCCGATCTCTATTTATACTTAACATGTTTTCCCAGTGACCTTATGGGGCCGACTTGTCTAGCTAGGTACATCCACAATATAATATATATTTAAGGGCCAACCCCACACATGGTGGTCTAATAACCCATCGGCAAGTACACACACTTGCGACACTTGTCAATACACATGACGACACTTCCTTATAGAGGAATAACACATCTCTTATAAGGGTACAATAAATATATATGAAATACATAGATGAAATACATTCCGAAGTTACATATACATCAACAAAATTTTGCGGTTACCCCGCTAACCAACTCTACTAGGATATGATAGTGACTCATCATCGTGGCTATGCTTCTACATTGTCTCTGGCTTCTGGCATCTTCTGACTGCTGTTGACAGACAATCCACTCGACTGGAGGCGAGCCGGATCTCCCTAGCTCAATGCGAGTCTAGAAAAAATAAAACAGACTACAAATGTGTTTCCTAGATCTACTTAAGGATCAAGTACTAGATGTCTTACCTCTTTGATTCGCTATCCTTTCTCCAGCTATGTTGCTCCACGTCCCATGGTCGTCAGATCCAAGCTACAAGACCTGTCAAGACACAAAAAAGAGAAACGAGTAAAGAAAATCTATACAATAAGAGATCTATGTAAACAATTAAGCAGGTAAACAACACAACGTCATTACACATAAGAACGATATTGGTGGAAAGCATTTGTATTACTGCAAATAGAGGAGTACATGATAGAGATATAGAACTACTACCAATGACTTAACGTAGCAACCCTTCTCCACACAAGCCAATTTCCAAGCCCTTCCAAGGAAGCATGAGTTCTCCAAGAGGTGAGTGAAGGTGTCCTAGGAGAGATTTCACCAGCATGTAGATACCATAGTCTTCCCCCCTTTTGTATGGGGGTGAGCCTCGTATATATAGGACTAAGTGGATGAGATTATGGATAGGATAGGTTGAGAGATGGTAGGAGAGAGATAGGGGATCTTCTCAATAAGTTAGGGGTCGAGTAACAGCTCTCCAAGAGATCAGGGATAAGTCCCCAAATGGGAAAGCTTCGAGAAAGATCTCGAAATGGCTATTTTTTCCTATTAACAGACCTCGTCGCATCCTACTATGGAGAAACCTGTGATGACCTCTCAAAAGGTTGTACAAACTGAGTACAAATCCTCCCAAATGAATACTTGGTCCAGATGACTTCAAGGATGTATACACAATGGTCAAGATGACGACATTATCACAATGGTCATGATGAAAACACTTGGTCATAATGACGGTACTTGCAACGGTCATGTTAACGACACTAGGTCATGACGACGACACTTGCAACACTTGCGACACTTGTGACACTTGCACAAGGGTGATGTCATTTTGGTGTAACAACTGCACATGGTCACATCTCTTTCAGCCATTCTGTCAATCGCATGTTGATGGGTTGCTTTCATCTCGTTGTTCCTTCTCTAACAGTTTTGTGTATCCGGTCCGCTTAGTGTTGCCTTTACTCATGAGACTGGTCGCTTTTCTTCTTCGCCACTCCTTACCCACCTGTCGGGAATCTCGGAGTATCTTTTCCAAAATAGATCGTCGATCAATCTTACCAGAACCCATACCGTTTTCCTTCCAAAATGATGCCATGCTTGATCTTCACGGTGCTAGCACTTCGCGGCGCTGGATCTTCGCCACGCTGTAACTCTTACTTTGTCGACGTTGCACTGCACTGTAACTTTGCAACTCCAAAACTAACTTGTACAAAAATTCCTTAACTTGGGCCATGCCCAATAGGCTCCTAACACTTACACATGGCTTGTCCCTGAGCCACTTTCAGTAGGTTTAGTGCGATGTGCTTCTCCTTCTTAATCTATCTTCGCAGTGAATTCTTGATAAGTTGTGGTTAGCGTCACAACTGTGTCCTTAGCTTCCTGCTCAACTGCCTTGACAGTTTCCAACACATCTGATGTTAGGTCTTCCTTAGCCTATTCTTGTACTGTTATCTCTGACTCGCAGAGTTCTTGCGGTTTCTCTTCAATCGCTTGTGAGATGGCATGAGCTTCTTCCTGTAGGGGTTGTGACTTTTCCCTGGTTATATCCTCCTTTTCTCTTAAAACTTGGAGTTCCCTCTTTAGTTACTTGACTTCTGCAAATCATCGGAGTCTCTCTCTTGTCGTCAAGGTATTCATCTCCGCATTTAGAGAATCTAACTATGATTATGTTTCCTGTAAGTTGTTTTGGACCTGCAGCAGCTGAGGGTCCTCTTGCAGCTCAGTCCATACTCGGGTTGCTTCATCCAGCAAGTTTTGACACTTAGCTATTTTGCTGGATATATTTTCTGCGGCAGCCTTCATTTTTGCTGCTCTAATCTCTATTTGATCTGGCAGTGTCTTAGGGAGGTTCTGTGCTTCCATGTTGGCAATATTTTCTTTGTAGTCCGTCTCCATGTCATCCATTTCAACCTTAAGACTGCTTACTACAGAGCCGATCTTAATGATGGTATCTACGAGTTTTGGATTCTCGTCACACTTCGGTATCTCTACGCAGACCGAAGCAACAGTTTCCTCTATTCTTCGGCCCTTCTCATGTGCACTTTCAAGTTCCTTAGACTTTTGCACACTTTCTTCTTGCAACTGTTTATAGTTTTCCTCTAAACCCTAGTGTTGGCTCGAAGTCACCATATCTCTGTCATGGATTTCCTCCACAACCTGCAGGTGCAGATTATGTAGACCTTCTAGGGGCAACATCGCGATATCAATATCCACATGTGCTAAGTTCTTCGCGGCTTCAGTTGATTCATCACTTGGAAAAATTATGCTTAGTGTGTCCATGCGGACGAGGTGCTGTTGCGGTGCCATGGTTAGAGCTAAGGGTTTTTTATTTTGTTGATATGTGTCACCTGATCGCCCTTCTAAATCAGATTCTCGAGCTAAGTCTCACTAAACTTGTTCAATCTTCGCCACTATGCCTTGCAAGGTGGTGAGATTTTCTTGTAGACTAGCTTGAATCTCCTCGTTTTTGCTATCTTTTGGGGAGAGTGTGCCTTCAAGATGTGTACCGACCCTGGACGCAATGATATCATAATCATCATCATGCAAATTTCCTTTCGATGGGTCCTTTGTGGCTTTTTGCTTATTTTTCGTCCCTGTCTCCTATACAGAGCTTCCTAGTTCCTTCCTTTTTCCTCCCGGTGTAATCTAAGTTTTGTTGGATCCTTTTTCTTGCTCATCATTGGTTTCTTCAATGATCTTTGTCGCGAATGGGGTACTTTCTTTTAAGTCTGTTTCGATGACCATCGGCCCTTCAACCTTCCATTCATCTAACCACTCCTTCATGAGCATATCTAAACCAGCTTCATCAAGGTGATAGTTCCCTGGGAACCATTCTGGATTCTTCTTCTGTACCTTTGGTGAGATATAAATACAATGCATATCAGCTTTAAAATTCAGAGTGCGTATATATTTTTTGGTTACCTTCTTTGAGATGTGCGGCGTGCAAATGATAACATCGCACAATTGTTCGTAGTATGTGAATAGTACTTCATTTGAGGCGTGTTGTCGGTCGGGTTTCAGATTTTCCCAGAGATTTGCATATCTGGGTCTTCGGCAATCATTAGTGAGAGAGGTGAGACCGACATAATGCTTTGGTTCCTTCCAGCCTACAAAGGCAATTAACACCATTAACCCAATTGTAATGAAAGGTGGTGCCATTGATTTGAGTGTCGTGGACATCGTCCAGAAACTCGTTTAGAAAATACTGACACCAGTTAAATCTTACTCCCTGGGCTGTCTTCGCAACGAGGTGGATTGCTCTGGCTGGTACTTCTGTTGGTCTAGCCTTCCGTAAGAATTTTCTTCCGACTAGTTGTACTACAAACCACATGGCATCGTCTTGTAGCTCATCTGTGATGAAACCTCGCTTCCCTTTCGTAATGTTGAATTCCTCCTTCATCTGCGCGGTGATCTCTTTGTCCCTGGTTTTGCCCCCAAAGAACTTATGAGGGTCGTCACTTCGCTTATTGAGTCCCGTGATCCTACGAATCAAGTCTATGTTGAGATAAGCATTTCTGTCTAGCCAGAGGTAACCTTGGTGTGTGCGCAATATCAATGGGCGCACCATTGCATTGAGTTCAGGACTCCTGCCGAAATGTGGAAGCCGCAGTAGGTTCACAAGTCCTGATTCCACGACTTCAGAAATCCAACTCTGTGCTACCAGCAGTGGGTTGTTCTTTACGTCCATTTTTTGACACATGTACCTGTATGGTTGAAACTGTGGGTATTTTTCCTCCCCAGCATCCTTGAGCTATTGCAGTAAATCATAATCTTCAAACTTGCAATCTGCAATCTTTCCCAACAAGTTTTCTTGTGGCTTGACATGACTGGACATCGATGGAAGTGGTATTTCATACCGGGCGTTTATGGCAAGTTTTATGGCCGGTGCATCCTGTGCTCATGGATATATACTCTGGGGTTAAGTATATGGGCAGCTCTTTTTCATCTGGTGGAGCTTCTGGTATATTGGATCCCATTAATTTCATCTTTTCTTTCTCAGTTATGGGTTCATTACCCTTTTGTTGCATTGTTGCAAGATGGCGTGGTGAATGGCATGATCCCTGGCCTTTTTCTGGAACGACCTTCTTAGCAGGGGTTCTCATCAACTCTCCAATCCAAGATTGTTTAAAATCCCTCACAGCCTGCTCAACTATGGAATACTCAGACATTCAAATGGAACTTGCTCTATAGACTCTCGGAATTACTTAGCATGCACTGTAACAAGACTGAAGCTATGGTTTGCAAGAAAATTTGAAACTTTCGGTAGAGCACGCGAGTCCAGTCTTAACGGTATTTATAGGCGCAGTTGGGCTTAGCCGCGCCCATAAATGACTATATAAGCATTAAATATCATGTCCGTTGGCCAAATCCGCTAAGCATTTCGGTCCTTTCCTTCATTAACTGCTTCAGAACGGCTAATTTTGCATTAATTGCTCAAACGATCGTCGAAAAAATCACTGTGTAACGGATAGTTTTCCGACTGACATTTTAACGGCTAGTTTCTTGGAACTGTATTCACGGTTCAGCCAAACAGACTTTTGCGCGGTCACACTTGTGCTCCTTGATTTTTAACTTCGCAGCTGCACTCTTCTTGGTACTTCATATTGTAGCTTCTGATGTACATTACGCATCTGTGTTTCCTCTGTGCATTATGTTTCCAACTTCCTTCGTGAACTGTGCATTCAACTTCTTTCTTGCACTGCGCATCAAACTTTCTTTTTGCACTATGTAGTTCATATTTCATGGATCTTCGTATTTTGCCAAAATTTTGTGCAAACTCATTATTATGTCATTCTTAGTGTCCAATTTCAATTGCACTTGACACTTAGAATGCTTTTCTCTTCTGATTACTAAGGATTTTGTGGAGTAGGACTATCCCTATAGGGTTTTAGTCTACTTCCATTTATCAAACCTGGTAAGTTTTCTCCCATCAATGTGTCTAACTGAACTACGCCACCATTAGTAACATGCATAAAAATATATGGGCCTAGCCAATGCATTTTAAATTTTCCAGGAAATTTCATGAATTTACTATCATATAGGAGGACAAGGTATATTACCTGAAAAAGACTTGTTCTTGATATGGCGATCATGCCATACTTTTTCTCTATCTTTCTGCACTTGCTAGTGAAATCCTGCAATGGAGCGATCTTCCTCCAATCCAACCAAGTGTAGAAGCCTTTCCTCTATTATGTCTTCATATGCCATGCCTGTGAATGCTGCAATTCTCAAACTTGGGACTATGTACTCCATTGGCATCACAACTTCTTGTTCGTAGGCCAACCTGAAAGGTGTATGGCCTGTCAGTTTCTTACAAGTTGTCATATATTCCCATAATACAGCTGTTATGCACAGATCCCAATCGTCTTTGTTTGTCTTACATACTTTGGTCAGCACATTTTCCAGCACATTGTTAAATGCTTCGACAGATCCATTGGATTGTGGATGGTACGGTACACTCTTCTGATGATATATCTGAAAATCTTCAGTCAGCGCTTCAATGGTTCTGTTCAGGAAGTGAGTACCTTGATAACTCATTAGAATTTTTAGGCATCCAAATCTGGTAAGGATATTCTCAAAGATGAACTTCGCAGCAGTAACTGCGCTATAGTACTTTACTAGTTTAGCTTTTGCTCATCTGGTGAGATAATTTGTAGCGATGATAATATATCTCGCACCAATTCTCTTCCCTGGTGGGTTAATAGGTCCCACAAAATCAATAGCCCACTTATCGAAGGCTTGCAATGTCAACTGTGGTATTAATGGAATCTCATCCCTGCAAGATGTCTTTTTTGTTCTCTGACAGACATCACAACCTCGGAAATGTTCCTTTGAATATTTATGGAGTGTAGGCCACCATAGCCCTACTCTTAATATTTTATGCGCAGTATCTCTTCCTGCATAGTGACCTCCAGACACCTTAGAGTGTGCATCAGCTAGTATGAATGTTTTTTCATGTTCTAGCACATATTTGTGCAGTACTTCATCCAGTCCTAACTTGTATAGTTGTCCTGTGATGATGGTAAAGTCTGTTGCCTTTACTACCAATTGTTCTTCTACTATGTAGTAAACTCTGTAGGTGCCAACCCTATAGTCAATAATTCTACAATGTCTTTATAATAATCATCTGCGATCTGGATGGAAAATAACTTTGCGTCAGGTAGATTGTCTTCCAGGTTTGTAGGTTCCTCGCCTGACTCAATTCTTGAAAGATATTCAGGTCTTGAATTCAGCCTTCCTGGATTAACAATGATCTCAAAGTCATACTCCTGAAAGAGTAATCACTATATGAAGATTATCCCCCCTAACACTGGTTTATTGACCAGGTACTTCAAAGCTGAATAGTCAGTAAACATGCAGAAGTGCGCACCCAGCAAATAGTGCCTAAATTTCTGCATTGCATACACCATAGCTAGACCTTCTATTTTTGTGGTTGTGTAATTTTTTTCTACTGAAGATAACTTCCTACTTGAAAATGAAATGGGATGGTCAATGCCTCCCTCACCTAGCTAAGTGTTGGGCGGGGCCCAAGTGGATTAGAAAAATACACAAGTGTTGAAAATCGCGCATTGCACGCTGCGACAAAGGATGGAAGTAGTTTTGAGAATTACGCATTGGCGTGCAACGGTAATTGGTAAGGCAGAGTTGCGCAATATGTTGATACGAAGATGTCACACAACTGCCATTTTGGGTAAGAACATATGGAAAGGTCGAGCAGAGAAAGCAACCTGTTTTGGGACACGAAGACGGATGGAAGGGACCTGTCAGAGAGAGTGGCGGTAAGCAGTTGAGAAGCTAGGACACTACATTGACGATGATAGGTAGGCAGACGACGCGGAAAGGGACAGGCCATGATGCAGTTGTAACTATTTTGAGGACTGCGACTGTTAGAAGAGCGTGTGAGCCACTAGTATCCCAGTTGGACATTATTGGTTAATCACATAGTTGAACATTGGATTTGAGTGAATCATTGGAGCGCGCAGTATTACATGTTTCGTTCATTTACATACGCCTTATAGATAATAATCTAAGTGTTGTTGAAGGGATAAAGAACATGAAGTAAGATTGGTTAGATTTAATCAAGTCCTGAGCAGTAGCGCGATCTAGTCGACGCGTTGACCCCTTGGAGGGCGCTGCAACATAAGTTGTTAATAACTTGTCGTCGTAACGCAGGAAGTACCCGATACCACACAGACCTTGGATGTGCTGGTTGCACAAGCGCCGCAGCATGCTGAAGTGTCTGATGCGAAGTAGAGACTTCATGCAATCTGTTGTCTGTAGCAAGAGTTCCTTTTATCGCATTGCCCATCAGTCCCTTTTACACTCACATCACCAGGTTGCAGAAACTTGATTCTGCAACCACCCCCTCAGCTTCACCTCGAGTGAAACCTCAGGCTGCGCGCAGCTTGTTGCCAAAGGGCCGGTGAATAGGGGTTTTGTTGGTTCCTTGAACCGCACAGTACCTGGGTCTACATTGGAAACCTCTAGCTCAGTTATAGACACTAACAAATGGTTCCATTGCTCGGCTAAGAATCAGTGATGCGATAGTGTATTTGGAAAGTAATGTGTGACAAAGAATACCAATTCTCATTGGGTTCAGACAATTGGCATCCCGAAAAGAAAGAGATCTGGGACTGGTGCGATGAGATTGAAAGAGATTTTGCAAAGAAAGAGAACATACACCCGCGTCTCTCTGACGTACAGTGGTTAAACAGATATTTGTGGAAATATATTCACGAGATATTCTGGGCTTCATTTGGAAACGAGCTGCACGAGTGGATATCATGACTCGTGGAAAAGAAAACCTGTTTTCAAGGAGGAGTACCTACAGAGTGTACTCCAGAGTTCACAGTGCAGCTCAAAGCAATAGACAGCCCACTATCACGAGCAATCGACTTCTCGGTTGATAGCATACTTGAAGGATTTGTGACCGAGTTTGTTGTAGATACCCCGAAGTCCTACAGTCAAGCTGAAGCATACTTTTTCGAAGGATTCAAAGGTAAGTTCCTGAACAATCTCAGTCTATACCTTAAAATTCTTTTAGCTGAGAAAGGTGTCTTAAGAATGTAGTAATACTTTTGAATCTATCATGGTCAATAGCATTTTTAGTGATTCTGACGAAGAGACACATAATCTGAGAAGTGGAAAGAGATATAAGTTTAATAAAAAAAAGAATCCAGGAGGACCTGGACTCTGTGTGGATACTAAAATCCCATGTGACCTTAAGAATCAGACCGCACCGTCATCATCCACCATCCACCCTATCACACCTCAGAACCCGTCGGTCGTAGAAACTGTGCCACCCCTATCTCAGAACCCACCCGTTGCGAGCGTAGCATAGCCCAAACCACGGAACGTTGATACTGCTAGCACCACAGGAGCAGGTGCTCAAACCATCCCGACTCAGACTATTCCAGTTCAGAATACCCAATCTCATAATATACCGACGAATACCACTATTTTGAATAATACCTTTTTTTTCCGCTTAGAACCCGATTAGAGGAAATTTCAATTTAAAATGGGCCTTCCAAAAATAATATAAATTCCATGTCATCATGTATTAGCCAATCAAAATGCTTTAAAATTCAAAAAGGGAGCACCTAAAAAAATTGGAGGGAAAAAATAAAAACTACTTTTTTTGGATGGTATTTTCAACTTATCTCCTTGTAGATTTACTTAAATTTAAAGCGGGAGGTCTTGTTGGATTCATAATTAAATTATGCATCCAATGAGTACCCATGTTTCATACGTTTAACAACATCCATACCATGAAAAATCGAAAATACATTAAAAAAACATGTTTTCTCTCACTAGAAACATGTTTTTTAATGTATTTTTGATTTTTCATGGTGTGGATGTTGTTAAAAGTATGCAACATGGTACTCGTTGGATGCATAATTTAATTATGCATCCAACGAATCCTCCCACTTGAAATTTGAGTAAACCTACAAGGAGATAAGTTGAAAATATGATCCAAAAAAGTAATTTTTTTACTCTCTCCCTACTATTATTTTATTATTTTCTTATTATTTTCCTTAAGAGGCCCATTTTTACCCAAATTTCCTCTAATCGGCAGAATCATAGCACTACTCAGGGTGCTACACAACCAGGAAGGAGAATGACAGATAACGATATAAAACTGTCGATATTCAAAGGAAAGGGTCTAGAGGACCCTAATCAGCACTGGTTTCTAGGTGAAGCCGTATGGAGTGTAAAGCAGGTTTAGGATGATGCTGTGAAGAGAGCGTAGCTCATCACTAATTTCAGAGACAGAGCCTTGCATTGGTTTATGAAATATTATCAGGCACAACCGAGAACCCTAACAAAAATTAAGGTTGTGCTCACAGCAGAGTTTAAGAAGCTCAAATCAGAATCGCAGTGCATAACATAATTAAAGGAAATCAAGCAGAAACCTACCGAAATGGTTTGGGAATTTGACCAAAAATTTAAGACATTGCTGGACCAAGTGAGCTTTGAGATAGCTCCGCAACAGCATAAGGAGTGGTTCATTGCTGTGTTGTTGCCCCACATCAGACAACCACTGATGCAGCAGAAGGTTGCGTCGCAAGAAGAGGCCTTAGAGATCGCAATGAAGCTGGAGGCTTCACTGATTGGAGAAAGTAGTTCTGGGATGTCACAGATCCAGAATCGATTAACCACCTTGACGTTAGAATTGCAAGGTATGAAGAATGGAAAAAAACAGAGATATGAACAGAGACACGAAGTTTGGTGCACATGATGCAAAGGAGAGGCCCACACCAGAGAACATTGCCCTCTATTTCAAGATTATCTTAATAGTGGGGCACCGAACCCAATGAATATGAATCAGAACCAGGCACCGTAGTGTGAAATCTGTAGAAGCAGAGGAACAGACTTGAAGACTGTTACCTAATACAGAAATATGTAAAAACATCAAAAAACTTTATTGTAATTTCTGTAAATCATTTGGACATGACGAATCCAACTGTCGCGCATATGAGCTAATGAATGAAAGAAAGCGAGATATGGAAGCAATGCGAGGTGCTGGAATGTACCGCGTCCAAGAAGAAAATCAGCCAAAACAAGACAATGCTCACTATGATCAGGGCGGATATAGAGGCCATGGTGGTGGATACAGCAGCAGAGGAAGAAATGTCGGCTCGGCGCAAGGAAGAGGCCGCGGCCAAGTAATTTGTTATAACTGTGGCCATCCAGGTCATATATCTCGAGATTGTACAAATCCATGCACTATGTGCAATTACTGTAAATCATTTGAGCATGTTATTGAAGACTGTCCTGTACTACAGGTAGAAATGCAGAAATGAAGAAGGACAGAACCGCCAAATCCCAACATTCAGTTGATCGCAGCAGAGAGCAGACCTGCGGATCCAAGTTTAAATGTGGTAACACGTAGTGGCGCTGATACAGGAAGAGATGGAGGCACAGAATCTTCGACTTCTGTAATGCGTGATCATCAGCAAATTCCTGGTGAATTAGTATGGATTAGAAAAGATCCGGGGAAGACACCTCGCTTGGACCTACAGAAAAATAAAGGAGCATTTACAAAAGCACGGGATATCCTTAGAGAGTCAACACCTGGGTCGATGAGAATCTCGCTGTGCAGCGAAGCACCACAAATAGAGGATATGCCAGCGGCATATGATCACACAGGCACTGCAACAGATATAGGTACCTCTGTTGCGCAGCTCCTATGGAGCTGCAAGAAGTTATTGAAGAGCGCAGATGCCTTCATGGAATTTGAAAAACTACTCAGGTAGTATGAGCCATGCAGTGAGAAGGGGGCTTCCCATGGCGTAGTCCATAATATCAGGAGTCCTAAAAGAACAGGAAGAGAAATGAGGCTCACTGCACAGATTAGGGACTATGAGATGGATGAGATCATTCTTGATCTTGGTTCTGAAGTAAATGTCTTGACCAAGTAGACTTGGCATCAGATGGGTAAACCAAAGTTACAGTGTTCGCCACTACGATTAAGAATGGCTCATCAAGGGATAGTTATACCTTTGGGAAGGTTACCCAACACCATCGTTGACATTGACGGATGTGCGCAGCTATGCAGATTTTGAAGTGATTGAAATCGTGGATGGAAGCCATCCTTATCCAACGCTACTGGGTATAGATTGGGAAATGACAAAATCTGCCATCATTGATTTGAAGACTATGAAAATGATATTTGAAGGCAACGATATCAGGGTCATCGTGCCACTAGACCCCTCGCAGGGTGAATGATACGTTGAACTGATTTAGGAGGAATTCAGAGCCCAATACTTGGACCATATTTACAAGATGACAACTAATGCTAATAACTATATTAATCCAACTGTGGATGGAACACTTATTTGGCGCTGTGACAGTTCTTGTATTTCAGACTCTGATGCAGGACTGGAAAACTGGCAAAGCAGATTGCACGAAGTATCTTCCAGGAGATGCATGCGGATCATGAAGTCACTCCACTGGATTGTCAAAGAGGTAACTCCAATCCCTACCTATGATGGTTCATCTAATGCTTATTTCTTTATCAAAGAATATACTGCAGCAGTTGCAGATGAATACCACGTATCAGCAGTAGACATGGCACTGCGCGAGACACCTTCCAGATGGTGGGCTGCGCGTAAGAAGACACTGACAACATGGGATCAATGCAGAATTAAGATGCAAATCAGGTTTGCTGAGAAGGTTACGCTACCTTTTACAAAATATAATGGACAGACAGATCCAAGGAACCATATTGAAGCTTGCTCATAAGCTTGGGTGGAAAGACCACAGACAGAATGGGTGCACCTATTTGTGCACACGCTGGAGGAACCGATTCCGAAGAAGTTGTACCTAGACCTAGAGTTGCGCAACGGCACAGCAGACTGGTCTGTCCTAACTGCAAGCTTCCAGCAGGATTTCAGTTTTGAAGACGAACATCCGAGTATCAATGACGCACTGCGGGTTATTCAGAACAGAATATTTAAACCAGATTGCACTTAGGGAAACATGACACTAGAAGAATTCTTTGGAGCAAACAGCGTACCTGCATGCCTATAGCCAGAATGGGAAGAGCAGCTAGAAAATGCTCTTGACTATTATCACATCGCTGAAGAATGCTAGGATAAATTAGACAGTGATGAGGAGGACCCTATAATGCCCGCCTAGGTACCTTAACTATTTAGAATAATGAAGTACTAAGTTTTGAAATGAACCGGCTAAGTAAAACACGAACCATTTGAATTTACTTTGAAAATGCTTGAACTACAGTTATAGAAACTATTGCTTTACTTAATAAATGAATGCTCAACTGATTGAGATAGAATGACTAAATGTTAGATATGCTCGACTGATTGAGATAGGATGACTGAATGTTACATATGCTCAACTAATTGAGATAGAATTATGAATGATAGATATGATTTACTGATTGAGATAGAATAACTGAATGTTAGATATGCTTGACTGATTGAGATAGGATGACTGAATATTACATATGCTCGACTGATTGAGATAGAATGATGAATGATAGATATGATTTACTGATTGAGATAGAATAACTGAATGTTAGATATGCTCGACTGATTGAGATAGGATGACTGAATATTACATATGCTCGACTGATTGAGATAGAATGACTAAATGATAGATATGATTTACTGATTGAGAGAAAATGATGAATGAAATATATGCTCGACTGACTGAGATATTATAATGGATGATGAAATATTTCATAGTGTAGCGCTACTAATGTGTGCTTGAGTGTGTGTGTGTAGTGGCAGGTAAGATGATTTACCGACTGACCCACAATAGAATTATAGGGGTCGTAAGAACAGAAAGAACACATAGGGGTACGACGACTGACTGTCGACCCTGGATTAACAAACCACGCACGGGTGAAGCTGTTTCAGCTCACCCGGGGAAGCATATGCCGTACGGGCAAGGCCATAATGATTTGGTCACGTACGATGAGTTGAGGGGCACGCAATAAGGAGAGCCTTATCCCTCAACATCCCTTAGTCTCCAAAGAGCGTAGTTGAGAGATCGCGGTAACGATTCTCGGTCGCTACGCAGTACTCCCCATAAGAAGGAAGAAATGAAACTGTCAGAAGGGCCCGCCGAAGAGGTACCTAGATAAGAACGAGAGGAAGAAAATTAATCAATGGTATAAATAAAAATTTCACATAAGATTTGAGAAATACTTTATTTCATTTTGTTCTATTCTATTAATTTGAATAATTCTATTCAAGATTTTATTTTTAATTGATTTCATTAATTTGAATTATTCATTTCAATTGATCTTATTAATTTGAAAAAGGATTGAAGAGATTGATTTTATTCAATATTAAATTTGATTAATTATGTTGATTGAAGAAAATTAATAATAAGAGAATTATTTTTATTCAAAGATTTTAATTTTATGGATTTTATTATTTTAAATCATTCTATTAAAGATTCTATTTAATTGACTTCACTATTTTGAGAAAGAATTGAAATAGGTCATTAATAAAATAATTGTTTTTCTTTTATTATTATTCAAGATTTTACTTTAATTAATTTTATTATTCATTTAAATTATTTTATAAAGAGGAAATTTAAAAATAGATTATACTTTTAGTCAAAGGAATCATCTTTTAATTCAATCTTAATTTTAGGAAAAGAAAGAAAAGTAGAAAGCAATGAGTCTAACTAAAAGATTGTTAAGTAAACTAAATGAGAACCAAAAGAGAAGTACAACTCTTTTACACCTAACTCCCACTGATCTAGGGATTTAGGTGCACATTAAAGACATTAAGAAGACACATGTATTTGAGAATATTGGAAATTAAATATTAAATTAAATTAAATATGTGCATGGACAGACACATGACACACAGGATTTTACTATATAATGAGGGAGGAGAAGGAGAGAAGGACATCTCTTGCTCCCTAATGCTAGATGGTCATCATAATCTCGGATTATGTTATGATCCTTGGAGTTGGGATTAGACAGAACGGGGATTGGGAGATCCTTTCGGGAGGCTAGCTTGTGTGTTCTTACGACCCCATTAGCTCGGGGGTTTGGGGTGAAGGAGAGTAACCCCGATACGATAGGGAGGTCAACCGAGGGGTCACTCGGTACTTCGTCAGGAGATCGGATTGGATCGTGCGGAAACCACTTCGAGGACTCCATCGATTCGCTGGACCAACCGTCGAAAATAGGTTTGAAGTATTTTTTATTTTATTTATTTTGCTAAATATTTTTTAGAACGAATAAATCTGAGTATATAGTTTTATATATTTACATTCATGTACTACGATAGATAGAACTAGATCTGTGGTTTCTATATCTTCTTCTGGAAAAAAAATCGTACTGGAAGTTCTTTTTGGGACCCCAAAAAGGGTATCCCTACAGACCCGTGCAACATCAGGATACCTGAATCAGAGGGATCGCACGAGGTAGAAGGACCTCCACTGGAAATTCCAGATATGAGTGGACCTGTGAAAACAAGAAAAGTGAACATTGGCACCAGCGAAGAGCCAAAGTTCACAGCTATCGGAGATTATTGGGATGAAGAAACAGTTGAAGAAGTCGCGGGTATACTTCAGGAATACCGAGAATTATTCCCAACCAAGTTCAAAGAGATGAAAGGTATTCTGGGAGACTTAGGAGTGATGAAAATTCCTCTTAATCCTGGCGCGAAGCCTGTGAAGCAAATACCGTATCGACTGAACCCACGCTACAAAGAACGAGTTAAGGAAGAACTCGATAAGATACTCGATGCAGCGATCATTGAGCCGGTTGAAGAATATGAGTGGATAAGCCTGATGGTTATCCAGGATAAGAAAATGAAAGGTGAGATCAGGATTTGTGTGGATCTCAGAAAGCTAAATGATGTGTTAATGCATGGCCCATTTCCTACCCCTTTCACAAATGAAGTGCTTGATAATGTTGGAGGAAATGAGGCCTATTCTTTTACTGATGGATTCTCTGGATACCATCAGATCACGATTGTTTGTGCAGATAGGCACAAGACTACTTTTTCTACAGAATGGGGGTCATTCCAATACACAGTAATGCCTTTTGGGCTCAAAAACGCACCTGTCATATTTTCTAGAGTGGTAGTCGCAGCATTTAAAGACTTCATACATAAGTTTTTAGAGGTTTATTTTGATGATTGGACTATTTTCAAGTTATTGAAGAACCATGCCGCGAACCTCAGGATGATGCTGGAAAAATGTGGGCAGCATTAGATTTCGTTGAATTTGAAGAAATGTATCTTCTGTGTTCACTGACCATTCTGCTTTGAAATACCAGGTCAATAAGCCAGTGTTAGGGGGGTACATATGCAGATGGTTATTACTCTTTCAGGAGTATGAATTTGAAATTATGGTCAAGCCAGGCAGATTGAATTTAGGACCTGATCATCTATTAAGGATTGAGTCTGGAGAAGAACCTACAAATCTGGAGGACAATCTGCCCGATGATCAATTGTTTGCTATACAGGTTTCCAATGAATACTATAAGGACATCATTGACTTCTTAACCACAGGATTGGCACCGCAAGAGTTCACTACCCATTAGAAGAAGCAGCTGGTAGTGCGAGCCGCAAACTTCACCATAATCGCAGGTCAGCTATACAAGCTAGGACCAGACAAAGTACTGTGCAGATGTGTACTAGAGCATGAGAAACCATTCATATTAGCTAATGCGCATTCAGGAGTCACAGGAGGTCACTACGCAGGGAGAGATAATGCGCAGAAGATATTCAGCGTAGGGATGTGGTGGCCTACCATCCACAAGGATTCGAAAGAACATTGCCAGAGCTGCAATGTGTGTCAGAGAACCGGAAAGCCATCATGAAGAGACGAAATGCCATTAAATCCACAGTTGACATTGCAGGCCTTTGAGAAATGGGCCATTGATTTTGTGGGACCTATAAACCCACCAGGGAAAAGAACTGGTGCAAGGTACATCATTACCGCCACTGAATACCTCACCAGATGGGCAAAAGCAAAGCCAGTAAAAGACTGTAGTGCAACTACAGCCGTAGAGTTTATATATGAAAATATCCTTACAAGGTTCGGATGCCTGAAGATTTTGATGAGTGATCAAGGTACTCATTTTCTGAATAAAACCATTGAAGCTTTGACTGAAGAGTTCCACGTTCATCATCAGCGCAGTACGCCTTATCATCCACGGGAGAATGGAACTGTTGAAGCATTCAATAAAGTAATGGAGAATCCGCTAACCAAAATATGCAATGTGAATAGGGATGCTTGGGACCTATGCATTTCATCTGTATTATGGGCATACAGGACTACGTGAAAGAAACTGACTGGACACACACCCTTTAGGTTGGCTTATGGGAAAGAAGTAATAATGCCAATGGAATATATCGTTCCCAGTTTGCAGATAGCAGAGCTTACAGGCATGGCAGATCGCGCAGCGCTAGAAGAAAGGCTCCTACACTTAGTTGGGCTGGAGGAAGATCACTTCATCGCAGGCTTCCACCAACAAGTACAAAAAGAGCACGAAAAAGCATGGCAGGATTTCCATATCAAGAACAAGTCTTTCTAGGTAGGTGACCTAGTCCTCTTGTATGATAGCAAATTCATGAAATTTCCTGGAAAGTTTAAGATGCATTGGCTTGGCCCATATACTGTAATGCATGTTACTAATAGTGGCACAGTCCAGTTAGCTACATTAGCCGGAGATACCTTGCCAAGTTTGATAAATGGCAGTAGACTAAAGCTTTATCGTGATATCCCTCCTGCACAGAATACTATATCATCAAGGGAGGCATACTACGCAACACTGCTCAAGTTGCGCACGCAAAAAAAAAGAAGAGAAAATCCGCACCAAGCATCACAAAGGAGAAATTGTGCAGAAAAGGCGGAACCGTGGTCGCACGGTAGATATCGCAGAATGCGCGACCAGAAGTCACCTTCACACAAGACCGTCGACACATCATGATGGGAACCATTACCATTGCAGTTGTCGGCCGGTTAGTGGGATGTTAACCAATTTGGTGGCACTTGCAAATTTTAAAATTTAAGATCAGATGGGACACTTTGGAGCACCATAAAAACCTACATGACCTATATAGCACCGGAGTCTAGCTGGTAGGCTGAGCAGTTAACGCTGACCCGATGGAGTTGATCGTCTGACTGCCCGAAAACCTTTTCACATTTAAGGAAACAACATTGGCATGATGAGAAGGATCGGATGACAGGGTCAACATCATAGGCACGAGCTGATAATGAATATGGCATTTAGTGTGTCGAAAACTGCCGAAGGCCACGTTGCATACCAGCTGAGCCTATAAATATGGCCTCACTCAGCCACTTCTCTACTTTACAAATTGTTTTGCATTGTTGTCGAAGCTACCAGAGAGCCGAACAAACCGAGCAGTTTATGAATGAGCAGGATGATTTACACTGGCTATTATGGTTATTTGAGTAGCCAGGGATTCCAGGAGTCATGAAAGCAACAAAAGGAGCTACCTCTAGAAGCTCAGCGCAGCAGGCTGCAGGAAGCAATAAGGGGAAAGACCCAGTTTCAGAGCAGGGAGGAGCCGAAGCACAAATGAAGAAGCATAACCTACCTATTTACCCGGTGCCGGACTACATTCCTCCACGGAAAGACGACACCCCACCGGTCCACTTACAAAAGAATGTTGCGTATGACATCCCGGTCCCTACCATTTCTACTAGGGTGAAGATTGAGGAAAATTTGTTGGGCGGCGTACCAGGATGCAAGTTGGACAACCTGGACTTACTTGAAAACACGTTGGTAACGCCGAAGAATCACCCAAAATTCAGACCTGATGCATACCTCAACCGGGTAATGAATCCAAAGACTGGCACCGAAAGAATAGAAGTCCAAGATTGGCTAGAGGCCATCCGACCATCAGGCTTGTTAAACTTATTACAAATGCCGCACTTCACTAAGGGAACTGATTTTTCGGCGGTGGTGTGCATGCTACTGACTTGTGTGCATGAAGGATTCTTATGGTTGGACAAGCACATTGATATCAGTATAGACATGATACACCAGATCACAGGCCTAAACAAGAGAGGAGAGGACCCTGCTGACCTAATCATAAAGCGGGTGCAGGATAGAGTTTTGAGCGCCAAAGTAGCAAAAGAATTCGATGTAGTGCAGAAGGGACGTGGGTTCCCAACCCCCGATATCAATGACCGCGCCACAAAGTTTATTACCCAGTTGCTTGCAGGAAAGCTTTTGCGCAAGTGTAGACCACTTGAGGTACCCACAGTCACAATCAAGTCAGCATCTAATATATTGCGTGGAAGACCTTACAATTGGTGCCAATTCTTACTGAACGAGTTTCTAGCAGATGTTGAAGATACACAGGATAATGGAACAGCATTCCATTTCAGCTGGCTACTAGTATTGATAGCCTTTGTAGGTTGGAAAGAGCCAGAGGGTTATCAAGGGGTACCAACCTTGGCAGGACAGGGTCGGGGAACACATTTTGCTAACCTATGGGTTAGCCCGAAGGCGTCCAGACAACGACACACGGCTGAAGTTTTCTATGTTTATTATCACCAACTGCACGAAGCGATTATGGAAACGCTGCACATTTCAAAACCATTGACCGACAAGTATACATGCATCATGAGGTTTATGGTGAAGAGGAATTAGTCACACATTCAGCCAAGGGCTGATGCGCAGGAAGGATTATGGTATCCAAGGTTTTACCGACTAGATGAGGAGACCATCAAGCAGATGATGGAGCGTTGGGATGACAACTGGAAAGTCCCCACGTCACGAGATGATGCATCAGACTATGAACAACAGGAAGAACCTATGTCGCACAAGATCGATATAAAAGACACCGATGAGGAAAACAAAGACACAGATAAGGAAGAAACATAAAAGCACAAGGAACAGCAAGCAGGGGGGATACCTATAGGTACGCCCATTGAGGAAGAAAAGGATGACGCGTAGAGTGAACATACAGAGACGGCAACAGGCAAAAGAAAGGCCACAAAAGGCCCCGCACAAATGCAAAGCTGACGTACAAAGAGGAAGTCCAAAAAACCTGAATTCGGACCACAGCTACACCCAGACAACTATGAGATAATCACAACAAAAGTGCAGAAAGTGTGGAAAGAGACCCCGCGTAGAAAAGGAATCCAAACATGAACAACTGTAATTAACCATAATCCAAGCTATGGAGGAAGTCAAGACAATGGTAGTGCAGACGGGGTTGGGGCAGCCAAGTTTAGATTATAATAGGAAGTCAGGGGAACCAGGAGCACAAAGAAGACCTCCTGTTGCTGTAAGTAAGTATCTGTGCATGTTGAACCTCGAGCCGAGCTACCTCATTTATCCGAATGAAACAGTTAAGGAAGCAGTAAATACTGCGCACCTTGACCTTAATATTGGGGCTTTGCCCATAGAAGACTTGAATGAGTTGCACATAAGGGTTGCGGAAGAGATTCATGAGAGAGGCCTTGCCTCATATGATTAGTGCACACAGTTAACTTAAAATATCAATCAGTTAAGGCAGGAATTAGATCACAACAAGCAAGAGTTGAGCGTAGCTAGGGAAAAAGGTCGAAAAATGAAGGAGACCGTTTCAAGGGTCTGCGCAAAAATAGAGGAATGCAAAGAGGAGGAGGATGTGGAGGACACGATAAAGAAAATTGGGGCCAAGTTAGATTCCCTCACTTTTGAGAAGATACAAATGGAGGCTTCTTACAAAGGGAAGATCGCAAAGCTGGAGGCTAGGCATCCTGTTATTCCATTGGATCAGTGCCTAGCTCCAGCTGAGGAAGTGAAAGCAACTATGGATGGCATTTTGTCGGAAGTAACGAAATGCCAAGATTTACTTGAAGAGATAAATATAGCAGTAACAGGGTTGAATGAGGACCCCGCACTCCAGTAGATAAAGGAAAATTTGCAACAGACACAGCAGTATGTAGACGCTACAAGCACAGAGGTAAAGACTGCACTGGAAAGGGAGAAAGTACAAAATTTTAATGAAGTCAAAGAGCTGCAGAAAGCGTTGGTGGCACTTAGAGAAAAGGAGGCTTCCACATCTACTATGTTGCAACCCATTGAACAAGAATGCCTTGAATTGATGCAGCAATTCGATGCAAAGTTCGTGGAACTTCAGGCTGCGGAAGGAACCATGAAAGAATAGGTGGCTAAGGAGAAGGTCTTGCAGGAAACTCTGGAGACACTTCAAGGTTTCGAACAAAAATCCAAGGAGATAGTTTCAGAGTTAGCAGGAACTCTGCAAAGCTTTGCTCAAAGCTAGGTACTGTGGAAGATGTGGCACCAGAGTCCACAAGTGGAAGTGGCTTGGGACGAGCCACGGGTGAGTGTTAGGAGCTTGTTGGGCAGGGCCCAAGTGGATTAGAAAAATACACAAGTGTTGAAAATCGTGCATTGCCCGCTATGGCAAAGGATGGAAGCAGTTTTGAGAATTGTGCATTGTCATGCAGTGGTAATTGGTAAGGAAGAGTTGCGCAATATGTTGATACGAAGATGTCACGCAACTACCATTTTGGGTAAGAACGTATGGAAAGGTTGAGCAGATAAAGCAACCTGTCAGAGAGAGTGGCGGCAAGTAGTTGAGAAGCTAGGCCACTACATTGACAGTGACAGGTGGGCGGACGACACGAAAAGGGACAGGCCATGATGCAGTTGTAACTGTTTTGAGGAATACAGCTATCAGAAGAGCATGTGAGCCATGAGTGGCCCAACTGGAGCAGGCGGAGCAAGCTGTCGACGGTGACAGTCAGGCTGGCAGTTAGCCACGCCAATTTTGTAAACCTAAGGGTTTTTCCTATGAATTGTAAAGACATTCCCATGGGCATGTTCTATAAATAAGGCATGATTTTGTATGGGAAAGGGTTGAACTCTTCATTGTTGGGTTAGTGAATATTGTTAGATCTTTTGAGCTTGAAGCTATTGTAAAGGCTCTGCAGCTGAGTGCGCAGAGACCTATCTGAGAGAGAAGAGAGTCTGCAGCTGAGTGCGTAGACTAAGAACTCTTGTACCCTTCCTAAGAGACTAATTTAACAACAGTTCTTGTGGACGTAGCCTCCATCCGGAGGGTGAACCACGTTAAATTCTGTGTCATGTGATTGTTTGTATTTTCACTTGTTCATTTGCTTAGTATGGATGTTTAATGCCGCAGTTATCTGTTATGTGATTGCTTTTGTATGTATTCACCACAGGGACGGTGGGAATAATATGTTAAGTAATGCATGTGTGGGTGAATGTTAAGTATTCAGCATTTCTAAGTCTTTGAATGTATGAATTTGTTGGTTCATCACATAGTTGAACATTGGATTTGAGCCCAGCATTGGAGCGCGCAGTATTGCATGTTTCGTTCATTTACATACGCCTTAAAGATAATAATCTAAGTTTTGTTGAAGGGATAAAGAACATGAAGTAAGATTGGTTAGGGTCAATCAAGTCCTGAGCAGTCGCACGGTCCAGTTGACGCGCTGACCCCTCGGAGGGCACTGCGAGATAAGTTGTTGATAACTTGTCATCATAATGCAGGATGTACCCGATACTACGTATACCTTGGATGCGTTGGTTGCGTAAGCGCCGCAGCTTACCAAAGTATCTGACGTGAAGTAGAGACTTCGCGCAATCTGTTGTCCGCAGCAAGAGTTCCTTTTATTGCACTGCCCATCAGTCCCTTTTATACTTGCATCACCAGGTTGCGGAAAGTTGATCCTGCAACCACCCCCTCAGCTTCACCTTGGGTGAGACCTCAAGCTGCATGTAGCCTGTTGCCGAAAGGGCCAGTGAATAGGGGTTTTGTTGGTTCCTTGAACCACGAAGTGCCTGGGTCTACATTGGAAACCTATAGCTTAGTTATAGACATCAACACTGAGCAAGCACCACACCAAGTGCAATGGATGAAGCATCGACATGTACATGGAATTTTTTTCTCCAATCCGGAAAGACTAGGATAGGCGCAGTTACCATTTTCTCCTTTAGTGTATCCAATCCTTTTTGGCAATCTTCGGTCCATAAGAACTTTGCTTCTTTCTTCAGAAGTTTCTCCATTAGTGCGGTTATCTACGCATAACCCTTGATGAATTTTCTGTAATATCCTATATGTCCCAGTGTAGTGCGAAGTTTCTTTACTGAATTTGGTGTTGGCAGGTTCACAATAACTGCGATCTTCGCATAATCAACCATCAGACCCTGTTTACAAACAATGTGTCCCAACAAAATTCCATAGGGTAAACAAAATATGTTTTTCTTTAGGTTCAGAGAAATATGATGTTGTCTACACTTTACCAACATCATTCTGAGGTTTTCATAATGGTTCTTTAGTAAACCAAATATAGTCCAATCATCAAAGTGTACTTCTATGAAATTATGGATAAAATCCTTAAATGTAGCAACAACAACTCTTGAAAATATAGCAAGTGCATTCTTCAAACCAAATGGCATAACTATGTATTGGAATGATCTCCATTTAGTAGCAAATGTAGTTTTATGTATATCTGCTTAGTCAATCCTAATCTGATGGTATCCAGAAAATCCATCAGTGAAAGATTAGACCTCATTTCCTCCAACATTATCTAATACTTCTTCTGTTACTGGAGTAGGAAATGGGTCGTGTAGCGAAGCATCATTAAGCTTCCTGAGGTCTACACAGATTCCGATTTCTCCTTTTGTTTTCTTATCCTGGATAACCATAGGGCTTATCCATTCTGATTCTTCAACAGGCTCAATGATTCCTGCTTCGAGCATCTTATTGAGCTCTGCCTTCACTCTTTCCTTGTATCTGGGATTCATTCGATAAGGCCTCTGCTTAATGTCCTTCACACCTAGCTTGAGAGGTATTTTCATAACTCCCAAGTCGCCCAAAATTCCTTTCATTTCGGAGAACTTTGTTGGAAACAAATCCTGATACTCACATAGAAGGTCTGCAATCTACGCGACTGTTCTTCATCCCAGTAATCCCCAATAGATGCGAACTTTGGTTCTTCACTTGTTCCAATGTTAACTTTTGTTGTTTTGACAGGGCTTCTTAAGTCTAGAATTTCCAATGGCGGTCCTTCAACTTTGCGTTCTCCTTCGGTCTCAGGTATATTGATATTGCACAAATCGTCATCCTCTTCACTTTCTTCTTCATCATCGCTTACTACGAGGTTATAGAATTCCAAATTTTTTTCCCATTGTTGATATGCAAGTTGTAGTGTGTCATAAAATATCTTGTTTTTGATAATCTACAATGCTTCATTAATATTTGAACAATCATCCTCAAAGCTGAAGGTTCTTTGGAAGTTCGCAGTCATGATAGACCAGTCTATTGTTCCTCTGTGCAGTTCTCTATCTATGTACCAGTTCTTTGGGATCTGCTCCTCTAATGTGTGTACAAATAGATGGATCCACTCTGTTTGAGGTCTATGTTCCCATGTCTTTCAAAAAATATCTATGTGATCTCTTGGATTCATTTGTCCATTATACTTTACTATTGTTAATGCAACTTTCTCTGTGAATCTGAGTTCCATCATGTGCTTGCACTGTTCCAGTTTTTTTAGATTGTCCTTATGCACGGCCCACCATCTAGCAAGTGTAGCACACAGTGCTAAATCTAATGCTGACATCTTATATTCATCTGGAATTACATGTTATTCTTGAAAAAATACATGAATTCTACTCAATCCATCATAAGTAGGAATTGGACTTACCTCTGCTCCAACCCAGTGTAGTGATTTCGTGATCTGCGCACATCGAATGGCAGACACTTCATGCATTTTGATTTTCCAATTCTCCAATCCTGCGTCGGATTCTAATATGCAAGACCTGTCGCAATGCTAACTCAACGTTCCATCAACCGTAGGATTGATGTAGTCGTCCTGATTCGCAGTCATCTTGTAGATGCGATCAAGGTCTTGTGCTCTGCATTCTTCTTGTATTGGTTCACTGTATCTTTCTTCTTGTGAAGGGTCCAAGGGTGCGATGACCCTAATATCCTGTCCTTCAAAGATCATCTTTTTGGTTTTCAGATTGATAATCGCCAGGTTATCCATCGCCCAGTCTATCCCCAATAATGATGGATATGGGTTACTGTCGTCGATGATCTCAATAACCTCGAAGTCTGTTGAACTTCTTACTCCATCAATGTCCACAAGTACATTCGACAGTCTTCCAAAGGGGATAACTTTCTTCTATTTATCTAGTCTTAATTGGATAGGTGACCATGATAGCCTTGGTTTCCCCATATGTTCCCATGTCTGCTTGGTCAAGACATTCACTTATGATCCCAAGTCAAGGATGATCTGGTCCATTTCATAGTCTCCAATCTGCGCACTGAGCCTCATTTCTCGTCCTGTTCTCTTATGGCTCTTTATATGGTGAACTGCGCTATGAACAGTACTTGTGAAACTGCGTTGTTCATATTGGTTTATTAAGTTCTTCAATTATACTAAGGCATCTTCTCTTTTTAGTAGCTTCATACAGCTCTGTAAGAACTGCGCAACATAAGTCCCTGTTTCTACGGAGATACATGTTTTATCATATGTTGCTGGCATATCCTTCGTATGCGCTTTTTACTTCGTAGTTTAATTCTTGGTGTCACAAGATTTGATTCTTTGAAGGTATCCCTTACTTCTGGGAAGACTTCTTTGTTTCTGTCTAGATTGAAAGCAAGTGCTTTCGCAGTTGCTTTTCTTATCCAGACCCCTTCAGTAGGTATCTATTTAGCTTGGTGATCTTCAGAAGTCGAATCTTGTGCTCTTTGATCTTGACCTATGGTGGCTCCACTTCACGTCACAACATTAATGCTTGGATCTCTAGTTCTTTTCTCTGCTGCGATCATATGAACATTCGGATTTTTCCCCTCTTTCCTTCTTTCCTACCTTTTTTCTTGCAAAATAGGACATGCCTCAATGACATGATCAAAAGACTTACAATATTTACAAGTAGTACAAGCATTTGTGCAATCTCTAGATAAATGTCCTGGCTGAGGCAATTGTAACATATTATCTGACCTCTTCCTCTTCCTTGTCCAGTGTTTCCTCCTCTTCATCAAAATCCACCATGTCCTCTGTATGTGCCTTGATCTTACTGCCCATTATTGTTGTTATGCGGTGTTTATTCTTGAACTTGGTAAACATCGTGCTTTCTTTACATCATTAGCTCATATGCTCTGTGGTTGGAATCATCATGGCCAACTGATTTACAAAATGTGCAGTATAAGTTCTTGGGTGTTCGCACATACTTCTGAATCAAATAACAATCCTCTAGGCGATGTCCTGTACATCGAAAAATTCCAAACCATGGCCCTTGTTGTTGATTTCGTGGATTTGGTGCTCCACTGTCGAGGTAATATTTAAACAGAGGACAGTGTTCCTTTGGGTGTCCTTCTCCCTTGCATCTTGTACACCAGACTTCTTCTCTGGTTTATTTTCCCTTCTTAATGTCTTGTAATTGTAATGTTAGATTCGCTAGCTAGTTCTGTATCTGAACCATACCTGTGCTAGTCTCTCCTATTGGCGAAGCCTCTAGTTTCATCGTGATATCTAGGGCCTTTGTCTGCGAAGCAACCTTCTGTTGCATCAATGGTAGTCTAATGTGTGGCAACAACGCAGCTATGAACCACTCTTGGTGCCGTTGCAATGCAATGTCAAAACTAACCTGATCTAACCATGTTTTGAACTTCTGGTCAAATTTCCATACTGACTCAGTCGTTTTCTGTTTAATTTCTTTTAGTTTTGTTATTCATTGTGACTCTGATTTAGGTTTCTTGAATTCTCTTAAGAGGGTAGCCTTAATATCCAATAGGCTCCTATTCTATCTGACAGAATATTTCATAAACCAATTCAAGGCTATGTCCCTGAATGTAGTGATGAGTTGTGCTTGCTTAACAACATCATCCTATACATGCTTAATGTTCCACACGGCTTCACACAGAAACCAATGTTGCTCAGGGTCTTCTAGACCCGTTCCTTTGAATATCGAAAGTTTAATATCATCCACCATTCTCCTTCTAGGAGGCGCAGTGTTCTGTGATGTGTTAGGGATACTACTGCGAGGAATGTTCTGAGTACTCACGCTTGCGGTGTTACTACTACTAATATTCTGTGGATTAGCAGTATTGTCAACTGGAAAATTCTATGGAGTGATGGGCTAATAGGTATGAACTCTAGGCTCTGTTCCACTATCAATCTCAGCTTGGAACTCCATGTCTATGCGAAGTTCATGTTCACTAGGATTCTTCTCTATGTTATACTTATATCTTTTTCCACTTCTTAAATTGTATGCATCTTCTTCAGTGTCTTTGCATTTGTTATTGACCATTACAAACTCAAAACTTCTAGGCATCTTACTGCATTCTTAAAACACCTTTCTCTGCTAACAACATTTTAATGTATATGCTTACATTGTTCAGGTACTTACCTCTGAATCCTTTGAATAAATCTTCCTCCACTATGCTGTAGCACTTCAGTGTGTCCACAAAAAATTATGTCATGTATCCTTCTAATATGCTATCCAACCAGAAGTCTATTGCTCTTGAAATTGTACTTTCCACCGCTTTAAGCCTCTGAATCAATTCTGGATGCCACACCGTGGGTTCTTCTCCTTGATAGCAGGTCTTATGTTCTGCTAATATCAACAACCACTCATATAGATCGTTTTTTAATGCTACGAAGAAAATTTCATAAATATCAGAGTATAGATATCTCTGCAACCATTCTTCATCAAAGAATCGCAAATGTTTGTTATCTTTTCCTGCAAACTCCTTCTCTGTATTGTCCACCCAGTTATGTATTTCTGTCCTCTCGGGATGCCAATATTCTGAACACATCACCAGTTCAAGCGTGGAAACGGAACCATTTGTTGGCTCATATACTGTTCTTTAACTTTCCAAGATAGACCCACGTTCTACACGGTTCAGCGAACCAAGAAAACCCCTTTTCACCGGCACTTTCGGCAATAGTCTGCGAGTAGACTAAGGTATCACCCGAGGCAAATTTATGGGGAGGTTTTGGAATAAGGTTTCCACAACCGGGTGATGTGCAGTTCGGACTGGCTAGCGACGCATAGATTCTCCTCTTCCGACTCTTCTGACTAGCGAGCAACACGCTGCAGGACTCGCGCTGCGGGGATGTGTTGGCACCCCCAACAACTCCCCTTGATTTTACACAAAATAAAGGGCCCCCCATGTAAATTTTTGTAAATACTTAGCTTATGGTTTGCTTGCTTGGTTTGAGAGGGTAATTCTATGATCCTTTACTCTTTGGGTTGCATGTTTTGGTTTTCATGAAAAACGATTTGTTGGAATGTTTTTTCTTGAATACTTTGAGTAAGTGTTTCTAGTTACCTTTCTTTGATGACTTTGCGACTTCATGATCATTTCTTTTTATCACATCTTTTTATTGATTGTTTTTGTCGAGGATTTACCCTTTTCTCGTTTGAATCTTTTATCTCCTACTGGTTAAAGAACACTTATATTCTCTTATTTGACCTTTGTCGATTCGATTGTGCACCTTACTTTGAAAGAATTCAATTATCTGGGTCTTACAACAGCCTTGTCAAATTTCAGTATTAATGATTTAATGAGCACATTGGCGAATCGAAATTAATTAAGCAAACATTTATCTTTATGAAATTCTCATAGAAGTTTATAAAGAGTGCCTTCAAAATATTTGATTATGGAGGTACTCTTAATCTGGAAAAGGTTATTTCATCAATAAAGAGTATTTACCAGAAGTTTACTACGAATTGATGAGGTCATTTTTCATTATTCATTTAGCAAGCCGTTGAATGAAATTTATATATAATCAATCTTTCATTAGCACATATTAACTTGTGATTGTATAATGTTTAATGATTCAGTTGATTGATAGTTGCTAATTTTGTCTTGTAACCAGATTAAATTTGCCTTTATGATTTTTCATCTTCTTACATGATCTCCTCGTAAATTTTACCAAAAACTTTTATTCTAACCTCAAAAGGTTCATCATGTATACATAATGAATGAAAATAGCTTTATCATCACCAACAAGAGTTCTTTATTCAAAAGTTTATCATAATTTGTCATTCTAAAATTATATCAACTTGAAAAATGAGACTTTTCGAAACTTTAAGAAACTTTCTTCATTATTTTGGATCATATTCCAATTTAATTTTGGACAAAGTTCTTTTATTTTTATACAAACTCATGATCAAGTTATTATTTTAGAACTACATATCAACGGAATAAAAGCATTAAATTATTGATGGGGTGGCGTCTTAAGGATTCAAAACATTTAGGTCCTCTCTTATGTTATCATTTTTATCAAGGATAAAAGTTTGACTTCTGAAAGCATTATTATACCTGTCAAGAGAACTACATATCAACGGAATAAAAGCATTAAATTATTGATGGGGTGGCGTCTTAAGGATTCAAAACATTTAGGTCCTCTCTTATGTTATCATTTTTATCAAGGATAAAAGTTTGACTTCTGAAAGCATTATTATACCTGTCAAGAGGCATATCTAGTATTCGATAAGCGTTGAATCCCTATTAGTTTAGGGTTGACCAAAAATCTTTAGCATTTTATCCAAACTTCTACTTAAGAGATTGAATTTTCTTATTATTCAATAATATTTCAATCTATTTTTTCTTAATGTCATTGGTTCACAAGTTAGAAGTGTTATTGCTGACTTAGAAGTGTTATTGCCTGGGCGACGCGCAATCCTGGATTTCGCCAATCCAACATTGAATGAACATTGAATTTAAGCTTTGTAACCGTACTCATTTCCTAGTAAACTCATCGCTTGCACATGCGGGTGGCCCGATCGAGGTCTGTGGTGTAATAAATGTGTTGATCCACCATAAAGAATTGTAACAAGGTTAGGTCATCGATCATACCTAGATCGACGTTGGCCAGGAAACAAAACGACAGTGATCAATCCCAAGGAATTGATCCACTATTGATGAGAATTACCTGAGATTGTAGTTGTTAATCGTTGATCTGCTTCTACTACAGGTCGCAAGGTTACCATCGGACGATACAGGGTTTACTGGTTACGTGTTGGCTTCCAAAGGTTAACATTACAGCACCATCATCTCAAGAGACTTCTTTCGATTGTGAGGCTATCCATTAAATATGTAATAATAGTAATAAAATAAAACATATTGCAGTGGCATCCACCTCCGTACCAGCCACCGCACTGACAACCACATCCATACCACCACCGCCTCTGTCACAACCATCGCTACGATCTCCACTGCCTATGTCTTCTGCCTACTGGTTGTTGTGGCAACTAGCAAGCAAGCCCATTTCATCTCCCAGCCCATTTATTTTTGTTCTCAAAGCCATCCCGCCTGTGTCTTTATCTCCTAGCTAGGGTTGATTCTCCTTCCTTGCTAGCAAGCCCATTTAGTCATTCTTGGACGAGCGTGCAAGTAACGAAGGCTGGTACCCGATCGCTAAGTAACAATGAACTCCAGGTACTCTTTTAGATTTTGTTTTACTGATTTCGATTTTGTATTATTGATACAGAGAAAAAAAAAGTTTAGAACAATGACCATAGCAATATTTGATAATACACGGTAATGAACCTATAACGCAATAATCACATATATAATCATTACGCAACAGATTCTGAAGCGCAACTTCTTACCCTATGGCTGTGGGAAATAGTTATAGTTCTAGGTTGCTCTCTGGCCTGATATTCCTGAAGCTGATTCCAGAGCGGAAATTTAAAACCTTCTCCATTTGGATATTCTTATTTACCAAAACCTCATGTTGTATATCAATCATCATAGTAGTATAAGAATACGACTAACAACTATGACCTAAGATCGGTGCTCAAGCAAGTTAAAGGTTATTTATGTTATTTAGGATGTTTAGTTATAACATTGAAACAACTCATTTTACCATGAAGCTTATTCAATGGGTAAATTCTTAACAAAAATTGATATATTGCTTCTTTAACTCTGCAGCAACATGGAAAATAGTCCTATTTTTAGACATCTTGGGTTTATCAGCAGAAAATGGCTCATGGTCGAGGATAAAATTCCCAATGTTATTATTGGTGTAGGATGGGGATATGCTTAAGGGTAATGATTAGAGTAAGTTTGTTTACTGATTGGCAGAGCATCTATAGCAATTGGCATAACGGAGTATTAACCTTCATTATTTCTTTCTACGCTCAATCGGATAGGTGCCGGTTTGTGTGCAATCAAATGTAGAAGCACACAAAACCCATTTGCATTGATGTTCCAACGGCCGTGTTCAAGCCTTACTTGCCTGGAAACCTTCAATGACCATAGCGATATTCACCGATGCAATTCATAGCAATATTAACCGATGCAATTCATGAGAGCAAAATTTCATACTATTATTGTAATTGTTTCACTGATTTCATTTGTTGATCAATGCAATTCATGATTATAATACTTCATGCATTGATAAAAAACAAAAAAATTGTAGCATTCGTATAGTACTAAAAAATGGCTTGAGTGTATGAAATCCATACCTTGGGTTATTGTTCTGCTCAGAATTGAAAACTTAGTGTTTGAATGCTTATATAATTTATGCATACTTGCCACTACATTTCGATCCTGGAGATAATTTGCAGAGGCCTCAGAAAAAGCTTCTTAGTCAAGATATATTGCCTTTTAGACCCGGCATTCCATGGCTCTGATGCGCCATTGTCCATACCTACTCCTATTGTGCGTTGATCCTCTTTTTTCTCTTTTTTTCATTATTTTCTCAGCTGATCTGTGCATCTTTATCAAAATAATGAAAGGTTGCATAACGATGATCTTCCCACTCTCTTTTGATCACTTTCATGAATTCCTTTGTGCTAATCAATACAACATTGTCAATTGGTTTGACTGGTGCATTGCTATCTTCTCTCATCCATGGATTTTTTAAAATGGCAGCTTTGGTGTCCAATCCCATGTCTCTGAGAGTCAAATAGTCATATTCCGAGCGAGAGTTGGCAAACACCATTTCTGCGTAAATGTTTGCAAATGGAGACTCAGCATAAGGGTTTGTCAAACTAGAGAAATCCAGAGATATTTGATGCAACTCTGAAACCGGTTCCCATTCCAGTCATGCCATTCATTTGATTAACTTTCAGGTTCAATGTCTATTGTCCAATTACAGGTCAGTTTTTGTAGGTGGGGAGGCACAACTCCACTGATATGCAGGAGTGAACCACGCGGAGCACATATCAAGCACTAGGGAAAGGTGGCGGAAACAAGGTGATATGAGGAGGCAGATGGAAACAATAGTAACAAATGGCAATCAATGTGTATTCAACTAACAAATGTATGTTACACATTGATCAAGGTGATTGGTCGTTGATGGTGTGGTCCCATATGTTCTTTTGGTTCAGTGTATGTTACCTATGTTATTATTACTATTACTATCTTTTCTTAAAACCAATTCACTAAAATTATAGCAGGAGCTCTGTTTAGTTGTGCTACAATTGAGCCAAAACAACCAAAACAAAGACCAATTCAGAAGCTGAAACATATGAACCTAGATTAACCACACTTTCCTCGCACGCCACGCTAACTTATTGAAAAGAGTACAGAGAGCACGCCACGCTAACTTATTGAAAAGAGTACAGAGAGCAAGGGAATGTCAGTTATAAAGGAACAATTTCAATAACTTTATGCATAATTTGCATTGGATTTGATTATATGAAGTGGTGTTTCTACGTTTGAATCGTAAATTTTGTTCGGTCAAATATTATATTATTTGGATCATTTAATCTATTTTATATTATTTTATGTTAAATTTGGGCTGAAGTTTGGCAATTGAATGAAAATGAGATCAAACGGGTAGGCTGGCAAATGTTAAAATTTAATTGATGGCATGGTGGATGATATGAGAAAAGGTGTGGATGGTAACAATGAGATAGTTGCTCTGCTCATAAGCGGGTACAAGGCGAAGGAGTTATACCAATTTATTAAAAAACAAAAACTACATGGATGCCTTGATGTTTTTTGCTATAAGCGGGTACAAGGCGAAGGAGTTATACCAATTTATTAAAAAACAAAAACTACATGGATGCCTTGATGTTTTTTGCTAAGTGTATGGTACTTATATCTCAACTTTGGTGGTAAAAAAAAATAGAATATGAATTTGATCCAAAGGTTCCCATACAAATGGAAATAACAAATCTAAATAAAAGCCATTACAAAATATCTTTCCAATTATTAATTCATCAATGGCAAACACATAAGAAGATAAATTATTATCAATTCTCATTCCACTATCAATTCTTATCAATTCTCATTCCATTGACTTCAAATTTAAACATGTAAAGGAATATTATTCCATTGACTTCAAATTTAAACATGTAAAGGCATGTAATCTCCCTGGTTTTCATAAGAAGATAAATTAAGAGTCTCTATTGCCCTATCAATTCTCATTCCATTGACTTCAAATTTAAACATGTAAAGGCATGTAATCTTCCTGGTGTGAAAACTTGTTTGCCAAGCTAATAAAAACTAATCAAATATACTATAACTCTCCGACCATGGGAAGGGATGGTTGCTAAAAATATTAGGATGGCTATATTAAAGGGCATTGAATTTATCCAATAAGCTGGCATGAAAATGGGCACTGAACTTGATCAAATGAGCTAGAGTTACAATTTTGAGTTTCATTGCATATAAACAATTTTAGTTAAATGATCAAATCAGCTAGAGTTACAATTTTGAGCTTCATTGCATAGAAATAATTTTAGTTGGCTAGATACATTGGCATTTTGTTTCAACAAACAGACACTTCACAATTTTAGTTGGTTAAATACATTCAGATTTTGTTTCAACAAACGCCAATCTAACTTCGACACAAACCGACACTTCAACTTGCCAATCTAACTTTGGCAGGTATCCGCTGCCATGCAGCCTTGTTTACAAATAATATTATTGATTCTTATGCATGATAAATGTCAGGCATTGCAAAGTGCAGTGTTGTAGATAAAAGAATTCAACTTGGAACATTTATATTCATTTACATATGCAACGGATCAATGAAGGAATTTAGATTACCAACGCAAATGTTGGAGGAGAAACGTATTGCTATGATCATGTTTTCACTATGCAGTCAAGAAATTGTTGCCGCGATACCCAATGTAGACACTGGCATTTAAGGCCAATCTACTTGCTCATGAAAATATTTATAGAATTCACGAATATCTGAGGAGTTTCCACCATTTAAATTTATTAACCGTGATATCGCCAAAACTGAGATTATTTAAAAACCATTGAATGCTTTTAGTTAACGGTTACCTAATCCACGCAGAGGCTATCATACCAGATCTTTTAGATTCAATGGAATATTTTACCTCGAAGGTTACAGCTCATGTTCCTATATTAAAGAGATGGCTATTGATATTCCTCGAGCTCGTAAATCAAGGATAATGATAATTACACTAGATCGAAAGGAAAGCTTGTGGAATTGTGTAAAAGAGCCATATGTAATCTGTCGTTTGGTCTCTAGAGGATTGACGTGTGCATTAGAATCTTCGAGAAGAAGCTCAAAGCTTGCAGCTCGATTCATAAGGCAACCATTAATCATTCGCCAGATTGAAGGGAGAGACCTTTTACTAATATTTCTTTTACTGCTCTCTCTCGGTTTGATTTTTTTAAATTTTTTACATATAAATTTTGTTTCTCAGTTGTATAAATTATTAATCTGTGATTTCATATTGGTGCAGGTTTTTATGGAGGACGGAAGCCGGTTGAACAAGAAGACATCGAGATATATGGGACCTGCTCACTGGCAATAAAGAGGCCACGCCAAACTCCAAGCATATCTGAGATCACAAGAAGAAATGAATATAATAGAATCGGATTCTCGTCATTTTTTAGGAGATAAATTTTGGTAGCAAACTGCGGACAAATGAAGGTGAAATAACGAATTATGAGACATGGGTTTTTTGCAGAACGAGTCTATTTAGCTGATGTGTGGGTAATTTCCTCAAACAAAAGAAGCATTTGAGAGATATACAAAGTTTTCTGGACACGTTTTCTTCAGTTGCGCCCAGCAAGGAAAGTCAATTAAGTTTCTGTTTGTTTTATTGCCTGTTTAAACAATGGCAGCACTTCATCCAGGGAGGGGAGATCTCCGCAGACTTTGTTTTCTGTATTTATGCTTTTATTTTGTAAATTTTGCATTTGCATAATGAAGATGAGACATCATCAAGAGGAGGCGAGTATGACTAAGAATTTTACTTATTGAAATTAAGACCTTTTATGTATATTCTGTTGAAGTGTGTTCATTCCACGGATATGTGCAGACGGAGTTCTACAACTGGTATCATTTGTGTTCCAGTTTTGAAACTTTTATAAATATATTTCCTATTTAACTTTCTTAAATTTTCGATATATACATTTATGCTGTGATGTATTTGTATGTATTGTTGCAAAAAATTACTCAAATCTTATTTCTTTATTTGATTTAGATGTTAATATTTTATATCTTGTTGATCTATATTAATAAGATTATTGATATAATGTTAATTACATGTTAATTGATGAATCAATATATTGTGTTTTTGAAAATATTTGATAAATCGGTTAATTATTTTTATTTCAAATATTGAAATAATAGTGTTGATTTTCTATTGATTATTTATGATTCTAGAATGATAAAATGTTTTGGTTTTATCATTTTTAAATCATAAATCTTTTATAAGTCAGAAAATTGTTATGATTTTGATTCTAGTAAATTATTTTCTGAATTAAAATTATTCAATTTTTTTTATATTTTTATCATCAATAGATTATTAATTTAGTTATTAAAACTTGCTCTTAGCTGAGATAAAAAAAAGTAGGTTAGATTTAATTCAAGTTTCTTAAGTTTAAATTTTCTAGTTTAAGTAGGTTAGATTTAATTCAAGTTTCTTAAGTTTAAATTTTCTAGTTTATTTTAGTAGCTCTTAAATTGATTTTAATTTAATTAGTTGTTTAGGATCTTAAGATAGTTTATTGTTCGGAAATCTAAACAAAAAACAAAACTTTCAGTAGGAAAGCAAACCTAGGGAGTTAGCATTAGGAACTAGTTTGACTTTTAGATTAATATAGGAAATATTTCTCTGAGTTTAGGCAATCACATTCTCCTTAAGAGGATAAAACTCAGATGGTAGCAGGACCACAAACTGGGAAATTTTGCTAATCCAAACATATCGGGAGCCGCAATAAGTAACTTGTGTGGGCATAATCTCCTTAGTTGGCCTAGGTCATAAAATCAGGCCAACAAATGGCGCTAGAAGAAGGGCCATGAGGTAAAACAAATGCTTTTTGTTTTTATTTTTTCTTTATTTATTCATTAACCATTTATCCTCTAGCTCTTATATTTCAGTGCATTATATCTTATTCTTCTATGTTGTCATACATGCATCATAGGGTTGGTTAGATGGTAAGCTAATCAATATGAGTCAGTTTCAAATTATGTTTTATTAATTATGGCTCATTCCCATATCCCTGCATGGGAATCCAACACAGCATTGAACCTGCATGGACCATTACATGAACTCCCTAGAAAGGAAGTTGCTCTTTTGCCAAAGTTTGAAGGTGAAGGGAATATCACAGCTTTAGAACACATACGAAAATATGAGTCAATATTACGTTTACTTGATATTCAATATGAAGATGTTGTATGCAGGCTTTTCCCCTTCACTTTTGAAGGTAAGGTATCAAACTGGTACTATGTTCTTCCCATTCACACTATTCATGGTTGGTCTGATTTCAAAAGAATTTTTCAAAATGCTTATGATGTTTATAATGTGACTGATATATATCTTGAGTTTAATGAAATACAGGTCAAAGAAGGTGAATCTATATGTGATTTCAACACACGTTTTCGACAGGTTTATCATCGACTCAAAGACAATCATAAACCTTCAAGTGACATTCTTTATGAGTGGTATGTGCATTCCTTACCCAAATCTATAGCTATGTTTGTTGCACAAAAAGGTATAATTGATTTTGATCAAGCATGCGAGCATGCACAAGTTCTTGAGAAAGATTTTAATAGGTATTCCCATGACCTTTCTTCCTCTTTATTTTTCGATAATGATGATAATAAAGATAAAGGTGAAGAAGATAACAAATCTGAAATTTCTAGGTTATATGAACAAGTTGAGATTTTGCATGATGAAATTATGTCTTTGCATAATCATAAAGATAAATCAATTATGCATAATGAAGAAACATTGCAGCTATGTGTATAACATCAATAGGTTTACAAGAAGATCATAACTTAGCTATAAATTCATTGCAAAATTTTGATTATTATTTTCCTCCGCATGGAATTAAATATAAGGAATGCCTTACGACAAATTCTCATGGCTTTAAATCCACATCTGAAACCCTTGAAGAAGATCATAATTCAAGTACACCATTTAATCACTTTGATCAACTTTGGAGCAAATCTGAAACCGATTTACAATCTAATCTTCCTACTCTAGATAATATTGAATTTGAAATGGAATCAAGTTCATGTCGTGAGTCATCTTTTACTAGAGTTGGAACTTGTTTAGAATCTGACTCTCTTGATCATAAATCTTTATTTGATTTGAATTACAAGTTTGAAGTTGATATTGAAAGTTCAAAATCTAGGAGAAAGATAGCTCTAAATTCAATCGATAAATCCAATCATAATATTTCAATATCAAACCAATTCTGGAGTTGTCCTCAATCTAACTCTTCAACTTCAAACCAAAGTTCTGTTTCATATGATTATGTGAGTAATGAAAATTTATTGAATAATTATACAAACTCACCTAATATTGAGACATTAGGTAATAATTACGAATGTCAAGCAGAAATATCTCATACTCCTAAAACTCAAGTTTGTGTTAAATCTAAATTTCAAGTCTTACATGAACACGAACTGAATAACGATAAGCTTCTCACCATAAAACAATGTTTTGAAGATGGTGAGGGGAAATTTTGGGAGATAATTTCTCTTCTGACTTAGAAGATTTCTTTAACTACCCATTCTACTCACAAGAATTTTATACACAACAAATTTTTCCTAGACGTTCTTTTTGTGTCTCAATTTGACAATCTTTATGAAAGATGTATTTGTTTACAAGAGAATATCCATAAGGAAAAGATTACACATCATACATTAAAGGGATCAAAGCAAATTTCACTTTTTGTAAATCAAATTTCAGATGAACAATGAAGAGAAGATCAAATTTCTTCACACGAATGCTCTAGTTTTGTACCTTATCAATCTATCACGTCAAAAGAAGGGATGGTAACAATGAACGATTTTATTTATGATTTTCCCTTAACTAAAGAACCATCACAATCTGTTCATAGTCATTGTACATATCATGATCCAATAGAAGTTTTGTTAGAAGAATCATTTCATACAAGATTCCCTATAAAAAATAATTTTCTTATCTTGCACTTGTTAGAGATAGATTTGGATAGTTTTGATTTTAATTTCTATTTTTTGCCATTTTCATTTTTGATTTGCGATGTACATGTGTTTATTGGTTTGATTTTATATGACTGGTTACATTGGCTATATGATTTCACTCGATATTTTATTTTGATATTTTTGTACATATGTAAATAGGGTTTGATTTTCCTTTTGATTTTATATTTAGTTTGATTTTGTTTTTTTTAGAAAGAAGGAATTTGTATATAAATAAACTATGTGGCTTAATTACAGTTTGTTCATTCATCTTGATTAGTTGTAATGAAGTTTAGTCTTTCAAAATTCGCTTAGACTAATCATATCTTCTCAAATCTGATAGGAACCTACAATAAACTCGTAAATATTTTTATTTATGAGTAGGATTAATCCTTAGGTATCTATTTCTTTATAGTTAAGATAGTTGATGGATTTCTTTTTCAAAACTTTGTACTTGGAAAAATCTTTATTAAGTCTGCGTTATCAATCATCCTTAAAAGTTTATTTATCATCTGAGAGGTCTCTAGGTCTCCTCCATGCATAAGTCTTTGTAATAAATTAGATTTTGATTGATGAATAGGAGGTCTCATTACGAGCCGACCTAATCATTATCATCAACCCTGCCAGGAATAACATCATTTCTTATCACTAGGATGATGCCTCTTGATCGAAAGATCAAGGGACAGGAGGTCTTATCACGAGCCGGCTTGTTTATTTCTGGTAGTGATCGTGTGTAACATCCCAAAAATTTACAAAAATTTAAAGTAGCAACAAATATTGAAATTGCTAATGCGGAAAATAAATAGATACAAGTATTTTAACTAATGACAAATTACGATAACGACAATTTATACATCATAACACAAAATACATCATTAGTTCTGCTTGTGTTTAATTGAAACTATAAGCTGTATTTAAAATTCTCTTACGATACAATCTTCTTGATATAAATACTGGCAGTTTGCTTTTGAATGATGATGAAGGGGTCCTACGGGGTACCCTGAGGTTTACTTAGCTATGTTTAGCTAAAGCATTTGAACCTGTTTATTTGCGCAGATACGCAGGTAAGAATATTACGACAAATTCAAATGTTACAAGCAATTCTAATTATTTTTTTTTCAGTTAGCCATCAATGCTTATTGTAACTCTGAGTACTTCCAAACCAGAGAGTTGTTAATGGTATGCATCTCTGTCCTATTTCTGTAAGTGTTACCTTGACTATACTTACACTATGAATTATCAGATGTGTGCTAGATTATCATGTGTCAGTGCTATTTTGATCCTGTCATCATTTCACTAATTTGCAACGGTTGGTAATATCATGAAAGTTTCAACTTGTAAAAAGCTTTATATTATGGAAACATGGAACAAATAGTTTATTTTGAAATACACGAATACAATTGAAATTATAATTATAACTAAAGTCATTTTATGCATTTCTCATTATGCATGAAAAATCATATTATTATAGCAATGTTCACTATCATTCTACCATCATAATTATGATGATTATAATGTGAATTTTCTACCCTATAGGATTGAACCTTTCTAACTATAGGATTATACACTTCTAATTTATTATTTGTAGATCGTGATATAATGTGCAACTTTGTGAAAAGATATGGTAATATAAACAAACATTACCATGTACCAAATGATGCATTTTAAACTATGTACTAAGTCTCAAAACCCTTATATGAAGTGTGACCCTAGTCGTTTGAGGAACAATAAACAATGTATATAAACCAAGCATTCGATGATTAATACTTAGAAATGAAATGAACTATACTTAGGAACCCTAACTACTACCCTATATAATTGCAAATATAAACAATGATATTGTATGATATTACACTTTGCAAACCCGATCAACGTATTAATAATGGATAGTGATCGGTATTAATTCGTAGCAGTGGTGTGCTGGAAGATTTAACATGTCCAAACCAAGCATTAAATGCTCCTAGCTAACCTCCATGGTGGAATGTATTGTTTGCTGTCAACGTGACCAACTTCACGTGGAGACCTTGTGAACAAAGCTGTTAACGATCCGAGTTGTGCATGTTTAACCTAGTGAATCACCTCCGAACTGGACTTACGATGGTAAGATTATTAATGGTAATTAAATGTTGGAATGCTTTGTAGAACGGGGTGCTATGCTGGCTTGATCTCGCTCGTTGATCTAGATCTGTCTCAGTTTTGGGACTTCAACCCTAGTCTTACCACTATGTCTTCGTTGAGGTTTTTCTTGTGCATTCACTTGGTGATACCGACTCAGTGCAAAGGTCGACCGTTTGCATGAGTTTAGGGTTTGGTGTTTGCTCGACTGAGGACTCCTTCCTTGGGTTCGATGGTGTGACCTGTGACTGTAACTTGATGGATTCTCAGGTTTTTAAGAAAGTTTGAGGGTCAAAAGGCGAGGTGAGAAAATAATACTGTAATGCTTTGTTGTTGGGTGGTGCCGAAAGATTTCAATGGTTCAAACTTCGATCCTGTACAAATTCTTACAAGGTAATATCTTCGTTTTCAAAATGATTAAGTTTTTTTCTACTACTTTGGTTAATAACGTGATGCAATGTTTTTAACCACCTCCTGTATTGCTTGGCAGGTGACTTCAAAATGCTGCAGGTTTACCTTGATTGAAGCTTGTGGGGAAAGATGCTGCTATACCATCCGGTAAGCCTCGATGGTTCATTTCCCTGTAGGTTCTTCTGGCATGTTGGCCGAATCTTGATGTTGACGAGAACTGAGAATGGTTCCTGGCAGAGGTTTAAGATATTAAGATGATAATCAAGAGCCTCACCCTGTGTGTAAAGAGGATGAAATCCTCACCTCATTTTACTGCCCTGTCAATGCAGCGTTTCGCTGTGACTTTTATTGAAATGTAAACTTGTTTATGATGTTATGTCAGAGGGTTGAATCCTTGGTCGATTTTAATGGAAGAACAGTCTTGAGAAAACTTTAGTAGCTTTTGTGCACTGTATAAGTTTCATTTCGTCAATGTTTGAGTAATTGATACAGTGTTTGGTGAAAGTCTAGAGTCATGAGCTAGATTGTTTATGTGAAGATAAGAAGGGTTATGTGTTACACTTTTTTATTCCATAGTTTATCATGGTAATACGAACCTAAGTTTTGCATTGTACATAACTTGTAATGGTTTCTATGTAGTTTCCCAATTTATAAAAATTGATGTTTTGACTAAATAAAAAAAATGTAGTAATGAGACTTGGCCGAGAGCCGTAGGTTAACTTGTTTTTCGAAAGTGAAACCCCATGCTCTCGTTGTTTAGGTTAAGGTTTAGAATGGTGATAAGAACTTGGTTTTTGATACTAAATCATCACTTAAATGCATATTATGGTTAATAATAATACTCTTGTTTGCAATGGTTTTGTATAAATAGCTATCATAAAAGTGATAGTTGACAATAAAGATCGTTTGAATTTGGGAAGGAAAATGATATAATAAAATAGGTTTACAAGTGTAGACTATAGGCTGAATCTAAAATGGTCTTAGGGTTTTTAAAAACGAACCTGTAGAAGTTTGCAACTTTAAACAGTTCAAAGTTCAGTCTTGCATCTTCTGTTGCAGAATGATAAATGTTTTGTTTATAAAACTAAATGGAAGACTTTCTAAATAAAACCTAAATAGTCTTTTTCTGCAAATTTTGGAACATAGTAGATTATTTTAAATAATAGATAAATGCTAATTTTGATTCATGAATGTGAATGAAAGAAATGAAATGAGAATAATATGCATATGACAATTTCATATAAAGGAATATGTGAATTTGCAGCTGTTGAAATCATAGTAAATATGACACTTGGAATAAGTAGAATTATAATACCCTACTGTTGGAAAGAATAGAATATACAGCCTAATATAAATTAATAAATGAAAACCTAGTTTCTATGCAGAAATAAAATGTTTTACTTTGTTACTAAGTAAAATTGCTTCAATTCCCGTTTTATGATATACTGTGCCATTTTCTGAGTTTAGACATGTAAATATGAAATTGCAGCATTAAAAGAAACACTACAGTGTTAGTCTATCCAATCACTTGGCATTATGCCCATCAATCATCTGACTTAATTCTACTTCTCTGTACTAGAGTACTATACCGAAAACAGTATGGGAAAAATACAGAAAGGATTTTAATCAATCATCTCATTTACTTAACCATCCTTATACCAAATCATCTCTAGGTCGGAAATTGAAATAGTTTCTTTTGTATAACTGTAAATACTAAATCTACAAATGCATAAAATCATTTAACTGTAAACAATAAGATAGAACAGTAGAACCTGATTGACTATAGGAGAAACAAACAACCCAAGGAGCCTATTCCACCCAACCTATTCCTGAAGACAGCTAAATTACTTGCCTTAGGACCCCCAAGCTTGTTCACTGAACCACTAGGAAGAAAAATCTGTAGAAGCTTTAGGTCATCCACTTGCAGCAACAAAGTAGTTCATCCAGTCATATAGAATTAGCAGTCAAAGAGACCTGCACCAGCACCTCTGGTTCTCTTCTCAGAATATTTTCAGCAGCCTCACAATGCACTTCCACTTAGCCTCCCTATTCGAATCTCTCAGTGATCACCTGATACACTTGAGGAATTATTTCTGCAGAAAATAGTGTGGAGCTCCCTGCTCAATTCGAATTGCCTTATCTAGGCTTCCTAGGCCTTTTAGTGGTTAACCTGGTCATTAATGAGCTAACGTCTCTCTTCCACCCACCTGGGGGATAATGCCACAAATTTAGGGGTAGTTGTACCATAACCAACAGTTAGTGGTGGAGTGCAAATACTGACATCTGTCCTATGCCTTCTAACAGCTTCCATTCCTCCTAGTGGGTCAATGAACACTCATTTAACAGTTCCCTTGGGTGTTTGTCTCATGTTTTAATTTATTAAATAATAATAATGTGTCATTACAATCATCCTTGACCAGATTTGGTCATAATTACAAAACTTTGTAATTATAACTTTAACATAATGTTTTTGCAATAAAAATAAATAGTCTCAAAATTTGGGTAGGTGACATCGTGAATGATGATGTCGATATTAGGTTACCACGCCTCGATAGTATTCCTCAATTAAAATCTAATGGAAAATCAATGAATATTTCTTATAATTGGAAGGGATTTTGGCGGCTTTTCAGGGAAGTAAATAAATGCATCTTTATACTGATGATGTAGATTATCTTAATCCTGAGTATTTTATTTTGACAGGGTAATTTTTAGTTTGTCTATGACAAAAATATTTATCAGCAAAAATGAGGATGGTTCTGAAAATATTTGCAGATATAAACTAGATGTTGGTTCTGATTAAATTAAGAATTTCTTATCTATTTAAGTAAATTTCAAGATTTTTATACAGCTTTTTAAGATGACATGAACAGAGATAACTGGTTCTCCCATGTATGTTGCCATTTGTTGACACCCCAACAACACCCCTTGATTTTACACAAAATAAAGGGGCCCCCATGTAAATTTTTGTAAATACTTAGCTTATGGTTTTCTTGCTTGGTTTGAGAGGGTAATTCTATGATCCTTTACTCTTTAGGTTTCTTGTTTTGGTTTTCATGAAAAACGATTTGCTAGAATGTTTTGTCTTGAATACTTCAAGTAAGTGTTTCTAGTTACCTTTCTTTGATGACTTTGCAACTTTATGATCATTTATTTTTATCACATCTTTTTACTGATTGTTTTTGTCGAGAAGTTGCCCTTTTATTGTTTGAATATTTTATCTCCTACTGGTTAAAGAACACTTGTATGCTCTTATTTAACCTTTGTCGATTCGATTGTGCACCTTACTTTGAAAGAATTCAATTATCTGGCTCTTATGACAGCCTTGTCAAATTTCAGTATTAATGATTTAATGAGCACATTGGCGAATTGAAATTAATTGAGCAAACATTTATCTTTATGAAATTCTCATAGAAGTTTATAAAGACTGCCTTCAGAATCTTTGATTTTGAAGGTACTCTTAATTTGGAAAAGGTTATTTCATCAATAAAGAGTATTTACCGGAAGTTTACTACGAATTGATGAAGTCATTTTTCATTATTTATTTAGCAAGTTGTTGAATGAAATTTATATATAATCAATCTTTCATTAGCACATATTAACTTGTGATTATATATTGTTTAATGATTCACTTGATTGATAGATGCTAATCTTGTCTTATAACCAAATTAAATTTGCCTTTATGATTTTTCATCTTCTTACATGATCTCCTCATAAATTTTACCAAAAGCTTTTATTCTAACCTCAAAAGTTCCATCATGTATACATGATGAATGAAAATAGCTTTATCATCACCTACCAAAGTTCTTTATTCAAAAGTTTATCATAATTTGTCATTCTAAAATTATATCAACTTGAAAAATGAGACTTTTCGAAACTTTAAGAAACCTTCCTCATTATTTTGGATCATATTCCAATTTAATTTTGGACAAAGTTCTTTTATTTTTATACAAACTCATGATCAAGTTATTATTTTAGAACTACATATCAATGGAATAAAAGCGTTAAATTATTGATGAGGTGGCGTCTTAAGGATTCAAAACATTTAGGTCCTCTCTTATGTTATCATTTTTATCAACGATAAAAGTTTGACTTTTGAAAGCATTATTTACAAATGATATTATTGATTCTTATGCATGATAAATGTCAGGCATTGCAAAGTGCAGTGTTGTAGATAAAAGAAGTCAACTTGGAACATTTATATTCATTTACATATGCAACGGATCAAAAGTTAGATTACCAGCGCGAATGTTGGAGGAGAACCGTATTGCTATGGTCATGTTTTCACTATGCAGTCAAGAAATTGTCGGCATGATACCCAATGAAGACACTAGCATTTAAGGCCAATCTACGAAAATATTTATAGAATTCACGAAGATTTGAGGAATTTCCACCATTTAAATTTATTAACGTCCAAAACTGAGATTATTGAAAAACCATTGAATGCCTTTAGTTAACGGTTACGTAATCCACGCAGAGGATATCATACCAGATGTTCCTAAATTAAAGAGATGGCTATTGATATTCCTAGAGCTCGTAAATCAAGGATAATGATAATTACACTAATCGAAAGGAAAGCTTGTGGCATTGTTTAAAAGGGCCATATGTAATCTGTTGTTTGGTCTCTAGAGGATTGACGTGTGCATTGGAATCTTCGAGAAGAAGCTCAAAGCTTGCAGTTCGATTCATAAGGAAACCATTAATCATTCGCCAGATTGAAGGGAGAGAACTTTTACTAATATTTCTTTTACTGCTCAGTTTGATTTTTTTAAATTTTTTACATATAAATCTTGTTTCTCAGTTGTATAAATTATTAATCTGCGATTTCATATTGGTGCAGGATTTTATGGAGGACTGAAACCAGTTCAACAAGAAGACATTGAGATATATGGGCCCTACTCAATGGCAATAAAGAGGCCACACCAAACTTCGAGCATATTTGAGATCACAAGAAGAAATGAATATAACAGAACCAGATTCCCGTCATTTTCATTTTTCAGGACATAAATTTCGGCAACAAACTGCGGACAAATGAAGGTGACATAATGAATTCTGAGACATGGGTTTTTGCAGAACGAGTCTATTTAGTTGAGACGTGTGGACTTTCCTCAAACAAATGAATCATTTGAGAGATATTCAAGGTTCTCTGGACACGTTTGTTTCAGTTGTGGCCAGCAAGGAAAGTCAATTAAGTTTCTGTTTGTTTTATTGCCTATTTAAACAATGGCAGCACTTCATCCAGGGAGGGGAGATCTCCGCAGACTTTGTTTTCTGTATTTATGCTTTTATTTTGTAAATTTTGCATTTGCATAATGAAGATGAGACATCGTCAAGAGCAGGCGAGTATGACTAAGAATTTTACTTATTGAAATTAAGACATTTTATGTATATTCTGTTGAAGTGTGTTCATTCCACGGATATGTGCAGACGGATATATACATTTATGCTATGATGTATTTGTATGTATTGTTGCAAAAAATTACTCAAATCTTATTTCTTTATTTGATTTAGATGTTAATATTTTATATCTTGTTAATATGTATTAATAAGATTATTGATATAATGTCAATTACATGTTAATTGATGAATCAATATATTTGTGTTTTTGCAAGTATTTGATAAATCAGTTAATTATTTTTATTTCAAATATTGAAATAATAGTGTTGATTTTCTATTGATTATTTATGATTCTAGAATGATAAAATGTTTTGGTTTTATTATTTTTAAATCATAAATCTTTTATAAGTCAGAAAATTGTTATGATTTTGATTCTAGTAAATTATTTTCTGAATTAAAATTATTCACTTTTTTTTTTTTTTATCATCAATAGATTATTAACTTAGTTATTAAAACTTGCTCTGAGGTGAGATACGAAAAGTAGGTTAGATTTAATTCAAGTTTCTTAAGTTTAAATTTTCTGGTTTATTTTAGCAGCTCTTAAATTGATTTTAATTTAATTAGTTGTTTAGGATCTTAAGGTAGTTTCTTGTTCAGAAATTTAAACAAAAAACAGAAAGAGAAGACTTTCAGTAGGAAAGCAAACCTAGGAAGTTAGCATTAGGAACCAGTTTGACTTTTAGATTAACACAGGAAATATTTCTCTGAGTTTAGGCAATCACATTCTCCTTAAGAGGATAAAACTCGGATGGTAGCAGGACCACAACCTGCGAAATTTTGCTAATCCAAACATACCGGGAGCTGCAATAAGTAACTTATGTGGGCATAATCTCTTTAGTTGGCCTAGGTCATAAAATCACGCCAACAGGATGCTAAGCATGCAAGGTAGCTGCACTACCTAAGACTGCGCGGATGGACACTTAGACACTTTCAGCATTCGTCAGGTCTGTGCACTAGGTAGATTATGCCTTTATCCATACACATTACTTAGATTATTCTGCATCTAATATCTTCTAAAATGAAGTATGCCTACATTCACAAGTATTCACCGCTTGTATATCTGACTTATAGCAAGATTACTTAGACTTCAATCTTATTATTAACATTCCAGACATACAGACAATAGTGCGAACAAGAAAGAGTAAATGTGCGTACACAAATACAACATCGTAAGCAAAGATCACATTCACATAAACTCCATCACAGAACACAGAGTTTAACATGGTTCACCCCAAGGATGGGAGCTACGTCCACAGGAACTGTTGTTTATTATAAATGGAAAGGGTTCAACAGTTTCAGTCTACGCACTCAGCTGCGGATCCTCTTCTCTCTTCAATGGGCCTCTTCTCTCTCAACATAGATCAACAAAATTATAACAATCCTCCACAAAAATCCACCCCTTCCCTTACAAAATTCCCCCTTTTATAGATCATTCCCTTAGGTCATGTCTTTACAATCATGGTGGGCTAAAGCAAACCCTAAGGTACCCAAAATGGTGCGGTTAACCCGCTAACCAACTCTGCTATGCTATGATAGTGACTCATCATCGTGGTCATCCTTCTGCGTTGTCTCTGGCTTCTAGCATCTTCTGATTGCAAGTGGTCATGTCGCTTTCGGTCATTCTTCCGATCGCATGTCGACAGATCGCTTTCATCTCGTTGTTCCTTCTCTAATGGTTTTGTGTATTCGGTCTGCTTAGTGCTGCCTTTGCTCGTGTGACCAGTCTCTTTCCTTCTTCGCCACTCCTTACCCACCTGCCGGGAATCTCAGAGTATCTTCTCCAAAATACATCGTCGATTGATATTATGGGAACCCATACCGTTTTCCTTCCAAAATGCTGCCATGCTCGATCTTCGCAGCGTTGGCACTTCGCTGAGCTGTAACTCTTACTTTGTCAACGCTACGCTGCGCTGTAACTTCGCAGCTCCAAAACTGACTTGTCCAAAAATGCCTTAACTTGGGCCGCGCCCAATAGATTGCTCGAACCCTTGATTTGGAAAGATATTTCTATGGATTTCATTAAATCAGTCCCTAAATCTGGAGGGACGATAGTGATTTTGGTTGTGGTTGATCTCCTCTCCAAATATAATCAATTTTGTTCCCTCGTCCATCCCTATACAGCCTCCTCAGTCGCACAAATTTTCCTGGACCAAATCCTCCATCTTCATGAATTCCCTTCTTCCATTGTCTCGGATTGCGCTACAACTTTTACCATTCATTATTGGACGGAACTATTTTGCCACACTAGCACCAAACTGAAGATGAGTTCAGGGCCTCACCCAAAAACATATGGTCAGACTGAAATCACCAATACATGTTTGGAAACTTATCTTTGTTGCTTCACCTCAGAACAACAACCTCAGTGGACGAAATGGCTCTCTCTCGCTGAATGGTGGTACAATACTGCATCTAAAATGACTCCATATGAAGCACTCTATGGTCAGGCACCACCAGTTCTGCTTCCTTACACCCTCAACAGTTCACCAGTTCAGGAAGTTGACATGGTTCTTCAAAACTGCGATCAGATTCTACGCATTTTTTAGGATAATCTTCACATGGCAAGAATTCGAATGAAACAACAAGTCGATCAGCACCGTTCTTAGCGCACTTTTCAAGGAGGTGATATGGTTTTTCTTCATCTATAGCATTCCCAACAATACTCTTTGAAACTCAAAGGGCATCATAAGATCGCTCCAAACTTCTATGGGCCCTATAAGGTTCTTCAGAATGTTGGGTCCATTGATTATAAATTGGAACTTCCTCCTTCTTCCCGCATTCATCCAGTATTTCATGTCTCTTGTCTGACGAACGTTCTTGGCACCAACATCAGAGGACAAACTATTTTACCAAAACTGGATAATGAAGGATCCATCCTTTTGGAGCCGGAGGTCATCCTCACTAGGCGCACTCGCCAGCTTCGCTCTCGATCTATCAAAGAGGTATTAATTCAGTGGCACGGAATGCAACTAGAGGATGCTACATGGGAACTGCTCCTTCAGATTCAGCATCACTTTCCACATCTAAAGCTTTGCGGACAAATATTTTCCTAAGGGGGAGGGGATGTTAGGAACCCATTTCAACCCTTCTCTTTACTTTGTTAGTATATCGTTGTTAGACGCATATGCTTTGTATGTCATCCCGTAGTATTATGTGTTCCATGGTATTGATCGTTAGTTTGTATTAGCCCATAGTATTATATGTTCCATGGTATTTATCCATAGTATTGGACACATATGCTTTGTAAGTCGACACATAGTATTATATGTTACATGGTATTGATCCATAGTATTGGTGCATAGACTTAGTATATAAGTACGTGTTGAGGCCAATGAAGGCATCCAAGATTTATTTTGTATTGAGCATGCTCAAAGGAGGTTTCTCCCTCGAAGTGGCCCACAATCAATAAATATCTTCTGTGTTTTTGTATTTCTAATATATCATGCATTTTAATTAATTAATTGTTGGAGGTTCCTTACATATGAATGGATATGGATTTTTTTAATTATTTTTTATTTGGTTTTCATTTTTTTATTTTATGAGCCGACATAAAAAAAAATTAATTACATTTTATTTTTGGTACATAAAGTGACATTGTTACATAATGTTACAAATCTCCCCCGTACTGGGTTGTAAGCACCTCGCTACACTCAGTGCAACAAACCCTATAAATTCCAAATAACTTCCTAACCTGAACAGTTTGACATTCACATCAACTTTACAACATTTATGTCAAATATAATCTATGTTAAAGTGTTGCTTCAAAAGTGCAGTGTGATGAGCTGGACTAACATTAGAAAGTATTGAAATCTATAACTCACATATTAACCAGACTTAGAATTTTAAAAGAAATGCAAACAACTAGTTTGTAACCTTCCCAAAGTTTATGAGCACAGGCTCTCAGTCAAGTTGAAGGTGGATAACCTTTTTTGCTATGAAGCATTTTTCACAGTACTATGTTCTTGTTAGCTCTTCTTCTCAAGGTTAATACAAATATTTATGAAATCCTAATTCTAATGTGTGCACACTTCCTATTCAGGAAGAAATTGCAGGAAACCAAAACAAAGTGAAAACCAAACCAAAACGACAACCTGTAAATGAAACTAAAACTAATGAAACCAATGCTAAAAATCAAGGACAATTCTTCAAATTAATGCAACAATTAAAATGAAAGTTAAAACAAATATATAAAATAATGTTGAATGTCTGAATTACAAATGAATGCACTCTATATTTAATGAATTTCAAATTTGACATTGTTATATAAACAATCCTAGAAACAAAATTTTAGAGTGAGAAAAGAAGAATGTGGTGGAAATGTAACAGATTCTTCGTGTGTTGAATTAACTAGTTTATTAAGCTCAGTTCACAAAGAATTGTGGAGGACTAAAATGAAAATGATATACTTATATAACCAATCCCAAATCTGAGCACAATTGATCAAGCAAAGTGTGTGTTTATTTATGGGGTGTTAGATATGAAGAATTAATTTCATAAATGTGTGCTTGAGATATAGTTTCAACCAATTCTTATGAGAGGAACAAGGTTGTTGCTATATGTATGAGAGTAAAGGATTGTTTGTGTTTTGGTTTTTATTATTTGTTTTACAAACACACAAAGGAACACTAACTAGAAACTAATAAAACTGTTGTCAACTAACAAAGCCATACTTCCGTTAAGGAGAGTGAGTTTGGGTGAGTATGTAAAGAGATTTGAGGAATGAAATCATGTCAGAATGAATCTAAAATGAAGTTTCAATGGCTTGGTAATGGATTGAGGACGATTTGTAGTGAAATCACGATGATTTAAAGGAGGAAATTGTGGCCAAGGTGTAGCAAATTTGGAAAAGGTGTGGTTGTGGTTTATAAAGGTGATTTGAGAAACACAATTAGAAAGAACAAAGCATTTAAGCATATATATTTTCACCTAATTTTTTAGTGCACTTCGTCACAAATAGGAGCGATCTTAATAAGTATAAACTATGTAATTAAATTGCACAGTGAACTGAGATAATGGTTATGTGTTACAACAAAGCAACATAAAATAGTGCGGCGAGTTTATAATAAAAAATGAAATAGTAAATATAATTACAATGATGGAATGAAATTACATGCAAGTGAAGAATCGATCCTGAGTATCTAATAAACTCAAATCAATTAATTCAAATTTGTAACTAGAAATTAAGCCACACATAAACACATCTAAATTAATATTATAATGAGAAACATATTACCAGTATTAAGGGGGCCTTCCCAACCTATAAGTTCTACTAGAAGAAGCTCATATCAGAAGACGCACAATTAATCAATAACATTCAACCTTTCATTTAGATAAAAAAACTCTGTTTACAAAAGACAATGACTAGTTCTCCAATACACTGGGATTTATCCTTCATACAAAATTCATGAATGATGATGATTTTTTCCCTCAGTCCCAATGAGTTCTTTTTATACATAAAATTGTTGAAGGAACCAAACACCCAACTCAGAAAACCAAAATTGCTAATTTTAGACAAAATCTAGAAATTTCGTTATTTTGGGAAGATTCGCCTTAAATATCCACCCTTATCTCTGAAGCGGTTCCAAATTTTGGAAACCCTCCCACACGATACTCAATTTTCCATACTAAGAAGAAAACCCATATCTCAAAATTTGTATATTCTGCTTCATCTGCACGCAAATCAAGTCAAACGTTGGCAGTTTCAAAACTACTGCAAGAAACTAGGAAAACTTTGACCACATGGTGGAGACCCACACATGTGAGCTGGATAAGTTCTGAGAAACATGGAACCCCAGTAGATGCTCCAACCATGAAAAACAACGAGACTTACAGGTTTTGGAGAAACCTATAAAAATAGTTGTTTTTAACATTTTCACTAGAACTGAGTTATGAAAAATCATCATTAGTAAAATAAATGTATAATACTTCTTAATTTATCAAAAAAGGGAAAATTGGCATTGTTTAACCACTAAAACATATAAAATCATGTCATAGGGTTAATGGGGGCTTATGGTGAAAAATGACGAAGGATGAACAAGATGGTGAAGTAAAGTGAAAATGAACGATTGAAATGATGAAGTAAAGTGGTTTAAAGTGAAAAGTTGAATGACGGAAATCGTGACAAATTTGGGACCCAACAACCAATTCAAAATCACATAAGCAAATTAGTGGCCCTACATTAGAAAAAAAAAAAAAAAAAAAAATTAATATGAAGTCATAGAATTTTTGCTTGAACTTCTCAATCCCATCATCATACCATGGGAAGAGATCGGCCACAACAAGCACAAAATCGGTCTTGGATACAACAAGGAAGTGATAATTCATATTCTTGATTACTCCAATCCAATCAAATATTAGAGTGTTGGGTTCATAAAAGAAAGTTCATCTTCATCTACACCAATTCATAGTTTGAGATGCCAACATTATGATCGAGTTGGCCATTATATGAAAGATCAATGTTTTGATCTTCACCCATGTAAGAATTGTGGAAAGCATTCTCACTCTTTCGACAGATGCTTCATGTTCAAGAAACCTGCAAGAGAGAAGATTCACTATGGGTGGATTGATTCTTGGAAATGGTCATCGACAACCAATCATATATGTATGTCATACTAAGGAATTCATCCTCGAGTATTGACACATCTTCTAGTTGAGATATATTCTTCTCCTCACCTTGTTCCTAACAGGGGGTAATGACTGATGTTCAGAAAAAAGAAAGTGAGAACAAGCGAGTGTGAATAAGCAAGCCTGGATCAAATCCAAAGCCTTGATCTTGAATTTTCAAGCCAAACTCAGAGTTGTAGCCAGAGATAAAGCCACCAGATCCAAATCCAAATCCATGACTATTCATTTAGTAGAACACATTAGATTCTACTAGAGCTTTTTGTAATGTTCCAAGAACCTCTGAGTCTTCGAGCCAACTTCCAGATTTTGTGGTTATCTTAAAACCACCCATTCAATAGAAGACATACAACTTGTGCTATCCTTTTGGAATGTTCTAAGAACATCTAAGCCTTTGAGCCAAGTTCCAAATTTTGTGTTCATCCTCAGACCATCTTCATGGTTCATGAAGTTGTGGTCATCTAGAACTACAACATTATAACTGCTAAGATCTATGAGTTTGTGGTCAAATTAAAACCACCTATTTAGTATAATATATTGGTTTATGCTAACCTTTGATTCAGGGAGCTTCTTCAACCATTTTCAAATGTCCTTCTCCATATTTCAGCTCTCTTCTTGGACTCATATACACCCCTTTGGATCAAGGGGGGATTGTTGGGAACCTAATCCTTAGGGTTATGCATATTGTTGTATTTTACCATTCACATTTATGAGAGAAAATGTGAAGAGTCATTGGGATTCCAAGAGACAGGCTTAGAATTTGGAAACCAAGGGTCATCTCATGTATTTATATGTGCAAATTTTATGAGAAACACAACTCATGCTTCATCTATTTGCTTGTGTTTAGCTTTGTGTTAGCCAATTGTCTATCTGCCATATTGGGAATCCTAACAAACATAAATAAATCCTCTAAATTTGAGCTATAAAAGAGGACATATTTCATTAGCTTGCCTCTTTAAGGAGATCACCATTAATGGAAATTTCAAGCTTAGAGAAGACAAATAGATTGTTCAATATGTTCAATGGCTATCAGACATGAACAATTAAAGAGATATTTTGTATATGTTGTTTCACTACAAAGAAAGTGGAAGAAGGAACTATATTCTTGTTTATTTCAATAAAAGTAAGGATTGAAAAAGAAAGATTCAATGACAAACTACTTGGTGCTACAAGAGTAGTGGTGCAGGTCCTTGCTTATGAAGGAGATATAAGAATGTATTCCCAACACTTGGTAAAAATAGCATTGCAATACAGAGTTTCATATTTGAGTACTTTATTTTTAATAACTATATAAATGGGCTTAATTGGTTTATAATTAAACCTTATTTTCAACTTAAATTAAAAACATAAATGTGTAGCCAAACATATGAAATCTGCTTTAGACTATACAAATCAATATGGGCTTTAACAAACACTAAGAAGGTAAACATTTGAAATCCACATGGCATGAGGTAACGAATCCAAGGAACAAAGAAAAACTATTAGGCTTAATAAATAATGTTATTGCAAGGAAGGATGAAGCTTATCATAAAAAAGATGGTTATTATAGCCCATCCCATGGTAATGATGAGAATAATGCAAATAATGACTTCCATGGAAATGGTAGTGACAAGAAGGATAGTTTGGGTTGGACTACATGGAAATATCGATACATCAATTGAGAAGTCATGAAACCTAAATTATCGTCATCTATTGGGAATGAAGGGAACATTTTGGGGATTTAAACAATATCAAGTGTAATGGATTTCCTCCTCCTAGATGCTTTAGAGCTCACAACAAGTGTTGGTGAAATTAATTGTCCTTTTTAGAGCATCAATGCCACAAAACAAATAATTGGAAACCAGGGTAAATCTTTTCATTTAAAGGTTGTTGCAATGTTTATGTAGGTGTCAAAGCTTAATATAACATTGATTTTTGAAATACTAATTCAGCAATAAATGAAACTTACTCCATCAAATTCAAAGACAAATTGCATATACTTAGTCACATCAGACCAACCTCAATTCTTAATCCCTCTAAGCGGAATCAAAGCACGGGTCTTTGTGATAAATTGATTATGAGGATTAGTCATACCAATTCAATCTCAAAACCTATTCCTTCCAAGTAGAGTTGAACTTAAGCCTTTGAATTCAATAGATTGTGACAGTTAGCAATCTAAACATTCAAAAGAAAAAATATCACTTTTTTTTATTTGTAAGAAATGTCTATCCTAATCACGACAAAGAAAGGAACCCCTTAAAAAATTAGTGTTTCTTGTTGATAAATTAAAATGTTTCTCTTGAAAATACTCTTCATTAACCACCTTAAAATGATATTATACGTATTTTTCTTTGAGAGGTGCACCCTTGGTGGATGTGCAATGTAACCACTTTGAATAGCCAGCAAGCAAAAAAAATAACCCTTTTTCACAAGTGCACTATATATAAATATGTAAAGGTGGTTAACTTTATACACAATTACTTTTCTTCAATCCATGAACACTAAAACCATTTTCAAAACCATGTGTTGATTTCCCAAAACCACGTGCACAAGAGGAGAGAAACTTAGAGAAGTGTTCCAACAACCTCAATAAATCATAAAATAGAACATTACCATGGGTTGGAAAGAAAAACCAAGAGATGGAAGGAAAAACCATGTGAAAATACCATCAAATGATTTTGAAAACTATCAAAATTCCTCACACCTTAGTTCCCCAAATGTGGCACATGTGATATCTAACATGAGAGCCTCCTCCATCATGAAGAAAATAATAAGAAAAATGTGATGCATGAAAATGATAATAAGAAAAATGTGATGCATGAAAATGTGTTGCCAACAAAATGAGTGTTCCATTAAGTAACAAAATTAACATCATAACAAACCCAAGAGGGCATTCAAGCAATCCAATATTCAAACATTTGTCAAAACCACATGAGCACTCAACATAGGATCACATCCCAAGTCTTCACAAAGTAGCATATGTATTTCACACTAGGAGGTCTCCAAAAATAAAATGACATTAATAATCATGCTAGAAATATGGGAGTAAGGTCACATATACTAGGTGCACCACCTTCTAGTAACATCCACACACAACACATCATCATGTGCTAGGTAGTTTGTATCCTAACCCATCCACCAAGCAACAACCATACATGTCTATGTACCATAGCACCATCACATATGTATAAGGAGTAATATCATCTAGACATCATGAGCAATATATCAAGGATAACATCAAACATTACCATCATGTATCACTGACATTTGATCCATCAACCACCAATATGCAATCATGAAGAGAGAACCCAACCATGACAACCTATCACCAAGGAAAAATATATCTCCTCCAATCCAATGTAAGTGCCATCTTTACGAAACAACTAACTTGCAAATCTCTAAATCGTGTGATGAGAATCAGACATGCAATCCTCATGCAATATCAAGGGTAATCACTGGCTCCAACATGGGCACATGTACTCTTTCATGAGAGTGCATGAGAACCTCAAAAATCTCTCAATGTACATTCTAGAATATATCACAAGATAAGAAATAGCATGTGCTAAGGTAGGTTAAGGCTCTCACCCAAAAATACTACATTAAAAGCCATTGGATGGCACATCGACAATCTTTGTTATGGTCTTAAACATTGTTGTTGTTTGCGTCAAGCTAAACAACAGTTGCACCCAAGCCATTATCATTTTATTTTCTCATTTTGATGTGCATCCTTGATAATCTTGTCTATCTTTAGAACACATGTCGTAAATTGTCACTTTGTTGTTTCCTTCTCTAACTTTGAATTTGTTTCACTAGTACTTAACTAATCCATCAACCCAACCTAGCTTAGAAATTTTCTTAAAACACAAAACTCCAATTCTCTTGCCAGAGATGTAATGTGACATCTTCCTTCTCCTCCAATGGTCCATGAGTGCATGATTTATGAGACATGATGGATTTGTCTCTACCTTGGGCCAACCTTTGTTTTCCTTAAAACATGATAGTGAATTTGTGGTTTGGGCCATGAAGGCCCACCTCATGGGCACACCATTTCCTTGAGGTCCTTTTGAGGTCCACACCATCTAATAAGGTAGCTACCTCTCCACTATCCTTCTTGTATGCAATAGTTGATTTTTCACTAATGTGAATTAGAACCTAGTCCCACCCTTCATACCAATTTTGATGATTCAAGTCATATGTGATTGGAGTTGTGTAATCTTGTAACAAATATTTTTTTACTCATACTTCAAATTGTTATAGAATTTTTGACAATATGTATTGATTTAGAATTGTGTAAAACTCTAAAGTTACTATTCCACCATGCATAGATTTTGGACTATGGTGGTTCACTCTCTTCATGTTTAAAATTGTTATAGATTTTTTATAAGATTTGTGACTAAATAGAGAACCCATTTACTATACAATTAATTGAGTTATAAGCTTTTCCTTCCTTTAAAAGGTATTTCTAACAAAATATAACTAAATGACTTAATTAATTTAAAGATAAACATATTGGCCTTAGTGGTTAAGAACTTGTTTCATATTAAAAATTCAAATTCAAAGAAAGAAGGTTAAGTTAATAAACTTAAATTCAAAGTAGAAAAAAAACTTTGTGTTTTTTTATATTCATTAGGATGAATCAAAAAAAACATTGCATAAGCCTAATCACCATAATTCATTGCAGCTATCTCAAGCAAATAACTCAAAACCTGTCAACTACTATATGCTATCATCTTTACTATCATAAATAGATTTACATAATATTATACTGTCATCTTTATTATCATTAACAGATTTATATAATATGATAACCAATTTCTCACAAAAAGGAGTCCTCCAAAACTAATAAACAAAAATTCTCTCAAAACTAATATAAAGAAACAATTTTCAAAAACTTAATGGCTTAGTATGCTTCGAATGACCTTGAAGTAATCATACTATGCTCTTTGAATTGCTCATAAAAAATTGGCCTGGGATAGAAGAAGATTGTGTATATTGGATAGAAGATTAATATTATGTACATGGTAAAGTTCGAATTGGAAGGACAAAGGGCGTCCATCAGCCAAGGTAGGTGATTAATCTTCGAACAGTTCAATATAAATGGATTCAAGTTAAAAGAACAAATGTGAGCCAATATGGTATTGGTCTTAATATTATATCAAAGTTTTTAAAATACTAAATAGTTAATATTATTAGATTATAAAACAATTACTTTTTAAAAAATAATTTGGAAATACTAAAAAATTGTCCTCCAATTCATGGAGGTTTACTAGTGGGGTAATATCATATCACGTCCATTTATATTGGGGATTTGAATACTCTTAAAAACCTCAAAAATATGTTTCTCTGTATTAAGGGGATAAAGAGGGATTTTTAATTTGACATAGTAATATAAATATTAGTAGTTATTTTATTTGGGTGGGATGAGGAATAACCTCCAAATCTTGGGATGTATTCATACCTCCAAATCATGGGCTCAATTCATACCCACCTAAAAATTATGGACCTTTCATTTTTATTTGATATTGCTTATAATGATCCTAAGTTTTGTATAAATATGATAATAATGTACCAATGATAATATCGATGGAAGTCTCTTTGGAGTACTAGCCTTGATCAATCATCATTTAATAGCTTATTTAGGCTTGGTTCGAATTGATGTTATATTGTTTTTCATCTTTAAGTTAAGATCTGTAGCTAATTGGGAGTTCCAGAGTTTTGTATTTTTTGTAGGCATTCGAGTAAAAGATCTAAATCTTCATTTTTTAGGTTAGGGCTTAGGTGGGTATTGAGATAAACCTTGCTCTACGACAACCAAGAAAAGTGAGATCAATCTTTCTTGGCTCGCTCGAATCAAGATGTTTTTTTATAGGAAGGCAGGGGAGTCCATCCACGAAAAGGTCTAAATTTTTTATTTTTATGGAGTTTAATTTATTAAGCTTATAGAGAACATGAGCTCTATATGGATATAATTGTATTTACATAATCAAAAGTTGGTAGATTGGTAGGCTATGGTGTGAAACATTTGCAATTCTAATATTTTCTAAGCATTGCACTAACTAGTGGACTATCAGTCTTTTACATTCTTTGTTATGTTGATCTCTTCACTGGGTTTCCTTTTACACATTTTCCTTCCCCAGTACTATTTCATTGGGTCTTCAACTATCAAATGCTACAGATTGATCAGTCGCCCCTACAATCCTGGTGGGATCATTATTAGCATTATACTATTATTTTATTTAGCATACTGTTTGCTTATACTAATATGTGTTAGGGATTATGTTTGTTACAACTTGATAGTATGATATAAAGGGGGTATTAAAAATGGGTTGATAAAAATGGATACCTACAATATCTAGTGAAACTAGGGGTTTTCTTAATTGGAAATGCATATTGGGAGGGGGGTTCAACAATACAATTTTAGGAGGCATTTTCCAATATTTAGTGAAAATAGAGATATTCTTTAATAACGTGCAAACGATCGTGCTATGTAACAAGTTCACCAAGTAAACCCCTTGTGTTCCAATTATACTAATTCTTCTTCTTCAAATATACTAATTATTCTTCTTATTACAACAAGTTCCAATGTAACTTCATGTTTTCCAATCCATTTGCTACCATTCCCTATTCTTGGTATCTTATATGCTTATAAAATTGTGAATCCGTTTTCTATAACATTTCCTATTCTTTGTCTGCGATATTTTCATTAAGTTGTGAATGGTGAATAAAAAACTGTGATTTCTTTACATCTTTATTAATTAAATAAATATAATATGTCTTACTATATCCAAGTTTAATTTTTATATTATAAATTAATTAAGTACGTGAAATATTTAATTTTTTATCACCTTGGGGATGAATGCAATCAATCATGGGTGGACAACGCCAGAGCCGACCTCATAGAGGAATGTGATGGAATCAACAATCACGACACCACCCCATGATGGGTGCCAGCAGGGTGATGCCATTGCTTACAATGAATAACCCCGGGACTAACAAGTGGGCCATCGCATGCAAGAGGCGCGTGGCAATTGTTTGAAGGATATAGTCCCTTAGCAAAGGATAATCATTCGTTAGTGTTCAAACATGGTGTATGGTTATGGAAGTTGCCTTGGTTTTCATGTGCAAGTTGTTGTCAAATCGGTTGTGCAAGCCTTCATGGATGCCTAGGCTAGCCTTCACCGTGATGAGAGCCCAACTTATGAGTACGCTCAAAGACTGTAGAACAATTGTTACCAGCTCCAACACCAGCTTGAAAGAGCTGGCAGGGGTAATCTCTAGAACCATCAGACCAATTCTCTACACTAGACGTTTGTCACCTAGTTTGGACATTTGAAGTAGGACTCATCACTCTAGTTTTTGGCTCCCCGGGTTGGAAAAATGGCGAGGATGAAGGTCACTAAGAGGAAAATGGCCAATGGCCCAAGAAGGACGCATATGTCGCATGCTCTGAAAGAAATGGGGAAGATTCAGGGGTTCTTCGAGAATGGAAGTCCTCCTTCCAGGGCGCACACTATCCGTCTAGAGAAAAGCTTGCAGCAGACCATTTGTAGACTGGGAGTTGAGCAGTTGGTGGAAACATTTGGTGGGATGGTGGAGGATTTGGGGTCCTCTCGCACCAAAGAGACCTGTCATACGAAAACCTTGGGGGTTTTCTGGACCATGAAGACCCTTCTGACCATGGCCATGGAAGACTACCTTTGAGGGCAGTTCACGGATAATCCTGATGCGCCTCCCCTGGCATTCCGCATAGAAAATTTGGAGGTTGGTCTGCACAACCTGGTGAGGAACCAAAGAATTGAGGCAACTTGCATCAATGCTAAATTGGATGCTCTTGCGCATGCGTATACAAGGAAAACCTTTAGCAACCCTCCACCAAAGAGGCCTTTTGACATGCAGCTTGTGTTCAGGAGATATCCCTTGACTGTCAACCCAGAGGTAAAGCTAGAGAACTCAGGTGCAGGCCCCTCTCATGTCTTGATTTTCGATGATGAATAGTTGCTACTTCATTAAGGTCATGTTTTTGGTTATCTAGTGGAATTGGTTTTTTCATGATATCGAGGCCATAACCCTTGGCCTCTGGGGGAACTGCATGCAAACTTCTTTTGGACAACATTTCTACAACCATGGTTTGTTAGCTGGGGTCTTTTTTTATATTGTTAGTAGATACTATGGGGTGGGATCTAGGACAGACAAATGCTTAAACATGGATTATCACTGAAATGGCTCTTTATAGTTTTATTTTCTTAGATTAATATAAATTTCCAAACCTTAAAAAAAAAAAAAAAAAAAAAAAAAAACTAAAATAAAATAAATAAAATGATAATATGTAAAATAAAAGATAATAATGATAATACGTCCTTTTTGTTAAATTAATTTTGATTTATTAAATACTAAAAAATTAAAAAATATATAAAATTAAATTATATATATATATATATATATATATATATATAAATTTAATTTAATTCAGTATAGGAAATTAATTGAAAAGATTACAAAATAATAAAATTTATTCAACACCATTTTCTACTATGAAACATTACTCTTTAACATGATTTTGGGTGATGAAATTGATAATCTAAAATCTCATCAATATTGAAGAGCGAGACCAATTAGTATCTTTAGGCATCAATACTAACAACACCAAACACATGAATTATTGCATTCCACTCTTACCTTTAGTAATAACATGAAATTTCCAATGTAGTATAGTATGTAGCATTCCATTGGGTTTTTTATTTTATTTTTTAAATTAGTTATAGTAAAAAGATATTTTTATTTTTTAAATCATAGGTTAAAGGTCTATTTATAGTATATTAATTTTCTTATTCTATATTTGATCATTATATTATAATTTATTTTTAAATGTAAAGTTGTAATAGTATCTTTATTGTTATCAATATGATGCATAGTGGTCTCTTTTTCTATTTTCAAACAACCAACTTTTAAGTTGTAAATGGCCTTAGACTCTTTCCTTTCATGTTAATTATCTTATATTTATATATTAGGTACTTAATGATAGTCATACTCCCAATTGGTGGAAGGCCAACATCAAAAAAAGATATATAGAATATATAATTTTTAAAAATTTTGAATTATAAAAAACTTTTAAACTTTGCTCAATTTTCATTTACAATTAAATCGAGCCTCCAAACTTTACATCCATATAATATAACTATAATGTCAAATATATTAAAAATAATTTCTTTTTCCTTTAAAAAAATCATATTAATTTACAATTACTCTTAAAATTAAAATAAATTGTACATCATCTATTAATTTTTTTTTTAAATTATAATTCCAGTTCAAATTCAAATTATAATAAAAATACAAATCTAACTTTTTATAATTATTATTATCCTACATAAAATTACAAGAAAATGATACCAGCAAGAAGACAATGCGACCAAGTGAATAAAATCTCATCAATTATAAGTGTCTAATAAACAAATTTGAAACAATGGATATGGAAAATGGGGCTATAGATGTGCCAATAAGACTTGACATTTTGGCCTTTTCGGAAACATAATCATAAATTATATTGACGGGATAGCCTAATCATGGGTGCACATGTTTTTAATATAATAATATGGACACTTAATCTTCATTATTTTTTCATTTTCTTTTAAACATGTTATTTAATTATATTTATTTTTTATTTTTAAATGTGATAAGGATTTTTTAATTATATTTTATAATTTATAATTTATTAATTAAATTATTTATTTTAATTTATGAGATGAAATTTTTAATCTTTTTATTTTTATAAATTATGAAATTTAATATTTTAAGAAATGTATATAAATAAAATGTCATTACTAATGATGATAATAATAATACATATTAACATCCACTAAGACTAACTTTACTCTAGATTTTAAAAGGAAAATGAGTCATTTGGTTTTTTTTAGAATTTTATTTCTATACTCAAAAAACTTTAAGGGAAGCATTCATAAATCCCCATAGTTATGATGAGTTAAAATGTTAGGAAAGTCAATATTGTAACAAATGTTTTGAAAATGTGCTCCAATGTTGGTGTACGCAGGACATTCTATGAGAAAGAGATTTTCATCTTCAACCCTCTTTGTGTCACAGAGGTGTTGGTTGTGGAGTCAGATCTTCCAGTCTCATAGTTGATAATTCAGCTGTGTTTGAACCCCAGGTTTGGTTATGATCCTGGCCCGATCCTCAGGGGATCCGGGGGAGTGTTGAAACCCCCCTGGCTGGGGGGCGCGGGTGCCAGCGGGCCCCCATCGGCGGTTTGGGGGAAACGCCCCCAAGAAAGGGGGTTTGGGGGCAATGCCCCCAAGTTACGGGGGTTCGGGGGCAGAGCCCCCAAGAAGGGGGTTCGGGGGTTCAAGGTGTAGCCCCCGAGAAAATTTTTGGGTTATTTCGCCAACAGATTTCGGGCCCATGGTTTTGGGTAACCCGTGGTATTTTTCCATTGTATTTCCCTTATAAAATAAAGTCATTGTAACACGGCTAGGGTTGATGTATTAGGTTTTATCCATTTTAAAGATCTCTGAGATTAGGAGAGAGACTGTGAGATAGTGAAGAGGAAGTGCAGCGGTTGTGCTACAGGTTGTATCCCTTCACTTTGCTGGACGGTATAATAATAAGGACTGGCAACTTCAGTGTGGACGTGGCCCATCTTGGGTGAACCACGATATGTCTGTGTCTCTCTTGTAATGTGTATGTGTGATTATATTTGCATTTATGTTTATTGTTATTGCTCTGCGATCCTGTTTTTTTCTAACAAAAGGTGACAGATTCTTTCATCCCATGGCATTTTAGGAATTATCCAGCGCCCTATTTCACTATGTAGCTCATGAGAGTTTGTTCTTATTTTGGCAATGTTGATTTTCTTCTTTACGCTAATTAAAATAGAGAGATACTTTTGATCTTCTAGATTAGGGTTGATCAACTCCTTATAATATCTTAATTTTTTCTTATCCTCTAACTATTTATCGCACCACACATTTTTCTTAAATTTGGATGTAATAATACTTTTATACTATCATTATTATGCAAAGTGACCTCGACTCCCCAATGGTTTAGCCAAGACTTGACATCTTTATACCAACCTCGCTTAAGTTGCAGGTGGTTTGACTAGAGTATGAAGCAGTCTTAGGAAGCATTTTGTCTCCCATGTTGTTTATCTTGTTCTTGTACATTAGGTAACTAGTCATAGCCATGCTCTCAATCGGGGAGAGACTCGCTTCAATGAGGAGGATAGGATAGGGTGTATTGCATTTCATTTTGAGCTATATGTTATAAAGCACTTTTGGATTTTCTCTATCCTTTTCCAAGATTCTCTAGAGATGTTGTAGCCCCAAAATTCACAATCATATAAGATAACATGAGTGGTGAGAGTCTCAAAGAGGAGTTTCTTCCTATCCCAAAGCCAGAGGCTATGGATTTACAACTATTTTAAATCGCATAATAAGCTTTTCATCCTCCACTAATTATTTTCTCAATGCTATAGTTCCAATTAAGCTTATGATGAAGATCAATTCCAAGATATTTATATTGGGTCACTTCCTCCAAGTTGTTATTGTCATACATGAAATTACGATAAGTGATCTTTTGAGATTTGATCATCATAACTTTTGTTTTGCTAGTGTTAACAGTCATACCCATACTAAAGAAAAAATCTTTGAAAAGTTTATGTTGCTTGTTGAGATCATAAAGACTAGAGTAAGAAAAGTTAAATATTTTTTATATTCCATATAAATAAAATTTGCAATATTCTTATTTATAAATTATGAATTATAATTATGTATGAGTGAAATTGAGACTTTGTATTTTTAGCGCCAACCACATGAAAAAATAAACAGGGCTAAGACATTTATATACTCTGAGACTAAAGGATTTGGAGACCATCTCACATTTAGTAATTAAATATTTATTTGCTATTCAGATTTTGAAAGATGAAAGCCAAAGGGTTGGGTTTTCCAAATGTTTGGTTGGAAATTAGTGTTTGAGGAATACATGCATTCATGGTTTATCATAAGTGACTAAGGGTTCATAGTTGTTTGTGGCTTTTGGCTTATTTGGAACACCATGCTATTTGAAAATAAATCCATACAAGCGTTCTAGGTCTTTGCACAAATTTGTTTTACACTTCATAAAACTCGCTCAGCTGAATCTAAAGAATTGAGTTCACTTCATGTATTTGGGGGTTACTCTTTGATAATCAGCCAATGGATGAGAAACAAACACAATAATGCGTTGTTATCTTTAACTACACATCTCAAGGAGATCTCTTTGGCATGTTCGATAACATCAATGACTATATAGTTATTATTTGATATCTACTTGTGTCTACTCTATAGAGTATAAAGCTTATGGTTGTATATTTTATTAAAGGACTATTGAAACATCACTGCAATAGCTCGTTTTTAGAACTTTGATAAGCCATATTTTTGGAGGTTGTAGGTTTTGCTTTTGGGGAAGTAGAAAACATATGGAGGGTCTACTCGATCTCTTTGAGAACACCTAGAGAGTGTAGTCAATCTTTTTGAGCACAAAATTCCTCCATTTGACATTTGGTTCATCCACGTAATTTATGTATCATGCTTATAAGCATATGAAGAATGTGTTTTTCATTTTGATGGAATAAAAAATGTGAATATATATTCCAAATTAATTTTGTATTTTTTAAATATTATTTGTGAATAGATCCTTTTAAAATTAAAATGGATCTCATTAGTAATTATTAACTTAGCTTTATGGGACAAGTTCAAGCGGGTGCTCTTGGATCTTGATGCAAAAATAGAAATGACATTCCCATGGGGTGTGGATATGATGACTAACAATCAAGCCAAGTTGTATGCCTTGTATTTGGGTTTTGAAATAATTAAGTGTCTTCATGTACAAAAGATTATAATATTAGGAGATTCTCTTCTTGTCATTAACTAGGTAAGGAAGAGGACCATCAATGAAGCAACGATTTTTAGTAAAACATATGAGAGAATCAATTAGAACCTTCAACATCTAAACGATACAAAGCTTATGCACATTCGTTGACATAATAATAACCATGTAGTTGATCGGCTTGCTAATGAAGTGATCAAGTCAAACAAGGGAATTCTTATACAAAATGGGTGCCTCTGTGAGCGACAGTGTCTTCCCTAGAAATTTTATCATGGTTGAGCTTATGAAGGATTTAACCCATAGTCCAATGGAGGGAATTTGAAGCATGCAACTTATAAATTGTGCAAATAAATATTTATATATAAAACGTAATTGGTAATAATAAGACATTATTGTTACAAATGAGGGCCCAAGTATATCAATCTTGCAAAAAGGTTCCTAGGTTCCCTTTAATAAATTGTTACTTCTTTTAATAATAATAAAATTCCTTCCCCCGAGGGTTTAGACCAAGTGGCGATAAAGTGTATTGTTAAGGCACTCCTTGCGACATTATGAATTCAAACCTCATCTTGCATGTGCCCCATTCATGGGGGTTGTGTGGGTGCACCTAGGGGTATAGTGTTAGTGGACGGGAATCGACCCCATGTCACGCGAGTACAAGCCCCGCCCCAGTTGTCGATTCCCCTAGTATAAAAATATAATAATAATTTAATTTATAATTTATGTTTTAATATTAATTAGTATTTTTGTAATTATTTATTATGTATCTTTTATTTTATTTTTAAACTATAATTTCATTATTATTCCTATTTTTATAAATATAGCATTGTCCTCCCCTTCTTTGGATGATTTGACCTCAAAGAAAAAACGTAATGAGGGATGATGCTGACGTAAATTCTTTGTCTCCCAAGTTGCATCTTCTTCTGGAAGGCTTTTCCACTTAATGGCGTGTTCCTTGATATTTATAGAATGTAGCCTCTTTTCCCTAGTCTCAATGATAGCTTATAGCTCTAATACAACCGTTCCTTCATCATCTAGTATAGGAATTTTGTGTTGATTGAAAGGTAACTGGAGTGTTAGTCAACCCAAATGGCATTACCTTGAACTCGTAATGTCCTTCATGAGTTTGGAAGGTAGTTTTGGCCACATTTTCTAGTTTCGCCCTGATTTGATAATATACTAATCTCAAGTCTAGTTTTGAGAAGTATTTGGCTCCATGAAGCTCATCTAGCATTTTATCTACGAAAGGAATAGAAATTTTTTTCTTAATGGTTATCTTGTTTAGTTCCCTATAATCGATACAAAATCTAAAAGACCCATCTTTTTTTTGCACTAACATCACTAGAGCTGTATACGGACTTCTTTTTTTCATAATCACACCACATCTCAACATGTATTGGATTAACCTTTCTATTTTTGTTTTATGGTGATGTGGATATATAGAAGGCTTGACATTAACATGGCTTGATCTGAGCTTCACTTCAATTATATGCTCGATCTTCCTTTCAGGTGGCAACTCCATGGGGAAATCTTCAAAATACCCTTTTATGCTTTTGAATTAATTTTTGGATATTTCGTTTCCTTTGATCAACTAATTCTACTATTAATAACTCCAATTCATGGTATTGTACCATATACGTTGGTACTCTCTTTCATAATATCTTCTCCATTTGGTAGGATGACACAATTTGGGTGCGAGGGGGTTGGAAACCATACAACTTGTATCTCTCCCCTTTCCACTTGAATTTGATCAAATGTGGTTGGTTGAGTAAGTACCTAGTGTTTGTAGTCATTGGAACCCTAAGACCGCATCAAATCCTTGTAAGGGTATCATGTAGAACTATGATTCTAGGTTATAATTTTGTATTTGCAACTTAACCTTGTGGCATTTTCCCACACTTTTGAATTTTTTCATGTCTACTACCATCACTTTCATATTAGGTAATAGATACACAAAAAGGTTTAGTCTCCTTGTGATATTAATATAAACAAAATTAAGGGCACTGCCTGTATCCATAAGGACTGTGACATTATTATTTTTTATATGTCCTTTAAGTTTTAAGGTTTGTGGTTTGGTTATCCCCATGGTTATCCCACTTATGGATGTGAGTGATATTCTTGGGGAAGTTTTATCATATGTATTTGAGGAATTATTTTGAGGTTTCCCTACATCATCCTCGTCTGATTCTTCACTATCAGGTTTTCCTTCTTTCTCTACTTCAAATTGATATAAATTCTTGGTGTTGTCTCTCTTAGAACGCCTATGTCTTGAGTCCCATTTTTCTCTACAATACTTACATTTTGTTTTCCTTTATTCTTTGGGCCTCCAAACTAAGATTTGTATCCTCCCTCAAATGCAGTGGATAGTATTTTGTTTTTCGATCTGTGGTTAGGGAAGTCTTATGTCTTCCATAAACCTTATCAAATATTTTTTGATATGACCTTTTAAACCTCTCTTCAATGATTTTTTCTTTATGCATGGCCTTATCCAAGGTTGTGATATTGTGCATTTCTAACTCATCCCTTATGTATGGTTTTAACCCATGTGTTCATAAGTATAGAGTCATTGATATTCGGTTAATTTAGGTAAGTGTGTTTCTAAGGCTTCCCATTATTGTGTGTACTCCTCCACATCACCCTTTTGTTGTATTTTGGTGATTTTTACAAAATAAATCCTTCTCTATTACACCTTGAAATATTTTAAAGAAGTATTTTTTTAATGTCCCAACTATAGGAGCACACCTTAGTATTAAATTTCCACCACATGTACCAATTATATGTGTTACCTTCAAGCTCCATTGAGACACATGTTACCTTGTCATCATCGAATTGAACATTATGCATGCAAAAAAAAAACTTCAACCTTTCTAATCCTAGCTACACATTGTTTTTTTGTCTCCCTCAAATTTTGCTAACTCTAGTTTTAACCTCATTGGGTATCTAGACATGGGTTGAGCTAAAAACGGAGATAATTGGTTGATGTTAAAAAGTGGTAAGTTATTGGGACCATGATTTTTTGCGGAATTGCTCCTTGGGGAGAATTCGGTTGAGAGTTAGATGTGCTTGCTAAACCAAGGTGTGATTGGTTTGGATTTGGAGGATTGGAATTAGAAAAGGGTTCCTTGTCCTTGATGAAATTCACTAATCTCTCAATCCCAACATCCATATTTAATTTTTGTGTCGATTGCCATTGTTAAATCTATTGCCAGCATATCCAATCTTGGTTGCATCTCCTTTGTTACATTTGTAGTGATATCGCACCTTAGACTTGGTTAAATCTTCTTTTAGCTCGATATTTTTAATTTTAGTCTCTTCTTGTATATCTACATGGATTTGATTTAATCTACTCTCGAGTTTCTTGAAATCCATTGATGGTCTCTTTCTAGTTTCTCAAACCGGGAATTTATATCAATCTTTTTCTAGTCACGGGCAGAGTGCCTCTTGAACATTTTTTTGTTGAATTTCAATTGCTGTACAGAAGCATAATTTGGTTTAGCAAAAAAAATACCATGTCTGGTTAAAAAAAATAATAGGTTGGTAAAAAATATTTAGCAATGTTAATTGGCAACTAGGAGGTGTTAAAATTTGGTTTTCATTAATGTCACTTGATGTCAAAGAGGACTCAGTATCCTTGTGCTAGTTTGAAGAAGTACATCCAGATTGAAAAAGTACATCCAGATTGAAGAAGTACATCCAGATTATATAAGTACATCCAATTTGACCAAGTACATAAGGTATGTGTGCAAGTTCCAATCCATCTAGTCGTGACACTTCAAAGGTAATGTCAAAGAGATGGATGGACATAGTATTGGAAGTGTGCAAGTGTCTTGCGAGCAAGAAGTGGTTGGACATGTATGCAAGTCCCGGAAGTGCGCAAGACCCACCAAGCGAAAGAAGTATACAAGTCTCAAAATTGTGCAAGACCCACAAGTGATGGTACTTCAAGGGCACAAAGACCACACACGAAGTGGGTCCCAAGTGAGCAAGACCCACTATGCAAAGGACCAAGTATGCGCAAGAACCACAAGTTGTGATACCTCAGTGGCACAAATCATGACAAGTGGCGGATGAGAAAGAAAGCTTAACCGTGAAGCAAGGAAGAAGGGACAGTATGACCAGCTTGTGGACATATGTTCTACTTAGGCCAAGTATAAATAAGAATCCAAGTTGGAGAGTTGAAGTAAGCTTGAAAATGTGAAAGTAGTAGTACTATGATTTGGAAAGCTTCTAATTTTGGGGTATCAATGGCTCGATGAATTGGCACAGCATAATATAGTAGAGAACCATATGCGCAAATACAGATGATGCAGCATAGAAGATGATCCACATCATGATGTAGTATATGACCGAGTGCGTAAGAACATAAAGGCAGGATGGCAGATGTTGCACAGAAGGTCATATTCTATCTGATACAGATCCGCAAGAACGGGACTACAGAACAATGGAGGATGTGTAGTATCAGTTGAGTTTGCAAACACGTACAAACAAAAATAGTATGAATAAACAACGCACAGATTATAGAAGGATATGAAATATGAGAACGAGAGTGCAGTGAAGTAAAGTGTGTGGTACAATACATCAATTGCAAGATCCAAGTATATAGAAAGTGTGCACAACGGAATGTATTGCAATAAATATGAAGAGTGCGCTAATCAGTAGAACGGCAAAGAAGTATCTTCTATAGACATATCAGGGCGACAGGACGAGGCAAGGAACAGGGAGTCGGTGCTTCCTTCAGGTCGGTTCCTGCAAAATCAGGGGGTCGGTGCATCCTTCTAGCGGTGCTAGTAAATCAGGGAGTTGGTGCTTCCTTCAAGTTGTAGCCTGTAAATCAGGGGGTTGGAGCCTCCTTCTAGTTGGTGTTGGAGAACTTTCGGAAGTTGGTGCTTCCCATGAATTTAATCATTATAATATAAGAGATCATTCTATGATTTTCTCTTGTTTGGGTTTCCACATAAAAACCTTGTGTTTTGTGTTTTTTTTTGCGCATATGTGGATGAATGTTATTGTTTATGATGAATGCATAATATAATTACTATTTGAGTTTGATAAGAAGTGAAAATTGTTCATAACTACACTAATACTGATTCACCCCCCCCCTCTCATTATTAATAAGATTCCAACAATTGGTATCAGAGCGGGTGTCTTCAGTAACAGTTTAACAACTGGAATATAGGTCCTTCCGCAGATATGGGTGGAAAGGAAAAATCCTCTCAAGGTGAAGCACCATGGTTACAAGAAAATGGCAGCTTAGAAAATCTCTCTGTCGCAGAAGCAAGGTATGTCATTCACACTCAGAGAAAAACTATAGAAGAGGTCAAAAGGGTTGCAACCAATATCATGCAAACTCTGAAAAAGAAAGAAGAAGAGTAAAAAAGGATAGCAACATACTTTACTAGTCAATTACAGGAGATGGATAAAACCTGTCAAATTGAGAAACTTAAGGTTGACACATTGGAAAGTGAACTTAAAAAATCAGCTACAGAGAATAAAAATTTATCCAAAGAGATCATTCTTCTGAAGAAATAATTGGAAGATACTAAAGAAGAAAGAGAAGAAAGAGTTGCTAAATCAAATGAAGAAATTTTATCACTAAAGGATCAGCTCCAAAAGTCCCAAAGACAAAGTGGCATGATGATAAGTGAACAACAAATTCAACTTCAAGCAAGATAGCTTGAGATCATCTCTATGAAAGAGAAGAGTTATGAGAATATAAGAATGTTTTATGAACATAAGATTCAATTATTGGAAAAGGAACAAGAAGTTGAAAGACTGCAAATACAGCTAATGCAAATTGCAAGTTTGCCAAAAGCGCAGAAGTCTTGGATGAGATTCTAAGCAAACATAGATCACCATTTAACAAATATGGTGTAGGTTACTAGGTTGGAATCAACAAGAAATAAGATCCTTATCTCAAGGAAGAAAATGAAGAAACTAATCAAGAGGAAAATCAAAGGACAAATTACAAGAATACTGCGCAATGTTGGAAGTGCAACATGACTGGGCATACCGGAAAGTTATGTAATAGCATAGTCTATTACAAGTGCAATAAATTTTTTCGCAAAGCTCGAAACTGTGGAAATTCAAGGAAATCCATCAAATATTAGAAGAAGAAAACATATGATGAATTTCATCCTGTTCTTTACAAAAGAAGCAATACTCCTGCAAATCAAGGAAAAGAAGAATGTAGAATGATTTGGTGAAGGAAGTATGTAGATGAAGGTAATAGCTTGATTCTATGTGAAACTAGTATACAAATGACTAAGTCCCTTGTACCAAATGAAAACGTGGAGATCTTGGAAGACCAATCTGTCTCCACTCCAATACAAGGTTAGTCCATGGACAGACGAACCTCTCGTAGAAAGGAAATTGTACGCAAAAGAAGATTGCAACAAAAGGTGAGCATTAATGACTAGTGTAGTAGTGAAAGTAGTGGTGACCAATTAGTGGGAAGCATCAATAATTAGTGACAGAGGATGGTTAATTGAATTTTCAAAAGATCGGCAAAATCTTGAGAAAATCAAAACATTCCAGTTTTCAAAAACGGACCAAATCTAGGCAAATACGCAAAGAACGGAAATCATTAATGATAGAGGAAAGTCGCAAAATACTTATAAGCCATGAATATCTCTAGTATGAACCCCCCACATCTATTGAGAACATCAGCTATAGAGTGAACAATTGTGAGTGAAGGTTGAAGCTCGGAAGCCATGGCACCCAAAAGACAATGCAGGTCAAAGAACCCATCAGTGAACATGCACGAAGAATTTGCACAAACACCAGGTGCATCTTCATCAAAGCCTACAAAGGTCCCTCATGAATACATTCCATCCAGAAAACATACTACGATGCATGTTAACTTTCCTGATGTAGAAAACTCAAACATACTGACATAGAAGGCTTATGAAGGTGTGATAGTTGAAGAAAATATGCCCAAGCAACTGTACAAGTTTGGGTTTGCAGATTATGATATCACCGATGTTGATAAATTCCATGAACTGATAATGGAAAATTACATGAACAAGATTGTCAGCCCGGACCCTAAGGTACCAATTTTGATGGAGCTCCAGGCATGGGAAAATGGGCTATCAAAATCAGGGATACTGAACTTGCTAGAGATCCCTCACTATCTCAAGTGCATGTTGGGTTCATGTGGTTGAACTGGCCTATCTCCATTGACTCCAAGATGATTGAGTTGATCACATGACTACCTACCATAAGGGAAGATGTAAGTATTCTTACAGATGGGAGATGGGAGAAATCCCTTGGAAAGAAGATGGCGGAAAAATATGGAAGTCAAAGGGCCAACAGAGGATACTCAGCTGCACAAATAAAATAAGATGTTGTAAGGTTTGTTGTTCAGTTAATGGCATGCAATATATTCCGGAAGATTCGCTAGGATCAGGTCTCAGCAACAAGCATTGCAGCCACAGAGAAATGTGTGGAGGGAGTGCAGATGAACTGGTCAACGTTCTTGCTGAATGAATTTCTGGAGGACTACCTGGAAACACAAGAAAAAGGTACACCCTTTCATTATACTTGGTTATTGATATGTGTTGCACTTACAAGATGGAAAGAACCATAAGGGATTCAATTCTTTGACAGAAATAGGAGGCCATTCCTAGCAGCCAGGTATACAAACTTGTGGTTTTCTAAAATTGCACATAGACAGGAAGACAACAACATCAATTTTACCTATAATGTGAGGATATTAGAGTCATATTACTGGAAACACCACTCATACAACCTAACAAAGTTGAAGCATACAAGGTAATTGCATGCTTCAAAATTGGAATGCATCATACTTACATACAAGCCAGAAGGGATCCTGACAAGCAATAGCTACCTACCATGTTTATTTGTTTTGAGGAAGACATTGTGCAAATCATCCAATCTTGTGACACAGCAAGAGGAGATCCTGCTAAAGATCGAAGAAAATTTTGTGGCAATGAAGCAACTAATACTGACAACTAAGGGAAAAGGATGAAATGATGTGGAAGCACTCTCGGAAACACATCTGGGTAGTTCATAGACACACCTTGTCGCGCTGACAAAGGAGACAAAGCCGCATCAGAGACTAAAAATTTCATCTGCAGCTTTGATGCTTCCCACTCAAGAGACACAGGAATCAGTAAGTCATGTAGAAATGATTCTATCGCTTTCACCTTTGAATGAGCTACATGCATTGCATACATCCATTGCGCAGGAGATCAGATGGAGACATGAAGCTATCACAGATGACTGGTAGAAAATAAATAATGAGAAGGAAGTTCTACAAGAAGAGTGTTCCATGTTGAAGATAGAGAAAGAAAAGACTGCACAAAAGACATATGAGTTTGAAAAGAAAGTAGAAGAAGCAACCACAAAAAGGTGATTAGCTGAAGTAGGAAGTGGAAGAAGTACAACAGAAGGCCCTAAAGTTACAAAATGCATTGGAGGAAGTATATAATGCACTTCCAGAAGTCCAAATTGAAGAAGATACCAGAAGAAAGTGTTAAAAATAGGCGAGGCCATTCAGGGGCTACAGGAAAAAGTTGACGAACTATCAACAAGACAACAATCGGGAACACTTCCATAGGTCAGAGTAGAACATGAAAATAGGATGGAGAGAATAAACATTGCAATAGAGAACATCATGACCTTGGATATGAAATGTGTAGAGTTGCATGAAGAAAGTGCTCAACTATGGAGTAAGCTAGTCGTAGATGGGCAGTTAAAGGAAGTAGATCAAAAGGTTGTAGGCTGTGCAAGAAATTTAACAAAAGATGCGTGATAACTTAACTTGCTTACCAACTATTGAAAAGATGATCAAAATGGGAGAGTACATAAAACAACAATAAGAAGTAGGAAATATTCAAGATGAACGACAAAAGATTGCTAACAAGCTTGAACCTCTACAAGAAGAATCCATTAGAATCACAAAACTTTTCCCACGGTTACAAGGGAGAATTATGGAAGCAATTAACGAGTGTCTAGAAACCCTGAAGTCAGCTTCTGATGAGCAGGCGAAAGTAAGAATATCAACCAAAGAAGGAGAAATGAAAGAAAAGGTTGTAGCTACAAAGGAAACTCTGCAGAATTTTGCAACTACATTTCAATTAGGAACATGATGTAGGAATAAAGCATGAATACAAGGGGAGTAATCGATGCAGGCAACTGCACTAAGGCTAATGCGAACCTGAAAGTGTGAACTTATTTTCCATTGATGTCAAAGGGGGGTAAATTTCATGAAGCATGCATTAGTGACATCGATCTGCGCATAAATTAAAATAGAAGAGAAGTACTGATTGAAGGTAACGCAAAGGAACAAAGGAGAAATATCATGAAGCATGCATCAGTAGAAGAGAACTGTCAAGCACTCTAATTGCAGATAATTAAATATCAAACACACAGAGCGTATGAAATTTATTGTCAACCCGAGAAAGTCTTTTTATTTCAAAGGACAAGTGCACAATATATGCTTAAACACAAAACCATTAGAAGTGAATACTTTTATCTTCTATCATCCATATTCATCCCAAGAATCTATGCAATCCCAATTGCCTTCTAACTGCTATACTACAATTCTTTTCTATTATGCATCAAGAAGAAATGGTATCAGATCTAATCAACGATTGCAAGAAGGAAATCTCATTCGCATTCTAAAATAATCACTTGTCTAATCTAATCAAGCTGGGAATCATAAAGCATGACCTGAACATTACTCTAGAACTTTAATGAAAGAGATTGAAGCAACTGTTCTAAGAAACTGAATTGCAAAATATAAATCAATCAACACATAACAGGAAAGCTAATTTATAAGAGCTCCTGGGATTACGTCTCAGCTGTAGGATGAACACAGCAGTGTGAACAGAAATTGAAATATGTAAAACAAACCTGACTCAGTCGACTGTTATTCTATACCATTCACCAATCTCACGAAAATATAATCATCTACTGAGAAATCCACACAATGAATATTGCTGCTGCGTACAAAAGAAAGAACAAAGCATCACACAAGAAGAAAGATGAAATCCTAAATTAACACAGCAATCTCTGTGGAAGACGGGCCCAGTCTTCACACAGAGACGCTGGTTGAACAACACTCTCTTTAACTCAGAAGTAACTCCTTATATTAACAGAAGAATGAGTACACAGTTTCGGCTCGGGTGCTAATACAAGATAAATTAATTGTTGCTGTCCAACCCCTCGGTCGAGGCAATCCCACATATTTATACATACAATTTGCAACATCTAAACCTATAATTGGGCAGCCATGAAGATCTCTGATCTTCATGCGCCCTAAATAATCTAGCTGTTACAATGCGTGGCAGAACTGAAATATCCAAATATGAGAGGAGTTATCAACTGTCCCAAGAGTGGCGGTCCTTCCAGCTCACAGCTGGATTTGAGCAGCGACATACTTAAGATAGCACTTTATGTTACAGCTGCCCTGCCACGACTGTGCCTTGATTGACGATTTGAGCCCCAAGGAACCTTCTACAAGCAATGGACGTCCCTTCCTCCATGACTTGTTCAGCTCCGATCTTCCTGCAGTCTATTTGTCTTACTACCTTCATAAATCGCATCATATTAGCACAAATTAAGAGATGCACAGCTTTAATCATCACAATCATAAGTATTAATACAATAAAACAATAATCGGCCATACCTTGGTAATATTGGAGAATAAGATAAGGACAATAAGTCGAATTGCCAAGATAATTGGTGTAAGACAAGGAAAGGGAAGATAATAAATGATGGTCAAAAAGGGCCAATTCTGGGCTCAACATCTCCCCCCAACTACCCTGTTGCATGTCCTCATGCAACAACCTGCATCTGAATCTTGAACTGAGCTCTGTCCAGGAGAGAGGAAGAAATGTAGGTAAATCAGGCACCTCATCTACCTTTTTGAAAAGCTTCTGTGAGCAACCCGGCATCTTCCAACTTCACTGTTTCCCTTCCACTGCTACTTGCTGATATCTGAGAATGCACTTGGTGTAGTGGGAATCTTTCTGCAGTTCTCTTATGCTATGCCTGGGGAAGTTGAAAAGACACCCTCAATCTGAATCCAACTCAATGACACCTGTAGGAGGTGGAAGCACTGGTTCTTGTGGGACAGTGTCCTCCAGCGCATCTAATGTTAACAGGAGAGTTGTTGGTTCTTGTGTAACAGCAACATCCTTTAACCCATCTTCAGCATCTACCTTCATTGCTTTTGGAGACACTGGTTCTTGTGTAACAGTGTCTTCTTTGTCATTCTGCTGCTGAGACTGAATATCCTTTTCAATTTGCAGCTCCTCCTCCAGGATTTCAGTGTCACCTGAGCATGGTGTCTGTACCTGTTCATTGTCACTCCACTGTGTGTCAGGGATGATATCCACTCCCTGGTTATCTCCCAGCTATAATTCAGGAGTTTTTGTTGCAGCCTCCAAGGATGTTGGTTCTTGTGTAACAACATCCTGGCTTACCTCTTCATCCTTCTTCTGCTGCAGCTCCTCTTCTATGAGTTTTGTATCATGGGAGCTCTCTGGGGTTACAACCCAGAGTTCATCATTGAATGCCAAAGTATCCTCCGTCCCAGCTTCTTCTACTGTCTGCTCAGCCGGTTGGACAGTCCTATTCAGGGTTGCTGGTTCTTGTGTTGCAGCATCATGTTCCAACTTATCACTGTCCTGCCTTTCCGTTTCTTCTTCTAAAATTATTGTGTCCTGGGAACGTTCTGGGGTTACAGCACAAAATTCTTCACTATCCTCCAGAGTATCCTTTGGCTCCATGATCTCTGTATCAAGGGAACATTCTGGAGTCTCACTATATTCTTTTATAAGCTCCAGAGCATCCTTCATTTCCCGTTCTTCTCCCATCTGTTCTATGATTTCTATGTTGTGGGAGCATTTTGGGATTGCCATACATTCCTCATAAATTTCCAGGGCATCCTCCACTCCCTGTTCTTCTCCCGTCTGTTCTATAACTTTTGCATCATGGGAAGTGGCAGCTGCAGCAAGGATGTTTAAAGGTGCTGGTTCTTGTGTAACAGCACCTTCTTTTTCCACTGCTTTCCCTTCTGTGGCTACAGGCTGTTGTGCTGAATAGGTGCTAAGTAAAATTTTATGGCCTGCTTCCTCAAAGATCTCCCCACAGGTGGGGCAGAGTATTCGCTCATCCTTTTCTCCAGCTCCAGCAGAAGCTGATTCCTCCACTTGGTCTGCAGCCTCTATTAATGTATACATCTTTCTTCCACCCTGCTTTCTGCAGACTTCCTTCCATGTTTCCAGCTCCCTTCTAAGTGCTTGGAGGTCCTCTTTCAGCATTGCATTCTCATACAAGAGTCCCTCAACTCCAGGTTCTTTCTCCACTGGTCCTTGTGGAGCATCCCTCGGTTTTGGTGTAAGGATTGGGGGTTCAACCTGTGTTTCTAAGGTTGCCCATTTTGTTCTAGCTGCCTCTGCTGCTGTGATTGACCGAGTTCGTTTCCTTCTGATTGGTGCCACTAAATCAAACTCATTGGTGGCCCTCTTCCTTTTCTGTGGCGTTTTCTTTTGTGACTTTCCTTTTTGTGGTGTTTCTTCTTGTGGAGCTGGAATATAGGGGGGCAAAACTGAAGTTAAAGGAATATTTCCCTGCCCCCCATGCTGTTCTTCTTCAATCACAGCTCCTCCTCCTACCCACTCCGGTGAAGACTCGATTGTGACCAGCTCAATATCTTCTTCCATTGCTCTAGCTCCGTCATCTTCAGGTTCCATTGTCGCAGCATTTGATGCCGCTCCAATTTCACCTTCTGCTGCCGGAGCTGCCCTGTTATCTAGGTTTTCCACGAGGGTTTCATCTACATTGTCGCCTGATGGATCTCTTTGTGCTTCCCCTCGCTCTCCTTCAAATGCAGTGTCATCCCCCACTGGTTCTGCTTGTGCTGGGGATTCATACACCTCAAATGGCTCTGCCTGTGCCTCGGGTTGTTCTTCCTCTGTGGTTTTGCCAACCCCTGATGGTCCTGATTGTGCCCCCTGTTGTTCATCTTCCGTTTCATCCCTCCCGGATGGTCCTGCCTGTGCCCCCTGTTGTTCTTCTTCCGTTTCATCCCTCCCCCCAACTTCACTGGAGGAACTCCGGTCCTCCTGTTGTGGCGGAACCGGTAATTGCTGTAATGGAATGACCCTCAAGGGAACAGGTTGCTGTGGTCAGGTAATGAATTGCTCCCATGTTATATTATGCTGGGCTAGGGTTATTACAATAATTAACTTAATAAGGCCATGGTGGGTGAGGGAGGATAAGGGGTGCTTTGCAGATTGAACAAATGTTGCCATATGGCGCAAGTCGTGCAATAGATAAAATGGAATATTCAACAAAATGCCATGACGGAGATGAGAAAGCAAAGGAAGTTCAGAGTTGTACACAGTTTGGTATCTACCTTCGCAGGTAATGTACTTTTTGAGGAAGACAGCAACCTGGTCCCATGGCTGCGGCAATGACTTCAGTGCAATCCCTCTCCTGGATGCTTCAACTTGCTCCCCTGGTAGTAAAAATTCCTCCCGTGCAACCGTTGCAGGGACTCGACGGTTAAACCAAGGTTTTCCCACCATCGGGATAGCTGTAACCTCGGATATAATAACCTCAGAAACATCTATACACAACCCCCACACCGTGGAGTGTGTTTTAGTAAGATTCAAGGCAAATTGCAGGGCTGCGTCCCGATCAAATCCATCCAATCGTTCAAAGAACTCGACCCAACCAGCAGCTTGAAAAATGGCCAGAACTTGCAGATTCCGTCTAAGTTCCCTGGTATTGAAAGGTTCATGGCGAACTGGAATGCCCATGGTCCTGGCTGCAAGATGAAACTGCTATTCGACGGAGTACAGGATCCCAGAATGGAAGTTGCAGCACAGAGAATGCACGAATCGTTGAGCGGAGACGTTGAGCGAATGAGCTAATTCGGAAAGTTAAGCACAGGGAGTTTAAAATTTTCATGCCGAATTGGGGAAGGTGGCAGTTATTAGTATTACGTCGTACGAGGGAAAGGTTTAATCAGGTATAAATGATGGTACGAGTGAAGGTACGGCCAATCTCGTTTAAATGATATCAATACTTAATCACGTGATAAATAAAAGCCATACCTCATAAAATTGTGCGTCGGAAGGCTGCGGAAACTGGTGGAGCATGCAGTTGGTGACGTCACGGAGCCGGACGCTTGCACAGTCAGCCGTGGGATCATGATGACTCGGATAAGGCACTAATTTCCTTCGCCGATGAAACACAAGGCATCGCATCCTCGGGGTTAAAATGATGAGTTCGCCGGCGGAAATGGGATGAATCAGCATCATGATTAGCAGGTTGCAGCAATTCTTCTGTTAACACGGGAGTTACCACTGCAAGTTGCCAAAGAAATGATAACACGGCCGATGAAAAAGCTTGTTGCAGCTGGCGGGAAAGAAGTTGCAGTCACCGGAAAAGAATTCACGGCAGCCGGGAAAAAAATTTACGATATCGGGGAAAATTACGGCTATCACAGAAAAGTTTTACGGCGGCGGGAAAAAACTTACAGCGGGCGAGAAAAGATTTTACGACTATGGGAAATATGTTACAGCCGCTGGAAAGAAATGGCAGCTGCAGGGAAATGATGTGGCAGTGAGTGGTCAATGAGGTGGCAGTAGCTGGTGAATGAGGTGGCAATAGCTGGTGAATGAGGTGGCAACCATGGGGAAGATGAGGTGGCAGCCGCGGAAACTGGAGTTGCAGCCGCGGAAACTGGAGTTGCAGCCGCCGATGTTGCAGCTGCCGAAACTGCAGCTGTCGGGAAAGATTGACGGCTGACGGAAAAAGGGCATTATGGCTACCGGGAAAAAGGAGAATATGGTTGCCGGAAAAGGATATATGACTGCTGGAAAATAAGCCGAAAAATATGTTGCAGCTGCCGGAAAATATGTTGCAGCTGTCGAAATTTTTATTTTTATTTTATTTATTTATTTATTTATTTATTTTTATTTTTTTTTAACAAGGACAGCACAGGACGATTTTCATTACTGGCCCAAACTGGTCGTTCTCCTGGCGCTTCCCTGAAATTTTTTTTTTTTTAAAGACGACAGCAAGCAAAGAGATCAAATGCAAAAAGAAAGAAAACGACAACTATACGCTACAGCAAAACATTATTTATGTACAGCAAATATAATTTTCAGTTTAAGATTTGGCAAAGGTAGAGAAATGTTCCTGCTCTGGTGCCAATTGATAGTTTGGATCAGCAGCAATCTGTGAAATGAATGCATATTTCGAAATGGGCTTCCGATACAATCGCAATCTGTGGCCATTAGCAAGTAATGGTATACGGTTTTCATCAATGGTGACCAGGCGAACAGTGCCGTTGTCAAATACCCTGTCGACCAAATATGGACCCAGCCATCTTGTGCGTAATTTCCCTTTAAAATCCTTCTTGAATCTGGAGTCGTATAATAGTGCCCAGTCTCCTTCACGAAAGATTTTCTTTTTGATGAATCGGTCATGCCAATTAGATCTCTGTTGCTGAAGCAGCACAGTCTGGTCTACTGCAGCTAGTCGTTTCTCATCCAACTCATTTAATTGATTCAATCTTCTTTTCTGGGCTTCTGTTACATCCAGGTTCATTTCAATGGCTGTTTTCAGGGTCTTGATCTCAAATTCAATTGGAAAAATGGCACTCTTTCCATATACCAAATCATAAGGAGAAAAGCCCGTGGTGTTACGCCAAGTCGTGCGATATGCCCACAGTGCTTCTGGAAGCCTGTCAGCCCAATCCCTTCGATGGCTTTTAACTGTTTTAGTAAGGATTGCTTCGATAACTTTATTAGTGCTTTCCACCTGACCATTGGCCTGGGGATGATAAGGTGAAGCTATCTTGTGCTGCACATGATACTTCCGGAGCAAGGATTCAAATTGGTGTGAAATAAATTGTGGTCCCCCATCGGTAACTACTTCCTTTGGTATCCCAAAACGGGTAAAAACCTCACTGTACAGGAAATCAATCACCGCCTGGTCATTTGCCTTAGCCAAAGCTACAGCTTCTACCCACTTGGTCATGTAATCTGTACACACCAAAATGTAAACCTTCTGTTTGGAAGGAGGGTTGATAGGACCAACAAAGTCCAATGCCCATCTATCAAACGGTTCTAATACCACTTGGGGCTGTAAAGGCATCTGATCTGTCTTATTAGGTTGGCCCATCCTTTGGCAGCTGTCACAGGACTGAACATATCTTTTAGCATCTCTGAACAGTGTCGGCCAATAATAGCCCATCCGCAACGCCTTATGCCCTGTTCTTTTGTCTGCAAAGTGTCCTCCGCAAGGTTCATCATGACAGGCCTTCAGTATATGAAAGATCTCATCTTCCCTTACACATCTTCTAATCTCCAGATCAGGTCCTGTGTAAAAGAGATGGCCTTTAAGCCAACAATACCTGGCACTTTGCTGAATAATTTTTTTTTTCTCGTTTAGACATATGTGGCGGAAGCTTCCCTGCAACCAAATAATTAGCAACGTCTGCATACCAGGGTGAATGAGCTGAGAGTGCGAATAAATGTTCATCCGGGAAAGCATCCTCAACAGGTGAACTGTCATCACTGTTTGTAAATCGTGATAAAAAATCAGCAACAACATTTTCTTTTCCAGGTTTATCTATAATAGTAATATCAAATTCCTGTAATAATAAAAGCCACCTGGTTACTCTGGCATTAGTGATAGGTTTATTCATTAAATACTTAATGGCAGAGTGGTCAGTATGCACAAATGTAGGATACCCAGTAATGTAATGCCGAAACTTATTAATAGAATAAACAATAGCAAGGAATTCTTTCTCAGTAACAGTATAGTTTAGTTCAGCAGGGGCTAAGTTTTTACTAACATAATAAATAGCATAAGGTACTTGACCATCCTGCTGTCCTAGTACTGCTCCGATGGCGGTATCAGAAGCATTTGAAGAGATGTGGAAAGGTATGGTCCAATTAGGTCCCCTCAAAATAGGGGCTATGGACAGTTTCTCTTTAAGCTTATCAAATGCTGTCTGGCATGCTGCACTCCACACAAACTGTGCGTCCTTCATTAACAATGAAAACAAAGGAGAAGCAAGTTTGGAGAAGTTTTCTATGAATCTCCTGTAATACCCAGCATGTCCCAGAAAACTTCGCACCTCTTTCTGAGTTGAAGGGGTTGGTATATTCTTTATCACCTTAATTTTTGAAGGATACACTTGAATACCGTTAATAGAGATGAAATGTCCTAATACCACCCCCTCACTCATCATCATGTGGCATTTTTCAGTGCTTAGTGAGAGGCGAGCCTGTTCACAGCGAATTAAAACTTTCTTCAAATTTTCCAGTGCTTCCTCAAAATCCCTGCCATAAGGAGTAAAATCATCCATAAAAACTTCCATGCTATCATTTACCAATTCAGAAAATATGCCAATCACAGCTCTTTGGAACGTTGCAGGTGCATTGCACAATCCAAAGGGAAGCACCCTGTAGGCGAACGTTCCCCAAGGGCAAGTGAAGGTGGTCTTATCCTGATCCTCTGGAGCAATCTGAATTTGATTGTACCCACTGAACCCATCCAGGAAGGAGAAGAACTTCTTCCCAGATAGGGTATCAAGTACCTGGTCAATAAAGGGCAGAGGAAAATGATCCTTTTGTGTAGCTTTGTTCAGCTCCCTATAATCGACACAGACTCTCCATTTGCCATTTTTCTTGGGTACAATTACAAGTGGGGAAACCCACTCACTATCTGAGATAGGATAGATAAATCCTGCTTCCAAGAGTTTCTGGATTTCTTCCTTCACTATATCCATCAGTTTGGGGTTCATGCGTCGTTGGGGTTGACATACAGGCCGGGAGTCATTTTTAATATAAATATGATGAGTGCACAGACTAGAAGGAATACCCTTCATGTCTGTATACTCCCAGGCGAATGCCCCCTTGCGTTCCTTCAAGAGATTGGTTAGGCGCATTTGTTCTTCTGAGGAGAGACCAGGGTTGATGTTCAAAGTTTTTCCAGGCTCTACCTCAATGGGAATGCTTCTGGAGTTTTTCAAGACTGGGATTATGTTTGTGTCATTGACTAGTGCTTCCTCCGTAAGTTGTTCTTGTTCTTCCTTCCCAAGGGTACTGTTCAGGAGTTGATAAACTTCCTTATCTACTGAAGCAGGTTCGCTAATGAAATTATTAATGGCATCGTCTTCTGTTTCGTTTTTGAAGGTTAGTGCCTTCCCTATTGTTAGTAATGGCTGAACATCTTCCTCTTCTTCCTGTTCTATCCAAAGGGAGGTTTCAGTTTCTAGACTCGGCCGTGCTGGAGGGTACAGGGTGAGGTTTTTGGTTTCCATGCCATCAGATATAGTCATAGATCCTGATCGACAACTGATGCAAGCATCAGCTGTATCCAACCAGGGCCTCCCCAAAATCAATGGATGTCCCCCCAGCTGTGACTTTGGTTGTAATACTAGAAAGTCGGCAGGATATTCCCATGAGTCTACTGAAATAACAAGGTCGTCCAAAATCCCTTCGGGTCTGATGGTGGATCTGCTTGCCAATTCTAAGATAGTGGGGGTCGGTCTAATATTGGTGAATCCGAGCTTCTTTACAGTCTCCATTGTTATAACATTGATCGCAGCTCCTAAATCTACTAGTACGTTGGGTATCTGCGTTTGTCCTATATGTACAGTGACAGTAGGATTGTCGGGATCCTCATACTTAGTTATAGGGGTTTTTCCAGTCATTAAAGCGGATAAATTCCCTATAACATGAACAGTAGGAGGATCTCTGGGTTTCCTTCCCGGTCTTTTAGTGCACAGGTCCCGAACAGTTCTAGCATAAATAGGTACATCCTGAAGAGCTTGTAAAAGGGGAATCTTAACATAAAGGTTCTTCAATTCTCCTAAGAGATTGAACTGAGGTTTCCCCCCTCTTTGTGGCAGCATCAATCTCTCAGGGTATGGTGGTTGCCTTACCAGCTGGGTAGGCTGTGTGTTATCCCCTTTATCGTTTAATGTTTCAGCCGTCCCATCTGAGGGATGCTCAGCACCTTCAGTGTTAGGAACCAGATCAAATGGATGCTGGGAACTCTCTTCTTTGTCATGCTCAGATGGTGGAATATTTTCTGAAGTTACACGTTCTACTATCTTTCCAGACCGTAAGCGAATATCATTACAAGGTACAGGGGAGAGAGAGTAGGCCGGCATATTGAGAGCTTCCAATTGCTGGACTGTTTTATTGTTTGGGTTAGGGTTAGGTTGGGCAGGCAGCTGAGGCCGTATCGGTAAGTTAGGAACAGGATTATTTTGCAGCTGCAGCTGCGACTGCTGAGGTGGGTATTGAGGATATTGATGAAATTGAGGATATGGAGGATACGGTAACTGTTGAGGTGGAGGTGGTTGAGGAAACTGGTTCCCAGGATGGAAGTTCCTCCATCCAGGAGACCATGAAGTAGGCTGATGTGGTGGCTGTGTCCAAGGACTCCATGAATTATAACCCTGCATTGCAGGTTGAGGGGAATTCCACTGAGCATAATTCGAAGGGAATTGTGTATTCACATTTTGCATATTAGTATTCCAATTATTCAAATTATTCAAAAATGGAAATGAATCGGAAGACATACCTTGATTCCGGGGTTGCCAGGGTTTCTTCTGTGCAATGAAGTAGGCTGAATCTACCTCTGGAGTTGATGCCTGCAGAACAGCCTTTACTTGGGGTAATGTCAGACATTCTTTCATATCATGGTTCAGCTCGCACAGCTGACACACTTGTATTTTGTCAAGAGGGCATTCTTTCAGTGGATGAGTCTTTCTACATCGGGGACAAAACACACCTAGTGTGAGATCCTCCACTGCCTGTCTTTGCTTGGCCTTCAAGACATCAATCTCTGAAGAGATAGAGCTCATCATTTCTGTTTTAAATTTTTCAAGAAGATTGCCTATCTCTGCCCGTGTAGCTCCCCCATTGGATGACTTCTGAGTTCTGTCAAAGACATCACGTTCCAGCTTATCTCGTTTATTCTGCTTATTATGCCTAGAAGATCCCCTGGAATATCTCTTACATAATTCCACAATTGTCTCAAAAGATTCTTTAGAGATATCCCCCTTTCCTAATAAATTTAGCATGTCTAAACAATCGTCCCTGATTCCTCGAAGCAGGATTATCTTAAGCACATCTAGTCCCATGTTCGTCTGTCCAGCTCTCTGCACATTGTACAGCAACCTCTCCACAAAATCCTCCAAACTTTCATCCTCCTTCTGTACCATCTTGAATAACTCCTCCCTTTTGTCCCTGGTGTTACAATATTCTTGATATTTTTCCAGGAATACTTGCTTCATCTTATTCCAATTAGCAACAGTTCCTCCCCCAAGGCTCATGAACCATCGTAATGCATTGTCCTTCAGGGTGGCAGGAAAAAGCTTCAACTTTTGAGCATCTGTGACATAATCATAGCTGCGACAGAGGATATCGAATTCAAACAGGAATTCGTCTGGATCCTCTGCCGCCCTGCCATGGAAGCGGGGTAACACCGACGGTGAAATGTTTTTCATAGGAGCTGTCCCCTCTAGCTGTTGTATTGGGAATTGCAATGTAGCCATAGTCTCTGGCGGGGAATCCTCTTCATGATGGTATTGTACCACTGCTTCTTCCTCTTCGTTCTCATGTCTATTATTCATCTTTTCTTCTGTATATTCTTCTTCGTTTGTTCCTTTGTTCCTTACCTCAGTTGTAACAGCTGCGTATTCTTCGGTTGTAACAGCTGTGTATTCTTCCGTTGTAACAGCTGCGTATTCTTCAGTTGTAACAGCTGCGTATTCTTCCGTTGTAACAGCTGCGTATTCTTCAGTTGTAACAGCTGCGTACCCTTCAATTGCAACAGCTGAATCAGCTGTTCCTTCTTTAGCAGGAGTATATGCAGGAATCACAGCTGCTCCTGTATCTTCCACTGTAGATCCTGATGCTAACGCTCCAGGATCAGCAAGGCCTCTTTTGATAGGAGTCTCCCGTTGACAAGATCTGACAGCTGAATCAGTTTTGTCAACAAGGTCGTCAATAAATGTTCTTCTACCCAGCGGTGGACCTCGACCACGACCCGAACCACCTGCACTGTTAGTAATTTGTGGAGTTTTGGGGGTTGGGAGGTGATCGCGTTTTACCCTCCTCGTATTCATGCGAAGCAGATCATTTCAAAAACAACCAAAAGACTGACTAAAAGCAATTATCAAATACAACTAATGACTAGTGTTTAATTTTCATCCTTCCCCGGCAACGGCGCCAAAATGTCAAGCACTCTAATTGCAGATAATTAAATATCAAACACACAGAGCGTATGAAATTTATTGTCAACCCGAGAAAGTCTTTTTATTTCAAAGGACAAGTGCACAATATATGCTTAAACACAAAACCATTAGAAGTGAATACTTTTATCTTCTATCATCCATATTCATCCCAAGAATCTATGCAATCCCAATTGCCTTCTAACTGCTATACTACAATTCTTTTCTATTATGCATCAAGAAGAAATGGTATCAGATCTAATCAACGATTGCAAGAAGGAAATCTCATTCGCATTCTAAAATAATCACTTGTCTAATCTAATCAAGCTGGGAATCATAAAGCATGACCTGAACATTACTCTAGAACTTTAATGAAAGAGATTGAAGCAACTGTTCTAAGAAACTGAATTGCAAAATATAAATCAATCAACACATAACAGGAAAGCTAATTTATAAGAGCTCCTGGGATTACGTCTCAGCTGTAGGATGAACACAGCAGTGTGAACAGAAATTGAAATATGTAAAACAAACCTGACTCAGTCGACTGTTATTCGATACCATTCACCAATCTCACGAAAATATAATCATCTACTGAGAAATCCACACAATGAATATTGCTGCTGCGTACAAAAGAAAGAACAAAGCATCACACAAGAAGAAAGATGAAATCCTAAATTAAAACAACAATCTCTGTGGAAGACGGGCCCAGTCTTCACACAGAGACGCTGGTTGAACAACACTCTCTTTAACTCAGAAGTAACTCCTTATATTAACAGAAGAATGAGTACACAGTTTCGGCTCGGCTGCTAATACAAGATAAATTAATTGTTGCTGTCCAACCCCTCGGTCGAGGCAATCCCACATATTTATACATACAATTTGCAACATCTAAACCTATAATTGGGCAGCCATGAAGATCTCTGATCTTCAGGCGCCCTAAATAATCTAGCTGTTACAATGCGTGGCAGAACTGAAATATCCAAATATGAGAGGAGTTATCAACTGTCCCAAGAGTGGCGGTCCTTCCAGCTCACAGCTGGATTTGAGCAGCGACATACTTAAGATAGCACTTTATGTTACAGCTGCCCTGCCACGACTGTGCCTTGATTGACGATTTGAGCCCTAAGGAACCTTCTACAAGCAATGGACGTCCCTTCCTCCATGACTTGTTCAGCTCCGATCTTCCTGCAGTCTATTTGTCTTACTACCTTCATAAATCGCATCATATTAGCACAAATTAAGAGATGCACAGCTTTAATCATCACAATCATAAGTATTAATACAATAAAACAATAATCGGCCATACCTTGGTAATATTGGAGAATAAGATAAGGACAATAAGTCGAATTGCCAAGGTAATTGGTGTAAGACAAGGAAAGGGAAGATAATAAATGATGGTCAAAAAGGGCCAATTCTGGGCTCAACAAGAACTGTGTAGAAATGAAAGACAACGGAAAAGTACTAACAACAGGATGTGCAAAAGAGCAAAGGGTCAAACTGGAAATAGCACGGAGGGAGTACTATGTTGTGTGCAAATAGAACAGAGGAATTCATGATCAGGAAGAGCACAACTTCATGAAGTGTTGACATGCACAACTTCATGAGGTGTTGACATCAATGCTAAAGGGGGAGATTGTTGAACTTTGGTTCTCATTGTCAATTGATGTCAAATGATGTCAAAGAGGACTCAATATCCTTGTGCTAGTTTGAAGAAGTACATCCAGATTGCAAAAGTGCATCCAATTAGAAGAAGTACATCCAGATTGCAGAAGTACATCCAGTTTGAAGAAGTACATCCAGATTGTAGAAGTAAATATAGTTTGAAGAAGTACGTAAGGTATGCGCGCAAGTTCCAATATATCTAGTCGTGACACTTCAAAGGTAATTCCAAAGATATGGATGGGCAAGTTTTGGAAGTGTGTAAGAGTCTCAGGAGCAAGAAGTGGTTGGACATGTATGCAAGTCCCGGAAGTGCGCAAGACCCACCAAGTGGAAGAAGTATACAAGTCTCAAAAGTGCGTAAGACCCACAAGTAATGGTACTTCAAGGGCGCAAAGACCACACACGAAGTGGTTCGCAAGTGCACAAGACCCACTATGCAAAGGACCAAGTATGCACAAGAACCATAAGGTGTGATACCTTAGTGGCGTAGATCATGAAAAGTGGCAGATGCACAAGCAAGCTTGATCGTGAAGCAAGGAAGAAGGGATTCTACGACCAACTTGTGGGCATACGGTCTATGCAGGCCAAGTATAAATAAGAATCCAAGTTGGAGAGTTGAAGTAAGTTTGAAAATGCGAAAGTAGTATTTCTCTAATTTGGAAAGCTTCTAATTTTGGGGTATCAATGGCTTGATGAATCGACACAACATAATCAATGGCTCGATGAACCAACAGAATGGAACTGCAAAACAGTGGAGGATGCACAGTATTAGTTGAGTTTGCAGATGCGCAGAAACAAAAACAATATGACGAAACAACACGCAGATTACAGAAGGTTATGAAATATGAGAACCAGAGTGCAGTGAAGTAAAGTGTGTGGTACAGTACAACAATTGCAAGATCCAACTATATAGAAAGTGTGTACAACATAATGTATTACAGTAAATCTAAAGAGTGTATGGATCATAGATAAGGATATTAACCCTTTATTTTATGGGGACTTACATGATTAATTGTATGGTTTCATACATTACTAAAGGTAAGACCGACATATATCCATCTTAAACCTAGATCTATCAAGCACTAAAAGGGATCCAATATTTTGATGTGTAATTTTTTTATCTTAAAGTTTTTACACGCCAGGAAAAAAATTATATCTCCAGAAATTATTTTATGAAAGGACATGAATTTTTTTAATTACTTTTTTAATTTTTTATAACATAACCTTATGTACGTTACTTTTTTATTTTTCGGTATAGTCGACATGATTTTTTTATATGAAAAAAAGACATGAATTTTTAGTATAGGGTGACATGATTTTTATTTTTTATTTTTTTTATGTTATGTTAAGAATGTTAAGAACGCGTCTCCCTCATACTAGGCTGTAGAACACCTCGCTCCTCTCGATGCAATAATTATATTTCTAAAGTTGAAAAATCTACAAGAACATTCCTATGATCAACACATACTTTCTCTAGATTAACAGTTCACCTATTCCCGACCTTTACTTCACATAAAGTTGTTCAATATCATCTCATTAATGTAATAGAACTTACTATAAACAACAATTTCAATAAGCATAGGCTTAGTATTTTTTCCAAAATAAATAACTTGGTGTATTTCTTCGTGAAGCATTTACTCACACGTAGAATTGAAAATTGTGTAAATTAATATTCAACAGGAATTATGATTAAGAAGTTCGTATTCCCTTGATGACAACATTGTGGTAAATCATGTTGATGTTGTACCTAATATTTAGTGAAATACATTTACTTAAGTCTCATGAAGTGGTGCAAATTCATATACTGACTTAGTGAGAACTGATTTATTTCAAAAGGGGTTTGGAAAATAAGATACAGAAGTGGAATTTGATAAATATTAAAAGTGGAGTAAATATTTTAGGATACCTTTAAAAGTGCATATCCTCTCTTAAAATGAAGAGATGTAGATACCTAATAAATTTCGGGATTTTTAGATGTTGATAAAGGTATTTTATAAAATAATAAAAATTTGGCCAACATTTCTTGAAAGAATGAAGTGATCAAAGAGGGTGAAGATACCGTACACTTAAAAAAAATCATATGTAACAACTCCATTTTTGGAAGGGATAGGGTACACTAAAGTCATAATTAACATTAGTTTCTTGCATGTAACATCTTATACAAGAGGCCATAATGGAAAAGGTAGAGACTCACTCATTTCATGTTTTCAAAATATGTTGTATATCTTCGAATAACAAGGCTAGTTTTGGAAATAGGTGTGGTCAAATATTTTTGGAATATGTAGGTGGATCCAAAGTCCTATCTACACATAATCATGTATGATTTAAGTGCACGGTGAAGAAAGCGGTGAAAATTTATATAATTTTATAGAATCACGGTTCCAACAAAATTCAAGGAAGGATGATCATTTTATTGCATTGAAGACAATGTGTGCTACTAAGGAGGTAGGAGGCATAAGGTGAATAAACTATGCGGTTCTAAAGAAAATGATTGTGAGGTATATTTAAAACTTCACAACACCTTTAGAAGCATGTACACTTTATAATTAATTCGTCAAGGATACCTTGACACTTAACAATTAACTCAAATGATGGTATAAAGTAATCTATAAAGTATGAATGAAACAACATTGATATACATAATAGTGGTAAAGCGGGTTACACTGCAATAAGGTAATGATAAACTTGAGGAAGAGAGGTCCATGTTGGTTATTACTCAGATAGGGTCTCGTTATTAAGTGTAGGCATCCATGTTTAACGTGGATCATAGATCTTTATGGTGTTTATAAGAGGAAGTCAAGTATATTTATGACAAACATGGAAAGACTCATCTCATAATTTGATGGTATACCAACTGAACAAACAAGGCATACTAACTTGGTAGATAAGAAAACCGGCTTGGTGGATTAGTATTAACCTATGTAATATTAATAGTTGTGTATATACTAACCCACCCCCACCCCTTTACCCCCGAGTCAAACATAGAAACTAAACAAAAGAAGACAACAAGCAGGTCTCAACAACACCAAGTACAAACTATCATTAAGGAGAAAAGGAAAAAATCATAGGAAAAACCTATCCTCATAAGAGAAAAAACTCCCATTCTTAAAAGGCCTTGGAGCTAAAAGTGAAGAAGATCTCACATAAATGCATTGAATGGCAAGTGCATGAGGCCTATGGAAACTAAAAGCTCCAATCAAGAACTATATCAAAGCTCTAAAGAGAGGGGCCAAGTAACCTCAAGGAACATGGCTAAATTAAGAAGCATAAGAGTTTTAGTTGTAGAGGCATAAGAATGGAAAACATTGACAACCACCACATGAATGCTACAGAAATATAGGTGTTGGTTAGGAACTAGAACAAATACTTCAAATAGAAGCAACCACAAACAACCATCAAAAGAGCAATGAGGCTTATGGACTCTGAAAGGTCTAGGATTATGGACTCTAAAAGGTCCAAACAAGAAGTATGGATGAAACTCTAAAGAGGGCCCAATAACCCCTGGTTGACAATGCCATCAAAATATCACATAAGAACTCAAAGCAACAAACTTCAAACTCTTGAGGTAGTGAGAATCAAATGCACACCATCCATCCTTAAGTGCAACTGAGAAAACAATAAAAACTAGACTAATCCTATAAAATGAGCCCCAACGCAAAGACCTAATTAGGTACTCATGTACAATTAAAAAAAGCAACATAAAATGAGTGTCCCTATGGATGCCAATCCATCTCACCTAAGTGCATAAGTAACTAGTCGTTGCAACCACCAAGTCAAAATAGGAATCAATGCTTAATATGAAACTCGCTTTAGAGTAAAGTTGATCTCAAACAAAATGGTGAAGCATAAAGAATCATAGTAGGAAGCATTGCACATCATTCCTTCCATGATGTTGAACTACGTGGACACAAATGATGGAAAGGAGGCCATATATGATGGTAAAAGTACAAAGGTAAAAAATGAAGGTGACGATGATGCTAAAAACCAAGCAAGAAATGATCCAAAGTGGCTGGCTCCAAGAGACTGCAAAACAAGTTGTGCTTGAACATGAATGCAAAGGCCCGTTGACACTCTAAAAATATCTACATGAGTGGCCGAAAAACCATTACTCAAAGGTATAAAAATGGAGCTACCAAAAATAAAGGCCATTATGGATATCAATCATCATTATGAATCTTAATAAACAAAGCCATGATAGGTACCCATGTCCAAGTGGGGAATCAACACATATTTATTATGTCCATGGAAAAAACAAAGATTTCAAAGATGCAAATAAGTGTGGCATGCAACCACTTGTTGAAAGAGAATGAAATGCTCTTTGCAATGCCTCATACATTAATGGAAATTAAGACTTCAATAAAAATATAAGATAAAAATAATGTCAATAATGCCTAAAACACAATAAATTGGTAAAAGAAAAATATGCCAACGACCTCTAATAACAAACTATTCCAACATAAAAACAAATTGAGAGGTAAAATGCCTTTGAAAATTGCTTGTTCCTTTAGATCCCAAAACTAGACTCGCATGAAAGGGCTCTAGTTGCATGTAAAGAAGCCAACAAATTCCACTTTTTGGATTGGTTGCATGTTGAAGACCACCTTAGCAAATAGTAGTGAATTGCCACAAACCCTAAAGCAACATTCCACCATAATATAAACTTGTATCATAATTAGAATCAGAGTGAAACTATGTTGTTAAAAAAAAACAGGCCTTTTTGAGTGTTGGTTATGATGAGTGATTATATGGAGCTTGGTTTACACTTTTTAAAGATGAAATCCAATGCCCATGTTAAAATTAATGAGATCAAGAAACCCATTCATGTGTTGTTGGAAGATATCAACCTAGATCAAATACAAGTGGATGTGAACATGAAGTATGGTGTTTTGCATGTTTAGTAGTATGAAAAAATGTGTGGGGTAATTTGGTTGATGAACACCCCACATCACAATAGAGAGAATACATCAAGAGGAGTTGAGAGATGTTAGAATCCAAGTTGTCATTGTGTGAACACCGAGATCCAAAGCTCGGGGTGCTCCAACGATTCAAGGGACAAACCACATCACGGATCTTAGTGTACAAAGGAAGTTGTTGCTTGAGCCTCACTACTGAATGGATTTCCACACAGTATATAAGCAAATCTTAACTGCTATGATGGATTGACAAACTCAACTTTTCTAATGAGTTTATTTAGGAGTAGTCTATTTATTTTATGTTTTAGACTTTTGGTGGTTTTTTGTTGGAAGATTAAAATTATCTCTCAATTGCGTAAAGAAGAAGATCCACATCGCTAAAATAAGAACAAACTCTCATGAACTACATAGTGAAACAGAGCATTGGACTTTTCTTAAAACTCTATGGACTGAAATGATCTATCATCTTTGTGAGACTATAAGTATTGAGGATGAAAAACACTTCCTCTTAGATTACCCTGTGTACACCCACATAAGAGCTCAATTTCAAAAAATTTGTTACAATATAAACCTACCCAACCTTCTATCTCATCAAAATTATATTAATTTAAGAACGCTCATCTCCAAATTTTTTAAACATAAAAATAAAACTCTAAAACAAACTAAGTAATTCCTCATTTTTCTTTTTGTAAAATCTAATAAATCCAAATTAATTTAAACGAACATTAATTATCATAACTATCATCATTAACCAACATTGTGATGAAACTTGAAAAACTTATATAGCAAACTTACTTCTCATTTATTGGACTCAATAATCTTCCGGAGTGGGTGTGGCAATCGAAATATTTAATATTTATTGTAAGAATGGTGCCTACAGGCTACGCCCATTCCAATGTTTCTTGCACCCTTCCCGGAACCACTTCTGCGATTCTTTGATTCGCCCTAAGTTGTGCACATGCGGGCAGGCCTGGAATTTGACGTTCTGTAGAACGTTTTTTCAGTTTTTAAACGTATTTGACAGGTAACTTGAAATTTAAAACGTAGAAGTTGACGTTCATGTATATTGATAACCCGTCAAAAATACTTATAGCTGTCCAACTTGCCTCGTACTGAGATATGTTAAATTATTAAAAAAATGAAAATCTCTTAACAGATTTTTGGTTTGTTAGTGAAGTTGACTTATTGTTAAACAAACTATTTAGTTTTTTTTACTATAATGAACTATCTACCCAGATCTTGTGGTAAAAAACAAGGCCAGATTCAAAAATCGATCCTCTATGAATCTGCATAAAATGTAAAATGAAAGGCACTCTGAAAACCTAACCGTCATCAAATTTTTTTTGACAGGCTGGTAAAATTTGAAATTCCAGGCCTACATGCGGGTCGCGGCTACTAGTCGTTGCGTCCATATTAACGCGTCTTTTAATAATAGAGAAGTTGGTTTAAATGTGAATAAATAAATGTGATTCGTTAATAATTTTATATTTGTAACTTAACTTTTTTAAGTGTGCAAGGTTGTAATAAGACTTTCAATTAATAATTGATTTATGAAAAATTGGATTTGGATAGTTTTTTTTTTTTTTTTAAATGGGATTTAAATATATATATATATAATTTTTTTTTTTTAATTAACTCATTTATATCCAACTAATTATTAATTAATTCATTTAGATCCAATTAATTTCAAAATAGGATAACCAAGCACCTAGCTTTTTTTTTAATATACAAAATTTAGATATTTAGCAAACTCATAAAAAACTTCAAGAATATAACGATTCTTCTTCTCATCTACTCAAGCTAATAATCTCTTATTTTAAAATCACAACTCTATATATATATTTAAATACATACTAAAATTAAGATGAATTTAATATTTTTCTATCTATGTTTTTCAATATATTAATTGATTTACACACGTCAAGCTTAGAGTTAAGAAAAATGTTCATGTTTAAATTGAGATTAGGGAAATACTTTACAATAAAATATGGGGAAGATGTTGCTATATTACATTCTTAAAAATAAATAAATAAATTATTATTATTATTATTGTTTATGTTTGATTATTATTTATCAAAAATAAAATTAATTAAAAAATTTACATTCATGTTTAAGATTGATTTATGTTGACTATAGACAAATAAAAACTAAAAACAATACCAAAATGTACATAAAAAATATTTTTTAAAATAATTTAATTAAGGATCTATGTTGATTATAGAGAAATAAAAACTAACAACAATGTCAAAATATATATAAAAAAAATATTTTTTTAAATAGTTTAATTAATACTTTTCAAAATGTACCACTCTTTTTTAAATAATTTAATTAATAGTTTTCAAAATGTACAACTGTTTTTTAAATAGTTTAATTAATAGTTTTAAAAATGTACATCAAAAGAATATTTTTTAAGTAGTTTAATTAATGGTTATCAAAATGGACATCAAATGAGTATTTTTTCAAGTAGTTTAATTAATGGTTTGCATGGGATGATTTATTATTCATGATATTGTATGGTAATTGTGTTAATTTAATAATAAAAGGAATAATATAAATCATTTATAATATTGTATGGTAATTATGTTAATTTAATAATAAAAGGAATAATAACTTTATATTAGTATATGTTTTTATATTAAATAAAAATATTAAAAATGAAAATGAAAAATATTAAAAGTAAAGAAGTTGAAAATGATTTGTTTAGTTATATTTTAAATAGTAATTTGAATAAAATTTTTAAAAAAATGAATGATTTATTAAAATAAAAATAAAAAATGTTTAAAAGTGAGAAATTAAAAATGAGTTATCATAATTTAAGGGATATTTTCTCTAAAACCTTATATTAAAATATGTTTTTAAACATGAAGGTAAATATTTGAAAGTATTACTATTACTAATAAACTAAAGTTTTAATCAAAAGAAGACACTATAAATCTATGATATATTATGAGAAGACGATTATTTAAAAGGTGAGCAATGTTCTAAATGAACACATGAATGTTTGAAGAAGTGACATCAATGTTGTCCCAACTCTATTTTCAATATGTTAATAAATCCACCATTAATTTTGGATATTTCAAGCTTGCCTTACGTTATTTCAATTGACTCTTTGTTATGGATAAATTATTCTACATAGTATAAAAATAAAAAGAATAAGTAATATTACACGCCACAACTTGGTAATGATAAATTTGGGCTAGTAGGTGTGGGTGGAGTTATTTATGACTCTGAGGGGAATAAGCAGAAGGAGTATGTCTGGGGAATTGGCAAAAAGTCAAACAGTGGTGTTGAATGGCTAGCCTTAACCAAAGGACTAGAGTTAGCAAGAAATATTGGAATAGAGGAATTGGTGGTCTTTGGTGACCTGCTAATGGTCACAAGAGAAGCGAGGAACTTGACGAAGAATCGCAAGAACCCGTCTTCTAAGATGCACTACCTCCTCAAGTGCATTGTTAATGAATTCAAAGCAATCAACTTCCTCCATGTGCTGAGAGCAAATAATCAGTAGGTGGATATTATGGGAAACAAAGGAGCAAGACTAAATTGCAGCGTCTTAGTTAGTGATCAAAATACTTATGAAAGAAACTGGATCCCCTAAGCCAAAGCCCCTCTTTAAAAGATTTGTTGGTTCTTGAAATCCTTGGATCAATGAGGATGCCCTTCCTCTAGTTGGATTTTGCGTTCAAATTGTTTTCCTCATTGTTTCAACTCTGAACTTTGCTCTTAGTTGGGTTGTATTAATGGCCAATACTTATTACAATCTCCATTTTTGGACTTCCCCCCACGCTTCATTTAATGAAAGGGTGTGTGCTTCACGCATGAGACAGATGGTCTCCATGCACGGAATCTACACGGTGGGCTTCAGGGCCTGTGTTGGTTTTAATCCCAAGTTTGGAGCGGAAAACACATAAACCTTGTTAATAATTTCACTCGGCATCTAGAGAGAAGGAACCTACATTGGATTGTGAGCATTATGGGTGATTACACCTCCGCTCTGTCCTCACCCATGGATGGTGTCTCGGCTCATCCCCCATTTCAGTGCTTGCGGTGTAGGAAATCCCTATCAAATCAGGGGATCACAAGCTAGGAAACATTTAAGATTCGATATGCGAAAGAAGGCAACCCAAAGCATGCGCGGGAAGATACTCTACACGCTCCTTGTCATTTTGATTTCCCGGGAACAGGCAAGAAACTGTTTTCTTCTACGACAAAGGGAGACTGTGGAATTTATGGCTCACACCAGATGTTCGACAGTCATTGATTAGTGAGGAGGCCAAAAATTACATCAAAGAAATGGAAGACTAGGTTCGTCTTCTCCACAATGAGAATCTGGGAATAAAGAGAGCTATCACTCGCCTCTTCTCCTTAGCCCAAGCCACTCATTCGGAGGTTAGAGTTAGCAGCAGCCAATTGAATTGGAGGGTTGTCAATCTGGTTGAAACTGTTGATAACGTTACTTCTTGCATTGTCAATTTGGACTCCAAAATCGATAATGTCAACAGAAATGTCTTTGAAATGGATGGGAAAATTGATGTTCTGAGAGCAGAAATTGGGAAAAACTTCTTGGATCTGAAAGCAAGCAACTGCTCGGTGTCAGGATGAAAGGATGAGCCATCGGCTGGAAATTTCCTCAAGCAAAAGGAGCTCAGTCGTCACTCATAGTTTTTATGATCCTTGGTTTTTTTTAACTTTGATATTTTGTAATGGTTTTCCATTGTATAAGTCTTATAGTATCACCTAGTTATGGTTCTAGGATAGTGCTTCAGGAATAGGTGAAGTGTAATTTAGGAGCAATTTTGTGTCATTTTGTTAAAAACGGATGTAAACCAGAAATCCTTCTGGACAATAAGATAAATCATCTTTTGCAGCAATGTTTTGTTTCTGTCTCTTCCTCCTCAGATAGTTTGTAAGGAGATATAGTCTCCATATACTAGGAAATTTTCATGATAGTTTTAGAATTGTAAAGGACGAACAAGGAGTCATGGATGTAGTCCTACTCTGGGAACAGTCTTTCCTCGGAACACTTTAATTTTTGTTGTTTTATATAATCAAAAGCTCCTAAACCGTTTCTGTTAAAAAGAAAAAAACTTGGCAATGATAAACAAGGGAATGAATATAAATGTCACTTTAAGGGGAAACCTCTTTTACACTTTATGTTTACAAGTAATTCTTGATGATCTCTAAAATTATATCTCCTTGGTACATATAGGAGAAAAAATGTAGAATTACAAAAATGAGCCTAACCGACCCCATAATGAGAACAAAAGAATAACAATAACAATGAAATGACCAAAGGTTTATGACTTAGCATGCCCCACCCCTTCAAACAAGTGTTTCCCTAAATGCTTGATTAGACGTTCTTCCATTTGATGAGGTACTCAATGATAACCTAGTTTTGTAGTTTCTCAATTCATGTTCCAAGGATTGTTTCAGGTTCTAGTATGATTTTCCCCTCTTCGTCAAGCTTCAAAAAAGTAGCTTGAACTAGGATTTAGTCACTAATTACCTTCTTTAAAGAAGAAACATTGAACACTATATGTACACGTGAAGATTGAAGCAACTTCAATTTGTAAACCATACTACCAATCCTTCAATAAGAAGGAAATGACCAAAGGTTTATGACTTAGCATGCCCCGCCCCTTCAAACAAGTGTTTTCCTAAATGCTTGATTAGATGAGTATGGTTTTATATGAAAACATCATTTTCCAAAATGGCATCTTCTACTAGCAGGTTCTTCCATTTGATGAGGTACTCAGTGATAACCTAGTTTTGTAGTTTCTCAATTCATGTTCCAAGGATTGTTTCAGGTTCTAGTATGATTTTCCCCTCTTCATCAAGCTTCAACAAAGTAGATTGAACTAGGATTTAGTCACTAATTTCCTTCTTTCAAGAAGAAACATTGAAATTACATGTACATGTGAACATTGAAGCAACTTCAATTTGTAAACCATACTACCAATCCTTTTCAACACCTTATAGGGACCATAGTACTTGGGTGCTAATTTATTGTCCTTCTTTTGTTTCTCAAGGGACGTGCTTGTATGGATAGGACCTCAGAAATACCCAATACCCAACTTCAAAGTGTTTTTCATTGCAAATATACTTATTGTTACATCCTATTTTGCGTTATCACCAAATTGTTGATCAATAGTTGGAGAACCTCTTTTTGGTGCTCAATGAGATCCTCCATTGCTTGAACCTTAGTTTCCCCTCTCAAGGGTTCTATCATGGATGAAGAATTAAACTCAAATAATTCCATAAACATGGAGATTTGGGATGACATATGGATGGAAATTTTATACCAACTCTTTGCCAAAGTTAAACCATTTCACCCATTGTGATTGTTTATCCCATGCAAGGAAATTGAGATAACTTTCTAGAAATTTATTCCCAATATTAGTTTATCCATTAGATTGGAGATTGTAAGAGGAGTTGTGATCCAATCGAGTGCCCACACAAGAAAATCCAATTGAGTGCCCACACAAGAAAATAAGTTAGTCTGAAAATTATCTTGAAAAATGGATCTCTATCACTCACAATAATATGTAGGTTTCCATGTAGTTTTTAAACCATTTCCATGAGTATTTTTGTTATTGTTCTTTCTTTAAAAAGGTGTGAAATTGCAAAAAAGTGGGCATACTTTGTGAGTCTATCCACCACCACATGATGACATTCTTCCCTTTTGACTTTGGTAGGCCTTTCATAAAATTCATTAATACCTCCCCCAACATTGATTTGGTATGGATAATGGTTCTAGAAGACCCGGATGTTAACTATCCCTACTTTATCTTGTTAGCAAACCAAACATTCTACCACAAAATTTTGAACATTAGTTTTAGGACCTTCCTAGGAAAAATACTTCTTGATCTTGTGGTAATTTTTCAAAGTTCTTGAGTATCCCTCTACAGGAGAAGTGTGTTGTTCCAAAAGCATTTGAGTTCAAAATTATTACATATATAGATATATGTAATCCCCATACCAAAGTGAATAATTATTCCATGCAAATTTATTTGATGCAATAGGCTCATGTTTTAGGGGTTGAATGAGCTTCCATGCCTTCTATTCCTACCTTTCTATCCTTGGCTCTTCCACCCAATTAACTTTTAGAATAGAAATCACACAAACTAATGCCTCTGTGTAGAATATAAATAACAAAAAGTATTACCTTTGTTTAGAATAGAAATAACACAAATTAATGCCTCAATGTCTTTTTCTTTTCTTGAAAGTGCATCTACCACCACAATTTGTTTCCCTTTTTTAACATAATTTCAAAGTCATAATCTAGAATCTTTGTAACCCATTTTCTCTACTCTTCTAAATATAGGCATCATTCCAATGATTACTTCACACTATCATGATATGTTTTTCCCTTGAATTTTCTTCCTATTGATTAAGGACGTCATGGTTTAATTACATGTAGCATGACCAACATTTCCTTCTCATAAATGGGTTTGAGTAAGTTCTTCCATTTAAGTTGGTGGCTTTCAAAGAAAAGGAGACTTCCTTGTTGCATTAAAACTACACCAATGTCATTCCCTGAGGCATCACACTCTACAATAAAGGTTTTTGTGAAGTCAAGTATGGTCAGGACGAGAGTTACACACATTAAAACTACACCAATGTCATTCCCCGAGGCATTAAAAACGTTGTTAGATGTGTTGTTATTCGGCCATAGTTCTTGACAAGCTTGCATTAATATCCTATCAATCCTAAAAATCATCTAAGATTTTTCAATTATTTGAGAATTGGCCATTCCAACAAAGCCTTAATTTTGTAAGGGCCTGGACTTTAATGCCTCATGCGATACTATATGACCCAAACATTCCACTTAAAGTCCCCCGAAGGAACACTTGGAAGGCTTTGCATATAGTTTTTTCTCCTCCAATTGTTCGAGTACTATGTCAACATGTTGAACATGCCCTTCCCAAGATGTTATGTAGATTAGTATATTATCAAAAAATACTAACACAAATTTTCTAAGGACTTGAAAATGGAATTCATACCTTCTAATTTCACATGGCATTGATCCATCAAGATTTCACCCATTGTGGAAATTCCCATCTGAGTTTGAGTCATTTATTAGTCCCAATGTATTTGATCATCCTTTTGGACCAACTATTGATCGTTGCCTTAGTAATTCATTGCCTCACCAACTAACAAATAAAATGCGAGCCCCTCCTTGGGTGAGAGAAAATATATCAATGATAAGAGTGGAATTCCATTCCCACGTCAATATTATTTTCCTTATATGAATGTGTATTAGTAAGCGAAAATAAATCATTAAAAACTCATAATGGCCTTCATATGTTCTAAATCTTGTTTTGAGGATGTCTTATTCCCTAATTCTAATATGATGATATCCTAAATAGAGATCTAAATTTGTAGAGTAAATTTCTCCTTGCAATTCATCTAACAAGTCATCAATGGCAAGAATATGAAACTTATCTTTAATGGCAATCTTTGTTGAGATCTCTATAATCCAAACACATAAGCCATGAGCCAAGCTTTTTGTAAATTATCACCACCAGTGAAAAGAAAGCACCTTTTCTAGGTAGAACCATGCCAATCTCTAACATTTATTTAACCATATGATTAGTCACTCTTATGAGCATAGGAGTATCTGTAAGGTCTAATGTTTGGAGGAAGGCTCCTTGGAATCAAGTGAATAACATGATAATTCTTTCATGTAAGAGGAAGAAATTTGAGCATATCCACAAATACCTTGAAATGGTTGTCCATAACTTTTTGGAGATCTACGAGAATAAAGGGTTTAGATGTTTGAACATATAGTGAGAACAATTGTGCAATTACACCATGGTGTCCATTTTTTTAACAATTTTATCAACTTCATACAGGTCCTATATTTATACACAAATTGTGGAGAACCTACAACAATTAATTGATGAAATGAACGATATATCAGAACACATAATATTTTTATTGATCGCAGGCCACTTCGAGGGGGAAGCATCCTTTGAGCAATCTCAATACAATTAACTCGTGGATGCCTTCATTGGACTCGACGTAAACTTATATACTAAGTATATGCACCAATACTATGGATCAATACCATGGAACATATAATACTATGGGGTAATACAAATTATGGATCAATACCATGGAACATATAATACTACAGGACGACTTACAAAGAATTTGCGTCCAACAAAAATATACTAACAAAGTAAAGAGAAGGGTTGACACGGGTTCCTAACATCCCCTCTCCCTTAGAAAAAGCTTTGTCCTCAAAGCTTTAGATGTGGAAATTGTTGTTGAATCTGAAGGAGTGGTTCCCATGTAGCATCCTCTGGTTGCATTATGTGCCACTGAATTAATACCTTTGTGATAGATCAAGAGCAAAGCTGACAAGTGCGCCGATTGAGGACGGCCTCCGGATCTAAAAGGATGGATCCTTCATTATCCTGTTCTGGTAAAATAGTTTGTCCTCTGATGTTGGTGCCAAGAACTTTCTTCAGACAAGAGACATGAAATACTCAATGAATGCGGGAAGAATGAGGAAGTTCCAATTTATAAGCAACGAACCCAATCTTCTGAAGAATCTTATATGGCCAATATAACTTTGGAGCGAGCTTATGACGCCCTTTGAGTTTCAGGGAGGATTTCCTATAAGGTTGTAGATGAAGAAAAACCATATCACCTACTTGAAAAGTGCACTTAGAGCGGTGTTGATCGGCTTGTTGCTTCATTCAATTTCTTTCCATGTGAATATTATCTCGCAAAATGTGAAAAATCTGATCGTGGTTTCGAAGGACCATGTCAACTTCCTGAACTGGTGAACTGCTGGGGTTGTATGGAAGAAGAACTGACAATGCTTGACCATATACTGCTTCATATGGAGTCATTTTAGAGGTAGTGGGGTAAGAGGTATTGTACCACCATTCGGCAAGAGGGAGCCACTTTTCCCACTGATGTTGTTGTTCAGAGGTGAAGCAACGAAGATAAGTTTCCAAACATTTATTGATAATTTCAGTCTGACCATCTGTTTGTGGATGATACCCTGAACTCATCTTTAGTTTGGTGCTAGTGTGGTGAAATAGTTCTGTCCAAAAATGACTGATGAAAGTTGCATTACGATCCGAGACAATGGAAGAAGGGATTCCATGAAGACGAAAGATCTGGTCCAGGAAAATTTGTGCAACTCAGGAGTTTGTATAGGGATGACTGAGGGCACAAAAATGACTATATTTGGAGAGGCGATCAACCAAAACCAAAATCATTGTCTTCCCTCTAGATTTAGCGAGCCCTTCAATGAAATCCATAGAAATATATGTCCAAATACATCTAGGGATGGGAAATGGTTCAAGAAATCCTGAAAGGAGTGTCATTTCACCCTTATTGCACTGGTAGGTATCACATTCAACCACCATCTATTGAATTGTCCTTTTCATTCCCCGCCAAAAGAAGTTACGTTTTGCCCGCTCATATGCTTTGAGGAACCTAGAGTGCCCTCCCAATGGAGAAGCATGGATTTCATAGAAGAAAACCTATTGAAGATCTGTGCTCTGGGGAAGCACCAAACCACCCTTGTATCTCAAGGAAGCACCATCCCAAGATTAATGCGGTGCAGCAGAAGGTTTGTTGGCCAAGCATTGGATGATTTGAGATAATGAAAAGTCATTGACATAGCCCCGTTGAACAGATTGCAACCAATTTGGAATAGGCATAGAAATAGCGGAAAGAGAAACTTGGTCATCAAATGTGCGAGAAAGAGCATCCGACACAATATTTTCCTTACCCTTCTTGTAAGTGATCTCATAGTCATAACCCATGAGGTTTCTAACCCATTTCTGTTGTGCTGGGGAGGATACCCGTTGTTCCAGGAAATATTTCAGACTCTGGTGATAAGACTTGATGAAAACATGATTCCCTAATAGGTATGGGCGCCACTTCTGTACTACATGCAAAATAGCCATCATTTCCTTCTCATATGTAGAGGTAGCTAAATTCTTACCGGAAAGGGATTTGCTGGTGAATGTAATGGGATGCTCATCGTGAAGGAGAACAGCACCATGTCCATTGCCGCAAGCATCAATCTCAATAGTGAAGGGCTTGGAAAAATCGGGCATAGCTAGAATAGGTGTAGTACACATAGCTTGTTTTAGTTTTTCAAATGCACACTCAGTAGCATGGGTCCATGTAAAAGCATCCTTTTTCAATAGAGTGGTTAATGGAGCTGCAATGTTCCCATAATCCTTAACAAACTTGCGTTAGTATCCAGTCAATCCCCAAAAACCACGAAGGCTCTTGAGTGTCTGAGGAGGTGGTCAATTTTTCATGGCATCTATTTTGGCAGGATCCACGCAAACCCCTTGTGCTGAAATAATGGGCTCAAGATATTGTACTTCCTCCTGTCCAAAAACACATTTAGATTTTTCGGTGAGGAGATGATGATCAGAGAAAAGTTGCGTTACAAGATCTAGATGCTGGAGATGCTCAGCCCATGTTTTACTATAGATGAGGATATCATCAAAGAAGATTAGAATGAATTTCTACAAGTAGGGCCGGAATATTTTATTCATCAATTCCTAGAATGTGGAAGGAGAATTAGTGAGTCCAAAGGGCATGGCCAAAAACTCATAGTGGCCATCATGTGTGCGAAAAGTTGTTGTAGGGATATCATCCTCATGAACCCGAATTTGATGATACCTAAAACGAAGATCCAACTTGGAGAAAAATTCAACACCATGAAGATCATCAACAACAAGAATTGGAAACTTATCCTTGATTGTGAGGTGATTAAGTTCTCGGAATTCAATGCAGAGGCACCATGACCCATCTTTTTTTCGGACAAGAAGTACTAGTGAAAAAAAGGAACTAGTACTAGGGATAATAATACCTTGCTTTAGTAAGTCCCAAACGAGCATATCAATCTCTGTTTTTTGGTGAAATGGGTAGCAATAGGGCCTGATGTTGGGAGGAACGCTACCGGGAAGGAGCTAAATACGATGGTCCTCTGGTATTGAAGGTGGCAATCCCATTGGTTCAAAAAATACACCTGTATATCTATCCATAATTTGTTGTATATCCAAAGGAGTAGTGGAGACTGCTGATGGTTGCATCTGAATGGAATGGATCTGAGCGATGACACCATGTGAACTCTTCTTAAGGATATTTTCCATGCGATGTGAACTAATTATGCTAAGAGACCCTAGTTGTAATCTTATCAATGTGTGTTTTTTCCCATTGATTGAAAACTTCATCCAAAGTCCAGCAAAATCCCATAAGATGGGGCCACGTGTGCGTAGCCATTGAGCGCTCAAAACCACATCACATCCACCTAAGGCCAAGGAAAACATGTCGGAGAGCAGTTTATAATCTCCCATAGAGATACGCACATTGCGACACTTACCCTTGCAAGGTAAGGTGACCCCATTGGCAACCATGACTTCAAAGTTGGAGCAAGGATGGACAAAACAATCAGCCTATTTGGCGATCCGAGGGTAAATGAAGTTATGCATGCCACCATAATCAATGAGTATTGTAAGAGGGAGCTTCTTGAAGTAATCCGTGACCCGCATTGTTTGGGGGGGGTGAATCCGGCTAAAGCATGGAGAGATATCTCTAGGTGGTCGTCCTGAGATGGAGGGTCAACAAGCGGCTGTTGAATGTCGACCTGATCATCTATTGTATATGGAGCTTCTTCACCAATTTCAAAGGCAGGCAGAGAATCCACATCCAAGAGATAGAGCTTTTGCTGAACACGTCTATGTCCTTGAATGAATTTCTTATCACAATTATAACAAAACCCTTTTTCTCTACGTGCCCGCATCTTGGCTCCAGACAAATTCCTGATAAGAGTTGATCGAGGAGATGGCGCGATGGGAGGTCATTGGGAACCCACATTTCTGAAGGGAACAAAAGTGGGTTTGAAGAACTATTGGGCTACGATCTTGTCCTCTGCCAACTTAGACAACCCCATGGATTCCATCATTGTGTTTGGACAGAACACTTTGACCTCAGATCAGATTGCATCCTTTAGACCACTGATGAAACAACTCCTGTAGAATTCATCAGCCAATCCTTCTGTATGATTGGCTAGTTTCTCAAATTCTGTCTGATACTCTCTCGCAATGCCAATTTGGCGAAGTTTAGTGAGTGCTCCTGTGAAGTCATCAAAATCACTAGGACCAAATCGTTGCAAAAGGAGCTGGCAAAAATCTGTCAATTTTGTCTCTTCATGAGCCTTAATGTACCAACAGTACCATTGAAGGGCTTCCTGTTCCAAATGAAAGGATGTAAGTGGAACTTTGTTGACATCAAAAGTATTATCCAGAATGAAATATTGTTCTGCCCAGTATATCCATCCAGTCAGATCATTACCATTGAAGCGAGGAAAATCAAGCTTCGGCCCACGAAAATTGTTGGAAGAAGAGAACCCATTGTCTGCAGAAGACTCTGATTGGTGTTTATTATTCATGGCTGAATGCTCAAGATGGAGGCCGAGAAATTTTTCATCCAGATCTTGGAGTTTGGTTTTGAGGGCTGCAAGTTCTTCCTCCATGGTTTTTTCCCTTGGGCGGGTGACCACCATAACCATGAGAGTTTTTTTTTTTTGAATGGGTAGAAAAACAAAAACAGAAATTGTTTTAGTAAATGAAAATTCGGATTTGGGAAAAACTTTGAGGGGTAATTGGGATTTGACTAGGTTTTGGACACTTTTGAATGGACGAGAAGCAGAAAATTAGAATTTCAGAAGTGGAGTGAAAGAATGGGAAATTTTTTCAAAGAGGGACAAAGAAGCAGAAATAGGAAATGAACACTGTGGAAAAATTTGAAGGCGATTGGGTGAAAATCAAAGAAGTTATGGAAAACCCTAAAAATAGACAAATGTGGGATTTATGGCTTCGGGAAGTGGAATTTGAGATAGGGTCCTCAGGAATGAAATATGTAGAATGGAATTGCAGGGGTGTTAGTGAAGTTTCAAGGGAATCAGAGTGAAAACAAAGATGATATGGCGAAAAAATAGTTTTTTTTTTTGGATCAACAACGGCGTGGAAGTGATCGACAACAGAATGGATCTGCAATGACGTGGAAGTGATTGGCAACATAATGGATCTGCAACGGAGTGGAAGTGATTGGAAACAGTTCTGGATAGATTTAATCTGTGATTTATCAGTTGGCAATAGATATGGACCCCAAGTATGCACGAATTCTGAAAGGTTCAGGGGATTCACTCGACCACCAATGTTGTCTAATGGCTTGCGTATTGGGGCAGCACCCCTCACTCCATGACTCATGTAAAACTAATAACCTCTTTTCCACAAACGACAGCTCTTGGTTTACCTCACGGGTGGGAACCGGTCAATCAGGTAGGGGTCATTGCCCTTTTCGCTGGCAGGTCCTCTCAATGGGCCAGCTACTTCAGGGTTCTTGTGGTACTCCTCACAATGATTTTTAGGGCTTATGCCCAATTACTTCCCACAGTTAAGAGGATAGGGACGATTCTCGGATTCGAACCTGTAATTGATAGGAACAAATACATATGCGAAATTTTTTTTGGTAGAAATTCCACCCAACGACCCCAAGAAAGTGCTATGATACCAGATGTGGAGAACCTGCAACAATTAATTGATGAAATGAATGATATATCAGAACACATAATATTTTTCTTGATCGCAGGCCACTTCGAGGGGGAAACCTCCTGTGAGCAAGCTCAATACAATAAACTCGTGGATGCCTTCATTGGCATCAACACAAACTTATATACTAAGTCTATGCGCCAAAACTATGGATCAATACCATGGAACATATAATACTATGGGCTAATACAAACTATGGATCAATACCATGGAACATATAATACTACAAAATGACTTACAAAGAATATGTGTCCAACAACAATACACTAACAAAGTAAAGGGAAGGGTTGACACGGGTTCCTAACACAAATAGATGTCCAATGTTAATTTGTCAATTCAATATTTGTTATGATAGATAATACAAACTTATCTTAATTTAGGGAAGGAGATTTAGGACCATTTTCACAACAACCATTTCAAGTTACACCCAATGGGCACCAATTTTTGCATCAAAGAGGCGCATTCTACAGCCCAAAAGAGGGATGTGTAACTCATTTTGTGCTCACCTAGGAGCTGACACATGTCCTTTTAAAAAAAATATAATATTATAAAAATAAAATGTCGGCTCGAAATAGATTTAAAACATTTAAGACAACATATATGTAAAACTACACAAATTATATAAATTAAAACAATAAACATTGCATTACACACTTAAATAATGCCGAGAGTGCAAATGTTGAGGAAGGGTTTGTACCTTGAAAGATTTGATCCCTCTCGACACTTGATAGATTCCCTTTTAAGATAGATCTATGCTTATGTAAAACAATGAGATTTTATTTAAGTTAATTAAAAACCAAAATGAAATTCATTACCAAAACAATTGACAATACTTGTATAACATTGCTTCACTTTCACACTTAAGTGGCTAAAAGGATTCATCAAGAATCAACCATTAACATAAGCACACAAGTACTTGTAATCATAATATTACACTTAGAGTCATGTTGGTTCTATTATTATATAAATGTTTTTAAAATAACAACTTCTCAATAAATTATTATATAAAAAAACCATTAATTAAGTAATAATTTTGATATATGTAATTAAAAAATAAAAATAATAAATTATTATTTAAATTTTTTTATTATTAATTTTTAATCTTAACGACGAGCCACAAACTCCCATGACACTTATAAAGAATTAAGAGATTAAATTTCGTATATCAAAGTGATTGAAAAGATTACAATTAAACACCCTATTTCACTATGAAGCATTTTATGAGCATAATGTTGAGTAATGAAATTGGTCATACAAATCTTGTACCTTGAAATATCACTACTAACAATTTTAAACACATGGATTCATGGATTCCACTCTTAGCATTAGCAATAATATTCATTTAACATGAAATTTCTAGTATAAATGTGTAACATCCCAATGGATCACAAATACATGAAGTGATGAAAAAACTAAGGAAATTGCAAGGCTCATCAAAGTTCAATTTTCCTTTTTAAACTAGCTTTAGTAGAAATATACATTTTTTTATCTCTTAGATGGGTTAATGATCTCTTTATAATATATTATTTTTCTCTTATGCTCTTTGATTAATGCACTATGATTTCTCTTTAAATTTAAAGTTGTGATAATATCTTTAATGGTATCAATATTATGAAGAGTGGCCTCCTCTTTTATTCTCCATTAACTAAGAATTAACATCTTATGTCATCCCCTTTTAAGTTGTAAGTGACTTTCATTGGGATTTGAACCAATGATACAAAGCCTCTTGCCTTTCATAATAGTTATTGTATGTTTGTACATTAGATACCTAATCATAGTCATACTCTCAATTCATAGAAAGGCAATATCTAAAAAGAGGATACGATATACATATCTCTTAAATATTTTAAATTATAAAAAATATTTTCTCAATTTTCATTTAAAATTATTTATAAACTATGTAATCTCAAACTTCACGTGCACAAAAGTAACCAGTAACAAATACCTTAAAAAATAATTTATTTTTTAATTAAAAAAACATATTATTTACCATTATTTTTAAAATCAAAATAAATTTCCAGCATCTATTAATTATTTTCTCAAAATTATAATTCCATTTCAACTTATAAAAAAATATAAATGAACTTTTTAAAATAATTATCATCCTGCAAATAATTACAAGCAAAGTTTCCTCGGATGACACTATGAAGAAGACAAAGCGACCAAGCGAATAACATCTCATCGATTATAAGTGTCTCATAAACAAAATTGAAACAATGGGTGTGGAAAATGGGGCCATGGATGTAACCATAAGCCTTGACATTTTGGCATTTTCGGAAACATAATCATAAATTATGTTGACGGTATAGCCTAATCATGGGTTCATATGTTTTTAATATAATATTACGTGCACTTAAAGTGGATGCATATGATTTTAATATAATATTACGGGCAAGTAAAGTTAATCATTGTTTTTAACATAATACTACGGACATTTAAAGTTCATCATTGAAATTTTCATTTTCTTTATAAAATCTTTTTAAAGTAAGAGCTTATATTACTGAAGAGCAGAAAATATATAGTGATGGTTACAATCATATTTAGCCTAGGCAACCAAAATAGTGTAGTCCATATCCAAATATCGTTCAAAAAACTTTATTGCCCACATGGTTCATAATTTTACAAAATGCAATTGCTTCCTTTGACAACATTTAACAAAATGAGCATCTAAGCACTATCGGCCTATAAGTCAAACCAATAACATAATAGACACTTAAGTAAAAAACAAACAAACTATAAAACTTTTACTCGATAGAGGAACCATCCTTTCGCTCTTCAGGAAGACTGCTTGCGTGTGTTGGTGTTGGAGGAACGATGATGGGAGAACAGAATGAATGGGCTTCCATGCCTGGGGGTTGAGTGTGGATGTCCAATAGAATTTGCTGAGTGCGCACTAATTGCTCCATGTGAAAATGCATATCTACTATATCCCTTCTCATGTCAAAGGTCAATTTAATTTAATTTCTTCTCCTTCACACGTTTACAACCAGGGCCCTCACACGGAGGGAAAACCTGAGCCTAGAGAGGGGGAGGAACCAAGGGAGGGATTTGCGGCTTCTCCAGGCTGATATGAATAGAGTAGTTGAATTTGTGATCTTCCTTCCAGTCAAGAAAGGTGACTAATTTTGAAGGGTCAAAGTGAGGGGGCATATCTGCCTCTTCCCAAATAACTTGACAACTCCAAGGTTTATGTTTCTCTTTCGAGGGCATATTTTTTTCTTGCAGCTTCATCTTTGTTTGCATACTCGCCTCTTCTTCCCAATGTTGCATTTGCATGTCATTTCTCACCTCCATCCTTTCTTCAAATGATAGATTTTTTTCTTTTGAACAATCCAACACTTCGTCGTTACTTTCTTGCATTTCCTCGCTATCGGAATGTGCCTCAGGTGAGTTCGCCACTTTTTTGTGGTGGGATCTCCCTCAAGCCCAAGCCCTATGATGAGGTCTTCCTTTGTCCCTGTAATGCAACATTCCTAGAATGTGATTGCACTCGTATTGTTGCAGAGGGGGGAAAATTAGTGCACCAGTTTTCCAATTGAGCCAAATATGACACTCAACTTTCTCCAAGAATGCCATAAATGGGAGTAAGACCTCAGTGTTATGATCTCCTGGCATCATGATGAAGATCTAAACCAATGTAATTTTGAAATTGAATGAGTGATCCATTTGGTCCATGTTCCAAATCCCTCCCACATTGTGAGTACTATGGATATTCCCATTGAACGGGATGAGGGGACTCCCCTCTTTAAATGCTCCAACTTTTGTGTTTGCATTGCAATGCTAAGTGGCAAGGAAACTACATGGAATCTGCACTATCTTGTTCGTGGTGTGAATGCAACGACACACCACTTGGGAAGTATTTATAAATATGTTAACTATATTTAATTTTTATTTTTAAAATGTTTCGAGGATTTTGTAATTATATTTTATAATTTTATTTGTAAGTAAGCTATATTATATTAACATAATATACAAAAAGGGTTACAATATCCACCAACCTGATAGCTTTTCATGTCGGTCTGAAACAGTCTTCTACGAAAGTCTAATAAACCATATAACAAGCATTCCTATGACCCCTCCCCTGAAGAAGAAAATAGAGCCTACAAGCTAAACACTAACCATTGTTTCCCTTCCTGATGAAAGGATACATATCCCATAGGCCCGGCAACATCGATGCTTTCCATATCACCGATTTCATTGCCCAAACCGAAAAGAACATACCCAAGCAAAAAAAAAAACACTGACCAATAACACTAAACAAACAAGAAAAGCAAAAATAGTGAGGCTGAACCACCAACCTTAAGGCATGGTGTTACCCAGTTCTAGAGGAAATGAACTTTCGTTGCGCATCCCTCCAGACTGGTGAGCGCTTGCCTCCTGCATCCCATACCCCACTGCGTCAACATACCCCATTTTCGGGAGGAAAGGGATCCCCAACTCCTTCCCAACAACATCGATATTCATGTGCGGCAATCGCATGTCCGAATAGAGCTCCTTCCAAAACGCCACCAAGACATCATCCGCTCGCTTCTTCTCCTCACGTTCCAACAAAACTCTACTGAGCATGCTTTTCACAACCCAGTATAGGGTGATGGTCCTTTCATACAGCCTGGGACAACCGCATGAGGACCCATGGTCTTGAATCCAAGGTTCCAACGTTTCCTTCTCCATAGAAGGTCCCACAACTTCCACCTCCCACCACACTCCTTGTTCCAACATTTCCACATCTGCCTGAATCGATGGAGGGGTCGACGAATGGTAGTTCCAAGCAACTTGATCCTCCCGAAGTTGCTCGTAGCTCACCTTGTGCCACCCCCTAGCTTCCATTGCTCCCCTATTCACCTCAATATCCATAACACACTCAACCCCCAGACTCGACACATCGTCGACACTAGCCTTGCTACGAGAAACCTCTCTGCCACCCTGCATGATGCCCAAAAGAACCATCCCTTGGAGAAGGCACAAAAAGCAGCAAGGACCAGAGGCAACGAGCAAACCATCGTAGGAAAAAACCCCAAAAATAGTAATTCCCAACCTCCTGTCTCCCAGTTTATCAACAATTCCCCCACCAAAATCCATAATGGATACTGTCCTTTCCCACCTGCAGATCGTATAGTCCATCACCTCAGCCTCCCACAAACTAACTCTTCACATGAGCCTGTTGAAAAGTTACGTAGGAAGTGTTTGTCCATTCATTGGTGCCTTGGGGTGGACAAGAACACTTTAAATGTGGTCCCTAGCATATTTTATAAAGTGAGATTGACTTTATAATTATAAAGTCACTTTATAAAATAAAGTTGAGTTATAAAGTTTTAAATGTGATTTTAATGAGAATTAAAAGGTGGGTGAGTATTAATGTCTCATTTAATATTTAAAAAGTAAGTAAATGCTTTTTAATGATAAAAGTGATATTTAATCTTGGCCTTAGATCTCATCTATTTATGTTTTAATCTTGGTTATTGGATTTGAAGATGGAGGTTACTCAAACAAAAAGGATAGGGAAAGGAAAACCTAATTCATTATTCACTTTTGTTTGCATGATTTTTGGAGAGAAGAAGAGCAAGAGAGGAGAAGTCGATTGTGAGAGAGAGAAGACAAGCCCTTGCACATAAATCGAGAAGGTTGGAAAAGGGCACGAATTTCAAGAGACCAGGCACATATTTCGAGACAAGGTAGTACAGAATCCATACAACAGAAATCCGTACAGCAGCATGAATGTCAAGATAATGGCAGCACATTTTTCGAGGTCCATACAACATTAAATGCAGTCCGTACATGCACGTTTTTCAAGGAAACATGTACAAAATTAATGTGGGTTGTACAGGCACAAAAAAAGAGGAAGGACAACAACATAGAAATTGAGAAAACCAGTCGTACAGTCCACACATGCAAGTCTGTACAGTCTGAGATTTGGCACTATTTTCGAGGCAACGATACAATTCTGTTAGTGAGGTGCTGACACGAAATTCGAGACAACGGGGATATAAGTAATGTTGTAAAATTTGAAATTTGTCTTTAAAAGAATAAAATCTCTCTCTTAAATAGGTTTTCCCTTAGGGGTTTTATCCTGGATCGTTTTGGTCAAAAATACCGAGTCAAAATTTTATGTGTATGGTTGTTATATTTTTCTGAGTAAGAAAAGTTAGGCTGCAAATTAATTTTCTGAGTTGTTTAGGTTGAAAGAATTTCATGTGTTTCAAGCAAAAACAATTTTTATATATGTGAAGTATATGCATGTTGGGGTTTGGGCATTAAACTACATGCAGAGAAGTTTTACAACTTGAAACCGGGTTGGGGTTCTAAAACTTTCATGGTATCAAAGCTGAGATAAAGGGCATAAATAAAACACTTAGAAAAATTTCAGAGTTGAGAAAGAAGAGGGTTTGTGAAGAAAACATATTCTTGAACAGGTGGTAGTCATGGTCACTAGAATTAGACTAGAGTACAGGTTGGATGGGGCTGCAAATTTTAGCCCATGGAATGCTAGGATAATGTTGATACTGGAGGAGAATGAACTATGGGAAATAATGTATAGTACAACAACAAACCCAATCACAATTCCTATCGATTCTACAGATAGGGATGCCTTTATGAAAAAGGATGTGAAAACAAGAAGGATCATTCTTGATTCCGTGAAGGATCATGTGATCCCACATATTTTAGCAAAGGCTCATGCCTTTCAGATGTGGATAGCTTTAACTAATATTCACCAAAGTTCGAATGAAAACAAGAAAATAGTGTTGAGGGAAAAGTTGAAGAGTGTTCACATGAGTAAGGGTGAAGGCATGGCTTCCTACCTTACTAGGATCACGCAGGTGAGAGATGAACTTGAAGCTGCTGGGGAGGTTGTATAGGGAAGTGAGTTGGTGAGAAAAAAATTAAATGGCGTGACACAGCCATGGGGTGTCTTCGTACAGACTGTGGTTGCTCGTGAGCATATGCCTTCTTAGGATCGTCTCTGGGATGACTTCGTATAGGAGGAGACTCAGAGAGGATATATACAGGGTAGTTCATCACATAACAGGGAGGATGAGGACAATGTAGCGTTGGTAGCAAAGGGAAAGAAGAAGAAGTTCAAGAAGGGTCCTAAGGGTGGGGCCAAACAACACACTAGTGAGAAAAAGAAAGACATGAGCAAAGTCAAGTGCTTTTCTTTCCAGAAGTTTGGACAGTATGCTGGACAATGTCCAAACAAGAAGAAGAAGGGACAACAAACGACAACAACAACATATATTGATGATTTTTCTTCACATTTTGAGGGAGATTTTTCTCTCTATGCTAGTTGTATAGAGAGGGTATCTAGCACCAGCAGTGATGTGGAGGAATAGATTCAGTATTCTCTATTGGTTGGCCATTCGTTGAGTGCTTCCACCACTCTTTCCACTTGGTACATTGATAATGGGGCTTCTAGCCATATGACAGGTGTTCGAGATATGTTCACTGAGATGACTGAGACTAGCTTGAGTCTAGAGGTAGTGTTGGGTGATGACACTGTTGTGAGAGCATTTGGGAAAGGGACTATTACCTTTCAGAGGGAGTACATGCAGTCCATGACATTGAGGGATGTCTTGTATGTCCCCGGGTTGAAGAAGAACCTTGTTTCAGTTTCCACTATTGAGGACAAGGGATTTGGAGTATATTCCCTAGATGGGAAAGTGTATGTTTTTCCCAGAGAAGCAGGACCGTCTACTTCATGTTCCATTGAGTTAGATGTGGGAAACTATACAAGCTTCTATTCCATCCTCATCATGCATTGGCCCATACTAGCAGTAGCAGCGAGATGTGTGAGTTGTGGAATAGGAGGATGGACCACCTTCATCATTCAGATTTGAGATTGATGAGGGAGATGTCTACATGTTTACCACATCCAACACAGAGCAGGGTGGTGTGTCCAGAGGGTGTGCTTTGGGAAAGCACACTAAGACTACTTTTTCGAGCAGCGATACCATATCAGGTGGAGTACTGGATTTGATACATTATGATTTATGTGGACCCATGTCTTCTGCTTCGTTGACATGTTTTGAGTATTATATTAGTTTCATTGATGATCACTCCAGGAAGACCTGGATCTACTTCCTGAGAAACAAGAAGTCCGAGGAAGTCTTGAAGGGGTTCCAAGAGTTCAAAGCTCTTGTGGAGAACCAAACAGAGAGGAAGATTCGGGCACTTAATTCAAACAATGGGGGTGAGTATACCTTTAAGGAATTTGATGGTTTTTGTAGACAGGAGGGCATCATAAGGCATTTGACAGTTCCACAACAGAATGGAGTTTCCGAAAGGAAGAATAGAGCTATGGTGGGAGCAGTGAGAGCCATGCTGCATGATTAGAGTCTTCCTTTCTTTCTATGGGCAGAGGCATGTAGTATTTTTATTTATGTGCAGAACAGGAGTCCAAACTGTGCATTGGGGTGTAAAAATCCTAAGTATATGTTCACTGGGAAGAGGCCTGAGATAGGCCACTTCCACATATTTGGATGCCTTACTTATTCTCATGTTCCTTCTGAGAAGAAGACAAAGTTAGATCCCACGACATATAAATGAATATTTTTTGGTTATGATGAGACTTCGAAGGCCTTTCGCTTATACCTTTCTGCACAGAGGAAAGTTATGGTGAGGAGAGAGGTGATATTTGAGGAGGAGTGAGCCTTCAGGAAGTCTTATGATTCAGAGATGGTGGAGCAGCAGGTTGTGACACCATAGGTGACAACATCTCACAGTTCAATGAGTCAAGGAATAGGGTCACAAGTCTTAGGGGTGATTGGGTCACAGATTACAGGTTCAGGTACTCAGTCTACAAGGAATTTTGGTATAGTGACAGGTTCACATGTGTCACCTTCATGTGATTCGGGCTCATATGGTACAGGTTCAGGTTCACCAGGTACAAGATATTAGGCCACATGTACTTCTTCAGGGAGATAGTTGTTAGATGAGGAGGTTCATGAGGAGGGCCTACCACAGGAAGCTACTTCCAAGAAACGAAATCCAAATTGGCTTAAGGAGCTTGTGAAGGAAGTTGAGGATTCTGTGGGGCCACCTAGGAGGGAGGTTAAAGAGAGCAGGGAACCAACGAGGTTTTCAAGTTACATGGCAGTGGTGACCAGCTTGTGTGAGTCCGAGCCTACTACTTATGAGGAGACATCCACACATCAGGTTTGGAGAGATGCCATGATGGAAGAGTACAATTCCATCATGAAAAATGATGTGTGGAATATTGTTCTGAGACCAGAGGGGAAGTCAATTGTGACTTCCAAGTGGCTCTATAAAATCAAGCATGATATGGATGGCAGCATCGAGAAGTACAAAGCTTGGTTTGTAGCGCGAGGGTTCTCACTGTTATTTTTTCAGCATTTAATTCAATCTGATCTAGGATCTTAATTGAGAGAACAACATGTACAACATATCAAACACAAGAGACAAGAGACACAAAGAATTTCACCGGGGAAAACCAAGAAGGTGAAAAACCCTACAACTTCCTCAGAGATAGAATAAGTACCAATACAAGGATAAAAAAGATGAAGCCCCGAAAAATAAATGTCTGCAGCAGCTACTCCTCCTCCACTTGTGCGCACTCCTCCTCTCTCTCACTAATGCGAAGTGAGTGAGTGTGTGAAATGTATTAAATGAGGATCACACATCCTCTATTTATACTTTACTTCACTTGTCTTTTAACTGTAACCAGGTCGGCCCCAACTTAACCACTTAACGTAAAGTTGACTGGGACGACCTCGCTAGGGTGGTCTAATAACCCTTCAACCCACATAACTCATACAGGGCCGACCCCACCAAGGTGGTCTAATAACCCATCAGATATAAGTTACGACACTTACAATATAACTTGCGACGCTTGCAAGTACAAATGATGACACTTCCAATCGAAGGAATAATACATCTCCATTGGGGATACAATAAAGTACAAATGTAATAAATACAATATACAAGTGAATATCTTTCGAAGTTACAAATTCATCAACACTCCCTCTTAACTAGGAAGGTATTCTCTTGACACAGGTCATCAATACATATCGGCATAAGTCTTCAATTATGGAGCTGGATCATCATCACTGGATCACGGAGCATCATCATCACTGTTGCTGCACTCCTCATCTCGATCACTGGTGCTATCTCTCAATTCTCCTCATCATAGGAATTTCTACAGAGTCAGCCCTTTTTCATGCTAGTTGTAGGCCTAGCCTCCTGTAGGTCTTCAACATCTCTAGCCATCCTGTGGAATGTGCGTCAACAAAACCTCAAAATAGCATCCCAAGACTTTTATGAGCACACGGCACAACCCATCGGATCTCCCAGGATCTTTTACATGTGACCACCACAAAACCTAGAAAGAGCATCCCAGGACTTTTACGAGCACACAGCTCAACCTATCGGATCTCCCAAGATCTTTTACATGTGGTCAGAAAAAACCTTAAAAGAGTGTCTTGCAACCTGCAAGATCTCTAAAGAGCATTTGAGCTCAAACTATCAAATCTCCAGGACTAATTACATGCCTCCTGTAGTAAAACCTCGAAAGAGTATCCGAGCTCAAACTTTCGGATCTCCCAGGATATTTTCTATGCTACCTGTAGCAAAACCTCGAAAGAATATCCAAGCTCAAACTATTGGATCTCCCAGGATCTTTTCTATGCTACCTGCACAATCTGTCCACGGCCACGGAGTATCATCCTGATACTCATGATCCCACTGATCATATTCTTCACATGGAGCATCATCCCGATGCTCATGATCATATTGATCATCATCATAAAATACATCCTCTTGATGCTCATCATATATGATCGTCTTGATCATCATCATACAATTCATCATCCTGATGTACCACATCTGGAGCATCAACCTGATGCTCACCACACATGATCTTCCTGATCATCATAGCATCATCCTGATACATATCATCACATGATCATCCTAATCATCATCACAACATTGTCCTGATGCATATCATCATCACATGATCATCCTCTTTAGATCATCTCATTGTCCATGGAGCATAGCCCAGATGCACATCATACAACACGTACACCACTGACATGGGAGAACATATCTACCACCATTCAGGGAAGGCTCCAGCCCTTACTTTTTCACCATGGGAGAACACATCTACCACCATATGAAAAATGGCTTAGCATTTACATCACGACCATGGGAGAACACATCTACAACCATGTCGAAAAAGCTCGGCAATTACATCACGACCATGGGAGAACACATCTACAACCATGTCGGAAAATCCCATGTGCATCCACGTCTTCTGGACTCATCACTTCCCCTTGGAAGGAACCTCGATCTGAAGTTCACCAAGCCTCTCTCTAAAGTACTCGAACTTCACTCTGGCTAGTGGTTTGGTCAACAGATCTGCAATTTGCTCATCCGTCGCAACATACTGGAGCTTCACTACTCCTCTCTACACCATATCCCTGATATAGTGATATTTGATCTTGATATGCTTCGACTTGTCATGGAACACCGGGTTCTCTGACAACTTCACATAACTCTGGTTGTCACAATAGATATAAGTAGCATCCAACTGGAGATCAAATAAATCACACCGTAGCTTCCTTAGCCATACTACCTCACAACTAGCCGAACAAGCTGTGACATACTCTGCTTCGACTGTACTCAGTGCTACGTAGGATTGCTTCCTGCTAAACCAAGAGATCACCCCTGATCCCATACTAAAGCAGCACCCCGAAGTGCTCTTCCTATCTACAACACTGCCTTCCCAATCTGAATCAACATAACCCTCCAGGTTAAACTTTTGATTCGCATCATACGTGAGCCCATAATCAACAACAATCAGGTGAACATGTCTAGGATCTGTCAGGAACTGGCTCAAGGTGTTCACCGCAAAGAAAATATCTGGTCTCGTGTTCGTCAGGTACATCAAGGACCCAATCATCTGATGATACATCGTGGCATCAACTGACTCTGATGAAGCATCACTCAATAGCTTCAGGTTCGATTCCATAGGTGTGGTCATGGCCTTGCAATCCATCATCCCGAACCGGTTCAGGATATCTACTGCATACTTCCCTTGTCCAAGGAAGATTCCATCTGCACTCTGCCACACCTCCATACCTAGAAAGTAATGAATCATACCCAAGTCCTTCATCTCGAACTCGGCAGCAAGCTTCCTCTTCGTATCGGCAATCAACCTATACTCACCTGTCACAAACAGGTCATCCATATACAGTAGGAGTATCACTGGATTTCCTTCCTCAACCTTGTAGTAAAGTTTGGAATCTGCTTTACTCTTGGTAAAGTCCAAACTGGACAGGAAGCTATCTATCCTGCCGTACCATGTCCTGGGTGCTTGCTTCAAGCCATACAAGGCTTTCTTCAATTTGCACACATGTGACTCCCTGTCATGTGTCTCAAATCTGAGTGGCTACTCCACTTCCTCTTCGACTACACCATTCAAGAAAGTTGTCTTGACATCCATCTGGTGTATCTTCCACTTCATCACTTGCCTTATATTTCTCTATGCTACTATCTGCAGCATGCTTGATTTTGTAGATCTACTTGGAAGTCACAACAGACTTCCCTTCTAGTCTTGGGACCACATCTCAAACATCATTCTTCATGATCGATTGGTATTCCTCGATCATGGCATCCTTCCATTACTACATCCATGATCCTGGGAACTTCAGATTCTTCAATATCTTCAATAGATAGTTTTCTTGAACTTCGCTGTTGGAACAAATGTTGTTGTCCTTCTTTTGTAGGTGATTGTACACGATGTTTCCTACAAGTCAAATTCAATTGCATGATTAGAAACATCTCATAGTTTTTCAAAAACAAATTCTTACACATAAGAATGTATGTCATACAGTCATGCAATTATCTTTAGCCAATGCTTCAATACAACATTTATCCATATCCTGTAACTTTCTAGATGCCTTCCATCTCTACCAGAACATTGTTAAGAGTGTGCACAACTTCCAACATGTCAGCAAAGAGGTTTCATTCTAGATAAGTAGCAATGGAATGTTGTACAGTACCATAGGCCACTTACCCATTACTTGCATATTAGTAGTATCTTGTTCATTAATGCAACTTTTCTATTATGCATAATATACATCCTAAATCTAGGAACATAAGCATGCACATGAATGGACAACATCATTTAAGTAATCAAATATATAATAAATGACAATTCAAATACTTATCTTTGTTTGGTTGTTGGGTGGACTCCCTCTCAATCTTTGCTTCCTTGCAGGAACTACTGGAGTGTGCTCCCTCTTGATCTTTGCTTCCTTGCAGGAACAAATGGAGTGTGCTCCCTCTTAATCTTTGCTTCCTTTATGATATCATCATGATTATATGTCTTTGAACTTCTATCCATCTTGGACCACTATGCATGCTTAAGTGTGCACTAGTGTCATCATTGTGTCATCCTAAAGATTTCATACATAATCATACATGCATTAGTATAATCTCAATACTATCAAAACATTATGATTCTAAATATGTATGGTCATGATCATTTCATACACAGGTAATTTATCACAAGCGTTAGTATTTCAAGGTTTCAGGGAGTACTTCTTTTACTCATGCATGTTCTTATTTGACCCTAGGACTCTTCTGGTTTGTTATATCATTAATCAAACTAAGAAGCGTAATATGCATAAACCCACGATTACGCAAACCTATAACTTCATGAATAATAATTATCAATCATACAAAAAGTGTACTTATATAAGATCTTAACACAAGGTAGGATTCTAACTTGATACAGAAAGACATACCTGGATTATCATGTTTGCTAGTTATGTCTAACATACCTAAACAATGTCTTCTTTGTTCTCTTAGAGACCTTGTGCTAGCAACCTGCATATCTCATAAGTTAATAATTGTAGAACCAAGTTATACATACCTCGTAAGTAGAGCTTCTATGTGATACATGACTATGGATGAGTCTTTGTCTTCATGTCACCATGGTCATATGTTCTTGATCTAGAACTTGATTTGTCTTTCTTGATGTACCCTTCATGTTAGTGGACAACATCATCCTCATACAACACCACAGTGTATTAGTACAATCATAAGTGTCATACCCCTAATCAATGAATGTCTTCTATCATTCACATGCATTCATACTTTATTAGGGTGATAAGACAAGTCTAAAATTAATCAAGATTGTACTAACCTCAATAATATGAAGACAAACATATCATAAACTTAATCATGAACAGATTTCAAAACATACCTGTATCTCCTCAAGTCATACCCATCGAGATTGCTTGTAGTCTTCTTATGTAAGGCCTTAGCCTCATCTCCCTCTGGAAATAGAACTTATTCACTTATGTAGGTGTCAATTTATTCTCTTCTAGGATTAACCCAATCCACTTTGATTTGATGAAGTTGGATCTGGAGCTGGATTAGGGTTTGTCAAGGAAACCCTAAAAATTCAAACTTTGAATTTCAAACTTCTGATTGGATGAAAAGATGCGCCTTGCTGAGCTGATCAAGATGGTATACTTCAATTTTGAAATCTCCAAAATTTGACCCCTCAAAATTGACTTTGAAAGTTTCGGATCTACAGCTTTTGTCAAATTCTGGTTTTTTGGTTTTCTGGTCAAAATCCCGAACTAGGGTTTGATAGAGCTCAGGGTTCTACCCAACCAAAAACTTTGATCTTGGTCTCTAAATTTCGATTTTGATGAGGAGCATCCAGCCATGGTCTCAGATTCCAAAAATTCCAACTTTTTCAGAAACCCTAATTTCCCGCAGCACTGACGAGCCAAAAATGAAAGTGCTCAAAATTCAATTATGTTTGGACATAAATATATGCCATATTGTTTCTGATGTATCTCTAAAATTTCGAATCCTCAGGGTCTAAAAATTCGGCCTGTGCTAGATTGACTTGTCGTCTTTCCAATGCCATAGATCTGACCTCAAATGGATTCTCTGAGAGAGATATATGCCAAGTGTCGCAATGTGACCTGTTTATGGGATGAAACATTATAGCGAACTTGTACGGCATGCCACGTATCACTGTTTCAACTTTGACCTCTGAAGCCCGGACTGTGAAACTAAAGTCCGTGCCCTAACTGTCAGTTTTTATGGAATTCCATTTGGAGCTTCCTAGCCCTAGATATGACCTTTTTTCCTAGGTCACCTATTTAGGACTGCATTCTGGAAGAGGCAGAAACCCTAACTTGTACAGATCATATCTTACAAAGTACAATGAATCTGAGGCCTTCCTTGGGACAAAACGTACATGGACATTTCATCTTCGACTTATAGAAGATTCAGATCCTGAACCTTCGCCAAAATGGATTTATAGAGAAAGTGCCATGATGACTAGTTTTTACTATATCAATCCCTAGCTTCCAATTTGTCGCAAGTTCAACAAGTGTCATAAATGCCATACCATGCCTTCCTTCAGGCTAGCTCTGATACCATGTTAGTTTTTAAGCATTTAATTCAATCTGATCTAGGATCTTAACTGAGAGAACAACATATACAACATATCAAACACAAGAGACAAGAGACACAAAGCATTTCACTGGGGAAAACCAAGAAGGTGAAAAACCCCGCAACTTTCTCAGAGATAGAATAAACACTAATACAAGGATCACAAAGGTGAAGCCCCAAAAGATAAATGTTTGTAACATCTACTCCTCCTCCACTTGTGCGCACTCCTCCTCTCTCTCACTAATGCGAAGTGAGTGAGTGTGTGAAATGTATTAAATGAGGATCACACATCCTCTATTTATACTTCACTTCGCTTGTCTTTTAACTCTAACTAGGTCATCCCCAACTTAACCACTTAACATAACGCTGACTGGGCCGACCCCACTAGGGTGGTCTAATAACCCTTTGACCCACACAACTCATACAGGGCCCATCCCACCAAGGTGGTCTAATAACCCATCAGATATAAGTTGCGACACTTACAATATAACTTAGGACACTTGCAAGTACAAATGACGACACTTCCAATAAGAGGAATAATACATCTCCGTTGGGGATACAATAAAGTACAAGTGTAATACATACAATATACAAGTGAATATCTTCCGAAGTTACAAAATACATCAACACTCACAGGTTCAGGGAGTTGATTATGATGAGACATTTGCATCGGTTGCTAGATTTTCTTTGATCAGAGCAGTGATCTCCATTGTTGCAGAGATGGGTTGGAGGATTCATCAGATGGATGTGAAGACCTCTTTTCTAAATGGTCTTCTACAGGAGGAGGTATATCTGGAGCAGCCGCAAGGCTTTGAGATTCATGGGAGATATTCTCATGTGTGTAGGCTGAAAAAGGCCTTGTATGGTATGAAGCAAGCTCCTCGGGCTTGGTACTCGAGGATTGATTCATATTTGCTTTCGATTGGGTTTCAAAAGAGTGAGGTTGATCCCAACCTATACTTCATTATGGTTGGAGGTGATCCACTCATTCTTCTATTATATGTTGATGATTTATTCATCACAGGAGAAGACCACCTGATTGAAGCATGCAAGAAAGATATTGCTTCATAGTTTGAGATGACTGACCTTGGGATGCATTAATACTTGGGGATGGAGATTTGGCAGGAGGATGGACATGTTTTCTTGGGGCAAGGAAAATATGTTGCAGATGTTCTGAATAGATTTCATATGGAGGAGTGTAGACCCATGTCCACACCCATGATCACCAATTGGAAGAAGCTTCATGCTCCCGAGGGCGAGTTGGTGGATCCTACTTTGTACCGTTAACTTATAGGTTCGTTGATGTATTTGGTCAACACCAGACCATATTTGAGTTTTGTGGTGAACACTCTCAGTTAGTTCATGGTGGATCCCAGGAGAGTGCATTGGACTGTCGCAAAATATATTTTGAGATATCTTGCAGGGACAGTAGATTATGGTTTGGAATACAGGAGCTTAGATGGAGTGGGCTTGATTGGTTTCATGGATTTAGATTGGGCAGGAAGTGCTTCGGACCGAAAAATTGTAAGTTTTAAACCTTAACAGTGAAGTACAAACTTATATGATTCTTAAGCATTAACAGAAAAACACACAATGGCACACACACTACACAGAGATTTTCACCTGGAAACCCTTAACCGGGAAAAAAACCAGCAAAACTTAGAGCCGCATAGCTCCTTTTTCATTATATGTTTATTTTACATGTACAATACAATAAATGGTATTCTGCAGCATCTAAAACCCTAATTCGTTTACCCGAATTAGGTTACAACCCTAATTCCTTTTACCGGAATTAGATAGAGTACAATGGGTCGAAAATCGCGAAAAAGCAAAAAGCAACCCAAAAAAATTTTGCGCTCCGCGCGGACTCCGGGGGCCTAACGGCCCCCTCCGTGTCGTTTCGGAACCTAACGGTCCGAAACGAAGGGGGTGGGCCCTGTCGGGCTACCCCCCCCTCTGGACGCGCCCGGCGCAGGCGAATCACTAGTACCGTAGAGATCGTGTTGTACACGCAGCGACCATGTGAAGAGATATAACATACCCAACATTCTCCCACTTGTTGTTCTCTTCACATACAGGAGAAATTTATGACTTCAACAATTCAGGGCAACAATGCCCATGTTTTCTTTGCACCAAGAGAACTTCTGAGTACTCACAGACTTTGTCAAAGAGTCTGCAACATTTACCAAAGTGTCAACCTTCTCCAGCAACACTTTGTTCTGTTCAACCATGTCTCTGACGAAATGGTACTGCACATCAATGTGCTTTGTCCTCGAGTGATAAGCAGGGTTCTTTGCCAGAAATATTGCACTTGAGCTATCACAACCAATTTTTACTGCATTCTGAACAAAACCAATACCTGAACACAATCTTTGCAACCATACAGCTTCCTTACTTGCATGGGTAGCTGCCATGTATTCAGCTTCTGTAGTTGAGAGTGCAACTACAGCTTGTCTTCTACTCATCCAACTGATTGCTCCTCCAAATAGATTAAAAACATAGCCACTTGTAGATCTTCTGTGATCAAGATCTCCAGCCCAGTCAGCATCAGCAAATCCTTGTATATCTATCTCTCTGTTTAGGCCGGGTCTTCCTTGGTAGCAGATTGCAGAATCTGTAGTGCCACGCAAATACCTGAAGACCCTCTTTACTGCAGTCCAATGTTCCTTTCCTGGTTTTGACATGTATCTACTCAAAACTCCCACTGCATGGGCTATATCTGGTCTAGTACAGACCATGGCATACATCAGACTGCCAACTGCACTAGCATAGGGAACATGAGACATGTCCTCTACCTCTTCTTGTGTCGTGGGACACTGTTCTGCAGATAACCTTACACCTACAGGAATGGGCACCTTCACTGGTTTGCTTTCCTGCATATTAAATCTCTTCAATATCGTTTCAACATATTTCCTCTGATTTAACCAGAGTTTCCTGTTTTCACGATCTCTTTTTATTTCCATGCCCAAGATGAAATTTGCAGCACCAAGATCTTTCATGTCAAATTCAGATGACAGCTGATTCTTGACATCCTTGATGATTTCCTTGTTGTTTCCAATTAGCAACATATCATCAACATACAATATTACATAAATAAAATGATCACCCGTTAGCTTAAAATAAACACAGTGATCAGCTTTGCTTCTTGAGAAACCAAGTCCCAGTATATAAGTATCAAATTTTTGATACCACATTCTGGGAGATTGTTTCAAACCGTAGAGAGACTTTTTCAGCTTACAGACAAGCTCCTTTCTTCCTTTCACCACAAACCGTTCTGGTTGCTTCATATAGATCTCTTCATTAAGATTTCCATGTAGGAAAGCCGTCTTTACATCCATCTGTTCTACTTCAAGATCAAAAGCAGCAGAAATAGATAAAAGAAATCTAATAGAAGTCAATTTTGCAACAGGTGAAAAAATCTCACCAAAATCAATGCCCTCAATTTGGGAGTAACCTTTCGCAACTAGTCGAGCCTTGTACTTCTCCACTTTACCTGCTGCATTTAACTTCTTCTTGAATACCCATTTGCTTCCAATAGGTTTTCTTCCTTCTGGCAACTCAACCAGATCCCATGCCTCATTTTTGTCCAAGGCATCCATTTCTTCTATCATGGCCTTCTTCCATAGTTTACTATCTTCTGAATCCATTGCCTCTTTAGCAGTTCTAGGATCATCATCAGTAATAGATAACACAAAATTAGAACGAAAATCAGGGGGACTGTACCTTTCAACTTGCCTTCTTTCTCGGTCAGATCTCCTCAATAATGGCCCCCTCCGTGTCGTTTCGGAACCTAACGGTCCGAAACGAAGGGGGTGGGCCCTGTCGGGCTACCCCCCCCTCTAAACCCCCCCCTCCGGACGCGCCCGGCGCAGGCGAATCACTAGTGCCGTAGGGATCGTGTTGTACACGCAGCGACCATGTGAAGAGATATAACATACCCAACAAAAATCACTTTCATTTTTTGTTTCAATTTGGGCTTGACAGTTGTGTCGTAGTTCAATCAGAAGCAAAATTCCGTCGCTTTGATTTTTGCAGAGGTTGAGTACATGGTAGCCAGTCAGGCTAGTTGCGAGGTATTGTGGCTTCGCAAGTTGATGGTAGACTTATTTGGTCAGGAGACGAGGCATATAGTTATACATTGTGATAATCAGAGTTGCATCAGGCTCTCCAAGAATTCGGTATTTCATGACAGGTCAAAGCATATTGAGATCAAATATCATTTCATCAGGGACTATGTTCAGAGAGGAGCTGTTGAGTTGCAGTACATTTCTACTGATGAGCAGGTGACAGACATTCTCACAAATTCTTTGGGAAGAGGGAAGCATATTTATTTCAGAGACAAGATGGGGGTGGTGAAAAACACTTTCCTCGGTAAGAGGGAGTGTTGAAAAGTTACCTAGGAAGTGTTTGTCCATTCATTGGTGCCTTGGAGTGGAAAAGAACACTTTAAATGTGGTCCCTAGCATATTTTATAAAGTGAGATTGACTTTATAATTATAGTTACTTTATAAAATAAAGTTGAGTTATAAAGTTTTAAATGTGATTTTAATGAGAATTAAAAGGTGGGTGACTATTAATGTCCCATTTAATATTTAAAAAGTGAGTAAATGCTTTTTAATGAGAAAAGTGAGATTTAATCTTGGCCCTAGATATCATCTAGTTATGTTTTAATCTTGGCCATTGGATTTGAAGATGGAGGTTACTCAAACAAAAAGGCTAGGGAAAGGCAAACCTAATTCATTATTCACTTTTGCTTCCATGAGTTTTGGAGAGGAGAAGAGCAAGAGAGCACATGTCGATTTTGAGAGAAAGAAGACAAACCCTTGCACAAAAATTGAGAAGGTTGGAGAAGGGCACGAATTTCAAGAGACCAGTCACAGATTTCGAGACAAGGGTGTACAAAATCTGTACAACAACACGAATTTCGAGATAATTGAAACACATTTTTCGAGGTCTGTACATCATTAAATGCAGTTAGTACAAGCGCTTTTTTCAAGGCCGAAGATACATAATTTAATGTTGGTTGCACAAGCGCAAAAAACGAGGAAGAAGAACAACACATAAATCGAGAAAACCAGCCGTATAGTCCACACATGCAAGTCTGTATAGTCTGATTTTTTGCACTATTTTCGAGGCAACCGTACAATTCTGTCAGTGAGGTGTTGGCACAAAATTCGAGACAACAGGGAGATAAGTACTGCTGTTGTAAAATTTGAAATTTGTCTTTAAAAGAATAAAATCTCTCTCTTAAACAGGTTTTCCCTTAGGGATTTTACCTTGAACCATTTTGGTAAAAAATACCAAGTCAAAATTCTATGTGTATGGCTGTTATATTTTTCCGAGTAAGAAAAGTTAGGCTGCAAATTAATTTTTTGAGTTGTCTAGGTTGAAAGAATTTCATTCGTTTAAAGCAAAAACAATTTTTATATTTGTGAAGTATATGCATGTTGGGGTTTGGGCATTAAACTACATGGAGAGAAGTTTTAAAACTTGAAACCGGGTTGGGGTTCTAAAACTTTCAGAGCCTGCCTCGTACGAAGATCTCCTTTATCACACCACCATAGACTTCATAAATGAAAACACCTGCCACCATTAACGCTAGCATGATCCACGTGTTGGGTTGGGATCGCCACCTATTCCCATCATGACGTCCCTCCTCCACACGTCATCATCCACATCTAGGTATATTTTTATAATTTATAATTTAAATATTTTTTTTTTTATAGATTAATGTATGATATAAGTATGTTTAAATATTTTAAATAACAAGTTAATACTTAACAAAAGAGAAATTAAATACATTTTATCGTTCGTATCAATGAAATTTGTAATATATGTGTGTGCGAGAGACTCCGATTTTCCAATGTTTGCATGAAGGATTTGGAGACCACCTCACATTTAGTAATTAAGTGCCCATTTGTTATTTTGATTTGGAAAGATGAAAGATGTAGGCTGGGTTTTCCAAATGTTTGGTTGGGAGTTAGTGTTGGGAATGTTTGTATTCATGGTTTCTTATAAGTTATTTAAGAGTTCAAAGCTGTTTTTTTTTATAGCTACTTAGGTCTACTCTATAAAGTATATATTCCTTTTATATTTTATTATTTAAATATTATTGCAATAATTTGTTTTTAGACTTTGGATATACAATATTTTTGGACTCGGAGGTTGTAGGTAAAGTTTTTTGGGGACATATGATGACACTCGAAAACACATGGATTGTGTAGTTGTGTAGTCTATTTTTTTTAGAAAAGAGTATAAAGTTTTTTTTTATATTTTATTATTTAAATATTATATTGCAATAATTTGTTTTTAGACTTTGGATATACAATATTTTTGGATTCGGAGGTTGTAGGTAAAGTCTTTTTTGGGGACACATGATGACACTAGAAAACACATGGATGGTGTGGTATATTTTTTTTTTAATATTTTTTGAGGTTGTAGGTCTAATTTTATAAGATATATGATGACAATAAAAACACATAGATAGTGTAGTCCATCTTTCTGAGAATAATTTTGGAGGTTGTAGGTCTAGGTTTTTGGGACATATGATGACAATAAAAACACATAGATAGTGTAGAAGTTCATTTTTTTGAAAATATTTTTGGTGGTTATAGGTCTAGTTTTTTGGGACATATGATGACAATTTATTTGAGGTATAAATCTTTTTTCAAGTTAGATAAATCTTCCATTGAAATGGATCTATTCTCATTTATTTTATTATAGTAATCTTTTTAAAATTTTACCATTATTATTTAAGCTATTTTTTAATTTGTCATCATTCACTTTACATATATAACACAACGGATGTGTCTAATTACTCCTTGTGCAATTACTTGAATATACCATATTGAATTAATTAACAACTTAATGCTAAACTTAAAATAAAAACCTGAAAAAAAATATTTGTAATTTTGATAAAGTTCTTAATCAAACACAAGTGGTCGTATGATTATCAAATTAATTATTTTTTATTTATAAAACAAGTTACACAATTATAATTTTTTAAAGATAACTTGATACATCTCACCTATGATTAACAATTAAATTGAAATTGAAATATAATATTTTATTTTATTTTGGAATTAAAAAAAAAATGTTTGACTATAGTGGTGGATACTAACAATTTAATTTAAATCACCCATAAAATATTTAATTACATCTATTTTACAGGATAGTCCTAAATTTGAAATAAGCAATTATTAAAAAAAATGGAAGGAGATAATTTGTTATGGCAATTATTTTGTAGTCTATATATGTTAACTAACCATAGTTAAGTGGTTGTTCAAAATGTATAGACTATTTTTGGTTTTTTGTTCTGATTCTGGTCATGATTGGATAGAGATTTTTTCTGGTTAAAAATGTATAACCTATTGCAACTTTGATTCTCTAGAATAACAAAATGCAGTTTTTTTTAAATAACCAGATGCAGTTTTTTTTTATTGTGAAAAAAAATTAAGTAATTATTCTAATTATCTTAATTTTCAGTTTTTAAAAAAATTAAAACCTTAAAAAAAACTGAGAAAAACGATGAAACTGTTAACAGAAGCTGACAAACTTCAACTCTGTGCTTATTGTTTACCACATCAGATAAAACAGACAGAATACCAGATTCTCATAAACAGAATACCAGTTTCTCATATAAATACATGCCGAGGCGTCCTGCTTCTACTAATAAACTTCAACTCTGTGCTTATTGTTTACTACTTAAAATAAGATAAACAGAATACCAGATTCTAATAGACAGAATACCGGTTTCTGAAGTTGTCTTGTGTAAATATTTATAAATGACCATTATCACATTTGCACATGCTTTGATGTACTGTGCGTTGTCTTAACGGTCAACACTACCAAGAATCCTGAGAATACAAGTAAACTAATGTAGAGCCCAACGAACCAGAATAGTGTTGAAAATTGTGCACCGTGCAGTTCAATACCAAGGTTTGCAAGAATCCAATGAAAACTCTTATTTTAATTTTTCAACTAAACCATAGACCAACTAACCAGAAAACAATAATGAAGAAAATTGTGCAGAGTGCACTTGATACAGATTACAAAGCAGCCATTTTCTGCGACAAGGTGGGGCCACGTCTGCCTCTGGAAGTTCATCTCCGACTCTTGTGCATCTTTAAGCCTCACTATTTATATTCTGATGGCAAATTTAGAATTCTAAAAATAATATATATATATAGACAACTTATATATATAACATTGAAACTGAACTTTGGTAATTTTAATTTTGTATATATATAAAACCGTGAAACTGAACTTTAATAATTTTGTGTATAGTGAGTAGTCACAATTTTATTACTAATTTGATAATTTGTTAAGATAGTTTATCAGAGCGGTTGGGTGTACATCATCTGGTGCATTGTTAAGGTATTGTTTTGATGTTGTTGGTTCAAACTCTGTGGTCTCCGTCCATTTACCCAATTTTCTAATTACTTAAACTTTTTTTTTATCATATGTTATCTTATGAAATAACTCTTACAGGTTAGGTGAGTGTTTATCATATTTAAACTTAAAATTTTTATTTATAAATTTAAAATTATTAAATAAGAAAAATAAATTAAAATTTTATTTTAAAAATGTAAATATTATTATATTAATAATCATATTTAAACTTTTGATTTTCACTTATAAATTTAAAATTAATTAAATAAGAAAAATAAGTTTAAAATGTGAATGTTAACTTGAGAATATTAATATATATGTACACACATGTGGTTGGCTCTGATTACGGAGCTAACTCACTCAATCACTCAACTATTTGAGTTAGCTCACTAAACTGAGAAATTTTGTATATATATACAGGGAAACACTCTTTTTATTATGATTTGGTATGTAATAAAAAATAAATATTAAAATGGGGTTATATTATGATATCGATTTATCACTTAATATTAGAATGAAAGCATATTGTAATAAATAATGAAAAATTGGTTGATCACTTAATATGAAAATAAAAATCAAAAGCATATTATATCAAAATTGAAAATAATTATAAAAAAATATTGCAAATTTTAACATATTTAAAGTGGTTTAGTATTTTGGGAACTCAAAACAACCAATTAATATTTAGTGGTTTAGTATTTTGGGAACTCAAAACAACCAATTAATATTTAGAATGGGCTTTAGAAGTTTCATGATTCCAAATTATTAATTTATGATCAACCCTTAAAATTGGCCCAATAAGATTATGGTTTTGAATTTCCACCCCAAAACTTACCAAAATGGATAACAAATTATATAGTGATTGCTTTCAAATCACACCTCCTCATTTCGGAGGCTTTTGGTTTGACATAAGATTTTACCAAGTTACCTTCTAAATGTAACATGGGGTAAAATCAATAAATTATAGGGGAGACGAAAACACTAAGAAAATAGCTCGGAAGAGCTATAAATTAACAAGTAAGTACCAACAAATTAACACACAAAGTGCAAGCCAACGTAGGGTTAGTTCCCACTTCCTTTAGTGAACTAATTAATTTGTGTTGAAAATGAAAGATAGGAAAAAGGAAAGAACTCATCCAAATGAGTGTCCATGTAGGTGATGAAGCTTCTTGGATGAAGGTGAGAGTCCTTATAGGTATCCAAGAGGGTGTTCCACCTCCTAAACAATCCTCCACACATCCTCCACACGTGACTTGATCTTCTTGCAAAACAAATTTCCACTAACCTCCAATACAAAGTTATACAATAACATTAGATCTACCACATATAATGATATAACAATACATAATGAATGGAGACTCAAGTTTCATCAAAATGGATAATAGCTCACTCACCTATGTTTTGTTGGAACCCCCCTTGAGGTTTTAGGGTTGAGTTTTCCAAGGTATGAGAGGACTAATAATTTTGAGACAAACTCAGATGAGTCAAGAAGATCACAATATTAGAGCCAAAATAAGAGCAAGAGATTCCTATTTAGGTGTTGGAGGAGACAAATGCAAGAAACCCAAGAGCTTGGTGAGTGAAATGGAAAGATAGATTAGGATTTGATGTAAATCCCTAAATGTGTACTTCAAAGATATGATATTTGAAGAGACTTTCCAAATATGAATTGAATGACATAAATAGGAAAGTGAATGACCTCAAGGTGTAAGTGAATGACAATCTAACGATAGAGAGAGAAACATGTACAAAAAAATCAATTTAAATCTATTAGCAAAATATGTTTGTGGATGAAAAGCTGATCCAAGAATAAAAGTCGATACATTAATGCTGTAAACTTTTGAGACAAAAGAAGCGACGTTCATTTATGAGATAAAATCTGCTAAGTCTTAACATCTATTTTCCGACAGTAAGATATATAAACAATTATGTCATGTCAACACTTTAAAATAAATCAAGACGATGCATTTATAAATACAAGCATAACATCATAATTAGGACAAAATAGTCCTTTCTGCTCGATAGCTGTCAATATGAATGTATTCCGCATAACAATTAATTGACATAAATACTAGTAAGATTTTTTTTTAAATTTTCGTAAAAATTGGGGATGTTACATGTGGTGGCTTACCGTGAGTTTCTAAGGCCATATTGTGGGTTTCTTCCCTAAAATGAATTATTTATTCTACATTTAGTGAAAACACACTCACAATATAGTTAGGGAATCCACGGTTCTCTTAGCACCTTAAGGTTGGGAAGGGTTAATGAAATAAATTGCAAACCTAAACCTATTTGGATTGTGCTTGACCTATAATGAGTCATCCTAAGTAGCTATGGATGGAATCAAGGGTTTGCACTTGAAATTTTAACCTAAAGAGTTTGTAAATGGAAATCCATGAGAGGTGAAATGGTGGTGGAAACCACTATTTAAGATGAGGTCTCCCTGGAAGGAAAGGGTATTTATGTGCTTGGAAATTAGGAATAAAGCCTTAACTTGGGAGGTTATGTAGAAAATCCATAGGTAAAGGATAAATAGATGGCAGGGAGAAATATTGTGAAGAGTTTCAAGAATTAACATAAAAGAAACATATAAAGGGGTATAGAGATATTTGGGTGATAGCTAATATATTTTTGAAGCCAGATTCATTTTTCCATTCCAATGTGCTTCATAAATTTGAGTTGGAATTTCTCTAACATTAAATCATTTTCACTATAAAAGACAATGAGATAGTTAGCACACAAACCCATTGAGACAATTCTTGGCCCTATGGGTACTTTGATAGGGCTAGCAAGGAAGACTATGTGAATGTGGAGTAGGAGGCATAAGAATGTGGAGTAGGAGGCATATTATATCTTAATTGTTCTCATTTATTTAGTTTTAAAACATCCCAATTACTTTGCAAAATTACAAGTTACCAACTTCTTTTAAAGTTGTTTAATAAGAAATGAGTCACAAAATTCCAAATTTTTGGTGATTCACTTGTGGTTATAAATTGGTTAAAGAGATTGTTTTGAATAAGAAATCTAATAAAATTAAATATAGCTATACTTTATTTATAAAATATAAGAGAGATTACAAAAAACATTGTCCTCCACATAATCAACCAAATAACCACCAACCGTTCGGCGAAGCCCAAACAAAGTATAAGAGAAAACTCTAAAAAAAAATATACAATGAGTAAAAGCATATCCTTTTTTCATTTCTACATAAACCTCTACTTTAATATACAATGGGTAAAAGCATGTCCTTTTTTCATTTCTACCTAAAACTCCATTTTAATATTGATTCTCGTGTGTATAGACATGGTAAAAAACAAAGAACAACGCTCTTCAAGTCATGGGAGGATTCTTTTAACTTTAAAATATGGTATTCATTAATTCAAATAATTTTTGTTATAGTATGGGAGGATTCTTTTAACTTTAAAATATGGTATTCATTAATTTAAATCATTTTTGTTATAATTATATGGGTTAGTAGGTATTTAAATTCTTTTTAACACTATTTTGTATTTATAGAAGTAACATATATAAAGTCATGTTAAGATGAATTTGAATTTTTTTTTATAATGTTTATGAAAACATATATATTTTAAATTAAAAGTTTCCATAATTAATTATAATAATTAGTCATAATAATGTGTAAAACTTTTGAATTTAAACAATGTAAAAGTTTAAAAAAGTATTTTACACCCTTAGAGAGTTCAAATCCAAAATTTTTATATACTTTATAATAAATGAAATAATATTTTTTTCCATTAAAATAATTGTTGTACTTTTATTCGTAATTTGTTTATCTTAGTGATAGTGATACTCTTTCAAACACTACTTCTACTTTTTGATAATTAATTACAATCTATAGATGTTAGTTGATATTGTAATTCAAACACAAATGTTGTTATTATCAAGTAGAACTAAAAACGCTTTCAATGAAATATAATTATAAAGAACTCAAATAGCTTTCAATGAGATATATTCTTATTAAGAACAAGATAGGTTTTGCTGCAACTATTATTATAAAAAAGTACTTCACTGAATGAAACTTGCAACCAAACCAAATGATTTAAAGGTTTGAACAAATTTAGACAGAGTTGTTGTATCTATGAAGATATTGAATTATAACATAAACTGACTTGTTTTTTAAAAATAACTTTGTAGTGTCTTTGAAATAACAGTGGAAAAACTAAACACCAAATTACACTCTGTATGTTAGTCAAATCCAAGATGCACACCCCACACTGTAAATCATTGAAGGTACTGCAGCCGAATGGCTGCACTTAGACATGGCCGTTACTTCACACTTAATGTGAGAGGAAGTATCTTGTCAGTCCAAAGTCCAAACAAAACAAAGCAGTCATTCATTGCTGTTTTGTTGTTTACTGAAAACTGAGATTACGGAACGTCTGCAACTCTGAGTCGTCCTCCTTCTGCTCCTTCAAAAAACGCAATGCCATGTGCACACAGCACACTATTAGGTATCTGCCACTGAATATTTAAACGACGCTTCAATTTACTGATGACAGAATTAATTCCCCGGGAATGAGTTAATTGAGATACTGACACCAAGAAGACGCATCATGTAAGTGACAGAAGCCTTACAGGGACTTGTGGATTTTCAGTGACAGAAGCCTTACAGGGACTGGTGGATTATCAGTGGACTTGTGAAGCCTTACAGGGACTTGTGAAGCCTTACAAGAACTTGTGGATAATCATGACTCATCAATCAGTCTGCCAGTCAAGAGTTCACATCTTGCATTCACGTGATTTGAACGTGACTTAAGTATAGCGTAAGGATCTGCTTAAACAATATTTTCATTGTTTAATGGCATAATCTGTTCAATATTCCATCTAAACAAACAATTCTCTCCATCGTCATCACTGATCTAGGTGGTTTACTCTTTATGTTGAAAGGTATATATTCATCCCAGGGTAGGTTGGTTTATTTTTTAAGCTTGTCTTCAAATAAAACCAATAAAATAACTAAATGTTATATTTGTACGTTATTTCAAAACTGTCAAAAATGACATTGGCAAACTTTTCCCAAATTTCTACCTTATCCAATTCTTTCTTGATGAAAAGTTGAAAAATTATTTTTACTTCAATTCATTAATAAGATAAACTAGGTATACACTTAAAATTTTTTTATTTTAAATAAAATATTTATTTTCAAATTATTTATAATGTTGATAGTGGATTAACCACTAAATAGATACGTTTTAATTTCCATAAAAAGATGATAACATGTATATACCTTATAATTGCAGGTTACATGTACATTAATAACATTGAGCCATGTTCTATTAAGAGAAATTTCAGTGTTAAAAATGACAATATAAAACATCAAACACAATGACAAAATCAAACCATGCAAAAATGTGTGCGAGAGTGGGAACATCTAGAGCATAATCTATAATGCATAAGTTTGGTTATAATAAGAATTACACTACCTTTTGGATAACTTTCCTAGCAATCCCACACATGCATCAAAAATGTTAATGCTAAAAAAGATATGTCATTATGACATTGGGTTTGAGATGGGTAAAGGGAAATGAAATTATAGGGAATTCTCAAAATATTTTACATGTGAGTATTCACACGGATGTCAAAGTTGAGTTATAACAAAATATGAAGAAAACTAAACAGTGTGATAGATAAAGATACATAGAGTTGACCAGACCTATCTTGTACAAGTTCATATCTAAACTTAATTAAGAATATATGCAAGTAAGAAAATTTCACTGAGCTTAATAGAGATTTTGTCCCAAACAAAATCACTAAATAGTTTTTGGAAAGATTAATGGATTGTTGAGAGATATTATATGTTTCCCTTTAAGTATCTATTGTAATAATTGGGATTCCATTAATTACAAACAAAGTAATTCAAAGGCCCAATAATGTGGTCAAATAATAAGTAAATATTAGATATCAACATTGTAACCATATCATAAATTTTAATACAAAAACACATAGCATTACCAATGCAATAAAATGACTATGGAGTATGTAAACATGTTAGATGCTTTTAAAGATATGGAGTATGTAAACATGAAAAAAAATATGCCCACATTTTTCAAAATTGTCATTAAGCCACACATTTGTAATTAATCTTACAAATAACTCTCCACTACCATTATAATTTAAACAAACAGCGTGTGACTAATCGTGTTAGTATTTTACAAAGTCAAAAGGTAAGGAAAAGATAACAAAGAGAATGAAATTGAGATCTCAAAATATTAGGTATGGAAAAAAAATGTGATGCCAATTCTTATATCGAAAGGATCAATAATGCTCATAACCCATGAATTCAAGTGAATATTTATAAAGACAAGATGTCCAAGCTTCTTTGGGAAGCTTTCATTAGTAACACTAACAATGGTGCATGCATCCATATGATGGTAGGGTTATCTAGGAGTGAGCTATGTGATGGGTTTAATGTAGTGGAATGGTACACTACATCAAGAAATAGATGAGAGCCAAAAGAAATACAAATTATCTTAGAGATTTATGTGTCGAAGGAAAGTATTGGAAGATGAACTCTAAATCATGTTCACGTTACACATCCATACTCATATAATATGGAAGGTACAATGTTCATTGAGCAACCAAGAATATCCACTGAAGACATTGATGGGTTGCCAAAAATGTGACCCTTCTTTTGAAATTTTATAAAATTTGTTGTCCTTCATAAATGATAAGTAATTTAAAAAATTTGCATTTTTTTAAGGGCGATTTTTGAATTTCCCTTTTAGGAAGTGTCTGAACCCCTTGGAAGGGCTAGGAAGGGTTCAATTTTGATCACTGATCGTCATGATATTAAAGTTGGGTTTTGATTCTAAAATTTTGAAGTAGAGTTATTCGTATATCCAAATTCATGTATCTCCATATTCCAAACATTTACTGAATACATTATGTTGTACACATCTCGGTAATATTTAGTAATTATGTCCACTAAGATTTAGTAATTAATGTCCATATTGGATTTTAGTTTTTAGTTCCATATGAACCAAATGGGGATTCCATTACTATTACTATTATGCTTTATAATCTTATTTGTATCAAGAGTAATGAGGTGCTTTACAATTGAGTACATTGGGGAGATGTTGTGAGGTAATGTGGTAACTCTGAGGTGGCAGCTATAACCCACATCACAAAAGACTAACATATCATTTCATAAAACCAACATGGATCCATCTTAAACTTGAATCTATCAAGCACCAAAGGATCCAATTTCTTGAGGTGTAAAAAAGTTTTTAATTACTTTTTATTTGATTTTTATTTTTTATTTTATGAATACACATGAATTTTTTTAATTACTTTTAAAACGAACATAGATCGAAGCAGATTTTTCTATGTGGAATAATTTATTTTTATCATGGTCAATCAAGATAAAATTCGCACAATATGCATAATTGAAAATAAATTGAGAATTAAAGAATGGTGTAGCATAGAGGATGCAAGACAATTTGTTCCAATTTTTTAGAGCCCAATGCATTGTGTATCTATCCCTAATTTAAAGAATGGAATTATGGGAAAAATATAGGCCTACACTAAACAAAAAGAAATGTAGCATAATAATGCAAACATTTATCCTTTGATATATCTCTAGGTATTTCATTTCAGTGCATTTTTCATATTTTCTAACAATAAACAAAAAAATGATGAGAGAGTTACTACTTGGACTTCATTTAAGACATTGTCATCTAAACCCTTATTTTCTCGGCAGTCGCAAGACTAGAAAGATGACCTCCACAGGCTCGACTGTGAGATTCATTCAAAATGGACTCAGCTTCTTCGTGAGTTAAGCAACAACGTCAAATGGAGTTAACTCCATGACGATACAAAGTATCACCAATGATGAGATAATTCTTTGCATTATGCCAGAGGCGTCGTCGCTCATCTCATGAAAAATACTAAGGACACTTCAAAGTTTGAAGATATATCAATAAATATCCATACTAAGGATCAGATGAAGAGATGAGAAAGATACGCTCATCGAGGAATGAGTCATATTGATTATTATCACACCCTTCACTGGGGAACTCTGAAATAAGCTCGGCAAAGATGAAATATTTCTTTGACTTATTAGATTGAAACTCTAAGTTGAAATCCTACAAAATAACGAACCATTTAATGAATTTCCCCCCAATTATTCATTGGGCCAAAACATACTAAAACAAATTGAGATCTATAACTATAGTGGTATTATACAACACAATATAATGTCGAAGTATCTAAACTGCGAAAACAACAATAGCAACTAACTTTTCAAAGTGGGAATATTTTAGTTCAGGCTCCTCCAAAGCACACTTAAGATAATAGATGACATGTTCCTAAAAAATTTCATGTTCCTAAAATAAAAATACAGCAATAGTAGACTTAGATGCGGCCAAATACAACAAAAAATCCTTTGTATAATATGGCGGGTTGAACAAGGGGGCTGTCATAAGAGCTTTCTTAAGATCTTTGAAATAATATTAGGCAGCTTCATCCCATATAAATGGGACCCACTCCTTCAATAATTGCATAAAACCTTTCGTAATCCTAGCATAATCCATGATAAAACGCTTAAGAAATTTGGCCTTTCCTTGGACACTCTAAAGTTGGTGGATATTTGTGGGAGGAGGTAAATTGACAATGGATTCCACCTTCAAAGGGTCAACCATGATCCCCTTGTTTGATACAATAAAACCTAATAGTTTTCCAGACTCAATGCAAAAGATGCACTTATTTGGATTCCAACAAATCTTGTAGTTCCTACATCGTTTAAACACAAAGAGAAGGTGATCATAATGGTATTGACTCTTATGAGAAAGGGATGCTAAATCATCAAGATAAGATTCAATGATGTCTTTGATATCATGGAAAGAAAAGGACATGGCCCATTGAAACATAGCTCCAACATTTTTAAGACCAAACGACATCTTTCTTTATGCAAAAGTACCCCAAGTACAAATAAATTCAATGTTATGTTGGTCTTTGGATCGAAGGAAAAGACTTCGCTTTTGGCACACTAATCAATTATTTGGTCGATGAAAGGAGTGGGAAGTTACCTTCGAGACAGGTCTTGTTTAGATCTCTAAAATCCCTACATACTCAAAAATTTCCCTACTTTTTGTCTACAAGAACGAGATTGGATAGCCCTTTTGTTAAAGAAACGGGGTAAATAAAGCCATCTTTGAGAAGTTTTTCAACCTCTGCTTTAATAACATATGGTTTCTTAGGATTAACTAGACAAAGCTTTTGATGATCTGGTTTCGCATTTGAATAGGTTTTTATCTCATGCTGTAGAATACTAGGATCGATGGATGAAATATCGCATATGAATAGGAAAATACATCATGTAATTCCTTTAAGAGTTCCATGTAAATATTGATCTCCTCAAGCAAACAATTTGCTCCAATATAAAAAATTTCCATGAGATTGGGGTTCCTAGAGATTTTGATCGAAATCATTTCTAGAATATTGGCCATATTCCCCTAGGCATAAATTCCCTATTGAGCTAGAGGGTTCAATGGTTGATCAACATCCTTAGGTGAAGGAACATGAAACTCTCCATTCTCGATCTTGTCTAGAGATGGAAGAAAATATGAGTGATGGTGCATATCTTTCTAGGGATTTTCAGGCCCTATTAAGGCTTCCAGGATAGCCTCATCAGAAGGCATAAAAATATCTAGACAATCTTAGGAAGTGGAGGAATCAATATCCCAAACTAGATAAATAGTTTGATCCACCTCCTCAAGAGGGGACATATTGTTGTCTACATTATCTTGTTGAATTCCTTGGTAATCTATTTATATTGTAGACAAGGGTAGGACAGTCTCGGAGTGCTGAGACTCTTTCCCTATCCATGGGCGGATCATACTCTAGTAACTTGTTGATCGCAACAATGAGGTTGAGAAGCTAATGCTCAGGAAGGTTTCAGTTATCCTACCGTAGTGATGCAGAATATGATGGAACATGAAGTATCCATGGTTCATCGAAATAATATGTTCTAAATTATTGCAATCATGAAATTGGAACCTCCTCTTCAGCCGAAGTTGGAGTGAAAACGATATAAAAGGTAGGAGCTGGGATATTAAAAGTGCCCATAATGGATGGATATAAACCAACTCCCACAATATTGGTAAATGGATGTGACTTGTCAATCGAAAGGATACTCAATATTGGAGGTGAATTTGGACTATTTTGGGTGAAGGATAACTGATCACTAGTGATAATATTTCTTTCATGAGGGAAACACAACACTTGAGATATAGACAATACAATGGAAGCCATTGCATACATCCAACTACATCCTAACAATATATTATAATCGACGGGAGCATCAACTACTTCAACCTCCACACAAATGGTTTTACCACCCAACTGGATGGGAAAGGATGGAGTAATCCCATTTAGATGGAAAGATAGTCCATCAAAAGCAGTAAGCAATGTAGGGGATCGAGCGAGTTCTGAAGATCCCAAATATTTCCAACAAGAAAAATACATGACACAAGTCGATGCACCCTCATCCATAACTGTCCTTCCAACAGTCTTTGTGGCATCAACCACATTTATATGGAAGTAAACATGGTATGGGAGAGTGGGTGTAACATCTAACACATTGAATTTAAAAACCTGGATGTTCAAAGGATCGGTATTCCCTAAAGCAGAAAATAAGGCATTACGCTATGACGGGAAACTTTGAAGAACCTCAAGAGATGACATGCACATAGTGTATGAGCTAAGTCCTCAACAACATAATAGTTGGGGAAAGCTACATCATTGGGGTTGTGTGATTCATTATTATAAACACATTTTGGCATGCAAGGCATAATATCTACTATAGGTTTATCTATTGAAAGAGGGTTATATGGATCTGGAACTTCCTTACCTTTGGTCGAAGACTCAGGATTTCCATAATCCTTAGACCGAGTTGACAATGAGACATCAAACTTGATCATATAATTATGTGATTGATTAGAGGGATCATTTTGGGTGCCCCCTTGGGAATTTCTAGTGTGGTTGGAAGATCCAAAAGTTAAATGTTTTCCTTGTGGAAAAGGATTAGTCCAAATAGTAGGTTATTTCCATTTCTGATTCAACAGTTTATGTGCTTCTTCCATCAAATGGAATTGATGAGTTAGGTGATCTCCTTTGCAAATTTTGCAAGGGAAATTAACTTTCCTACATTCTTTCTTTTCCCCACCGAAATTATTAGTCTATTTAGATGTATCATTATTTCGCCCTTCTTTCTTATTGGTGTTGTTATGTTATTCTTATTTTTCCCACTAGGTTGTTGGTTTATTTTCTGGTTATCCTACATAGTATGTACATAAGCTAATTGGGAGGGAGAGGTCACAGCAGAAGCTGCACCTTCTATAGAATACTGGATTGAAAAACCTTTCATTTGATTATTAATAGATTCAGCAGCATTGTGACGAACTTAACTAACAATTCCATTAGCATGTGGCCCAGGTTTTGGTTTTGAATGGTTTGTACTAGACCTTGGTGCATCTGGAATAATCTCATAAAGGATCCCAGACTCATAGTAAATTAGATCTAACTGCTTGGCCTTAAAGATGGCTTCTTCTTTGGTGGTTATCCCTAAGGTGGAAACATCCTTGGAGATATATGAAAAACGAGGATTTAAGAAACCATTCTAGCAAAAACTCGAGGGAATATTGGCGTTGATCGGCCTCTTCCACCTACGCCACTCCTAGATATGATATGAGATGTGGGTAGCTTTGTTTTCCCTGAACTAAGACAACATACCAGTACCAACATCATACCAGAAGAGAAGTTGAAAACGATTCAAAAATACTATTACAAGATCATGAAAGAAATGAAATGATGAACCATGAAATTCAATATACCATTTCACTGCAAATCCAGTGAGCGTGTGTTGAAATAGTCTCGATCAAATATAATCATTGTTCAACGAATTTGAAGAGAACCATAGATGGAAAGTGGTAAGATGATATCTAGAATATTCACCATCTTGTCCTTCAAACTTTGGGAGGTCTAACGACAATTTGGTTGGGATTGGAGACCAATTAGGATCATGACACATCATACCATTCATCATTTTCGATAGATCTAGCAAGTTCAAAGTTGCTAGAAAAGGGAGTCTAGGTTGCGTGGAAAAAGAAGTGGGGTAGGAACCTTGGGGTGGGAGGTTCCCTCCACCAAAATTCCTAAAATATAGATAGGGGGTTCCCAGGGCCCTGCCATAGTTTGTGTAGCACTTGTTCCTGTGAAAGGATTCCAATGGCTATGCATAGGGTTTGCCCCAACAAGAATATCCCGCATCCAATTTGGTTGGTCATGTGAGAAGTTACCCCCAATTGGTATCCCAGTTGAAGGCATAAATTTAATACCTCCCCCACTAAACACTGAAAAGGGGGTAGATTTGGAAGGCATAGAGGATGATTGAAAACCACCCATTTCACTATTAAAACCTATAAATGGGTTGACACCTGAACAGGCCCAACATACTGGATAGGTATGGTCCCAAAAGAGGGAAAGGGCATGGGAATATGACCTCCATTCCAACGAAAAACTTGGGGTGGTGTAGCAAAATCATTAAAACTAGCAGAAGGATTCAAAAATAAGGTACTAGAAGTAACAAGGAAGTTAGGAATACCCAATACTGGCATACTAGATATAATGACACTAGAACCAAAAGGGGATGACAAAGAAACACTCAATAATTGAGTAATCGTAGAACCTTTAGGTGAATATGTAGTGCCAAAAGTAAACACAAGAGATGAAATTCCTATGGTTGCATTTAACATTTGGGAACTGACATGAGGAGGAGAAAATCCTCCTGGGACAATGGCCAAAGTGGGAGTGTGAGCCTCTCCCAAACTTCCTCCTAGATCATTCATGACTAATCCTCTACTAATATAATAAGCAATTGTTGCTTGTTCCGAACTGCTTGGAATCTGCACTAATACCAGATCATGAGGTCTAGTTAAAGGAGAGTTGAAGGGTCTTACAAAGCCTTTGGCTTGCATATCTTCAACTCTAGTGTGTGGTGAAAAAGTGTAGTTTCTTGTAGGTTGTGGTTCATCGAGTAAATTGATGGAACTTGTAGGCTCAAAGGAGATGGTTGTGTTTGTTCGATGCCTTTGTGGATGTGGTGGAGGTTCAAATGTGACCAGATGAAGATTCTGAATCCTCCTAGACCGATGAAGTGATTGATATTCCACACTTAAATATTTTAAAATCAATCACGTCCTAAGGCTAGCTAAATCACTCATAGCATAAAGAGCACACCACTAAAAGGTTCCTATCAAATCAAACTAGGAAAAAAAAGGGACTTTCTAAGTCTAGTGTGGGTTGATTAAGTCCCACAAACAAACAGTAAAGGTTCGAGAATAGTTACGAAGGCCTCCGTTGATATTCCTTCTTGGTGTAAGTCTCCCCATAAGACGAGGGACACCCTCTAAAGGTATTATTAGTTTGGATCAACGTCTGTTCAAGGTTGGTAGGAAGCTCCCTACCTTCACCTGTGTGGTACCTAAGACAAGATACTATGGTCACCAATCCGTAGTCAGTGTCCAGAGGAACAGTCGACGGTCAGAATCATACGTATGGGAAAGGTATCTAATCCCGAAACCTTAACATCACTGACACCTAACGGGGCCCAAAATTTGGTACTAAAAATATCCCCGTACATGCAAAATCCCATAAATGATTAGTTTAAGTATCAGTGGGGGGATTCCCTTCAACTCAACCTCACACAACCTCGTGCTTAACTCTAGTGTTAGTGGATCTTCTTGGCCACACCTATAAGATGTTGAATTTCTTCCTATCCTTTTGAAAACACCACTAAGTTTAAAAGTTTGAAATGATATTGGGTTGTTAACTGAAAACCTATCCCAAGATCCTAAAGCTTAATCTAAATTGGTGAACCATATAAAAAATAAAGTTCTGATAGATTTAAATTAAGCGTTATTTTTAAGTGGTTTTTTTTACTCAAGGGAACGGAAGTGAAACAGGTGGTGTTCTAACACTTACAAGAAAATAAAGAACACTTTAAATTTATATAAGCATGGAAAGCAAAAATATCCTTAATTGTTTTAAGTGGTATCTAACACTTCTATAATACACAAAAAAATTTCCGACAAAAAAAATTACTTTTTATTTTTCATCCTTTTAACAAAAACTACTTTGCAAAGAAAAATAAAAGCAATTTTTTCTTTCAGAAACTGAAATAAACACTACAAACCAAACAAAAGTTTTTCTTTTTCTTTTTCTTTCAAAAACTGAAAACAAATTCAAAAACTTCAACTGAAAGAAATTTTTCTTTTTCTTTTTGAAAACTCAAAAAATACTTATTTTAAAAAAATTCAAAGAAATGAAACTTTCTCTTTTTGCAAAAAGAAAGATAAAGTTTTATGTTTAACTATTGCACAAAAAAAGAAGTATCAACAAAATTAAAAAGTTTGCTTCACTTAATGCACAATGATACAAATAAAAGAAGCAAAAAATAACCTTCTTTTCAAAATACAACAAACAATCAACAATAAAATTTACAGAGCTATGAACATTTTATCGATTTTTGTGATGATATGAACAAAAAAGTAAAGGTATGAGCATAAATATTTTATAAGAATTCAAACTGCTAAAAACTTTACAAAAACAATTCCAAAAAATAGAATTTGGGGAAAAACCCTAAATTACAAATGATTCCTATTGTTTTTGTTTTGTAAAATAAAATTGATTTATGAAAATAACAACAATTTTTAGTCCCTCATAGTCAACTTTGACACCAAATGACACACATTTCCGGTTCCAACAAAAAGAAACTAAAAAAAGAATCCAAACTTGATGTATGTAGCTGGCCAACGCTAGGTCACGCTGACACGACTGTCCAATGGTTTGGTTGTGTACAGGGGAAAAACCAAGGTTTTTTGCATAAACAGTGAAACCTATAGGAAAAGTACGCACCTGTGTGTACTGTTGCCCACTTATATGCACAGGAAAACACAAAAAATAAAATTTTTGATGCACCAACACCAAAATTTATTCTGATAAGGGTCCTAAGATGGAAATCTACTAGGTTGAGATAGGAAAGGTTCAAAAGTATCAATAGAAAAAAATAGAAAAAACAAACCAAAAATCAAGCAACAAACATAAAAATCCCTAACTACCCAAAACGGAAAAACTCCCCAGCGGAGTCGCCATTTCTGTTACAGGAATTTAAACTACCCTATGGTATTTGGGCTAAACCACCACAGAGCAATACCCAAAATAAAACTCCAAATATTCAAGCAAGGCAAGTTCAAGCCCTTTTCAAGCAAACTTGCTTGAAATATACAAATAAGGTTATGAATGTAACTTATCTGGAATCCAATCGATTGATGTAGAATCCCTAGGCTAATGCTTCTCCAATCTTCTCACCAACTTCTTCAAGACTTAACCTGAAAATGAGCAAGGATTGGAAGGAAAGTAGTTCCTGCTGTAAAGAATATGATCTATAAACTAATTGTTGAATAATTCATCAAAATTTTAAGAATTGAAAACTGAAATTAAAATGCTTGAATTTGATGGAAAAGATAGTTCTTTTATAATTAATAACAACAAGTTACACAATGGATAGATTTCACTTGAACCTTTTCGTGGCACCATTCTAGAACTGAGATCGGATTCCTTCCACATACGCCTTTCACATACTTAATCTGGTTTCACAATGAGAAGTATGCTCAAAAGAATCACTTCGATCCTTTAGCATAATATGGACTCTCAAATATGACTGAAAAACCAGTTTCAGATAGAAGAAACATGGTTTTTGTAGACTAAGGAAAATGGTGCTTTTAGATATTATTTTAATCCAACATCATGAGGATTCTCTCCAATACTTGGGTCCCCATTTTTCTTTTTGTATGCCTCTTTTATACTGATGGGGAGGCAGTTAGGGAAGTTATGAGTAATTACTTACATGATTGGGAGAGTTGGGAACAACCAAAACAAAAAAAATTCTTGTACAGTAACTTTCTTTTTTATTTTTTACCCTCGAACAGACATGTATGCGAGCTAGCCAAATATCGATCATGTGAACGCATGATAGATACATGTAGGTCGCGTACATCTTGGAAATTAATACAAATTTTTAAGAGGTTTTTCTAAGAATAAGCGTTGTTCATAGTTGATCATGACTAAGGGAGTCTACAAAAGAAGTAAATGGATAAGATCGCCCATCATAGCATCTATGGGACAAGTGTGAAAACATATGCTATAAAAATGTCATGCTTATGTTCAAGAGTCCTATTTAGATTATCTCGAGCATTCCTCAAATTTCTTTCCTATTCATGTCAATCTTCCCTATCATCAAGTTGATCGCAGTTTCATCATCATTACTAGTGTTATTTACTTCTTCTAGTGTAGAATGTCCTCATTAACTTCTCATTAGCGGGCATTATGAAATTATCTCACACATAAGGACCTCCAGTAATAAAACAATCCTCACAATGTTTAACACATATCTACAGAAAAATTGAGAAGAATAACATAAGGAAAACATAGTTCTGAGTGTAAAAACTTTCCTTGTTGTTCATCCACGAGATGTGGGATATTAAATAAGATTACATGCAATATAATTCGTGAGCCAATGATGGCATTTGAATTCCAATGAAGAGACATGAGTAGTTTTCATTGGATCCATCACTCGACAAGTACTAGTGGCAATTAATGATCAATGACCAGTTAACTGAAGGTGGTTTGTGCATGATTGAGCCACTATGAGTGAAATTAGGGAAGAAGAACTTAATAAGGCACCTTAGATGACTTGTAGTGTTCAAAGAGGGTGCTCCTACACTCAGTCTCAGTGAAACTAGGTAGAAGAGTCAGTTAACTAGGCAATCAAGGGGACACAACGCCTTAATTCAAGGAACAGACACTACTAACTCCTAAAATCATGCATGAGGGTACATTAACACTCAAATGATGTGGATAAGGTTCTTTAAGTGGATAAGGAGGCTAATTATGACCAATATTAAGAACTAGGGGTTCAAAAACATAGTCTAGGTGCTAAGAGACTCAATTACCAATGCATGGAATGCATGACTAATGCATGGGATGCATGCATGCATGCATGGCCAAGGTATATATGGATAGCATGTTCCAACGCCACCCATTAAGCCTGAATTATAAAAAATAAATCAAATTAGGGCCCAAAAACAAGGCTAAGGTCACCCTTCACAAATTTTATATGTCCATGTAAACTGAGGAAACATGGAAAACCTCATGAGAATAAAACCCTCCCTCAAGAATGGACATGAAACACACCAAAAAATGATGCTCCAAACTCAAGTAGGTGTGATTCTTGATTCAATATCTGGAGGTATATTCCTCTTTGACAGAAGAGGATCATGCTCCCAAAACATGTGCTTGAATTCTCCACTAATGGATGCAAGTGAATCTAGAAGCTCCCAGGAACCAAATGTACCATGTTATGCTTGAGACTTGAACATTGAACCATGTGAGTTAATATTAGGTCCAAAAGAGAGTTGATGAGCTTGAGAATCAATCCCAATCAAGTGATAGTGTTCTCCATCTTCAATGCATCCTTGAGGAAGTGATCTAGTCATTTTGTACGAATAGGTAGAAGGTATGAGATCACAATTAGTGAATGCAAATGGAGCACACTTGAAATCTGATATAACCTTCAAATCATCCATTTGATCAGCATATTGTGCACCATCATCTTGTAAAGTATGCATAGGATCAGTGTAATGTACCCGGTTATCAAACTAAGGTTTAGGACATATGATTAGCTCTTAAAGGGCTAATTTAATATTAAGCACAACAAAAAATAGAATGATATAAATTAAATTGTCTTTAATTAAGTTGAGACACTTTCATTCTGTTTGTGCCAGAAATTGTTACTAAGGCTAGGGTAACAAGCCAACACAATCTCAAGAATAAACTCAGTAAATGAGACAAAGTTTTTAGGGTTTTTGAATATGATTTGAATGGTTATAAACTCTGGGCACAGTCAGGGAATACATCCAATAGAAAAGTAACAACTAAATCATAAGCATAAACTGATAAAGATGCATAACATATCACAAAGATCCAACAAAAAGAATGTGCTGAGGTTCATACATAAAAGATAAGCATCACCAGAAAACATACATCAACTAGCAATGAAATTACCATTTAAGAAGCTAAACAAGCTTAACAACAAATCCAGTCACAACAAAAATGAAGGAGAAAAAGTCATATGTTTCATTATATCATCAGCTAAAGCTCATAAGAGTCACAGTACTTATCTTTTGAACAAGTCTTGAAGTTACATTACAATCTGCAGACCTCCTGCTGTCCCCAAAAATCAGAACCTCCTCAATGACCCTTTGTCCCTCTTTTATAATTACAAAGAAGTGGTTCTATTTCCCCTTCATTAGGTAGAAATTGAAACCACTGAGTAGTTACATTAACTAACTAACTCAACTAATTAACTAAAAATAGTAAATCGGATTCCTGGCAAATATGGCGAATTTATGGAAAATAGGTGTCAAAGAAGCTTCCATATATCTCAATTGGTGACACCTGTGTAAAAACTGAGAGAGGTTTTTGTAAATGGGTCTGTGATGGACAAAAACCTCTCTTGTTGTTTAATTCATCTTCAGTCAATCAGAATCTGCCCCGCAAGATGAACACTAAAACAGGAAAATATTAAATCTTTAAAATCCCTGGAAAATAGGCTGCAAAGATTAAACTGAATCTTTCAATCCTTGACAGCTGTTGCAAAACTAAGAGAGGTTTTTGTAGATGGGTATCTTAGGAACAAAAACCTCCTTCAGTTTTCAAAAATTCCTCTCCATCAGCTCGCGGTCTGCATTTGACTTCAATCACTCAAACAGGAAAAACGCGATATTCTTGTAGCGCTCCCTTTGTTAAAATTTTGTCCAGCGCTACAAGAATAGCTGCCATGCCAGAATTTCGTAGTTTTTCAACTTTCTGCTAATTTGTCGGAGATTTTAAAAGTTACTTGGTTTAAGAAACAAGTCTAACTGCTCTCTAAACACATTAATGAATCAACTTTTGAAAATATGACCTTCTTTAATCCCCTTTAAAATATAAAAGATCAACAAAAATCAAATAAAACCTAAAAAGAATGGGCTCAAAACTTATTCAATCACCCATAGAGTTTCTAAGGATACTAAAACTAAAACTTAAAACCAAAAATTTAACTGAGGTAGATTGAAAAACAAACCAAAACTGGATTGAAAAACAAACCAAAACTGGATTGAAAAACAAACCAAAACTGGAGAAAATAAATCAAAAATGGAGAAAAATTTACTGACTTAACACATTCTTTGGAATTTAATTATCAAATTAAGCTAGGTAGTCTGATGAGAAGAGGCTAAGATCTCATTGAGCCTATTAAAATCCCTAATTATCATCTCAAGTAACTATCTACAGCCTTTAGATCCCATATTAAAAAGTATTTTCGAATGGTAATCTTTAAAACATATTTTTGCAATGCTTAATTAAGCTAATTTTGACACTTAACTAAGTGACATTATTCCTTTTTAACTGGTTAGCATCAATTTCAGATCTGATTAGAGGCTATAACCTACAACCATGGGAATATGGTCTATTTAACCCATATAGTACATTCATCTTCATCTATTGATAATCTAGGGTTATTCCTAGTTTCAGAATACAAAACTAGTTAATATGATTTCAATTGGTTGAAACTTGCTTCTTAGAAAACTTTGTAAAAGGTTTGTACCAGACTCAAGAGACAATATAAAACCATGCATGAATCATTTAAATGTACAGGTACAACAAAATAATCAATAGTATATGATTCAAATGAAGCATTGATATTTCTAAAGAAACTAATAGACTAGTTCTAGGAAAAACTAAGGAGATATCTGTAAGATCTTCAATGCTACCATGTGTGTGCTTTGTGAGGTTTGAAAAGTAAGAAATCGCACATAATTACATATCCATATGTTGCAACTCATAGCCACACCAAAACCAAATAAAAACAGAGGGCACAGTCTGCAATCATAACCCACAAAATCAATTCCCGGTGGTTGTCCCCTACAGCCACTTATCACTAATATATTTTAGATTGTATGCCTGCCTCCCTACAAAATCAATCAATATTGCATTCATATTACATTATTCAAACTCATATCTGAAAATAGGAGCATATCCATGCACAAAACATTTCCAATCTAACATTAACTAGTGCATGCATCCTGGCACAAGGAAAACTGCTGGACCAAAACAGACATATCTTGGTCATCCAGAAAGATTTTTTAATCAAATGAAAGGCGATCCTTACTGGAAACATTTTTCTAGATGCAATGGAATAGGTCTCATGAATAAAAAATGAGTATAAGTGGGTGAACTAGAACCTATGGTTGCGCCCCTCTCATCGTCGTGAGAGTTACATTCATAAACTAAGAAGGAGGGGAGAAATAATAGAGGAGTTCCAATACGAAGTATAAAGATCCATCCAATCCTGCATATAAATCCTAACACATCATCCATAAAAAATCCATAATTCATTTCAGCCTCCATGGCACATAAACATAATAAAATAACATAAATATGTATATGAACATATACTTATCTTTAATGACAACTAGCTGCAGCAGTACAACTTTCCTCCCAGCCATAGACACAGTCAGGTCTTCCTTAGTTGAGCAGGTCATCCCGAAAGGTCCATAGTATCTGGAAGCTAGCTTGGAGTAATTTCTCAAGTTTAAGGAACTCTTCTTGAGTTTAACTTTAAAAAACACATGATCTCCGACTTGAAACTATCTGGTAGTCCTTTTCTGATCTGTATAGCTTTTCTACCTACCTTGAGCTTCCTTTATATTTTTCTTTATCTTAACCATATGATCCTCCATATCCTTTAATAATTTTGCTCCAATAATGATTATGTCTATTGGGTTATCCCAGCTGATGGGTGTATTTCACTTCTTTCTATACATGGCCTCGAAATGACTCATTTTCAAAGAGGAATGATATCCATTATTATAAGAAAATTCCACCAAGTGTAAATAATCTTCCCACTTAGATGGTTGATCCATTACATACATCCTTAACATACCTTATATCACTCAGTTAACTCTTTATGGCTATCCATTTGTTTGAGGGTGGTATGTTGTACTCATGTTTAGACTTGTTCCAAACCCCTCAAACAATCCTTTCCAAAATTTAGAAGTAGATTTTGAATCTTTGTCTGATACTATAGCCTTGGGAATACCATGCAATCTGGATGCTTCTTTCATGTAAATATATGCAATGTTAGCTACTTTGTGAGTTTCCTTTACTGGAATGAAGTGTGCTTCCTTAGTCAAATTATCTACCACAACCATGATAACATCATTTTGCAATCTCGTCTTAGGCACCTTGGTGATGAAATCCATTGTCACTACATCCCATTTCCATTCTAGTATTGGCAAGGGATGCAACAATTCTGCTGGATGTCAATGCTCAATTTTAACTTTTTAACATTCCATGCACCTAGCTATATATTCTACAACATCATTCTTCATCCCTAGCCAATAGTATTGTTTCCTTACTGCTCCTACTATTTTCTGGTAACCTGAAAGTCTGGCATAAGGAACATCATGCATTTCCTTCAGAACCATCTTCCTTATATCTCCAACATTGGGCACATAAAATCTATCTTTGTGCATGAGGATCCCATTTTCTTCAAACTTATACTTATCAATTTTTTGTGGAATTTGCAGTTGTTGCAATCCTTCTTTTTGTTTTTGATAAATTTCATTTGTAATACCGGCTTCAGTGATATTATCCTTTAAATCTGATGTACTAGTGCTGATAGTTTCTACATGAATCACATGTATCTTCCTACTAAGTGCATCAACTACATTATTTTCCTTACCTTTGATATGCTTGATGTCAAAGTCATATTCACATAATAACTCCATCCATATCCTTTGTCTTGCGTTCAAATTAGGTTTCCCAAACAAGTACTTTAACCCATCTTGATCAATTCTTAACTCAAACTTCTTACTCATTAGATCATGTCTCCACATCTTCAAAGCATGGATGATAGATGAAAGCTCTAATTCATGGGTGACATAGTTTTTCTCATTTTCCTTCAACTTTATAGATTCATAACTAATCACATGTCCATCCTGCATAAATACTCCACCAATTCCTTGCTTACATGCATCTGTGCACACAACAAAGTTTCCGTTAGGATCTGTAATATTTAGAACAGGTGCACTAGTAATCATTTCCTCAAGTCTTCGAAAGCTATATTAACACTTAGGATTCCAATCGAACTTTACACCCTTCTTCTGCAAAGATGTGATAGGATGATCTAACTTCGAGAATCCTTAAATGAACCTTCGGTAGCACCCAACTAATCCCATGAAAGATCTTACTTCTGATACATTTTTAGGTGTTGGCCATTGCATAATGGCTCTTATCTTTTCAGGATCAACTGAAACACCTTCCTCAGATATGATAGGTTGTAAGTAATGAATTATTCCCTGATAGAAAGAACACTTACTTAGCTTGGCATACAACTGATGTTCTCTAAGCACTTGCATTACTAGTCCTAGATGTCCTTCATGCCCTTCTTTTGTCTTAGAATAGATCAGGATTTAATCTAAGAATACAATCACAAATTTATCTAAATATTTTATAAAAACCCCATTCATCAAGATCATGAATACTACAGGTGCATTTGTTAACCCAAAAGGTACCACAGTGAGCTCATAATGTCCATACCTTGTTCTGAATGTTGTCTTACTGAGATATTCATCCTTAATTCCAATATAGTGGTATCTCGATCTCAAAACTATATTTGAGAACACTTTGGCTCCTCTCAACTGATCAAACAAGTCATCAATCCTTGGCAATGGGGACTTGTTTTTAATTGTTGCTTTGTTCAACTGTCTATAATCTATGCAGAGTCTTAGAGTTCCATCCTTCTTCTTCACAAATAACACAGGATCTCCCCAAGGTGAGACACTGGGCCTTATGTAACCTTTATTTAGTATCTCCTCCAAATGCATATGTAATTCCTTTAACTACGGAGTAGTCATTCTATAAGGTTCTTTAGCTTAAGGTACTATCCCTGGAACCAAGTCTATAGAAAAATCAGTGTCCCTCTTAGGATAAATTCCCAACAGTTCTTGAAATATATTTGCAAACTCTTGCAGTACCGGATAATCCTGTAGTTGGGGATCTTTTCCTTATTTTGACTCTTCCATATTAATTACATATAACTGAAATCCCTTTCTAAGAAATTTCTTCAATTGTAAAGCTGCGACCTGCCTCAAGGATATGGGTCTAGGTATACCTTTGATTGTCACTCGGTTTCCTTCTTCATCCAAACAAGTATAATTTTTATTATGGCAATCCAGTATGGAATGGTGTGCATCCAACCAATCCATTCCAATAAATACATCATATGATCCCAAGGGTATGATGTTTAAGTTTGCAAAGGTTTTCAATCCATTCATTTCTAAAGGACACACTTTTACAAATTCTATGATTTTTCTCTTGTCTCTTATAGCTAACTGTACTAGACTTGTTGTTTGAAGTTTACTTTTCTTCAAATGAAAATTTTCAACTATATTAGGTGCAATGTAAGTATTGCTAGCTCTATAATCAATCAAAATACCCATGGTTTTATTATCAATCTTACCTGCTACCTCAATCCTCCGGGACTGGTGGTCAGCTTTCCTCCCATCCAAGGCTGCATAGATCCTTTGAATACTTCCACCTACATCTCCAACAATTGAAGCCTCTTGAATGTTTTGAATTTTATTTTCTTACGTGGGAACTGACTGGAAATGTGATTTTCCTTGCATATCCAACATTCCACAGGTGATATTTTCCCTAAAGGCTCTTCCCTTGGCTATCCTTATTGATAATAATTATTGTTTCTGAATTTTGAAGGCTGGAAACCTTTCTTCCTCTACTCTTATTTGTTCTTTTTCATATCCTTCCAATTATTTTGATATGGGGCCTTTCCCTTATTCTATTCATATAAGTGTTTTTCCTTCTAGAGGGAATCCTTAAGGTTCTTTGGTCTATCATATTGGATTTTGTCTCTATAAGATTCAGGAAACCACTTAGGAACCTCTAAATATTTACCTTCTCATCTTTGATGAAGTCCGCATAGTTCAAAGTTCCAGAAACTTCTTCTCATAGGCCTCCATGGTCATGCTTCCCAATTTGAGCTCAAATAACTCTTCCATCTTTTTGTCATAGTAATGCTCAGAGAGGTATTCCTTCTATAATTACTTCTTAAATTTCTTCCAAGAAATTATGTCTTTGTTGATGTCTCTTAGCTTAACTAGATGATCCTACCAAATAGATACCTTACCCTACAGATGGTATATGGCTACTCTCACTTCCATATTAGGTGTGTATTGGTGCAACTGGAAGAACTTCCTTAGTCCTAACAACCATGCTTCAGTATATTCTCCATGCTTTTCTTCTCCATCAAAAGTTGGGGGCTTGATTCTTCTCAACTCTCCTACTAGTTCATTCCAGGAATATCTCCTCTTCTTATATCTCACTAGGGATCTTTCAGGACTCCTCTTTGTACTACTTGATGAATACCCCCTCTTCCTTTATAATTGATGAGGTCTCCTTGAATATGATATATACCTTACATAGTCTATTCTATTCCTCTTGTCAGTTGATCTTTGGATGGTCTTCAATGATTTTAGATCATTCATGATCTGCTCCTAAATGTTAATTATCCTTTCATTATCCTCCCTACACTTCCTCACTGGATCCTCCAAACTTAATGGTTCACTACTCCTCTTATGTTTACTTGTCCTTCTTTGCTTAAACTCCTCTTCAGGGTCATATGGTCTCCGTCCTTCATCAAAATCCATCTCCAATTTCTGACTTCCTACTGTTGAACTTGTACTTGTTGAGTCTCTAGTCTTCACATGTTTGAGTAAAATCTTAGTCTAGTGGCCCAACTACTTGCTTATTCATTCAGTGGGAACAACAATGTGTTCATTATTAACCATTTGTTAGTAAACTATGCACTGGCATAAGTTCATTATCATTCAAACTACTTATTTTCCCAATTTTTCTAAGTTACAATTTTCCTAACTGGACAAGGGGGGTTAGAAATCCTTCAAGGATTTCTTCTTACCAGTGGGACATTAAGTCCATATCCATCCCAAGCTAATAATTTAATTAATTAACTCACATGTGACACTATATTAAGGTGCATGCATCCAATTTTCCTAATGTAATATCCATGATATGATCTCATAGGATATCAACTCACATTCAAACTTCGAAATAAAAAATGTGCATAATAGAAACTAGTCTTCAAAACTAGTTAAGATGAAACTAGTCTTGGTCAGTGATTAACCCACCCAGAGCTTGAACGATGGACACCTTTGAATCTACCAAATGTACTGGGGATTTTTCAGAAGCAAGGAAATCAAAATCAAGTCCAGCTTCTGATTTATAATCACAATGTACTGGGGCCATTTATGTTTTGAACATCAGCCAGGATGAAGTCTACTTCAAGTCTTCCTGGGCACAGCAGCATATGCCTACTAAACTCTTTCACTTACACTTGACATCAAATAGAGGTGGATAACAGGTCACAACCCCATAATATACTGTAGGACAAGTTTTACAAAGTGTTACGGAGAAAACTTCCTATGGCTTGGGGCAGACCACAACAAACAACTGACTACCAGCAAATAACTCAATTCCCAATGCAATGCTATATAAGTGACAATGCTAAGATAATGGAGAAAAGACTAACCTTCAACCAGATGTTTGAAGTAGATCCCCATTACGCTTTCAACTTCTACACTTGAACCTGCAGATTAGTCTCAACAACAAGTATAACCAAGTGCATATAACATGTGAAAGACATTAGCACAATCAATAGCACGATCCATGATATCATAAGCAAATATAACCCAATGTATTTAACAATATTCACAACATCAATTGGACGAAAAAATGAGTATTTTCATCAATAAATAACAAGAAGTACAATATACGACCTCTTGCCGGAAACCAATCTGAACCAAGAACTGGGTCTCTCCACTTGTGCCTCCACCACTTCAATCCCCCATGCAATGGAAAACTCAAACTATGAAAGGAGTTTGGTAGGTGAACATAAGGAGTTCACAACAACAAGGATCAATGAGTGTAGACTCAAGTCACATAAAAAATCCACTAGAGTTATCTTGCTCTCTCTTTCTCCTCCCTTCCGTACACCATAAGAGCTAAATATATAGCCTTCCAAAGGTAAGTGAAAGGTCGAATCGAGTCGTTTCGGGATAGATGGAGGGCCAAAGGTCACCCTAAGACCACTTTTTGGGAGTAAAAAGTAATTTTATATTGGTTTTTACCATTTTATTTGGTGTCCATGGGCTATAGTGGAACAGCCTGCGTGTACGCTGGCTATAGTGGAATAACTAGCGTACAGGAACAAAAATAAGGATTTGTGTGTTCTTAGAGGGAAAATGATAGATCTGAGTCAACGAAATGGATCTTGAAGGAAAATCAATGCTAATGCTCACAAGGTGGAAAATTACGCTATAACACAAATTTTTTGGGAGGTTCTTGCAGTGTTTGGAGGAAAAGGGAGAAAAAGAGCTAGGATGGACTACTCAACTAGATTGTTTCCAAGCTCTCCCAAATAGGATGAGAGGGATATGAATTATTAGGAAGAGGATTATAAGGTCTTAATCAATATATTAAGGATCTCATATGACTGATAAAACCAAAATTGAGCATTCATAGGAAATTTAATTGAACATACTGAAAAAATAGTCAAATAGAAAGGCACAATGAGCTAGTCTTGATAATTCTGAATGCAAGCAGCCAAAGAAGGTCATGAATGTCTAATTTTTTACTTGGGATGGATTCTATAGTCCATTTAAAACCTACATCAACTTTCAGAAAGGAAAATGGTTTCATATAACTCAGTTTATTACAATTCTTGGAAGACTAGTCAATTAAAATTGCACAAAGAGCTAGTCTTGAGAATTATGGACTCAAACAACCTCCAAGGCTCTCAAAATATTCTTATTATATTTAATGTAAATCATACATTAAATTAACAGTAGTAACAGATACTCATTGATCTGATTAACAAGTAAACATAAGTCTCATGGCTTTATCTTCACAAACAGTCATTTATTGTGAGTCATTACAATGAATGGAAGAAGAGTGTTACATAAGAGTAAGAAGAGGAGATGTTGACACTGAATATGATATGTATGATGATAATGATCTATTGGATACTCATGAGAGACATATCAAGCTTCAGGGATTCTCACAGGGCGTATTCACCAAACTAGATAGAAAAGCAAGGGTGTGTTCTTCATAGCTGGAATCCCCGGATCTAGTAAAATGGCCATAACTTTCTCATATGGACACCTTTTTTTATGAGACAAAAATTGTTTCCTAATGGAAATGATGCTAAGGAAATAATGGAACAGGTCTCAACATACATAAATTCTCAAAAAGATCAAAACCATAACCTCCATTTCGGCCCTCCAACACTATTCCTACTTAATGGAGGAATTGAACCGTACAACGAGAACACCAACCAATGGATCAGACTTCAGGACCTGCAATAAACTCAGTGATGAAGACTAGATGTCATCATACTTTCAGTAGAATCATGGGGCACATCTCCCAGCTAGGACTAGGGGCACATCTCCGAGGTCAATGAGGCAAAATTGCACTGAATTCAAATCACAAATGATTAAAAAGATGTGAAATGGACTTGTAATCCTTCTTTTATAGATTTAGGTGACTTGTTGATAAAGTAAGATAGGATAAGGCACCCTCATGGAGTGGATAAGTTTGCTTGATTTCCACTTTAGTTTTTTCCTTACTTTATTCTTTTCTTTGCTTTTTGCTTTAGCTTTTGCCTTGCTTTCTGCTTTGCTTTGCTTTTTGCTTTTTGCTTTTGCTTTTTGCTTTTGCTTTTGCTTTTGTTTTTCCTGCTTTTGCTTTACCTGCTTTTTCTTTTCTATCCTGCTTTTCTACTGATTTGGATTTATGTGAGAACGAAATGAAAGAGCATAAATATATTCACATACATGGATATATGGAAAGAAACACAGTGATACAGTAAACTCAGATTCTATTAAACGAATGAAATAGAACAAACTGTAAAATAAAAGCAGCTAGAATGGTGGTAGCTATATCTCTCAGAAGAGATGTAACAACTATGCTCATTCGTGACAAGATGAATACAAGAAGAGGCCGAAAGATCCTATTTATCATAAGCATGAGGGAAAGATCCCTAAAAATCCAAAAACCTAACCCTAGAAGATGAACCGTCTGAAAGTTTGTGACCCAAGGTGGTTAGTTGAATAGTCAACTTCTCGGGGTCATAACTTTGCATATGATCTCCATTTGGGGCGCTCGATAGTCCGTTGGAAATGTCTATCCAAGATTTACAAATTTTGATTGGGGACCAATGGATTCAGTTGGAACCCAACACCCCCCCTTTGAATCTCCAAAAAGCGTCGTTTAGGGCCTCAAAACGACCATGGAAGTTCGGGACCCGAAAAACTGTAGAAAAATTACTAGAAACTGCCAAAATGGAAAACTTTTTGAGCCAGTGAAATAGGTGGGTGGCCACCTATATCCATTTGGATCATCTACCTTATCCTACTTTTCTGCTTTGTCCTGCTTTTTTCTGCTTTTCTGCCTTATCCTACTTCTCTGCTTTGCCTTGTTTTTTCTTGCTTTTCTGCTTTATCCTGCTTTTCTTCTTATGTCCTGATTTTCTGCTTTTGTCCTTCTTTTCTTCTTTGTCTTTCTTTTGTCATGTTTTTCTACTTTATTCTACTTTCTTCTCCTTTTCCTACTTTCCTTGCTTTGACTGTTTATCTTTTCTTATCTTGCAAGTTACCTCTGTGTCAACCTTATCCTCTAAGGCACACTTGTGGAGAATTATCCACTGTATTCCAAAATAAAAATATCTAATTAATGAAAATTACTTCTGCCAAGTGCATTTCAAACTTACGATAAAAATAAACTTAAAATTCCTAACTAATTAATGCCTTTACTTCAGAATTAACCCCAAGTGCATGGAATTTCCTCCTCAACCCAAGGGATTGGTTGGGCTAGGAACTCCTTCCACTAATCATCAATGAGGGGACATGAAAATACCCCCTTCCCAAGATTGATTTTCCTCAAGCAATAATTAAATCCAACCCAACTAAGCATCATGAGCCATCATGCTTCTGTTGCACCACTCTAATTATAAACTACTCATGAACTCTCCCAATAGATTGTTCTATTAGCATCCAACAATGCACTTAGTGTGGAGACCAATCAAAATTGATACCAAGATCCCAATTGATCCTCAATAATACAAGGTGAAATATATATTCTCCTATGCAATGCATAAGAATCACATGGAATTCATCATAACACCCTGCAAGAAAAACACAAGTCCATCCAAAAATATGTTTCCCATGTAGGAAACCATCACCATCTACTACAAAGATGAACCCATGGGGAAGAGAAAAGGCTTGATTTCTCAAGCCAACCAACCAAAATGTGATCCCAATGAGTTTCCAATGATAAAAAATGCATGGGTCCCGCTGCTTGCACACCCTCCTAGTGCACAATATCATCAAGAACCAATCTAGCAAGTATGCGATGCCAGGGTCCCAACACTTGCAGACCCCAACAATACATAGTGTGAACACATATAAATCAGAACGTGGGATTCCCATGTCCCAATGCTTGTACATTTCTATCATGCACAAGGTCTCCCTAAACAATACCTCAAGGTAGGAGGTGTACAATATCCTCCAAATTATTTCAACCAAGTGTGGAATGCCAGGATCCCATAATTGGTGCATCCCATCAATGAGAAAAGTAACAAAAAAAATTACATCAAGGTGGGGGATGAAAGGATACCATTCTCTAATGAGAATCCTCCCAAACATCATGAGTACAAAATATAGATCACCAAAGTACATGTTAGGAACCCATGTCAACCCTTCTATCTACTTTGTTAGTATATTGTTGTTGGATTCATATGCTTTGTAAGTCGTCCCGTAGTATTTGCTGATCCATAGTTTGTATTATTGTTGTTGGACGCATATGCTTTGTAAGTCGTCCAGTAGTAATTTTTTATCCATATTTTGTATTGGCCCCTGGTTTGTATTGACACATGGTATTGACCCATGGTATTGGTTCCTAGACTTAGTATATAAGTTTGTGTTGAGACCAATGAAGGCACGATGAAGTTATTTGTATTGAGCTTGCTCAAAGGAGGTTTCCCCCTCGAAGTGGCCTGCGATCAATATAAAAGTGATTCCGAGTTCTGTTATTTTTGCTATTTCGTGTGTTTTCATTAATTAATTATTGTAGGTTCTTCACATCTGGTATCAGAGCACTTTCTTAGGCTCGTTGGGTAAAATTTATGCCCAAATTTATTTATTTTTGCATCTATTGCAGCTTCGGATCTGGAAATAATCCCTATCTGCTTAACTATGGGAAGTACTTGGGCATAAGCCCTAAAACTCATTGTAAGGAGTACCACAGGAACCCCGAAGTAGCTGGCCCATTGAGAGGACCTTCCAGTGAAAAGGGTAACGACCCCTACTTGATTGACTAGTTCCCACCCGTGAGGTAAACCAAGAGCTGTCGTTTGTGGCAAAGAGGTTATCAGTTTTACCTGAGCCGTGGAGAGAGGGGTACTACCCCAATACGCAAGCCATCAGATAGCATTGGTGGCCAAGTGAAACCCCTGAACTGTTAGAAAGCCACACATACTTGGGGTCCATATCTATTTTCAGCTAAATTGTTGCCAATCACTTCCATGCCATTTCAGATCCAGCCGTTTTAGATCAATTTTGAAAGCCGTTTCAGATCTATTCTAAAATTCATTTCAGATCCAGTCGTTTTCGATCCATTTGGTGTCATTTCAGATCCATTTGTTCTCAATCACTTCCGCATCCTTGCAGATCCATCTGTTTATGCTCCCTTTTGTGCTGTAGCAGATCCATCTGTTTCTGCTCTCTTGTTTTCACTCTATTTCCCTTGAAACTTCCCTGACACCCCTATAATCCCATTCTGCATATTTCATTCCTGAGGACCCTATCCCAAATTCCACTCCCCAAAGCCCGAAATCCCACATTTGTTTATTTTTAGGGTTTGCCATCACTTCTTTGGATTTCACCCAATCGCCTTCAAATTTTACCACAAAGTTCCTTTCCTAATTCTGCTTCTTTGTCCCTCCCTGCCAAATTTTCTCATTCTTTCACCCCACTTCTGAAATCCTCATTTTCTACTTCCCTATCCATCAGAAAGTGTCTAAAACCTATTCAAACCCCAATTACCCATCCAAGTTTTTCCCAAATCCAAATTTCTCTTTACTAAATAAGCCTTTGTTTGTGTTTAAAAAAAAAAAAAACTCCTGGTTATGGTTGTCACCTGCACAGGAGCAAAAACCATGGAGGAAGCACTTGTAGCCATCCAAACCAAACTCCAAGATTTGGATGAAAAATTTCTTAGCCTCCATCTTCAGCATTCAGCCATGAGCAATAACCGATAGCAAGAATCTTCTGCAGCCAATGGGTACTCTTCTTCCAGCAATTTTCGTGGTCCGAAGCTTGAATTTCTTTTCTTCAATGGTACTGATCCGACTAGATGGATCTATCATGCAGAGCAGTATTTCAGTATGCATAATACTTTTGATGTCCAAAAAGTTCCACTTGCATCCTTTCATTTGGAACAGGAAGCCCTTCAATGGTACCGTTGGTACATCAAGGCGCATGATGAGCCAAAATGGACAGATTTTCACCAACTCCTTTCGCAACGATTTGGTCCTATTGCTTTTGATGACTTCACCGGAGCACTCACTAAACTTCGTCAAAGTGGCATTGTGAGAGAGTATCAGACAGAATTTGAGAAACTAGCCAATCACACCGAAGGATTGTCTGATGAATTCCACATGAGTTGTTTTATTAGTGGTCTTAAGGATGAAATCCGATCAGAGGTTAAAATGTTCTGTCCCAACACAATGATGGAAGTCCTAGGGTTGGCTAAGTTGGCAGAAGACAAAATTGCAGCCCAACAACGATCCAAAACCAATTTTATTCCCTTCCGAAATATGGGTTCTCAACGACCTCCCATCCCGCCAGCTCCTCAACCAACTCCTATCAAGCATTTGTCTGAAATAGAGATGTAGGCACGTAGGGAAAAAGGGCTTTGTTATAATTGTGATGAGAAATTCACTCGAGGACATAGATGTGTTCAACAAAAGCTCTATCTCTTGGATATGGATTCTCCGCCTGCCTATAAAATTGGTGAAGAAGCTCTAGATACAATGGATGATCAGGTCGACATTCAGGATCCGCCTATTGACCCCCCATCTCAGTATGAACAACCAGAGATATCTCTCCATGCTTTATCCTACGTCACCAACCCCCAAACAATGCGGGTTAGGGGTTACTTCAAGAAGCTTCCTCTTACAATACTCATTGATTATGGTAGCACTCATAACTTCATTGACCCTCAGATCGCCAAACATGCTAATTGTTTTGTCCATCCTTGCTCCAAATTTGAAGTCATGGTTTCCAATGGGGGTGTAATGTCCCCTTCTCCATAGAACAACAAGGAAGGAAACATTAACAAAATACCGGGCTTTTGGTAAACTTAGCCCCAATATTTTTGCACATAAATAACTAACATTTTAAAACTTCTATATGCAGATTCGTTTCAATATAAACACAGCGGATAAAAATACTAGCAAGCACACAAATAGACCGTAATTGCATAACATATTTACCACAGCATAGAATGATTCAACATAAAGAGACCCATTCTCATTCGTATGCCATGCACAGACTTCATTTCAATTTCATTAACATGAAGAATAATCATTCAAATAACACATTGCAGAACCCAGATATATATATACAAATTAAAGTCACGGAGAGCACTTATCTTGCAACGCAATGTCCAACGACTGGCTACGTGAGAGAAACGTTCCACCCAACCATAGATCTCTGTCCATCTTGTATTCTTTCAGCTGAGAGATCACCCCCGAGCTGAGCTGTGTATCCACTAAGGAGGAACTAGATGGCTCCCTCACAGTCAGGATTTCACTCAGACAACCATGCTAAGCCAACACACAGTTGGGTTTTTCAAGCATGCAATGGGAAATGGAGAGGGATGCTAGTCCACTAAGCTCAATCCCAGAGCTAGTACACATCAAGATAGACTCCAACGATCCCAGCCTCCATTCGAACATCCACACTTGGATTTCTCACAGCTTTGTTCAGCAAATAACCCAAATCCGTCACTGATTTTCTGGGCCATTAAAACTGGGTTTTCCCATGGCTTTTGGGGTAGATATTGCTCCCAAATTCGCCCCAAGGTTCCTACCAATGGATCCCCCATTGGATTTCACTGTCCAATACCAAATCGGGACGTTTTTGGCTTCCCAAAACGTGGGTTCTCTCACAGTCGCGATTTCTGGTTTTCTCCCCCTTGGGAACTCGTTTTTGGATGGAGAAAGATGTCCCATACTTCCACAATGGAATGGGGATAAGGATGGAGCAACCGCCAAGATATAGAGTGACTTGTGGGACAAGTCAAAAGAGCCCATACCTTCCCATACGAATTTCAGGGCTGCCCATACTCCATCAAAGTCATTGACTTAATTCTTCAACCACTTCTTACAATAGGAATAAATGTCATCTAGGAAGGTCAAATGGGTTCTCATAAAGACATATGGAAACCTATGGTTCACTCCCATAGCCCCCTCACCACTCCCTAGTGGATACACGTGGCCCCTTCTCATTCGTTGCCTCCATAGCCAGTCTTGGAATTTTATATTGCCTGATGTTTATTTACATCCTATTACAATTTCCATGGCTTAAGAGCACATGGTATCAAAATATCAAATACTTGCCCTCCAAATAAAATTTGGGCTTTCACTAGCGGGGCCTTGGCCTTGAGCTCCACGTTAGGAAAACATACCTCACATGTACACATTATTTACATTAAAGGCTAATACATCCTAAGGGTCGAATTGGGGGTATTACAGGGGGCACCTTACCTTGCAAGGGGAAGTGTCACAATGTGCGTCTCTCTCTAGAAGATTATAACCTACGCTTTGATATGTTTTCCTTGTCCCTAGGTGGATGTGATGTGGTTTTTGGCGTTCAATGGTTACACACACTTGGCCCCATCTTATGGGATTTTGCTGAACTTTGGATGCAGTTTTTAGTCAATGGGAAACAACATAAATTTAAGGGATTACAACAAGGGTCTCTCCACCTCATCAGTTCACATCGCCTGGAAAAGATCCCTAAGAAGAATTCACATGATGTCATGGCTCAACTCCATTCCATTTAGATGCACCCATCAACAATATCCCCTACTTCCTTGGATAGATATCAAGGTGTCCTTGCTAAACCAGTGGGCTTGTCGCCTTCAAGAGACCTTTCCAGTAAGAATTTAGTCGCATCTGCATCTCAGCAGGAAATGATGGTTATTTTGCATGCAATACCGAAGTGGCAGACATCCTTATTAGGAAATTATTTCTGCATCAAGACTGATCTCCAGAGTCTGGAACATTTTCTGGAACAATGAGTCCCCTCACCAACACACCGAAAATGGGTTATCCAACTCATGGGTTATGACTATGCGATCACTTACAAGAAGGGTAAGGATAATATGGTGGCAAATGCTCCTTCTCGCCAATTTGATGACCTAGTTTCTCTTACAACTATTTCTCTACTTGTTCCAAAATGGTTGCAATTTGTTCAACAAGGTTATCTCTTCTATGAACTCCATGCTTCTTCATCAGCAAGGCACTCTGATCAGGAACAATGTAAATTCTTTTGGCAGGGACTGAAAATGAAAATTCACCAAATGGTGGTTGATATTGAAACTTTCCAGGTCAACAAGGGTGAAACGACACTCCTTTCGGGACTGCTTGAACCCTTTCCCATCCTTACACAGATGTGGACAGTTATTTCTATGGATTTCCTAGAAGTGCTCCAGTGGTACAATACCACATCTAAAAGGACACCATATGAAGCAGTTTATGGACAGGCACCACTAGTTCTTCTTCCATACACGCTCAGCAGCTCCCCAGTTCAGGCGATTGACTTGGTTCTTCGAAACCGCGATCAGATTCTTCTCCTTCTGCAGGACAATCTTCACATGGAAAGAATTTGACTAAAACAACAAGCCGATCAACACCATTCTGAGCACACTTTTTACGCGGCTGATATGTCGGTCCTTCTTCGTCTACAGCCTTCCAAGCAATCCTTCCTGAAACTCAAAAGGCATCAGTGGCCTAGAATGCAACCCGAGGATGCTATAGGGGAGCCACTCCTTCAGATTCTGCATCAATTTCCACATCTAAAGCTTTGAGGACAAAGCTTTTTCTAAGGGAGAGGGTATGTTAGGAACCCATGTCAACCCTTCTATCTACTTTGTTAGTATATTGTTGTTGGACGCATATGCTTTGTAATTCATCCCATAGTATTTGCTGATCCATAGTTTGTATTATTGTTGTTGGACGCATATGCTTTGTAAGTCATCCCGTAGTAATTGTTGATCCATATTTTGTATTGGCCCATGGTTTGTATTGACACATGGTATTGACCCATGGTATTGGCGCCTAGACTTAGTATATAAGTTTGTGTTGAGACCAATGAAGGCACGGTGAAGTTATTTGCATTGAACTTGCTCAAAGGAGGTTGCCCCCTCGAAGTGGCTTGCGATCAATATAAAAGTGATTCTAAGTTCTGTTATTTCTGCTATTTTGTGTGTTTTCATTAATTAATTATTGTAAGTTCTTCACAATACATATCAACATCATACAAATGTACATCAAGAAGGTGGTTCATCAAAGGATCATGAAAGTGCTTGTACATCCAAGCAAATAGACCACCATTTTCCAAGTGCACACAAGCATCAAGTGACCAATCAAATATGCTCCAAGGAAATAGGTGAGGATACCATGCCCTATAATGTTGCTCCAAAAGAATGTAAGAAGCTTCAAAATAATCATCCATGTTTTCTTTCATCCAAGGAGTGAATGAAGAATCTCCACCAAAATTTGAACCAAGTAAGGACCAAAGAAATCAAGGAGACTTAAAGTGGCTCAAAGAACTCTCATAAATACATCCATGAATATGTATATCATCAAGAAATAAAAAAGGATGGTGCTGCCAATAAGCATGTGCTCCAACCATATATCTCTTCACCCAAGTATTGGATGAAGTTCCTCCAACATCAAATGAACTAAGCAAGGAGCAAGGAAAATTATGAGTCTTCAAGTGACTCAAGTGAACATCATAGGTGCATCCATGTATGCGAGAGTCATCAAATGAGAGAAACGTATACTTATGATGCAAAATACAATGTGGTATACTCATCATAGAATCATCATGTAGTGTATGGGTCTCACACTCCTCATATGGCACCAATAAAAAGAAACATTTCACCCATACTTCATTAGGATGAATGTTGCAAAATGTGGAAGTGTGGTTTGTAGGAGAATGAACCAACTCACCCAAATGATCATAAAGTATGAAAGCTTCATCATGTGAAGGTTCCATAAGGGTAGGATCATGCACCTCCCTAAAAAATGTGAAACTTTCCTCATAGGTAGGTTCCAAGGTAGTGGAATCATGCACTTCTTCAAAAAGTGTGTAATCATCATCAAGAGGAAACCCAAGTTCCTATTCCACCATAACAAGTGCTTGGCTCTCATCAAGCTCATCTTCAAACACATCAAGCACATGCAAATTGCCATGTTTCTCATGATCCATCATGTCATGAGAATCCTCCAAGAAATCTACCATATGGCAATCTGAAACATAGGAGGAAGAACAAGTTTCTTGCAACCTCTCAAGAAGTTGTTCATTTTGAATTTTGAGCTTATGAGTATCCTCATTATTCTTCAAGTATGCATCATGTAACTAATCATTAAGCTCAACCAAATTGTTTCTATAAAAAATAAAATACTTGAAATTACATTCGATGTTGCACATTGCTCTTTGAATCTTATCCATGTCTTCAAGGAAGGATGGCTCCTCCAATGAAGAAACTCTCCAACAAGAATTTGATACCAATGCTTGAGTGCCATGGAGTATGCTAAGGGCCTCATATATCTTCCTTTCACTCATCTTCAAAGACCCTTCAATGAAGGATGGTTCATGAGAGAGAACCTCCTCTTCTTCTTTTTTCTTGGTATCAACTTCACATGGAAGCTTAGGTGGTGACTGGGAATATGATCTTGGTTCATATTTTTCTGCTACAAGGTTTGCTTCTTCATGCTACATGGAGTTGGGACTTGCAGCAACCTCATCAAGGTTGATCTCTATGTCACCAATACATAGATGAGAGAATCCATTAGTAGATGTCTCCTAAAAAATTAGGCAACCATATGTATGTAACTCTTCAGAGCATCCATCAGTAGATACTTCTTCAGAACCTGAACAGCCAACAATAGATGCCTCTTCTTGGAACCCTTCAATAGTGACTTTCTGATCAAGAACTAGATGATCCTTAGTAGAATCAGTGGTGGCTTCTTCATGCTTACAACCCTCCTCAGTAAGGATTGTACCTTCATCTTCTTCATATGGCTGATTTGTAATTTGTTTTTTATCTTTAGTTTCCTTAGGATCAAGATATTTACAGACTCTTTTTGAAGTAGATCCAAAAATTCTCATCAAGTATAAAACACATACATCCAACGAAGCTTCATATATTTTTCTGCTCTTTCACAAGTAGGTTGATCTTTGACTGTGGAACATGCAACTTTTATATACATATGGCTATAAGAATAACCATAATTTCTCCTTCCAAGTATGATCTGATGGGAGATACTTGTAGAAGGTACCTCTTGGACATTTTCTTCCTCATACTGTCTACAGTACTCTTCATATTTATCATCATAGTCATCATCATACTGCTCATAAAAATCATCATTAGAGTAAGAATCTTCTTCACTGAACATGGACATGGCTGCAAATTCATCGAATTGAGAGTATTTTTTACACAAGAGTATAGGAAAGAGATCTGATACCACTTTAATATCCCTTATTTGTGTTAAATTTTCAGTATTAAATCACAATACTATAGGATCTTTGCTGAGAGAATAACATCTACAGTATATCAATGCATGACAATCATAATATGACAAGCATCACAAGCATCATAAGAATCAAAAGCATAGAGACAAGAGACACAGAGTTTCCGTGGGGAAAACCCTAAGGTGAAAAACCCCACAACTTCCTCAGAGATAGAGAGAGCAATGGCTCAACCAAAATACAACCAAATAATACAGAGATAGTCTCCTAGCAGATGATCCTCCTCCTCCTCACTAGTGCGCCACTTTCCAGAGAGAGAGATAGATACTTTTCCGAGTGAGTAAAATAGAGATCTCCTATCTCTATTTATACTCACCTTTTTGCCCAGTGACCTACTGGGGCCGACTTGTCTACTTTAGTACATCCACATTATATTATATATTAATTAGGGCCGACCCCATAAGGTGGTCTAATAACCCATCGGCAAGTACACACACTTGCGACACTTGTCAATCCACATGACGACACTTCCTTATAGAGGAATAACACATCTCTTATAAGGGTACAATAAATATACATATAATATACTGATGAAATACATTCCGAAGTTACATATACATCAACACTCCCTCTTAACAAGGAAGGTATTTCTCGACACAGATTTGCTAGACAAGTCTTCTTCTCTGGATCATCATCATCGATGCATCGTCATCGTCATCGTCACTGCTGCTGCTATCTCGTCCAATCTCTGTCTCTACTCGTCATAGGAAGTTCTACAGAGCCAGTCCTTTTTCATACTGGATGTAGGCCCACCACCTGCAGGTCTTCATCATCACTGGCCATACTGTGGAATCCTCAGGACTTTTACGTGCGTCACAAAACCTCGAAAGAGCATCCCAGGATATTACGGGTACACAACTCCAACCTGTAGGATCTCCCAGGGCGCTATTACATGTGACCCCACCACAAAACCTCGAAAGAGCATCTTAGGATGTTACGGGTACACAACTCCGACCTAAGATCTCCCAGGGCACAAATTACATGTGGTCCACCACAAAACCTAGCAAGAGCATCTCAGGATGTTACGGGTACACAACTCCGACCTGAGATCTCCTAGGGCACAAATTACATGTGGTCATGGCAAAACCTCGCAAGAGCATCTCAGGATGTTACGGGTACACAACTCCGACCTGAAATCTCCCAGGGCCCAAATTACATGCCATAGGACAAAACCTCGCAAGAGCATCTCAGGATGTTACGGGTACACAACTCCGACCTGAGATCTCCCAGGGCAACGAATTACATGTCCTCCCAGAGCAATGTCTCGAAAGAGCATCCCAGGCTGTTACGGGTACACAACTCCGACCTATAGGATCTCCCAGACATGCTCATCTGCACAACCTGATCCACGGCCACAGAGTATCAACCTGATACTCACCATACATCATCCTGATGTACTCATGATCGTCCTGATCATAATCACTGCAACGTCCTGCTGCAAGTCATCTGGAGCAACATCCTGAAGCTCGTCATCTATGATCATCCTGATCATCACTGCAACATCCTGCTGCATGTCATCTGGAGCAACATCCTGAAGCTCGTCATCTATGATCATCCTGATCATCACTGCAACATCCTGCTGCATGATCTACCTGATCATCAATGCATCTTCCTGATGCATACCAAGTATCATACATGATCCTCCTGATCATCAATGCATCTACCTGATGCATACCAAGTATCTACCTGATACATATCATCATACATGATCCTCCTGATCATCAATGCATCTACCTGATGCATACCAAGTATCTACCTGATACATATCATCATACATGATCCTCCTGATCATCAATGTATCCACCTGATACAAATACAAATACATGATACATATCACCATACATGATCCACCTGATCATACAATGTATCCACCTGATACATATACAGATACATGGTCCAAGCATCCAACATGATGCATAAACAATACATACACATGATCCAACTGATCATATCCTGCATCCAACATGATGCGTACATACATACATAAAATGATCCAACTGATCATATCCTGCATCCAACATGATGCGTACATACATACATACATAAAATGATCCAACTGATCATATCCAGCATCCAACATGATGCGTACATACATACATAAAATGATCCAACTGATCATATCCAGCATCCAACATGATGCGTACATACATACATAAAATGATCCAACTGATCATATCAAGCAGAAACTAGAACATCATCCTGATGCTCATCATCCAGCGCTTACATCCACAGCCATGTGAAGGATCCTCCTTCAATCATGCTTGGAATGGCTTCAGTAAATGTGTCCATCACTTCTTCCTCGAAGTGTCCTTGATCTGAATAACGCCAAGCCTCTCTCTGAAGTACTCGAACTTCACCCTGGCTAGTGGCTTCGTCAGCACATCTGCAATCTGCTCGTCCGTCGCAACATACAGGAGCTTCACAGCTCCTCTCTGCACCATATCCCTGATATAGTGATATTTGATCTCTATGTGTTTCGACCTGTCATGAAACACTGGGTTCTCGGACAGCTTCACACAACTCTGTTTATCACAGAAGATACCAGTAGCCTCCAACGGGAGATCAAATAACTCAGACAGTAGCTTCCGTAGCCATACTGCCTCACAACTAGCTGAACAGGCTGCAACATACTCTGCCTCAGCTGTACTCAGTGCTACGCAGGACTGCTTCCTGCTAAACCAAGAGATCACACCTGATCCCATACTGAAGCAACACCCAGATGTGCTCTTCCTATCTGCAGCACTGCCAGCCCAATCTGAATCAACATAACCCTGTAGGTTAAACTTTTGATTTGCCTCATATCTGAGCCCATAATCCACTGTACCCTTCAGGTACCTCAGAACATGCTTTACAGCAACTAGATGAACACTCCTCGGATCCGTCAGGAACTGGCTCAATGTGTTCACAGCAAAGCAAATATCTGGTCTCGTGTTCGTCAGGTACATCAAGGACCCAATAATCTGACGATACATAGAAACATCAACTGGCTCAGATGAAGCATCACAAAGAAGCTTCAGATTCGATGCCATAGGTGTGGCCATGGCTTTGCAATCCATCATCCCAAATCTCTTCAGGATATCTACTGTGTACTTCCCTTGACCAAGGAAGATCCCACCTGCATTCTGCCACACCTCCATACCTAGGAAATAGTGCATCATTCCCAAATCTTTCATATCGAATTCCGCTGCAAGCTTCCTCTTGGTATCTGCAATCATTCTGTCATCTCCTGTCACAAATAGGTCATCCACATATAGTAGTAGAATCACAGGATTCCCTTCCTCAACCTTGTAGTAAAGGTTGGAATCCGCTTTACTCTTGGTAAAGCCCAAACTAGATAGGAAACTGTCCATCCTACCATACCAGGTTCTGGGAGCTTGCTTCAAGCCATACAAGGCTTTCTTCAATCTGCATACATAAGATTCCCTGTCATGTATTTCAAAGCCGAGTGGCTGTTCCACATATACTTCCTCTTCTACTACACCGTTCAGGAAAGCAGTCTTGACATCCATCTGGTGTATCTTCCATTTCATTGTTGCGGCCAAGGCAAGTACTGTTCTGATGGAAGTATATCTGGCTACAGGTGCAAAGGTTTCTTCATAGTCTATTCCTTCCTTCTGAGAGAAACCACGAGCTACGAATCTTGCTTTATATTTTTCCACACTGCCATCTGCAGCATGCTTGATTTTGTAGATCCACTTGGAAGTCACAACAGACTTCCCTTTAGGTCTTGGGACAATATCCCAAACATCATTCTTCATAATTGATTGATATTCCTCAACCATAGCATCCTTCCATTCTTTCTTTTCTGCTGCCTCTTCATAACTGGAAGGCTCTTTGTTCATGATGTCACAGAGTAAAGCAACATAACTGGTGTGTGATCTGGTTCTCTTCTTTGCTCTGTGTTCTTCTTCTGGAATGCCAAATCTTTCTGCATCGTGAATGAGCTCTCTAGCCCATACAGGTTTCCTCTTGTGAGAGTTATCCTCACGAGGTGGATCTACAGGTTCTTGTGGATCTTCAAACTCACGAGCAGTTTCTGGAACTGTATCAGTCATGGTAGTGTCTTGAAATCTTGTTTCCTTAGGTTCTTCATAATCTTCAATAGGTGCCTTTCTTGATTTGATGAATGCTGAATTTTCATCAAATGTTACATCCCTGCTGACATCAATCTTCTTGAACCCTGGAAAATATATTCTGTAAGCCTTCGAGCTTTCACTATAACCCACAAAGATGCCTTTCTTTCCTGAAGGATCTAGTTTAGTCCTCTTCTCCTTTGGGACATGAGTGTATACTGGACAACCAAATATTCTGAGATGGCTGACTTCAGGTTTCTTACCAGAGAAGACTTCTTCTGGTGTCTTGTTGTCCAATATCTTGTGGGGTGTTCTATTCTGCACATATACAGCTGTTCTAGCTGCTTCTGCCCAAAGATGCATAGGAAGATCCTGGTCATGCAACATTGCCCTTGCTGCTTCCATGATAGTTCTGTTCTTCCTTTCTGCAACTCCATTCTGTTGAGGATTATATGGAGTAGTCAACTCCCTCTTAATCCCTGAATCACTACAAAGCTTCTTGAAGTCATTTGAGGTGAATTCTCCACCATTGTCAGATCTGAATGTTTTGATTTTCTTGTTAGTTTGATTTTCCATCAAGTTTTTGAATTCCTTGAATTTATCAAACACCTCATCTTTGCCCTTCAAGAAGTATACCCAAGTCTTCCTGGAGAAGTCATCAATAAATGATACATAGTAAACATACCCACTTAGGGAACTGGATGACATGGGGCCACATACATCTGAGTGGATGGTTTCCAGGATGTCTTTTGCCTTGCTTTCACTGCTTGGGAAAGCCTTCTTAGTGTTCTTACCTTTTGCACATCCTTTGCAAACCCCTTCATGTTTGGTCTTGATTTCAGGAAGACCTTCTACAGCCTTGCTTGCAATTGGAAGTGCTCTATAGTGCATGTGAGCAAGTCTCCTATGCCAAAGTTCACTTGGCTCCATGGATTCATGTACCATGGCATGTTCAGGTTGACCCTTTAATTTATACAAGCCTCCCTCTTGCTCTCCAATCACTACTGCATCATCTATAGTCTTTCCCTTTGGCCACATTAGTACTTGGCCATCAACAAATGCAACCCTCATACCTTTTGCATCTAGAGCAGAGATGGAGAGTAAGTTCTTCTTGAGCCCAGGTACATAGAGAACTTCCTTCATCTTCAGAGATTTTCCAGAATCTAAGTTGTAAGAAGCTTCACCACTTCCTTTGATTGGATATTGATAATCATCCCCAAGTTTCACCTTATGGGGTGATTCATGTTCAGAAAGGTTCACAAATGATTCCTTGAACCCAGTCATGTGTTTGGAAGCCCCACTATCAATCAACCAATCATTACATCCATGGGAGATGGTACCTGTAAGAGCGGAAATTAGAACATATTCTTCTTCACTTGATGAGTCATCATCACTACTACTTTCTGCCCTAGCCTTCTTCTTTGGAGGTTCATCATCTTCGGCAGCATGGGCATGAAACCTTCTTTTGCTACCTTTCTTCTTCTTACTGGAGTTGTTCTTATTATCCCTTTTGTTCTTGGGACAATCTGAAGCAAAGTGACCCTTCTCATTGCATGTGAAGCATCTTAGGTCCTTCTTATTCTTTTGATGGAATCTTTTGGGGTGAGGGTGATCCTTCTTGGTTTTGCTTCTTTTGGTGTGAGCTGCAAGAGCTTGATCTTCACCTCCCATCTTTTCCTCACGAGCTATAAGCCTAGCTTCTTCTTGAGAACATTCTTCCCGAAGTCTACTGAAGGAGATCAACTTCTTCCTTGCACAAATTCCTTGAATAAAGGAATCCCATGACCTGGGTAGGCCATTTAGAGTGGTCATCACCACTTCACCATTCTCCACCATTTCATCTACTACTTCTAATTGTTCCTTGATCTGAGAGACCCTTGAAAAGTAGGATTGAATGGTTTCCCCATTCTGAAACTTTACTGCTTTCAATTGGTTCCGCAGGGTCATCTTCCGATTTATGTTCTTTCCTTCAAATAGCTTGGTCAAAGATTCAAACATCTCTTTGGGTGTCTTGAGAGAAGACACATGGGGTATGAGATGGTCTTTGATAGAATCAGCAATGATTCTCTTTGCCTTGACCAAGTTCTTCTTGTGCAATACCTTGGCCTCTTCATCCTCTGGGATAGGGATGTCTTCTTTCACATATGAGTCCAACTCATTCTCTTCCAGGATTAGCCCAATCCTATACTTCCAGGCTCGGAAGTTATCAGCCCCTTCAAGCTTATCCTCAAGCTTGGTGTGAAGAGACATATTTAAGAGTACTTCAAATGGAAATAGAAAAGATTTAGAACTTACCACTTGAAATGCTGAAAACTGGATCTGGTCCCGGATTAGGGTTTGTCAGAGAAACCCTAAAAATTCAAAATGTGAATTTCAAAATTCTGAAAGGATAGAAAGATGCGCCTTGGAGAGCTGATCAGCCTAGTACATTTAGAATTTGAGATCAGCAAAGTCTTGTCCTTCAAAATTGCCTTTTTGTCCTCCCGGGTTCACTGGGGAGAGCCCTGAATTAGGGTTTGAGTTTCCCGGAGATCTACCCAGCCAAAAATCTCGATCCAAAGCTCAAACCTTCGATTTTTGCAAGGAGCTTCCAGCTGTACCTTCAGTTTCCAGAAATTCCTATTTTTGTGGAAACCCTAATTTTTAGGGCCAAAACTGAAAATGCTCGGAACTGAAATCTAATTGGACAGAAAGATGCGCCTTGATGAGTAGATCCAATCTACTATACTGAATTTCAAAAATCTGTGGAGAGAAACCCAATAAACAAGCAATACAAGCTTCCGTCACTGCAAAATGTCTTCTTCTCAGTTAAGCTCTGATACCATGTTAAATTTTCAGTATTAAATCACAATACTATAGGATCTTTGCTGAGAGAATAACATCTACAGTATATCAATGCATGACAATCATAATATGACAAGCATCACAAGCATCATAAGGATCAAAAGCATAGAGACAAGAGACACAGAGTTTCCGTGGGGAAAACCCTAAGGTGAAAAACCCCACAACTTCCTCAGAGATAGAGAGAGCAATGGCTCAACCAAAATACAACCAAATAATACAGAGATAGTCTCCTAGCAGATGATCCTCCTCCTCCTCACTAGTGCGCCACTTTCCAGAGAGAGAGATAGATACTTTTCCGAGTGAGTAAAATAGAGATCTCCTATCTCTATTTATACTCACCTTTTTGCCCAGTGACCTACTGGGGCCGACTTGTCTACTTTAGTACATCCACATTATATTATATATTAATTAGGGCCGACCCCATAAGGTGGTCTAATAACCCATCGGCAAGTACACACACTTGCGACACTTGTCAATCCACATGACGACACTTCCTTATAGAGGAATAACACATCTCTTATAAGGGTACAATAAATATACATATAATATACTGATGAAATACATTCCGAAGTTACATATACATCAACAATTTGATCTCATAAGATATCAACTCAAATTCAAACTTCGAAATCAGAAATTTGCATAATAGAAACTAGTCTTCAAAACTAGTAAAGATGAAACTAGTCTTGGTCAGTGATTAACCCACCTAGAGATTGACTTATGGACACCTTTGAATCTGCCAAATGTACTAGATTGTGTGCAACAGCAAGGAAAATAGTATCAAGGCCAGATTCTGAGTTCTAAGCACAATGTACTGGGGCCGTTTATGTTTCGAACATCATCCAGGATGAAGTCTACTCCAAGGTTGCTCGGGCACACCAGCATATGCCTACTAAACTCTTTCACTTACACTTGACATCAACCAGAGGTGGATAAAAGTTAATAACCCAATAATATACTACAAGACAAGTTTTACAGAGGTTTTGGGAGGTTCTGGCTGTGTTTGGAGGCAAAGGGAGAAAAAGAGTTAGGATGGACTACTCAACTAGATTGTTTCTAGGCTCTCCCAAACAGGATGATAGGGCTACGAATTCTTAGAAAGAGGCTTGTAAGGTATTAATAAATTTCTTAAGGATATCATATTACTAATAAAACCTAAATTGAGAATTCAAAGGAAGTTTAATTGAACATACTGAAAAACTAGTAAAATAGAAAGGCACAATGAGCTAGTCTTGAAAAGTCTGAATGCAAGCAACCAAAGAAGGTCACAAATGTATGGTTTTTTAATTGGGATGGATTATATATGCCATTTAAAACCTACAGAAACTTTCAGAAAGGAAAATGGTTTCATATAACTCAGTATATTACAATTCCCTGAAGACTAGTCAATTAAAATTGCACAAAGAGCTAGTCTTGAGAATTATGGACTCAAACACCCTCTAGGGCTCTCGAAATATTCTTCTGATATTTAATGTAACTCAAAAATGACATTAAAAGAAGTAACAGATACTCACTAATCTAATTAATCAATAAACAGAAGTCTCATGGCTCTATCTTCACAAAGAGTCATTTATTGTGAGTCATTACAATGAGTGGAAGAAGAGTGTTATAGAAGAGTAAGAAGAGGAGATGTTGACACTGAATATGATCTGTATGATGATAATGATCTATTGGATACTCATGGGAGGCATAAACATATTCAAGGATGATCACATGGCACATTAACCAAACTAGATAGAAAAGCAAGGGCGCGTTCTTCAGAGCTGGAATGCCCAGATCTAGTAAAATGGCCATAACTTACTCATCCAAACACCTTTTTTGATGATACAAAAAGTGTTTCCTACTGGAAATGATGCTACAAATTCAATGGAACAAGTCTCAACATACTTAAATTTGAAAAAAGGTTGAAACCATAACCTCCATTTCGGCCCTCCAAAACTGTTCCTACTTAATGAAGGAGTTGAATCGCACAACGAGAACGCCAACCAATGGATCAAACTTCAATACCTGCAATATACTCAGTGATGAAGACTTGATGTAATCATCCTTTCAGTAGAATAATGGGGCACATCTCCCAGGTCAATGATGCAAAATTGCAATCAATTCAAATCACAAATGATAAAAAAAGGTGTGAGATGGAGTTGTAATCCTTCTTTTATAGATTTAGGTGACTTGTTGAGCAAGTAAGATAGGCTAAGGTGCCCTCACTGAGTGGATAAGGTTTCTTTGCTTTCCGCTTTAGCATTTTCCTTGCTTTCTGCTTTATCTTTTGCCTTGCTTTGATTTCTGCTTTTGCTTTTTTCTTTTGCTTTTCTATCCTGCTTTTCTACCTTATCCTATTTTTTTGCTTTGTTTTCTTTTTTTTCTTCTTTTTTGCCTTATCCTACTTTTTTGCTTTGCCCTGTTTTTTCTTGTTTTTCTGCTTTATCCTACTTTTCTTCTTTTTTCCTACTTTTATGCTTTGTCCTTCTTTTGTCATGTTTTTATGCTTTATCCTGCTTTTGTTTTGGAGAAAACTCACTATGGCTTGGGGTAGACCACAACAGACAGCTGACTACCAAAAATTAACTCAATTCTCAATACTATGCTATATAAATGACAATGCTAAGATCATGAATAATAAAACCAACCTTGATCCAAACGTTTGATGTAGATCCCTGTTGGAGCTTTAAATCCGTGCACTTGAATCTGCAATTTAGTCTTGACAACCAATACATAACAAGTATATATAATATATAAACGACATTAACATCACCAATAGAAATGGTCCACAATATTATAAGTAAATGCAACCCAATGTAGGATAAACAACATTCACAACATTAATGGATGAGAATATGAGTATTTATATTAATAAACAACAAGAAGTACAATATGATATGACCTCTTGCCGGTAACCAATATGAACCAAGATCTGGCTCAATCCACTTGCGCCTTCACCACTTCAATCCTCCATGGAATGGAAAACTCAAACTATGATAGGAGTTTGGAAGGTGAACATAAGTGGTTCACAACTACAAGGATCAATGAGTGTAGACTCAAGACAGGGAAAAAATCCACTAGAGTTCTCTTGCTCTTCTTTCTCCTCCCATCCATAAGCCATATGTGCTCAATATATAGTCCTCCCAAAGGTAAGTGAAAGGACACATTGAGATGTTTCGGGGCAAATGGAGGGCCAAAGGTCACCCTATGACCGCTTTTTGGGAGTAAAAAGTAATAAATTAGTGATTTTTACCATTTTACATGCTACCCGCGGGCTATAGTGATGCAACTCGCTGGTACGCCCACTGTAATGATGCAGCTAGCGTACAAGGGAAAAAATAGGGGAAAATAGTGTCTAAAGGATATAAAGTGGATATGAGTCAGTAAAATGGATCCTGCAGGCCAAAGAGTGTTGATGCTCACAAGGTGGAAAATTACGTTGTAACAGATGCCCCCTAATGTGTGAGGTCAGAGACTGATGCTACGACGACCAAAATACATTATAAAAAGATCTCAGAAGTGGAGTGATGGAGACACAAGTGGAAGGAGCAGCTCACTCGTCATAGTACAATAGTATCCCTGAATACATGTCGATATAGTACAACAATATGATACAATGGCCATGAATAGGAAGTACATAATGAATACATGTCATAAGTGATCATAGCCATGATCCCTCTACAGTAAGATATGGTCTCCTGCGGAAAAGGAAACAACTGGTGCAAACTGGAGGTACAAACTGCTGATATCTGAGAGGTGATATCTCAGATGTAAAGTCATAATCATAAGTAGCATACTGAATGCCACTATCACCTGGGGTCTTCTACATAAGTCTTCGATGGTGCAAGTCCCATCAAGTGAATAAAGGAGTTGAGGTCGAACCTGATGTGACATCGTCTGATTACCGATCAATGATGTATACCATTAACAGACGTGAGATAACCCACCAATAATGAAAATGGGCATCAAGGCACAGGGCACAACCATCAGAGTGTGAATAGATGAGTTGAAGTCGAACACTAGGATGAATCCATCAATCAGGGGACATTGATGTATTCCCAAAACTGTCTATGGTGAGAGAACCTGTGACTAATGACTGCAAGCCTCAAGGTACTCAACCGAACTCTAAGCCTCAAGTTTCAGAATAAATGGGTTGAAGTCGACGGAACGAGACTCGCTGGAAGGATGGCATTAAGGTATCCCTCATCAACCAGCACGAGGTACCAGCTATGCTGAAAGATTTGGAAGATCTCAGGTGAAACAGACTAACTCAATAAGGATGGCCTACATGCAATAGTCAAGAGATCTGAGGAGTGGCCAAATCTGGTTTCAGGACTTCCTTTGAGGAAGAGCATGAGCAGATGGATATAATTAGGCATCATAGACTCGATATAGACTGTGTGATGCAGGAGGCACCACAAAGGGCTCCATAATGACTGGAAGCTTAACCAATCGGTGGAGTAAAATGAGAAACAAGTACATCTCCTACAGTCCAACTATAGTCCCGACTGATAATGTATGGAGTGGAATGAATGCTCTATTCAAAGCCGACACAACAACTTCCAAGTAGAAGTAGCAACCATAATCTCGTCCGGCTTTTTGGAATATTTGAATTTTTTGGTCTTTTTCATATTTGGAGAAATCTTGAAAAAGAATAAAATTGCTTATAGTACAACAAGTGAGGGAATGAGTGTCAAAGAGTGAGCAGACTAGTCCCAAGCAGTGGAACATACCTATGATCAATGCAAGGAAGCATGTGCAGGATGTGGACACTCGAGGGGGTGTTCCCTCAGGGTCGCAGGATGTGGACACTCGAGGGGGTGTTCCCTCAGGGTCAAAAGGTCATCAAATTGTGGAGGGAAAATGTAAGCTCTGCAGGGCTTGACAGGGAAAGTGCTTAGGCACCAGGCTAATAATGAAGTAAGCGGGAGATGGCACAAGGCTCAAGTGACAAGCAGGATGATGCAATGCAATCACAACTTGATATAAACGAGGGAGTCCTTATGGGAGATGGCTAGCATTAGACAAAGTAGAATATGATTCTTTATTGCAACGCCATGGCGTAACTATAAAGGACTCCCTATCCTAAGGACAAACAACGGTATGGGAACCAGAATGCACAAAGGGGTTCTAACTAGGGTACCCATGTTCAGAAAGGCCCTACCGCCACATAACGACACTTCTATAACAGTGTGAAGGTCTCGTGTCAATTAAGAAGCGGGGTTGCACCTAGGGTTTATGAAAGTGGTCAAAAGGTCAAATGCATAATGCATGTGAAAATGACATCTAACCGATATGCCAGGTGTGAAACGTACCTGCCGTAGGTGTGAAACACTCGGAAACAACTTTCGTCGAAGAGATCTGGTCAAAAATGCTACTCCAAGATGTTATATTAGTCCAAAACAACATATAATGGCGAAAACTATAGACAAGTGGGTCTTGAAAATTATAAATAATAACAAAAATTTACAATTTATGATTCATTTTTACTATTCACCCATTTGGAGTTTTGTGGTTAGTTTTCACCTCAAAGTTCAACTGTTGATTCCGGGAGCTATAGGCATCTGATCATCGAACTGTCAGGAGCAGGTTGGTAATCTCATCCCCACCTTCCATTTCAATGTTTTTATTTCAGTTTTCATTGGTTAAAATTTTTGTTTGGCCATGCCCTACATGGTCACGACGCTACCTGCGGGCTATAACTATGCGGGTCGCGGGTAGGGCTGGGTACGCACATTCAATGCACATGTTGACCGCGGGTACCCACCTCTGTGAGCATAATTTCCCGCGGGTATGGCCGTGAAGCTAGTGTTTTAAGCAAAAATGACTAAATCCTTGGGTTTTTCTCTTTCCAGGATGGTTCTAGAGTGGAGAGAGAGAGAACATGACCTAGTGGATGAGGCCGTTCATAACGGTGTGCGTGCACAACAAGCGCTACAAGCATGTGGTCTATATAAATTTTGGAGCATAGGGGGTTTGAGGGCCCAAAACCTATTGCTCCGCTGTTTGATAGACTAATTGGGATGTCGATGCACAGAACTTCAACCTAGACGGGAAGTGGAAGATATCTACTTCATTACAGGTTTGTCCCACCGAGGTGAGTGTTGGGCACCATTTTTCACCTATTTTGCCATATAAATCCCTTCCAGTTTTCTCCATAAACCTTCATACTTGATCCATAAAACCTTAAATTCATCCACAAAACCTTGTTCAAAGGTATAAATGTTGTTGCTTTTTAATAAATTGAATTATGTGACTTTTAAGGCATCTAAATTAAGGTTTTGATTCAAAATTAAAGAATTTGCTAACTGCCCGTAATTTCTCCTAGGTTGGATACTTGCAGGCCAGTTGGGCACAAACTAAGAGATGGGAGAAGATCCTCGATGTCCAAGGATGGATAAATTTCTAACAAACTTATGATATGGATCTCACGGGTGTCGAGTCAATGCCGGTAAAAGACGACCACCTGTGCTGCCACTTAGCATAAAAACATGATAGTTTTGATTTGGTCTATTTTGATGGAGCTAATGGAGGATATCGAGAGTAGAGAGATATTAGGAGAATATCATTATGAATCTCCCATAATTGTAGTGTTTCAGTTTTTTTTTAAATTGTATAAGTATTTGATGTTGGAGAGGAAAAACCTCTTGGATGATGAACGTATGATTTCGAAATAAAGATTCAGAATTTGATAATTTGCTGTGTATGTTCATTTCTATATGGTGAAAGCGATTGAGTATTAAAGTTTTGTAAGTATTCCTGCATGTGTGAGTGAAGCATTGGAGGGTCCCCTTTGCCAAGCCTGCACACACATTTCTTCATTACTGCGCGTTGGTATGTTTTGATTGTATTCTGTAGAGTTGTTTTTTATTATTAATTCATACATTGCAGATCGAATTAGATTATATAGATGCACAAAATTCCATTACAATGTAGGGTTATGAGTTCTTTTAGTTAAATGGTTAAACACTGTAGAAGCAATTCCAACTACATTTCTTTATTTGATATTAAACTGTTGAGAAGAGTTAAGCATTGTGAATTGTTTTCTTGTAAGGGAAATCGATGGTTGTCTGCTTTCAACAGTAAGGTATTAGGCACTGTAATTCATTTTTAGGATTTAGGTTTCAGCATTTTAGTCTTAGAGTATTCTATATATGAATTGCTGATTAAACAAAGAAATCAAATGAAGTTACTTATGTAAGGAAGGTTTTGTGTTTCTTACTTACAGCATTCTAGCATCCGCTAGATTTATTTCACAAGTAAACTGAATTCTCAATTAAGTTTAGGTCTGAGTCTCTATATTTGAGATATGCCTCTAAGTCTTACAAACTCCAGATTGACATAAATTTAAGGTCTAATTTACACCAGTAGATTGGAATCCAACATTTGGCGCCGTTGCCGAGGAGGCATTTTAGAAACAGACTTAAGAAATTTAGTTCTCTTATAAAAAAAAATTCAAAAACACAGAGCAGATTCTAGTTTTATGTCAAGACAAAGAGACGAAAAAGGAAGATTTACTAAAATCCCCCCAAAAATAGAAGTAACAGGAACTTCTTTATTTGATAAAAAAGGATTCATTACAACTGTTGATACTTTTGAAATGACTAAAGAGGAAACATCTAAGAAAGGAGGACTAACCTTCAAGCAACGTAGGGAATATGAACGCAGGATGGAGGTTGAAAATAAACGAAGAGAAATGGCTGAAGGGGAAACATTAAAAGGGCCAATTGCAAAGTAGCGAAGGGAGTATGAGAGAAGGTTAGAAATTGAAAATAAACTAAGATAAGAGAGAATACATATAAGGGAAGAAGAGAGAAGGTATGAAAGGGAGGAAAGTGCAGAAGAAGACCAGGAAGCCACCTTTAAATTCCCAATCTTGGACACTAGCATCATCCTAGGGGAAGAGGTGAGGATGTAAAATATTCCACCATATGTTCTACCAAATTTCTATGGCATGACTTCTAAAGATCTAGATTATTTCTTATTCGAATTTGATATCTTATGTCATACCTATGGATATACAGATGACACCCACAAACTTCATCTCTTCCCTGCTACTCTTAAAGCAGCTGCATTGAAATGGTTCATGGGATTAGGAGAGCATTCTATAACTAGTTGGGATGATATGAGGAAAAGTTTTCTTAGGAAATATCAAGCATAATGTAGATCAAAAGATTTAAAAGTTGATATTTTTAGGATGTCTCGGCAAGAGGATGAAAGCTTGGAAGAGTATCTAGAAAGATTATCATATAACTTGCAGAAATCCAAATACAATTCCTTGACATCTGAGATCACTCAGACAATCTTTTTGAAAGGAATAAGAGAAGAATACCTTGATATTTTGAATGTTATGGGCAAAGGTGACATCTCCTACTTACCATTTGACGAGATTACAGAATTATGTCAGAATTATTCAAGAGGAAAGGCCAGAAATGGAAAGAAGGAAGTAACTTCCAAAGTAACCAAGTCTGCAACCAGTGGCATATCCAGAGCTGAACTTGGAAACTTGTTAGAATATTTTAAGACCGATCTTTTGAGTACCTTGGGAACACAGGTCGAAACATCAAAAACCAAGAAAAGACAAGAACAATAAGACCAACAATATCAAGTCCTATCTATTTTCTTCCCTAAATGTAGAAAGAAATATTCATTAAAAGAATGTCCTCTAATTACTGTTCAAATTTGTGGCTTATGTAATGAAAATCATAAAATTGATGATTGCCCCAGATTGAAAGAATTGCAGGCAGGCGGAATGGAAGAGAATCAAAGCATGGAGTCTCTCTATCTTATGGGACAACGAAGACCTTGGCAACCACGTTTTTCAGGTATGTCTCAAGATCCTATGCAGCAGTTCCATTCAAATTATCAAACTCCTGTTCAAAATTCATGGAGTGCACCTATGCCCTGAAAAACTTGGTTTCCTCAGCAACATCCAGCCCAACCTGCTCCAAATTGGCGAGGATATACTCATGGTAACTAGACATATCAACAAACCTATCCACAGCCCTATCAACAACCTTTTGCATATCCCCAATACCAGCAGAATCAAGCTTCATTTTTTCAACAACCAAATCCTGCTCCCCAACTAGGCCAACAACCTCAACAACTTCAGTTGCCATCCAACCAAACTTCATCTCGACCAACACAATTTCCAGCCCAGCCTATACCAAATCTTAATAATAGAATAGATAAACCCATGTATCATGCTGAAGAAGGAATGGCACTTCCTACTCAATCCTCCCACTTCAAAATATCAACTTATGATCTGGAAAAACTTTGCAAAAAGAATCTCCTATTATTTTAGAAGAACAAGCAAAAAATGAGAAAACTCCAAAAAAATCAAATATAGAAAAATTACAGTTAGACAATCACATTCAGAAAGGGAAAACATTAGTACCTCATATACCTCCCTTTCCAGAGAGGTTGATTAAGGAAAAAATTTCAATTTCCGTACCTGATTTTGATGTTTTGAATGAGTTAACCAACATATGTGTCAAAATTACCCTACTGCAGGCTATAAAGGATATTCCAATCTACACAAAAGCAGTTAGGGAATTATGTCTCAATAAGAGGAAGAAGGATCCACCAACAATTCATGTGATAGGAAAATTAGCAGGTTTAATGTCTAACATTGTTTTTATTGAAAAATATGTTGATCCAGGAATCCCAATGGTCACAATAATTGTCAACAATTTTTCAATTCCAAAAACACTGATGGACTTAGTTGCTGCTATCAATGTCATAACACTAGAAACAATGGAATATCTTCACTTGAAAAATCTCAGACCAACCACTACAGTTTTAGAGCTAGCTGATAGGTCTAAAATTACACCTGAAGGGATCCTAGAAGATATCATAGTTTCCTTATATTCCTGGGAGTATCCTGTAGATTTCATAGTGCTGCAACCAAAGTCTAATCTAGGAGGGAATCCATTGATTCTTGGAAGGCCCTGGTTGGCAATAGCTAATGCTTTTATAGGGTGTAGATCAGGAAGTATGCTCATTTCACATGGGATGGAGAAAAAACAAATTACACTTTATCCTTATGCCCAATGACCTTCTGTATTAGATCAGTTATCATGGATTAATGAGACAAAAGAACAGGAAGAAGAAGTATTTCAACTTATCTTAAGTATCAATCAGTTCTTTGATTTTCAAGAAGAAAACAATGAATATTTGCTAGATTACTTCATTGTTGAACCTGATATTTCTGAGGAATTAAGAGACATGTAGTATGCTATCGCAGATCAAGTTTTGGGACAGAATTTTCAGGAAAATTGCACAATGCATTCTCTGGCATTAGCACTTCATAATATTTTTAATGTTCATTCAATCACTGATGTCCAAAGCAAAACAGTTGAAATCAGTCCAGGGAAACACTTGAATATCAGTGCACATCTTACCACATCACAAGAAGAACAATTGATTGCCTTACTGAATAAATATCCCCATGCATTTTCTTGGGAATACACTGACATGCCAGGCATTCATCACGAAACATGCAGTCATCACATTTACACAGATGATAAAATCAGACCTCTCAGATAACCTCAACGTAGAATGAACCCCATACTGAAAGAGATAGTTAAGGAGGAATTGTAGAAGTTATTAAAGGTGGGATCTATCTACCCTATCTCTGACAGCCAATGGGTTTCCTTGTTAGTTGTTGTTCCTAAGAAAAATGGCAAATGGTGGATATGTGTAGATTACAGAGAATTAAACAAGACAACACTAAAAGATTATTTTCCCTTGCCATTTATTGATCAAGTGTTAGATGCCTTAGTTGGGAAGAAATATTTTTCATTTTTAGATGGTTTCAGCAGATATAATCAAATTAGCATTGCCAAAGAGGAACAGGACAAAAATACTTTTACATGTCCCTGGGGTACATATGCCTATAGGGTTTTACCTTTTGGCTTATGTAACGCTCCAGCTACCTTTCAGAGAGTAGTCTTGGCCATTTTTGCAGATCTAATTCATGAATGTGTTGAAGTCTATATGGATGATTTTTCTGTGCATGGAAATGCCTTTGAGGATTCCTTGGCAAACTTGGAGAAAATATTAAAAAGGTGCGTTGAATCAAATCTTTCCCTTAGCAATGAATAGTGTTTTATGATGTTGACCGAAGGGATAGTTTTAGGACATCACATTTCCTCATCTGGAATACAAGTAGATCTTGCCAAAATTCAAATCATTGTGAATCTATCTAAACCAACAACTCAAATAGATGTGAGAAGTTTTCTAGGATATGCAGGCTATTACCATAGGTTTATTGAAAATTTCAGTAAGATAGCTCTGCCATTGTTTAAATTACTTTCAAAGGATGTACATTTCAATTGGGATACTAACTGTCAATCTGCATTTCAGAAACTTAAAGAGAAGCTCTCAACTGCTCCCATTTTAAGGGGACAAAATTGGACATTGCCATTTCATATTTCTACTGATGCATCTGATACTGCAATAGGAGCCTATTTGGGACAAAAAGAGAATACCATGACTTATGCTATTTATTTTATCAGTAAAAATATAACCCCTGCAGAATTGAATTATACAGTTACTGAAAAGGAGATGTTGGCAGTAGTTAATGCTGTGAACAAATTTCATCATTACATTACTGGCTATGAAAATTTGTCCACATAGATCACTCCGCTTTACGATATTTGATGAACAATTCTATTACTAATGGAAGGATAACCAGATGGTTATTATTAATGCAGGAATTCAACATCATTGTTTTAGATAGACCTGGAAGAGAAAATCAAGTGGCAGATTTCCTGTCTCGCTTACACAATTCTGGTGAGGTTGTTCCTATTTTAGATAGTTTCCCTGATGAACACTTGTTTTCTATTTCTGTTATCACTCCTTGGTATGCTGATATAGCCAACTATTTATCATCAGGACAGCTACCTTCATCTATGTCATCCAAAAAAAGAAAAATATTACTAAGCAAAGTGCTAGACACATGATGGGTCAATGGAGATCTCTTCTACACAGGATATGATCTTATTATTAGAAGATGTGTCCGACAAGATGAGGTTTTAGTTATTTTACAAGCATGTCATGATGAACCGTGTGGTGGCCATTTTGCAGAGAAAAGAACAACATACAAGATACTCAATTTGGGGTATTACTGGCCTTCTATTTTCAAGGATTCTAAGAAGTATGTTAGGAGCTATAATACTTGTCAACGGATGGGATGGACAATACGATCTGATGAGATTCCACTCCAACCAAAAGTCCTCATAGAACCATTTGAAAAATGGGCTCTTGATTTCATTGGTCCGATCAATCCACCATCACAAGGAAAGAAGTACATTTTAGTATGTACTGACTATGTTACAAAGTGGGTGGAATCCAAACCATTACCAAGAGCCACAAAACAAACAGTGGTAAACTTTCTCTTTGACGAAATATTTGTCAGATTTGGGGTTCCTAGAGAGATTGTTGCTGATCAGGGTGCACAGTTTACTTCTAAACTGGTGTAGGAGATAGCAACCAAGTACAAGATTAAGCACATAAAATCTACACCGTATCATCCACAAGCCAATGGCCAGGTGGAGTCTACCAACAAAAAATTGGAAGGAATCATCACCAAAACCATCAAGATGCACAGAAAAGATTGGTTAGCTAAGCTTACTGAAGCTTTATGGGCATACAGAATCACTTGGAAAAACAGTACTGGTTTTTCTCCCTATCAGCTAGTCTATGGTAAGCAAGTCCTGTTTCCAATAGAATTTCAAATTCATACTTTTAAGTTAGCAACTGATTTAGGGATGGATCTTTCTAAAGCACAACAAGAAAGGATACTACAGTTAAATCAATTAGATGAGATGAGACAGGCTGAAGTAGAACACAATATTTTGGTACAACAACAGAGAGCCCAATGGCATGACAAGTTCATCAAAAAGAAACAATTTAACATCGGTGACTGGGCTTTATTGTTTGATTCAAAGTTCAAAGACTTCAAAGGCAAGTTCACAACTCATTGGCTTGGCCCATATGAGATTGCATAGGTTTATGAAAATGGCTCGATCAAACTACAAACAATAGATGATGATGCATGAACATTTGTGGTCAATGGCCATAGGTTAAAACTCTACACTAGGCCTGTCAACAAAGAAGATTTCATACAACAAATTTCACAACAAAGGGAGATGGAAGTGCTGGATAAACACACTGGTGTTTTTCCTTCACTTTCTTCTTAGCCATATTCTGATTTGATAAAATAAATAAAAAAACTACAAAAAAAAGGAGTTTAGTTGTGAAAACCAGGCAACTGGCACAACATAAAATCGAATTTTCCTTGGAAAACCAAGTTTACTTGGTCATTGAAAATTCACAAAAACAATTTCAAATTCCTAGTTTCCAATTTTGTTTGACTTGAGGACAAGTCAATAAATAGGCCTGAGAGGGATACGCATATCTGAGCTTTCTATTTTTTTGAAACCCTCCAAGCCTTCTCCATATGCTAGAATTTCATTCCAACATGAAGTTTTATTTCACAGATCTCAAGCCTAGTAGAGGGACCAGACTTCCAATCTTGCAGAAGGAATATGAGACAAAACATCAGAAGTCAGCAGAAGGGACCTGAAAAGAAGTACATTTTATTGGAATTTTTGCACAGGAACCTGAGATAGTAGACAGTTTTTAATAGAAAACATCAGAAGGACATGCGTGGACCAAGAACATGCAAATTCTCTTTTCAACAGACAAGCAGACCAGCTACATCAAGCAGCAAGAAAAGCACAAGGAAATATCAAACAAAGTCTGTAAGAATTTCTCTAAGCCTTCTCTAGATGCTAGAATTTCATTCCAGCATGAAGTTTTATTCCACAAATCTCAAGCCTAGCAGAGGGACCTGACTTCCAGTCTTGCAGAAGGAATCTGAGACAAAAAATCAGAAGTCAGCAGAAGGGACCTGAAAAGAAGTACATTTTATTGGAATTTTTGCACAGGAACCTAAGATAGTAGACAGTTTTTAATAGAAGACATCGGAAGGACATGTGTGGACCAGGAACATGCAAATTCTCTTTTCAACATACAAGTAGACCAGCTACATCAAGTAGCAAGAAAAGCACAAGGGAATATCAAACAAAGTCTGTAAGAATTTTAATTTTTATGCTTTAAAAGTTTGCATGATTCTTTATTTTTAAGTAATGACAAAAAAATACCTACCTATCCTCATAAACTTGATTGTCTACTCTATCACCTTCACAATCCTTGCCAGTAGCCCATTCACTTCTCATTATCTTACCCTATGTGTCAAAATGGTGGCTAGGATCAATCTTAGAAGCAATTTTTGACTGATCAAAACCTAGACTGCATTCTATAGGCAGGTATTTTCAACAGAAAGCAAAGAAAAAAAATATATGTTTTGTTTACCAAGGGAATTTGAATATTTTCGTGTTTTCTTTCATATACTCTAAGATGAAGACATTATTGCATAATATGCATTAAGTTAAAAAGAAAGTGAGTGTATGAAAGGGGTCATGGAACATGGGTGAAGTGGAAAATCAACGGGGATTACGTGGCATGTTCAAAACATCATTGCATAAGAGGAGGGAATCATTGATATTATCTCCCACGAATTTTGCCCATGTACAGGGAAGCACAATCTACAAATTCAAAATTTGAAGTGATATTTCATATATCAGTGGTTGTCCAGCCAACTTGCTCTTTCCCAAACCTCACATCCATGATGATTAAAAGAGTTGACAAATTTTTATTAATCTAAGGAGGAAACACCAGTTGCATTACAGTGGAGGAAAGCGCAGTCTCTCAACTCAGAAACTCGAAGCATTTATTTATTTTTTTAAATCCTTAGCACGAATTTTTATTTGGAGTGATGAAAAGAAACACCATTGGCATTACAGAAGAAGAAATACAGATATGAGGATGCATATTTCATTTAGAATGTGCAAATCGAGGAACCACACAGGCTAGGTAAGCTTGAAACCCTGGTTTTTGTTAGCAATTCAAACTTCCAGAAGAACGATTGAAGAAAAGAGAAATTTTACAAAGTTTAAAATTTGAAATTGGAATTGCAAGCTGGGGTTAAGTCTTATTTGAAATCTTCCATTGCATAAAAAAGGGATTTTTTCTCTTAAATTTGCAAAATGGTGTCTAGACTAGAACTAGAGAAATTCGATCCCACTGCCATTCATGAAAGATGCATGGAAATTTTTGAGAAGAAACAGTGGGTGCCTTTTTTTGAAAAGTTTGATGGGCATAATGACAATGTTAGCCTAGCCTTTTCTGGTTCATTTGATGGAGAGAGGGCTACAGTAGGAAATTTGACTTTCAGACTGTCTGAAGATATTTTGGTACAGATCATTGGCTTACCACAGCAGGGGGAGAGATTATTTAAGACAAAACAATTTAAGGAGAAGGCATGGACAGCCTTCTTATGCAGATCAAGGGTAGGCTCAGTAAAATGGAAGAAGGGAGTACCAAGGAGTTGGTTGATTCATCCCTGGGATGAAATAGTATATATCATCCAAAGATTCATCACCTGTGAAGGAAGATTTAGTATTGTATATCTTTATCACATCAAGATATTGCAACATTTGAGGGGTGATTGTGAGATTAACATGCCTCATTTTCTATTACAAAGCCTTTCCAAGATGGCTAAAGCTGTTCAAAAGCATACAAAAGACAAGCTAACAAGTCTTTTTCATTGTGGTCTCATCAAAATAATCATCACACATGAGTTGCAAAGGCAAAACCTAACACAGCAACAATTTATAATTCTTAATCAGTTTGAAGAACCAGAAGAGTTGCCTGAAGAAAGCTTTAAAGAAGATGAACTGTTAATGATAACATACACCAAGGATGAAGAACAGAGCCCTGAAGCAACAAGCTCAAAACCGCCTAAGGGAGGAATGAAAGAAGATGAGGTATTGATGATAACAGATAACGAAGATGACTCTCAGGCAACAAGCTCAAAACAACCTCAGAGAAGGATAAAAACCAGAAGCATGATGAAAGAAGAAAGAAAATCCAAAAGCAAGATAAAATCTTCAACACTTATGAAAAAAAGTCAAGGAAACGTTAGCAATCTCAAAAAAAGCCACCACTAGAAGAAGATGATGAGATCCAGCAAAAACAATATGCATACATTCAATCCTTGAAAAGTCAAGAGGAAAGTCCAGCAGGTGAGATAGGACAAATATATGAAGAAAGAGATACCCATGAAACTGAAAAGATTCCAGATGAAATAATAGAGTAGATCAATGAAGTTTCTCCTTTCTTTGAACAACAAGCCAAAGAAAAAGAAGAGAAAAAAGCATCTAGGACAGGAAAATGTAGAAGATAAAGCTTCTCCTTTCTTTGGACAATTAAAAGAAAAGAAGGAGTATTCAGGGAAACAGAATGAAGAATTGGGGATGGATATAGATTCTGATCAGCCTTTAATAAAGATGAAACAGAAGAAATATTCCAAAATTAGTAAAAATATTAAGAAGTTGAAATTGGAAGTGAAATAATTATAACTGAGGAATGAAAAGTTAAAAGAGAAGAACAGGAAGCTTCATGTTCAGAAGGCACAAATCTCCAAGCATGCATATAAATGGCATAAACAAAAGAAGACTTTCAAAGCAAAATATGAAAAAATGAAAGTCCTTTATGCATCTCGAACTTCTATAGATGCATCATCACAGACAGGAGGTACATTAGAGAATTAGAAGCAGAGGTTCAACAACAAATTTTTGTGCATGATATAAGCAGGGTCAAATTTTTGGAAATACTTTTTATGCACGAGGACATGCAACAGCTTCCTCTTGGGGGAGATGTTGGGCACCATTTTTCACCTATTTTACCGTATAAATCCCTTCCAGTTTTCTCCATAAACCTTCATACTTGATCCATAAAACCTTAAATTCATCCACAAAACCTTGGTCAAAGGTATAAATGTTGTTGCTTTTTAATAAATTGAAATATGTGACTTTTAAGGCATTTAAATTAAGGTTTTGATTCAAAATTACAGAATTTGCTAACTTCCCATAATTTCTCCTAGGTTGGATACTTGCAGGCCAGCTGGGCACAAACTGAGAGATGGGAGAAGATCCTCGATGTCCAAGGATGGATAAATTTCTAACAAACTTATGATATGGCTCTCACAGGTGTCGAGTCAATGCCGGTCAAAGACGACCACTTGTGCTGCCACTTAGCATAAAAACATGACAGTTTCGATTTGGTCTATTTTGATGGAGTTGATGGAGGATCTCGAGAGTAGAGAGATATTAAAAGAATATCATTATGAATCTCCCAGAATTGTAGCGTTTCAGTTTTTTTTTTAAATTCTATAAGTATTTGATTTTGGAGAGGAAAAACCTCTCGGATGATGAACGTATGATTTCAAAATAAAGATTCAGAATTTGATAATTTGCTGTGTATGTTCATTTCTATATGGTGAAAGAAATTGAGTATTAAAGTTCTGTAAGTCTTCCTGCGTGTGTGAGTGAAGCATTGGAGGGCCCCCTTTGCCAAGCCTGCACACACATTTCTTCATTACTGCGCGTTGGTATGTTTTGATTGTATTCTGTAGAGTTGTTTTTTATTATTAATTCATACATTGCAGATCGAATTAGATTATATAGATGCACAGGATTCCATTACAGTGTATGGTTATGAGTTCTTTTAGTTAAATGGTTAAACACTGTAGAAGCAATTCCAACTACATTTCTTTATTTGATATTAAACTGTTGAGAAGAGTTAAGCATTGTGAATTGTTTTCTTGTAAGGGAAATCAATGGTTGTCTGCTTTCAACAGTAAGGTATTAGGCACTGTAATTCATTTTTAGGATTTAGGTTTCAGCATTTTAGTCTCAGAGTATTCTATATATGAATTGTTGATTAAACAAAGAAATCAAATGAAGTTACTTTTGTAAGGAAGGTTTTGTGTTTCTTACTTACAACATTCTAGCATCCACTAGATTTATTTCACAAGTAAATTGAATTCTCAATTAAGTCTAGGTCTGAGTCTCTATATTTGAGATATGCCTCTACGTCTTACAAACTCTGGATTGACATAAATTTAAGGTCTAATTTACACCAGTAGATTGGAATCCAACAGTGAGGTGGCAAGCCTTCGGTCTTGAACTGTGGGTAGTGGGATCACCATCCCCGACTATATAGAGAGGTATTGTGTTCCAAATACTCGAGCAGTGGGGAGTCAGGTTCCCATCCGAGCCATAGTCAACCTGAGCATGAAGGTTGTCGTGGAAAATTTAGTGTGGATTACTGGTTCAAAATCTCTTCACCAAGCATCTAGGCCAGTTATGTTCTCCTGGGAGAATATCATTATTGATTCAAAATCTCTTCACCAAGCATGGAGGATTACTGGTGTACTACGCTACTGGGGTCCATGAAGACCCAGTTGAGAGAGTGCAAGCAGGGGGATGCGAAAAACTTTGGATATGGCAGTATTTTGTGCAGCTTCTTCTTCGAGCAGGTTCCGGAGCTCAGTTCGAGGGTTGAGGTCCATCCTCATAGTCTCTGCGACCCAGCCATGACCCGGTGGGCCGAGGTCTTGACGCAACAGGTGGTGGCCGTCAGGAATCACCATATACAGAGCAGTTCTTTCACTGGTGGGATCGACATGACATAGCGATAGATGACTACCCCTATGAAGGGATAGACTTTCGGTAGTGTTGATACATGCAGCTCCCACTAGATGCAGCGTTCGGAGACATTGGTGAGTACTCTTTTTAGGTTTTTAGTATATTAAATTTTTATGGATTTTTTATTATAGTTGTAAATGCAAAAAAAACGTTTTGGGGGTAGTATCATGTATTAATATTTGATTGTTTGCTCGCAGACAAGGGCCCAATGAGACCCGATGGTTTTTCGAGACATCGTCGCCGGGGCAGGGGTGATGAGATGGTAGGTGCTGTAGCAGAGCGGACACTACAGACTCTGCGGTGTGACTTATCACGGATGACTGCCAAGGTACCACAGGTCGAGGTGGCGCAACTACCAGAGGATATGCAGCACCAGGTACTGGAGGTGTCGAGCAATTGGGTGCGACTACTGCAGCATGTCGCGAATGCAGTGCATTATTTTTATCATACACATCCTGTTGGAGCGACATCTAGGCCTCCTCGTAGGGATTAGACATCTTAGGATCCCACATTTTGTATATTATTGTATAGTTCTTTCTGTACATAGTTTAGATTTCTTTTGGTCTTCCAGTTTGCTGATTCGCTTCCGTTTGATTGACAGATGTCAGCAGAATCTCCTACATTCTTAGGTTTCGCGGATGGTGCTATCCGTCATACGCAACAGCTTGCTTCTGCTGCCTGGGTTATTTATTTTCCTGATCATCTAGTTTTGTCTTCAGGAGGTGCTTGTCTCGGTCCTACATCTAACAATGTGGCTGAGTATAGTGCCGTGATTGAGCTACTTCAGGATGCTATTTCATATGGCATCCAGTCTTTAGAAACAGTGGGCGTACCCGCGATTTGCATCACTATAGCCCGCTAGTAGCATGTAAAATGGTAAAAATCATTAGTTTATTACTTTTTACTCCCAAAAAGCGGTCATAGGGTGACCTTTGGCCCTCCATTTTTCTCGAAACGTCTCGATGTGTCCTTTCACTTACCTTTGGAAGGACTATATATTGAGCACATATGGATTATGGACGGGAGGAGAAAGAAGAGCAAGAGAACTCTAGTGGATTTTTTCCCTATATTGAGTCTACACTCATTGATCCTTGTAGTTGTGAACCCCTTATGTTCACCTTCCAAACTCCTATCATAGTTTGAGTTTGCCATTCCATGGAGGATTGAAGTGGTGGAGGTGCAATTGGATTGACCCAGATCTTGGTTCAGATTGGTTTCCGGCAAGAGGTCGTATCATATTGTACTTGTTGTTGTTTATTAATAGAAATACTCATATTCTCGTCCATTAATGTTGTGAATGTTGTTTATACTACATTGGGTTGCATTTACTTATAATATCATGGACCATTGCTATTGATGATGTTAATGTCGTTTATATATTATATATTCTTGTTATGTATTGGTTGTCAAGACTAATTTGCAGATTCAAGTGCACGGATTGAAAGCTCCAACGGGGATCTACATCAAACATTTGGATCGAGGTTGGTTAAATTCTTCATGATCTTAGCATTGTCATTTATATAGCATAGTATTGAGAATTGAGTTAATTTCTGGTAGTTAGCTATCTGTTGTGGTCTACCCCAAGCCATAGTGAGTTTTCTCCAAAACAGAAATGACGACTCCGCTGGGGAAAAAATAGGGAAAAATAGTGTCTGAAGGATATAAAGTGGATCTGAGTCAATAAAATGGATCCTGCAGGCCAAAGAGTGCTAATGCTCACAAGGTGGAAAATTACGTTGTAACAACTTTTCTGCTTTATTATGCCTTCTTCTCATTTTCCTACTTTCCTTGCTTTGACTGCTTTATCTTTTCATGTCTTGCAAGTTACCTCTGAGTCAACCTTATCCTCTAAGGCACACTTGTGGAGCATTATCCACTTTATTCCAAAATAAAAATATTTAATTAATGAAAATTACTTCTACCAAGAGCATTTCAAACTTAGGATAAAAATTAAATTAAACTTCCTAACTAATTAATGCTTTTACTTCATAATTAACCCCAAGTGCATGAAATTTCCTCCTCAACCCAAGGGATTGGTTGGGATAGGAACTCCTTCCACTAATCATCAATGAGGGGACATGACATCAAATGCAAATGCATGTTTACAGAGTGGCTTGTAACTTTGCAGAAGGCCCATCGGTCGCAATGTTGAAACCTTCAGCTCTGATACCACTTGTAATGTCCCCGGTTATCAAACTAAGGTTTAGGACATATGATTAGATCTTAGAGGAATAATTTAAAGCACAATGGAAAATATAATGATATAAATAAAATTGTCTTTAACTAAGTTGAGACACTTTCGTTCTTTGGAATTTAATTATCAAATTAAGCTAGGTAGTATTATTAGAAGAGGCTAATAGCTCATTGAGACTATTAAAATACCTAATTATCATCTCATGTAACTATCTACAGCCTTTAGATCCCATATTAAAAATTATTTTCGAAAGATAATCTTTAAAACATATTTTTGCAATACTTAATTAAGCTAATTTCAACACTTAACTAAGTTAATGGAATTATTCCTTTTTAACGCGTTAGCATCAATTTCAGATTTGAATAGAGGCTATAACCTACATCCATGTAAATATGGTCTATTTAACCCATATAGGACATTCATCTTCAGCTATTGGTAATCTAGATTTATTCCTAGTTTCGAAATACAAAACTAGTTAGCAGGATTTCAACTAGTTGCAACTAGCTTCTTAGGAAACTTTGTAAAAGGTTTGTACCATACCTAACAGATAATATATATACATACATGACTCATTTAAATGTACAAGTACAGCAAAATAATCATTAGCATATGATTCAAATGAAGCATTGATATTTCTAAATAAACTACTAGAGTAGTTCTAGGAAAACTTTAGGGAGTTATCTATAAGATTTTTAGTGCTGCCATGTGTGTGCTTTGTGATGTTTGAAAAGTAATAAATCACATATAATTACACAGCCATATGCTGCAACTCATAGCCACACCACAACCAAATCAAAACAAAGGGCACCAGCTGCAATCACAGCCCACAAAATCAATTCCCGACGACTATCCCCTGCAACCACTTCTCACTAATATATGTTAGATTGTATGGCTGCCTCCCTCCAAAAATCAATCAATATTACATTCATATTACATTATTCAAACTCATATCTACAAATAGGAGCATATTTATCCACAAAACATTTCCAATCTAACAACTACTGTGCGCATCCTGGTACCGGGAAAATTGTTGGACCAAAACGGACATATCTTGGTCATCCGGAAAGATTTTTCAACAAAATGAAAGACAATCCTTACTAGAAATGTTGTTCCGGATGCGATGGAATAGGTCTCATGACTAAAAAGTGAGTATAATTGGTTTAAACGGAACCCATGGTTGCACCCCTCTCATCACCATGAGAGTTACATTCATAAACTATGAAGGAGGGGAGAAACAATAGAGGAGTTCCAATATGAAGTATCAAGAGCCATCCAATCCTTCCTATAAATAATGGCACAACATCCATAACAACTCCATAATCCATTTCATACTCCATGGAACATAAACATAATAAAATAATATAAATAAGTATATGAACATATGCTTATCTTTAATGACAACTAGTTGTAGCACGACAACTTTCCTCCCAGTCATAGACATAATCAAGCCTTCCTCGCTTGAGCAGGTCACCCCTAAGCTAAGACCATGGATCCACAGGTAGAGTACCCTCAATCTATCAATTTAATCTCATAAACTTCACATGACCATCTACTACCTGTTCTTCTCTACTGTCGATGGGATACTCCCATACCTAGTTGAGAACCTATACGAGCAAAGGTACCTGTGTAGAAGAAAGGTAATTGTCCTTCTCTACTTCCAATGAGATACTCCCATACCTAGTTGAGAACTTGAACACTAGAATAATCTCTAAGGGAATCAAGCAACATGAACTCAGTCCCAACACTGCAGTATAATTGTCACACTCACGACCCAATGAGAATAACATAAGCCAAACAATCCAAGCTCAGGATTAGCTTCAACAAGGAGAGAGCAGATGTAAAAAGAGATTAAGGAGGACAATTCAAACCCAAGGTGTTCAACTAGAATTGGTTTGAGTGTAGTTGGGATGCATCATGGAAACTCAAATTAGTGGAAGCTCAAATCAAGGAGGTGGAAGCTAAATTCTAGCTTACATCTCCGAAAATCTATGGAGAGAGTTCATAATATCATGGAAGCACAAAAATAGGTATTTGTGGAGGTGGAGACTCAAATCAAGGATATGGAATCACAAATCAAGCTTACAAATCCTAAAATTATGGAAGCACAAAAATAGGTCAAATAAATCTCAAATTTAATTAAAATATCATAAGCATTATGCACTATGGTCTAACAAACCACTAGGAGTGAAAATAATAATAATGCACTAGGAAAATAACATTCCTACAAGTTCTAAGGTGTTAGGGATGTCGCCCATTCCCCCTCACTCTGTGAGATCCATGGTCTTCCATACTCTTTTAGTTTCCTTTGCTAAGCCAGTTGTTTATTTAATTAATAGAAACAACATTCAATGATAACATCAATCATAATATCAACATTAACATTAATAATAGTAATGCCAAAGTCCATAATCATATGATAAAAAAATGAGCATAATTCCATAGTCACTTTAACAAATATAAAATAATTTAAATAAAATACCATAAGTCTGGGGATTAACAAACGGGGTATTACACTCACCAATAACTAGCTTATCATCCTCAAGGTTGAAATATGAAGAATGATAGGAGAACAGTGAATGGATGGATTAATATTCAACAACTATAGAAGCTCCATTAGTTGAATCTTATTCATCATCGACATCATATGATGAGGATTTAGGATCCTCATCATCTTCTAGAGAAACAAATGAAGTCTCTTCAGATTCTGCTTCATGGCAAGAAGTATTCGAATCAAGGAGATATTTTTCAACAAAAACTGACCGTGTTGAAGAAATTTCTGCAATTTCTTCTTCTTCTCTTTGAAGAAATTCTTCAGAGAGGGTTGAGGCTGAGAATTCAAGAGGAAGAACACTTAAGGAGGTGATATATTCTCTCTCCAAGTGATTTGCACCAATATCTTCATTCTTCTTTCCAAATGCTTTGTCCAATATGGACCATATCTCACTTGGGTATTCAGCAGTGCCAATGAGATAGCACATTCTAGGAGGAATGGCTAGACACATGGCTCCTAATGCTCTATCACAATCATTCAACCAACCATCTTTCTCTTCATAGGAATCTGGCTCTACCACAATTCCAATAGACACATCAAAGAACTCATGGCTCTCAAGATATGCAACCATCTTCAATTTCCACTCAGCATAGTTTAATGGTGATAGAGGAGTAATTGATTTTGAATCCATGAAGTTGCACCTGCACAAAACACCTACAATAAAACACTCTGGAAGAAAGTTTAATATTATCTCACTCAATCTCTACTTCGACAATGAGCACTTTTGGGAGTCCGTCACACCTGGGTAGATTCCAAAGGATTTCTCCAATGGATTTAAGGCAATGGCCCCAAGGATTTATGTGGAAACTCTATAGCTTCTAGTGCATCGATGGAGGTATCTGAGATAATCTAGATATTTGGTACACTTTGATACCATGTGAAATTCTCTCACATAGATGGATCTCCAGTAGTAAATCAATCCTCACAATGTTTAACATAGATCTACAGAAAAATTGAGAAGAATAGCATAAGGAAAAGATAGTTATGAGTGTAAAAAATTTCCATGTTGCTCATCCACAAGATGTCGTCTATTAAATAAGATCACATGCAAGATAATTCATGAGCCTATCATGGAATTTGAATTCCACTGAAGGGATGGGATTAGTTTGCATTGGATCCATCACTCTGTTAGACATAATGGCTCACTGAGAGGGGGGGTGAATCAGTGAGCTTGGACTTATTAACAATTTCAACTTCTTCCTCAAATCTTATATCATCATTTACAAATTCACTTCAATATCATATTCATCAATGAACTATATTTCAATAATTAGCTAAGCACATGTCATTCATCAAGTAAAACACATTTTCATCAACACATTGCAAGAGATAGAAGATATAGTTTTGTAATCTTTTGTATTTCTTCAATCGGCTACAACCGGGGGGTTAATCAGCTACAACTGAATCAAAAGCACCAAATTCTATTCCAAGACTCAGCTTGGTCTTTTTCTTAGATCCAACTAAGAAAAATGGTACAAGGCCTAGCTTGTATTACATATTGCATCTCATCAAATTTCACATGTCCTCACTGTCATCATCTAATCAATAACCTACTGCCAACAAGCACATCACCATTATTCTAAGATCTGCTCAATACACTGTTGCTGCCTATCCTCTTCATTGTCTTGTCGTCATAGTTCTGTCATATCTGATCTAATCTCTGCCATATCAAGTCATTGTCATAATCACAACCCAAACAAGCACCACTTGCTCAACACAGTTGGTTCACATTCATGTAACTTTGTCTTTTCTACTCATCAACTTCTCAACCTATCACTGTGTAGTCTTCAAGAGAAAAGATTCACAAGAACCCCAAAAATTCCACTCAAAACAACAATCTACCAATCTTCTAAATGCTTCTTCTCCAGTGTTCTCAGGTACTACTACTCCCGAGTCCTTCATATGCCCGAAAAATAGAGATACTAGAAGAAGACTCTAGCTACTGCCGAAATTCAGACCAGCCACATATTCACCACCGAAATAACATCATCAACATGCAACAGTTACAGTTGAGAGATATAACCAACATAAAAAAAAATTCAAATCAACTGCTGCCACTGTCAAAGATCATTCTCCTGCTCTAGCGAAAATTTGCCTCAGAAACAGTTTGAATTTCAGACTTCTCATCTCCAACGAATTCCTCACAAAAAATGAATAAGGGCATTGGCCCTATTTATACTAGTTTTCCATATTAATTTTTTAGCCGACTTGTCATTTGAATTTGTATTTATTTGTTGTTTTAATCTGGAGCCGACTTACTTATAAATAGTTTATATTTATACTACAGATATATTTAGATTTGTTCACATTTTAATTTGGGTTTGACTTCAATACATTTGGGCTTTGATTATTGTTTTAACTTGTGTTAACTCCATACTCCAATGACCATCTTACCACAGCCAGATTTTTCATAATCATTAACAGGCTTCCATATGCCAGACTTTCAAAGTCTCTTTCAAGGTGTCATTTGGTCATTGATCAAATGTCTTTTTATGGACTTCAAACCCATGTCAATTCAACGTATCGAGGTATGTTCAAGAATTTTCATCAATGTCCAAACAACCACAAGATGTAAATTTCAACAAGTGTGTCCAAGTGCTTTACCATAGCACCATGCGAGTGCAAACACCTTCTTAGACATTATTACCATATCCAAGGGTTCCATAAGCTCATTAACTCACAGATGACCACATAATGGGTCATTTGTCCTTTCATTGACCTTCTTGCCCAAACATCATGGCCTTGCCATCAATCTTTGGTCATTAATGGCTTCAATTCCATGTCATCATCTTCATTCTTTGTCATCTTTCTTTATCAAGTCATCAACCTCCCAAATCATCAATGCTTGAGCCTTGTCATCAACCATCCTTGTGCCATTATGCCACCATATATGTGGGTGCCAAACCTTTACATGCACCATGACCATCTTCAAGGGTTTCATGACCCCTTCAACCCACAAATGACCATAGAATGGTTCATTTGATCCTTCTTTTCCAAACTAATATGTTCTTCTTGCCACATCATCAATCCTTGCTACTCCTTCATGTCATTCTATCAACATTTATGATTCGTTTTTCATTAATGGTTTGTCATCAATGAAAACCTTGCTCATCAATCTCCCCCTTTGTCATTGATGGCAACCTCTTCTTCAAGTTAATCTCCCCCTTTGACATTAATGACAAAGAGTCAAATACATGTCCACTAAGGACTTCACAATGATTAAGAAAAAACAAATTGGATGCTTGAATACTCTCCCCCTTGCATGTAGATTAGTTGCTCCCCCTGAGATGTTGGTAGTCTGTTCATTTATGTTTTCAAAAGGCTGCAATGTTTCTTGATTGGTTGAGTTGTCTGCTCCCCCTGTCTGATATACTGCTCATACTTATCATATCAAATATTGTTACTCTTTGAGTCACTTTTGTCATCAACTAGGTGCAATCAAGCCCAACAGTTTGTTCATCAAGTCAAGTCCAACAAGGTTGATCAACATATATTACCTAGTCTCCAAAGTATCCAAGACATAAACCTTTGTGTATTCAAATAAACAGTTTTTGTTGGCACTTCATTTATCCAAAACAAAGGCAACACTTTAATTCTCAAATAATGTTGCTCCAAAGCCAAGTCAACTATAAATTCTTATTCTCAATCTGCGGGCATACTTTCAATTTGTAGTGGGCATTCTTACAAACAGTTGCGTGCAAGTTTTGGATACTGTGAGCCTTTTGACTCTACCATTTCTCCCAAACCAATTAGATACTTCAACTAAATTATGCTTAGATGAAAATGGCTAAAGTATCACACACTTATCTTAGTTGCGGACTTTTTACATTTTGTAGTCAACTGACAGGAATCTTAGGTGAGCCTGCGAGCATTATTTTCCCAAGTGCAAGCACCTTGCTGGAAATTACATTTGTCTAAGGGAATTTCAGTGTAATTCCAGAGTCACAGCGGGAATTTCTATTTTCCAGGTGGCCATTTTGCTTCTTCAACTGTGGGAATTTTTCACATTTTGAAGGCATCTATCTATAGACTTCATGAACTCTCCAGCTTCATCATCTAGAGTAGTTGCAGGAATTGAATTAATGGGCATGTATTGGTATTTTTCTTCTTTATGTGGGAACTAAGGGAACCTTCGGTCATCATGCTGCTCCATCACAAGAATCTTCATCCCAGGACTTCAAGGATTTTCTCTTGCTAAGGATTCAAGCTCAATGAATCTGCTATTACCTAATCATATGGTGCTATCCAATCTGCTTACAACAAACTACTCATGCCAATATAATATTCATGCAAATAATCAAGAAGTTTGTTGTAGTCACATCTGTCATAATTCCAACTTGTATTAACAAGTCTTAAGCCATCTCCAACCTTTTCATAATCAATTGCAAATGTCAATGCCTGAGTTATTTATATCATATAAGCCTTCAAGGTGCCTCTGCTATTTAAATTAGCTTTACACCGTCAAATATTGTACATTAGACAAAGTTGATCTTGATCTCTCAATGACTCATCAATTACATAACTCAGCTCTATTCTTCATCAAACTTCAGTCATTCTTTTATTATAACGCTTCATACAAGGATGATTTTCAATATTACTTCAAAGATATAATGAACATAGAACTTACTTCTTGGATAAAGGCTTTGACTGCAGCAACCTTGTCTTCTTTGCTAAAAATTTGAGGTCACAGGTTGTTTGCAAATAATATACTTACTTGGCTGTTGAGTAGGCTTACCTATCTGATTGTGTAAATGTTTCCATGAGAAATTTGAATAACACAATATGATCTCTTCAACCTACACCTTTATACTGTCCAAAAAAAATCCTTTTATCTACAAACTCCTCGTCATATACCTTAGCTACAGGCATCTTTTCCATCTACTTGCAATTATTTCTCTTTCTGCAGGCATGCTTATTTTGCATAGTTTTGCGGGCATTCTTGTTAACTGTTCATAACAATAAAAGAATACATTCATTTGAACACCAGCATGAATATTGAAAAATGAGTGAAGGTTGTTTTGATTACTTCTTCTGGTCTCTGCAAGAGCTTTTCCACCCCAGAATGCTTCTGTAAAATCTGACATTGTTAAGTTGTATAAAAAATTCATGATTCTTTTTCTTCCTCCAAATATTTGCATGCATTTTAAACCCATCACTTAGCTTTTGCGGGAATTTCTTCTTAGTATTGAGAGCAATATTTTTTGCATTTCATTATTCCATATTCCTGTACAAGTGACTTCTACACAGCTACTCAAACTCATATTCTTATCTGTCTAAAACTCAGATTTCTTTCTAAGGTCGCCTCCATCCTTTCAAAGATATATCTATTCTATCTTTTAACCCAAATCAGCTTCACAAGTGCATATCTTATGCTTAAATGCTTTGACCAGATCCAAAGCTATATCAACATGCTTATGATTTATATTACAAATGTACAAGCTTACTTCAGTCACTTCTCATATGTCAATCAAGAACAGTACAATATAAGTCAACAAATTAGATACCAATAACAAGTGTTCCTTGAAAAATGACTTACTCCCCCTATCAGCATGCCAACTATATGTACGATCCTTGGACCTGTCTCTTTACTTGGAGTAGCCATCATTTACCTTTTGAGTTCATCCTCCATCTCCATGAACTCAAGGTGTACCAAGATCTTTGAAAATACCTTAGTCTTGGCCTGCCATATGGCAGCCATCTTCTGTGCACAAATTAAATTCATTTGTATTGAACAAATCATTCTTTTTCACCCATACCTTAGAGTAACCTTGAATGTGATCACTTGTCCTTTGGTCTTTAAGTTTTCCTGCATTATACATTTTCCAAGATTCATTGGTTCTCCTTGTTGATAGGTATGAGAAGCTTCTCATGAATTGTCTTCTTGGACTTGTACATACTTGGGTTTTATGCCCAACACCACCACAAGTGTAGCATATCAATGCATGACAATTAGCAACAGAATGTCCAATTTGGTCACATGTCCAACATCTAATGTTGTCATTGGGTCTTTCACCACTTCTTCTACAATCCATAGCATTATGACCAAAGTTAGAACAAGAAAAACAATAACAATTAAATCCATTTTCATACCTGGGACTTTGGTTCCATCTTGGAGTTGCTTCTCTTCTAAAAAAATTCTTTGAGGGATAGAACTAGATCCTTGTTGCATTCTTGAAATTCTAGTGTCTTTGTAGTCACTTGCAGGTGCATGGGGAGCAGCTTTGTCTTTACCTTTTGAGGATGATGGACTTGCTTTTGTAGTTTGGGGAGACCAAGTGCCACCTTCTGATTTTTCTTCTTCCTTCATGTACCCAAGACCAAATTTGTCAAAAGGTAACCTTTGACAATTCAGTATTTCATCCAAAATGGTTGAACGTTCATTGAACTTCACACGAGTTGCTTCTCTTCTAAAAAAATTCTTTGAGGGATAGAACTAGATCCTTGTTGCATTCTTGAAATTCTAGTGTCTTTGTAGTCACTTGCAGGTGCATGGGGAGCAGCTTTGTCTTTACCTTTTGAGGATGATGGACTTGCTTTTGTAGTTTGGGGAGACCAAGTGCCACCTTCTGATTTTTCTTCTTCCTTCATGTACCCAAGACCAAATTTGTCAAAAGGTAACCTTTGACAATTCAGTATTTCATCCAAAATGGTTGAACTTTCATTGAACTTCACACGAGTGTTTGTCTTTTCAATCTTCTTTCTTAGATTAACAACTTCCATATCAAGCTTCTTGTTGTTCTTCTCTTTTTTTTCTAGCTGAAGCTTCATGATCTCTTCTATTCTTTTGGCTTCTTCCAGCTGAGTCTTCAAACTAATATTAGCTCTTCTTGTCTCTTCAATCTCTTTAGGGATTTTACCAATCTTCTCTTGTTCTCTTGCTAATTCAGACTTCAATCTTCCAATTTCATTGTTTTGGTCGTCTACCTCATCTTCCAAATATTTGTTCGTAAGTTTCACTCTTATGAACAAAGCTTTTGTCTCCTCTTTGTGTTTTTCGACCTCAAAATATTTTTCTTAGTCTCGGATTGAATTTAAGATCAATATCCAACAAAGTGCATGTAAATGAATTATTAGTGTCACGTCCCCTCCCATCATACCAGCTAGATGGAGAGGATCGTGAGGCTAAAATATAAACTTTTAACCAAGCATTCACATAATTTAAAGAGATATGGGATGTATAATTATAAGAAATAACACAGCGGAAATAATCAATTACACATCCATTATACATTCAATATATTCATGCCGTTCATCAATCTAAACAATATCCCATTTAGCAAATGAGAATAGTTATCTTAACCCAAGTAATCCCCGAGCAACCAGCTACGCTTTTGCAACGTTCCACCCAACCGTAGGCCAGTGTGCTCCTCAATCTCTCAGCACCACTGCCACCCCCGAGCTGGGCATGATCTCCACAAGGAAAAAGGGGAAAGCAGGCTGTCACATAGCCAAAGATATACCAGAATCAGCCAAGCCAATCAGCATTTGGGTTTCTCAGGCTGTTAAGAGATGGACAGAGGTGAATTACTAGCTAGTGGCTCATCCATTGAGCTATGGATACTTAATTGGGTTCATCAAGCCAAATCTGTCCTTTTCCACCCCGAATCTCCTGCTCACAGGTTCAAACCAAGGATGGGGTTCCTACCAGCTCAGAAAAACGTGGGAACACACAAAAACGAAATGGGAAGATTGGGAAAACAACCCAGGGAAGCCAAATCCATTTTTAGAAAAACGTCCTTGGACATTCGGGGGAAAAAACAACCTCCCTACAGTCCCCAAATCGTGGCCCTTCTCTCCCAAGCTACTGTATATGCAAAAACGAGTTACCAGCATGGGAAACTGCAGGGGAATTGAGAAAAACGTGAGGGATAAAACCCCAACAAGCTCCGACTGCGTGAGAGGATGAATGCCATGGGTGAAGAATGGCTTTGGGCCAATTTCGTGGGGGTTTTCTTGCCCAGCAAGCCAAAACTCAATTTCCCAGGTTGCTGTCTTGCCCATACACGAAAATTGACAGCCATACCTCTCCCATCCCAAGGCATTAATTGTCTCAACCAATTCTTGGAAGAATTAAAATGATTGGGTGCATGATACCAAATGGGTAGTTGAGAGTTCATGGGTTTCCTCAATGAAATGGCTTAACACCATGGCTCAAGGGTTTGGTTATTTTCCCTCCCTATTCCTTGTAAAGATCATGCCCCCATCTCTTTGTTGCATTGCGTAGCTGGTTGTGGGTTTTTTTTCATTAAAATTGCATATTTACATGATGTCCGATTTTACATTGTGCACCGCTAGCACAAGAACTCTATGCATCTATTCTAATTATCGATACATAGAACGATAATCAATGGCAGGGCCTTGGCCTTGAGCTCCTCACCATGACTAAATAACAATATTTACATCATTTACAATTTAATGCAAAGGGAGTCAAAATGGGAACGTGACAATTAGCTTTCAACAAGTTTTCTTTGTCATCTTCTATAAGTACCACTTCATCATCATTACATTTAGAATCATCATCCATTGAAGAGTACTTACCTTCACTTGTATCTGAAGCTTGTACCTGCTTTTCTTCTTGCTTCCCATTCTTGAATTCTGCTTCCTTTTCTTTATCTTGATTCTTCTTTTGGTATTCTTCTTCTAGCTTGAACCAGAAATCCTTGGAAGAGGTGTAATCTTTTACACTTTCTTTGATGGGGCTTGAGAGTCCATCCATCAAAAAATTCAATGCAATCTTATTGTCCTTCTCAACTGTTGTCTTTTTCTTCTTGCTAGGTTGGATAGGTGGATTAACCACTATTTCCCAAACACCGAATTGCTTCAAGTAATCTTTCATTTTTCTTCTCCATCCAAAATAATCAGATCTCTCAAAAACTGAAATTTCATTGTGAATGATCTTTGCTGGTCCTTCCATATTGTGTCCACAAATCCCTTCAAGCTTGTTAGGCTTATGATGAAGGCCTGCTCTAATACCAATTGTTAGACACAATGGCTCACTTAGATGGGGGGGGGGTGAATCAGTGAGCTTGGACTTATTGAAAATTTCAACTTCTTCTTCAAATATTATATCATCATTTACAAATTCACTTCAATATCATATTCATCAATGAGCTATACTTCAATAATCAGCTAAGCACATGTCATTCATCAAGTAAAACACATTATCATCAACACATTGCAAGAGACACAAAATATAGTTTTGTAATCTTTTGTATTTCTTTAATCGGCTACAATTGGGGAATTAATAAGCTACAACTGAATCATAAGCACCAACTTCTATTCCAAGAATCAACTTGGTCTTTTTCTTATATCCAACTAAGAAAAATGGAACAAGGCCCAGCTTGTATTACATATTACATCTCATCAAATTTCACATGTCCTCATTGTCATCATCTAATCAATAACCTACTGCCAACAAGCACATCACCATTATTCTAAGATCTTCTCAATACACTGCTACTGCCCATCCTCTTCACTGTCTTGTCCTCATAGTTTTTTCATATCTGATCTGATCTCTGCCATATCAAGTCATTGTCATAATCACAACTCAAACAAGCACCACCTGCTCAACACAGCTGGTTCACATTCATGTAACTTTGTCTTTTCTACTCATCAACTTCTCAACATGTCATCTCTGCTTATCAACCTTTCACTATGTATTCAATAGAAAAGAGTCACAAGAACCCTAAAAATTCCACTCAAAACAACAATCTACCAATATTATAAACGCTGCTGCTCCAGTGTTCTCATGTACTACTGCTCCCAAGTCCTTCATATGCTCGAAAAACAGAGATACTACTAGAAGACTCCAGCTGCTGCCAAAATTCAGACCAACCACATATTCACCACCGAATTCACATCATCAAGTTGCAGTAGTTACAGTAGAGAGATATAACCCGCATAAAAAAAATTCAAATAAGTTGCTGCCACTATCAAAGATCAGTCTCCTACTCCAGTGAAAATTTTCCTCAGAAACAGTTCAAATTTCAGACTTCTAATCTCTAGCAAATTCCTCACAAAAAATGAATAAGGGCGTTAGCCCTATTTATACTATTTTTCATATTAAGTTTTGAGCCGACTTGTCATTTTATTTTTGATTTATTTGTTGGTTTTTTGTTGTTTTAATCTCGAGCCGACTTACTTAGAAATAGTTTATATTTATACTACAGATATATTTATATGTGTTCACATTTTAATTTGGGTTTGACTTCAATATATTTGGGATTTGATTCTTGTTTTAACGTGTGTCAACTCCATACTCCAATGACCATCTTACCACAACTAGATTGTTCATATTCATTAACAGGCTGCCATATGCTAGAATTTCAAAGTCTATTTCAAGGTGTCATTTGGTCATTGATCAAATGTCTTTTTATGGACTTCAAACCCATGTCAATTCAACGTATCGAAGTATGTTCATGAATTTTCATCAATGTCCAAACAACCACAAGATATCAGTTTCAACAAGTGTGTCCAAGTGCTTTACCATACCACCATGTGAGTGCAAACACCTTCATAGACATTATTACCATATCCAAGGGTTCCATAATCTAATTAACTCACAAATGGCCACAGAATGGGTCATTTGTCCTTCCATTGACCTTCTTGCCCAAACATCATGCCCTTGTCATCAATCTTTGGCCGTTAATGGCTTCAATGCCATGTCATCATATTCATTCTTTGTCATCTTTATTTATGAAGTCAACAACCTCCCAAATCACCAATGCTTGAGCCTTGTCATCAACCATCGTTGTGCCATCATGCCACCATATATGTGGGTGCCAAACTTTTACATGCACTATGACCATATTCAAGGGTTTCATGACCTCATCAACCCACAAATGACCACATAATGGTTAATTTGATCCTTCTTTGCCAAACTAATATGTTCTTCTTTCCACATCATCAATCCTTGTTACTCCTTCATGTAATTCTATCAACATTTATGATTCCTTTGTCATTAATGATTTGTCATCAATGACAACCTTGCTCATCACACCCGACAAGTACTAGTGGAAACTAATGATAAATGGCCAGTTAACTGAAGGTGGTTTGTGCATGATTGAGCCACTAGGATTGAAATTAGGGAAGGAGAACCCAATATGGTGCATTAGATGACTTGTAGTGGTCAAAGAGGGCGCTCCTACACTCAATTTCAGTGAAACTAGGTAGAAGAGTCAGTTAACTAGGGAATCAAGGGGACAAGGCACCTTAATTCAAGGAACTGACACTACTAACTCCTAAAATCATGTGTGAGGGCACATTAACACTCAAATGATGTGTATAAGGTGCTCTAAGTGGATAAGGAGGCTAATGATGACCAATATTAAGCACTAGGGGGTCAAAAACATAGTCTAGGTGCTAGGAGAATCAATTTCCAATGCATGGAATGCATCCCATGCATGCATGCATGGCCAAGGTCTATATGGATAGAATTTTCCAATAGGAATTTCTCATCAATGATGATAAATTTCTCTAAGAAATTAACATAGAGTTGTGTTGCAGTCGCAACCTCTTCCCCAAAAGTTTCTTAGATTTTAGGGCCCCTCAGATTTTAAGTTCATCCTAATATTTTAATTTAGTTTAGAGAAGTCTCTTAGAATGTTTTTATAGAAAAATTTTACACTTAGAATTGTTTTTTGAATTTTCTTGTTTCGGAGTAAAATCAACTTTCTCGTCGAAACAGTCGGAGAAAAGTCCATTTTTTCCCCAATGTAATGTCCCCTTCTCCATAGAACAACAAGGAAGGAAACATTAACAACATACCGGGCTTTTGGTAAACTTAGCCCCAATATTTTTGCACATAAATAACTAACATTTTAAAACTTCTATATGCAGATTCGTTTCAATATAAACACAGTGGATAAACATACTAGCAAGCACACAAACAGACAGTAATTGCATAACATATTTACCACAGCAGAGAATGATTCAACATAAAGAGACCCATTCTCATTCGTATGCCATGCACAGACTTCATTTCAATTTCATTAACATGAAGAATAATCATTCAAATAACACATTGCAGAACCCAGATATATATATACAAATTAAAGTCATGGAGAGCACTTATCTTGCAACGCAATATCCAACGACTGGCTACGTGAGAGCAACGTTCCACCCAACCATAGATCTCTGTCCAGCCTGTATTCTTTCAGCTGAGAGATCACCCCCGAGCTGGGATGTGTATCCACTAAGGAGGAACTAGATGGCTCACTCACAGTCAGGGTTTCACTCAAACAGCCATGCTAAGCCAACACACGGTTGGGTTTCTCAAGCATGAAATAGGAGATGGAGGAGGATGCTAGTCCACTGAGCTCAAACCCAGAGCCACATACCCTTCAAAACTAGACTCAGCAATCCCATCCTCTATTCATATATCCACAATCGGATTTCTCACAGCTTTGTTCAGCAAATAACCCAAATCCATCACTGATTTTCTGGGCAGTTAAAACTGGGTTTTCCCATGGCTTTTGGGGTATCTATTGCTCCCAAATTCGCCCCAAGGTTCCTACCAATGGATCCCCCATTGGATTTCACTGTCCAATACCAAATCGAGACGTTTTTGGCTTCCCAAAACGTGGGTTCTCTCACAGTCGCGATTTCTGGTTTTCTCCCCCTTGGGAACTCGTTTTTGGATGGAGAAAGATGTCCCATACTTCCACAATGGAATGGGGATAAGGATGGAGCAACCCCCAAGATGTAGAGTGACTTGTGGGACAAGTCAAAAGAGCCCATACCTTCCCATACGAATTTCAGGGCTTCCCATACTCCATCAAAGTCATTGACTTAATTCTTCAACCACTTCTTACAACAGGAATAAATGTCATCTAGGAAGGTCAAATGGGTTCTCATAAAGACATATGGAAACCTATGGTTCACTCCCATAGCCCCCTCACCACTCCCTAGTGGATACACGTGGCCCCTTCTCATTCGTTGCCTCCATAGCCAGTCTTGGAATTTTATATTGCCTGATGTTTATTTACATCCTATTACAATTTCCATGGCTTAAGAGCACATGGTATCAAAATATCAAATACTTGCCCTCCAAATAAAATTTGGGATTTCACTAGCGGGGCCTTGGCCTTGAGATCCACGCTAGGAAAACATACCTCACATGTACACATTATTTACATTAAAGGCTAATACATCCTAAGGGTCGAATTGGGGGTATTACACCCAAAACCGTCGCTGCCAAAAGTAGTTTTCTCCCCGAAACAGACACTGTAAAATCAAGTTTTGCTCTAAAATGGTCGTTGGAAAATCAAAATTTACCTCGAAATGGTCAGAGGATAAATCATCTCTTCACAGATGCGATCGGAGTTTCACAGATGCGATCGGAGGAAAAGTCGAAGATGCGCCAAAGCGGTCGGGCTAGAATTCATTTGTGCACCGATCAAAGGACTTTCCAACTTCTTGTTGAAACAATCGATGCCAAAACGCTTTGTGGCCTGATACACATTGAAGCCCGTTATATTTTTTGCACCGATGGTTTGTGTTCAAATCGCACATCGCCTGGACTGATACATACCGACATAAAATAACATTTTAGCCCGATACATACCGCCATAAAACAATCTTTTGCTCTGAAACGAACCGGATCGGGATCCTATTTTCCATCGATGGAAAGTGTCACTTTATGATAACAATGGTTTAGGATGTGTGAAGAGGTCTTGTTTTCCCACCACTAAGCAATTAATGAAAATTTAGGGTTAAAAAAATTGGGTTAAAAGGAGAAAATCTGTTCGAATTAACAATGCATTTTCAAAATTCCATTCGCTTCACCAAATTGTAACAAGCTTCTACCAGATCATACGCCACTTGGAAATTTTTCTTCTGCCAAGTAACAAGCTAGCTAAGATACATGCTCAACATTTCCATGTAAGTATCGTTGCCTTTCTTGGTAACCTTGTTTGGTTTTGATTGGGTGGAGGTTAGGGATTAGGTTAGAAACGTTTTGTTTCTATGCCCTAATGTTACATTTTTAAGCCAGATGTATTTATTTCGAAGGAAGGTGGTTTTCCTAGACTCATTTTCCTTACTAGTTAAGCGGTGGTGGATGGATTCTAGATTGATAATAGGATTAAAACCTTACCACTGGAATTTTTTTTGTTAAGCCTTCATTTCACACTTCTTCCTGCGAATTTCCTTAAGTGCATCCAAGATGAGCGCTCAATTTCGATGAGTCTTGGGCTAGGGTTTTACTTGTTGAAGCCATCAGCAATGCGTCTTTTGGAATCTACTTATTTAGAGAAGAAGGAATAAAACCCTATATTATGGGAGCTTAGTTGGTTGAAGGAATAGTCAAAGGCTAACTAACATTGATTGTTGTTTGATTTTCAGTAATCATGGTCAATAAATTTGCTTATTTGCTTTCACATAGAATTTTTCCTTACGATTCTGGTTTCGAAAATAGGGCGTACTTAAGTTATTTCTATGGTAGTCTGAACGCATGAGCTTAGGGTTAAACATAAGAAATCTGAAGAAAATGATTGTTTACTCAATATTTGATATGAAATCATCTCAACCATTGTATTCACTCAGTATGAAACCCTAGAATTTGGTGGAACATACTTACAAAACCGTGTAAGTATAGACTATCATTAGAAAATGGTCACTTCAATGATTTTATCTTTTCCAAAATGATCATTTTGGTTTGATAGAACAAGCATAATGAATGATTTTCAATTTTTTTCACAGAGGTTGTTTAGGCCTACACTCTCTTCATGGAATAACTTGCATTGACAGTAAATTTATAACTGGATTGATAGCTTGAATAAGTTAGAACACATATAACCTTTTGATGATATTGAGTTTCAGAAAACTAAGCGATTTCATGTTTGATATGAGACCTCATGGTTATATTTTGATTGTACTGTAAACATAGACAATGTAGAATCTCGATATTGTTCTTGTGTTATAAGACCTGGATATGTATAGAATATCTGCTAAGTGCAAATTCAAAGTGGTAGAATTTGATTTGGACATTGAAATAGTTCCAGAAACCACCATGGAAGCTCAGTTTGAAGATACGAGAGCTACAACTGGAGTAGTTCCCAAATGCAAATGGGGAGAAATTTCTTAGTTCATTAGAGATCAAAATGTGCCCGATGCCTCTATTGAGGAAATGGTAATATATCATAATATAAAAACATCTGGACTTCACAAGATAGCTACTCAACTAGAACTATTCCTATGCTCCGAAGTCATAGGCTAGATCTTGCCGCATGTTAATGTTGATGTAAATTTCAAATCATTTCAGGAGTAACCGGAAATGGAATTGCTTCATTTCAACCCACACACATAAGTAAAGCATATAATTTTCCTAGCCCGAAGGAATTCCTAACTGATGATTGGATTAAGAGTGTCAAGATAAATCACTCAGAGTACATTTAGAAAATGCTTCTCCTGGGGAAACAGTTGAGGCAAAGAGCTAGTGGAGAACATGATACACAAAATATGAAGACCCCATTCAAAATTGTTGCAATCATGCTATGAAGAATATACGAGAGGGAAAATGCAAACATGTATAAGATCAGTTGGGTTCCATTAATATACCATGTTACCACTCATGGTACTCTGTTTAATTGGGAAGATATCATTTTGGAGAACATGGTTGAAGCAATGTCAGTAGCTCAAGAAGGTTTGAAGCAGAAGAAAGCCGAACTTTACATGGCATCTTACCTAATTGATTGTATCTTGATTAGAAACCCATTTCATAAACTAGGATTTTATTGGATCCTGGATGAAACTCCCATTTATGTGGCCTACCAGATCATATGGACCCATAAGCACACCAGTTTTTAATGGCCCATCTGTGAAGAGTTTATAATACCTATGCATAAATTAATTTTCAATGAAGAGCCGAATTGTATGCCAGACGCAACATCGGAGGTAATCAACGAGTATGGAGACTATTATTTCACACCGAAAGGCACCTATATTCCCATGTACAGAGGCACCAAAATCCCTTCTTTGATGCCAAAGTATGTTACAAATTATGTTATTCTAAAGGAAGCAGTGAGTCAAGTTTTTATAAATGGAGTCAGATATTTTTTGCATGATAATAAAAATGCCTCTTATCCTCCACTTCCTTTTGATGTTGGAGCATATAAGTTTACCAAGGTCAAAGGGGCCGATAAATTTGTGAAGGAATTAGAAGCATACCATTTTGGGGAGAAAATTTTCATCGGAAATGATAGTTTAAAGAAGGTAGCCAAGCACTATGCGTCATGCAAAATCAATTTTGAATATTCTGATCACTTCCTGAAATATGAAGAAGTGTACATGAGAGAAAAGAACATGGTGGATTTGAATAAGAGGTTTGGCAGGAAAACATAGGCAATCTCAATATAGACAAAAAAATCCATAAAAGAAGCAAAGCAAAAGAAAGATAATGAGGAGGCCCTAGCATATGAGAAAGCAAAAAAGTTGCAGAAGAAAGCTTTAGCAAAAGAAAATGCAAAAAAACTACAAGAAGAGCAACTGGCTAAGCGAGAGGAAGAAAGAAGACAAAGAGAAGAGGAGGCAAGAATAAAAGAAGAACAAGAAAAAGAAAACAAGGAAGTTGCAGAGCCATAAAGATTACAAGATGAAGTTAACAAGAAAAAAGAAGAGGAAGAAAGGATCAAGAAAGTTGTGGAAGAGAAGAAAAACCAAGAAGAAAATTAGAATCAACAAAATATGGATGTGAACAATCCTACCGATCTAAATCCAGAAATACCTCTTACTAGAGGTCATCTTCTATTGGTTGAGTTTGGACTCATGCCGTTTACTCCTTCAAAGCAACATTATGTAGCCAACTTGATATTATAACTGTCCAGGAAAGTACTCTAGTAGAGGGTACTAGCAAAGATCCAAAATGTATTGCTTCTGTAAATATTGCTGCAACACAAGCAAATGCAAATAACATAGATAAATTACTTGATGATTTAGAATGCAACAAAGCCAATATGATCAAATTAAAGGACTACCTATTACAAGCTTGAAGTGAAGGGATTGACTTGAAAAGAAAACAAGATTCCATAGAAGTAGAGAAAGAAAATATTTTGCTAGATTTTTATGGTCTGGAAGATGAAAAGGATTCCTTAAATGTACAACTAGTAATAATGGAAGGAGAAAGAGCTGATTTCCAAGCTCGAATTAAGGAACTAGAAGGAAAGGAAACTAAATTAGATCAGCGAGTGGAATCTTTGACAATTGAAAAGGGATTTGTACAAGTTCATATGGATGAATGGACTAAAGAAAAAGAGTCTGTGGTGGAGCAACTCAAGATTGCTCAAGCAAAAGAACAAGACATGGCATCATTCTGTGAGCACGCTTGTGAATTGCAAAAGCAAATTTTTCACTCCCAAGAATTGTTGAAAGAGAAAGCTTATGAGTTAAAAGAAATGGTATGTAGACTGAAGCAGATTGCTATGCAATCCTCCACTATAAAACAAAAACTGGTAGACACATTTAATAAAGTAAAGAAGTTGATTGTATGGAAAGGGGGAATCAAGGAAATTCCTGCTCACTTACCCAAAAGGAAAACTGTTGAATTAAAGTTAGATATAGCTCTCTTGGAGAGTTTCCAGAGGTCAGCGAAGAGAGTATAGAACAAAGTACAAATATCAATTACCAAGTGTGAATAAATTTATCAAGTCATGTGCCAAGCATTTGAGAAATTCCATCTCCCAACCCCTAGAGCCATTGATGAGTTGACACCCAAACAACAACGCATAACATAGTTAAGAAACAGTTTGGTGGAGGATATGGATTACATCAAAAATATAGGCATGCTCACTGCAGAGTATCTTCAACAACATATTGGCCAACCAACTCTAAATGCTTACATGTTGGGAGAAAGTCATAAAACCACGTCAAAAGGATTAATGGATTTGGTCAAAGATCTTTCCACTCATGAAATATCCTTGAGGTTATTAGAACCTCAACAATTAAATGTAATACCTTATGAGAGTGATCTCTGGGATAATTACATTTTGAGTCAAGAGAATCCTCCATCAAATTAATGTAAATTGTAATTTACTATCTATTTTTGGGTGTAACCACAAAAGAAAAAATTGTGGAAATCAAGAGTTAGGATGGAATGTGAAGTGATTGGTCACATAAAGACAAAGTTTTGTAAAGATAAATAGGGGGAAATAGAATAGGGAAGGGCTTTTTGATGGTGTAATAGAAAACAAGTATCATTTTGTAGGAGAACTACTTTTCTACTAAATATTTTGCTTGTGAAGGCTCACATGGAGTTTTGCATGGAATGATGTGAATGAATGTGCAAAATTATTTCTTCATTTGTCCATCTTTATGCTGGAAGATATTTCCTACTTTATTGGACTGTTCTAATGGTATGTGAAGGATTTTACTAATTATAATTATAAAATGCAATATTCTGTGTAGAATTGAGTAATGAATGAAATTAATGTGTATCAAAGCTATCTTTGTGTAATAATTTTGCTCTAGTTATGAATGCTTTATTTCAATAAGTTAAATGTTGAATTTGTATAAACAATCTCAACCATTACTCATATTTTAAATTTTGCTCCTTCCAAGGATAGATTAGAGTAATTAGTTAAATATATGTATTTTGTTAGAATAGTACTTGCTAGTTGATAAGGTAGAAGTGGTAAGGCAAGAGGTAAGAACCTGTGCATCACTTGCGAGGATTCTACCTATCAGTCAAATCTAGTTTAGTTAGAATCATGCATTGTTAGAGTTAGGGCATTTACATTTGCATCCTTAAATAATAAAATCTAAACGGTGGACCGGGCCGCAACCGGTAAACTAAAACTCAAAACACTTTTCACGGTAGCCAGACCATAAATCGGACGGATTCCCCATTCCAAACAGTGAATAGTCTAGTTGGGACTTTTCATTGGGGAGAATCCTTACTATCGACGCAAGGATTTTTTCTAGTGTCAATAAGTTGATAGAAACTTGGTCCTATTTTCATCATTGATAGGTCACCTTGTGCTCAAAAAATGAAACCTCATCATTGGTCATTAATTGAGTGGTTTCCCATGTGTTCGATGGCAAGATTTGTATTCACATTTTGGGATTCATGTTGTACCATGGATTCTATTTTCCTTATTGGTGGAATTCCTCTCCTTTGTTAGTAGATTTCATTACTGGTTGTTGCTTAGAGGGTCTTTTTCATGCGTTATTTACATATGGTGCATGTCAGAGACATACTTAGTGGTTTGTTCATGCAAAAATTTCATACAATGCCTTTCAAATCAAATTAGTTCTCAATATCTACTCATGTTGGTCAATGGGGGATGCCTTAATACATCATTTTCAATGGATCTCTTTCTATCGAATCCAACTCATTTTCTCAAGGAATGACATTTAGAGACATTTATAGTACCTTGGGGTTTTAATCATTAGTGGAAGGTTCCCTCGCTATTAATAGTAGCAATACATTAATGTCCTATGATGAATATATGCTACAAGTGTTTGACATTAACACATCTATCCACACTTGGTACAATGTACCAAGTACCTTGAATCCCATTATCATTATTGGTGGGTTGTCTAACATTTGTTAACGATATACATCAATGATCAGTAATCAAATGATTTATCCCATATTTGACTTCAGACCATTTATTTACATGGTGTATACTCATACAAATCAATGGTTTTGGATTGAATACCTTGGTCCACAATAGTGTTAAATGATTATGTTGCTACCCAAGTTGTGCAAGACCGTACCACACAATTTATGGCATCGATACTTTTGGATAACTAGTTTTGTACTCATTTCAATTCCATTTATTATCCTAATGTGCATTGAGACATAAATCCACTTTGTATCTACTCATAGCTCTGATCTATTTTTGACATGGATCCACTATGTATATTTTTTCGTGTCCATGATTTTGCATTTTATATACTTCATGGATCGCTAGTGTACTTGATTTGGTGGCCATTCTCTAAGCATGGGTATTCCACCTTTAGGAAGAGATTCATCTAATATTTTAGTCTATGTTGCAAGAATTTTTCTGATCCAAAGTCTGGTAAACTCCACCTAGTCCCACTTGATAGCTTTCGCCATTGTTGATAATGTATTTTGACCATCAACTTCCCTTCTAATCTCATACATTAGGGGGAATATGTTATAACATTATTTCACACCTCAGTGTCTTTGATGTCCACATGGATTTTATATAAATCACCTTCAATTATTTCCCAACCCCAAAAACACTTTTAAAATCCTTTTTTGTCACATCCATACGCCTTCCCTTAAATCAAAGAGTGTATACACAACTTTCCTATGGGAAGGCATGTGGACCTTAAAAATTTGCAAAACAAATAGTAAAAATGTTTATTTCACGTCCATGCGTGGTTTCTATAATAGTTTTACACCTTTATCTCCATGCAGGAACTATCTCTAACTATCTCAAACATTTTAGAAGAACTATAAAATGAAGCCTAATGTTGAGGAAAGAGGGCACTATCATCATACTACCCTTATGTTGGAGCAGTTACTTGTGATCACTTATGAGATTTTATGACATCCTTGCCCCAAAACCCCTCGTTTCTGAGTAGTAGCTTCTTTCTTGAGTGTTGAGGATTAAACTCCCTAGTTTTTCTCAATCTTTTGTTATGACATAAATTAGAGTCTAGAGGCTTGTCATTAGTGGCCCAAGATTGGAGGAACTTGGACAATGGTTACAAAGGGTACTGGAAGAAAAATATCAAGTATATTTATGTTCCACTATTACTATTATTAATAAAAGAAGATCTCTCTCCTCCCCCCGTAAATGCAATTTTTATGTGATTGGTTATTGACCTCATTTTGTATTTGGATAGGTGAATTTACCTTTTTGATCAAGCTAATTTAAATTATTTGTTTTCTATATTTGCTTTCTTTCATCATTTATTGAATTGATAAAGTTGGTTGTGTTTTGTGTGCAGGTTTCATAGCTCTTCATTGAATTGGTGTCAAGAGCATTTGGATCGACATACAAGTCACATTTCAAGGCAACCACCAAAAAAGGTACACAATTTGTTTGGCCAATAAATAGTCATTGCAAGTATTAGAAACATAATCTAGGGAAAGAAGTTTTTATACTTACATGTTCTCTTTAATAGTTTGAACATAACTATTTGGGAATTTTCTCCCTAACGGGAACCATACATCAAGGAAGGATTCCATTCCATTTTTCATTCCATTGAGTATAGAGAGAAATAAAGAATTAATGGAAGTATATAACTATTGAACGGGTATGTACTACTCGAATATACATGAATTTGGGACTAATAATTTTAACTAGAATTTTGATATATTGCACCTCGATAATTCCACTTGCTTGCACCTTTTCAATAAACATCTCGAACTTGCTCATGCCCAATAGCGTAGGTAAAATTTCGACACTTTCATGTAGGAAAGTGACAGAACCAATTCAGATTTCTCCCTTCAGTTGCATTACCAAGAGAAGTGATTATATTCAATTGGTGTAGGAAATATTTTGACTCATTGGTCTCGGTAAGCTTCTAATCTTCAGTTGCATTACTAAGAGAAGTGAGTATATTCAATTGGTGTAGGAAATATTTTGACTCATTGGTCTTAGTAAGCTTCTAATCCATTCTCATCACTACTGCTCATCGATGTGTATATAGGAAAGATATAACAAACCACCGATGATTCTTGTACTATATGGCACAAAAGATAATACATATTCCCTTTAAGCATAGAATGAAATATCTTGTGTGTTGTTTTGGTGAAACTTGTGTGCAATCTCTTCCTTATCTTGTGCAATAAGTGTGTTGGCATATGTATTTGTTGATAAAACTTTAAGACTCATCTTTGTGTGAAAGAGGGGAGAAAATCCATGCGTTTAGAAGAGGAGACCTCTACACATTAATATTTATCTCCCCTATGCACATGGGTAGTTCTTTCCCACTACACATGTGGATTAATTTTCCTCATTTTTTGGTTTTATTCTATGCATGCGCACATCACTTTCCTATGCCCATTCATTTCCTCAAATTGTGTGCATGGTCTTTCTCTCATCCTCATGCACATAGTATTTTTTCATTCTTTGCGTAGTCTTTCTTCCCTCATCCACGTTTGCACTTTTTAATTTATCCCATTACACAATCTCTTTCACAAACCATGCACACTATTCTCTCATAGACCTAAACATATCCTCATGTGCATTATTTATTCTACTATGTGTAGGCTAATGAATATGAATGATTACCACCTGAGTTTTGCCACCCACCATGTAGATCTTTTGGCTAAGATTTATTGATCGAAAAGTAGTCCATGAAAACACAATGACATTAACAAAGACCATTATCATGAGAATCACACCCTTGAATCATTGTTTATAATATCTATTTACTACATGCACTTTATCTCATTGTTTCCTCATGAACATGTGTCTAAAAAAAAATCTTCGCTTGGGTTAGTTATATCATTTCATGCACTTTATAGCATCTCCTTATGTGGATTACTTTACGTGAATTGTTTCATTGCCTTCGGCATGTAAGGAGAGGTTTTGTAACTGCAAATCATTTGTTATATCCCCTCATGTTCACTAATAAGCATAAAACCTCTATGTGTCGTAATGATATAAATTGCAAATATGTTGCTAACATAGATATCATAAAAATGATAAGGAATCAAATACCATGATAAGGTCTATGTCCATAGTGACTTGTAATTTCCAAATAATTCTCCATAGTGGAAATCTCTTTTATATGTCTAAATACTTTGACTTTTTAAGGAAAGGGTCTAAGGAATCTTCGAATGATCTCGATCCACCACAAGGGTTTCTCTTTCCCACCATGTTCGTTTTGTTCTAGGTCTTGAATATGCACTTGGGTCAATCAATTTCTTGTGGAAGAATAATCTTTAAAACTTGGACAACATAGCTCGTTGATATCGAAAAGGTTAATTGTCTATTAAAATCATAGCAAAATTGAATGCTTTAGAAAACTAATGGGTTCAATATTCATCACCTTGAGATGAAATTTAGGGCCATCGAGATGAATTATGTTGAGGAAATACAGGATTAATAATTTCCAAGTTATGCATATGTAAATGGGAGATTTTCTATAATCCCAAATGCTATGTGCATTGGTTTTATCCTCTCTGTGTGGGTGTCTATTTCCTATGCACAGTAATTTCCTCAAACCGCGTGCGCAATCATTCTATCATCCTCATGCACACAGTCTTTTTTTTGTTCATTTGTGCAATCTTTCTTCCACCCTCTTCACATTATATTCATGCATTCCTATGTGAATTCTTTCATTTATCCCCTTGCGCACTCTCTTCCACAACCCATGCACATTATTCTCTCATAGACCTAAACATATACTTCCACAAATTGTTTGTTTTGTGATGTGTGCACAAGCTGATGAAGATGAATGATTCACAACCAAGTTTCCACCCACTGCGAACATATTCTAAATCCGATTTATTCATCAGAAAGTAGTCCATGGAAACACAATGGCACTCATGGAGAACACTGTCACAACAATCCCACCCTCGAGTCATTGTTTGTAATATATTGTGTGCACTTTGTCTCATTATTTTCTCATAGACTATTATCTAAAAAAATATCCATTTGGGTTACTTATATCACTTTGCACACTATATAACATATCCTTGTGTGGATTACTTTGTGTGAATTGTTTTAATATATTTGGCCTATGAGGAGAGGTTTTATACCTACGCATCATTTGTTATATCCCCCTACTAGATATGTAATACCTCTCGTCATGTGCATTAATTAACACATACCCTATGCATGACATAATGATATAACCTACAAACATATTTCCTGTACAGATATAACAAAAATGATAAGGTAGCACATACCATGATAAGGTCAGTTTCCAAAGTGATATGCAATTGTCAAATAATTCTCAATAGTGGAAATCTCTTTCAAATGTCAAAATCCTTCAAATTCTCAAGGAGACGATCAAAGGAGTCATCAAATGATCCTGATCCACCATGAGGGTTTCTATTTCCAACCATGTTCCTTTAGTTTAAGGCCTTGAATGTGCACTCATATTGAGATGGCCTATGGAATTCGAGGTTTTGTTTGTTTTTCTTTCCACTATCTTGAGCAGATTATTGGTGAGATCAAGTTGACTATTCTCAAGATTAGAATCATTAGAGAGTAAGGTAGGCGATTTTGAGTGTGATTCGGGGCCTACAAAAGTAGGACTATTAAATGTCAACAATACATCCTCTTCATTTGATAATTCTTGTAAATGTGATTCATCATCCTTTTCTAGAACTACAGAAACAAAATGAGGATGATTAAGAATTGACATAAGAAAATCACCAAGTATGGGTTTATTTGGAAAATAAGAATTATGATACACTTTATTAACCAAGTTTATGATAATCCTTGTTAGAGCAAATAAACCTCTACCTAGATACCTAGACCTTGACCTTATGACTCTAGTGGGCCAAACCCCATCCAAATTGACCACTTGAGTCAACCCTGAGTTGGATTCCTAAATTTGGGGGTGCCTTCCTTGATTTGGGAGTGAATTCCCTGATTTGGAAAACTTTTGCTTGATTTTAGGTGTGGTTGAGTTAGTAGTCAATTAAGGACTAGCTGTACCCCACTAATCTAGGTCCTAACTAACCCTAAATGACCATCCTCATCCATTGGCACCCCAGTTGAGATATTTTTTGGATTCTCATCCAGGCCTTCAGTCCTCTTCAGTCATTAGTGCCCTAGTTGAGATATTTTAGGGATTTGCATGCACTTCTTCAGTTAGAAATATAGTGCTTGGTGAGTCACAAGGTCAATTGAACTTAGTCTACATGAGTGTGGATGGATAACTAAGGGTATATAGATCTAGTTAATACCAACTAATCTCCTAAGCACTGAATGAGCAATTTGAATAGGCACCTGACCTAATTTGAATTTCCTTGCTATAAATATTGTTCACCTCCATTCATTAATGCTCAATGAAATATATCATTCTTTCTTATTCTTTGTTCTAGCCTTTTTGTGTGATTATTAATGCTAATACATTTGTTACATGAATTGTTGATTATTGATCTCTATTCCATAGTATATCTCTCTTGTATTAAGTGCCAATATCTACATGCTCAATTTCTACATGGTATCAGAGCTGCAGGGGTGCTAAAATAGTCAGTATTCTAGTGTTTGTTTACAGAGATCAATCTATTGAAGGTTAAAGAAGGGATTTTGAATCCATCGAATAGATATTTATATCCATGGATTTCCTATATCCCCAACAAATTTACCCCCCTTAAACTATTATGAATGGAAATCAAGAGTATAGATGTTATTTAGGATGAAGGGGATCTACTTGATCACAATGGATACAGAGGTGGAACCAAATTCGACAATTGAAAAGTATAAATACTTGAATAGAATGGATGAAGCATTCAAGTTGCTTTACTATTCTATTTCTCTAGTTCTACTCTACCAAATTGAATCCAAGAAGACTCCAAATTAATTTTGGACTATGATGTGCACCCTTTTCATAACACAAGATGAAATGAGGGGCCATCAATTGGAGGTGGAACTCATGAACTTGACACCAAGTGATTTTGACTCTATTCAAGAGTTTTCCACCATGTTCAAATTAGTTCTATTGTAGCACAAGATGTGTAAGATCGAGAAGGATGGCTCACAAATGGTACTCTTTATTCTCTCCAAATTGGGTCTTGATTATAGTATCTTTGTTTATGATTTCCATTCTACTAAATTGGCTCTTGGAGCCTCCTACAAAATGCCTACTTTGTATGTTTTTGTTTCCTCCATCCTTCAAGAGAAAGATAACCTCTCACAAATGGGCCTCCAAAATACCTCAAATGTGCATGCACTTGCAGCCAATGAGAGGAATAAGGGTGCAAGAAATAAAAATCCCCCATACAAGGGGAAAACAGAGACCAAAAACCAAGGAATTTTGATGGAGATTTTGACTCTAGTGATGGAAATATCGAAGAGCTGAAGCCATGGTGTCTTTAATGCAATAAATAACCACATAAAAAATAATATTGCAGGTACAACTTTTTTTTCCAAAGAAACGGAAGAGAAGGAGTGCAACAATAAAGCTCCCACATTGATGAAATCCAGTTGCATGTATGCACTTACAACAGTTTCTAATCCATGCATCGACCGTAATTCAAAATACTTAGAATAAATTGTCCCAAATCAAGTTCTAATTGAAGAATCTATTGGTGAACTTGTCCCAAATCAAGTTCTCATTGAAGAAGACCTCCAATATGTCTCTTCAAACTTCAGAGCTACAACTTTTGCTCCTACTACTCACCAGTTTATGCACAAAAATTTCTAAGTAGGTTAGCCTGCTCTTTTTTTTGCATTCTCTTTTATGTGGGGGTTTCCCATGTGTTTTTTTCCATATTACCTAGTCTATAGAGAATTTATGTGTGCATGGGTACCTTATATGGCTACAAATTGTTGGGACCAATTTTTACTTTCTTATTTCTCACCTAGTTAGGCTTGGGGGGGTGTTAGAGAAAATAACCCTCTACCTAGCTATCAAGACCTTGACCTAATGACTCTAGTGGGACAAACCCAATCCAAATTGACCACCTAATTCAACCCTAAGTTGGATTCCTACATTTTATGGTGCTTTCCTTGATTTGGGGGCTCATTCCCTGATTTGGAAAAATTATCCCTGATTTTAGGTGTGATTGAGTCAGTAGTTACTAAGGACTAGATGCACTCCACTAATATAGGTCCTAATTGAATCTAACTAAACCTACTCTATCATTATCACCCCATTTTAGATATTTTAGGGATTATCATGCACTCCTTCAGTTAGAACTAGTGCCCAATGAGTCACGAGGTCAATTGAACTCAGTCTAGGTGAGTGTGCATTGCTAACTAAGGGTCTATAGCTCTATTTAAGCATGAATAGCCTCCCAAGCACTGTATGAGAAATTAAAATAGCCTCCTAACCTAATTTGAATTGCCTTGTTTTAAATATTTTTCTCCTCCATTCATTAATGCTCAATGAAATATATCATTTTTTCCTATTATATGTTCTAGCCTTTTGTGTGATGATTAATCCTAATGCATTTGTTACATCAATTATTGATTATTGATCTCTCTTTTTCAGTACATCTCTATTGTATTAAGTGCCTATATCTACATCCTCAAGTTTTACAGGCCTTCTCTTAGCTTTTGAATAATTTTGTGACTTACATGAACAATCTAATTGTTTTCTTGGCAGTACCTTTCCTTCATCAATTTTTTCTTGTGAACACAGATACCTATAATCATTTATTTCAACCTAATGTATTGATTCAATATGTTATGATTCAACTATTTTTCCTTCATCATTCCTCGTGTTAGTGATATAAAAAGGGTAATACATGGTGATAGGATATTGTTTCAGACCTCTGGTGAGGATCTAATACTCCCCATAGGCTCCATTAAAATAACTTATCCATTTTCATAAATTGAGCATATCTATTGTCTTAGGGATAACATGCACATACCATTCACACACAATTGAAGATAAATGTGTCTATTCATCATGAAGGCGATAATAAGCTTGAAGGAATCTCATGTTGAAGATTGAAGTCTTAGATGGATTTTGCTTCTTCCAATTTTATTTGAACAAATTCTCGATGCATTCCATGCACATTGTAATCTTATCCTTAAGCATTTTCAAACACTTTCTTAAAATTAGACCAATTTTGAACTGTGCTAATAAGTAACGCATCATACCAGCTTGAATATTTACCTTTGAAACTAAAAGGAAAAAATATGCAACCCATATCCCCGTGAACAATAATAAGTAGATACAAAGTACATTCATACTTCCTAATATGTTTAAATGTTGTTATATTTCCTTCATCATCGAGTTTTAGCAATAAATCGACTGCCTTTCTTGGAAGGTCATGCAAAGGTCCTCGCAGGTCCAATGTGGTGTTGGACTCCCACACAAGGATTTGGGGCAAAACCATAAACTATACATACAGAAAGAAAACTCAGCTCTACAAAAGACATATTTCCATCGATCTCCCCTTATAGCGCAAAAAACTTATATTGACGTAGTGAAAATTCCTTATGCAAATAGTAGGGTTCATCCCCATTGAAAATCCCAATTAGACCTGGAAACGTTTGGAATAGGGAACCCATCTAAACTCTGGATTGACAACCATTATGGTTTGAAGTTTTACCAGTTGCACCCCAATCCACTAATTTTTTCTTTAAATGCAACAGATGAAATGTAGTTGATCTAACATGAAAAATGCAAAATGATGCCCAGGATAACTAATAAAATCAGATATATAAACATGGAACCAAATACATCATGGTTTTTATATTGAGTAAATAGTTACTACATAAAGAATAGAAACATAAGTAACCAAATGCACACCAGAACAATATAAAATACTAACAACTAATTACAGTACTAGGATCATGGCTATAACAAACCATTCCAGAGACAAATTATAGAAATATATGCTACTTCTATAGTAGAATAATATACAATGTAGAAAAATATTCTGATACCAATTTTGAAACTCAACAAATTAGCAAAAAAAGGTTTTATGTGTTGAGGTCTTAGACCTGAAAATTCGACTCCAAACAACTCGACCAACAAGGGCTTCTCCTCATTATGATTTTCAAAATAGTTTACAGAAATTTCACTAGAAAACTCTCATCTTCCCAACAATGAGGTCAAGAGTACATTTTATATAGATTAAAAAATGACTCTTATTTTTCCAGTGACCTTTGGTCGTCTAGGTGACATTTGGTCTTCTAGGTGACCCTTGGTCTTCCTCCCTGACTTTTCAAGTCCCTCATACATTTGTCCTTTTATTAAGAGGAACTCATTTACCTTTATTTTACATAAACTGTGTCTAGTATTTGTCTTGTTCCTCACTTGACTATTCAACATGCCTTTGAAGAAAATATCCAAGTGATTACAATCATTTGTCCAAGAATATGAGTTTTCATAATAAGGAAGAAAATTATCATTTTCTGAAACAATAATGAACCCATATGTTCGCACTTGGGATTTCATTTCGTTCATATACAAATGCTCAATGTCTTAAATTGTGCCTTCTTCTCATATGTATTTGGTTGTTCCATTTCCCGCTTCCTCTAGGGTTCATTCCTTTACCTTAGATACAATTTCTTCCATTGGTCCTACTTCCATCCTCTTTCCTCTATGATTTACTTGCATAAATATATTTTTTATTAAGATTCAAATTAACATATGATTGCCCACAGGGGTGTAGCTCGACTGGAAATTGATGTGAAATAAAGGTCATGGTGTATATAAAGGTTACGAGTTCAAATCGCCTCCTCTTACTCGTTCCCCATGCTTGCAAGTTGTGTGGGTGCACTTAGGGGTGTAGTGGTAGCGGACGGGATTCGACCTCATGTAATGCTAGTACATGCACCATCCCAATTGTTAATTCCCCTAATAAAAAAAATAACATATGATCCATCAAGGTTCAGAGAAGATGATGTAAGGCATACTTGTTAGTGATATTAACATACTATCATACAAGAATGGTCATGAATCCTTTATTAATAATTTTGAAGATTGCAAAAAAATAACTCAATAAATTATTAGGCACTAATAATAACAAATGAGGTGAGGGGGATAATTATAAAGTTTGTATATGTGTGCTAGGAAATCACTCTATTTTTAGAAAGAAATTTCATTGGAATTATGTGATCAAAATGTCTCGATTGGCAGATGGGAAAATACACGTGTACATAATTTCTATGAAGTCTCTATTGAATGGTCAAGCATAAATTCCATTGTATTTCCCATGGTGATAGGATTAGTTTCCATAGTTTTAGGAAACCCTATGACACATAAACATCCATGGATATTCCACCGGATCAGTTCATCACAACATATCTTACAACTTAGTTCATTATGTTAATTTAATTTCATAAAATACTAAATACAATGGAGCTAAAAGAGAAACTAGAGAAAATAAGTACACAATCCACACAATAACACATGGTATATGTTGATAGTTATTATTGTAGGGATGTTTCTACTCTAATTATCTATCTTACTATGAATTGGTGAGAATCAATTGATAGAAATACATGCAATAATCAATCATTCCTTTCAGATTTCTAAGTAATTTTCAAGAAAATAGAAGGGAGGAAGAGAGTAGAATACCTCTTGAATCTATCCAATTGTAGAATATCCCATTGCTTGAGCATCCATGGAATTTAGGCCTCCATTTGCAGCTAAGCTTGCTAGGTTCTTACCTCTAGCTTCTATTTTTGAGAACTTGAAAAAATTTGCAAAACTTGAAATCTATCTACCAAACTTGAATTCAAAACTATATTTAAAACATAAATTCAAACTCATATTTGGGGGGGAAAATGAATTGCATCATATTGAATTGAGGAAAAAAGAAATACTTACAACCTTGCTTGAGGTGAATCCCTTCTCCTTTTCTTTGATTCAACCTTCTCCATCCTTGCCTTTGATCCTTCAAGTGCTTTGTGTTGAAGATGATCTTTCCAACCTTTAAATCCTTCCAGCATGCCTTTACTCTCACTTTCTGTATTTTTGTATGCCCCAAATGCCTTTCTTTTATAGCTTTGGGAATTGGGAATTCAGGAATCAAACTTCCATGTGGGATAATACCTTTTCCCCAAATTTTGATTTTTCAATAAAAAAACCCTCTTTCTATAGTATTTTCAGGCTTTTTGTCACAAATCCAAAAAATTTCGGTACAATTAATACATATTTTGTGCATTTCTTCTCACTGTTTACTGGTGGAGACTAGATCTGAGCCTTCAAGTGGGAATTTCAATCACTGAACCTTGCCTCTTTAGCCTACCTCTTTCTTCACTCAATCCTTTTGATTATGGAAGTAATGATTAGATAAGAGAGGATCGTTCTCTTGTGTACTTGTCTTGTGTCTTCATGTTGCGGGCGAATAGTAAAATGTGCTTCTAACCTTCATGTGTTAAGGATGCTAATTTGGTTGTTAACAGATGCCCCCTAATGTGTGAGGTCTGAAGTGGAGCTAAGGGACGAAACACATTATACTAATACTCTTTATTGATCAAGTCAAGGATAGAACATGATTAGATCATGGGTGCATGATCCGGGAGAACACCTGGAAGTCAAACAAAGCAATTTCCCAAATATATAAAATCTTTCTGAGTTGGGTATACCCATGCTCAGAAGTAAAAAAGCATGGCCATGAACAATACACAGTGGATCCATGTCAAAAGTAATTTTTTCATAAGTGTAAACATGCACTTTGATTAGTGCGATAACAAGGTCTTCATTGAACTTCTGACATGTTAGTTTAATCTTGCGCAAAACGGGCAGTGCATCGATGAGTGATACAACTGTTTTTCCCAAGCTCTTCAATACAAACCGACGATAGTAAGATTTTATATCATGAAATTATATGAGCTGATTTCAAGCATAATAAAACACCATCTGATTACCAGTGATTGATGTATACCGTTAACATATGCGAAGAGACCCACCGATAATGATGATGGACTCCAAGGTACTGAGTACAAAGTAGCAAGTGCGAATAGATGTTCTGAAGTCAAACACTTGTAGAATCAAATAATCAGGGGTTATTGATGTATACCCACTGTCATTTGTGAGGAAACCTTCCACTAATGACTGAAAGATCCAAGGTACTCCAGGGTTTCTAGATCCATTTCCTAGATGATGATTTGGTGTCGATATGAATAGATCCATCAAAAGGAGGGTATTGATGCATCCCACATCAACTGATACGAAACAAAGATGAATAGTCTGATATAATTTCATAGAGATGCTAGATCCAACACTATATACTGAAACAAGGAAGGCCGACATGATTGGTCAAGAATATTTGAGGAATTTCCAACACTATTTGAACTTCCCTTGAACACATAACGCAATGCAAAATGGATACTTGGCAAGATAATACTTGAGTAACTGACCTTAATGAAATCCGCCAATGCTAGATGCATTAACAAAATCTCCATATGTGATGGGAAGCATAACCCATCAATGGAGAACAATTCAAAATACTGGTAAATTTTCCTAAGGCAAATGTAGATGGTGTACTGATAGTGGATACAAAATTATGTGTTGAGTTCAAGGGAGACAAGGACCGACTATTGCCATTTCTACAAGGATATAATATGAAATGATTCAATTCTCCCCCTTTCTTGGATTTTTGTGTTTTCCAATTTTAATACATTTTTCATTTATTAGCTTGAAAAAGGAGTAAAGCATGCTATGGTACATTAGAGGAAACAAGTGTCTCAAGGGTGTGCGCCTATATTTCAAGGGAATGGGTCAGGCCAAGGAAAAGATACATATTGCAAACAAGGGCTGAGCTAGTTATGTACACTCTTATGGGTGTTTCCTCCATGGGTATGGGTCAATTATACATAAGCAATGGTTTATAGGCATCATGTAACAAAAAGTGACTACAAAGGAAAATATGCAACATAAGCAATAAGCTATGAAGAAGAAGGCATAAATGTTCAAGTGGATATTTTAACACATGCTCATGTAAACTAACACAAAATTGGGATCCCATTAGGATATGGTTAGAAATGTATGAAAGAGAAATATGCGGTCTCAAACTTCAAGTCATGATGGTACTAATAGGACTCACATGCCAATGAGAGTAACTCAACATGGGAACCAAAACGGAAATGGGGTGCTAACTAGAGTGTTCCATGTTCGGTAGGCTCTTCTGTCGGAATGGTGGAAAATACAGATATGATAGGTTGACCCACCAATTTCCAATAGGTTTAACCCTAGGGAAAGTTTGGGTTGCGAAAGGTTCAAATGCATCTTCACAGAGGGATAGCCTAAGCCTATATGCAAGCTAACAAATATGCCTCATCAGATTGAGGAACATGCAAAGCATGCTCCTATACTTGGGTAGATTTAAACCAAGTATGCTCCCAGTGGCCCCACAAACTTGATGTCCTTAGGTGGGTGAAACCAAATGTTCATAAATTCAAGGATAGATTCATCTGATGATAAAACATCATCCAAGAAGTCATGTGAGTTGGGAGGGCTCACAACCCCAACGAGCCAAGTAACCAGATCATATTCCTCCATCAAGGGAAGATTTTGATCTAAATCTGCCGAAGCCATTTGAATAGCTTGGTATGACAGATAAGGTTGTATTGCTCTCTCTTTCACCATGTTCCATAGAACTGGGTAACTTTCCATCACTATTTTGGACTAATGTGCCCTCCTTCGAGTCTCCCTCTGATGAAGTGAGACCTTGCATTGTGGTGGACTTAGAGAAAACTTTCAATGGAAAGTAAACTTCCAATGTTATAGTGAAAACTGGAGCAGTTTGTGGGGTAGATATTGGTGGAGAGATCGTAAAATTTCCCATGAGGGAAGCATCTTTGCACAATCCTACCCCAACATCTTGAGACTCCTTTGGTTCATCCCTAATGAAAGGGACATTCGATTGGATGATAATTTCAGGCATACATTAATCTAATTGGTCAATTATGATAATATCCCCCCTACGAGGGAACCAAATCACTTGGACATTGCAGACACTAGAGCCGTCATTGCATGTATCCAACTGTGTCCTAATAGAAAATTGTAATCTATAGGCGTGTCTACTACCTCAACATCCACTGTGACTGTTTTCCCACCCCATTCAATAGGGAAAGATACAAACATGAGGAGGGAATCAATGTCCATCAAACGTCTTTAGCACAGTATGGGATGGAACTAAGGTGGGTGATCCTAATGCTTTCCAAAATTTAAATGACATTATACAAGTTGAGGCCCCTTCATCCACTATGGTTCAAAAAATGTTCTTACCATGAGTCGTTACTTTAATATGAAAAGCAACTTCGGAAGGGGTCCTACATATTGAATGGTCTATGTTGAATGTGATCAAAGTTGCATCAGATGGATTAACAACACCAATTGTTGACAATAGTTCCTTTCTTTCCACAAGACAACATTGAAATACCTTCAAGGCAACATGGCACATGGTACTTGAGCTAGGTCCTCAAGAACATTACCGTTTTGAGCAACTCGTGTGTTAGGATTATCCATTGTTCTACATAGGATTATCCATTGGTCCTTCTAGAATTTTCTTGAAGTTTCTCATGTGACTATCTCCACATGTGTGAAAAATGAGAGATGATGTGGAATCCCTTAGGTACCACAATGGCCAACTTGAAGGAGGCATAACTTTTGCATACAGACTTCGGTTGAGGCAATCTTTGGGTCCTTGGAAAGGATTCGAAGTGTAGAATCATATCATGGCCCATTATGCTAGCGATGTGTTGTTTTATCCAAAAAGATGTCATTTATACCCTCAAATAGGCGTTGGAAGGTTCTGAACCCCAAATCTGCAAAATGAGTCATGCCCGTAAAATAGGCCCTACAAGCCAATTCATCCAATTTTTCGACCCTGAAAGCTCCAAGTAGGTGACAAATTATATATTGATCCATTTCAAATTTCCCTAGCAATCACTGTACGAGAATATGATAGAATATGTTTGCATAAAGATTGTTATTTTAAATTATACCTCTTTATGTCATTAAATTATTCAATTCACATCTCTGGGATATTCACCAACTCACCGATGTTATATCACTTAAGGATTTCATGATATATCTTCATGTTCTAGTTAATGTCCTTTTTGAATTTTTATATAATCTTCATAGGGAGATATCTCAATTTGTAGCCTTCAAAAAATTTCAATTTCTCTTCATAGTCTTGGAAATATTCATTTGCATGGATTTGTTCTCCCTTAGGTGCAAGTCTCATCCTATCCTCTACGCATGCATTTTTTATATCCACTCACATGGATTTATATATCCAATTGAATGAATTGTTATATTTCCCCCTTGAAGTGATCTCTAATATCTCCAAGAAAGTCCTGTAACTCCTATCTTGAATTTTAGTGCAACCTTTTTCCATATTATCTCCTTCATTAGATTAGTTATATATTTGTTTCTTGGAGTCGCCTCATTTCTTTATGTAGCATTATTAAAACTAACTCATACATACGATATCACCCCTACAAGTATTGATGAATTCCTTGCTTGTAATAATTAACCTAACCATGTGCACTTATACATTCCAGTGTGTGGATGATTATATAAATAGTGTGTTGGATTTACACTTCACCCATTAGAAACCTTTCCTCATGTCCGTGAGGGATATAAACCATGAGCATGAGGATATACGTTTGTATGCCCACTTAATATATCATTGTGCACCTTGTTAAATAACTATATTGGCACCTTTGTCTATTTTTCTTTCTTTTAATATATTGTGTGCAGGCTTTTCTATATTATTGCACATGCCTTCTTATTTGATGCTTTGTGGATTGTCATATATATTCGATCAATGTAGATTCTACCTCTTCCCATGAGTGATTCCATTACCTATGCGTCGATGATACAAACTATGCATTGAGGATACGATCAATGCACGGATGGGACTAAATTAATGTGCATTGAAATGATTTATAACCTCTTTTGTGCACCTAAACAAATCCTCTCACACATTGTTTGTTCTTTGTTGTGTGTGTAAAATGATGAAGATGAATGATTCACGCTTGAGTTTGGCCACCCAACATGAAGATTTTATGCTTAAGATTTATTAATAAAAAATTAGTCCATGACAACAAAATGACACTCGTGGAGACCACTATCATGATAATCACAACCTCGAATCATCATTTATAATATATATTTACTGCATGCAATCTCCACTTGGGTTAGTTATATCACTTCTTGCACTTTATAACATCTCTTTGTGTGGATTACACTGTAAAATTTATTTTATTGTCTCCATCCTATAAGTAGAGGTTTTATACCTGCGCTTCATTTGTTTATCTCTTTGCTGGATATGTAACAACTCCCTATGGGTTTCCTATTTGCTTCTTTCGAGAAAATTGGACACTAATCAAGTAGGATATTTGTAAGATTCTCAAATGCACTCACGGAAAAGAAAAGATAGGGGGGATACAATTTTTTCCTTAATATCTCTCATTTCCAAGGATTCATGACCTACTTCGTTGAAGTGATTTTAGCTTATTTCACTCTGCACCTCTGCCTACAAGATATTAACCAAAGTTTGAGCCAATAGAATCAAGCAACTTCTTACAAAAATTATTGTAGGCAATGAAGGAGGTTTCATCACAGAAAGGCGGATTATGGACAATATTATCTTAGTGCAAGAGGTGATCCATTCTATCCACGGCCGAAAGGAGAAGGGGATGGCTATAAAGTTGGATTTATCCAATGCCTTTGAAAAAGTAAGGCATATCTTTCTCTTTACTGCCATGGAACGTTTTGACTTCTCCCTTACTTCAATCAAATGGATCAAATCCTGCATAGGATGTCCTTGGAAATCCCCATTCGTAAATGGAAGGCCCACATCCCTCTTTCAAGCCTCTCGTAGCATAAGGAAAGGATGTTCGTTATCCCCCTTTCTTTACTTAATTATAGTTTAAGCACTAAGCTGGAAGGTGAACACAGTGATGGGAAATGGAGATCTACTAAGAATTTTGATCACCAAAGGTGTTTAAGGCATCAAATCATGCTTGATTTGTTGATGATACTATCCTCTTGGGTGGTGCATCCTCAATCATTGTCTCTAGGTTCAAGGATTTCTTCAATACTTTCATGGAAGCCTCTAGTGGAGAGATTAATGTTGCTAAAAGTAGAATCTATAGTTGGAACTACTCTCCCAATATTCTCCACCAAATCTCATCTATTATGGGGTTTGGAGGACAATCCAAATAATATTCCTTTAAATATTTGGGGGGGCCTATTTCCTTGGCAAAGGATCGGGCCGGAGAATGGAAAGCTCTCTCCCACAAAATCAAGTCCAAAATCCAAGATTGGGGATCCGTTGGATTAAGCGTATTGGTAATCTCATTTTAATTAAATATGTTCCTTCTTATTACCCTCTTTTTTGTGTTTGACCATGATTTCCCCTACAGGAGTAATGGCCACTATCAACAAAGAAATTCAATGTTTCCTATGTCAAGGAGGGAAGACAAATTAGAATAAATTTCATTTAGTTAATTGGGAAATTGTTTGGGGCCCTCAAAACTATGATGAATTAGATATAAGAGAACCTCGCCTAATGAATATTGCAATGGGGGGGATTATATGGCGAATGGTGGAAGTATATATTGAGAAATAAGTACATCAGTAGAACCGGACTAAAGTGCCTTGTTTATCATCCACTGGAAGAAAGAGGAACTAGTATCTGGGAAGTATGCAAGGCAGCTGAGAAGCTCATACATGCCAATTTGTATTGGACTCCAAGTTATGGTAAATGTATCAGGATGTGGGAGGACAAAATATTAGGATGGGATCCCCTATCCAGCCGAGAAGGCCTCCATGAAATTAGATACTAGCTTGGATCCCATGGATTTATATCTCTCTACAGTATGTCTGACTAGACCTAATCAAGACTTTGGATAGGACAGAAATATATTGATGTTCCCGAGCACCTAAGTTATGACTTAGAATTGTTTCTCTCCCTTCTTCAAGAATACTCAAGAGGATGGGGAGTTCTAGGACATTACACAATTAAGGAAGGTTATGAGAATATCATATGCAGTCTGCCTCACTCCCCTGTTTCACATATGTGGAGGAAAACTTGGCACTAAGATGGGTTGATTAAGAACAATATGTTCTATTGGATCTTAGCTCGCAACTGGATTCCGAAAGTGGAGAATTTAATAAAAAGGAAGATTAAAGGTCCTTCCATGTGTTTTTTGTCCAATAACGAGGAAGAGAGTTCACGACACCTTTCTCTAGAATGCTACTATGTTAACAAGGCATGGGTAAGTATTCTTTATGAGATTCAATTTGAACCTATTCTTCCTGCTCGATGGAGTGACCTATAACTCAAATGGAAATACTTTTATTAGGGTTCTCTCTCCAATAATCCCTCCCTTTCTAGAAATTATAAATATTTTTACTAAATACATCTATTAGAAGGGTTGGTCAGCCAGGTACAGAGCCATCTTTGACAATAAATATCTTTAGCCTACCTATACATCTTCTAAATCCAAAGTGATCCTATGTGAATCTATCCTGTCAAGGGGAATACCATCTCTAGATTTGGAGCCTCTATCTTATTTGGATAAGCTTTGGGTAATTGATATCCTTTCCAGGATCTCTATTCAATCCAAATTTCAACTCTCTAAATCATCTTACTCTTCTAAATGACAATTGAATATGCACCTGAATGAATTTCAAGAGTGGCTTGCTAAGTGAAATTGTCATATTTATTTTTTGATGGTACCTCAAAAGGTAATCCAAGGATGGTAGGTGTGGAGGGTTCTTGTTGGACCCCATAGGAACAATTGTGAACAATTTTTATTGGGTTCTAGACATGGCCACAAACAACCATGTGGAATGGATTGTGTTGGTGATGGGAGCTAAATATCTCACAACTATTTTGGTGGGGAAAGTGATTGTTTTTTGTGACTCTTTTCTCATCATCCACTCTGCCATGAAATAATTAGGAAAGGATGAAACCACTCATGTTAGGATACACAAGTGTGTCTTTCGGTCTCTTAAGGAGATAAAGAATTTGATCCTAATGCACATCAGAAGGAAAAATAATTCAATTGTTGATACTCTGGAAAACCAAGGTGTTACATTGGATAAGGTTGTATGCACCAACTTAGATGGATCATCTTGGAAAAAGTGGATCCCATATGTTTTACCCACTTTATGAAGCAAGACATGGCATTAACTATAACCAATGTTTGCATGGATAGGAAAGGGCACCTAGCCCATGGAATCCTATTGAGGCATATATAATGTTTTAAATTCCCCTCGAGTGAGATATATTCACCATACTCCGCCTTCCATGTTCACACGTTGAGCTCCATGGATGTTATTACTCTCCCTTAGGAGGATGACAATCATGAATTTTTGAAATTTCCTTATGTGCTCTATCTCCAACGTGGTTTTGACCCTATGCTTTTCCCGTGTTTGATTCTTAGCGGTTCTAGTAGATTGTGGATGAAAACACATAATATAAGGATTTCGTTAGTCTCTGGGATCCTCCTAAGGAAGTGGACATGTCACGTCCCCTCCCGTCATTCCAAACCACAGAGGGAACATGATTGACATACCAGGACTTAATTGGTAAACTCAGCCCCATACATTACTAAGAAATTCATAATAGATTAAAACTTCTGCGTGCAAGTTCATACTCAATATAAACACAGCGGAAATAAACATATTTACACACACACAACCAATAATGCATCAACATATCTATCACAAGCAAGGGATGATTCATTCATGCAGGGAATCAATCCCATCCCAATGCTTTCATAGGTCTCATATCAATTCCATTAACATGACTAATTATCATTCATAATTAACACCTTACAGAACACAGAATGCATATAAATTTTAACCATAGAGAATACTTATCTTGAAGATGAAGTTGTCCAACAACTAGCTATGGGAGAGCAACGTTCCACCCAACCATAGGTCTCTGTCCAGCCTGTATTCTTTCAACTAAGTGACCACCCCCGAGATGGGTTGTGTATCCACTAAGGAGGAACTAGATGGGCTCACTCACAGCCATGGTTTCACTCAAATAGTCATGCTAAGCCAAATCACAGATAGGTTTATCAATCATGCAATAAGCAAAGGAGGAGGATGCTAACCCAGTGAGCTCAACCATAGAGCTACAGACATCTCAAGCTAAATTCAAGCAATCCAATCCTCTATCCAAACATTCACACTGGGATTTCTCATAATTCTTTCATCAAATAACTCAATCTCGTCACTGGATTTCTGGGCTATAAAAACTAGGTTTTCCAATGGATTTCAGGGTATCTAATACTCTCAATCTCGCCCCAAGGTTCATATCTATGGATCCCCCATTGGATTTCACTGTCAAATACCAATTCTGGGTGTTTATGGCTCTTCAAAACGTGGGTTCTTGCAAAGTTTCGATTTCTGGTTTTTCTCACTGCTGGGAATTCGTAATGGATGAAAACTGAAGCTGGGATCTTCAACCATGGAATGGGAATTAGGAAAAATCCATTCCCATGAGGTAGAATGACTTGTGGTACAAGAAAACAGAGCCCATACTCTGCCATATGAATTTCTGGGCTGCCCATGCTCTATTGAAGCCATGGACTGAATTCTTCAACAACTTCCTTACCACATAATCAAATGTCAGCAAGGAAAGTCAAATGGGTTCTCAAGGTGACATTTGGAAACCTATGGTTCAATCCCACATCCCCCTCACCACTCCCTAGTGGATACACATGGCCCCTTCTCATTAGTTGCTTCCATAGCCAGTTTTGATATTTTATTGCATGATGTTTATTTACATCATTTTTACAATGTTCCATGGCTAAATAACACATGGGTAACATAATATCTAATACTTTCCTTTAAATAAAATTTGAGATTTCACTAGCGGAGCCTTGGCCTTGAGCTCCACGCTAGGAAAACATACATCACATGTATACAAATTTACATTAAAAGCTAATATATCCTAAGGGTCAAAATGGGGTATTACAAGACAATAGAAAACTTGGTAGTCTAGAGTTAAGTAATCTCCCGCAGTGCTTTTTTATGTGCATTTTTTGTTTCTAGTCAGAAGGGACCTCGTTCAATTCTCAAAGCAAGGTATCATTCTGGTTTCGTGTTTCTTTGGATTTAATTCTTTGTTTCCCTTGCTAAAGGTCATGAGATTTGGTTCATTTGATCTGTTTGGTTTGAGAAGGAAGGAACTCGCAGAGCCCAGTATGTCATCTTGGAAAGAAAAATTACAAGAAATTCAAGTTGAGATCAATGATGTAAGGGCCATGTTAAGAATTATGCAGTCTCCTTGGGATGGTCTAGTTGAACCCACACGTCAAATTATTACCATATATCTCTTCTAGACACATGGATGGATGAGGTTGAGGACCATGTTAGAGTGCAGGGTTGGCAGATTGAAAAATTGATGGAAAATATGGACAAGTTGTTGAATATGGATCAACAAATCCATTGTCATGATAATTATCTCATTTCTCACTGGTCCCAGGAAGAAGGATCTGTCCACCATCCTTCCAAGGACTACATCAACCTAGACTCTTCCAAGCAAGCCGGTTGTTGATAATTCATGATGTTTTATCCTAGTCTTTTTTTTTGGTGTTGTTATGTACTACAGTTGTGATATTTTGTTAGGGTGGTATATTTTCATATATAGCATAAAAATATTTGTAGACTCTAGGAAAATTTTGAATGTAATTTCCATGGAATGGGAATTTTGACTACAAGCATGGATAGTTGGTTCACCTCTCCTATTGGGTGAATACTTTTGTAAATTTTGGTTGTTTCTCGGCTCTTTTTAATATAAATTTTATAACCATTTCTGTTAAATAATAATAATAACACCAAGATATAGAGAAAATCTCTTAAGATAGGGTAACACTATCAATTACTCCTTATGGAAGGAATCACTCCACAAGCCATTCTTGCTACAATAAATTCATCTAGCATATCTCATTTAATGATATTCATGTATATTTATACTTTCTCAAGAGTATTTATAAGGGGCTTATGCCAACTACCCCTTATTATTATATCATTTCCATTAACACCTAGTGGGGTTATTTTTTCCCACCAACTACCAAGTGGTATTATTCCACAATTATGGTCAAATTACATACATTATTCCCTTAGGTACCTCCATTACCCCATATTATCCTCCCTATGTACATAACATTCCACCCCCATTTGCATATTTCATCCTTGAAACATCGGAGGAATCCATAGAATATGATCTACTAAGAAATGTAGCCAACTGATACCAAGCACGAGCATTCATCCATCCTAGTGAAATGTAGACTTGGGGTCCAATTACTTCCTTTCCATATTAATCTTAATTATAGTTTCTCCTCTAGTTCCATGTTGTTGATATGCTAGTCTAATCTCTCCTTGAATTTCTTTTAGTCTTTTATTTTCCTCTATAATGGTTGCCTCTTTGGTTCCATGTCTGTTCATGCTTCCAACCTTTCTTTGAAGACTTTTGTTTATCAGGGTGATGTGGGTGTTTTTTTTTTTTGTAAATAAAACATTATATTACTGCTTGGAAATTAGATACATTTCGAGCCGACAGCAGAGCTGAGCTTAGAGTTCATAACCCATAATAACAGAGATAGAGACGCTATCTGGAGACACTACAAAAAAAGGTCCAAGAAAAACAGCCTATTCATCTTCATCAGAGATACTTCCTACTAGACAGTATTCATGACCCATGTATAAGCCTATTACCAGAGACAAAAAACATTGCAAAAGACAGACATGCCTACTATCCAACCCGATTCTTGGTCAGATCCGAAGGGATGGCAGTAGCTTTCTCCAGATCATTGATGCTCGCCTCCTTTTGTAACAAGTCCTCCCCTCACTGAGCGGTAGCAACCTGCTGAGGCATACCTTGATGGTAATTCTTGTTGCTGGAGACCCAATTCCCCTAATCGTCCAAGCCCGGGTAAGAGAAGGAGAGACCTAGCTTTTTGGAAATGGCATCGATTTTACAGTGCATCAACAGGTTTTCAACATTGTGCGCCTTCCACACCTTTATCGGCTCTTCATCTCCTTGACGTTTAGCATTACCTCCCATTTCTACATGGGCCAACAATTTTTTTGTAACCCAATACACCATGATCATTCGATCATATGCCAAGGCACGACTAGCAGTGGTTCCAGGATCGATGACCCACTCCTCCACCTCACCCTTGACTTCATCAAACATGATGGTTTGGACCTCGTTCCACAGGTGTTTCTCAATTACCTCAATGTCATCCCGGATAATCTCGGGGATACGTTCATGAAAGAATGTGGCTGCAGATTGAGCCCGGGCTTGAGCTCGCATAGGCCGACCAGGACCATGACCTTTCTCAATGACCTTTCCTTTTCCTTTCTGGGTGGTAGAGGCAGAACCTTGCCCTGCAATTCTGCCGAAATCACATTTGGGAGCCATTTGATATCTCCACAGGGGAAACAGGCGACACTCAGGGGGACAAACAATAAAAAACCACACCCTAGAGGGAACTTCAAGGAGACTAACTACCAGGAGCCAGGGGCTAGCACTATCACAGCTAAAATGAAATTGAGAAAAACACAGAGAAACATTCGAATAAAAAGGCTGATGGTTCATAATGGCAGAGGTAGGGTGGAAACTATCCAAGTCCGGAAAGGATCCATCTATATCCTTGAGCATACCCATGCAATTACACTACATTAATAAGATCATGATGATTAAAGATTGGAACCCGTGCGAATCCAACATCCAGTTCGAAAAATGCTTGAACCCATACTTCTCGTTATATCTCATAATATCCGAACTGTGTAATTTATCCTCTCTCTGCATTAATGAGATGGTCAACCTAACGTCATCGGAGTGACCTCCAACTCACGTTTTTCAGCTCCCTGGGGTATGTGTCCATTTCCCTCCACCTGTTGGCTTCTGCCAAAATCCAAAGCGTCTAGTTGGATGCAATTAGGGGCCCATTCTTCATGAGTGAAATATTCCATGTAGCTCGAGATGTTACCTCCTTCCCTGTCAGCACCCAAATTTGCTAAAAAATACGCCACCTTGTTGGCCTCGCATCTCACGCGGTTAAAGGTTAACGGGTTGTTAGCAAGGACGAGGCCTCTCAGAGTTTCTAGCCGATGAGACAACCTCCAGCTGGTTGTGACTTGCTCGGTGGACTTCGCTTGAGCCAATCCTTTACCCATGTGGATAATTATTTTGGAGTCTCCCTCGATAGTAGCCAGGAGCAATCCATCATTAATGATCAACTTAAGTCCCTAGATGAGGCCATCAAGCTCAGCTGAGTTATTGGTATCTGTAAGTTTTAAACCTTAACAGTGAAGTACAGACTTATATGATTATTAAGCATTAACAGAAAATACACAATGGCACACACATTACACAGAGATTTTCACCTGGAAACCCTTAACCGGGAAAAAACCAGCAAAACTTAGAGCCGCATAGCTCCTTTTTCATTATATGTTTATTTAACCATGTACAATACAATAAATGGTATTCCGCAGCATCTAAAACCCTAATTCGTTTACCCGAATTAGGTTACAACCCTAATTCCTTTTACCAGAATTAGATAAAGTGCAATGGGTCGAAAATCACGAAAAAGCAAAAAGCAACCCAAAAACTTTTTGCGCTCTGCGCGGAATCTGGGGGCCTAACGGCCCTCTCCGTGTCGTTTCGGAACCTAACGGTCCGAAACGAAGGGGGTGGGCCCTGTCAGGCTACCCCCCCCCTCTAAACCCCCCGCTCCGGACGCGCCCGGCGCAAGCGAATCACTAGTGCCGTAGCGATCGTGTTGTACACGCAGCGACCATGTGAAGAGATATAACATACCCAACATTCTCCCACTTGTTGTTCTCTTCACATACAGGAGAAATTTATGACTTCAACAATTCAGGGCCACAATGCCCATGTTCTCTTTACACCAAGAGAACTTCTGAGTACTCACAGAATTTGTCAAAGAGTCTGCAACATTTACCAAAGTGTCAACCTTCTCCAGCAACACTTTGTTTTGTTCAACCATGTCTCTGATGAAATGGTACTGCACATCAATGTGCTTTGTCCTCGAGTGATAAGCAGGGTTCTTTGCCAGAAATATTGCACTTGAGCTATCACAGCCAATTTTTACTGCATTCTGAACAAAACCAATACCTGAACACAATCTTTGCAACCATACAGCTTCCTTACTTGCATGGGTAGCTCCCATGTATTCAGCTTCTGTAGTTGAGAGTGCAACTACAGCTTGTCTTCTACTCATCCAACTGATTTCTCCTCCAAATAGATTAAAAACGTAGCCACTTGTAGATCTTCTGTGATCAAGATCTCCACCCCAGTCAGCATCAGCAAATCCTTGTATATCTATCTCTCTGTTTAGACCGGGTCTTCCTTAGTATCAGATTGCAAAATCTGTAGTGCCACGCAAATACCTGAAGACCCTTTTTACTGCAGTCCAATGTTCCTTTCCTGGTTTTGACATGTATCTACTCAAAACTCCCACTGCATGGGCTATATCTGGTCTAGTACAGACCATGGCATACATCAGACTGCCAACTGCACTAGCATAGGGAACATGAGACATGTCCTCTACCTCTTCTTGTGTAGTGGGACACTGTTCTGCAGATAACCTTACACCTACAGGAATGGGCACCTTCACTGGTTTGCTTTCCTGCATATTAAATCTCTTCAATATCGTTTCAACATATTTCCTCTGATTTAACCAGAGTTTCCTGTTTTCACGATCTCTTTTTATTTCCATGCCCAAAATGAAATTTGCAGCACCAAGATCTTTCATGTCAAATTCAGATGACAGCTGATTCTTGACATCCTTGATGATTTCCTTGTTGTTTCCAATTAGCAACATATCATCAACATACAATATTACATAAATAAAATGATCACCAGTTAGCTTAAAATAAACACAGTGATCAGCTTTGCTTCTTGAGAAACCAAGTCCCAGTATATAAGTATCAAATTTTTGATACCACATTCTGGGAGATTGTTTCAATCCGTAGAGAGATTTTTTCAGCTTACACACAAGCTCCTTTCTTCCTTTCACCACAAACCGTTCTGGTTGCTTCATATAGATCTCTTCATTAAGATTTCCATGTAGGAAAGCCGTCTTTACATCCATCTGTTCTACTTCAAGGTCAAAAGCAGCAGAAATAGATAGAAGAAATCTAATAGAAGTCAATTTTGCAACAGGTGAAAAAATCTCACCAAAATCGATGCCCTCAATTTGGGAGTAACCTTTCGCAACTAGTCGAGCCTTGTACTTCTCCACTTTACCTGCTGCATTTAACTTCTTCTTGAATACCCATTTGCTTCCAATAGGCTTTCTTCCTTCTGGCAACTCAACCAGATCCCATGCCTCATTTTTGTCCAAAGCATCCATTTCTTCTATCATGGCCTTCTTCCATAGTTTACTATCTTCTGAATCCATTGCCTCTTTAGCAGTTATAGGATCATCATCAGTAATAGATAACACAAAATTAGAACGAAAATCAGGGGGACTGTACCTTTCAACTTGCCTTCTTTCTCGATCAGATCTCCTCAATACCGGAGTCTGTGGATCCGCCTCTTCATCTGATTCAGACGATTCTGCCTCCTCATCTGATTCAGACGAATCTGGTTCCTCAAAAGAGTCACCTCTTTCATCCTTGATATCAAAGTGTAGCTTCTCTGAATCCTTTTCCTTTGGTACATCCTCAATCTTGGAAGTGCTTTCAACTTCTCTGAAGATCACATCTTGACTGTAAACTGTTTGCCTTTTTACTGGGTTCCACAGCTTGTAACCTTTCACTCCATCCTTGTAACCAATGAAGATACATTTTTCCGCTTTATTATCCAACTTGCTCCTTTTCTCCTTTGGAGCATGTACAAAAGCATCACACCCAAACACTCTGAGATGAGAGAGAGAGGGTTTCTTACCAGTCCAAACCTCATGAGGTGTCTTGTCAACCAACGCTGATGTGGGTGTCCTATTCACTAGGTAACACGCAGTGTCAACAGCTTCTGCCCAGAATTGTTGTGCTAACCCTGCACCACTGAGCATACTCCTTGCCTTTTCCATCAATGTCCTGTTCATCCTTTCTGCAACCCCATTCTGTTGAGGTGTGTATGGAGTAGTCTTTTGCCTTGATATTCCACACGTTTTACAGAACTCCTCAAATTCACTTTCACAGAATTCTCCACCGTTATCTGTTCTGAGTACTTTTATTTTCTTCTCAGTTTGATTCTCTACAAGAGCCTTAAATTCTTTGAATCTATTAAAAACCTCATATTTCTTACACAGGAAATAAATCCAAGTTTTCATTGAGAAATCATCTATAAATGAAACATAATACACAGATTTACCAAGTGATGGAACAGGAACAGGTCCAAAAACATCACTGTGTATTAACTCTAAGATTCCTTTAGCTCTTACAACACCAGATGAGAATCTTACTCGATTCTGTTTACCATATAAGCAATGTTCACAGAAATCAAAATCTAATGTGAAATCAGACATGCCTTCAGCCATACTTTTACCTTGTAATAGTCGAAGACCCTTCTCTCCAATATGTCCTAGCCTTCGATGCCATAGCGATGTCTTCTCACTAGAGACAGTAAGGACTCTGTCTCCTTCATTTTTACCCTCAGGAACAATAGTACTGTTACATCCATTTTTGAAGGTGCTTCCCAAAAACTTGTATAGAGTTCCAATCCAAACTCCCCTCATCAGCACCAGTGATTCTCGAACCATCTTTCATGTGTTCTTTTCAAATAATGTTTTCACACCTGCATCATCCATTTTACTTACAGATATAAGGTTTCTAGCCAGCTTTGGAATGTGCAGAACCCCGGGAAGAGTTTTAACCCTTCCATCTTTGAGCAGTAGCTTGATCTTTCCTCGACCTATGATTTTCGCCACCGAGTTGTCTGCCAGAAATACATCTCCTCCATCATACTTTTCGTATTCAGAAAACCACTCCCTGTGAGGAGTCATATGATAAGACGCACCTGAGTCAATCAACCACGAATCATGCTCTGCATGTGTACTTGAAGATGCCAGATACACATCTCCTCCTTCCTCTGTAGATTCTTTCCCATCTGCGGATGGAGCATCATTAGGTCCTCTACTTTTATCAGTATTTTTGGATTTACAATCCTTCTTGTAATGCCCAGCTTTACCACACTTCCAGCATTTTCTTACAGAAGGTCCTGGAGATTTAGATCTCCCTCTAGATTTAGATCTACCACCTGAAGACTTATTTTTAGATCTGTCTCCAGAGCGACCTCTTGCAAATAAGGCATCCTTAGCTGAACTATCTATGGATCTCCACCTCATTTCCTCCGATAGTAGGGATGCAACCACATCATCGAAGTTTAGCGTGGTTGCATTACTCCCAATAGCTATAACCAGATTATCCCATGAATCTGGCAAAGAGTACAACAGACTAATACATTTTTCATCATCAGCAATTGTAATACCAACATATGTCAACTGACTTACCAGAGTATTGAAGGCATTTAGATGCTCTGAAACAGAGTCTCCATCAGTCATCCTCAGAAGGTACAATTTCTTTCGCAGAAATAACTTATTTACCAGGGACTTTGACTGATACAGACTTCCCAGTTTATCCCATAGCTTCTTTGCACTGTCTTCTCCAGATACGTTCACCAATACCGAATCTGCAAGGCAAAGACGAATGGTGCTCCTTGCTTTTCTTTCCAGCTTTTCCCATTCTTCTTTTACCGCACCAGAGGGCATGGTACCTGGATCTACTGCGATCCACTGTTCTCTATCTACCAGAAGATCTTCCATCTTGAGCTTCCATAGCTCAAAGCTCTCACCATTAAATTTCTCAATCTCGAATCTAGAACTGCTCGCCATTCTTTAAAGAAAAATAAATCACCGCTGCAAAGCTCCCACTGAAACCAGGTTTATCACAAATCCAAGATCGAGCCAAAACCTTGGAAACAAAGGCGTCCCTCTGAACCCAAAAAAAATGCTCTGATACCAAATGTAAGTTTTAAACCTTAACAGTGAAGTACAGACTTATATGATTCTTAAGCATTAACAGAAAATACACAATGGCACACACATTACACAGAGATTTTCACCTGGAAACCCTTAACCGGGAAAAAACCAGCAAAACTTAGAGCCGCATAGCTCCTTTTTCATTATATGTTTATTTAACCATGTACAATACAATAAATGGTATTCCGCAGCATCTAAAACCCTAATTCATTTACCCGAATTAGGTTACAACCCTAATTCCTTTTACCGGAATTAGATAAAGTGCAATGGGTCGAAAATCGCGAAATGCTCGTTTAGGACTTACTGAAGCAAGGTATTATTCGCCCAAGCACTAGTTCCTTTTCTTCACCAGTTCTTCTTGTCCGCAAAAAAGATGGGTCATGGTGCCTCTGCATTGACTTCCGAGCACTTAATCACCTCACCCTCAAGGATAAGTTTCCAATTCCTATTGTTGATGAGCTTCTTGATGAGCTTCATGGTGCTCAATTTTTCTCCAAGTTGGATCTTCGTTCTGGGTATCATCAAATTCGAGTTCATGAGGATGATATACCTAAAACATCTTTCCTTACACATGATGGCCACTATGATTTTTGTGGTCATGCCCTTTGGCCTCACTAATGCTCCTTCCACATTCTAGGCCCTGATGAATAAAATATTCCGGACCTACTTGCGGAAATTCATTCTGGTATTCTGTTGTTGCAGCAACACCCCTCCCCAAAATTTTGTACATTTTGGGGCCCCTCCTTTTATTTTTGTAGAAAGTTTGCCTAAGAAGCCATCCCAGCCATCAGCTGTGTTTTCAACTTAAAATCTTGTTTCCCAACTGAACAGCTTGCCATCAATCCTTCTAGTTTTTCCCCCAAAGAGCCAAAAGGGAACTTAGGATTTTTCCCAACGTTCTGGAATCTCTCGGGCTATCTCCCAGCAACGGCAGAGGCCAAACATCCAACCTTTCCGAAGAGAAGAACTTAGATTTTCTTTGTCAAAACTATAGACCGTGAGAAAGAAGTACGGAAACCTTTGGTTTTTCTTCCCGAAACGACGGGAGAACTTGGGAAAGACACCCGAAAGACTTAGAATTTTTCGAAGGCTGCGGAAGCCATTGGGCAACGCCTCCCGAAACGGCGGGACCCTTCGCTCAAGCCTTCCGCAACCACGGAAAGGATCCGGTTTTATCCTGAAATGGCGGGACTCATTCGCCTTAGACGCCCGAAAAGGATTTGGAATTTTTGGTTGAAAATCTGCGGAAACCTTCGGGTTTTCCTCCCGAAGCGGCGGAGGCCATTCTCATAAACCGCCCGTCTAAGCCTTCCGAAATAACACTTGGAAACTTTTCAATTTTTTGGTTTCTGCGGAACAATTCAAGTTTTCCTCCCGAAACGGCGGAAGCCATCCGCATAAGTCTTCCGAAATACCATGGAGAAATTCGCGAACTTCTTCCGAAACTATGAGAAGAACTTAGAATTTTTTTAAGGAACTATCGCGGAAGCCTTTCAGCCTTTGCTCCCGAAAGCGCGGAAGCCTTCGGGCTATCCTCCCGAAACGGCGGAAGCCAATCGCTTAAACCGCTCGGAAAGACTCAGAAAAGTCTTCGTTAAGTAATCGCGGAAGCCACAGAGGAATTGGTTCCGAAGCGGCGGAACAATTCAAGTTTTCCTCCCGAAACGGTTCTGCTTCCGAAACGGCGGAGCAATTCATCATTTCCTTCCGAAATGGCGGAAACCTTCGCCGTGTCGTCCCACAGTGGCGGAAGCCGCTTGTTTAAAACTCGTGAAAAGAGCTCGGAAACTTTTCCAAAAGATCGCAGAGGAACTCGAAGAAGCCGCCCGAAACGTCGCGGAAGGCATTCACCAAAGCCTTCCGCAACCGCGGAAGCCTTGTGCGGAAACATTTCCCGAATCCTTCCGAAACGACGAATCCTTTTCCTCTCCGCTACCGCGGGAGCCCGTTTCCAAAGTTTTGCGCACGCTCATTTGGTGCGGAAGAGGTCCACCTTTTCCTCCCAGCACAGCAATTGCTTCCGCTACATCCTCCCGCAACGGCAGGAAAGATTCGCCAGTTTGCCCCGCAAGAGGCGGTCGCACGCAAACCGAGGCAACTCGATAATCGACGACGTACGACGCATTTAAAACCGGTTTAAAAACCCCACCAACCAAATTAACACCCCACAAATGCCTGGCCCATATAAATAATCAACGGGGTACGAGCCAACCCATTGGCGTTTTGTTTTATAAACAAAGCCATTGAACGCCGCGCGATCGTTCCAGCTCGTCTTGTGCAACCACGTTGCGGCCACCTCAGTTAGCGATCCCCACGGTGCCAGATAGGATTTTAACCTTGATTTTCACTATTTGGTTGTCCTTTTGTTTGAAAACAATGAGTTTTAGTGGGATTTTGACGGGCAAAACACCCGTCAAGGGCTATGTTTTGCCCGTCAGACGCAGTTGAATGGAGTTCTCATCTCGTCATATAAAGAAGACATTGGTTAAAACGTTAACTTTTTTGAGTAGATACGGTTGGTTTTGGGCGGGTAAACCTGTTCCATTTTTATCCCCGGGCCGCATGCCTTGACTTTTTGTTAAACCGCCGAAGCCCACAGACCTTTTATACCCCCGGCCGAACGCTTGAGACGCGAAACCCCGGGCCTGTTCATAAAGCGTAGCCCTCTACCTAAGTCAAAACCAAGAAACCAGCGCCATTGCCCCTATTCAAACCCCGTGAACATTCAAGTTGCGCGAGCCGAAACCCGAGACTATGGCCACCCGAGCCGTGTCGTCAGTAGGTCTCCGGCGCCATTGCCCTCGCTCGAGCTAATACTGCCCATGGAACACTCCGACAAGTGCCGCAAATGACATTAGCATTCGAATGCCCTTGCCGAGTCGTAAGTGCGAAAGGGGTTTCCCTTTCGTCACAAAGTCTATTCCCCGAGCTTACCCGCCATTGGCCTTTCAAACCGCAGCGTAGACGAAAGATATCCTGTCCCCAGAGCTAAACCGAAAGCACGTTACTTCCGCGACACACCTATTCTCTCAGGAACACCCCAAAGCTTCCCCCTTTAAAAGATTCAAATGTTTAAATTTGTATTGCATAATTGAAATGATGAATTGTGCCTCCTAAGTACACAACTTCACATTACTCTTTGTCTCATTCATGAATCAAAACAATGATGCTCTCTGTTAAAATCTCACAGTATGTTGCTCAAAATCATGATGACGTGTATATGGGTGCTATCAGGGATAAGTCAAGATGCCGAAAACCGGTAAGAAGAAGGCGAAGATGACAGAAAAGAAACCTGCCCCTCTTAAAACTGAAACTTCACTCCAAGACACTAGGTGCACCACTGGTGTCCCTCCAGAAATCAGATGGGGTGACATCTACAGAATGATCCGGGACCAAGAAATCCCAGATATGTTGCTAGAGGAAGCACCAATCTATCTCAATATCAGAGCCTCAAGCATAACTAGAGCCGCTACCCGCCCTGAGCTGTTCCCCTATGCTGAAGTGATCGGATGGATACTCCAACATGCCGATGCTGAAGGAAGAGTGATAAATGATAGCGGGAAAGTGGCTATCGCCTCATTTCAACCCGCATATCTCGCGGCAGCCTACAGATTTCCCCGTGTCCAACAAGCTCTGACTGATGAATGGTTAAGCCAGATGAACAACATCGAGATGGCCAAGAAGCTACTGGTGGCAGGGAAGCATTTGAGAAAGAAAGGAAGTGATGAATATGACGTACAGAACCTGAGAGCCCCTTACAGATTGATCGCTTTAATGCTGTGCAGAATCTTCGTCATGCCCGATGGTACGGTGTACAAAATCCAGTGGATCCCTATCATTCACTATGTGGCATTTCAGGGAACAGTGTTTGACTGGGCCACTATCCTGTCAGATAGTCTGGCCTCGATGATAATTGCTGCTAAGCCAGGGCTAGCCTTGAAGAAGGCTGAATTCTTCATGTCTTCATATCTGATAGATTGTATTTTGGCCAAGATAGAGTTCCCCAAATTGGGTTGTACATGGGATAGGGCCACCGCCCCGGTTTATATCGCATTCAAGATGTTGTGGGCTCAGAATTACAAGCCCAGCTACAAACTAATCTGTGAGGGGTTCATCATGCCCCTATACGAGAAAATGTTCAAAGAAGAACATAATTGCCTGTCAGAAAATGCTTTGGAGGTCCTTGAGGATTATGGGGACTTTTACTTTTCGGAGCAAGGTACCTACCTAAGAATGTTTGGAGGGACTAAGCCCCCATACATCTTGTCGCAGTATGCCACAGACTATGTGGTTTTCAAAGAAGCAGTAAGACAACTCTTCTTGGATGGGATTGGAGCAATGCTCCACAAGCAACATAAGGCTTCCTTTCCCCCCGTACCTTTCTGCATAGGTGCTTACAAGTTTTCAGGGGTTGCCTCTGCCGACGAATTTGTTCAAGAATTGAAGGCCTTCCACTACGGTGAGGTTATCTTCCACAGGAACGACAGAAAGGGTAAAGTGGCCGAGCATTGCAAGGATATCTATGCCCACTTCGAGTACTCCCACTACCCTGATGCCGAGGAAGAAGCATTCAGAGGCATCAGCAACATGACTGAGCTACGGATCTGTCGCCAAGGTACTGGAGCAAGCTCTAGCTCAACCAAGGCCCAGAAGACCAGCCAGCAAAAGGAGGAAGAAGCTGAAGATGCCCAAGCTCAGGAAGAGCTCAGATTAAGAGAAGAGGCGAGGTTACAGCAGGAAGCCGAGGAAGCAAGAAAGCAGCAAGAAGCTGAAAATGAAAGACTGCGGAAAGAGGCTGAGGAAGCCCAAAAGCAGAAAGAAGCTGAAACTAAACAGGCTGAGGCAGAAAAGAGGGCGGAAGAAGAATTGAAGACAAGGGAAGATGCCAAGGCAGGTGGATCCGGTATACAGGGCATGGAAATAGACACCTCTCAAGCAGGTGGCTCTGGTACCCAAGATAAAGGAGGAGACCCTGCTCAGGAAGTCCGAACCCCACCAGAAGAAGAAGACATAGACATCATAAACCGACCAATTGTCCCGTACACTCCATCGAGAAAGCGTACGGTGTCCAAGTGGAATGAGTTTGTCTATGACAAGAAAATAAAAGCAATGGTCCTCAAATCAGAAGAGAGGCTCAAAAGTCCCTTTCATGAAGACATCGTTACCCATCGGGAGGTCACTATAATGCAGAATACGGACCAAGATCCCTTTGCCATGGCGACCGCAGCTGTAGCAACAGCAAAAGCATCCCTGGCCAATGTAGGCGTGATGGTAAGAGATAGTGAATTGACAAGGAAGAGAGCTCGTACGCTACAACAAACTGTGGCTAATGAGCAAGCCCAAAGAGATCTGGCAATGAACAAGTATAATTGCTTGTACGCTGAACATAAGGAGCTGTCAAACAAGTACAGCCAGTTGGAGGAGGAAAAGGACCAGCTAACACTCCAAATGATGATTGTAGAAGCGGAGAAGAACGGAGTAGAAGAAAAGGCTTCTCAGCTAGAAGCAGACAAGCAAACATTAGCTGAGCGGTTAGAGCAGGCTGAGAGCAAAACGGTAGACATGTCTCCTTTCCACGAGTTGTCCTGCAGCATTCTGAAGCAAATAAACGACACGCAAGAGCTGATCACTGACGAGGTTTGCAAGCTCAAGGCCATGATAGTCATATTAAAAGAAATTAATGCGGAGGCCCACAGGCTCAAAGATAAGAATACCCGTGTCAAGGCAAACGTCATAAGTCAGATGGCATGGAGAGAAGGGAAAGGGGGTTTCCCCCCGCATCTTCCTTTTAAGGCTGTGGACAATTTTAATGAAGATATAGCCTTGCTAGAGTTTGGAAGGAACTGTGCCAATAAGCTGATAACCAGTGTGCAGAGAACAACAGATAGAATTAACAGCCTATACCAAAAACTCAAAGGAGTCCATGACAACTGCACATTGAGCTTCCCTCAGACCCTAGAAGACTTCCCGGAAAAGGAGCAGTGGTTTTGTCTCAGCTAAAGGAAGAGCTAGGCATCCAGATAGAGTATGTGAAAAGGATTGATGTCCTGGCTATGGATGATCTCCAGCATTATATTGGTTCATCACCACTTCACAACCATCTGCTGAAGGAAGTACATCAAGCTGCAGTAGCAGAAGTTCAAAGCATTAAAACAGAGCTCGGGAAGAATGTGACTTCTCAGAAAATCTTGTTTCCTGCTGCAGCGAACGTAATCATAAGGGACACAGGTGTCTGGTACAGCTACATAGCAGAGGAGGACAGGAAAGCTGCAGCAGCAGCAGGAGCATCAGTAGATCCAGGATCCTCTCTCCCAGCAGCCTCTCTCCCAGCAGCCTCTTCCCCAGCAATGGCAGAAAGTCTGGCCAGTTCAATTCCCCCTTCCCAAGTAGAAGCAGCATCAGCAGGGGATTCGAGGGCCTCTTCCCAAGCAGCATCAGTAACAATTAACTTGGGCGACCCTCTGCCAGCAGAAGCTCATGCACAGGAATGAAGTAAACTGAATTCAGTTGAGCAACTCTCTTCAGCCAAACACGTGCCCAGCAGGGAAAGCTTTGGTGTTAGCCAATTCTCTGCTATATATATTTTGAATATGTAAGGCGTAAGCCATGGGACAGCTGTCCCTATATTTTGTCAAAATGATTTTGTAAAAGGAGTGGTCATTTTTGATGGTCGATAGAGAGTAAATTCCTGTAAATGACAGGTGGGGATGCTAGGTGTCAGCCTAAAGGGCAGATTTGTAGATATAAATAGAAGCTAGGAAAGATTAGAAAGGACTTTTTACAGGGAATGAAATTTAAGAAAACGATATGAGCTATCTTGTATCGGGTCTGTAAATTGAATTTTCTAATAGAAGCCACAGGAGATGAACGTTTTGCCTGGGATGTTGGACGGATGTATGTTGGACTATTCTAATGACTGTTGTTCTGTAATGTGAGATCATTTTTATCATCTGAACTATTTCTTTGTATTAATGATTTTACTCCTGCGTGCGTTTTTCTCTAATTTTGTGAACAATGAATGCGTTCCACATTAAGTCAGGAGCTACCTGCTGATATATTTAACATTGCTGTAGATTTCTCTTCTAGATCGAATGGCTAACTGTTCTTTCTTCAGGATAACTCATGTGGCTCATTGTTCATGCCCTTAAATTGCTCCTTGCAGGGATCTTTAAGTTCAATTTCAGTTTGTCACATTTAGATCTGTTTCTTTATTCTTGTTACGTAGATTAAATAATTTTTTTGCCTTCTCTGTTTTATGAGCAATAGATGCGTTCCATGTTAAATGAGAAGCTATCTTCTCAAGATATTTATCTTGCTGTAGCTTTAATTGTGAGAAATAGCAGCTACCTGTTCTTTATTTACATATTTGTTACAGCTGATTGCTCATCCCTTAAGCGTGTTCCCTGCAATGATAGATAGATTTGTTTAGATTCCTAGTCGTAGATCTGTTTTAGTTGCATCTAGATCGTATAATTTAGGCACTTGCATCGCATTTAAAATACATAAAACCCAAAAGAAAGGTGGATCGGGCCATAACCGGTAGAATTGGATTTAAACTCCACACCCACGGTTGCCGGAACCGCTAACCGGATGGATTCCCTACACCAAACGGGAGATTGTCTAATTGGGACCATCTCTCGGGGAGAATCCCTTTCTGATTGATGCTACGATATCCGAGGCATCAACAGTTTTTGGCGCTAGAAGGAGGGCCGAAAGTGCATGGCTGATAGAGGAAAATATTCCGCGGTCATAGATAACACTGAAAACCCGCTTAAAGAAAGCATTTCAAACAGCCCAGATCTTGGATTAACAGACCAAGAACGCCTCATTTCTGACCCTGAGCCTCAAGAAGCTTTGTACGCTATTCCTTTTACAGAAATAGAGGATTTGAGAAGGCATACCAGATCCTATGTCAGACAGCTAGGTGGTTTAAACGCTGTCAACTTCCTCCCCAAGAAAATTACACCTAGAAAGGAGCCACAATACACCCGTGATTCAATTCTCGTTCAGAGTTTTGAAGAACTGGTAAATCTGACTTTGGAAGAAATTTCAGACACTCTTAACAAGACAGACCAAGAAAATCTTGAAGAAGTTACCACTCCCAAGAGTACCCCACAGGATTCACCCTACAATTCTCCACCAGGGTCTCCACATCCAAACCCAAACATGGCCGTACCCGCTTGGAGAGCAAGGGGAGCGCTGAACCTAGCTGGACCATTCCATAATCTCCCAAAAAACCCAGAAAAGGTCTTGCCTAAGTACGATCCAGGAAAAGCCATTTCGGCAGAAGATCACCTCAAGAGTTTTTACTTAGCTCTGAACCTTTTGAACGTACAACATGAAGACGTGGTCTGCAGGTTGTTTCCATATACATTCGAGCCAAAAGTATCATCATGGTACTTTAGCCTACAACCCAGCTCAATCTCTAGTTGGGATGAATTCGAAAAATGTTTTCTAAAGAAATACGGAAACCAAAAGACTGTGGCCACACTTATGAAAGAACTCTTATCCATGAGGATGGAAAAGAAAGAAAAGGTTCAAGATTTCAATCAAATATTCACTACGTTGTTGAATAACTTCAGTCAAGCTAATAAACCAGCTGAGGAATCTCTAATTGAATACTATACGACCGCTCTTGACGGACCCATAGCAATGTTCGTGAAGAGGTCCAAGAAAACTACCCTGATAGAGAACTTTGAGGAAGCTAGAAAGGTAGAAGAAGAGGCTGATAGCATTGCTAAACATGCCTTAGATGTAGAACCAAAACCAGCAGCTAGCAAAAAACCTTTACTACTCACTCGAGGTAAAGACGAGCCATCTACGGACATGGAAAATGTAGTCAAGATGATGCAAAAATTATCTAACAAAATCGTAGATCTCGAGAAAGACAAGGCTGCTAGTACATCTAGGAAACCGTTCAAGCCATTTTATAAAAGAAGGGAAGACAGGGAACCGACCCATCCACCGATGAACGCTGCCCCTATTTTAAACTTGAATGAGATAGGGATGGAAAATTTCTGCACTTTTCACCAAGAACCACATTCGGAAAAGAGCTGCCCGCAATGGATCAATTCCATGAGCTTAGTCATGAACCAAATGTTAGATTCTCAGATCCCAGATCAGGATGATCCTCCAGAAGAGTCGAGCCCTGAGTTAGAGGAACCAACCCCGGACACTACGATGGTGTTGTGGGATTGGGTACCTATGACCGAATTAGTAGGAGAAGATCACATAGATGGCTCTCCCTCTACCATAAATGTTGCCACTCGCAGCAAGGGCCCAATTGCGGATCCTGTCCCAGTCACCTTTCCCCATAAGCCTAAAATTTTGAAAGATCCGCCTAGGAGGCATATACCAATCATCCCACCACAGCCCAAAGTAAACCAAACAGCTGCCAAACAGCCAAGCGCTGACAACACAGTTCAGCCACCTAAGGTCACCATGAACAAAACAGATCAGCCAACTCGAATTGGGAACGAATCCGATATATGTAAAATTAGTCACAGCAGATCTAATGAACAAGTAAATCAATCACAACAGATGAACATAGAAAATATGGTGCAAAACTGTGCAAAACATGCAGCAGTGCTCTCTATCCCAGAAAGGGTGAATGAATTACAATACAAACTGTCACAATGACTGAGCAATTCGAATTGCCTAAGGAGGTCATTCGAATCACAGAATGGAGTAGCTTGACTCTGTCTAGGAGTCCTCATAAATCATCGGTGGTGCTCATCAATCACAACAACCAGTCATCCAGGTGTCAAACTGAGTCTAACTGAGTGTAATAAATGTAACTGAAGTGTGTAGCACTGATATAGGATCTGGAGGCTCAGTGGGGGCGCATGGGAGGCTAACTGGAGTCAGAAAAAGTCACCTAATCGAACTGGAGGTCAATCGGAGGTGAAACAGTCAGTCAGGAGTGAAACTAGCCTCAAATTAGGGAGAATCGGAGCTAACTGAATGTAACTGGAGTGAATCTGCAGTGGTAGGTGAACAAGTGCGCCCTTCTCTGGCAGTAGGTGAGAAGAGGGTGCCTTTCAGCTTAGGAGGGCTAAAACTCTGTGGTAAGTGGCTCCCGGGTGCTAGAAGAAGGTGGATAAGGTGCTGGAGGCATCAAACTGGTGACTGGGATGCATATCCTGAAATAGATCATGCAAGATCCTGAAGTAGATATGTATCCTGAAATAGATGATCCTGAAATAGATATGTATCCTGAAATAGATGATGTGGATATCCGAACACCCCCCCTCAAGCTAGACTATGATGTGCCAACTAAGATAATGTGGGGCCCTGGTAACTAAGACCAAAGGTCACCCCAATACAATAATCCAAAAAATGCTGAAAATAAACTAAGTGAGGAAAGAGGGAAAACCCAGTGGGAAGAAAGCCCCCCCTCAAGCTAAAGCATAATAATGAATCAATCTGTCTCCACCATGATGGAACTCACCCCCAACAGTGAACGGAGGTAAGAGAACTTCTTCTCAGTGAAGCTCTTGGTGAAGATGTCTGCAATTTGCTCATCAGTAGGGCAATATTGCAGAATGATGGTGCGGTCATGCACCAACTGTCGAATGTAATGCATATGAATCTCAATGTGTTTGGTCCTCTGCCGCTGAACTGGATCTGTGGAGATCTTGATAGCACTTTGATTGTCACAAAATAGGACAGTCGAAGTAGTGCCACCAAAACCAAACTCGGAAAGAATACCCTGCAACCAAACTGCCTGAATGCAGGCATTGACTGCCCCTCGATACTCTGCCTCTGCTGAAGAAAGTGCAATGGCTGCTTGCTTTTTGCTGGACTAGCAAATAGCACCATGACCAATCATGAAAACATAACCGGAAGTGGACTTCCGATCAATGCTATCACCTACCCAATCTGAATCAGTAAAACCAATGAAATCTAGCTCAGAATCTGCAGCATAATGTATGCCAAACTGTCTCGTACCTTGCACATACTGCAAGATCCGCTTGGCTGCTCGCCAATGAAGCTCATGTGGCTGCTGCATATATCTTGACACGGCACTCACGGCATATGAGATATCAGGCCGTGAATGTGTCAAATAAAGTAGTGAACCAATCAACTGTCGATACATACTGCAATCTGCAAGCGGTGTGGAATCTCCCTCCTCAAGACTGATTCCTGAGAGGAATGGGAACGGGGCTGCCTTACATTCAGCCATATTAAACTTCAATAACAGGTCGGAAGCATATTTTTGCTGAGATATAGTGATCCCATCAAAATTTTGAGCTATCTCCAAGCCCAAAAAGTGACTCAGCAAGCCCAAATCGCTCATGTCAAAAGCTAGATTTAAGGCAGATTTTAGCTTGTTTATTGAAGTAAGTGTGCTACCAGTAATAAGCAGATCATCAACATAAAGTACAATAACCAACAAATTACCTTTAACTCGTTGAAGATAGACATTCGGATCAGATTTGCATCTTTGGAAATTCTGAGAAAGAAGGAAGGAGTCCATCTTTGCGTACCAAGCTCTTGGGGCCTGTTTTAACCCGTACAAAGATTTCTTCAATCTACAAACCAATGATGGATCTGATGTATAACCCTTTGGATGCTGCATATAGACCTCTTCAGCAAGGTCTCCATGTAAAAATGCACTCTTCACATCCATATGGTGCACTTCCCAGTGCTTGGATGCGGCAATAGCTAAAACAAGGCGGATGGAATCCATCTTTGCAACCGGTGCAAAGGTCTCTGTGTAGTCCACTCCTTGGACTTGGGAAAAACCTTTTGCCACCAACCTTGCTTTATATTTGCTGATAGTGCCATCAGTAGCAACTTTAGTACGGTAGACCCATTTACACTTCACTAATTTTCTTCCAGGTGGAAGAGAAACTAGCTCCCATGTATTGTTCTTTTGAAGAGAACTGTACTCTTCATCCATGGCACTTTTCCATCTCGGATCTCGATGGGCTGAATAGTATGATTGGGGATCTGAACCAGCCATCAAATAACAAATCTCAGGAAGAAATGGATCAGCAATAGAAAGAGCCATACCTGCCCTTTGAAAGTCTCCTCTTGTTCGTCTCGGATCAGCAGGATTTCCAAGACTAGAACCAGCAGATTGTAGAGTGTTTTGGGCCCACTTTGGTAACTGAGGGGGATATGAATGGTCGGATTCCGAACCTGATATGTCATGATCATCATATGCTGCTACAATATCAGAAATATCAGAACTCATACCTTCATTATCGCTGCTCGAATCTTCTTCTGGTGAAGGCGGTGAATCGGCAGTTTTCTCCTCAACTAGTTGCAATTCTTGAAGTGGTTCTTCAAACTGCACACTGCGCTCTATGAATATCTTTTTAGATATGATATCCATGAGTTTATATGCTTTTTATTCTTCCCCATATCCTATCAATATGCACTCGATACTTTGTGGATCCAAAGCTCGTCTCTTCTCAGAAGGAATTCTATCCCATGCAGTAGAGCCAAAAACTCTCAAATTTGACACATCCGGTTTGTGACCAAAGAATGCTTCAAAAGGAGTCATACCTTTCACGGATGAATGTGGAACACGGTTCTGTATATATGCAGCAACATTGATTGCTTCAGCCCAAAGATTTGCAGCCAAACCTTTTGATTCAATCATGCATGTAGCCATCTCTTTCAGTGATCGGTTTTTCCTTTCCGCTACACCGTTCTGCTGGGGTGTGTAGGGAACTGTATGTTGGATCTTGATTCCGCTTTGGGCACAAAGTTGCAGCAACTCGGAATTGATATATTCCCCACCATTATCAGATCTAAGAGCTTTGATCTTGCTCTCAGTGGTGGTCTCAACAGAAGCCTTAAAATCCTTGAATTTTCCAAGCACTTCTGACTTGTTTTTGAGAAAGAATACCCATGTAAAGCGGGAAAAATCGTCAATAAATGTCAAAACATACCTTGAACCATTTAATGACATATGGGGCAGCGGACCACTGATATCAGAATGGATCAATCCCAAAATAGTAGAGGCTCTGCTAGCCTTGCCGCGATCGAATATGTGCTCGGGGTGCTTCCCAATAATGCAACCGGTGCATATTCCCTTCGAGGAACGGAGTTGTGGAAGCCCATCTACCATGTATTTATTTGATAGCAGCAGCAAATACTTATAATTTAGATGTCCAAATCTTTCATGCCAAAGCCTACTAACCTCATTACCATGTGTGCGAAGAGCAGTGGGCTTTGCAAGCGGAATAAAGTGCGAAAACTCATAACATTTTGCAGTGTGGTTTGCCTTTCCAACCGCAACTAGTCTTCCACTTTTGATATCAGAAATTTCAACTGTATTAGGGCTGAATGTGACTTTCTTTGGATCACCAGTATGTGTCATTTGATACACAGAAAGGAGATTCGAAGCTAAGGAAGGCACATAGAGAACATTCTGAAAGCATCCATGATCTACATGAATCGTACCTTTGCCCTTTGAAGAAATTTTTGAGTCATCTCCCAAATGGATGGGGATGGAGCTGTTTGGATCGAATGAGGAAAAAGAATCAATATTTGCAGCCATATGATTTGATGCACCCGAATCTATCAAGAGAGTGGGCTTCGAAACCGTTGCCATGAGTGCTTGTCCTCTTTCATGATCGTCATTCCGATCTTTCTTCCTTGCACCGTCAGGAAGGGTTATGTTGTTCTTTTCCAAAAGGAGGGCCATTTGATCTATAGTCTTCTTCATACATGAACTTTCGGGATGAAAGCCACGGTTACAATAGGAACATTTAGATTTTTGGTTACCTTCTTTTCCCTTTTGCTTGGATTTCGAACTGGATGGTGCATCCGTTTGCTTGCCTTTGTCTTTTTGCTTGTGAGGCTCGAATTTGGGCTTCTCCTTCTTTAGCTTTCCTTTACCATTCGAGATCTTGGGTCCTTGAACAAATAGGGCTGAATCTTTGGAGCTTATGGACCCCATTTGAATCAACTTGTCATGCTCTTTCATAACGGACTCAATGAAGGCATTCAAGGTAGGCATCTTCCAATTCGGGGTAGTTAGCCGACCGGAATTGAAAGTGGAGACAAATACCGAATAATCTTTCCCAAGCTTGCTTAGAATGGAGAGGATCAACTGTTTATCCTCTTTGATAACACCACTGTTCTTCAATTGCAAGTTCAAGTTCTTGAATTTTGTGAAGAATTCATTGATGGTCTCGAAATTCTCAGGATTAAGGCCAATCAATTCATTCTCTAATTGAAAAGCCCTAAGCTCATCCTGCTTGCCGAATAGTGTTTCAAGTTGCTCCCATATGGCTTTTGGAGTCTTCAATCCGCTGAGATGGAAGTGAAGATCCTTGGAGATGGAGAGACAAAGAAGACCGTAAGCTTCATCAAGCTTGTTGTAGTGTTTGGTTCTTTCTGCTACATTGTTTGGCTCCAATTCAAGACCAAGAGTGACTCGGTAGTAACCTTTTGAACGTAATATGATCTCCATATCATCTTTCCAATCAAAATAATTGAATGGGGTGAGGATAGGCTTTGAAGAAGAGTATTCCATTGCAAGGATTGAGTCAACTGATGAAGAGGAAGCTTGCATGCAGACTATAGCGAATGCAATTGAAGGAGGAAACCTTGCATGCAGAAAATAGCGAGTGCACTTGAAGGAGACAATAAACCTGCAAATCACATCAAAACAACCACAATAAGGTCGAACAATCCACCCTTTGAGAGTTGCATCACACCTGGGATTGGATTTCAAGCAATGTTGAATAGGTCCAATGTATCAGATCCAGGAATTATGTGGTAACTCAAGCTTCTGGAGTGGTATTGGAATATTTTTCAAGCTTTGCATGCACAGGAGCGAATGCCCTTGAGATATCTCATGCCAAACTTTTTGCAATTTTTAGCAATTCAGTCAAATCTTCTTGTATAAACACCTGTAGAAAAGAGATCTTGTCCCTGCAATGGCTCTGATACCATGTAAAATTAGTCACAGCAGATCTAATGAACAAGTAAATCAATCACAATAGATGAACATAGAAAATATGGTGCAAAACTGTGCAAAACATGCAGCAGTGCTCTCTATCCCAGAAAGGGTGAATGAATTACAATACAAACTGTCACAATGACTGAGCAATTCGAATTGCCTAAGGAGGTCATTCGAATCACAGAATGGAGTAACTTGACTCTGTCTAGGAGTCCTCATAAATCATCGGTGGTGCTCATCAATCACAACAACCAGTCATCCAGGTGTCAAACTGAGTCTAACTGAGTGTAATAAATGTAACTGAAGTGTGTAGCACTGATATAGGATCTGGAGGCTCAGTGGGGGCGCATGGGAGGCTAACTGGAGTCAGAAAAAGTCACCTAATCGAACTGGAGGTCAATCGGAGGTGAAACAGTCAGTCAGGAGTGAAACTAGCCTCAAATCAGGGAGAATCGGAGCTAACTGAATGTAACTGGAGTGAATCTGCAGTGGTAGGTGAACAAGTGCGCTCTTCTCTGGCAGTAGGTGAGAAGAGGGTGTCTTTCAGCTTAGGAGGGCTAAAACTCTGTGGTAAGTGGCTCCCGGGTGCTAGAAGAATGTGGATAAGGTGTTGGAGGCATCAAACTGGTGACTGGGATGCATATCCTGAAATAGATCATGCAAGATCCTGAAGTAGATATGTATCCTGAAATAGATGATCCTGAAATAGATATGTATCCTGAAATAGATGATGTGGATATCCGAACAATATAGGGTATGATATTATCGAAGATATCAAGAAGGTCAAAGCAAACGTATCAATATTTGACATGTGTAGCTTGCCCCATCAACGAGACAAACTACTGCATGTTTTACAACCAAAACCCAGCACTACATTAACGGATTCGCAAGACAATCCCGAAATTAATGAGGCCAACATCGGTGGGAAATCCAAATCTCAAACATTGCCGTTCCTATTGACTTTTGAAATTTTTAATCACAATGTTCACAACTGTTTGGTAGACTCTGGAGCTTCTTCAAACGTTATGCCACTGTCAATTTGTAGGAAAATTAATGGGCAGCCCGTACCATCTCCAGCTCAAATCATCCAATTAGACAGAACTGCTGTCAAGGTTATTGGGGAGATGAAAGATGTTCTAATTAGGCTGTCAGCCGATCCTAGAGTCTGTCAATTCATTGACATAATGGTGATCGATATTCCTGAAGCCTATGGGATGATTTTGAGTAGGGATTGGTCTACTAAGTTGAGTGGCTACTTTGCTACCGATTGGTCTCATCTATGGCTGCCTTATCAGAACAGACAGAATCAGATTAAAGTTCTTAGGGAACCTCATATGAAACAAAACGTAACCCAGCTAGAAGAAAAAAATGAGGCTGTAACTTTCTCTTCCTCGGTCCTGGGAAATTACTTCTTAGAAATGGATCCGGGTAACTATCAATCTGAAACCTTTTGCCATGAATCAGATAAACAGTCCGATCTCCTTCATTTCTCCCGGACTGATGATGTTGATTGTAACATAGTCAATTTAGTTGCTAACATAGACCACAAAGAAACTAACTTAGCTGAATCTAAAGATACCTTTTGGACACTATACTTTGATGGTTCTAAAACTCTGGAAGGATCCGGAGCCGGTTGTGTTCTAATGGATCCGAAAAGAAACAAGTATTTTTTGTCTTGTAGATTAGAATTCGATTGTACTAATAATACCGCTGAATATGAAGCTTTGGTACATGGTTTAAAGAAGGCCATTGGCTTAAATGTTAAGTACCTGAAGGTTTTTGGTGACTCCGAGATAGTTGTCAGACAGGTAAGGGACACCATTCATTGTCTCTCGCCTCACTTGAAAGGATATCAGGCTGAGGTATGGGATTTAATCATGCATTTTGACGCTTTCAATATAAAATCAATTCCTAGATCGCAAAATTCTGCTGCTGATTTATTAGCAACATCTGCTTCTAGATTGGTGCCGTCAAATAATAAATGCTCGATTGAATTGATTTTCAGGCCTTCCATTCCCGATAACATCACGAACTTCAGAGTCTTCGATGATGATGAACAAATTATCAGCTTCCTGACAAACGAAGATAGCTTCCAAGAAGCTGCAATAGATGAGGAAGAACACGATGCTGATTTGATGAAGAAAGATGACGAGAAAGGAAATTTCATGCCAAAGGGGGTAAGGTCCCTCGAAATGCTTTTCGATCTTCAAAATAAGTTCAAAAGACCAGCTAATACCAAAACTAACAGCTCATCAATGCAACATGAGTTGGTTAATTTGGGTACCGAGGCAGAACCAAAATTTGTCAACCTTGGCAAATGTTGTTCACCAGGAGAAAGAGACAGGTTCATTAAATTGTTTAAACAATACAAGGATTTTTTTGCATGGACCTATGAAGATCTGAAAACATATGACGTCCGCATCATTCAGCATGTTATACCAATGAAAGCGGGTGTCAAGCCATTTCAGCAGCAGTTAAGAAGGATGCATCCCACTCTTGAACCGCTGATCCAAAAGGAATTAAAGAAGCTCCTGGACGCCAAGATAATTTTCAAGGTTTGGCATTCTGAATGGGTTGCAAACTTGGTTCCCGTAAGGAAGAAGTCGGGAGAGATTAGGCTATGTGTAGACTTCAGAAATTTAAACAAAGCCTCGGAGAAAGACAACTACCCCGTACCTTCAATGGAGCAAATCTTACAAATGGTGTCGGGATCCGAATTGTTTTCTCTCCTCGATGGTTTCTCAGGCTATAATCAAGTGTTAGTAGCCGAAGAAGATCGTCTCAAGACCACTTTCAGAACTAAGTGGGGAACTTTCGCTTACAGAAGAATGCCATTTGGTCTGATAAATGCAGGAGCTACATTCCAAAGGGCGATGGATATTGCCTTCCGAGGATTGGGTGGGCAATGTGTCGTTGTCTACTTAGATGATGTGACAGTCTTTTCGAAGAAGAGGGAAGATCATGTTGTTCATTTGAGGCATATCTTTGATCGTTGCCAGAAGTATGGTATTTCCTTGAATCCCAAGAAGAGCGTGTTTGCTGTACCCGAAGGTAAGCTCTTGGGTCATATCATCTCCAAAGGGGGAGTGTCAATCGACCAGGAAAGAGTCCAAGCCATTAATAAGATTCCAATGCCTCACAACAAAAAATCTATGCAGTCTTTCATGGGCACCATCAATTTTGTCCGCAGATTTGTTCCGGATTTTGCACAAATTGTTAAGCCATTGCAACAGATGGTTAAACAAAGCATATAATTCAAGTGGACAGATTTGGAGAAGGACGCATTTAGAGATATCAAGGCAGCTGTAGCTAAGGCTCCTTCCTTAAGAAGCCCAGATTTCGATAAGGATTTCATCTTGTATACCTTTGCCTCGGATGACTCTCTCGCAGCTGTACTCACACAAAAGGTGGAGTTGGGGGACGAATACCCAATTTCGTTTATGAGCACTGGTCTGCAAGGGGCCAAGCTGAACTATCCCGTGGTGGACAAGCATGCCTATGCAGTCTTCAAAGCAGTCAAGCATGCCTATGCAGTCTTCAAAGCAGTCAAGCAGTTTAGGCCATACATTTTGAAGAACAGAACTAAAGTCATAGTTCCTCATCCAGCTGTTAGATCCCTTTTCGTTCAAAAGGAATTGGGAGAGAGGAGAGGGAACTGGGTCACAGCTCTGCAGGAGTATGATTTGGAATTTAAACCGGCTACAATCATCAAAGGACAAGGTCTGTGCAAGTTACTGGCGGGAGACTCAACTGATGAAGAACAGCATTGGAAGAATGAAGCTGAGCTCAATTCGGTTGAAGTATGCCATATCTTCACAACTCCCCAGTCATGGTATAGGGATCTGGTGCACTATTTACAGCAGGGATATCTACCCGAGCACTGGAACTCTAAACAAATAAGGGCACTCCGCTTGAAATCAGCACCCTATCAAATTATTGATGGGATTCTTTTCAAAAAGAATTATGATGGAGTCCTTCTTAGATGTTTGGAAAAGGAAGATGCAAACAAAGTTGTCAAAGAATTGCATGATGGCCCCGTAGGTGGTCATTATTCGGGAGAGACAACAGCACACAAGATACTGAGAGCTGGGTATTACTGGCCCAATCTGTTTCGAGATGCCTACACATACGCACGAAACTGTGATGTATGTCAGCGAAGTGCTGGGAAGTTACCTAAGGCCGCAAGCCCATTGCAGCCGGTCATCATCTCTGAGCCTTTTGAGCAATGGGGCATAGATGTTATCGGAGAAATAAATCCAAATTCTTCATTGTAACATCGATACATCCTGACGGCTACCGATTACTTCACCAGGTGGATGGAGGCCATCCCGTTGCGCAAGATCAATGAAGACGCAGTCATGAGATTCTTAAAAGAGAACATCATAACTAGGTTTGGGGTTCCAATTTCCCTTGTTTTTTATAATGCTACTTATTTTTCGTCTTGCAAGATAAATGAATTTGTTTATGAATGGGGAATTAAGTTGCATTATTCAGCCAATTACTACCCTCGGGGAAACGGATTAGCTGAATCCTCAAACAAGAATCTGATTCGAATCCTTAAGAAAACTGTGATAGAAAACCAGAGAAGTTGGCATGTGGCTCTCCCAAACGCCTTATGGGAAGATAGGGTAACCCCGAAGAATGCTTTAGGTGTCTCCCCTTTCACTCTTGTCTATGGCAAGGAAGCCATACTTCCCCCAAACATCTTACTGCCATCCTTGCAATTGTCCCAAGCCTCTCGGGGTTCTGGTAGCCAAGCCTTACAATCCAGGATCAACACCCTGCTTCAACTGGAAGAATCCCAATACAAAGCTAAAGATCAATTCCATCAACACCAGGACATAGTTAAGAGATGGTTCGATAAGAAGAAATCCTGCAAGAGGGATTTTGAAGTCGGGGATTTAGTCCTGAAATGGGACCATAATCATGAAGGCAAAGGAATGCATACGAAATTTCAACATCTATGGGTAGGCCCGTACCAAATTTCTGCAAAATTAGGCCCATCCACTTACAAATTGACAAATCTCGAGGGAGAAGAAGTAGCCCTTCCTCTCAATGGCCTCGCTCTGAAACAATACTTCGCATAGTCTCCTCGAGACTTCCTGTACATAAATAAAGTTTTCCTTTTGCTTTCGCCTTTAGCTGCTTTATTTTTCGGCCATGTTGTTTCTCTCTTTGTTATTTGGTCTTTTACGACAAGTTTTGTTTTCTAAATGCCCTTTTGGTTGAGTTTCCCGTTGAAGATAGCTCTCTCAAAGAAAACTTGCAAATCATGAGTCTGGAACTCTGCTCAGTAAATCCGGTCTGTTGTGCTCTCGCTGAAATGTCCAGAAGGTGGGAAGCCTACCCTGCTAGTCACACTAATCCTGTTTAATAGCCATGACCTATGACCATCTTCACTACTATCGTTGGGCTCCACCCACTCTCACACTTTAAAGGCATCTCAAGAAGGTTACCTAAGTTGGACCCATGGAAAGTAGCACCTCTCGAGGACATAGGGTATTGAAATGACTCCATGCTGCAGATTTAACAGCCAAAATGGCCTACATTCAAGAGTCTGTTTTCCAGGGATTCTCGCCTCAATTAAAGCATGGCTGAGACAAAAGCAAAAGACATGTAAAATCAAGAAGGCTGTCCAAAAGGCCCAGCTCAAAATGGGCTCCTCTCCGTCCGTGAAGTTTGATCAAATCAATAAAATTTCTAACTCACACAAAAGGACATTATGGATTGAGGAGCCTAAATCAAAGATCATGTCCAAAAGAAAATATCCCTGGAAGGCTCAAACAGCTAAGCTGTCCAAAGTACAAGCATCCCAAAGGATGCCAGCGGCATGGGAATGAGGAACAAGAGCAATAATGTCCATGAGAAAGTGTTGCAAATCCTGTGGAGTCCGGCCGTAGTGGCCATTCGAGAGATGACCCCCTAAAATGAATCTCATATGCTGGCCCTCTGAGAGTGGTGAAGATGTCTCGGTCAAAGCTCCCCTTTTCCCAAATGGCTAGCAGGAAAAGTGCCTCCTTCCCCCCGCATGAGTCTAAAATGCTCAGCTGAGTAGTGCACCCGAGACAGATGTTTTTAATGAGGTTTCGGACCATGAAGAGGAAATTTTTTTTAGAGATCTGTGTTCTACAGCGGTTCGCCATTGTTGTTGCAGCAACACCCCTCCCCAAAATTCTGTACATTTTGGGGCCCCTCCTTTCATTTTTGTAGAAAGTTTGCCTAAGAAGCCATCCCAGCCGTCAGCTGTGTTTTCAACTTAAAATCTTGTTTCCCAACTGAACAGCTTGCCATCAATCCTTCCAGTTTTTCCCCCAAAGAGCCAAAAGGGAACTTAGGATTTTTCCCAACGTTCTGGAATCTCTCGGGCTATCTCCCAGCAACGGCGGAGGCCAAACGTCCAACCTTTCTGAAGAGAAGAACTTAGATTTTCTTTGTCAAAACTATAGACCGTGAGAAAGAAGTACGGAAACCTTTGGTTTTTCTTCCCGAAACGGCAGGAGAACTTAGGAAAGACACCCGAAAGACTTAGAATTTTTCGAAGGCTGCGGAAGCCATTGGGCAACGCCTCCCGAAACGGCAGGACCCTTCGCTCAAGCCTTCCGCAACCGCGGAAAGGATCCGGTTTTATCCCGAAATGGCGGGACTCATTCGCCTTAGACGCCCGAAAAGGATTTGGAATTTTTGGTTGAAAATCTGCGGAAACCTTCGGGTTTTCCTCCCGAAGCGGCGGAGGCCATTCTCATAAACCGCCCGTCTAAGCCTTCTGAAATAACACTTGGAAACTTTTCGATTTTTTGGTTTCTGCGGAACAATTCAAGTTTTCCTCCCGAAACGGCGGAAGCCATCCGCATAAGTCTTCCGAAATACCACGGAGAAATTCGCGAACTTCTTCCGAAACTATGAGAAGAACTTAGAATTTTTTTTAAGGAACTATCGTGGAAGCCTTTTAGCCTTTTCTCCCGAAAGCGCAGAAGCCTTCGGGCTATCCTCCCGAAATAGCGGAAGCCAATCGCTTAAACCGCTCGGAAAGACTCAGAAAATTCTTCGTTAAGTAATCGCGGAAGCCGCTGAGGAATTGGTTCCGAAGCGGCGGAACAATTCAAGTTTTCCTCCCGAAACGGTTCTGCTTCCGAAACGGCGGAGCAATTCATCATTTCCTTCCGAAATGGCGGAAACCTTCGCCGTGTCGTCCCGCAGTGGCGGAAGCCGCTTGTTTAAAACTCGTGAAAAGAGCTTGGAAACTTTTCCAAAAGATCGCGGAGGAACTCGAAAAAGCCGCCCGAAACGTCGCGGAAGGCATTCACCAAAGCCTTCCGCAACCGCGGAATCCTTGTGCGGAAACATTTCCCGAATCCTTCCGAAACGCCGAATCCTTTTCCTCTCCGCTACCGTGGGAGCCCGTTTCCAAAGTTTTGCGCACGCTCATTTGGTGCAGAAGAGGTCCACCTTTTCCTCCCGGCACAGCAATTGCTTCCGCTACATCCTCCCGCAACGGCGGGAAAGATTCGCCAGTTTTCCCCGCAAGAGGTGGTCGCACGCAAATCGAGGCGACCCGATAATCGACGGTGTACGATGCATTTAAAACCGGTTTAAAAACCCCACCAACCGAATTAACACCCCAGACGTGCCTGGCCCATATAAATAATCAACGGGGTACGAGCCAACCCATTGCCGTTTTGTTTTATAAACAAAGCCATTGAACGCCGCGCGACCGTTCCAGCTCGTCTTGTGCAACCACGTTGCGGCCACCTCAGTTAGCGATCCCCACGGTGCCAGGTAGGATTTTAACCTTGATTTTCGCTATTTGGTTGTCCTTTTGTTTGAAAACAATGAGTTTTAGTGGGATTTTAACGGGCAAAACACCCGTCAAGGGCTATGTTTTTCCCGTCAGACGCAGTTGAATGGAGTTCTCGTCTCGTCATATAAAGCAGACATTGGTTAAAACGTTAACTTTTTTGAGTAGATACGGTTGGTTTTGGGCGGGTAAACCTGTTCCATTTTTATCCCCAGGCCGCATGCCTTGACTTTTTGTTAAACCGCCGAAGCCCACAGACCTTTTATACCCCCGGTCGAACGCTTGAGACGCGAAACCCCGGGCCTGTTCATAAAGCGTAGCCCTCTACCTAAGTCAAAACCAAGAAATCGGCGCCATTGCCCCTATTCAAACCCCGTGAACATTCAAGTTGCGCGAGCCGAAACCCGACACTATGGCCACCCGAGCCATGTCGTCAGTAGGTCTCCGGCGCCATTGCCCTCGCTCGAGCTAATACTGCCCATGGAACACTCCGGCAAGTGCCGCAAATGACATTAGCATTCGAATGCCCTCGCCGAGTCGTAAGTGCGAAAGGGGTTTCCCTTTCGTCACAAAGTCTATTCCCCGAGCTTACCCGCCATTGCCCTTTCAAACCGCAGCGTAGATGAAAGATATCCTCTCCCCAGAGCTAAACCGAAAGCACGTTGCTTCCGCGACACACCTATTCTCTCAGGAACACCCCAAAGCCTCCCCCTTTAAAAGATTCAAATGTTTAAATTTGTATTGCATAATTGAAATGATGAATTGTGCCTCCTAAGTACACAACTTCACATTACTCTTTGTCTCATTCATGAATCAAAACAATGATGCTCTCTGTTAAAATCTCACAGTATGTTGCTCAAAATCATGATGACGTGTATATGGGTGATATCAGGGATAAGTCAAGATGCCGAAAACCGGTAAGAAGAAGGCGAAGATGACAGAAAAGAAACCTGCCCCTCTTAAAACTGAAACTTCACTCCAAGACACTAGGTGCACCACTGGTGTCCCTCCAGAAATCATATGGGGTGACATCTACAAAATGATCCGGGACCAAGAAATCCCAGATATGTTGCTAGAGGAAGCACCAATCTATCTCAATATCAGAGCCTCAGGCATAACTAGAGCCGCTACCCGCCCTGAGCTGTTCCCCTGTGCTGAAGTGATCGGATGGATACTCCAACATGCCGATGCTAAAGGAAGAGTGATAAATGATAGCGGGAAAGTGGCTATCGCCTCATTTCAACCCGCATATCTCGCGGCAGCCTACAGATTTCCCCGTGTCCAACAAGCTCTGACTGATGAATGGTTAAGCCAGATGAACAACATCGAGATGGCCAAGAAGCTACTGGTGGCAGGGAAGCATTTGAGAAATAAAGGAAGTGATGAATATGACGTACAAAACCTGAGAGCCCCTTACAGATTGATCGCTTTAATGCTGTGCAGAATATTCGGCATGCCCGATGGTACGGTGTACAAAATCCAGTGGATCCCTACCATTCACTATGTGGCATTTCAGGGAACAGTGTTTGACTGGGCCACTATCCTGTCAGATAGTCTGGCCTCGATGATAATTGCTACTAAGCTAGGGCTAGCCTTGAAGAAGGCTGAATTCTTCATGTCTTCATATCTGATAGATTGTATTTTGGCCAAGATAGAGTTCCCCAAATTGGGTTGTACATGGGATAGGGCCACCGCCCCGGTTTATATCGCATTCAAGATGTTGTGGGCTCAGAATTACAAGCCCAGCTACAAACTAATCTGTGAGGGGTTCATCATGCCCTTATACGAGAAAATGTTCAAAGAAGAACCTAACTGCCTGTTAGAAAATGCTTTGGAGGTCCTTGAGGATTATGGGGACTTTTACTTTTCGGAGCAAGGTACCTACCTAAGAATGTTTGGAGGGACTAAGCCCCCATACATCTTGCCGCAGTATGCCACATACTATGTGGTTCTCAAAGAAGCAGTAAGACAACTCTTCTTGGATGGGATTGGAGCAATGCTCCACAAGCAACATAAGGCTTCCTTTCCCCCCGTACCTTTCTGCATAGGTGCTTACAAGTTTTCAGGGGTTTCCTCTGTCGATGAATTTGTTCAAGAATTGAAGGCCTTCCACTTCGGTGAGGTTATCTTCCACAGGAACGACAGAAAGGGTAAAGTGGCCGAGCATTGCAAGGATATCTATGCCCACTTCGAGTACTCCCACTACTTTGATGCCGAGGAAGAAGCATTCAGAGGCATCAGCAACATGACTGAGCTACGGATCTGTCGCCAAGGTACTGGAGCAAGCTCTAGCTCAACCAAGGCCCAGAAGACCAGCCAGCAAAAGGAGAAAGAAGCTGAAGATGCCCGAGCTCAGGAAGAGCTCAGATTAAGAGAAGAGGCGAGCTTATAGCGGGAAGCCGAGGAAGCAAGAAAGCAGCAAGAAGCTGAAAATGAAAGACTGCGGAAAGAGGCTGAGGAAGCCCAAAAGCAGAAAGAAGCTGAAACTAAACAGGCTGAGGCAGAAAAGAGGGCGGAAGAAGAATTGAAGACAAGGGAAGATGCCAAGGCAGGTGGATCCGGTATATAGGGCATGGAAATAGACACCTCTCAAGTAGGTGGCTCTGGTACCCAAGATAAAGGAGGAGACCCTGCTCAGGAAGTCCGGACCCCACCAGAAGAAGAAGACATAGACATCATAAACCGACCAATTGTCTCGTACACTCCATCGGGAAAGCGTACAGTGTCCAAGTGGAATGAGTTTGTCTATGACAAGAAAAGAAAAGCAATGGTCCTCAAATCAGAAGAGAGGCTCAAAAGTCCCTTTCATGAAGACATCGTTACCCATCGGGAGGTCACTATAATGCAGAATACGGACCAAGATCCCTTTGCCATGGCGACCGCAGCTGTAGCAACAGCAAAAGCATCCCTGACCAATGTAGGCGTGATGGTAAGAGATAGTGAATTGACAAGGAAGAGAGCTCGTACACTACAACAAACTGTGGCTAATGAGCAAGCCCAAAGAGATCTGGCAGTGAACAAGTATAATTGCTTGTACGCTGAACATATGGAGCTGTCAAACAAGTACAGCCAGCTGGAGGAGGAAAAGGACCAGCTAACACTCCAAATGATGATTGTAGAAGCGGAGAAGAACGAAGTAGAAGAAAAGGCTTCTCAGCTAGAAGCAGACAAGCAAACATTAGCTGAGCGGTTAGAGCAGGCTGAGAGCAAAACAGTAGACATGTATCCTTTCCACGAGTTGTCCTGCAGCATTCTGAAGCAAATAAACGACACGCAGGAGCTGATCACTAACGAGGTTTGCAAGCTCAAGGCCATGATAGTCAGATTAAAAGAAATTAATGCGGAGGCCCACAGGCTCAAAGCTAAGAATACCCGTGTCAAGGAAAACGTCATAAGTCAGATGGCATGGAGAGAAGGGAAAGGGGGTTTCCCCTCGCATCTTCCTTTTAAGGCTGTGGACGATTTTAATGAAGATATAGCCTTGCTAGAGTTTGGCAGGAACTGTGCCAATAAGCTGATAACCAGTGTGCAGAGAACAACAGATAGAATTAACAACCTATACCAAAAGCTCAAAGGAGTCCATGACAACTTCACATTGAGCTTCCCTCAGACCCTAGAAGACTTCCCGAAAAAGGAGCAGCGATTGTCTCAGCTAAAGGAAGAGCTAGGCATCCAGATGGAGTATGTGAAAAGGATTGATGTCCTGGCTATGGATGATCTCCAGCATTATATTGGTTCATCATCACTTCACAACCATCTTCTAAAGGAAGTACATCAAGCTGCAGTAGCAGAAGTTCAAAGCATTAAAACAGAGCTCGGGAAGAATGTGACTTCTCAGAAAATCTTGTTTCCTACTGCAACGAACGTAATCATAAGGGACACAGGTGTCTGGTACAGCTACATAGCAGAGGAGGACAGGAAAGCTGCAGCAGCAGCAGGAGCATCAGTAGATCCAGGATCCTCTCTCCCAGCAGCCTCTCTCCCAGCAGCCTCTTCCCCAGCAATGGCAGAAAGTCTGGCCAGTTCAATTCCCCCTTCCCAAGTAGAAGCAGCATCAGCAGGGGATTCGAGGGCCTCTTCCCAGGCAGCATCAGTAACAATTAACTTGGGCGACCCTCTGCCAGCAGAATCTCACGCACAGGAATGAAGTAAACTGAATTCAGTTGAGCAACTCTCTTCAGCCAAACACGTGCCCAGCAGGGAAAGCTTTGGTGTTAGCCAATTCTCTGCTATATATATTTTGAATATGTAAGGCGTAAGCCATGGGACAGCTGTCCCTATATTTTGTCAAAATGATTTTGTAAAAGGAGTGGTCATTTTTGATGGTCGATAGAGAGTAAATTCCTGTAAATGACAGGTGGGGATGCTAGGTGTCAGCCCAAAGGGCAGATTTGTAGATATAAATAGAAGCTAGGAAAGATTAGACAGGACTTTTTGCAGGGAATGAAATTTAAGAAAACGATATGAGATATCTTGTATCGGGTCTGTAAATTGAATTTTCTAATAGAAGCCACAGGAGATGGACGTTTTGCCTGGGATGTTGGACGGCTATATGTTGGACTATTCTAATGACTGTTGTTCTGTAATGTGAGATCATTTTTATCATCTGAACTATTTCTTTGTATTAATGATTTTACTCCTGCGTGCGTTTTTCTCTAATTTTGTGAACAATGAATGCGTTCCACATTAAGTCAGGAGCTACCTGCTGATATATTTAACATTGCTGTAGATTTCTCTTCTAGATCGAATGGCTAACTGTTCTTTCTTCAGGATAACTCATGTGGCTCATTGTTCATGCCCTTAAATTGCTCCTTGCAGGGATCTTTAAGTTCAATTTCAGTTTGTCACATTTAGATCTGTTTCTTTATTCTTGTTACGTAGATTAAATAATTTTTCTGCCTTCTCTGTTTTATGAGCAATAGATGCATTCCATGTTAAATGAGAAGCTATTTTCTCAAGATCTTTATCTTTCTGTAGCTTTAATTATGAGAAATAGCAGCTACCTGTTCTTTATTTACATATTTGTTACAGCTGATTGCTCATCCCTTAAGCGTGTTCCCTGCAATGATAGATAGATTTGTTTAGATTCCTAGTCGTAGATCTGTTTTACTTGCATCTAGATCGTATAATTTAGGAACTTGCATCGCATTTAAAATACATAAAACCCAAAAGAAAGGTGGATCGGGCCATAACCGGTAGAATTGGATTTAAACTCCACACCCACGGTTGCCGGAACCGCTAACCGGACGGATTCCCTACACCAAACGGGAGATAGTCTAATTGGGACCATCTCTCGGGGAGAATCCCTTTCTGATTGATGCTATGATATCCGAGGCATCAACATATTCTTTGATGATATCCTCATCTACAGTAAAACATGGGCTGAACATCTCTAGCATCTGGATCTTGTATTGCAACTTTTCTTTGACCATCATCTCCATTCCAAACAGTCTAAATGTGTTTTTGGATAGAAGGAATTTGAGTATCTCAGGCACATTATCTCAGCACAAGGGGTTCACGTGGATCCTTCCAAAATCGCTTCCATGAACAATTGGCCGCCTCCTCAGACACTCAAGAGCCTTCGTGGTTTTTTGGGGTTGACTGGCTACTACCGCAAGTTTGTCAAGGATTATGGGAAGATTGCAACTCCATTAACTACTCTATTGAAAAAGGATGCATTTACATGGACACATGCTATTGAGTGTGCATTTGAAAAACTGAAACAAGCTATGTGTACTACACCTGTTCTAGCTATGCCCGATTTTTCCAAGCCCTTCAGTATTGAAAGTGATGCTTGGGGCAATGGAATTGGTGTTGTTCTCCTTCAAGATGAACACCCCATTGCGTTCACCAGTAAAGCCATTTCAGGTAAGCATTTAGCTACCTCTACATATGAGAAGGAAAAAATAGCTATTTTGCATCCAGTACAGAAGTGGCGACCCTACCTATTAGGGAATCATTTCTACATCAAGACTGATCACCAGAGTCTAAAATATTTCCTGGAACAATGTGTATCCTCCCTAGCACAATAGAAATGGGTTAGCAAACTCATGGGCTATGACTATGAGATCACTTACAAGAAGGGTATGGACAATATTGTGGCGGATGCTCTTTCTCACACATTTGATGACCAAGGTTCTCTTTCAGCTATTTCTACGCCTGTTCCCAATTGGTTGCAATCTATTCAACAGGGATATGTCAATGACTCTTCATTATCTCAAATCATTCAATGCTTGGCCAACAACCCTTCTTCTGTACCACATTACTCTTGGTATGGTGCTTCCCTAAGATACAAGGGTCGTCTGGTGCTTCCCCAGAGCACAAATATTCAACAGGTTGTATTCTATGAACTCCATGCTTCTCCATCGGCAGGGCACTCTAGGTTCCTCAAAACGTATGAACGGGAATGGCGTAACTTCTTTTGGCAGGGAATGAAACAGACAATTCAACAGATGGTGGCTGAATGTGATACCTGCTAGCGCAATAAGGGTGAAACGACACTCCTTTCAGGATTGCTAGAACCCTTTCCCAAAGCTACCCGGATTTGGATAGATATTTCTATGGATTTCATTGAAGGGCTCCCTAATCTGGAGGGAAGACAGTGATTTTGGTTGTGGTTGATCACCTCTCCAAATATAGTAATTTTTGTGTTCTTATCCATCCCTATACAACCTCCTCAGTCGCTCTAATTTTCCTAGACCAGATTTTTCATCTTCATGGAATCCCTTCTTCCATTGTCTCGGATCGTGATGCGACTTTCACCAGTCATTTTTGGACAGAACTATTTCACCACACTGGCACCAAACTAAATATGAGTTCAGGGTATCACCCACAAACAGATGGCCAGACTGAAATTATCAATAAATGCTTGGAAACTTATCTTCATTGCTTCACCTCTGAACAACAACATCAGTGCAAAAAATGGCTCCCTCTCGCTGAATGGTGGTACAATACCTCTTACCACATGCCTCTAAAATGAATCCATATGAAGTAGTTTATGGTCAGGCACCGCCAGTTCTTCTTCCATACACCCCCAGCAGTTCTCCAGTTCAGGAAATTGACACGGTCCTTCGAAACCACGATCAGATTCTTCGCATTTTGCGGGAAAATCTTCACATGGCAAGAAATCGCATGAAGAAACAAGCCCACCAGCACCGTTCTGAGCGCACTTTTGAAGCAGGTGATATGGTTTTTCTTTGTCTCCAGCCTTACAAACAATCCTCCTTGAAACTCAAAGGGAATCATAAGCTCGCTCCAAATTTCTAAGGGCCATATAGGATTCCTCAGAAGATTGGGTCCGTTGCTTATAAATTGGAACTTCCTTCTTCTTCCCGCGTTCATCCAGTATTTCATGTCTCTTGTCTGAAGAAATTTCTTGGCACCAACATCAGAGGAAAAACTATTTTACTAGAACTAGATAATGAAGGATCCATCCTTTTGGAGCCGGAGGTCATCCTCAATAAGCGCACTCGTCAGCTTCGCTCTCGCTCTATCACAGAGGTCTTAATTCAGTGGCACGAAATGCAACTAGAGGATGCTACATGGGAACCACTCCTTCATATTCAGCGACAATTTCCACATATAAATCTTTGAGGACAAATCTTTTTCTAAGGGGGAGGGGATGTTAGGAACCCATGTCAACCCTTCTCTTTACTTTGTTAGTATATTGTCACTAGTACATATGGTCAAATTTGCCACTTTTTTTGTTGTAATTACCACGATTTATTGTCCCTGTTGCGACGATATGGGTTTCATTTTTTCATGGATATAGAGACGAAGATTCCCCGTCGTGGCAATAACAATGCTTCATAGTGGCCACGTGTCACCTATACAACAATTCTCAGATCTACAACGTTCATCGTTATATCGACGAACCCATTCTATATGTTTCCACGCATATGCTAAACCTACCACGAAAGTTCGTTTCTATAGCGACGAACTTATAGAAGAGGTTCGTTGCGATAGCGACGAACGTTCGTGGCAGGTATGGCATCTGTGTGGAAACATCTTCTATATCTCCACGAATGTGCGTCGCAATAGACACGAATCTATTATATAGCTTTCGTGGCAGGTTCAACATCTGCGTGGGAAATGCTAGAAGAGGTGTGTTTCTATTGCGACCAACTTACGTGGTAGTTTTTGTAAGTTTTAAACCTTAACAGTGAAGTACAAACTTATACGATTCTTAAGCATTAACAGAAAATACACAATGGCACACACATTACACAGAGATTTTCACCTAGAAACCCTTAACCGGGAAAAACCAGCAAAACTTAGAGCCGCACAGCTCCTTTTTCATTATATGTTTTATTTAACCATGTACAATACAATAAATGGTATTCCGCAGCATCTAAAACCCTAATTCGTTTACCCGAAATTAGGTTACAACCCTAATCCCTTTTACCGGGATTAGATAGAGTACAATGGGTCAAAAATCGCGAAAAAGCAAAACGCAACCATGTGAAGAGATATAACATACCCAACAGTATCATGACCAAGATAACCATAGAACACCTTCAAGATGATCCCTTCTGCGTTTCTGCAAATGCCTCCATATCCTGCAATTCCCGGGTTACCACGCGAAGCACCATCAAAGTAATTTTATACTCATTCCTCCTTGGTGGAGATCAAACATTTGGGCTGATGGGTCTAAAAATCTTGTCTAGCCTTCGCAAACCGTTCATATCATTATGGCCCAGACCCCATCTCACAGTAATAACCGATTCGGTCTCTAAGAGATCTCTATCCGCATTAGTCCACTATCTGCTTCTGATGGTTTCCTGGATGTTACAGACCAATTTCTCCCATACTTCCCCTTTATGGTGATTCTTGTCCCTGAAGATCCTTTCATTTATTTATTTCCATAGGTTCCAACATACCATTCCGGGAAACATCTGCCAAATCAGAGCTAGAATTGGATTGCTAAAATCTTGATCATTCCATATTAGCAGGGTTTGGTCTGGTTGGCCACGCGCGCGATCACTTTTTCTAAAGAGCATGGCTCCTTTATCCCAAAGATAGGACGAGTAGGCACACTCATCTGGCAAGTGTGCAAATGTTTCGTCACTATTTTTGCATAAAGGACAACCCGAGGGGCCTTGAAAGCCTTGTTTATTAAGGTTTTCACCAGTTAGGACTCTTTTCCATGTGATCAACCAACAGAAAAACGTCTTTTTTGGCCAGGGGTTCATCTTCCAAAGTTTTCTCCACATGGCTTCATCCTCTTCCTCTCTATTGCTTCGAAGGTCATAATCCTCCTTGATGCTAAAGACACATTTCTGCCTATATCCCCACCTTAGCTTGTCTGGGCATGTTCTTCGGTGGATGTATCTCTCTTGGATAATTTCACCGAAGGATCTACAGTCACCTTCATTAGTTAACCTGTTCCACCAATGCTGGTCTAACCAGGATCTTTGAATCTCCGTGGACTGGTTGGTCCAATAGTGATAGAATTTGACTTTTCCTTATGTCAACCCCTGAGCTCTGATATTCTACCATCTTTGGTCAAGACCAAGTTTGGGGAATTGATTCCACAAATCATCCCAAAAATTTTCCCAACTCTCTGTCTCCAATTTCCCAGAAATTATGATCCTGCACCATCCTACGCCCTCTCTGGGCCTTCATCCAGATATGAGATCCCAACCTCTCTTCATTGTATCTGATCAATTGACTAGCTTGATGATCTCAGGCATATTTTACCTGCCAAAGCTTCTCCCAAGGCTCATTGTTGTGGTTACACCATCTCCACCAAATTTTGGATCTGTGAATATCACTAACCACCTCCGGATCTCTCAGACCAAGGCTCCCCTTATCATTTGGGTTGCATAAAACATCCCATCTTACCAAGGAAAACTTCGATTTGGATTCCCTTCCTCCCCACAGGAAGTTGCGTTGGATACCCTGAATTTTCTTAAGGATTTACTTAGGATCCGAGAGCAAAGAGAAGAGGTAAATCGACATTGCTTGGAGGACAGATTTAACCAAAGTTATCCGACTGGGGAGGTTGAGAGGTCTAGAAGTCCAGCTATTGAGTCTGCTTCTCATGCGGTCCAAAAGGTCTTGCCACGAGATCCTTCGGATAGTGCCCTCCGAGAGCGGGGTCCCTAAGTACTTATCTGGAAGAGATCCTTTTGAAAAATTAAGGATACGAAGAATGTTGCACTGAGTAACACTGGGAGTGTTAAAAAAGAAAACCCGAGACTTGTCAAGGTTAGCTTCGAGCCCAGAGGCCATCGAAAAAGCTTGAGGATTTTTTTAGAGGATCGGGCTTCTTGGACTGAAGGGTGCCCCATTAACATTGTTTCATCGACAAATTGTTGGTGGGTTTGTTTAATCATACCCTCATGGAGATTTAAACCTCTAATCGCGCCCTCCGTGGACTGATTGTGAAGAAGTCTGCCAAGCCCTTCCACCATTAGGATAAAGAGAAAAGGGGATAGAGGGCCCCCTTGTCTAATACCGCAGGAAGACTTAAGAAGCCTAGTTGGAGAGCCGTTTAGCAGGATGGAAAAAAAGGGGGTAGTAACCAGATTCATGATCCATTCTACCCAATCCGTCCCAAAACTGAAAGCTTCCAACATACTTTGCATATATTTCCAACTAAGTTTATCATATGCTTTTGCAATATCAAGTTTGATCATCATACCTGGTTTCTTTGTGACCTTCAAGGAATGAATAGTTTCTTGAGCTAAGATTATACCATCTAGAATCTGTCTTCCTTCAACAAATCCATATTGTTCGGGGCTAATCAACATCGGAAGAAGTGGATTTAAACGGTTGGCAACTACCTTGGTGATAATTTTGTATATAACATTGCATAAGGAAATCGGGCGGAACTTGCTTGGCACTTCAACACTATCCTCCTTCGGAATTAGAGTAAAAAAGGTGGTGTTAAATGACTTCAGGACTCCACGACATCTACGGGATTCCTCCACAATAGCCAAAACCTCCTGCTTTATCATATCCCAAAAGAAATGGAAAAAATTGGTGGTGAATCCGTCCAGGCCGAGAGATTTTCCTAAACCCATATGTTGCATGGCCTCTTCAACCTCCTGCAAGGTGACTAGTTTGTTCAGGATCTCGTTATGCTCTCTGGTGACCAATCTGGGGATGAGTTTGGTAATCTGGGCAATTTCTTTGCTTTTGTCCCTGTGATCCTCCTTAGGCATGCCTTCAAAGTGGAGTATTAGTTCGTCTTCAATATCTTTCTTGGAATCGACCTGGATACCATCTGATTTGCGCAGTTTGTAGATCTTAGATTTGTGTCAGTTGTAGATAACATTATTATGGAAGAATTTGGTATTCTTATCCCCTTCTTGAAGCCCCTGATTTCTGGATTTTTTCCTCCAATAAATATCTTCCTGTTTTTCCCTGGCTTCTAGTTGATTTAACAGATTGTATTCTTGCTCTCCGAGCTCATCAGTCTAGCCTTCTTCCATGCCTTTCCTATGCAAAATCTCTATCTCGTACACCAAATTCTTTTTGTCTTGGAAAATGTTTCCAAAGTCTTCATTATTCCAAGTTCTAATTTTGGCTTTAAGAGCCTTTAATTTTTGTTGGAACTGATACATCCCGGTTCCACTGGGGGGGACCAGTTCCTGCCACCACTGCCCGACCAGCTCTTTGAAGTCCTTGTGCTCCATCCAAAATTGCTCGAATCTAATAGGCTTATATAAAAAAGAATTGAACCATTCCCATTGGAGGCAAATGGGCCAATGATCTGACCCGACAGAAGGAAGGATAGTAGCGTGGTCTGCCCCCCCATATATGACCAAATCCTCTGTGGCCATAAATCTGTCGATTCTGGAAGCGACAAGGTGAGTACCCCCCTCGTTTGTTATTCCAGGTATAAAGACCATTTCCCGTTTCAATGTCAATGAAGGGGCCTTGGGAAATAAAATCTCTAAAAGCTTCCTGGTATTTATCCAAGACCCTCTTGTCCCCTTTTTTTTTTTCTCCAAGGGAAGAGATTAGATTGAAATCCCCTCCGATGATCCACGATCCATCCAAGGCTTGGTCCTTTAGCCATGATAAGTACTGAAGGAAAGTAGATTTCTGAGGAAAAGCACTCGGGCCATAGATATTCACCAGCTGTCCTGATATCCTAGAAACTCGATCTGTAAAACTAGCGCTCAGAAATAAGTGGTTATCCCACCATGCCGAAAGACATAGGGAATCAGGCTGCCAGAAGACCTCCATACCTCCAGCCATACATAGAGCATCTGTATCCATAAATTCACTTCCTCTCCAGATTTTTTGCTTCACTTTCTTTAACATTTATGAACTGCACTTTGTCTCTTGAAGGAAAAGAATATATGGTTTTTCCTGCTTAATATTTCTTGCTAAGGTCTTTATTTTCATTGGGTGACTACAACCCCGAATATTCCATGATATAAGCTTCATTGATTAACCTTATTGACTTCTGAGAAGGCTACTATTATCGTAGGATACTGGCCAGACTCTATTAATTTAACTCCTATCTCTGCTATCCTTTGTTTATTCGTCTTCCTTCCTCTTTTCAGATCTTCCTCTAGGGATTTCCTTTTGCTTCCCTTCTAAGGGTCTCTTGCTATCCCCAATTGTCTGGATGCTTTAGTTTTGATAATCGCCTCTTGGGGAATTTCTAATTGCTTTCGAGAGACATACCCTTTCCCTTTCTTTTCACATTCTTTCTCAATCTCATCCAGATTGAGCTCCCCCAGTTCCATTTCCTCATCTCCATATTCTTCCATTACCTCCATTTGATTTCTAGAAACCTGGACATGCTCAACTTCACCTACAATACTTTCCATCTATTTTGATGTTGATTCTCCCTTATTCCTTCCGTTTTCCTGCTTTTCCGGTTGTTCTTCCAAGATCTGGAAGGGGTTGATGGTTGGAATCCCTTTACCATGATCCTCCTTAACCATCGTGTGCTATCCCGCCAGTCTGTTTCTCCGCTTATTCCGAACCTGTGTAAACCCTTCCTTGTCAGCTTCCCCATCTAGGCCTTTCTTAGAGAGAGAAGTATATAGCTTCAACTGGGGGAAATTTCGACTAAGGTGCCCGTATTCATGGCACTATCGACAACGAAACATAAGCTGCTCATAATCCAAAGTCTGAATCCATTCCTCATCCTCCCAGTTCAGACTGATTCCTTTCGACATTTCTTTTGGCAAGTCCATGTAGACACATATGCGGGCATAAGCAGTATACCTTTGATGTTTAGTATGCTCAGTAACTTTTACAAATTCTCCGATAGTGTTGCCAATATCCTGCAAGATTTCCAGATCCTAGTATTCACATGGTAGGGAAAATGGCCGAATCCATACCAGGGAAACTGTCACATCCTCTGTTTCAGGGTTGAACCTTTCTTTCTAGGGCCTAAGATATAGCCCAACTGAGAAGAAAAAATAGGGTCCTCCCTCCAGAATTCTATCTCGATCCTCAATGTTGAAGAAAATCGTGGTGAAAAAACCCCTGGAACCCAATTGCAAGTCATAGTTCCCTTTAGGTTTCCATGTAGTTTTGATCCATCGCACCAGATCCTATTTTCTAGGACAAACCCCCACAAATTTTCCTATTAGGGATTTTTCACTCCATTGTTCGATCCATTCTCAGATCTTTTCAGATCTGGTCTGCATAGCTGGAATGTTTAGGGATTTGGGGAGGCAGCCACCTGGCCCCATCCTTCGCTTGGATCCTTTCTCAGCATCACTTGGTTCGGCACTATCCTTGCCTATCTATCCACCTACCGGATGCGAGTTCATGGGGTCGCTATTCCCCATACCATGCCTCCTGGGGAGAGGGCTCCCACCCAGATCCACCAGAATGGTCAGATCACCGACCTCAGCAAGCCTGCCGCTGCCAAGCCCAGCTCATGAAAGAGAAGAGCACTGCCTCTCTTCAACCTCTGCTACTAGGGTTTCAAAAAAACCTTATTCATGTTTGATCATCAATACTAATGAGGGATTTAACACCAGGGTGATGTGGATGTTAATAGACTGCAACCTTAGTTATTGATTCTTCTTTCTTTGATGTGTGAAACCATTCTTTGATTGTTGAACTTATGTTTATACTAAGAGGAAGGGTGAACAAGTATAATACTTATTCTTACATTAGACAAGAATTCATCAATCATCCATTGAGTATGAAATATGTATCACATATAAACACAAATCATAGCACATAGAATTAAATGTGGAAACTCTTTCAAGAGAAAACCATAACAACTTATGTTTATAAATGTATGTAGGTACCAACCTACTGTTACAAATTTTGTAGGAACCAACCTATTAGAGACACCAATCCCCTTATTTGAGAACCAACTCAATAAGATCTGTAGGCACCCACCTACTAGAGACACCAATCTCCTCGGCTGAGCACCAACTCATCAATATTTGTAGGAACCAACCTACTAGAGGAAACGGTACAATAATGTTGATATAATCACCTCAAAATTTGCCTTATAATCATCCCTCAAAATTGTCATATGATCACCTTGAAATATGTTCCATAATTATCCCTATATTGGCCCTTAGATCTACTCCATAATATGTTTCAAATATGCACCACGATCTGCTTAAAATTTTCTATAATGTTACCATCAAATCAGCTCCATAATATAACATGATTATCTTCTACCTTGGCCTCATCCAAATAATAACCCTTAGAAAAATATTTCAATATAACATCTCAAGCCAGCCAAGCCTTCCTCTTCCATCAGTGTGCACTGTGCATCTTCCTCCTTAGAGAACCCTAGAAAACCCTTAGAAACAAATTTCAAGAGAACACCTTCAAATATCCTTAGAAACCCTTCAAGAGACACATCTTCTAGTCTTATTACAAGTGTGCACTTCCTAAGAGGATATCTCCAAGTGATGAATGAATGAAAAAAATGAGGAGCACCTCATTTTATTTATACTATTTTTAAGTCATGGGCCAACCTAACATTGTTCAATATCCTATCAAGGCCAACCTAACACTCTGGTATAGCTATTTTAACACTTCATATCTCCCTAGTCCTATGAATTTATAGGGAGTGACATATACCTTTGTAAATTTCTTGGGATAAGATTTTTAACCATATATCATATGCTCCCATCTTCGCTAGGTATTTAGAGAAAAATTGCCTTCAAAGATAGGGTATCCAAACTGGGCATCAATGACACGATATTTCCAACAATATTCATCTTGCAATCTTCATCTTGGACATCTACAGTCTCTCCTTTATATATTTGGCATCAATGAAAACAATATTTCCAATAGTCTCCCCTTTGTCATTGATGGCAACCCTTTAGTCAAATCTGCAACAATCTTGTAATTACTCCCTTGTCTACAACTTTCCTTATGTCTGCAATTCTTCCTTTGTTTATAATTTCCCTCATGTTTGCAACTTCACCCCCTTTGGAATCAATGGAAAAGGGCTTATCCCCCTAAGCTTGTGCTTCACCTTAAGAACCTAATGGTGAAATGAGAAGGATATCATTCCCACCTTTATCTATTTGTTCCATACAACATTTTTCTTCTTTGACTTCATTGAGCATGTATGCATTGCTTGAGGTTTTGTTTGCATTTTCTACTAATCTTCATGAATCTGCTTTCTTTATCTCACACCCTTTAAAATCAAATGTGAGTTTGTAACCTTGATCACACATTTGACTAACACTTAGGAGATTATGTTTTATCCCTTCAACAAGAAAGGCATTATGTGTTTTAGTCTTTCAATTATCAAGACTAATAGTACCTTTTCCAGGTATCTTTGCAGAAGCATTATCTCCAATATTAACAATGCCTCATTTTTTTTCTTTTAAGTTGAGAAACTTGGTCTGATCCCTTGTCATGTGTTTTGAACATCCACTTTCAACGTACCATTGGTTCCCTTTACATTGAGCATAGAGTGCAAGTACACGTTCTCCCTTCTTATGTTCTTCTTCTTTTTGCTTCCTTAACCAAACCCTTGAGTATTCTTCTTTATGTTCTGCAAGGACATCTTCTTCCCTATTTTTTTAGGACATCCCACTATGGTGCTTCTACAGTAACATGCTATGTTCCCATAGCTATTACACTTATAACATTCAATATCAAGTAGGGGAGAAAATGAATTGTAGCTTCTATTAGCAAACCCATAAGAACTTGTGGTTTTGTTGCTCACATAATCATTCTTTGAGGTCTTATAAGGACCTCTATTTATCACATGATAACTTCTTGCATATGTTCTACAATATATTGCTTTAAACCAAAATTATTACAAGAAAAACAATAACCAAAGAAGAAATTTTGGTACTGAGGTGTGAAAGGTCTTCTTGGTGGACAAACTCTTATGAACTCATCCTTTTAGGTCTTATAAGAAGAATCTGGTTGCTACTAGTCATCATTTTCATTCCTGCTACTACTTTCATTGTTGATTGAGCCTCGATAACATTAGACTCAACTTTTAGAATTTTCTTCATTTTTCTTGCTTGCATCTTCTTCGGGGGTCCTCTGTGTCATGTCCCAAATTTGGCATTGGGTCACAATGGCCTAATCACATTGGCCCTATTCATTAGAGTTTGTCAAATTGATGCTAAAGGTCAAATAATTGCCAAGGAGGAAAATTACTAGTTTCCTAGGTTTGGGGTGGAAGCTTTGGGATTTGGAATAATGGGGATAATAAATGATGTTTGAACATTAGAATGGCATAAATATTTAATAAAGGAGCTAAATAAATATATACAAGTGAAAATCAAAGTGGCATTTGATCATGAAGACACATGGAGGAAGTGGGACCCACATATGCCTAGATTTTCCCACTACACTTGGCATCATTCTCTCACCAATTCGAATTCAAGGTGAATGGTAACATACTTGGGGAGTCCAAAAGGTATTATTCATTGCATGACTCATCCAAGGTCGAAATATAGAGGAAGAGTAACTCCCATAGAAGAGGAAGAGGCAATTTGGAGCTAGTGAGACACTTGGGCTAGATTCCCTAGCTCTATGACAACAATGATGAAGATGCTATGACACCTATGACACAAATCAGACCTGAAGGCTGAAATATGACATATATGACATGTCAGAGCTAAAACTAGACTCCAAGAGGGCGCTCAAGGGTGTTAGGGAAGCTAAGATGCTTCCACATGTGATTTGGTGGAAGTGGGAGACTAGGAATTGTTGTACAAGTCGTGTTTTTTGAAATCTCTTCCCAACTTGAGTTGGCATGAGTCTCTTGGAAGGAATTCGACCCATGGAGGACATTATAAGTTTATAAATGTCAATAACAAATAATGAAACCAGCTTTTGATCATTTGTAGAATTTGCAATTGCATTTGTGAAGAGGGAGAGCTAGTGGATGACTAGTTTCTTGCCTTAGCCAATTTCGAGGGTGAAAGATTCACATCCAAGTTGGTAATTGGAAAGGCCATTCAGACCTTTCATTTGGAGCTTTAATGGAGTCTTTATTTGCAGTTGTAAGCTATAGGGAAGCTCATGGTTTCTTCTATTGCAGCTCACTCCTTCAACCATTTCCAATTTTGATGGCATATTCTTGATCCTTGAGGGAGGGCGTTTTTGGTGAGCTATTGTACTCTTTGGGGGAGCTTCTAATGCCCCATTTATATTCTAATATGAATTAAATACTCTTTTATTCATCTCCAAAAAATTTCAGGTCGCAATTCCAAGTAGAAATGTATAAATCTCAATTTTAATGAAAGAACAGTGTCATTTCCCCACTACCTTGTTGTGCATCAATGTAATGCTGATGATTTCGACTAAATGGATGATTATCTAATGAATTTGTGATTAATGGATTTCCATGGATGTATTTTACAAGTTTCATGTACTTTACTTGAGCATTTGAAGTATTTTTACTCAGTTTAATTGCATTGGGAGAAGAAATAGTGCCATTTCCCCAAGGGTCGAATTGGTGATTTTTGCAGTTGAATGGGAGAGGGTTGGAACAGATATAATAATCAATTAATGGTGCACATGAGACCTTAATAACATCCTTAATACATTCCCTACCTCTTTTCATAAATTTGAGTGGGTTTGGAGGCATTTGGGAAGCCATTTTCAGTACTTACCCCAGGAGGATTTGAACCCCAAATTACTAGTAAAATTGCATACTTGGTCAAGAATCTTAAGAGAGTTTGATGAGGTATTTTGGTGGCCATATGTCATCCCTGAACATCATATTCAAGTCCTAATATCATTAATACACCTTCCTTGAATATTTGAAGGCATTTGGAGTCAATTTGAGACCTAGAGACCAATACTAGTCAAAGGGAAATCACTAGTAAAGTTACCTACATTGACCAGAATTGAAAGAGGATTTGCAGAGGTATTTTAAAGGTCCAAAGGCATCCTTGAAACACATATTTATGTTCTAATATAATTCATATACCTTCTCAGAATATTTGGGATCATTTGGGGCAAATTTGGGACCTAGAGTTCAAAACTAGTCAAAGGTCTAACTAGGAAAAAAAAGTGAAAAATTGTCATTTTGATAAAATTCCTAACAAGGGACATTACAGTGGTATCAGAGCATGGTCCTTGCACCTGTGGATTAGGTACATACATTCAATAATAATTGGTAGCCATGTCTTACTATTATGATGAATCCTATGAGTACAATTCTTATGAGGAATATGCAGATGCTTATGAGCAATATGAAGCAGAATGTGAATGGTACGAGGAAGAGGTGCCATCGTGCAACACTTCTTACAATTTCAAGAGAAATGAAGATTATTCTTATGAATTTAAATATTATGAATATGAGTGTGTCACACCAACCAAGGATAATTCTATGAGTGAGTTCCAAAGATGGAGAGAAAAATATAGAACCTTGCCCCAACAATATAAAAAATATCAAGAATATCTTGCTTCGAGCAAAAATACACAAAATGCAATGTCTTTTGAGTACTATGCTGAACATGTTTTTGAAAATAGGCCCAAAAATGAAGATGTGGAGTTAGTGAAGAAAGGTTTATTCCCTTCTTGTAAAAACCCTTGGAGCGAGTATCATATATGTGTGCATGAAATGATGTCCTCCTTGAGGAGAGCTTTTGAGATTTATTCAAGAAGAGATTCCAAATATACTGATCCTAAGGAAAACAAGGGGCAAAATGCATCAGCTTGCTTGAAGGATAAAAATGAAGAGACATCACAAGATCATGAAGAAGATTCTATTGAAAATATGGAAGATCATTTCGAGACACCTTCTAGCTTAGACATGAACCAAAGAGCATCTACTGATGGATGCTTAAACTATGAAGGAGTACCTATTGATAGGTGCTCACACCTTTATGTTGGTGACATAGAGATCACTTTTGAAAGTGTTGCTGCAATCCCAAGTTCCATTAAGCATGATAATGAAGACCTTGTAGCAGTTGAAGAAGAACCAAGACCAACTTCCCCATCACCACTTGAGCTTCATGAAGTTGGTCCAAGCAAAAATGAATAAGATGAGGAGGTTCATTTGCAAGAGCCTCATTTTCTTGAAGGGTCCTTAAAGATGAATGAAAAAAAGATCCAAGAGTCCCTCAGCATTCTCCATGACACTCAAGCATTGGTGTCAAATTCTTGTTCGAGAGCTACTTCATTGGAGGAAACATCCTTCATTGAAGATATGGAGAAGATTCAAAGAGCAATGTGCCACATCAAAGGTAATTTCATGTCTTTGCTTTTTGATAGAAACCATTTGTTTGAGCTTAATGAATTGTTACATGATGCATACTTGAAGAATAATGAGGATATTCATATGCTCACAATTCAAAATGAGCAACTTCTTGAAAAGTTGCAAGATAGTTGTTTTTCCTCCTATGTTTCAGATTTTCAAATGGTAGATTGTTTGGAGGATTCTCATGACATGGTGGATCGTGAGAAATGCGGAAATTTGAATGTGCTTAATGTGTTTGAATATGAACTTGAAGATATCCAAACACTTGATGTGGTGGGAGAGGAACTTGAATTGTCTCTTGATGAAGGTTATGCAATTTTTAAAGAAGAGCATGATTCCTCTACATTGGAACCAATCTATGACAAAGGTTTCACACGTTTGAAGGAGTTGCATGATACTACCCATATGGATCCTTCCCATGATGAAACTTCTGCACTTTTTTATCATTTGGGTAAGTTAGTTCATTATCCTACATCCTACAATTCCATGTTTTGCAACATTAGTCTCAATGAAGTATGGGTGAAAGGGTTCTTTTTGATGGTGCCACATGAGGAGTATGGAACTCCTAGATTTAACTTTTACGATGACATGGTTGGAGCACATTCTTATTCACATTTGCAGCAGAATCCTTTGTTACTTTATGATGATGCACATCTACACAAATGCACCTATGATATGCATTTGAGTCACTTGAAGACTCATGGTTTTTCTTGCTCAACACTTGATTCATTTGATGTTGGAGGAACTTCATCCAACACTTGGGTGAATAGATTTATGATTGGAGAACATTTTTGTTGCAAGACACATACTTTGTTATATCTTTATGACTCTCACATTCAGGGATGTATGGGTGAGACTTCTTTGAGTCATTTGAAGTCTCCTTGTTTTTTTTGCTCATTATTTGGTTCAGATTTTAGTGGAGATTCTTCATTCACTTCTTGGATGAAAGAATACATGGTTGAATATTTTGATGTATATCACATCCTTTTGGAGCATCATTATAGGACATGGGATCCTCACCTATGTCATTGGAGCAGATTTGATTGGTCACTTGAAGCTTGTATGCACTTGGAAAATGGTGGTCTACTTGCTTGGAGGTATAAGCACTTTCATGACTCTTTGATGAAGCATATCCTTAATGTACATTTTCATTATGTTGTTATGTACTTTGATGATATATATTTGGTATTCATGATGTTTGGAAAAATGAATACAAGAAAATGGGATCCAGGAATCCTCTTAACTAATGGTGTGGGTTGGAGAGCACTCTTAATTATTGGAGTGCAATACAAGCAATGGGACCCTGGAATAATTTTTATCTCATTGGTTTCAAATTTTTGGGGGAAACAAGCAGTATGGGAGATGGATTTCCCCACTTAATAAAGTGTTTTTTATCAAAGTAGTGCAGCAGAAAGCATGGTGGTTCCTCTCTAAAATCTTCATGGAAACTCAAAGACTCAAGGTTGGGCAATTCAATGGCAACTTCAAAGAATTATACAGAAAGCAGGCTCTTCAACACCCATGTTTAAAATTGCGTGAGGACAAGCAATATTGGTAAGGGAGGATTTTTCATGTCCCAAATTTGGCATTGGGTCACAATGGCCTAATCACATTGTCCCTATTCATTAGAGTTTGTCAAATTGATGCTAAAGGTCAAATAATTGCCAAGGAGGAAAATTACTAGTTTCCTAGGTTTGGGGTGGAAGCTTTGGGATTTGGAATAATGGGGATAATAAATGATGTTTGAAAATTAGAATGGAATAAATATTTAATAAAGGATCTAAATAAATATATACAAGTGAAAATCAAAGTGGCATTTGATCATGAAGACACATGGAGGAAGTGGGACCCACATATGGCTAGATTTCCCCACTACACTTGGCATCATTCTCTCACCAATTCGAATTCAAGATGAATGGTAACATACTTGGGGGAGTCCAAAAGGTATTATTCATTGCATGACTCATCCAAGGTCGAAATATAGAGGAATATTAACTCCCATGGAAGAGGAAGAGGCAATTTGGAGCTAGTGAGACACTTGGGCTAGATTCCCTAGCTCTATGACAACAATGATGAAGATGCTATGACACCTATGCCACAAATCAGACCTGAAGGCTGACATATGACATATATGACATGTCAGGGATAAACATAGACTCCAAGAGGGCTCTCAAGGGTGTTATGGCAGCTAAGATGCTTCCACATGTGATTTGGTGGAAGTGGGAGACTAGGAATTGTTGTACAAGTGGTGTTCTTTGAAATCTCTTCCCAACTTGAGTTGGCATGAGTCTCTTGGAAGGAATTCGACCCATGGAGGACATTATAAGTTTATAAATTTCAATAACAAAGAATTAAACCGTCTTTTGATCATTTGTAGAATTTGCAATTGCATTTGTGAAGAGGGAGAGCTAGTGGATGACTAGTTTCTTGCCTTAGCCAATTTCGAGGGTGAAAGATTCCCATCCAAGTTGGTAATTGGAAAGGCCATTCAGACCTTTCATTTGGAGATTTAATGGAGTCTTTATTTTCAGGTGTAAGCTACAAGGAAGCTCATGGTTTCTTCTATTGCATCTCACTCCTTCAACCATTTCCAGTTTTCATGGCATATTCTTGATCCTTGAGGGAGGGCGTTTTTGGTGAGCTATTGTACTCTTTGGGGGAGATTATAATGCCCCATTTATATTCTAATATGAATTAAATTCTCTTTTCTTCATCTCCAAAAATTTTCAGGTCTAAATTCCAAGTAGAAATGTATAAATCTCAATTTTAATGAAAGAACAGTGCCATTTCCCCACTACCTTGTTGTGCATCAATGTAATGTTGATGATTTAGAATGAATGGATGATTCTCTGATGAATTTGTGATTAATGGATTTCCATGGATGTATTTTACAAGTTTCATGTACTTTACGTGAGCATTTGAAGTATTTTTACCCAGTTTAATTGCATTGGGAGAAGAAATAGTGCCATTTCCCCAAGGGTCGAATTGGTGATTTTTGCAGTTGAATGGGAGAGGGTTGGAACAGATATAATAATCAATTAATGGTGCACATGAGACCTTAATAACATCCTTAATACATTCCCTACCTATGTTTATAAATTTGAGTGGGTTTGGAGGCATTTGGGAAGCCATTTTCAGTACTTACCCCAGGAGGATTTGAACCCCAAATTACTAGTAAAATTGCATACTTGGTCCAGAATCTTAAGAGAGTTTTCAGAGGTATTTTGGTGGCCATATGTCATCCCTGAACATCATATTCAAGTTCTAATATCATTCATACACCTTCCTTGAAGATGTGAAGGCATTTGGAGTCAATTTGAGACCTAGAGACCAATACTAGTCAAAGGGAAATCACTAGTAACGTTACCTACATTGACCAGAATTGAAAGTGGATTTGAAAAGGTATTTTAAAGGTCCAAAGGCATCCATGAAACACATATTTATGTTCTAATATAATTCATATACCTTCTTAGAATATTTGGGATCATTTGGGGCAAATTTGGGACCTAGAGATCAAAACTAGTCAAAGGTCTAACTAGGGAAAAAGTGAAAAATTGTCATTTTGATAAAATTTCTAACAAGGGACATTACACTCTGATTCTCGACATATCCAAGATATTTTTTGATGAATGGTGACCTTTGATAACTGAGAATCTCGTTAAAATTTTCATTTCTCTTCAAGCTTCTTTGTAATTGAGCATTTTACTTTTCAAATTCATTTCTTAATGAGACAACTTCATACTCTAGCTTCTCACATATTTCTCCATTTTCCTTGAGCTAACTTATCACTACTTATTCTATCCTTTTTGCCTCTTCTAGTTGAGTCTTTAGGATGAGAATTGTATTATGTATTTCATAAAGATCGTGATTCTTCATTTCATATTTTTATAGTTCCTCCCTCTACTTTATATTCTCTTTCCTCAGTCTGCAAATTTCTTCTAAGGCACTAAGTAGTTTTGCTTTAAGATCCATATCAGTATCTTCTTCTTCTAAATCTAAATTTATATCTATGTGTTGGGCCAGGATTTTAGGACCAGTTTTGGGAACTGCGCATAGGGAGTGGACCACGTGACAAGTCGACCAAAGGACGAGCATGCGTAAAAGAAGGAAGATAGTTAGAAGCCGTTAAGTAGTTGGTCCATTAGTTGGGCTAAAGCCCCATTTTAAAATGTATAAATATGTAAAGGGGGGAATGTGAGAATAGATTTAAGGGAGTGTTTTTGGATTCAATCCATTGTAAAAGTCTGAGAGGAATGAGAGAATAAATGGGGTATTTCGAGGATTAGAGAGAGAGAGAGAGAGAGAGAGAGAGAGAGAGATCTAATGTAAGAGCGCGGTGCACCTATTTTGTAAGAAACTATTTGGATGATAATAAAGAAGTGAGCTTGTTGTGGATGAAATAGATATGGGTTATGATATGATGCATGATATCTTTATTTGCACATGTGTTGTACTCTATTTTATGTTTATTAATATGAATATCTATTGCTATGAACATGTAACTTGTTTCTATGAATGCGATATCTGATTCTATGAATATATTATATGTTTATGTGTGCATGTTATAAATATAATTAGAATGGTTAGTGGATTAGCCTCCCTTCTCTTCATCATTGTGGAAACTTGGTTCCTATAGTCCCCATATATGATTCAGGTGAGACTTCATATGCTTGCAGGTGATGCCGAAAGGGTCGGTATCTAATGGTTTTGTTGGTAAAGTAATGTTGAACCTTGGGTTTTCCCACTGTGCACCAACAAATGGTTCTATTGTCGAGACTAGGATTTGCGATTAAAGAGGATGTGTAGGACGACTAAGAAAGAGATAGATTAGTGGTTGGAAATGAAGGAGTATGAATTTTCCATAGATTAGAATAAGAACCCACATATCAACTCATAGGTGATAGGAGTAGTTAGAAAGGTATGTATTTATATATTTACATGTTATTTTCTTTGTTGAATTCCCGATTATTTTGGCTGAGTGGTTAAAAAGGTTAGATGAAACAAACGGAATATGTTTCCCCATTGTTCCAAGGAATTGTACCCCTGAATTTATTCAACAATTTAATACTGAAAATAATCACATATCGTGCACAGTTGATTTTTGGATGGACAATGTATTTGGGCATTATGTTACCAAGTTTGCTATAAGTTGTACACAATCGTACAGTACTATTGAAAGGAAATTCTTTAAAGGTATGTGTGGAATACATTTGAAAGAACTGTCTACTAGGATCAAGATGTTGTTGTGTGATAATGGGGTTATGAGTTTGGAATCCAATCACTAGGCGCCTTCACGTTGTACGGGGACTGGGGGATGACCAGGGGATGGTATGAGAGTATGGGAGGTGTTAGTTCCTTAATAGTATTGGATTGAAACGGTACTAGCCATGGCATGACAGGGATCAAACTTTAACGATATTATAGCTAAATCAATTAAATTGATGTGCATTATTTACTCCTTGAATATATTTCTTACTTACAATCTTGTGGGCGAATTGTTTAAGGAGATAAGTTCATTTGGGAGGAATTTTAGAGAGGGAAACAGAGCTTTAAAATCTGAATGGATATGCTTACTAGCTAGAAATAAAAAATAGAATACCAGAGGTGTTCTAAGGGACAAATCTCCGGTGTTCAATGAAAGAAGATGTACTAAGCTTTAATTAAAGAATTCAGCAGTCACACAAACAGTAAATATCTCATGAATGGATATTGATCAAATGATAGAATTACACACATATGAGCAATAGTAAATGAAAACTTCAACACAATTGTTCATATATGGATCTGGAAAACGGGACTAGAAGTCAAATTAAATTGAAATGTCACCTACCCAAATTTCTGAAAAGTATTATTTTATTGCAAAATACTTTATGTTAAATTTAATTACAAAGTTTTGTAATTATGATCAATTTTGATCAAGGATGAATGTAATTACTGATTATTATTATTTAAATAAATTAATTAGGAGACAAACGCCCAAGGGGACTGTTAAATGAGTGTTCACTGAACCACTAGGAGGAATGGAAGTTGTTGGAAGGTATGGGACAGATGGCAGCAATTGCATCACACCAGTAGCTGTTGGTTATGGGACAACTACCCCTAAAAATGTGGCATTATCCCCCAGGTAAAGGGAGTGAGCAGGCACCTCATTTAATGACCCAGTAACATCTGAAAAGGCCTAGGAAGCCTACATAAGGAAAATTCGAATTGAGCAGGAAGCTCTTACACAATATTTCTGCATAATATTTTCCTCATGTGCATCAGGTGATCACTAAGAGATTCGCTTAGGGAGGCTAGTGGTGATTGCAAAGCATAAGTCTGCAAATTATTTTGTTAAGAAGAACCAGAGGTGCTGAAGCAGATCCTTTGGACTGCTAGCTATTGAAGATCTAGAAGTTATTTGCTACTGCAAGAAGAGATCCTAGATTCCTAAGTTTCTTCCTCCTGGTGGTTCAATGAACAGGCTCGGGGGTCCTAAGGCAAGTACTTGACTTCCTTCAGGAATTGGTTGGGTGGAACAGTCTTCTTGGGCTGCTTGTTTCCCTACAGAATTATTCCAGGTTCCATTGTTTTCTATTTTATTTTTCATTTCTTAACTCTGTTTAGTAAAAGAATTGTTAATCTCTGTTTGAAGAAGAATTGAGCTCTGATTTGTTTAAAATTCTGCATGTAATAGTTTTCAATGATGATTTGAATTGATAAACCATTATCTACATTTTTCCACATGTTGTTTTTAGGCATCGTACTCTAGTATAGATAAGCAAATTAAGAATAGATGAGAAGATAGGCACAGTGCCATTGATTCGAAAAATAAGTATAGAGATTGATTTATGTTTTCATCATTCTTCCCTATATTTATCAGTAGTAGAAATGGCTATATAATGTTTAGAATATCATAAATTACTGCATTGTTTCATAGAATATAAGTATTGTTTCTCTTCTCTGTACATATATATTATAGTTTGTTATTCTATTAATATATGTAGTAATCAAATGTAAATCGGAAAATGATATTTATATCATAGCTTCAAAATAAACAGTAGTATTATCATTCTTATACTGTAGAATGCTTCATCCATAATCATCTCAGCATCATCATAAAAACAGTAAACAGAAGTTTTGCAAACGCTAGATCTTTTTCCAGTTTTCTTTTATCACTGCAATAGTAACTTAGAATACGATATTCTGTTTTCACATCTTTCATTGTTAGAATTTTTTTTATATTTAAAATCGTTTCAGTTATTTCCATAAAACTATTGACAAAAATAATATAATCTCTTTTCTGTCTTTGAAAATACTGTATCGTTTGCATTTCATTTATTTTTACAAACTATACATAGATTCCAAGTGTAGTTTTGTATCATTCTCCAAACCCTAGGTTTTATTCCCAAAACTCTTACAAACATTCAAAGATTGACAAAACCAAATCACCTTTCGTATTCAAAGGTTTCCAGAACGAAAATAAATTCTTGCAAAACAACGAAATGCTACAGTGGGCTTAGCCCGTCACTTATCTTCACTTATCAAAAACAAAACAAAACAAAAAAACTACTCTAACATTTCATAAATCACTTAGACTCTCAACCCTAATGTTTCGCACACAGTTGCAGGTACGACAGACATTTCTTTGTATGCTTAGAAAACGAAAACATCTTAGCATCAGAGAAAATAACATTCTATCGTTGCCGAGAAACCGAGATACATCAACAAGCTATATGAGCTTCGGCTCATTACATTTCACTTAAACATAACCCAACAGGTTGTTTCAAAACATTACTTTTTCCATTTCAAAAGAAGATACCAGCGTTTCTTAGGAAACAAATGCACACCATGATTTTCAAATCAAGTGAACAGGGTTAATACCCTTTCTTCACTTTAAAAAAAAAAAGTTCGAAAAACCCTGAGGGTCAACGAAAACAAGTAGCCATGAAAAATATTAACCGGACGAGGGTTTCACCCTTATACTCCAACACAGAAAGATCATTTTGAAACTCTACTTTCGTCGAATTCCGAACAATGATGGAACCTCGTTCCTCATTGTATTAGAAAACACAACCAGGTTGATAGGCATCTATAGGGTTTTAGACCCAAAGCTTACCCGACAATGGAGGCCTGTGACCCTATCCAAAACCATGCACCAAGTCGACTTCAGAACCAGCACCTGCAACACAATTGTTTTTTCCAAAAGTTAGACCGAGAAATAGTTTTTAATTCTTTCAGAGTTGTGTTACAAATTCGAAAGGTATCAACAAAATCTTACCTACAGCAGTGGCCGAGCTCTATGCTCCTTTCTTCATTGACGAACTCCACGGTGGTTAAGAGCCGAGAAGCTTCTCAAACAGAAGTGTTATCTCCACAAACAAAAACCAGTGAAATGTACAGAGTTTCCCTTTCGAAAGATATTGAAATTTTATACAGCCTGTGGCAAGAATTACTAAACAAAATCCTACAAACTTAACCTCAACGACGATGCAATACCTAACGCATTAACCTATCACCTGCCATGGTAGAGGAGCCAACCTGCAACCACCCTCTTAATCTATAGGTTGCGAGGTCGAACCCTCTCGCCTTCAACCCTATTTTTCGGTAGCCTCTCGGCCCTCACGACCGAAACAATAGCAAAACAATAATCACATTTCAACTCTTTACACAATGCAACGTAGGGTTAGATACAACGATCAGGATCATTGTGGATCAATGACTGTAAGTTTTCCAGTGATTAATGCATTGGAGTAAACAACATTCACATTAATTACTTATTCATTACCATAGCATGACGGTGCTGACGCTTGCATATAGTGGACAGTAGACGACCAGCTCAGAGGATTTAACAACGGAGAAGTTTACCTATCATACTGTACAGTCACCTTTTGCATCGAGGTTACATTACGTGGAAGGGTGTTAAGCCTCGTCACCATAAATCGTATAATTGGCCATTAATACAGGCCTGCAACACAAACACCAACGCCGGCTCATAACACATGCCAGCGACCAACCTGTCCACCATCAAGTTATTGCATGTCAGTACCATTTATTGCATCAGTGTGATTTTTCAAACATATGAATTACAATTTTAAAAAACGTAAATTCCATTATTTGAAATATTTTGCAATGGTTATATTATAGCCCAAGTTTCGTTGTTTTTAAAATTATGTAATGTGTTGACATTAATCCAAAATTGGTATGGTCTCACAATTGTACCCACGACACATTTGTTTGGGTTATGTTTTATATATATAGGTCAATATTTATTTTGTATTTCAATTTTCTACCCATATTTATTATAATTTCCTATTGTTGCAGCAGTAGTTGTATTGTAAACCTTAATATAATGACTCCAAATGATAAAAGTTAGCATTAAAACTATTCAATGCTATGTACTTTTGCAACTATTCATGTGATACGACGGAGTTGTACTACATTGATACTACCATAATAATGACGACAACTAAACCAGCTATTACAACGACAATTGCAGTGACGATAATACCAACTCGATGTATCTTAATAGTTAACTTTGTTTGATTATTACTCAGCTATAAGACAAACCTTGGAAAACAAAATTGTAAGCATGCAAATCATACCTGTATGCTTTTGTAAGTTGCAACAGTCTCTAAACACTCTATTTTATTTACGACAATGATTTTGAACTTTACACGTACTTGAATTTACGCAATCATGAAACTTCTTACCTATTGTCTGCACATAGTAATAGGTTCAATGCTTTAGCGTTGAAGCTAAGTAAGCTCTAGGGTCCCTCGTAGGACACCCTTGAACATCAAAAAGCAAACTGTCAGTATCATCTCAAAAGAAAAAGTATCATATCATATTTCTTACATGTCAGCATATTTATTACTTTAATCACGCTTATCGTTTGTGTGTTAAGGTTGTCATTATTACTATGCTGCTAATGCAAAAAAACACAAAAAAAACAAAAAATTAATTTATGTTTAGAACTTAACGACCTCATTATCATTTCTGTTGTACTTAACAATTATTATTTCTGCAATTATATCTTTTTATACTTAAAATATCTTTTTCAAAAATTTTAAATTTTTCATAAAAATCAGGATGTTACACTGAAAAAGGTCCAAGAACACGCAGCAGAAAATTTTATACAGCAGAAAATTGTACTGATTTGAAATTTTAATTATTATGTTATACAGAAATTATTTTCAGTTACAGGTATGGAGAACTCAGCTGAACATTTAAGCGACAGATTTCATCCAAACAGTCACAGTTCGGGACAACACTATGTAGAGGAAGGTCACAGGGAACTTAATAATAGTTCGTCAGAACTGTTACGTGCTTTCCATGAATTAAAGGCAGAAATCGAATCCGTAAAACAAGATAATGAAAGAATTCTGTAGGCACAAGAACAATTAAATCAAGTGTTGTTTGAATAGTGCCCGACTGAGGAGCAGGAAAGAGATAAAAAAGACATCTCCAAAGTTGAGGATCTGCCTCATGTTAATAAAAATCAGAACATGAAAAACAGAGAGGGGAAATATAGCTCAACCTCATCAGGAGATGCTATGGAAGTACGCAAAAGGAAACGTAACTACACTTGTGATAGCATTGAAGGATATTCCAAACCCAAAAGGAAAAATCATAAGGAATATGAGCATATTTCTGGAGAATTCAAGAAGATAAGACCTCCAACTTTCAATGGAGAAACTGAGAAAGGCGAGACAGCCGAAGCTTGGCTATCTGGCATGAAGAAATACTTCCAGATCTATAACTATTCAGAGTTCTTGAAGGCAAAAATGGCTATATATAACTTGACCGAAAAAGCGGATATTTAGTGGCAAGACATTAAAAGGGTAAAAGGCATAAAAGATAAAGATGTAAGCTGGAGTGCTTTTAAACGATATTTTAAAAAGAAGTATCTATCTGAACAGTACTATGAAAAAAAATCAAAGGAGTTCTACGATTTAAAGCTGGGAGGTATGAACATGAAGGAAATGAACAGTAAGTTTCTAAACTTTCTAAACTTACTAAGATATGTACCATACCTCATAGAAGAGAAACCAAAAATTCAAAGGAACTTGAGTTGTTTACCTTTCAATATTAAGAACAGAATTGAGTACGACTTTTTTAAAACCTTGGAAGAGGCCATGAGAAAGGCAGTTTTCTGTTATGACACAAATCGGAAAAGAGAAGGAATGTCAAACTAGAAAAATCATAAGCGCAACAATTTTGAACAGAAAAAGAAAAATTTAAGATTTAGTGGAAATTCCGGGTTCCAAAGGAAGAATTTTCATAATCGTAATTTCCAAGGGAATAATTCCAGAAACAATTCACAGCAGAATTCTACAGCACCCAGAAATGCACCTAATAATACTAGAACCAGTGAGCCAAAGGCACCTATTAAATGTTTTGAATGTCAAGGACCCCATTACGCATCAGAATGTCCCTTGAGGAAGCGGAAAGCAAATAACATCAACTCTATTCATACTGAACCTACTGTTGGAGACGTGGCGAGGGAGATGCCCAGAATTAACGCAGCACTTGACAACAGGCAAGTAGATCATCAAATCTCTATGGTGGAGATTGAAGGTATGATACAAAATCATCCTATTACTATTTTAATTGACCCAGGTGCTAGCTTAAGTTATATATCACCAAACATTGTGGAAAATCTTAAATTGAAAACTGAAAAGTTTAGTAAATCTTGGATAGTTAGACTAGCAATAGAAAACTGTGTTTTGTCCATGAATCATTTACAAACACAAATCAAGTTGAATATTCTACCTTTAGGTTCTTATGATATTATAGTTGGGATGGACTGGTTAGAAGCCCATCATGTCATTCTGGACTGTTACGGAAAAAGTTTTACATGTTTAAATGACGAAAGGAAAACTGTAGAAATAAAAGGCATCCCAAGGAAGGTAACCCTTAGGCAGATTTCAACCATGCAAGTTAAGAGGGAAGTTAGGAAAGGATGCTAGTTGTTTGCAGTAAACGTGGTAAATGATGAGTTTATGGATAAAGAGGACAAACTGAAATTAGAGGACATACCTGTCCTAAAATATTTTAAGGATGTATTTCCTGATGAGATTCCAGGATTACCTCCTAAAAGAGATTTAGATTTTAGCATCGAGTTAATACCAGGAGCAGTACCAAATTCTAAAGCTCCATACAGAATGAACATAATGGAGTTAAACGAATTAAAATCACAGTTGAAGGAACTAATTGATAAGAATTATATAAGACCCAACGTGTCTCCTTGGGGAGCACCTGTCATCTTTGTTAAGAAGAAAGATGGAACCTTAAGACTGTGCATAGATTATCGCCATCTTAATAAGATTACAATCAAGAATAGATATCCATTGCCCCGCATAGACAATCTATTCGATCAGCTGCACGGAGCAACTATATTTTCAAAGATTGATATAATATCAGGATACCATCAAGTATGGTTTAAGGACGAAGATATTTTCAAGACAGCTTTCCGAACTCGGTATGGAAATTACGAGTTTGTAGTCATGTCGTTTGTCTTACTAATGCCCCGACTGTATTTATGTGTCTGATGAATAATATTCTACATAAATACTTAGATAAGTTTGTTGTTGTATTTATAGACGATAGTTTAGTGTATTCAAAAGGTAAAGAAGAGCATGATGAACATTTACGGATTATCTTGCAAGTTCTAAGAGATCATCAACTATACGCCAAGTTTAGTAAGTGTGACTTCCACAAAGACAAAATTCAGTACCTAGGACACATAATTTCGGCAGAAGGAATCTCGGTTGACCCTGACAAGATAAGGGCCATTAATGACTGGTCGGTTCCTAAATATGTGTCGGATGTAAGATCATTTATGGGCATTACTGGGTATTACAGAAAGTTTATAGAAAAATTTTCAAAAATTTCCAACCCCATAACTTCCTTGCAGAAGAAAGGGAAGAAATTTGTGTGGGATCAGAAATGTTCTGACAGTTTTAAGAAATTAAAGGAATTATTGACGACAACACCTATCTTGAGGATAATAGACCCCAACAAGGATTTTATAGTTTGTACAGATGCATGCAATGATGGACTCGGTGGAGTCCTGACACAGGAAGGGCATGCGGTGGCATATGAATCTAGAAAGATGAAAGTACATGAAAAGAATTACTCTACCTATGATTTAGAGTTATTGGCAGTTATTCATGCCTTGAAAATATGGCGTCACCACCTTATTGGCAGAAAATTTACATTATTGACAGATAACATGGGTCTAAAATATTTATTAGATCAGACAAACCTGAACGCTAGACAAGCTAGATGGTTGACGTTCTTAAGTGAGTATGATTTCGAAATTCAGCATATTAAAGGGAAGGAGAACAAGGTTGCAGATGCCTTGAGTCGTAAGGAAAAACTGTATTTTATTTCAGCAATCATTACTTATTCAACTGATTTGGAAAATCATATTCTTGAAAAGAGTGAAACAGATGAAGAATACAGAAAAATGAAGGAAATGACAGCAAACAACAGTTCTGAAAATTGTATGGCAGATTACAGCATGAAGGAAAACGGTTTATTACTGTATAAAAACAGATTGTATGTACCAGACATACCAGAAATAAAATTTCTGATATTAAATGAGATGCATAAAAGTCATTATTCTGGTCATCCAGGTTATCAAAAGACCATTACTATGCTAAGAAAAGAATACTATTGGCCCATAATGAAGGATGAAGTAGTAGAGTACATAGCTAAATGTTTGGACTGTCAAAAGGTGAAGGCTGAACACCAACATCCTGCTGGATTGTTGCAACCGTTACCGATACCAAGTTGGAAATGGGAAGTAATCAGCATAGATTTTATTACTGGATTACCTAAAAATCAGAAACAACATGATTCTATCATGGTGGTAGTGGACAAACTCAGCAAAGCAACACATTTTATACCAATGAAGACCACACATAAAGCACCAGACATTGTAGAAATATTTATGAAACAAATTTTTCGACTACATGGGATACCGAAAGTAATAATTTCAGATCGTGACTCTAAATTTACCGGAAACTTTTGGAGGTCACTGTTTAAGGGGTTGAATACAACTTTAAATTTCAGTACAACATTTCATCCACAAACGGATGGACAGACAGAAAGGGTAAATCAAGTTTTAGAAGATTTATTAAGAATGTATGCTAAGGATCAGCCTGGTAAGTGGGAAGACTACTTGCACTTAGCAGAATTTGCTTATAATAATCATTATCATGCATCGGCCAGACTTAGTCCTTTTGAAATTCTTTATGGTAGGAAATGTGATACAGCTGTTTCGTGGAATGATCCGGTAAATAGAGTTGTTTTAGGACCTGAATTATTGCAGGAGTTAGAACTAATTGTGAAACAGGTGCAAAAACATTTAAAAGCTGCCCAAGCTAGGAAAAAGAGTCAAGCATATTCAAAAAGAACTCATAAAGAGTTCCAGGTTGGTGAACATGTATTCCTCAAGGTAAGACCGAAAAAGAGTTCACTGAAATTGGGGAGCTGTGCCAAGTTGGCACCCAGGTACTGTGGTCCTTTTGAAATATTGTCTAAGGTTGGAGTAGTGGCATACCAACTGGCTTTGCCACCTAACTTAAAAATACATAATGTTTTTCATATATCATTTTTAAAGAAATATGTGCATGATACTACTCATATTGTAAACTGGAATGATGTATAGGTGGGACAAGACAAAGATTTTTCGGTGGAACCAGAATATATCCTCGGAAGGAGGGAAAATATTCTCCAGAATCGCACCATCGGGCAAGTGAAGGTGCAATGGAAGCACCTCATCCCAGAAGAGGCAACCTGGGAGTTGTAGAGTAGCATGCAGGAAGCATACCCAACTCTGTTTCAGGAACACTCAAGGAGTGATTAACCAACATCGAGGATGATGTTGAGACTTAAGGGGGGGTGTATGTCACCTACCCAAATTTCTGAAAATTATTATTTTATTGCAAAATACTTTATGTTAAATTTAATTACAAAGTTTTGTAATTATGATCAATTCTGATCAAGGATGAATGTAATTACTGATTATTATTATTTAAATAAATTAATTAGGAGACAAACACCCAAGGGGACTTTTAAATGAGTGTTCACTGACCCACTAGGAGGAATGGAAGTTGTTGGAAGGTATGGGACAGATGGCAGCAATTGCATCACACCACTAGTTGTTGGTTATGGGACAACTACCCCTAAAAATGTGGCATTATCCCCCAGGTGGAGGGAGTGAGCAGGAAGCTCATTTAATGACCCAGTAACATCTGAAAAGGCCTAGGTAGCCTACATATGGCAAATTTGAATTGAGCAGGCAGCTCTTACACTATATTTCTGCATAATATTTTCCTCATGTGCATCAGGTGATCACTAAGAGATTTGAATAGGGAGGCTAGTGGTGATTGCAAAGCATAAGTCTGCAAATTATTTTGTTAAGAAGAACTAGAGGTGCTGAAGCAGATCCATTGGACTGCAAGCTATTGAAGATTCAGAAGTTATTTGCTAATGCAAGAACTAGAGATCCTATATTCCTAAGTTTCTTCCTCCTAGTGGTTCAGTGAACAAGCTCGGGGGTCCTAAGGAAAGTACTTGACTGCTTTCAGGAATTGGTTGGGTGGAACAGTCTTCTTGGGCTGTTTGTTTCCCTACAGAATTATTCCAGGTTCCATTGTTTTCTATTTTATTTTTCATTTCTTAACTCTGTTTAGTAAAAGATTTGTTAATCTCTGTTTGAAGAATAATTGAGCTCTGATTTGTTTAAAAGTCTGCATGTAATAGTTTTCAATGATGATTTGAATTGATAAACCATTATCTACATTTTTCCACATGCTGTTTTTAAGCATCGTACTCTAGTATAGATAAGCAAATTAAGAATAGATGAGAAGATAGGCACAGTGCCATTGATTCGAAAAATAAGTATAGAGATTGATTTATGTTTTCATCATTCTGCCCTATATTTATTAGTAGTAGAAATGACTGTATAATATTTAGAATATCATAAATTACTGCATTGTTTCATAGAATATAAGTATTGTTTATCTTATCTGTACATATATATTATAGTTTGTTATTTTATTAATTTATGTAGTAATCAAATGTAAATAGGAAAATGATATTTATATCATAGCTTCAAAATAAACAATAGTATTATCATTCTTATACTGTAGAATGCTTCATCCATAATCATCTCAGCATCATCATAAAAACAGTAAACAGAAGTTTTGCAAACCCTAGATCTTTTTCCAGTTTTCCTTTATCATTGCAATAGTAACTTAGAATACGATATTCTGTTTTCACATCTTTCATTGTTAGAATTTTTTTTATATTTAAAATCGTGTCAGTGATTTCCAGAAAACTATTGACAAAAATAATATAATCTCTTTTCTGTCTTCGAAAATACTGTATCGTTTGCATTTCATTTATTTTTACAAACTTTACATAGATTCCAAGTGTAGTTTCGTATCATTATCCAAACCCTAGGTTTTATTCCCAAAACTCTTACAAACATTCAAAGATTGACAAAACCAAATCACCTTTCATATTCAAAAGTTTCCAGAATGAAAATAAATTCTTGCAAAACAACAAAATGCTACAGTGGGCTTAGCCCGTCACTTATCTTCACTTATCAAAAACAAAAACAAAAACAAAAACTACTCTAACATTTCATAAATCACTTAGACTCTCAACCCTAATATTTCGCACACAGTTGTAGGTACAACAGACATTTCTTTGTATGCTTAGAAAACGAAAACATTTTAGCATCAGAGAAAATAACATTCTATCATTTCCGAGAAACCAAGATACATCAACAAGCTAGATGAGCTTCGGCTCATTACATTTCACTTAAACATAACCCAACAGGTTTTTCGAACAGGTTGTTTCAAAACATTACTTTTTCCATTTCAAAAGAAGATACCAACGTTTCTCAGGAAACAAATGCACACCATGATTTTCAAATCAAGTGAACGGGGTTAATACCCTTGCTTCACTTTTAAAAAAAACGAGTTTGAAAAACCCTAAGGGTCAACAAAAACAAGTAGCCGTGAAAACTATTAACCAGACAAGGGTTTCACCCTTATACTCCAACACAGAAAGATCATTTTGAAACTCTACTTTCGCCGAACGTCGAACAGTGATGGAACCTCATTCCTCATTGTATTGGAAAACACAACCAATTTGATAGGCATCTACAGGGTTTTAGACCCGAAGCTTACCCAGCATTGGAGGCCTGTGACCTTATCCAAAACCGTGCACCAAGTTGACTTCAAAACCAGCACCTGCAACACAATTGTTTTTTCCAAAAGTTAGAACGAGAAATAGTTTTTAATTCTTTCATATTTGTGTTACAAATTCGAAAGGTATCAACAAAATCTTACCTACAGCAGTGGCTGAGCTCCGTGCTCCTTTATTCATTGACGAACTCCATGGTGGTTAAGAGACGAGAAGCTTCTCAAAAAGAAGTGTTTTCTCCACAAACAAAAACCAGCGAAATGTACAGAGTTTCCCTTTCGAAAGATACTGAAATTTTATACAGCCTATGGCAAGAATTACTAAACAGAATCCTACAAACTTAACCTCAAAGGCGATGCAAAACATAACGCATTAACCTATCACTTGCCATGGCAGAGGAGCCAACCTGCAACCACCCTCTTAATCTATAGGTTGCGAGGTCAAACCCTCTCGCCTTCAACCCTAGTTTTCGGTAGCCTGTCGACCCTCACGACCAAAACAATAGAAAAACAGTAATCACATTTCAACTCTTTACATAACGCAACGTAGGTTTAGATCCAACGATCAGGATCATTGTGGATCAACGACTGTAAGTTTTCCAGCGATTAATGCATTGGAGTAAACAACATTCACATTAATTACTTATTCATTACCATAGCACGACAGTGCTAACGCTTGCATATGGTGGACAATAGATGACCAGCTCAGAGGATTTAACAATGGAGAAGTTTACCTATCATCTTGCACAGTCACCTTTTGCACCGAGGTTACATTACGTGGAAGGGTGTTAAGCCTCGTCACCATAACTCATATAATTGGCCAGTAATACAGGCCTGCAACACAAACACCAACGTCGGCTCGTAACACATGCCAACGACCAACCTGTCCACCATCAAGTTATTGCATGTCAGTACCATTTATTGCATCGACGTGATTTTTCAAACATATTAATTACAATTTTAAAAAACGTAAATTCTATTATTTGAAATATTTTGCAATCATTATATTATAGCCCAAGTTTCATTGTTTTAAACATTATGTAATGTGTTGACATTAATCCAAAATTGGTATGGTCTCACAATTGTACCCACGACACATTTGTTTGTGTTATGTTTTATATATATAGGTCAATATTTATTTTGTATTTCGATTTTCTACCCATATTTATTATAATTTCCTATTGTTGCAGCAGTAGTTGTATTGTAAACCTTTATATAATGATTCCAAATGATAAAAGTTAGCATTAAAACTATTCAATGCTATGTACCTTTGCAACTATTCATGTGATACGACAGAGTCGTACTACATTGATACTACCATAATAATTATGACAACTAAACCAGCTATTACAACGACAATTGCAGTGACGATAATACCAACTCGATGTATCTTAATAGTTAACTTTGTTTGATTATTACTCAGTTGTAAGACAAACCTTGGAAAACAGAATTGTAAGCATGGAAATCATACCTGTATGCTTTTGTAAGTTGCAACAGTCTCTAAACACTCTATTTTATTTACGACAATGATTTTGAACTTTACACGTACTTTAATTTACGTAATCACGAAACTACTTACCTGTTGTCTGCACATAGTAACAGGTTCAATGCTTTAACGTTGAAGCTAAGTAAGCTCCGGGGTCCCTCGTAGGACACCCTTGGACATCAAAAAGCAATCTGTCAGTATCATCTCAAAAGAAAAAGTATCATATCATATTTCTTACCTGTCAGCATATTTATTACTTTAATCACGCGTATCGTTTGTGTGTTAAGGTTGTCATTATTACTATGCTGCTAATGCAAAAAACAAAAAATTAATTTATGTTTAGAACTTAACGACCTCATTAGCATTTATGTTGTACTTAAGAATTATTATTTCCGCAATTATATCTTTTTATAGTTAAAATATCTTTTTCAACAATTTTAAATTTTTCATAAAAATCGGGATGTTACATGAAATCTCTGCAACATTCTCACATTCAACTCTATATATATTTACAACACACATAGGCCAAAAATATTGTTCAAAGCTTTATTCATCTCATCAAAAATTTACATAGACAAGAGTAGATATGGAGAACATGAAGGAAACAAGTTACAGAAGAACTCTCTGCGCAACTCTGTAGTCTTAATCTTAGGAAATATGTTACATACAAAAGAAAATCTAACTGACTCAACAATCCCGAGAGCATCTCTCAAAATTGCTAACCCTTTACAATTTAATTCGAGTTACATTATATACACTTGGAGAGTAACTGAATTTTGTTTGACTCTAATTGATTTGTAACAAACTTTAATTTGTCACTTGTTACATTTCACTTTTACACTCTGCTTTTGATAGCCTTTGATTTTAACTTTTCTTCTTAGTCATGCCTTTATTCTTGCCTTTATTTGGTGATGCTTTTCCGCTCATGTAGAATTGAGGTTGCACATTTAGTTGACTGGGTGGTATACCTTCCCGGTTCATCATTTGGTGCATCATCTGAACATTTATCTATCTTCACAGTGGCATAAATTCCAAAGGGGTTGGATAACCTGGCACTTGTGGAGCTGGCTGGCCTGTTAATTATCCCTGCATTGAGATGAAATTCTTCCTTGTGCTCTTGCTTTGAGGTGGCAGTGCTATATTATGATATTTGATCACTTGTTGCCATTATTTTCCCATAGGAATGCAATGTTCTTTAAAATATTGTAGTGTTATTTCAGCCTCTGAATGCTTCTCATATGAGAATGGCTCCAAATATTTGAACAAGCTCCTTAGTCTAATCCAGATCTGAAATTCAAGCCTCAACCTGTCTACCATATGATATCCACTTATTATTCCTTCCAATGTATAATCCTGAGGAATCTCATTTCTTTTCTTATTCAACTTGTTTGATACTCTTCCTTGGAATAGAAGTCTCCATTCCATCCCATGGAGGTGGTAGTCCCAATTTTATGACCCCATTGAACATGCTTTTGAATGAAGAGATATCATCTGCTAGGTAATCTATGTTATTTTGTGTCCTTTTTAGCAGGGTTTGCTTCAACACCATATGTCTATCTATCTTGATAATTTGGGTTCTATTTTTTAGCTGCATATCTTCTAGCTGCTTTCTACTCCTACTAGTCAAATAATCAATGGTTTCCTGAGCCTGCTTTGTAATTTCACCCAATGTGGTTGCTACTTTTTTGGATTCTTCTTGGAATGACTTGTATGTCTCTATCTCATCTTGATATAGCTCAAAAAATTCCCACTTGCTCAAAATTAGGTGGGATATCTTATCCCACATCAGTGCTTTATTTGTTCTCTGATTAATTATTCTCCTTTAATATCCATGTTTAGCTTGGTTATCTGGATTTTAAGCTCAATAGTTTCCCTTTCTAAATCATAAATGACATCTTCTCTTTTAGTAATATCACCTTCAAGCTCAACAATTCTTTCATTCTTTTGGTTGATTTCATCTTCCAACTCTTTAATTATGTTGTCTTTATCCTCTTCTATTGGAGTTGGTTGTTGATCCACACTGTCTTCTTTTGTCAAGTATACATCTATCACTTCTCTTTCTGATGGTTGATTCTCAACATCTTTAGTACCATGCTCCAACTCTGAAGTAATTTGTTCTTTCCCTTGTTCTTCTAGAGCTAGTGTCTAAATGGAGGGAATAGGACTGATAGTTGTACCCTTCAATTTTAGAGATGATATTTGAATTAAAAAATCGTTTATCTTCTTTTTCTCTGCTATATTTTTATATTGGACCATGCTTGCATAAATCTACTCCTTTTCTTGCTCAACTTGCTTAAGCTCTGCAGTTTGAATTGGATGGGCAGCAGATATCTTCAATTGATTCTTTAAATTGGCTATACCATTGTCTTTTTCAGTAATCAAATATCTGACTTGAGATATATCTAATGGATTTGACCCTAGGGCTATTATTTTTTCTTCAATATCTTTTATTATGACCTGTTTAGCTCTTGTAGTCCACTTCTTAGTCTTCCATAACTCCTCAAATTTACTCAATGAAGAACTTAATTTCCTTTTTTTTTGGTTGAATTTACTACCTCAACACATATCATAGATTCATATCACTTGCATGTTTATAGAAATGCATTTTATCTAGACTTCCAAACTAACCGAAGTCTATGGTACGCTCCTCTGCTTTCCAATAGTTGAGGTTAGTAGGCCTGGGTACTTTAGGTTCCACTACATAATATCTGAAATTATTTTCAACATGATTTGCTATTGTGATGAGCCTCTTCTCTAGACTGGGTAGCTGTAGCCTGCTTTCATTAACTACTCGGGTTCCCATCTTCATTATGCCTTTGTATATTGTTCCCATATCAATCTGATCTAGCACAGGGAATGTTCTAGTTTATGGTCTCAAACATTGAGGCATTGTGAATTCTAAAGATGAATATTTAGTAATCCTAGTTGGTGGTCCTCCTAGAGCTGATGGTTATGGAATTAGCTCATTTATCTCCCTTGGGACTTCTACTTTTGCATCCTTTTGAACTAAATATTATTCTACCTCCTGAGCTTTTGTCCTGCCTTTCTTAGTTTGAGGACCTTGGTCAGGTTGGTCTATATCCATGTCCTCTTCTCCTCTTTTCTAACCAGCTAGTTGATATGTTATAGCCTGCTCTTTTAAGGTATTCTAGGATTCTTGAACTTCTTCTCAGCTCTCCTTATTAGCTATGCTTTCCTAATCTATCATGGGCACATAGTCATAAGTTGAATTTTTGTTGGCCACCCTTTGGTTAGATATAACCTTATGGGGATCATAGGGTCCCACCTCATATTTCTCTATGTTCAACTACTTCAAGAATTCTACTATGTATAGTAAAGCATTCAATGCTCTCAACTGGAATGGCCCTACTTCCTTTAGTAGATGGAAGGTTCTATGTTTCCTAAAGTTTCAGAAATGAAGCTCATCAAATAGAAATATCTACCTAATGTATTCCATGCCCAATATTGCCATTGCGAGGAAGGTGGGAAGCTTGTATGGTTCTCCCTCAAAAACCATATATTCTAATTACTATGTGATCTTTGTATAAAAACTAGTCTCCCACTTTGGTATCAGGTCCGAATTGCAGCAATTCTTTACCTTCTTTGATCATTCTAGCAGGGTCAATACCATGTATCAAAATATATCCTCCTTTCATCACCCTGTCAAAGAATTCTATCAAGTTTGATGTCATGCCCCCTCCATCATACTAGTGCAATGGAGAGAACACAATGCTAAGGCTAGGCATCTAGCCTCATGATTAAGAAAACCCGTTGAATATAAAAAGAGACATATGCAGATGTATATATATGCAAGAAACGCAGCAGAAGTAAATTCTATTACACGTCTAGTATACATTCAAGATATTCATGATAGTCATCAAATAAATACATTGCAGAATTAACACAAGAGAGTACTTGCCTTAAAACAAAGTAGTCCCGAGCAACTGGCTATGCAACTGCAACGTTCCACCCAACCATAGGCCAGTTGTGCTCATCAATCTCTCAACACAACTACCACCCCCGAGTTGGGCATGATTTATACAAGGAAAAAGGAAACAACAGACTCACACATAGACAAATATACACCAAAATCAGCCAAGCCAATCTACAATTGGGTTTATCAGGCTGTTAAGGCAATGGAAAGGAAGAATTGCTAAGCTAGTGAGCTCAACCACAGAGCTATGGATACCTCTACAAGATCTATCCAGCTTGGTTCCCCACAATGCCTACATACCCGACACAAGGAAGTATTCCCTTCACTACTACACAGTCCCTTAGGCCATACCTTCCAATCCAATATTGTTCAAGGTGTGCATAGAAGAGTAGCCAGCCCTTTTGATCTTCTTGAGAGGTTACCTTCCTCACTAGGTTTATCAAGCCAATTTTGGTCTGCTTCCACTCCTAATTTCTTGCTCACAAGTTCAAACCAAAACAGGCATGCACATAATAGCAAAATTACAAGTTCTAGGCATGAAGAGAAACGTTTTAACAGTGGGATGCCCAAAATGGGTTTCCATTAGTTTCAGAAAAACGTGGGTGTTACACCCAAAATCTACTCATCATAAGATTCAGTGTATACACCCCTGAAGATACCTGGACTAAGTAATCATCTGGGGAGGATTTGTACCCAATTGTACTAGGTTTTGAAGGGTCGTCGCAGGTTGCACACTAGCAACATGCGACGTCGCATCTTTCTCCACTACAGGGTGTGACGAGGTCAGTTAATGGGAAAAAATAGCTTATTCGAGATCCTTCTCGAAACTTTCTCATTGAGGGGCTTATCCCTAACCTCTAGGGGAGCTGGTACTCGACTCCTAACTCTTTGGGAGGATCCCCTATCTCTCTCCTACCATCTCTCAACCTATCCTATCCATACCCTATCCATTTAGTCCTATATAAGTGAAGCTCACTCCCATCCCAAAGGGAGGAAGACTATGGTATCTACATGCTGGTGAAATCTCTCTTAGAACATCTCCACTCACCTATTCGAGAGATCATACTTCCTTGGAAGGATATGGCAATCGGATTTGACGGAGAAGGGCTACAACGTTAAGCCTTGGTTGTGGTTCTATATCTCTATCATGTACTCCTCTATTTGCATTTATACAAATGCTTTCCACCAATATTGTTCATGTGTGCAATTATATTGAGTAGTTTACCTGCTTAACTGTTTACTTAGATTGCTTATTGTATAGATGTATTTTACTGGTTTCTCTTGTTTCTTGTCTTGACAGGTCTTGCAGCTTGGATCTAACGACCATGGGACGTGGATCAACATTCAGGAGAAAGGATTGCGTAGTGAAAAAGATAAGACATCTAGTACTTGATCCTTAAGTAGATCTAGGAAATGCACTTGTAGTATGTTCTATTTGTTCTAGACTCACTTTGAGCTAGGGATATCATGCTCGCGTCCACTCGAGTGAATTTTCCGATAACAAATCTGGTGACCATAGTGGGGAGTATAGAGTTTGGTCAGTAGTTGTCAATTTGAGAGTCATTTTCAGTTGATTGCTTGACACAAGCCTTTTATTTTTTTCCGTTTACTTCTTGGAGTTGATTTCACTATCAGATATTCACATTGAAGACTCTGATCTAATTCCTCTGAGTTTATACAACTCATTCCCAAACTATTTCATGGCTCATTGCTGAGAGATATGATTCATTTTTTAATCTAGACTTCGCCTGTCACACCTGGGCAGTGGAAACAGAGCGACACTGTGTCATTCTGAGTCTTTTTTCTTTACCTATTGACTACTCGTCGCACTTCCTGTGTAGGTAGACTGTGACGTCACACTGTGTACAAGAATAGAGTGCGCCAATTTGTCAAATTTTGGCATGCAGGAATCCCTTCTCTGTTGGACAGTCTGGACTTTGGTGTGCTATATGAACTCTCTCTGTGCTGCAAAATCCAGCCAGGGACTCCATTTATGATTTGTGTTTTGAGTGTTTGGTTTTGTTTGGATTGATTTTGGGTTCCATTTTGGACAAGCTTGAAGACCGGTAGTGGTGGATACTCTTGTCTCCTCCACCTTCATCCGTTCACCCTTGCATTCCCTTCTTTCTATCCCTGATATGATCAGTACATTAGATCAGCTTCCAAACCTCATTTACATTTGTTTTGAGCTTTGCTTGCTTAGTTTGCTTGCTGCTGCTTGATTTTGAGTTAAGTGTGTCTTTCAGCTTGATTGAGTGTTTGTCTTTTCTCTAGTCTTCTGAATGAATTAGTGCTGCAAGTAGTGTTTTATTTTTAGTCATTTAGATCTGAAAGATCAGTTGTTATCAAGCTTACTCTTTGATGCATCCATTGAAAAGTTAAAAAGTACTTATTTCCCATCATTTCTTGAATGTTATTGAAGAAAATTGTTGTGCATTGGAAAATTCTCGTTTATGTTTTGGAAAAGTTGAATGAATGTATGATCTAGTGTGTTTTTCTTGAATTATGAATCGCTCATTTTCTTCAAAGGCTCAAAGCACGCTTCGATTTTTGCAAAATTGATTCCATGCTAAGGAAATATAGACACATTTTTAATTTTTGTTGCCTTTAGATCAGTGAAAGTGAAATTGAAAAACTTGCATATTCCATTTCAGAATCCTCTCTTTTCATTACCTAGTGTCATTTTGATTTGAAAAGAAAAAGGAAAAGAAAAAATGCTTTGATTTGGATAGTAGTGTTGTGATTTTTTGTGTTTCGTCGAAAAGGAAAAGAATACTTTCATTGTCAAATTTGTTTGAATTGGGATTGTGTTGCATTGAGTTTATTTTGGCAATACTATTGGAAAAAGATTTCTCCTTCCCATAGCTAGAATTCATTGAAAGAAAATAATATTTCGTGCATGTAGCCAGGGCTTGCATTATGCTTCCGATTATGTACTCACCTCATGCATTCACCTAACCGTCCAAGATAAAATTAACGGTAGAACAAGGTAAAATTTTTAGCAACTTGTGTGTAAGTTAGAGACGTGTTCCGGCGTCGTTAAGCGTGGAAGTTGTCGTTATTTGCTAGCACTATATCCCGGAGGTATTGTAGTCTTCCACGTACTTATCGATATATTGTGCTCCTTCACGTACCCACCAAGTATCATAATCCATACTTGGTGTATATCGAAGGGTGTATCACGTACTCGGTAGTATATCAGAAGGTCTCTTTCCAAACGGTTGTGCATTAGACAGCACCACTACAGATTTGAAATCCGACGTACCTTCCGTATATCGGGAGACACCACTAGGATTCCTAAAACCAACTGAGTTAACCATTTGGTCATCTTGGCAAAGCAATACACCGAGAAAAGCACTCGGGGATATTAGCACACACGTACTGTCCAGGTAATCGGGTATGCAGACAAGGGTACGATCCCAATCCTCCTTGTCGCCTCATATTGTTGGACCCTGCAGTATATCGCAGTTTGCAATGCCTTGATAATCCTGTGAGGTTCTAGACATTTGAATCCACTCTGTCACATAAGTTTGCTTGTTGCCTTAGTTTGAGTAGTTTTTATGGACTGCTTTTCTTTTAGCATACCCTTAGGAGAAATGTTGTTTCAGCCATCCTGGCCGATCATCCTGACACTCTGGTGGATTTTCCCTAGAGAAGGTCTCGTAGGATCTTAAACTTATCACCTGAATATCCCCTTAATCCGGAGGTTATTTCGAGGGTAAGAATGGATTAGTGTAACGCGGTCGTATTTATTGAAGCGAAAAACCCCACTTTGAATGTTGTAGGACTTTTGTTTCCACAAACTCCTCCAGATTCACTTGCCTCTCATCCCCCGCCGGATGAAGGAGAAAAAACCCCTGCTTCACAAGACCTTTCTCCCGTCATCCCAGGAGAACTTGGATCGTTGGAATGGATAAACCAACCCTAGGATGACCCTACAACAGCTGTTGGTCCTTCACCAACTTATTGGACATCTTCTACAGGCCACCCAGTGGCTCATTTTTCCATCTCATCCTCACCCAGTGGGACTACTCCGGATGACACTTTAGCCTACTTTTGTGACCAATTAGCTCGCTTTCGTTCGATGGCTGAAGAGTGTCGACATTCAAGTCTCCAACGAATGGTTCAAGACCCATCATTACCCTCTTACCAACCCATCCTGGTTCACCCGATATCCTTCGTATCACCTGAACCACCCCACCACGAGACCGCTAATAAGACTGGTCAACCCTCGCAAGAGTCCAGTCCTGCACCTCAAGTGAACCAACCGATGGAAGGAAAACAATCCAAAACACCTGTCAGTACCACGGTTACTTTACCAATTCCTCCTCCACCTTAGAATTCAAGGGGAGGGTATTCCATTCCCCCGAATTATCTTATTGGTAATGTTATTACTACAGTAGCTAGTCAACAACCTACATTGATTCAACCTTTGAATAGTGGTCAACCTGTTGTGGCTGGGGGAAACCCCGTTTCCTAACCAGAACGTAGGCAGAGGAATCCCCAATGGACCTTCCCAACCCGCTAGACCGTCCACCATGGGATTATCTCATGTTGGGGGGCCGGTAAATGTAACTCAACCCTCATGGAGTCAAGCGTATCCAGTTTCTGTTAACCCTTTTCTGGGCCAACCTAATCCCAGAAACGCACCATACGGGATACCTTATCCTGAGAATCCATACACTCTATGGGGGAAACAACCTGTGTTGCAACACGAACCCCAACCGACTATCCCTCAAGTACCACCAACCCGATCGGTCGTCCCCCACCTCCTACTGGAGGTGGCAGGCCCCCACCTAACATTAGTGGAGGCCCATTTCATTTTACCTACAACATCCCTCACCCTTGCGGTGGTGGATGGAATGGTTCACCAACCCCTCCCGCGGAGGCGGTGGTGGACCACCTTATCATGGTGGAGGAGGAAATTTCCCTTCGGGTGGCGGAGGTGGTCCACCACCCCCTCCAGGCGGAGGCGATGGAGGACCTAATTACTATGGTGGTGGCGGTGGTGGTGGAGACCCTCATCCCTTCAGCGGCGGAGGTGGTGGGGGCCCCCATCCTTCTGGCGGTGGAAGTGGTCCACCACCCCCTCCAGGCGAAAGTGGTGGTGGGCCACCTCATTACGGTTATGGACCCCCACCTCCTCCTGGTGGTGGCGGCGGACCTCCACCCCTTCCCGAAGGTCGAGGCAGACCCCCACCTTATTGGAATGGACCACCTTATGGTGGCGGACCTCCTTAGGGTTCGAGCAGCACACCCCCCTACAGCCAATTCCCTCCTGGTACACCTTACGGTCAGTACAGTCCTTATACGCCTTATCCGTATTATCAATACACCCAGCCTAATCCACAGCTGCCCTTCCTGGATACTTTGGACCTGCCTGACCTATCCCGTTTAACCAACGATCCTATTTACGATGGATCTAACTGGCCACCGATTTCGATGAAACTTCCATCTGATATCCCCAAGTTTGACGGCAAGTCGGGTGAAGACCCTAAAAAACACGTGATGACATACCACTTATGGTGTTCATCTAATTCCTTAATGGACGATTCAATTCGTCTTAGATTGTTTCAAAGGACTCTCACTGGTTCGGCTACCAAGTGGTACATTGAGTTTCCACCACACTCTTTCCCTGATTTTGGTTCTCTTGCCATGAACTTTTTGACACATTTCCAGCTGCCCATATGGTATGAGACTGGTACCGAGCTTTTAACCTCGCTCTGTCAGAATACCACCACTCACATTTCGGATCATATCCACGAGTGGAAAAGGAGACGACGTCTCAATAAATCTCCCATTCCAGATCAGCTCCTAGCAGACTGGTTCACAAAATCCCTCATCCCTACCATAGCAAGAGATGTTGCTATGTGAGGTGTTGTCACCGAAGAACAAGCCATCACGAGTGCCCATGTGCTTTACCTTGTCTACACTCAATCCGACACTTTTTTTGATATTCTTCCTGATGCACCCCATGATGTTAATGACCCTGCGAAACCACATAAGGGACTCCAAGCTGATGGAATCATTGGTTCCCTTAACACCCAGCCTGCTGCTAGCACTGTTGGATCATCCAACCCGACTCCGGCTGGCCACAGCACCGCCAACTCAACCGCTCCTGCTGTAACTAAAGAGGTGAATTCTGTCCAATCAGCTTCATCTCAGAAGTCTGGCAGTAAAAATAAGAACAAGGGGAAACCCAAAAAGTCTTCTGCCCAACAAGAACAAAAGAGCACTCCTAACAATACCAAGCAGAAAAGGAAACTAAAGTATCCTTGTTTACTGTGTGGAGATGACAATTTCTCCAAAGACTCTCCCCATAGAGACGAAGTACAAAAGTTTCTTAGGGGCAAACCAACTCCCGTAGTCCTCAATGATCCATTTCCTACTCAAAAACAGCAGATGATTGCTCAAAACCCCCCAACCTAGGGGGAACCATCCAATACCGCGCATGTTCTCATGTTGTGTAACAAGGCGATCAATTTGAATACTCACTCACGATCTTACGAACCAGTCCCTTCGAAGGAATCCACTGGAAGTAACGCTGAAAAATATTTCGACTCCTTAACTGATGTCACTGTACCATCAACTTCTCTCACCATTGAGAAGCCCTCCGTAGATTCGATATTGCGACCGCCCAAGAGTACGATTCAAAAAGTTGTTTTCAATCCCAACGCTCGGGCGGCACAAAATTACAATATCGTAGAGGACTTGGCACTAGCTCCTTGCGCCATGTCCACCCTGGAAGTTTTGCAGAATTGTCCTAAGCAACGCAAAACTCTCCTTGCAGCCATCGGTACAGTCGACCCAGATTCCTCGAATACCATCATGTTCCGACTTGACAACTTTAAGTCGAGGCTCTCACACCAACTCACATTCCAAGTTTCTGCGAACATTGCTAGGAAGATTGTCCATCGTACCCTTTTGGACGAAGGCGCCTCCACTTCTGTCATGTCGATCGCATGTTGGAGAGCCATTGGTTCCCCCAAATTGAATCGTTCTCTTACCATGTTGAAAGCATTCGACAGGTGTGGCTTTCAACCTCATGGGCTCTTACAAGTTCTTGCAGTTGAGTTGGGTGGAAAGACCGTAACCATTAACGTGGAAGTGGTCTCGGCCCCGTTAGATTATAATTTCTTGCTTGGTCGCAATTGGTTTTACACCATGCAGGCGGTAGCGTCTTCAGTCTTCTGCATAGTACAATTCCCCCACCAAGGACAAATTGTCACTATCGACCAATTAGATTTTTGTACACCAGACGCCACTACTCATCCTGGTGACCATGTTCCTTCCATTGGAAATATGTCAAAACAGTATGAGAGTGTAGGGGTTGTCCTTTTGAAAGATTCATCTCTCATGGGTGCTTTTCCAGCCGCGAACCCCCCTAATCATGTTGCTATGGTGAACATGATATCCACAGAGATTTTATCTCACTCTACCAACACTTGGCTTGTACCAGATGAAGCCACAACACACCTGCTTGGAGATATAATGCCTCTTCCACCCGCTGAACGTATTTACGACACTTTCCAATCAGCACCGGAGGACCATTTAACCGTGGCCTCTCCATCCTGTTCTCTACGACGGATGTCATCTTTACCTAATCTCTTACTTTGAACTTTTCATTCAGACGAGTCCATCATGGAAGTAATGAATATTGATGACAGTCCGTGGGATGATCTCCACCATAGGTCATCTTTTCTTCCTCCTTTGGAGTACATAGAGGACAACATTCACACCCTCTTTTCACCAGATATCTACACATTCCCTCATTCCCCCATCCTTACATGTCTTACGAACACGGAGGGAAACTTGGCCAACATTGAGCCAACCACCCCGGTAGACATCTCGGTGAAACCTGGTATAGTGGAACACATTCGCATAGGCCAGAAGTGTTCCCCTGAAGAAATAGCTGTTGGCACGGCCTTATTCAAGCAATTTCGAGATGTATTTGCTTGGTCCTATGAGGAGATTCCTGGGATAGACCCCGCACATGTTTCTCATGAAATAAAAACCTATCCCGATGTCAAACCTGTATGCCAAAATTTGCGACTGGTACACCCCCGGAAGACTGCGGCAATTAAGGCAGAAATTGAAAAGCTCTTAAAGGCTAGTTTTATTTATCCTGTCCCATTGACGGATTGGGTCTCAAACGTCGTCCCTGTGAACAAAAAGCAGGGTACCATTCGCGTCTGTGTTGATTATCGTGACCTTAATTGGGCTTGTCCAAAAGACAACTACCCAACCCCCTTCATCGACCAGATTATCAACAATTGTGTTGGAAGCGTCATCTTCTCATTTATGGATGGCTTTTCTAGTTACAACCAAATTGAGATAAACCCAGCCGACCAACATAAGACGACTTTCATCTTCCTGTGGGGAACGTTTGCATACCGCAAAATCCCGTTTGGCCTTAAAAATGTTGGCGCCACGTTTCAGCGGGCTATGTCATACGCCTTCCATGACATTAAGGACTTTGTGGAACCTTACCTGGACAATCTCCCTACTCATTCAAAGCAGCGCGAGTTCCACATCGATCATGTGACATCCATTTTCCTTAGATGCAGATGGTACAATATCCATCTGAATCCTCACAAGTGTATCTTTTGCGTTGAGTCTGGACGCCTCTTAGGATTTATCGTTTCGAAGAATGGTATCCGCATTGATCCCTTAAAGGTGGAGGCCATCATCAACCTACCACCCCCGACTGATGTGACAGAACTTCAAAGTATCCAAGGGAAGGTGACTTATTTAAGACGTTTTGTTTGCGATTTTGTGGAGAAGACTTAAGGGTATATGAGACTGCTCAAGAAGGACGTTGTTGGCGGGCAAATCTACCCTATAGCAAGGAAACTAATGCTATCAACTTGGTTGGGGTGACAGGTAAGTGTATTGATGATATTACAAAGATATTTATGAAAAGAAATAAGTTATGGATCTTGGGAACACACCTTTCAATCGAAGTTCGATCCTAGCCTTTACTTGATCTTGTGTTCAACCTCCAAATCCACCTTCCTTTCAGTAAACCTGCAATAACAATACCTTTCTCAAAGCATTTTGGGCAATATATAAAGCTTGAAAGAAACAAAAACAATGTTTAACATTCAATATTGACCAAAACAGATCCAAATTAAGATGTTATTTCAGAACACATTTAAGTTGGAACAAGAAAGACACTTCAACCTTTATTGTCAAAAGTAAATCGATGTACAAGTATACATGATCATGTAGCAGGCTCCTGCAACTTGATTCTGGGTTCTGTCTCTTCTCTGGCTTGGATATCTTCAGCATCAACTCCTCCAATGCAAGCTTCTTATTTAGATCTCTATGTCTCAAAGTTTCTCCATTAATCCATCTAACCTTTCTCTTTAGTCTTCTTTGTATTTATAGGATTAGAGAAGTAGTTCAGGTCGATGTATGGTTATGGAGGAAATTGGGGAATTTGGGAAACTACCATCAACTAATCCTCCTCGAGAAAATTAATTATTTTTTAATCATCTTTTGATATGTACACGACTATTATTCAATGAAGTAGCGTATAGGGCGCTACTTTAGTGTTTATCAACTAGCACTCATCGAGTTTAAAATGTTGAGCGCTACTATGCTGAGAAGGAGTAGCGTATATTAGGCTATAGGCGCTACTATTATACACTGGAGTAGCATATGGGTGCTATTCTCTTTAAGTAGAGTAGTGCTCATATCTCAAAATGATAATTTTTGGGTTTTTCCAGTAATGTTAGGAAATGGAGTGAGTCAAAGTATCATCTAAGGTCAACATGATCCTCCATCCAAGTTTTCCTTTTGTGTGATCAACAACTCAAGGTGATCACAGACGGAGAGGTGCAAGTTTGACCTATAACAGATGCCCCCTAATGTGTGAGGTCAGAGGGAAGCGATGGCCGAAATACATTATAATCCAAAGCCAAAGGAGGAGCAAAGAATCGCAGAAAACAAGTCACAAGAACACCTGCAACAAAGATCAAGGTCAGCTAGCAATTACAACTTTGACATCATATAGATGTGCAGTGTGATACAACATGATCTCCGATACATAACAAGGAGATGTATATAAAGCATGGCCACTTGGAATACAAGCGTGGATCCATGTCAAACTAAGAGATCATAGCCATAACAGCAAACTGGATCTATGTCTCATGGAGAGTTGAATATAAGTGAGGCTCAGTCTTGCGCAACTTGGGTGATAACAAAATGAGGTAATGTCATCCAAAATCCCAAGGTCTTCATCCAAAACAACTCTAGGTACAAACCCTAACCATGTGAATAGATGAACTGACAGTTGAACATGGGGGGTATCGTTTGATTACCAGTCATTGATGTATACCGTGAACAAACACGAGGACTTCCACCGATAAGGATGATGGGGTCCAAGGTACCAAGTACGATTCGCCAAATGTGAATAAATGGAATTGGAGTCGAACACTTGGGAATCCTGTCGAAGAAGAGACATTGATGTATTCTCATCATTCAATAGCGAGGAAAATTGCCACTGGTGACTGCAATATCCAAGGTACTAACTGAAACTCTAAACTTCAATCCCAGAATAATGAGTTGATGTCGATGCGAAGAAGTCCGTTGGAAGGGAGGCCTTAAGGCATCCTCCATCATCCAACTCGAGGAACACTCAACTGGTAAGAGATGATATGGAATAATATTTAACAAGACTGACACTAGGAAGGCCGACACATGAGGTCAAGGTAAACTGCAGAATGGCCGACACAGGGTATATCCTTGAACATTGAGTATGACACAAAGTGACTCAGGCAGTTTCTGACATAATGGGGTAAATAATAAGTCTGAAATGTAAGAGACGTTAGCAGACCCTCCATATGGTTGGAAGAATAACCAACCGGGGGAGTAAATAACTCGGAGGAAAGGTTCACCCTGAGGTCAAAAACTAAACCCAACTGACAAGATAAACTCAAGTAGGTGTTGTGTTCAAGGATAGAACTTGACTGAACTGCCTTTGACAATGAAGATATGATATGTCTTTCCCGTCCCTTATTCTTTTTAGGTAAAAGAATAGCTTTCTTGTTGTTTTAATGAGTCCAAGAAAGAAAGAAAACTCAATAGATCCAACCATGTAAAAAGTTTAACGAGCCCATGGGAGGAAGACTCGGGACCTTCTTCATTATTTATAGAGTTCGAAGAAGAGATAGAAGATTACTCTATATTACTGATCTCTGGATTTTAATATCGAGCCGAGATCTGTTCTTGCTCGCCGGTGTTTTCAATTTTAAGGAGTCTGAAAAACTTAAAAAATAACTCCATATATCTACTCGTGGATTTTAATATCGAGCCCAAGCAGATTAATGCTCGCCGGTGTTTTCCTGTTTATATAGTCTGAAAAACTTAAACAATCCTCTTTTCACCTATCTGTGGATTTTATATCGATCCCGGATTGGTCTGTGCTCGGCGGTGTTTTCTTGTTTATAGAGTTAAAAAACTTAAACAGTCCTCTACTTACCCTCTCGTGGATTTCACATCGAGCCCGAGTATGTGAATGCTCGCTTGGTATTTTCATGTTTAGAGAGCCTGAAAACCCGAAAGAAAGGCTCCAAAAGGTCCTTTTTCGTACAGTTAGTCTCCTCCCCCGAAAAAGTATAAAACAATGGAAGAAGAACTCTTCTAGCGCCTACAAGAGTATACCTAGAGTATACATTTTCCATAGTTAATCCACCTAGGCCCGGAAAAGGGGTAATTCTATACCTGAGTGGATGAGCCTTCAATTACTTTAATGAGCTCGAAGAGGACAATATTTCTCAGCAATCTTGTTTAGGTTTAAATAGTCCAAACAAGAGCTTAAAATAACTTAAAGGTCAGCTTCTAGGATCATAGCTTCATACTATGCCAAAACTAGGTCTTCAACAAAATATTAGTCGATGCGGCAAAAATCTCGAATGATATATGAATTTGAAATATTTAGCTAGTTGACAAGGTCTATCATCAAGAATTTTTAAACTTAGGAGACGAATCCGACAAAAATTAAATGAAAATTGAGCTTGGATTAGTATTGTACCATATTGTGTGTTTCAATTGATTAATTAGGGATTTTTTGAAAGTTTTGAAACTATAGAAAATTAACAATTATGGGTAAAAATCAAAATCCAATTCATATATATAATTGCATTTTAAAAATCAATTTTCAATTTGTTTTGTAGGGCAAAGATTGGAGCAACTTTTTGCAAATTTCAAATCTCCGTGGCGATCAAACCAAGCATCCAAACGTCAATCTTCCTCCACCAAGTAAGTTAAAATTCACTTTACTTGCATTTTCATGGTTTAGTTTTCAATTTTTGAGCAAAAAATAGATTGTAACGCGATTCTCACAAGTGTTGCTGCGCGGGCGCTACTGTGTAACCATAACAGTAGCGTGTAAACGTGATGGGCACTACTACGCTGAAGTAGAGTAGCGCCCATACGTGACTGTGTAGTATACACAGTAGCATACACTCTTGAAAACCTACATCCAAGCACCGAGACTCAAAAAATTTTGATTTTTTGTGTAGGATGGTCCTTCAATGGAGGGAGAGGGAGCATGAGGACATGGATAGGTTGGCCATGCAAGATCCGGCCACCCTCCACGCTGTCCGAAGATGCGGTTTGTTGAAGTTTTACCGAACCGTAAACATGAGGGCTTTAAACAAACTGTTTCGAAGACTTATTCAGTATTGGGATGTGGATACCAATACTTTTGTCATCCGTGGGCAAACATTGGAGCTTACAGTTGATGACATATATTTCATTACTGGTCTCTCAAGGAGAGGATATGTAATCAATCTGAAAGGGTCTTCTCGTGTGGGTGTAAGATTTGTGCAAGGGTATGTAAATACATATTGTGTTGCCGGAGATGAGAAATCGGGAAGCCAAGTCTTGATTTCAACTATTGACGGTCTCCCTTTGAAAGTGATAGTGAGCATGATCAACCAAGTAGCAGGTAGTGCTTCACAACACTTAGCTTCCAGGAACTCTATGCATATTGGTGTATAATGCTTACACGGTCATGTCTATGATTGGTGTACTAGTTTATTGGCAAACATGAAATCTCAATTGACAGGTTGCAAATCCGGCACAATGAAGAATTCTGGGTACGGTAGTATTTTGTGTACTTTCTTCTTTGAGAGGATGCCTGCTATTAGTTTGGGGATGCCTCTACCTCAGGTTAACCCCCGTGAGCTCATACTAGGCCATTGGGGTGACATATTCCTCCGCAAGGGTGGTGGGGAAAGTCACTACTGTTATCATACTGATGATTTCTAGGGGTGGTGGGAGAGGCAAGTACCCGCTTTCGAGCAGTTTCCATATGCTAGATTGGATTTCCGTCATGATCCAGAACTGGTGCTTCCTCCAGGTGGAGCCTGGGGAGATATTGGTATGTTTTAAATTTTGAGGATTTATTTAATTTTTTCAAACTTTTTCAAGTATTTGATTTTTATGAATGAATTTTGAAGTTCTAATCAAGTGTCACATGCAGATGTTGGGCTTGTTCGTCCTGAGGGACATCCTACCATCTTTGTGAGGCCAGTTGATATTACTGCAACAGATTCTATGTTGGGGACCCCAGAGAGAAAAATAAGGCGGTTGACTCACGAAGTTCCTGCATGTCGTATGGATCAAGTACCTATGGATATGCAGGAAGATGTAGTTGGGGTGCCCTCGGCATGGCTTAGGGTGCTGCGGAAGATAGCCAGGCTTGTCATATGCTATCGCAATGAAGTAGATGATGATGAGGTCCCTCCTTCTCCATAGGAGAGGAATACATTCTATGTATATATTTTTGAGGCTACTATGCCCAGTTTGTGTACTTTTATGACTTGAATTGATAGACTTGTGACTCAAAACTCATATTTTTTTATACAGTATCGGTTATTTACATGTGTATGTGTTTTATGTGTGCAATGTTGTTTATGAAAATGTATGATGCAAATGCCAGTCTAACACATAGTTTGCTAATGAATCAGCTAATGTGTTTAAACTTCTTGGAATGTGTTCATATCTAATAGAATGAAATTGTCTTTCCAATAGTCTAACTCGTAGGAATTGACGTAGCAATCCAGGATCCCTAATCTAATAGACACCTGTTAACTAAAATACAATTAATTGTGAGTCAAGCCTTACCTCCAAATGTGAAATGCCATCATTGAGAGCATCTCGGAGAAGTTCTATAACTGCACTGTATTCAGCCACATTATTCGTGGTGGACCCAAACAAAACCCCCCGAAGAGACAAGTTGGTCAGCGGGTGAATAAATGACCCAAGCTGCTGCACCCAACTGACAAGTGTGGCGACTGGCGCCATCAGCAAATCCTAAAAAATGTTTGGTTGACATCTGGTACACAAAACAAAACACACATAAGATTAACTAACGAGCATAACAAAACTAGCTTTACAAAAAATATACAGCTATGTTACAAGAAAAAGTACTTATGCCTAAGCGTAGTACTTCTTCAGGTAGGGTCAATGCCTAGATCCTCCTCGTGAGGCTGGGAAAAGGTGTTATGGAAATCACGGAAAAGATTGGTATACAGAATGATATCATCGAGATAATATCCCGTTTCAAAGAAAATGTTTCTGTTGACCCCAGTGAAAATGTTCACCAACGAGGTATGCAATCTATTCCCTTCAACACGACCAATTTGTGAAGAAGTGGAATTAATATTTTCATTGGGTGTTGGACAAAATTCACCTCTCTCTAACAAGTTAAGAAAAGGAAACAAGAAGGACCCGGGATCTATATGTTCACGAGTATGGTCCGGATCGGTCATGGTTTCTAACATTTCCTCCTCAGAAGGTAGAGTAGTTTCTGAACTTTCAAGAGAGTGGATCGAGTCTGGTGTCTGAGTAGTGGCACAATCTATGTTTGATTCGACAGACACCAATGGAGTCAACATATGTTCTGTTGTAGTTTGATAAGAATCCAAGTGGGTAACTTCTACAACAGGGGTGGGTACGGAGGGGTTTGTATTAGTTGAGAGAAACTCAGAATCAGTTGTTAAACTGACCATGGAAGTTTCAGACGATGAACATCCCTTAGTGCCAACAAATAGGGTAGGAGCCGGTAGGTCAAAAGTGCCAATCAGTGACCCGTAAAGTCCTGCTCCTAAACTCTCGTCAATCGAGGTGGTTTGATCAATCAATGGAACTGTGTTTTCCGAAGAAGTCTGGTTGTTTCTCTGAGTGAAAGAAAGTTGATCGACTGTAACGATCTTACCTTCAAATGGGAACATAACAACTCGAAAAACTGCCAATGCAATAGCTCGCATGGCATATGTCCAACTCCTGCCCAATAACATATTATAATCAAGCGGAGCGTCCAGAACTTCTACTTCAACAACAACTGTCTTACCGGCCAAAGTGACATCAAATGATGGCAAAACTCCATGTGGACGGAAATTTCTGCCATAAAATGCAGTAAGCAGTGTGTTGGAAGGGGCTAACTCAGGAGAACCTAGAGCTTTCCAACAGGAAATTGACATTACGCAAGTCGACGCGCCCTCATCTACAATAGCTCGTCTGATGGTCATTGGACCATGAATGACTTCAATCTGAAGGGAAACGTGGTAGGGAAAATTGTATTTGACATCAGTCATATCAAATCGCACAGACATGTTAGAGGATTCCATACTCCCAATAGCTGCCAGAAGTGCTTCCGTTGTAAAGGACAACTTTGCAAGACTTCTAGAGTAGACATGGCACAAGGGGTCTGGGCTAAATCTTCAACCACATTGTAGTTAGAAGCAGCCCGTGTGTTGGGATTGTGCGATGCCCTCTTCAAGACACCTTTCGGAATCTTGGGCATTGGGTCCACAGGTATTTGAAGTGGAGTGGAGGATTCTGGAATCTCCTTATCCTTTTTTTGTGCTTCCGAGGTATAGTTCCTAGCTCTAGTTTGCAAGAGTGCATCCAAATTAACCATGTTAAAAAATGTTTGATCAACCGTAGCATGTGTAGTGCCCCCAGTTTTTGAGGTGCCAGAAGTTGAGCCCTGCCCTTTAGGGAATGGATCTTTCAGGACGACAGGCTTCTTTTTTCTTAAGAGCTTTTGGGCTTCTTCAAGCAGAGGGAATTGGTGAGTAAGGTGGTTATGCTTGCAAAGTTTATAAGGGAACTTAACCTTCTTTTCCTCTTTGTTACCCTCTTCGGCATTGTCTTTTTTGGGCTTTTGTTGGTTCCCCTCTCCTTTCTTGCCCTTCTTTTTGTTATTGGGTTGCCGAGGGCCCTTTTGATTGTTCTAAACCTAGTTGACAGGATTAGAAGTAGAAGGAGAGGTTGTGACGGAAGAAACATCTGCAGTCGATTGTTTGACTGATAAGGCATGAACCTGTTTGGTCAGTGCTTCGAAAGCTGCAGATTCAACTGAACCCACTATGCTGTCAGCATGTGGTCCAGGTTTCGGTCTACTCGAATCGGTATTCAATCGCGGTGCATCAGGTATGATCTCATACAGTAACTCGGATTGTGCATAAACGAGGTCTAACTGCTGAGTCTGTAGGATGGCTTCTTCCTCATTAGATACTCCAGATGTAGCTACTTCCTTAGAAATATAAGGAAGGAGTGATTTCAAATACCACTCAAGAAGGAACTTGGGAGGTATGTTGGCCTTAATGAGCCTCTTCCGTCTTCGCCACTCCTGAATGTGGTTAGATAGATGAGTGGCTTTGTTTTTCCTAAATGTAGACAAAAGGTCTATTCCGGCATCATACCGAACAGGAAGTTGGAAGTGATTCAAAAAAATGGTCATGAGATCCCCAAAACTAGAGAATGTTGCTGTAGGTAACTCAATGTACCATTTGGCTGCAGCACCGGTTAAGGTCCTTTGGAACAATCTCAATCTGATGGAATCTTCGTTTAATGAATTGGAGGAACACCATAAGTGGAAAGTAGTGACATGGTCACCAGGGTCTTCACCTGCTTTTCCTTCGAACTTTGGAATGTCTGAAGGTAACTTGGTGGGAACTGATGGCCATGTAGCATTATGACACACGGGATCGTTGGTCAGTTTGGAAAGATATGGCAAATTTAAAGTTGCCAGAAATGGTATACAAGGCCGGTAAGACGGTACTTGATACGTTGGGGTCGCAAAAGGGGAACTACCCATAGTTTGACCCATGAACTGCTGGTAGGGGTTGCCCCCAGCCGTCTACTGGTAGGGGTTGCCCCTAATCATATGTTGATAAGGGTTGCTTCCGGCCATATGCTGATAGGGGTTTCCACCTACCATCTGTTGATAGGGGTTGCCCCCAGCTATTTGTTGGTAGGGGTTTCCCCCTGCCATCTGTTGTTGTGCAAAAGAGTTATTAAAATTTCCCCACCCATATGAAAGTGGATTAGTGCTCTGTGGGTTTGTCCACTGTGGCTGGGTGTTAGCCCCGCCATATTGCTGGTTAAAAATATTACCCCCTCCCCCTGAAAATAAGGAAAAAGGGACATTACCTATAGGCATATTACCTTGATTCATGTTGGGTCCTGCAAACGTATTGAAACCAGTAGAAGCTGATGTAGATGGTGCAGTCATGGTGCTCATGACTGGCATGGTTGCAGAAGCACTTGGTCCTACAACAGGTGTGGAAATCCAAGTACTAGGTATCTGATATAACGGTTGAGAAGCAGGAGGTGGTGTAAAGTTGGATGTACTGCTAGGTCCAATAGTAGGTGTAGGAATAGATGCCATCGTTGTTGAACTTGGCATACCTAATGTACCAGTATTGAAACTGAAAGACGGAGTAGACACAGATGTGGTTTGTGCCTGACTTGGTGTAGCAGTAAAAGATGGATTTACTGTGTTAGTGTTCATACCTAAAGTGGGAGTTTGGGGAACTCCCTGTTCACCTCCTAGATTAGACATCAGATGTCCGGGTAAGGAATTGTTTGCACTGAAATGGGGCTGCTGGAAACCAACAGGTGACAGAAGCGGAATTCTAGTATTGGTCAAAGGAGGATTGAAAGGAGTGCTATACTCCATTGAAGTAAGATCTTCAACCTCAACTGAACTAAAGTGTCGCTGATCTGTGGTACCTGGTAATGGTTCCTCAGGAACCTCTATTTCAAGGTTTTCTATTGCAAGAATTTCCTCGGGAAATTCTGTTTCAGGAGTAGTTTCTGAAGAAATACCGGGGTTTACCCGCTGTCATCTAGCTAGCTGTAAAGGTTCTGTTCTAAGTGGTGGAAGGTTTTGAAACCTCCTCAATCTACGAAGCTCTTGATTCTCCGTGATTATAAATATAAAATAACATACTAGAACCTAGTGGCCACTACAACTAGGAGGCAAACAGCACGCCAACTAAAAAGTCCTAAGTATACAAACCAGGCAAACAAAGATGCCTTTCGGAGAAGAGTCTGGAATGATGAGGGCCCAGAACAGATCAACGAAGGAAGAAAGACAGTTACCCAGGGTCCACAATACAATGACTAAGGGTGCAAGCGCTGGAATCACCCAACCGCCCTCCCAAAGACCTGCAAGGGATTTCCTCCCACGTCTGTCTTAGGTACAGCAGATATACCCTCTGCTGTCACCTGTGTATGAACCTAAAGTAAGATACTAAGGATACCACAACACCGAAAACTCCTGGGGGAACAGTCACCGGTCGAATCAGAAAGCATGGGCAGGGTAGCTAAGCCCGAAACTCGAAAGAGTCCCCAATACGCAATCCGATCCTGGCGTATGCTCGAACAGAAAGTAGGAGAAGTATTCCCAACAATCTGATCTCGCAATGACCTACTGCATAGATCCCAGACAAGTCTTGAGTGAAATGGGTTTACCTGTGATAGTCTTACTACGATTTTTGTGTAATGTGTGATCTTGAGTGGTTTAAGGTGATTTAAACTCAAGATCCTAACCAAGACTAGTTGGTGTAGTGTATCCCTAAAAAAGAAAAATTGTTTCTAGTTTATTTTATTAAAATATTTTTTAGGGATGTTATTACTCAAAAAGGGTAGTGCTTTTGTGTGGCATGGTTGCAACAAGGAAACAAAAGTGCAATAAAATCAAAACTTTCTACAACAAATCTCTTTTCATTTTTTCATTTACTTCTTTCCAAAACTGAAAATTTGAGTAAATCTACTAAAAAAAATTTTGTTTTCTTTTTGGAATTGTACAAAATATCCTATGCTATCTTGTAACAACAAAAATAAGTCTTATTAAACTTAAACTACCAATTTTTTTTTTGTTTTTTCTATAGACGAAAAAGAACGAAAAAGATGGCAATCAAACTAAAACTTATGTGCAATGTGTGTAAGTATGGCTAAAATGTTCCTAAGCTTATAGCTATCAAGACACTAGCTCAAAAAAGACTTGATCTACAGGTTTTTTGCAAAGAAAAAGCCTCTAAACTCGGAAACAAAGTGGGAGAAAACAAAGGAGAAAGATACAAAAGGAATGACCTAAAGTATCTAGCCCTAGCAAGACCACTATGCCAAGAAAAAGTAGACAAGCAAGCTACCCTACTAACACAAAGAAACTGAGAAATGAAATAGCCTACAGCTGTTTAAATGCACTTGCAACTAGAAAAAGACAATAAGTCCAAGAAGATTTGAAATCAACCAAATTGGAAGACACCCTAGAAGCTCTTAAAACGGACCAAACCCTAAAACAAAGGATAGGATGAGTAAAGAGCAGACAAATGTTGCCACAAACAGCGGATACAAGAGTATGCAGGTTTGTAAACTAGCAACATGCAGTCAGGGCCTAAAAAAGTGGAAGTGCTCACCACAAAACACAACCTAATCTTCCAAAAAAGTCATAAACAGTCCAAATGTTCTAAAGGTAAACAAGCGATTCAAAAGATGGAAAAACCACAAAGAAAGGTTCTATGACTTCAAACAAAAGTTAAAAACCTCATACAACAATCAAAGAGATCCAAAAGCAAAGTCAGAAAAACACAAGAATGGCTAAAAACTCAAGCAAACTGTTAATAAACAACTTCAGGAAACGTACCCTACTATGCAGTAGGGAAACTCGCGCCCCTACAGAGATGGGCGCTACTGTATGTATAGCACAGTAGCGTATGGGCGCTACTGTATGTACAACAGGGTATCGCTCATATCTCAAAAGCTTAAAAACTGACTTTGAAAGGTACCAAAAGACTGATGGAAGTAGAAAAAAACATGCAGGGGATACCTACAGGGTTTCTCAACACATCGAAGAAGTCAAAACAATTCTGAGAAGACAAACAAGAACAAGGTTTCCTAGAGCCAAAACTCAACTTTCCCCAGCGGAGTCACCAGTCTGTTGGCGGGCAAATCTACCCTATAGCAAGGAAACTAATGCTATCAACTTGGTTAGGGTGACAGGTAAGTGTATTGATGATATTACAAAGATATTTATGAAAAGAAATAATTTATGGATCTTGGGAACACACCTCTCAATCGAAGTTCGATCCTAGCCTTTACTTGATCTTGTGTTCAACCTCCAAATCCACCTTCCTTTCAGTAAACCTGTAATAACAATACCTTTCTTAAAGCATTTTGGGCAATATATAAAGCTTGAAATAAACAAAAACAATGTTTAACATTCAATATTGACCAAAACAGATCCAAATTAAGATGTTATTTCAGAACACATTTAAGTTGGAACAAGAAAGACACTTCAACCTTTATTGTCAAAAGTAAATCGATGTACAAGTATACCTGATCATGTAGCAGGCTCCTGCAACTTGATTCTGGGTTCTGGCTCTTCTCTGGCTTGGATATCTTCAGCATCAAATCCTCCAATGCAAGCTTCTTCTTTAGATCTCTATGTCTCAAAGTTTCTCCATTAATCCATCTAACCTTTCTCTTTAGTCTTCTTTGTATTTATAGGATTAGAGAAGTAGTTCAGGTCGATGTATGGTTATGGAGGAAGTTGGGGAAGTTGGGAAACTACCATCAACTAATCCTCGAGAAAATTAATTATTTTTTAATCATCTTTTGATATGTACGCGACTATTATTCAGTGAAGTAGCGTATAGGGTGCTACTTTAGTGTTTATCAACTAGCGCTCATCGAGTTTAAGATGTTGAGCGCTACTATGCTGACAAGGACTAGCATATATTAGGATATAGGCGCTACTATTATACACTGGAGTAGCGTATGGGCGCTAGTCTCTTTAAGTAGAGTAGCGCTCATATCTCAAAATGATAATTTTTGGGTTTTTTCAGTAATGTCAGGAAATGGAGTGAGTCAAAGTATCATCTAAGGTCAACATGCTCCTCCATCCAAGTTGTCCTTTTGTGTGATCAACAGCTCAAGGTGATCACGGACGGAGAGGTGCAAGTTTGACCTATAACAGATGTCTCGTTCATTTGGGATGACCAAGACCAAGCTCAAAAACCATTCGACAGTATCTAACATGCCATCACACATGCCCCCGTGCTCTAACCGCCTAATTATTATCGAGATTACATCTTATATCTCGCCGCTTCTGCTACCACTATCGCCATGGTTTTGGTACAGGAGGATCAAAATGCCCAGGAACATGTAATATACTATGCAAGTAAGGGTATGGCTAACACTGAAACTAGATATTCACATGTCAAAAAAATCGCATTTGCGCTGGTCATCGCCATCCAAACGTTTTGGCACTATATCTTGCTCTGCACCACCACTATCATCGCTGACTCGAATCCCATGTACCACGTACTGACACGTCAATGCTTGGGGGAAAGTATTCATGCTGGATCGTGATACTGCAAGAATTTGACCTTCTTTTCGAGAAATCCAAGTCTAAGAAGTCTTTGGTGTTTGCCAAGCTAATTTGTGACCTTCCCCGTCCTGATGCAGAAGTTGAGCACAATGACTCCTTTCTGGATGAATCATTGTTTCTCATCAGTACGACTGACCCATGGTATGGAGATATCTTATTGTATCTTCAACCCAATGCTTCAATCCTCAACTGTATCACGACGATCATCGTAAGATACGTCACCATGCAAAGTATTATTTGATCATCAATGATGCTTTCTATCGTCATGGCGTCGATTCAATTCTTCGACGTTGTCTCACTCACGATGAGACCGAACGCGTTCTCAATGAATGTCACACTGGGGCATGTGGCGGTCACCTCTCTAGGATGGCTACAACCTAGAAGATTTTGCGCGCAGGATATTTCTGGCCTACTATCTTCAAATATTGTATTGAGGCCGTAAAAAAATGTCCTCCTTGCCAACACTTCCTTACGAATAAGTGCACTCACCCTGCCCCGTTACATCCGGTTATTGTCGTTGGCCCATTCGCAAAATGGGGCATTGACTTTATGCATTGTAATCCTACCTCGGATGGGGGGCATAGTTACATCATTATAGCTATGGATTACTTCACAAAGTGGGCTGAAGCTATGCCTACATACCAGAACGACAGCAAAACCGCCGCACTCTTCATGTTCAATCCTGTAATATCGCGGTTCAGAGTTCCTCATGCAATTGTTACCGATCATGGTTCTCATTTTCAGAACCATATGGTTGATGAATTGAGCGACAGGTTGAGTTTTCGTCGTGAAAATTCAACACCCTACTACCCGCAATCCAATGGACAGGTCGAGGCCATTAACAAGGTCTTGAAAACTATGGTCCAAAGGCTGGTAGGGACACATAAGTCCAATTGGCACAACATGCTCTTCTCAGCGTTATGGGCCTACCGAACTTCCGTCAAAACCGCCACAAGATTCACTCCCTTCCAATTGGTATATGGATTGGAGGTTGTCCTACCTATAGAGTGCGAAATTCTGTCTCTACAACTCACTGTCGAACTTCTTCCTAACACTACTGCTGAGGAAGAACATCTCTTGCAGTTAGCAAAACTGGATGAGTCCCGCCGAGATGCCACTCTTGCTAATGAAGCACACAATAAACAAATCAAAGCCCAATACCACAAGTCAGTTGAACCTCGTATCTTTAACGAGGGTGACCTGGTCCTCACTTATGACCAGAAGCACGATAAACTAGGAGCAGGAAAGTTCGAATCCATGTGGCATGGACCTTACATAGTCAAACATGTTTTGGAGAAAGGAGATTACGAGCTTGAAGACTATGACGGAATCTCTTTGGGTGAACCCCGCAATGGGCTTTACCTGAAGAGATACTACGCTTAAATTCATCACGCTTAGACTTTCTTGTATATACTGTACATGGCGTGTTTTTTGTGTTTTTGTGTGTGCTGTGACGTTTTTTTTTTTAGTGTCTTTAGATCTTCTTTCCGCTTCTTATACCATGTTTTGTCTGTGTGTGCAGATGGAAACATGCTATGGATTCGCGGACGGCGCCAACCGGCATACCTGTAACCTTGCTTCGGCAGCCTGGGTACTATATTCCCCAACAGGTGAGCTCATTAGCTCAAGAGGAAGTTTCCTAGGGTTTGCGACCAAAAATGCCGCAGAGTATCAGGCAGTAATCAAAACCCTAACTAACACCATTTCCTTGGGTATGAACCACATTGTTATCCACATGGATTCTCAATTAGTGGTTTCCCATCTTAACCGGGTTTACGCCATTCGTGATCCCGCCTTACTCCGTCTCTATAGACGAGTGCGTCTCCTGGAAAGGTCATTTGAATCCGTTCAATACCTGCACATTCCATGAGAGTTAAACACAGTTGCTAACTCGATGGCCAACTTCATTTTGGATTGGTACATCACACACACATAATATCCATAATATGTAAAAGCATTCACAACATGTAAATAATGTAATGTATAAAAGCAAACATGTAAACAAGATCACATCACTCATCATTTTAAAAACACATAATGTATAAATCGTCGATAATGTCTGTATATATATATATATCGCTCAAAAAGTAGTGTTGGTACAAAATCTGAAGCACAATGGCTTTCAGTGAGTCTCTACAAAATCTGAAGCATCATAGCTTTCAGTAGTACAAAATCTGAGGCCTCTAAGCTCTCAGTATAAGTATAAAAGTGTCATCAGGCCTGACGCCTGCCCCGTACACCACCCCTAGCTTGGACGACATGTTGTCGATGTGTGAGGAAACAGTCTACGGTCTGAGCCACCTTGCAGAGTAGGGAATTGAAGCGTACGGATGCTCCAACCCCAAACCTCTGCATAGGTCTCGGCAAGTCATCAATAGCTGGCTCTGGTACCTCTACGGTCAGCTGGGATAGGTTCCTGTACACCTCCTCCATCTCCTCGATGGAAGCATGAGAACCTGTAGGAATGTCTGCCTCCCTGCCTCTGTCTCTCCTTGCCAGAAGGGAGAGACCCACCAGTCGTACAGGGCCCACATCTGCACACACATATTACATACTTGTCAGCACTGCATCAAAAAAATGATATAATATACAAAATTAAAAGTACAAGGGTTTTTTTCACCTATGTCACCCCATGTCGCACCCTCTGGCAAAATCAAGTCGGGATCCTCTCGGAAGTCCGTGCCGCTGTATGGAAAGTCCTCGACCATGAGTAACTGGCCCTCTAGCCAGCTGAAGAACTCGGGACCAAAGCTAATGATGGGCCCGCCACCATGGCAGGTCATGACCTCATCCCATCTGAGCATATGGGGATCCCTAGGCTCCCTGTCATCAAGTAGCAACTGCGGATGTAAAAGAGGAATCCTCTCCAAGAGGAACGATACCACGATTGACCCATAACCAAACTACTTGAGCTCTCCCCGCCGACACTTGGTCAGCTGAGCTCGGAGGTTTGCGAGGAGACCCTCGCACTAGTTGAAAACCATGGGGGACATGCAGTCCTCCGCATAAAGCATTTGGGTCCGAGTAGCCGTGTGTGGGGCTTGGCTACCCGCCACTCTAGTAATAGTAAGCAATATGGTACGTAGTGGGAGGCTCACCACATCCCTAATGAGTATCTTTTCACTTGAAGGTTGAGAAGTAGCGACACAATGCTGTGACACCATGTCCTCAACTGTGCAGTCACTGGCCCGTGTTCCAATAAGATGTACAGGGTCCCCTCTTCGGGACAAACAGGTAAGAAAGTATATATCCTCAATGTCTATCGTGAGGATGTGCTCACAAACTCTGGAGCATGTGTGTCAGCAGTGGGATCTGGGATCTCATCCCCTGGATCTCAAAGTACTTCAATAACATGCAGTTTCTCAAAGCATCCATGCATTGTGGATCGTTCACGGCTTGTTCATCTTCTAGTTCATGTTCTCTCTCTCGCCACTCCAATACCATATTGGCTAGCTAGTAACCTGCCAAGAAGGACATTTAAACATTGTTAGGTCCTGCTTCAACCTTCACAAGTTCATTTTTTGGATTCTTTTTTATGTTTGGAATTTGCAACTCCACCTCTCACTGTACGTTTGCGTACAGTGCGATGTCGTCGCACCTCTCCCATTCGAGGCTTACGACGACCTGATCTCGTTCCAGATCCCGAAAGGGCCAACTGCGACAAGCCGAGAGCACAGTAGCCCTCCATGAACTCATCAAAAAACCCAAAAAATGGACCTAAAATCAAAAACTAATCCACTAGAAAGTTGTTGGATGAAGTTTAGGCCTACTTGATCCAGAAGGTTAGTGAAATGGCGGATCGTAGCTCCCGGAATCGGCAAAGGAAGTTTTGGCTCCAAATTGGTACTTCTCCTCCCAAATTGGCAATTGAAACAATGTTTTCTATTTTTGTCCCATATTTCTATTTATAGATAGAATGGAATATTCCTTTTCAAATATTTTGATGCTGTTGGGCCATTTATCATAGTTTTTGACCATTTTTTCCATATTTGAGGCTATTTGACACGTTTTCTATCATGCAGGAGTTGTAAATGGTCTTTCGTGTCGTTTCTCGTATCACAACGGTTATCACAGGTATGAACACTCCCTTGAATGTTTTGTCGTTATTTTTGCAACGGTTAGTCTGTAATTATTGCGTGATGATGAGTTTACTCTTCGTTTGTTCTCGTACTCACGAAACTATGAGAACAAGTACCGAGTTATGATTTATCACTTTTCTGGGCTCGTTAAACTTCCACGGAAAAGGACACCCCCCGGAGTCTACCGTTAAGCTCTTTTCAGGCTCTCGAAAAATGAAAAGATTGCCAAGAGAACTTGTCGTGTTCATGCTTGTTAAAGTATTTGAATGGTTGTCTTCCTGGTGATAGTTTACCCCTTTTTCGGACCAGGAGGCATGAATTACGAAAAAGGAATACTCTAGCCAATCATGACTGGAAGAGTCCTCTCCCGCGTTGTTTTACCCTTTTTCGGGTGATGAGGCTAACTTTATGAAAAAGGACCATTGGAGTCTTATTTAGTTCTTTTCAGACTCTCTAAACATGAAATGACGATTGATTTTACCTTCTATGGACTCGTTAAATTTTCACATTGAAGGGCCCGTCATGGGACGAACCCCTCCTATCCCAGGTTCGGAAAATATTTGGGATTGGACTCATCTATGAGATGAGCTATACCGAGCATCTAGTTACCCTCATCAAGCTTGTAAAAAACACATGAGGCACTCATCATTCATGATGGGGAAAAAGGAAAGTGTTTGTGTTACGTACCTTATTAGTGGCAGTATGTAGTCGTTCTTGAACATGGTACTCATCTACATTTGCATATAATACTTGGGTCATCTGTTTGTCTATGAGTCCCCGCTCACCTTCTGAGTCCTGTTACTCCTTTGAGTCATTCAAAGAAAGCTCCCATAATCGATTGCATTATAAGTTTGCGTCGTCCTCATTGTGTCAATACTGCCAAGTCATGCCATGCCCATGTTCAAGAACACGTCTATCATTTGTCATCTGCATTCAAGTGTACCCGTCACCATATTGGTTTACTCTGAGTCATTCTTGCATGTTACTATACCATCCGATCCACTCTACACATCTTTTGTCGTGTTTCATGTCGATTGATGGGGGATTCATCATGTCCCTCCATCGACGGATTCATCCTTGTCGACTTCAACACATCATCTGAGGATTGAATCTAGAAACCAATCAAGTACCTTGGCCCTGCATGCCTCAATGGCAGGTTACCTCGCTTTCGTTAGGAGTTTACATCATTGACTCTTGATTGAAAGATTTCATCATGCGTTCGACTTCAACTCATTTATTCACGCTTGATGATATGTACTGTGATACCTTGGGAATCATTGGCATCAATGGTGATCTCCCTCTCACTTGTTAACGATTTACATCAATGGCCGATAATCAAGTGGTTTCTACCATGTTCGACGTCAAGACATTTGTAATCACATGGATAGATTCGTATCATTGTGGGTTCAGCTTGAAGACCCTGGGGAGTCATGTTTTACCCAGGTTGGGATGGAGTTTGTATTAAGTTATGTTACACGGATCCACTTTTGTATTGGTCGTGGCTTTGTTATCATCTCATCATGGATCTACGTTTGTGTCTAGTAGCCATGATTGTGTTCAGTCGGTCATTACTACCATGGATCTGCAATGTATTGGTCGGAAGCCATGTTGTACTTCATATGATATTGTCAGTTCAGAGTCAGTTGTACTGTAGTAGTGTCCTTCATCCAATGATTCTATTTTCATTACTTCTATCAAAGCACTTCACCTGTCTATCTTCAATAGATTCATGCTTTGGGAGGCATTCTATTACACCCAAAAACTACTCATCATAAGATTCAGTGTATACACCCCTGAAGATACTTAGACTAAGTAATCATCTAGGAAGGATTTGTACCCAATTGTACTAGGTTTTGAAGGGTCATCGTAGGTTGCACACTAGCAACATGCAACGTCACATCTTGCTCCACTGCAAGGTCCGACGAGGTCAGTTAATGGGAAAAAATAGCTTATTCGAGATCCTTCTCGAAACTTGCTCATTTAGGGGCTTATCCCTGACCTCTAGGGGAGATGGTACTCGACTCTTAACTCTTTGGGAGGATCCCCTATCTCTCTCCTACCATCTCTCAACCTATGCTATCCATACCCTATCCATTTAGTCCTATATAAGTGAATCTCACTCCCATCCCAAAGGGAGGAAGACTACGGTATCTACATGCTGGTGAAATCTCTCTTAGAACATCTCCACTCACCTATTGGAGAGTTCATACTTCCTTGGAAGGATATGGCAATTGGCTTTGTCGGAGAAGGGATACAGCGTTAAGCCTTAGTTGTGGTTCTATATCTCTATCATGTACTCCTCTATTTGCAGTAATACAAATGCTTTCCACCAATATTGTTCATGTGTGCAATGATATTGAGTAGTTTACCTGCTTAACTGTTTACTTAGATTGCTTATTGTATAGATGTCTTTTACTGGTTTCTCTTGTTTCTTGTCTTGACAGGTCTTGCAACTTGGATTTGATGACCGTGGGACGTGGAACAACATTCAAAAGAAAAGATTGCATAGTGAAAAAGGTAAGACATCTAGTACTTGATCCTTAAGTAGATCTAGGAAATGCACTTGTAGTCTATTCTATTTTTTCTAGACTCACTTTGAGCTAGGGAGATCCTGCTCGCGTCCGCTCAAGTGGATTTTCTGATAACAGTGGGAAACTAAAAACAAAATGGCAGATGGGAAATCAATCCTGGGAGAGAAAAATCATTTTCAGAATACGTTTATGGGCATTTAAGGGACAGAAACGACCTCCATAAACCCTCAAATTGTGACTCCCTTCCTCCCAGCCACTGTGCAATACCAAAAACGAGTTCCCAGCTATGGAAAATGCAGGAAAATGATGGAAAACGTGAAGGAGAAAGCCCCAGCTAGCTCAGGCCACGTGAGAGAACAAAGACCGTGGGTGAAGAATGGATTTGGGCACAATTTCGTGGGTGTTTTCTTTCCCAAGAAGCAAAAATACGTTTTGCAATATTGATGGCTTGCCCATACATGAAATTGGCTACCATACCTCTCCATTCTCAAGGCATTAACTACCTCAACCAACTCTTGGAAGAATTAAATGATTGGGTGCATAAGTCAAAATGGGTAGTTGAGGGTTTATGGGTTCTCTCAATGACATTTGGCTTAACACTATTGGCTCAAGCATTTGAATATTTTCCATCCCTATTCCTTGTGAAAATCATGCCCCCATCTCTTGTTGCATTGCATAGCTAGTTGTGGGTATTTCATTAAAATTCATATTTACATGATGTCATAATTTCATTGTGCGTGGCTAGCACAAGAACCATATGCATCGATTTTTAATTGTCAATACATAAAATGCTAAATTGATGGTGGGGCCTTGGCCTTGAGTTCCTCACTGTGATTTAATAACGATATTTACATCATTTACAATTTTAATGCAATAGGGTCAAAATCGGGATATTACAATTGAATTATCAAGCCTCCTAAGGAAAATGTTGTTCCACTCATATGTAGGGAGTTGATTCCCCTCTTCATCTATCATCCTTAGGCCTAGACTTTCAAAATATTGATCATTCTGATGGATAAATAAGAAAAACGGACATGTTGGATATATGAAAGCTTCTAAAGTGGGGAATTCCTCCAATTATTCATTCATGTCCTAGGCTATGAAGCTACAGGTATCCCATTTAGGGAATCCATTAGGTACAGGGTTCAAAAAGAGCAAGAATCCTAACAAAGTATCATCAAACTCTTTGTCATATTTGTAACCTAAAATGGTACTCAATAGGGAAATAGATTTCCTAGAGTTTTTAGAAAAAACAATAGTACTGTATGGAGGTGATGACTGGGGAATAACCATCCCTAGCTCCAAATTTTGGGCAAAACAACATCCTTGTCTTATGGTTTCAGAGACTGATATGCAAGGGCCACTTTCTTCTCATTCATAGCTTGTAAGTCTATGAAATATGGGATACAAAACATTTTCTATAGGGAAATAGCTTCAATGCTGCACAAAAATATTGAGAGATCAAAGGATAAAATTTCCCTTTTACTAGGTGAATACTAGGCATAGCACTAGTTGAAAAACCCAGGGAAGTAAACAATACAGTAACAAATGGATGTGGATAGGTTAGAGTCACATAAGTGACAAGGGTCTTGGTATATAAATAATAGGTCTTGGGATTCTCTGATGGTTTCATTCATGTCTGAATTTACTATTACTATGTCGACTATGTATGCATGATGATCATACACCGTTTCATTTCCTGAGAATAAGGGTTGTGGGGGTGTACTTTTACCTTTCTGATACATGGTGACTGTTACAACTTGATCGTTAGGGGTAAAAACATTTGTTACTGGTTTACTTAGGGTAAATTTGATTTGTATACAGGGTAAAAACAATCAGAGGATTGCGACTAGAAATAGTGAAATACCCGTGAGTGTTGACATAAGGACGCACTGACGTGGAGGCAAGCTAGAATTATGAGCTGAAGATGACTGGTCAGGGGCATAGGAAAATAGGGTACCAGGAGATTTTTTTCAAATGGCGATGGAATGATTTTCAATATGTTAATTTTTTCCTTCTTAATGTTCAAAATAGTTTGAAATGGACAAATGGCGGGCTTTAATTCCCACGGGTTATAAGATGACATAGAGAGAGACAATATAAAACACCGAATAGGTGTACTCAAAGGATGATTTGACGTGGCTTCCACTTTCCCCATACTTCTTAACAAGTTTCAGGAGAAAACCACCACGGTATCCCAAAGGTGTAATGCTCGGGTTGCTTGGCGGTATTGAAAAAGTGACACAAGGAGGCGCAGCTAATCAGGACTTAACATGTATCCTAGGTGGTTTCAAGGACAACGCATGCTCAAGCAAAAATTATCATCGTGCACTTTATCGATGCATTGTTAATGTGAATTGTCGATCTGGATCTTTCACTTTTTTATTAGCTCACTGACATATTAGATTAAGCCTCTTGCATCTTTGTTGGGAATTACTGATCTCAGCCGTCAATATACTTTTAGATCAAATGAAATTCCGCTCATACCTTTAGCGCCCGATCCTTTTATCCTTTGGTCATCCTCTCATTGTCTTCAAACATGCCCTCTTTGATATTTTCACTTTTTATTTTAGCTCTTGAGGGCATAAAAATTAATCTTCATGTTAACGATTATGCATGGCTAATTACTCTTAGCACTGCCTAAAAATAGATTAGTACCAACAGGAAGGATGCAGGAAAGAATAAATAAGGAATGGATGGGACGAGAATGTCGAGAAAAGAATAATATGTTACAGAAGAAGAGATCAGAGTTTTGCATAGTGGAAAAATATTTCGGTACAATAAGAATAGCATTATGGCTGATAAAGAAGGGAAACATAGTGAATTTGAAGAGAGAGACACTGGTGTATAATTCCAGATCAAGGGACTACCATGCACAAAAAGGAAGGAAGATGACACTCAGCTCACTCCAATAGGATAATATCCATTGCATCCCAGTAGCTGCACTCAAGTTCTTCCTTGTGTCGAACCCACAATCATGTGTGCATCCCCAAGATCTGAGGTAAGAACTGAAAATTTATCCCGAACACTTGTAGTTAGTACAGGAATAGTAGTATAGGAATTCATAGTATTGGAAGTAGTAAAACAACCCAAAATCAGTCAGCATCGCCAAGAACGAATACCGTGCAGTACAAAATGGTGGGGGTAGACTCCACTTTCAAAGCATCTCTGTCTTCCATGGAGTAGGGACAAAAGATCTGGAACAACATTTATTTGTCTATGAAGCACTCTGGACCATGAAGCAAGTTTAGGATTATAATATGAAAATCACGCAGGTAGCAACGACATTCAAAGACCATGTGTTACTCTGATATATAAAGTATCATTCCACCGCACCTAGGAGACAACTCAGAACATTGGAAGACATCAAGCAAGCTCTATTAAAAGAATTCTAGAAATCAAATTCTGCTTTGCAATGTATTAGGAGCTTAAAGAGATTAAGCAAATGCAAAATGAAACAATATGGGATTTTGATCAAATATTTAAGATATTGATGGATCAGGTGACCTTCCAAATTCCAGATGAACATAATAAGGAATGGTTCATTGTAGGACTGTTACCACATACATGTTGTCCATTAACGCAACAGAATATTCCAACGTAGTTCGACACACTAGAGCTCACCATGAAGTTAGAAACATCCCCTATAGGATATACTATTGCAGGGATGGCTCAAGTTCAATTGTAGTTAGCAGCGTTGACAATTAAGTTGCGGGAGATTGCTAAAGGGAAGGAAAATAGAAAAGAAGTATGGTGTGTGACATGCAGAATGAAAGGTCATCATAAGAACAAGTGTCCAACCTTTAAATATTATTTGGATACAGGATCCATGCATCTTTTGGACAAAGGAGGGTTATGGTGTGAGATATGTAGGATCGAGGGGAATCATTTGACCACCTATCCCTTAATGCAGAATTATCAGAGCACTACCATAAAATTATTTTGTAATTTTTGTAAGTTGTTTGGACATGATGAGAAGGACTGTTGCGCACTCGTCCTAATGAGGGAACGCAACTCATATGCATACAAATTTCAATGGGAACCTGGACCGGAAGGAGGGATACTGCAATATAATACTCTAGAGACTACAATAAAGGAGGAACATGATAATTTAGAGGTCATGGAAGGGGAGGATTCGACAGAGGAAGAGGACCGATTATCTGTTATAATTGTAACCATATTGGGCATTTTGCATGAGATTGTACAAATCCTTATACAACGTGCACATACTGTAGATAGCAGGATCATGTGATGGAATACTCGCCACATCTAATCGCAAAATGGAAAGAGAAAAGGAACTAGGATGTGTAGATGATAGAAACAGAAGAGCTTGACACTCGACCAAGGATAGCAGTAGTTATGCATGGAGTAACAAGAACAGGAGTTGATGTGATAGAACAAGGAAATCGAACCGAATAATGGGTCGGGAAAGCAGTAGAACCACTCCCTGTGTTTGATCCTCAGACACTCCTCAGAGGGAGAGGGATACATACATGAAATCAAGAAAGGAGTTGATAGAAACAAGATGCAGAGCATCGAAATCGCGACCAATGTATGACAAACACCTATGTATGATATCCCTCCAGTCTATGACTACTCAATCCCAGAAAGGCCATTTGAGAAGATGGGTACGTTGAAAATTTTCTTAAAGAGTTGTGTAGAACTAATAAAGGATTAAACTACATTAAACATGCTTGTAGGATAATCGACCAGTGCATACAAGATAAAGAAGCACTTGTTATACAATGAACAATTAACCAGGTACAATGAAGAAGAGGAAAAATATGGAATTTTATGAGACTATGATATGGATTATATCATCTTGGATCTGAGATTTGAAGTAAACATCCTTCCGAAGTATACATGGGAAATGATGGGTAAACCAAAGTTGATATGGTCACTCATTTAATTGAGGCTAGAAAATCAACATAAGATTGTTCTGATTGGAAGACTGACAGGAGTGAATGTTGAAATTGATGAAGTGCGCAACACAATAGATTTCGAAGTCATTGAGATAGTGTATGATAGTAAGCCTTATCAGGAATTACTTAGACTCGATTTGGCCTTTGATAATCTGGCTATTATTGATCTGAAAAAGAGACAAATGATCTTTAAAGTAGAAGACTTGAGATTCACTTCGCCATTGGATCCTACAAAAGGAAGACGATATGTGGAACCAGTAAGGAATGAAGAAATTGATAAACTTTACAATATGAATGCGCTAATGGATTGTTACAGCGTAATTTTCCACCTTGTGATAATCAACATTGATTGGCCTTCACTAGTCATTTTATTGACTCAGATCCATTATTTTCCCTTCAGGAACCAAGTTTCCGTATTTTTCTTCCTGTACGCTTGTTGTTCCATTATAGCCAGCATACACGCAGGTTGCACCTAATTAGCCCGTGTACATCGAGTTACATGGTAAAAATAATAGAAAATTACTTTTTACTCCCAAAAAGCGGTCTTAGGGTGATTTTTGGCCCTCCATATACCCTGAAATGACTCAATTCGACCTTTCACTTACCTTTGGAAGGCTGTATATTGAGCTCTTATGGTGTATGGAAGGGAGGAGAAATAGAGAGCAAGATAACTCTAGTGGATTTTTTTCGTCACTTGAGTCTACACTCATTGATCCTTGTTGTTGTGAACTCCTTATGTTCACCTACCAAACTCCTTTCATAGTTTCAGTTTTCCATTGCATGGGGGATTGAAGTGGTGGAGGCACAAGTGGAGAGACCTAGTTCTTGGTTCAGATTGGTTGGCGGCAAGAGGTCGTATCATGTACTTCTTGTTATTTATTAATGGAAATACGCATTTTCTCGTCCAATTGACGTTGTGAATGTTGTTTAATTTACATTGGGTTACATTTGCTTATGATATCATGGATCATGTTATTGATTATGCTAATATCTTTCACATATTATATGCACTTGCTTGTATTTGTTGTTGAGACTAATCTGCAGGTTCAAGTGTAGAGATTGAAATCTCAACGGGTATCTACTTCGAACATCCGGTTGAAGGTTGGTTTTATTCTCCATATCTTAGCATTTTCATTATAAGAGCATTACATTGGGAATTGAGTTATTTTCTGGTAGTCATCTGTCTGTTGTGGTCTACCCCGAGCCATGGGAATTTTTTCTCTATAACATGGATGAATACGTTAATCCTATTACTGATGATGTACTTAGTTGGTGAAGTATCAACTCTTGCACATCAGATCCAGAAGCATCCCTGGAAGACTAGCAGTGGAGGTTATATGAAATATTTACAATGAGGTGTGCTCATATTACCCATGCATTGCATTGGATTGGAACTAAGGTAAGTAATCTCTTGAATTATGACGAACTAGCAAATATAAAGACCTTTGTGAAAGAATTTGAATTTCACATACCCGAGAAATAGAGAATGCTAGCATTGGATGTCATGCTAAAAGCGACTCCTGAAAGGTGGTGGGATACACCTAAGGATATAATAGATTATTGGAAGCATTGTAGAAGATCATTACAGGTCATATTTGGAGTTGAATATATTGTGCAAAAGTATATTGGGTTGATTTGTCCTTCAGATCATATTGCATAGTGTACTGTGACAAGGATTTCAGTACCCAAGCAAGAATGGATGCACTTGTTTGTACACACTGGACATGATCTCAAACAAATGGTATATAAGACTAGAAATATGTAAAGGAACAGACTGGGAAGATTTGACTCACAACTTCAAGGTAACTTTCAGTTTTGAAGATGAGGCGCCATCGATGGATATATTTTTGCAGGTGGTCAAAAACAACGTCTTTATATTAGAATACTTGATGGGACTAGTACCCCTATGCATTGCTCCCATACCATCTGTGACAATTCAAGAGGTTTTGGAGTGTTATAACATTTCTAGAGAAGACCAGAAGGACAAAAACCCAAAGAATTCGCAAGTGCTAGACATTGGAGGAGAGTGCGCAGTAGAGGGTCCCAAGGCTTGGATATGCCAACTATATAAAGCCATTGAAAACACGCAAGGTGAATATTGGTATGAAGGAGAATCCCAATTTCCCAAATATTGGGGATTACTTGAATGAGGAAACTGTCGAGAAGATTGTTGATTTATTGTGCGAATACCAAGACCTTTTCCTACCTACATCTTCAGAAATGAAAAGATTGTTGGGGCATTAGGGGAAATGAAGATACCATTGAAGCTAGATGCCAAGCCAGTAAAGCATAGACCATACTGATTGAAACCTATATATAAGAAAATATAGATGGGATACTGGAATATGGGATTATTGAACCTGTCAAAGAGTCAAAATTGATCAGCTCGATGGAGGTCTAAGACAAGAAAATGGGTGGAATCAAAATCTGCATATATATGTGCAAATTAAATGATGCTTGCACACATGACCATTTTCCTACCCCATTTACAGATGAAGTTCTGTAGAATGTAGGAGGACAAGAAGCCTACTCATTTACTAGTGGATTCTCTAAGTACCACGAGATCAAGATTGTGCCTAAGACAACCTTTGCGGCAGAATGGGAATGATACTAGTATACATTTATTCCTTTGGATTGAAGAAAGCACCAGTAGTATTTTCATGAGTGGTTGTTGTATATTTTAAGGAATTTATTCATGAATTCCTAGAAGTATATTTGGATGATTGGACAATGTTCATTTTTTTGAAGGACCATATTGAAACTCTACACTTAATGTTGGAAAAATGTAGATAGTTCCATATTTCCTTGAACTTGAAGAAGTGTATTTTCTTTGCACCATTTGGTATCCTATTGGGTCATGTAGTATGTAAACAAGGACTATTGGTGGATCCTACAAAAATTGTTGTTATTGTTGATCTTCCACCACCTACTTCAGTGCGATAACTACAAGAAACTTTGGGTCATACGGGATACTACAGAAATTTTATCAAGGGATACACATTGATCACTACCCCGTTGGAAAAATTGTTGAAAAAGGAAGTCAAATTTCAATGGAATGAGGAATGCCAACAAAGTTTGGATACCTTGAAGCAGAAACTATTTTTTGCGCCAATATTAGTATTTCCATATTGGAAGGAGTTCCATGTCCACATAGATGCATCATCGATAGCGTTAGGTGCATTTTTGGCTCATCCAGGGGAAGGAAAATTGGATCATCCCATTTCCTTTGCTAGTAGGAATTTTTCAACTACTAAACATAATTACACTACAACAAATCGTGAAGGACTGGAAATGGTGTATGCATTACAAAATTTTAGGCATTATCTATTGGGATCACATTTTAAGATGTACATTGATCATTTTGTTTTGCGATATTTAGTCAACAAGCCAGTGTTGGGGGGGAATATATGCATATGGTTATTACTATTCTAGGAATATGACTTTGAAGTGATTGTGAAACTAGGAAAATTAAATCCAGGACCTAACCATTTGTCATGCATAGTAACAGTGGTATATGTAAGAAATTTAGATGACATCCCACCAGATGCACAATTTTCCGTAGTACATATGGTTGATAATTAATTTACAGATATTTCACAATTCTTGAGCACAAAAATAGTCCCACTTTAATTTATAGTTACGTAGAAGAAACAGTTAGTAATTAAGGTAGCATATTATCAGCTTATAGCAAGGAATTTGTATAAGTTAGGTGGGGATGGTATTCTGCGACGATGTGTATTAGAGCACAAAAGTCCTATGATCCTATCAGAGGCACATGAAGCAATTGTGGGAAGACACTATGCAGGGAAGGTGATGGCTAGGAATATTTTATGCACAGGAATTTGGTGGCCCACCATTCATAAGGATGCGAAGGAGTTCTATCAGACCATTGATGTATGTCAGTGAGTATGGAAGCCATCAAGAAGGGATGAGATTCCTTTCATGCCGTAAGAAACATTGCAGGATTTTTATAAATGGGCAGTTGATTTCAGTGGGTCGACCAATCCACCAGAAAAAAATTTCAGGAGCAAGATATATAATCGTTGTGACAAATTACTTGACCCGATGGGCTAAATAAGAACCTTTATGAGATTGCAGCTCGCATAAAGCTCCGCGGTTTCTATTTGAGAACGTTGTTACAAGGTTTGGATGTCTGAGAATCCTTATGAGTGATTAGGGGACCCATTTTCTGAATAAGACAATTGCAAACTTGATAGAAGAATTTCAAATTTATCACCATAAGAGCACACTTTATCATCCTCAAGCAAACAGAATGGTGGAAGCGTTTAACAACATCCTAGAGATTATGCTGACAAAGATATGCAATGTAAATCAAGATGACTGGGACTTGAGGATTCCCGCGGTGTTATGGGCATATAGTACAACATGTAAGAAGTTGACAGGACAAACACCATTCTGACTAGTGTATGGTTAGGAGGCATTTATTCCCATGGAGTTCATAGTGTCGATTCTACGCATTATTGTTCTGACAGATCTCATGGATTCTAGCGCGGTAGAGAAAAGTCTGTTAGAGCTAATGTAACTAGAAGAAGACTGATTTGTCACAAGATTTCATCAAGAGGTTCAAAAAGAACGTGAAAAGGCATGGAATGACAGACATGTTAAGTAGAAAAAGTTCTAAATAGGAGATTTAGTTTTGCTCTATAACAACAATTTTTTGAAGCACCCAGGTAAATTCTGAATGCAATGGTTGGATCCATATGTGATAGAATTTGTGACATATGTAAGTGCTGTTCAATTAGGAAAATTGAATGCTAAAATCATGGAATGGTTTATGAATGAAAGTCATTTGAAACTGTATAGGGACATTCATCCTTCTGTGCAATAACCTGAGTAGGATGAAAAAAAAAGGAGTAAAAGCAAAAGACAAAGAGAATAAAAATGGTGATGAGTCTTGAAAGAAAGAAACAAAGGATATGTTTATGATATTAGAAAGAAAAAATTTCATAAAAGGAAAGAAGAAGTGTTAGGCATGCAAGAAGGAGAATCAACTAGCGCACAAATCAAGACAGGATGAAGATCTACTCATTAGATAGGTAAAACCATTAAAGAGCAGACATGACAGTGAGATGGCAGAACCATGGTGTTATAAATGAAAGAATCAGTGAAAATATTTTGAAATATTGCAAAATCTAGACCAAATCCAGACTAGAATTTGTAGGATCATGGCAAGCATTGAATGTATATTAGGGAGAGAAGAGGAATGACATAGCTGGTAGCAGGATATAAAAGAAGATGAGAAACGGAAAAAAAGGCTATAGTTCTTTGGACATTCAGAGTACATTGTAGATAGAGCTAAATTGCAAAGTTAAGTTGCAGAGCCCTGGCGCCACCAAAGGAAGAAGCATTTGTCCCATAGAAAAAGAAAGCACGCAGAAAAAATCCATCAGTACCATTACAAGAGGAAACCCCTAGAGCATTAGGTTCAAGCCAAGCAATATTTCCAAGGGCATATGTGCCACCAAGGAATCCAACAGCGAAGCCAGTCAACCTAGCCAAGGTGTCGAAGTATGACCTAATGACACTAATGACACGATCTGAGGTTCTTGTTGAGGGATATATGTTGGGTGAAGTAGGACATATGTGGTATTTAGATCATGACATTACAAAGAAAATAAAGTTTCTAGAGCCAGAAAGGGAGAAGTATCTATGCACCAGAATTATCCCAAAATCACTTGCAATGTGATTTTTGCCATAGTAGTGGGAAATGGGACTGCAACAAATGGGAATATCGAACCCGTTGGAGATTCCACACTTTGGAAGAAGTCCAGAGATGAACAATTGTGTCCAATTGCTATTGAGTTGCATTCACAGAGGCTTTCTATGGTTGGATAGTCCAGTATCAATTGATATTGTTGGCTCTAATGTGGGAAGACCCAAATTCATACCAACATATCCCAAGATACTATCCTTTTCGAAATCACCAAGGAATAGGTGAATTCCCACCCAAATTACTTATGGGTATTGCAGGAACCACGTTTATGTGTTAACGAAGAGGAGATCAATTCGTTCTACCATCATACCCATTAACCAAGCTTTAACGGAAATCAATTAAATGACATATCTAACCTAATGTATACATTAATTGTGCAACATATTATAGTTGAAAACATTCATGTCCTATTATCATATCATTGAGCATTTATCATTTAACAATATCATGTAAATCAAAACAACACGCACATACAAGAACCTTCACATACACAAGACACTAGAGGTTTTTACGTGGAAACCTAATTGAGAGGAAACCATGTAAATGCTTTGTTTATTCATTAATCCCATTACATAAAGCATTTCATCTTCTCTACACATCTGCACACACATCCTGCGGACCTCAACCCTTCTAAAAACCCCTAAGTTACACAAACTCAACAAAAATACATGGGATCAATCATCTCTTCATCACGCTATCTTTTCATCAATATTTCATCCAAAACTATTAGCATCCTACTCTACCTGACCCATTACATATATATATTTATTAGCATAGCCCCCACAGACTAGTAAGTGGACAAAAAATCCAAACTTACTCTAACCACTTTCTTGGTTGATGTGATCAACCACTACTCTTTACATCTTTTGTGGGTTCTATGTTGAAGTCTGTCCATATTTTTCGGGAGAGATTACTTTTTACCACTTCGTTGCACTACCCCTTTTCACATCAACACAAAACTAGTTCAAAATAACTTAGGGACAACAGCCCCCAACATTCACATGTTGCTCATCCCGAGAAACTCAAGCTTGCTCCTGCAGAGCCTTCCCTATTGCCAAAAACTCAACATATATCTCTTTTGACGCTTTGACTATCCCTTCTACCTTATTTTCTTGCTCTTGTAGTTCCTCTACTAAATGCGCAGTTATTTCTACCTTTAATCGTGCCTCAACTATCTGCGTAGCTTTCTGTATATCTCCTCCAATGATTTCAGATATTCTTAATGCTTCATTTTTCAAAGTCTTGAGCCTCTGGCTCATTCACTACTGCTCCTCCCTCAGGTTATTTACTTCTTCTTGCATTCTTTTTCTTTATGTGACCTTGGTCATTCTTTCCAATGGTGGTAAGGTCTTTATAATATCCTTTAACTTCACAAACCTGGTATGCGCATCTTCTAGTTTGCTTATTACTCCTTGTAGGTCTTCATCATCCATCAATGATTCCCACGCTTGTGAAATTTCATCAAATAGCTTCATGCATTCCTCCTCTAAGGCCTTAATACAGTCAATCAATGCTTTCAATGTGCCTTCTCTTTGTTCTCGAACTTATGGAGGTGTACTGGGCACCAACTACATCTGCAACTCACTAATTTTTACTTTGAATCCCTTAATAGCTTTGTTGAGGCTCAACATTTTGTCTTCAATGGGTGTTGCCTTTTCCATTTAAATTTCTGGGACTATGTTGCAAGTCGTGTCTAAAAATTTCTGTAATTTTTCCTTCTACTCTACGATCTCATCGTTCTCCTTTTGAAGCATTCTACATTTGTCTCTGAGTTCATTCCTTTCTGCGCCACTTCATTATTTCAACAAAACTATGCTCTTCATGGCCTTTTATTTATTCTGTAATACCTTGGTGTAGGTCATGTAGCATATAGATAGGTAACTTTATTAGCTTCAACTCAAAATTACTTGAGGCATGGACATGGTCCTATACCTCTTCTACTAAGAAAATTAATGCTTTTGGCGTTAGCGACACAACTTTGTTAATGCTTTTGGTGTTATAAGTTACCATATTTTCTTTCAATGTGTCCAAACTCTTTTGTCACTCCTCATTCCACTGGAATTTAGTATCATTTTTTAACAATTTCTCCATAGGTGCAGTAATATGTGCATATCCCAACAACAAAACCATTTTTTGGCTCTAATGTGGGCATACCTAGGTTCACTACAACACATACCAACAAATCCCAAGCTACTATCCCTTTCGGAATCACATGCGAACAGGCGAAGTCTCACCCGAAGTACCTATGGGTACTGCATGAACCATGTACAGCAACGACGGGGAGAGAACTATGTTCTACCATCATACCCATTAACTAAGCCTCGACGGAAATCAGTTAAACCACATATATAACCTAATGTATACATCAACTGCGCATCATATTATAACTAAAAACATACATGTCCTATTATCGTAACATTAAGCATTTATCATTTAACAGTATCATGTAAATCAAAACAACAAGCACATACAAGAACATTCACATACACAAGACACCATTTTTTTACGTGGAAACCCAACCGAGAGAAAAACACATAAATGCTTTATTTATTCATTGATCCCATTACATAAAACATTTCATCTTCTCTACATATATGTGCACACAGCCTGTAGACCTCAACCATTTCATAAACCCCTCAGTTACACAAACTCAACAATAATACATGGGATCAATTAGCTCTTTGTCATGCTATCTTTTCATCAATATTTCATCCAAAACTATTAGCCTACTCTACTCAACCTGTTACATATATATAGTTATTGGCATAGCGCTTGCAGACCACTAAGTGGACCAAAAATCCTAACTTACTCTAACCGCTTTCTTGGTTGACGTGATCAACCACTACTCTTTCCATATTTTGCGGGCACTACGTCAAAGTCCATCCTTCTTTTGTGGGCGCACTTCCTTTTGACCACTTTGCTATTCTACCCCTTTTCACATCAGCACAACACTGGTTCAAAATACCTTAAGGCCAACAGATACCCAACTTATTTCGCAAATCATGGGATGACCAGCATCAGGGGAAGACCCAGCACCGTTCTTTAGGGATAAGAAGCAAGAAAAAGCAATGGAAGAAAGAATGAAGAAAAAATATGACACGCACAAAGTATAGCGCGGATTGGATGTCACCAATATCAATGATTATTCAGTAAGATTTGTGATGCAAGTGTTGGCTTGCAAACTACTTAGGAAATGTCACAAAGACCAGGTTCCAACAGGAGTGATAGCATCCATAGAAAATTGCGTAGCAACAATGCAAATGAATTGGGAAACATTTTTGGTCAATGATTTCTTAGCTAACTACAAAGATGCACATGAAAAAGGTACATAGTTTCACTATGCATGGCTTTTAATTTTGATTGTGTTGGTTGCATGGAGAGGGTTGGAGGATATGTAGTTCATAGACAATGCACATAAACCATACATGGTAGCATTGTATGTTATCTTGTGGCATATCATGCACAAGAATAGATAGATGGACAAAAATATCATATTCTACATCTATAAGGAGACAATATGAAAAATTATTGAGAACACACCATGCATCCAACCTTAAATCATTGAAGCATATAAAGGAATTGTGTGATTTAAGGCGGGGATGCATCACATGTACATTCAAGCAAATAGGGATCCAAAAGAACAATGGTTTTCGATGCACTTCAGACTGGCAGAGCAACATGTCATTGCTATTTTGAATGACTGGGATGAAAAGTGGAAATTCCCAGTACCATAAGAGACATAGATGCAGATACAACAAACACTGAGCAACAAAAAGGAGAATAGGAACAAGGAGAGAAAGAAGAACACAGGAATGGTGAAGGTGACACCATGCAGTAAATAGAACCAAGCATGGGAGAAAAAGGAAAGGAACATGACAAGGCAGACTCATCACAACAATGAAAGAAGAGGAAAGCAACTAAGGAACAAGTTATTCAGGCATTGATTGTAGATGACTTACAGAATATTGGCGATCAGGTGAAGGAATTCATAGAAAAATCATACTAACAAGGTGTGTAGAAGCAAGAAGAAATGCATACGAGGATATAAGAGCAGTTATATTCACTGTGCCAAATGTTGTAAGAAACAAGAATCACACCAGGACAAACAAAGAGCACGGAGAAAAGGCAGATGGATTCTCACCATCATCAATAGAGTGTTGAATTTTAAAGATATTAGCCGTAGATTTAGAGTTCCCTATGGCATATATGCAGGATCATGCACAGGTAGTAATCTCCATTGATTTAGATTTATCGCAGTTATCCATAGATGTGTTGCATAGCTTGCAGACAAGTGTTGCACAAGAGATTTAGTCGCATGCAGATTCGACTTCCATGGAGTGGGCCAAAGTGGCTACAGAAAAGGAAGCACTACAAGAAAAATATAGAAAGCTATGTCAGGAAAGAGAATAGGCTTCACAAATAAATGAGATATTGCAAAAAGCAGTAAAGGACGTATACAACAACCTCCCAGAAGTACAAGTAGAAGCAGGCACCTCCATAGAAGAAAAAGTGACGAAGATAAGTGAGGGCACAAATATTGTTGGCTTGGAAGCACGCACCTTGACAAGTACTCCACTAGAAAAAAGGGAACAAAGAGAGAAGACAACCATAGCAATAGTGGAAAAGATAAGGCAGTTGGATGAGGAATGCGACAATTTGTACGAAGAAAGTACACAATTGTGGACACAATTTATGGAGGATGCATAACTGCGAGCAATAGAACAAAGGTTATGATCTGTGTGGGAGAAGACACAAAAGATCAAATAAATGATGAGTACTCTGCCAGCAAACGAATGAATGGATACAATGGTGGAGAATAGACAACAATATTTGGAGATAAATAATATTAGATATTAATAGCAGAGTATCACATAGAATCTTGAGCCACTACAGGAGGAAGCATTTCTAGAGACAAAATAAATTGCAACTATATAATGAGTAGTGAAACAAGCAGTGGAATACAAGGAGGAAAAGTTGAAGACCCCTATTACAACATATAGAGCATAAGACATTTTAGAACACAAAGCATAGACAAAGGAGAAAGTTTCAACCGGAAAGGAAATTCTTCAAAATTTTGTTGTAACATTACAGGAAGCACAACAGAAGGCCTGAGTGGCTCATGACGAGCCACGAGTGAGTGTTGGGGGCATGTTGGGCCAAGATTTTGGGACTAGTTTTGGGAACTACGCGTAGAGAGTGGTACGCGTGACAAGTCGGCCAAGGGAGGAGTGCGTGCAAAAGAAGGAGGTTAGTTAGAATCCATTAGGTGGTTTGGTCCATTACTTGGGATAAATCCCCCTTTTTAAATGTATAAATATGTAAAGTGGGGAATGTGAGACGAGATTTAAAGGAGTTATTTTGGAGTCAATCCATTGTAAAAGTCTGAGAGGAAGGAGAGCATAGATGGGGTATTTCAGGATTAGAGATAGAGATATGATGTAAGAGAACAGTGTGCATGTTTTGTAAGAAACTGTTTGGATGATAATAAATAAGTGAGCTTGTTGTGGATGAAATGGCTATGGGTTATGATATGATGAATGCTTTGTTTATCGGGAACATGTGTTGTACTATGTTTTATGATTATTAATACGAATATCTATTACTATGAACATGTGATCTATTTCCATGAATGTGATATCCAAGTCTGTGAATATATTATATGTTTCTACATGCATGTTATAAATATAAGTAGAATGTTTAGTGGATTTGCCTCCTTTCTCTTCATTTCTACAGAAACTTGGTTCCTACAGTCCCCATATATGCCTCAAGTGAGACATCATCTACTTGCAGGTGATGCTAAAAGGGCTAGTATCTAAGGGTTTTGTTGGTAAAGTAATGGTGAACCTTGGTTATGCCCACTATGCGCCAATACAATGTCCATGAAGAGAGGTTCTTCTTCTTCTTCTGAATATGACTTCTTTTTACTATCTTCATTTTCTTTATCAACATACTTTTCCATGAAAATAAATTCCTCTTTGGAAATTTCAGAATCATATCCATCACTTTCTTTAGAAGAGATAATGTCCTATTTAGAGTAAAACATTTTCTTCTTATCATGTTTTCCTCTTTTGTGTCTATAAGGTTTTCTTCCTTTTATATTGTTACTATCTTCTTCTTCATCACTATATTCCCTTTTTACATATCGACACTTAGCAACAACATGTCCTATTTTACCACAATCAAAACATTTAAAGGGTAGATTACCTTTGAATTTTTCTGATCCCCATTTTAAATTTCTCACAAAGTATGCTTCCTTTGTATCTAATTTGTAGTAGGAATAATCACAGAATTTGTGTCCTTCTTCCCTCTTTGATGCTTTGAAAGTTGCTTCCTTCTATGTTGGATTTTATGTCCTCATATCATAGGATGTGAGGATCCCATGTAATTAATCCATTGTTAGATTATCAAGATCCTTCATTTATTCAATGGAAAAGACTTTGGCATCAAACCTTAAGGGGAGTGAACTTAATACCTTTTTATGCAATTATCAGTTCTTCAATTGTTGACAATTTCATCCATGTGAAGGAGATAGGCTACAACATTTTATTCATCTTTCATTTTCATACTTTCGAACTGTCCTCTATGAGTTTGAAGCTTTTCTTTATTGACCTTGTTGTCACCTTCCTATACATTTAGAAGTTTGTCCCAAATTTCTTTTTTTGATTTACAATGCATCACCTTGACAAACTCGGATTTTGATAGACTACACAAGATGGCATTCATTGATTTTGAATTGTGGTCATCTAACTTCTTCTCGACTTCATTTGTTGGTGGAGTTGCTGGAATTTTATAACTTGTCATGATTGATTGCCAAATATCAAACCCTTGGGCCATTATATATGTCCTCATTCTTATACTCTAGAATTCATAGTTTGGTCCATCAAACAAATGAGATTTTTTTGTGGAGAGACCTTCCTAACAAGTCCTATGTGCTCAAGATCTTCCCTCCAATGGATAAATTATTTTGGAAGGAACCTACTCTAATACCAATTGCTGAACTTATGCTTATACTGAGAGTGGAGGGATGAATCAGTATAAGACTTATTTTTACTTTAGACAAGCATTCATCAATCATTCATTGACTATGAAATAGTAAAAACATCTAAACACAAATCATATCACATAGAATTTTATGTGGAAACTCTTTCAAGACAAAACCATAAAAACTTATATTTATAAATGTATGCAGGCACCAACCTATTGTTACAATGTTTGTAGGCACCAACCTACTGGAGACACCAATCCCTTTAGTTGAGCACCAACTCAACAAGATACTTATACACCCACCTACCGAAGACACTAATCTCCTCAACTGAGCACCAACTCAGAGCAAGATCTATGGGCACCCACCTACTAGAGACACCAATCTCCTTAACTGAGCACCAACTCAACAATATTTGTAGGCACCAACCTACTAGAGGAATAGTATAATAATGATGATATAATCACCTCAAATTTTCCTTACAATTAGCCCTCAAATATATCATATGATGACCTCAAAAAATATATTCCATAATCATCCCTATATCATCCCTCATATATATTCTATAATCTACTTCAAATCTGCTTCAAATATGATCTAAGGTCACCTTCAAATCAGCTTCATAATTTGACATTATCACCTTCTACATGGGCCACATCCAAAGAATAACCCTTAGAAAAATATTTCAAGATCACATCTCAAAACAAACCTTCCTCCTCCATAAGTGGCCTCCTCCTCCTTAGAGAACCTTAGAAAACCCTTAGAAAAAATTTCAAGAGAACAACTTCAAATATCCTTAGAAACCCTTCAAGAGACACATCTTCTAGTCTTCTTACAAGTGTGCACTTCCTAAGATATATCCAAGTTATGAATGAATGAAAAAAATGAGGACCTCCTCCTTCTATTTATACTATTTTTAAGTCACCTTTTTGGGATGACTTAACATTGTTCAATATCTTGACTGAGTCGACCTAACACTCTAGAAGGGTTATTTAACACTTCATATCTCCCCGGTCCTATGGATTTAGAGGGATTGTCATATACTATTGGAAATATCTTGGAATAAGGATTTCAATAATATAATGTATGGTCCCATCCTATCTAGGTCTTCAAATAAAAAAGGCCTTCAAATATAGGGTATCCAAACTGGGCATCAATGACACAGTATTTCCGACAATCTTTATCTTGGACATTGTTACAAAGTTTGTAAGCACCAACCTACTGGAGACACCAATACCTTTAGTTGAGCACCAACTCAACAAGATACATATACACCCACCTATCGAAGACACTATTCTCCTCAACTGAGCACCAACTCAGAGCAAGATCTATGGGCACCCGCCTACTAGAGACATCAATCTCCTTAACTGAGCACCAACTCGGCAATATTTGTAAGCACCAACCTGTTAGAGAAATAGGATCGCAAAGCAATAACAATAAACATAAATGAAAATATAATCACACATACACATTACAAGAGAGACACAGATATATCGTGGTTCACCCAAGATGGGCTACGTCCACACTAAAGTTGTCAGTCCTTATTATTATATTGTCCAACAAAGTGAAGGGATACAACCTGCAGCACAGCCGCTGCACTTCCTCTTCATTGTCTCACAATCTCTCTTCTTGATCTCAAATATCATTACAATGCATAATACCTAATACATCAACCCTATCCATGTTACAATGTCTCTCTTTTATAAGGTAAATACAATGGGAAAATACCACGGGTTACCCAAAACCATGGGCCCGAAAACTGTTGGCGAAAACAGCCCCAAAATGTTTTCTCGGGGGAATGAGTGTACAGTCCTCTGAGGTGCACGACTGAGACAATATCATCTATGAGACTGGAAGATATGGCTCCAAAACCAACAATCTCCCACTTGGAGACTGATCACAACAACTCCACCGCTGCTGTACTTATTGGACATTCGACTTGACAGCTTTCTCATCTTCACCTTCATGCTAGAAGGCCAACTGAAACCGAGCAGGAACTCAGTTTCTCTCTGGTCACTACCTTTGTGAACATGTCTGTAGGATTCTGGCTAGTATGTATCTTTTCCAGCTTCAATAGTTCATCTTCCAGAAGAGAGCGTATGAAATGGTACTTGAGCTGTATATGTTTAGTCATGGAATGGAATCTTGAGTTCTTTGCAAGATGAATGGCACTCTGGCTGTCACTATACAACCTGCTATCCTTCTACTTCTTACCCACTTCCTCCATAAACCTCTGCAACCAAATCATCTCTTTACTAGAATATGTAACAACAACATACTCTGCTTCTGTTGTTGAAAGTGCAACAACCTTTTGCAATCTCGAAATCCAACTTACTGTTGTTCCACCTACAGTAAACACATACCCTGTGGTGCTCCTCCTGCTATCCTTATCACCTGCCATATCTGCATCAACATATCCCTGTAGAACATTGTCTGAACCTCCAAAACATAATTCCTGAGTGGTAGTACCTCTCAAATACCTGAGAATCCACTGTACTGTCTTCCAATGTTCTTTACCTGGATTGCTCATATATATGCTCATAGCTCCCACTGCATGTGCAATATCTGGTCTTGTGCACACCATGGCATACATCAAGCTGCCAACTACTGATTGATAGGGAATCTTGGACATGTAATCTGTCTCTTCCTGTGTCTTGGGACACATTTCCTTACTTAGACTGAAATGGCTGGCCAAAGGTGAACTAACTGGTTTTGCATTATGCATTTTAAACCTCTACAACACCTTTTGTATGTACTCACTCTGAGACAATGTCAATTTGCGACTTTTCTTGTCTCTCTTTATTCTCATACCAAGGATTTGCTTTACAGCACCCAAATCCTTCATCGCAAATGAATTAGCTAGCTTCCTTTTGAATACATTTATATCTTGCATGTTAGACCCTGCAATAAGCATTTCATCCACATACAATAACAATATAATATATATTTCATTGTCTAGATTCTTTAAATAAACACAGTGGTCAGAATGACATCTACTATAACCCTGTTCTGTCATAAACCTGTCAAATTTTAAATACCATTGCCTTGGAGCTTGCTTCAAGCCATACAAGCTCTTTTTCAACCTGCATACCAAGTTATCCTTACCTTTGACCTCATACCCTTGTGGTTATTGCATATATCTCTCTTCCTCCAAATCCCCATGGAGAAAGGATGTTTTTACATCTAATCGTTCAAGATGCAAACCTTCTATCACCACTAGACTTAAGATAGTACTAATTGAATTCATCTTAACAACAGGAGAAAATATTTCATCAAAATCTATACCTTTCTTCTGTGCAAACCCCTTTACAGCAAGTCTCTCCTTGTACCGCTTCTTACCTCCTTCTTCTTCCTTCAACCTGTAAATCCATTTGCTCTGCAATGCTCTTTTACCAGTAGGAAAATGAACCAAATCCCAAGTCTGGTTTCCTACCAATGAGTCCATCTTCTCATTCATGCCTTGCTCCCACTTCTTTCTATTTTCCACCTGCATTGCTTCTTCATAACATTCTGGCTCACCAGCATCAGTCATCAATAAATAGTACATTGAATGAGAGTATCGTTCAGGGAGTCTACTTAACCTAGTAGATCTTCTTGCAATTGCAGGAGTTTCAGGTACTTGCTGTTGTTCTTGATTTTCTGGCACCTTTGGAACTTCATTTTCTTCAATTTCATCAATTACTGTATACTCTATGTTTTCCTTTTCATATTTCTTTCCCTACAACTGATCTTTATACATGACCTTTTCATTGAATATGACATCTCTACTTCTAATGATTTTGTGATTTCCATAATCCCATAAACGATAACCAAAATCATCAACCCCATATCCAATAAAGGTACATTTCTTGGATTTAGCTTCAAGATTTATTCTATTTTCTTTATCAATATGGATAAATGCTTCACAACCAAATGTTCTCAGAAATGAGTAGTTTACCTTTTTACCTGTCAATGCCTCCTCTGAAATACCACCATCCAAAGCACTTGAAGGCCCTCTATTTATTAAATAAACAACAGTATTTACATTATCTACCCAAAACTGTAAGGGAGACCCTGCATGAAATATCATACACCTTGCACGCTCCATGATCATTCTATTCATTGTAATATCCCTTGTTAGGAATTTTATTAAAATGGCAATTTTTCACTTTTTTCCCTGATTTGACCTTTGACTAGTTTTGAGCTCTAGGTCCCCAAATTGCTCCAATTGCTCCCAAATCTTCTGAGAAGGTATATGGATTATGTTATAACATAAATATCTATTTCAGGGATGCTTTTGGACCTTTAAAATACTTCTGGAAATCCTCTTTCAATTCTGGCCAATGTAGGGAACTTTACTAGTAATTTCCCTTTGACTAGTATTGGTCTCTAGGTCTCGAATTGACTCCAAATACCTTCAAATATTCAAGGAAGGTGTATTAATGATATTAGGACTTTAATATGATGTTCAAATATGATATATGGCCACCAAAATACCTCTAAAAACTCTCTTAATATTCTGGACCAAATATGCAATTTTACTAGTAATTTGGGGTTCAAATCCCCCTAGGGTTAGTACTGAAAATGGCTTCCCAAATGCCTCCAAACCCACTCAAATTTATGAACAGATGTAGGTAATGTATTAAGGATGTTATTAAGGTCTCATGTGCACCATTAATTGATTATTATATCTGTTCCAACCCTCTCCCATTCAACTGCAAAAATCACCAATTCAACCCTTGGGGAAATGGCACTATTTCTTCTCCCAATGCAATTAAATTGAGTAAAAATACTTCAAATGATCAAGTACAGTACATGAAACTTGTAAAATACATCCATTGCAGTCCATTAATCACAAATTCATCAGATAATCATCCATTCATTCGAAATCATCATCAATACATTGGTTCACAACAAGGTAGTGGGGAAATGGCATTGTTCTTCCATTAAAAATGAGATTTATACATTTCTACTTGGAATTTCGACCTGAAACTTTCTGGAGATGAATACCAGAGTATTTAATTCATATTACAAAAGAAATGGGGCATGATAAGCTCCCCCAAAGAGTACAATATCTCACCAAAAATGCCCTCCCTCAAGGATCAAGAATATGCCATCAAAACTGGAAATGGTTGAGAGAATGTGCTGCAATAGAAGAAACCATGAGCTTCCCTGTAGCTTACACCTGCAAATAAATACTCCATTAAAGCTCCAAATGAAAGGTCTGAATGGCCTTTCCAATTACCAACTTGGATGGGAATCTTTCACCCTCGAAATTGGCTAAGGCAAGAAACTAGTCATCCACTAACTCTCCCTCTACACAAATGGAATTGCAAATTCTACAAATGACCAAAAGCTGGTTTCATTCTTTGTTATTGACATTCATAAATTTTTAATGTCCTCCATGGGTCGAATTCCTTCCAAGAGACTCATGCCAACTCAAGTTGGGAAGAGATTCCAAAGAATGCCACTTGTAGAACAATTCCTAGTCTCCCACTTCCACCAAATCACATGTGGAAGCATCTTAGCTGCCGTAACACCCTTGAGCTCCCTCTTGGAGTCTATTTTTAGCCCTGACATGTCATATATGTCATATGTCAGCCTTCAGTTCTGATTTGTGTTATAGGTGTCATAGCATCTTCATCATTGTTGTCATAGAGCTAGGGAATCTAGCCCAAGTGTCTCACTAGCTCCAAATTGCCTCTTCCTCTTTCATGGGAGTTACTCTTCCTCTATATTTAGACCTAATTGACTCATGACAAGTATTATTGACCTTATAACTCATCCCAAGAACATTAGGCTTCCCATGGATTCGAAATTGCAAGAAGAGGATTCCATGTGGCACATAAATTCTAGCTTGTGTGGGTCCCACTTCCTCCATGTGTCTTCATGATCAAATGCCACTTTTATTTTCACTTATATATATTTATTTATCTCCTTCATTAAACATTTATTCCATCCTAATGTTCCAACATCATTTATTATCCTCATTATTCCAAATCCCAAAGCTTCCACCCCAAACCTAGGAAACTAGTAATTTTTTTCCTTGGCAATTATTTGACCTTTAGCATCAATTTGACAAACTCTAATGAATAGGGCCAATTTGCTTAGGCCATTGTGACCCAATTTCAAATTTGGGATATGACAAATCCTCCCTTCCCAATATTGCATGTCCTCAAGCAATTTCAAACATGGGTGTTGAAGAACCTGCTTTCTGTATAATTCTTTGAAGTTGCCATTGAATTGCCCAACCTTGAGTCTTTGAGTTTCCATGAAGATTTTAGAGAGGAACCACCATGCTTTCTACTGCACTACTCTAATAAAAATCACTTTATTAAGTGGGAAATCCATCTCCCATACTGCTTGTTTCCCCAAAAAATTTGAAACCAATGAGATAAACATTATTCCAGGGTCCCATTGCTTGTATTGCACCCCAACAATTAAGAGTGCTCTCCAACCCATACCATCAAATAAGAGGATTCTTGGATCCCATTTTCTTGTATGCATTATTCCAAACAACATGAGTACAAAATATATATCATCAAAGAACATAATACCATAATGAAAATGTACATCAAGGAGATGCTTCATCAAAGAGTCATGAAAGTGCTTATACCTCAAAGCAAGTAGACCACCATTTTCCAAGTACATACAATCTTCAAGTGACCCATCAAATCTACTCCAATGACATAGGTGAGGATCCCATGTCCTATAATGCTGCTCCAAAAGGATGTGATATGCATCAAAATATTCGGCCATGTATTCTTTCATCCAAGAAGTGAATGAAGAATATCCACTAAAATCTGAACCAAATGATGAGCAAAAAAAACAAGGAGACTTCAAAGGACTCAAAGAAGTCTCACCCATACATCCATGAATGTGAGAATAATAAAGATATATCAAAGTATGTGGCTTCCAACAAAAATGTTCTCCAATCATAAATTTATTCACCCAAGTGTAGGATGAAGTTCCTCCGACATCAAATGAACCAAGTGTTGAGCAAGAAAAACCATGAGTCTTCAAGTGACTCAAATGCATATCATAAGTGAATCCACGTAGATGTGCATCATCATAAGGTAACAAAGGATGTTGCTGCAAATGTGAATAAGAATGTGCTCCAACCATATCATCATAAAAAGTAAATCTAGGAGTTCCATACTCCTCATGTGGCACCATAAAAAAGAACCCTTTCACCCATTCTTCATTGAGACTATTGTTGCAAAGCATGGAATTGTAGGATGTAGGAGAATTAACTAACTCACCCAAATGATCAAAAAGTGCAGAAGTTTCATCATGGGAAGGATCCATGTGGGTAGTATCATGCAGCTCCTTAAAAAGTGGGAAACCTTTGTCATAGATTGGTTCCAATGTAGAGGAATCATGCTCTTCTTTAAAAATTGCATAACCTTCATCAAGAGATAATTCAAGTTCCTCTTCCACCACATCAAGTGTTTAGATCTTTTAAATTTCATCTTCAAACACATTAATCACATTCAAATTCTCAAATTTCTCATGATCCACCATGTCATGAGAATCCTCCAAACAATCTACCATTTGACAATCTGAAACATAGGAGGAAAAACAAGTATCTTGCAACTTTTCAAGAAGTTGCTCATTTTGAATTGTGAGATTATGAATATCCTCATTATTCTTCAAGTATGCATCATGTAAAAATTCATTAAGCTCAAACAATTGGTTTTTATGAAAAAGCAAAGACATGAAATTATCTTTTATGTGGCACATTGCTCTTTGAATCTTCTCCATGTCTTCAAGGAAGGATGTTTCCTCCAATGAAGTAGCTCTCCAACAAGAATTTGACACCAATGCTTGAGTGTCATGGAGAATGCTAAGGGACTCTTGGATCTTATTTTCATTCATCTTTAAGGACCCTTCAAGAAAATGAGGCTCTTGCAAATGAACCTCCTCATCTTCTTCATTTTTCCTTGGACCAACTTCATGAAGCTCAAGTGGTGATGGGGAAGTTGATCTTGGTTCTTCTTCAACTGCTACAAGGTATTCATTATCATGCTTAATGGAACTTGGGATTGCAGAAATAATTTCAAAAGTGATCTCTATGTCACCAACATAGAGGTGTGAGCACCCATCAGTAGGTACTCCTTCATAGTTTAAGCATCCATCAGTAGATGCTCTTTGGTTCGTGTCTAAGCTAGAAGGTGTCTCGAAATGATCTTCCATATTTTCAATAGAATCTTCTTCACACTCTTGTGATGTCTCTTCATTTTTCTCCTTCAAGCAAGCTGATGCATTTTTCCCCTTGTTTTCCTTAGGATCAATATCTTTGGAATCTCTTTTTGAAGAATTCCCAAAAGCTCTCCTCAAGTGGGACATAATTTCATGCACACATGTATGATACTCACTCCAAGGTTCTTTACAAGAAGGGCATAAACCTTTCTTTACTAACTCCACATCTTCATTTTTGGTCCTATTTTCAAAAACATGTTCAGCATAGTACTCAAAAGACATGGCATTTTGTGTATTTTTGCTCCAAACAAGATATTCTTGATATTTTTGATATTGTTGGGGCAAGGTTTTATATGTTGCTCTCCATCTTTGGAACTCACTCATAGAATTATCCTTGGTTGGTGTGACACACTCATATTAATCATATTTAAATTCATAAGAATAATCTTCATTTCTCTTGAAATTGTAAGAAGTGTTGCATGATGGCAACTCTTCCTTGTACCATTCACATTCTGCTTCATATTGCTCATAAGCATCTGCATATTCCTCATAAGAATTGTACTCATAGGATTCATCATAATAGTAAGACATGGATGCCAATTATTCTTGAATGTATGTACCTAATCCACAGGTGCAAGGACCATGCTCTAATACCACTGTAATGTCCATTGTTAGGAATTTTATTAAAATGGCAATTTTCACTTTTTTCCCTAGTTTGACCTTTGACTAGTTTTGAACTCTAGGTCCCCAAATTGCTCCAATTGCTCCCAAATATTTTGAGAAGGTATATGTATGATGTTAGAACATAAATATCTATTTTAGGGATTCTTTTGGACCTTTAAAATACTTCTGCAAATCCTCTTTCAATTCTGGCCAATGTGGGGAACTTTACTAGTAATTTTCCTTTGACTAGTATTGGTCTCTAAGTCTCGAATTGACTCCAAATGCCTTCAAATATTCAAGGAGGGTGTATGAATGATATTAGGACTTTAATATGATTTTCAAAGATGATATATGGACACCAAAATACCTCTGCAAACTCTCTTAATATTCTGGACCAAGTATGCAATTTTACTAGTAATTTGGGGTTCAAATCCCCATAGGGTTAGTACTGAAAATGGCTTCCCAAATGCCTCCAAACCCACTCAAATTTATGAAAATAGGTAGGTAATGTATTAAGGATGTTATTAAGGTCTCATTTGCACCATTAATTGATTATTATATCTGTTCCAACCCTCTCCCATTCAACTGCAAAAATCACCAATTCGACCCTTGGGGAAATTGCACTATTTCTTCTCCCAATGCAATTAAATTGAGTAAAAATACTTCAAATGATCAAGTACAGTACATGAAAATTGTAAAATACATCCATTGCAGTCCATTAATCACAAATTCATCATAGAATCATCCATTCATTTGAAATCATCATCAATACATTGGTTCACAACAAAGGTAGTGGGGAAATGGCATTGTTCTTCCATTAAAAATGAGATTTATACATTTCTACTTGGAATTTCGACCTGAAACTTTCTGGAGATGAATAACAGAGTATTTAATTCATATTAAAAAATAAATTGGGCATGATAAGATCCCCCAAAGAGTACAATATCTCACCAAAAATGCCCTCCCTCAAGGATCAAGAATATGCCATCAAAACTGGAAATGGTTGAGAGAATGTGCTGCAATAGAAGAAACCATGAGCTGCCCTGTAGCTTACACCTGCAAATAAAGAATCCATTAAAGCTCCAAATGAAAGGTCTGAATGGCCTTTCCAATTACCAACTTGGATGGGAATCTTTCACCCTCGAAATTGGCTAAGGCAAGAAACTAGTCATCCACTAGCTCTCCCTCTACACAAATGCAATTGCAAATTCTACAAATGATCAAAAGCTGGTTTCATTCTTTGTTATTGACATTTATAAATTTCTAATGTCCTCCATGGGTCGAATTCCTTCCAAGAGACTCATTCCAACTCAAGTTGGGAAGAGATTCCAAAGAACGCCACTTGTACAACAATTCCTAGTCTCCCACTTCCACCAAATCACATGTGGAAGCATCTTAGCTGCCCTAACACCCTTGAGAGCCCTCTTGGAGTCTAGTTTTAGCCCTGACATGTCATATATGTCATATGTCAGCCTTCAGTTCTGATTTGTGTCATAGGTGTGTTGGGCCCAAGTTGGGGCAAAGTTTTGGTAACACTTTTGATAAGCAGGAAAAGCTAAGCTGAGCTAAGCGCAGCTCAGAAAAAGATAAAATTTTGTCTAAGTGTTGAGAGTGCTGCAAAGTTGTGCGCAACATCCAAGTTTTGATCATGCTGCGAAGTTGTGCGCAGCATCCAAATTTTGGCATTACCGCGAAGACCAGCGCTGTGAGGAAGTAGTGCTGCGAAGTAGTTAGGCCACATGGAACCAGCAAATCGGAGTGTTAGACGAAGATCAGGTGCAGGTACCGGATGCACCAGTAGTGGTCTAATTTTGGAAAGATGCTCCAGGAGTGCTGAGTGGCAGGCACGAGCAATTCAGGAAGGCGGCCAATACATGAGTTTGTTAAGAAAATGACATCTCAAGGAAAGCGATGGCTTGGCATGCCTAGTGGGCGAGACCATTAGAGAAGAACGGTTCAGTGAAAGTGACCTGTTGGCATGTGTGCGACAGGAAGGCCGATAGAGACAGAATGAAGACGTGGAGAACCGCCACAATGAAGCTGACGCTACCAGATGCCAACAAGCCGGTTTAGGGAAACCAGCACAGTTTTTTAAACCATGAGGGTTTTTGGTTTAGGTCTTCGACATTGTAAAGACATGAACTTTGGGCATGGTCTATTTAAGAAGACAATTTTGTATGGGATGGGGTTCTGGATTCTGAGGTTCTCTCAGTGTTGTTGAATAGGTTGAGTGGTTGTATTGTAAAATCTCTTTTGAGTTGAGAAGATTGTAAAGGCTCTACAGCTGTGTGCGCAGAGACCTATCTGAGAGGAAGGAGAGTCTGCAGCTGAGTGCGCAAACTAAGAACGGTCGTCCCCATCCCCTTTAAATATATATATTACCAGCCATTCTTGTGGACGTAGCTTCCCATCTGGGGGAGTGAACCACATTAAATATTGTGTTGTGCATTTGTGTTTTATGGATGAATGCTTATATGTGCTTCCTATAAATGAATGTCTAGATGTTTCCTTGCATGCTATTATGAGAGAAATGTTGTATGCATTTTCCATCAGAAGAGGTATGGGGATGATATGTTAAGTTCTGCATGAATAGATGAATGGTGAACATTTAGCTTATGCTTGAGAACAGAGAATCAGTTAGTTGGTTAAGTGCTAAGAGATCACATAAGTACTTCCTTATGCACAATAGAACAATGCATAACAATTAGATTGTATCAATAGAATATGATCAAATCGTAACCATACCAAGTGGATGAACGAATAGTGGATGGATAGTCGGCTGAGTAATTGAATGAGTGGATGAGTGACACTCATGTCAGTGCCTTAAGTGGTTCTGAACACCTCAAGTATAAATCTGAATGGTATTGTCCGCAGTCCTAGTAGAAGTCCCGCAGTAGAAGAACTTAGTGGTGCGAACTGCGGCGTTTTCCATCGTTGCACAGTCTCACCTCGCAGTGCATATCCCCTGTTGCACTACGCGGTACGTCTGTCCAAGAAACTCGTCACTTACTATGGAAACCTGATTCCACAGAACCCCATAGATACACCTCGGGTGAGACCTCAACCTGCTCGCAGGTTGTTGCCGAAAGGGCCGGTGCGAAGGGGTTTTGTTGGTCAAAAGGAAACAGCTAAGAACCTGGGTCTTATAGAAAACATGTGGGTTAGTTATAGCCAACAAATGGTTCCGTTGTCATGCTAGAAACCGTGATGAGTTGCAATCGTGATGTGTGACGAAGAATATCAGTTCCCAGAAGGCTCTGACAACTAGCATCCTGAAAAGACAGAAATCCAAGCTTGGTGGGACAAGACCATAAGAGACTTTGCAAGGCAAGAGAATAGACATCCGCGTCTATGTGACACACAATGGTCCGATAGATATATGTGGAAAGATATTCACGATATTTTCTGGGCATCATTTCCAAACGAGCTGCACGAGTGGATCTCGCGGCTCGCAAAAAAGAAAACCTATTTTCAAGGAGGAGTTCCTACACCGTGGAATCCTGAGCTCATAGCGCAACTCAAAGCAATAGACAACCCATTGTCACACACAATTGACTTCTAGGTCGATCATATGCTAGAAGGCTTCGTAACAGAATTTGCTGTAGACACACTCAAATCCTACAGCCAAGCAGAAGCATATTTTTTCAAAGGATTCCAAGGTAATTTGTTGAACAATCTTAGTCTATACATTAAGATGATGTTAGCTGAGAATGGTTTTTTAAGAATGCAGTAATATTATCAAGTCTGTCATGGTAAATAGTATATATAGTGATTTTGATGAAGATACCCATAATCTTAGAAGTGGCAAGAGATATAAATTTAATCAGAATATTGGAGGCGCTGCGCTCCATATAGAGACTGAGATCCCTTGTGACCTTAACAACGAAGCCGCACCACCATTCACCCCTCAGAATCCGCCGGTTGCAGAAACCGCGGCACCTTTGCATCAGAGCCCGCCCGTTACATAGCCCACCCCACAACATAGTCCGATATCCCCATTTTTTTTGCTACGTAGAGCCCCTCACAGCAGCCGCGTGCTAATCCGGGCGCCCCACCACCTAATATAACAATGGAAAACACTGATATGAAGCTCCCAATATTCAAAGGAACTGGCCTAGAAGACCCTAATCAGCATTGGTTTCTTTGTGAAGCCATATGGAGTGTAAGACAGATCTAGGATGATGCCGTGAAGAGAGCATAGCTCAACACCACTTTCAGGGATAGAGCTTTACATTGGTTCATGAAGTACTCTAACACACAGCCGAGAACCCTCACAGAAATTAAAGTTGCGCTTGTGGCAGAGTTTAAGAAACCCAAATCTAAATCTCAGTGTATAACCGAGTTGAAAGAAATAAAGCAGAAATCGACTGAAACAGTTTGGGAGTTTGATCAGAAGTTCAAGACCCTATTGGACCAAGTAAGCTTTGTTATAGCTCCAGAACAACACAAGGAATGGTTTATTGCTACGCTGTTGCCACATATTAGATTACCATTGATGCAGCAGAAGGTTACGTCACAGCTGCCTTGGATATCACAATGAAGCTAGAGGCTTCATCGATTGGTGATACTAGTTCTGCGATGTCTCAGATCCAGAACCAGCTGACCACCCTGACACTAGAGCTGCAAAGCATGAAGAATGGCAAAGAAAAAAGGTATGAACCTAGACATGATGTCTGGTGTACAAGTTGCAAAGGAGAAGGCCATGACCGAGAGCACTGCCTTGTGTTCCGCGACTATCTTAATAGTGGTGCACCCAACCCGATAAATCAGAATCAGGCCCCATGTTGTGAAATTTGTAGAACCACAGGACATAGACCTGAAGACTGCTATCTCATGAAGTATGTGAAAATACCTAAAAATTTATACTGCACTTTATGTAAATCAGTTGGACATGATGAATCCAACTGCCACGCATATGAGTTAATGAATGAGAGAAAACGAGATATGGACTCAAAGAGAGGCGTCGGCTTCTACCGCATACAAGAAGATAACCAACCGAAACAAGAGAATGCACAATATGACCAAGGAGGATACAGAGGTTGTGGTGCTGGATACCGCGGCAGAGGAAGAAATGTTGGCCCGGCACAGGGAAGAGGCCGCGGCAAGGTTATTTGTTATAATTGTGGCCAGCTAGGTCACGTATCTAGAGATTGTGCTAACCCATGCACTACATGCAATTACTATAAATCATTCAAGCATGTTATTGAAGATTTCCTAGTACTAGAGGTGGAAATGCAGAAAAGAAGATGGACGGACGCACCAAACACGAACGTCCAGTGGATCGCAGTGGAGAGCAGACCAGTAGACCCGAGCATCAATGTGGTCACGCGCAGTGGTGCTGAGACAGGCCGCAATAGGGGAGAAGAAGCTTCCACGTCAAGGGAGTCTCACACAAGGCAGATCCCTCTTGAGACAGTATGGATAAGGAAAGCTCTGGGAAAAATACCTGCTATCGACCTACGAAAGAACAAGGAAGTCTTTATCGACGCGCAAGATACCTTCAGAGAACCGGCAACAAAATCACAGAGGATCCTGTTGCGCAGTGAAACACCACATGTTGAAGACATGCCAACGGCTTATGATAAAACAAGTACCACAACAAATGTCAGCACTTCCGTTGCATAGTTCCTACAAAGCTACATGAAGTTATTAAAAAGTGAAAATGACATAGTAGAGCTACAGAAGCTCATAAACCAATATGAACCACAAACGGGAACAGAAATTTTTGATAGCGTCGTACATCACATAAGGAAGCATAAAAGAACATGCCGAGAAATGAGGCTTACCATGCAGATAGGAGATTTTGAAATGGATGAAGTCATCCTTGATCTGGGATCCGAAGTAAATGTCTTGACTAAGCAGACATGGCAGCAAATGGGTCGACCAAAGTTGTCATGGTCACATATCCAGTTGAGAATGTCTAACCAGGAGAAAGTCATACCTTTTGGCTGGTTAGCTGATGTGATAGTCGACATCGATGGAGTCCAAAGTCATGCAGACTTTGAAGTTATCGAGATTGTGGATGATAGTCAACCTTTTCCTGCACTGCTAGGAATTGACTGGGATATTGATAACTTGGCTATCATAAATATGAAGACAAAGAAGATGATATTTGAAGGAAAGCATCTTAGGGTCATCGCACCATTGGTCCTACAGATGGTGACAGATGCAGCGAGCCGATTCAGGAGGAATCCAAGGCTCAAGACTTGGACAAACTATACCAGCTCACAGCAAACCAGGAAGATTACATTAATCCTATTGTAGATGGTACACTCAGCTGGAGATGTGACATCTCCTGTGTCTTTGATTCGGAGGCAGGACTGGAAAATTGGCAAAGCCGGATTGATGAAGTATCAGCAAGAAGGTGCGCGCAGATTACGAAATCACTGCGTTGGATCAGGAAGGAGGTAAGTCCTATTCCCACATATGATGGTTCTGCTAATGTTTACAATTTCATTCAGGAATATACTGCAACCATTACAGATGAGCACAGATTACCAGCATTGGATATGGCACTGCGCGACACACCCGCCAAATGGTGGAATGTGCACAAGCAGACATTGACCACTTGGGATCAATGCAGAATTAAGATGCAGATCCAATTTGCTGGAAGGGTTACCTTACCCTTTGAAAAGTTTAATGGACAGACAGATCCTAGTCAGCACATTGAACTCTGTACACAGGCATGGGCAGAAAGGCCACACACAGAATGGGTGCATCTATTTGTACATACGCTGGATGATGACATTCCAAATAAATGGTACCTAGATTTGGAGTTGCACAGAGAAACCACTTATTGGGACATGCTGACTGCAAACTTCCAGAGGGACTTCAGCTTTGATGATGAGAACCCGTTGATCCATGACGCGTTGCAGATAATTAAGGAACGCATATTCAGGGAAGACTGTCCTCACATAAATATGAATGGAAGGAACATGAAGAACACCCCATCGAGTGTTACATCCTAGCTGAAGACATCGATGATAGAAATGAAGACGATGAGGATGACCTGCGCAACATAGCCATACCAGAATCGGAGGGCGCGCGCGACGTAGAAGGACCTCCGCTAGAAATCCCAGATATGAGTGGGACAGTAAAGACGAGAAGGTGAATATTGGCACAAGCGAAGAACCGAAGTTCGCAGCAATAGGAGACTATTGGGACGATCAGACTGTTGCAGAGATCGCAGACACCTTACATGAGTATCAAGAGCTGTTTCTGACAAAATTTACAGAAATGAAAGGAATTCTGGGTGACCTAGGAGTCATGAATATCCCCTTGAAGCCAGGCGCCAAGCCTGTGAAGCAGAGACCATACAGATTAAATTCGCACTATAAAGAAAGAGTACGCGCAGAGATGGATAAGATGCTTGAAGCAGGAATCATTGAATTTGTCGAGGAATCAGAGTGGATTATTCCCATGGTCGTTCAAGACAAGAAAGCGAAGGGTGAGATCAAGATCTGTGTGGATATTAGAAAAATGAACGATGCTTCTATGCACGACCCATTCCCCACTCCTTTCATAGATGAAGTGCTTGACAATGTTGGAGGGAATGAGGCCTATTCCTTCACTGATGGTTTCTCCGGATACCATCAGATCAGAATTGATCCCGCGGATAGGCATAAGACGACATTTGCTATAGAATGGGGGTCGTTCCAGTATATAGTAATGCCCTTTGGCCTGAAGAACGCACCTGCCATCTTCTCCAGAATTGTCGTTGCAGCTTTTAAATAGTTTATGCATAAGTTTCTCGAAGCCTATTTTGATGATTGGACTGTGTTTGGTATATTGAAGAACCATTGTGCGAACCTTAGAATGATGCTCGAGAAGTGTCGACAACATCAGATCTCTTTAAATCTAAAGAAGTGTATTTTTTGTGTTTCTTATGGGATTCTACTTAGGCACATTGTTTGTAAGCAGGGATTGATGGTGGACCCTGCGAAGATTGCCATGATTGTGAATTTTCCAACACCAAATTCAGTCAAGATGTTGCAATCTACCTTAGGCCATATTGGATACTACAGGAAATTTATAAAGGGTTATGCGCAGATAACCGCAACAATGGAGAAGCTGCTAAAGAAAGACGCACCATTCATTTGGAACGCGGAATGCGAACAGGGTTTTGATACACTAAAAGAAAAGATGGTGACTGCATCGATTATAGTCTTTCCAGACTGGACAAATCCATTCCATGTCCATGTGGACGCATCATGCATTGCCCTGGGAATCGTATTAGCTCAGCCAGGAGAAGGAGGTATTGACCACCCTATTGCATTCTCGAGCAGGAAGCTCTCAACAACAGAAAAGAACTATACTACTACCGAGAGGGAAGGCCTTACGATGGTATATTCCCTACAGAAATTCAGACATTACTTACTTGGTGCACACTTCCTTATGTTCACTGACCATTCTGCGTTGAAATACTTGGTCAATAAGCCAGTGTTAGGGGGACACATATGCAGATGGCTACTGCTGTTACAGGAATATGACTTTGATATTATCATTAAGCCAAGTAGACTGAACTTGGGACCTGATCATCTGTCAAGGATTGAGTCAGGAGAAGAGCCGACGAACATTGAAGACAGTCTGCCAAATGCACAGCTATTCGCTATACAGGTTGCCAATGATTATTATAAGGATATCATTAATTTTCTAACAACATGGTTGGCACTACAGGAATTATATGTCCAGTAGAAGAAGCAGCTACTGGTGCGCGCCGTAGACTTCACTATAATTACAGGTCAGTTATACGAACTTGGGCCGGATGAATTCATGCGCAGATGCATACTAGACCATGAGAAACCGTTTATTCTAGCAGACGTGCATTCAGGGATCGCGGGAGGTCACTATGCAGGAAGGGATACCACACACAAGATATTACGCGCAGGGCTATGGTGGCCTACAATCCATAAAGACTCGAAAGAACACTGTTGGAACTGCAATGTCTGTCAGAGGATAGGAAAACCTTCCCGAAGGAATGAGATTCCATTGAATTCGCAGTTGACCTTGCAGGCATTTGAAAAATGGGCAATTGATTTTGTGGTTCCTATAAACCCACCAGGAAAAAGAACTGGTGCGAGGTATATTATTACTGCTACTGATTACCTCACTAGATGGGCGGAAGCAAAGCCAGTAAAGGACTGCAGCGCCAGTACTGCTGCGCAGTTCATTTTTGAAGAAATATTGTCAAGATTTGGTTGTCCGAATATTTTGATGAGTGACCAAGGTACTCACTTTTTGAACAAGACCATTGAGGCACTTACAGAGGAATTCCACATTCGTCAACAGCACAGTACTCCATATCATCCACAAGCGAATGGCATTGTTGAGGCTTTCAATAAAATACTGGAGAATGCACTCACTAAGGTCTGCAATGTAAATAGAGATGATTGGGATCTGCGCGTCTCCTCTATGTTATGGGCATATAGGACTACATGCAAGAAATTGACAGGACATACACCTTTTCAGTTGGCTTATGGGCAGGAAGCTATAATTCCAATGGAATATATTGTCCCTAGTTTAAGGATCGCTGCATTCACAGGGATGGCAGACTGCGCAACATTAGAAGAAATGTTGCTACACCTCGTTGGGTTGGAGTAAGATCGCTTCATTTTCGGCTTCCACCAGCAAGTTCAGAAAGACCATGAGAAATCTTGGCATGATCACCATATAAAGAACAAGTCCTTTCAGGTAGTTGACCTAGTCCTCCTGTATGATAGCAAATTCATGAAGTTTCCCAGTAAATTTAAGATGCATTGGCTTAGCCCATATATTGTGATACATGTTACTAACATTGGTGCAATCCAGTTAGCCAATTTAGCTGGCAATACCCTAAAAACTTTGATAAATGGAAGCAAGCTAAAGATGTACCATGATATCCCTGCTTCGCAGAATCCTGAATGATAAGCAGAGGGAGAAATTTCTAAGTGTCAAGTATAGTTGAAATTGGACACTGGAAATCTAAAGGAGCCTGTACATGTACGATAAGTAGAACAATGTGTGTACCACGCAGCACTGCTGAAACTGCGCAGAAGCCAAAAAAAAACCTTCGAAATCTAGGTGTCATAGCATCTTCATCATTGTTGTCATAGAGCTAGGGAATCTAGCCCAAGTGTCTCACTAGCTCCAAATTGCCTCTTCCTCTTCCATGGGAGTTACTCTTCCTCTATATTTCGACCTCATTGACTCATTCCAATTATTATTGACCTTATAACTCATCCCAAGAACATTAGGCTTCCCATGGATTTGAAATTGCAAGAAGAGGATTCCATGTGGCACATAAATTCTAGCTTGTGTGGGTCCCACTTCCTCCATGTGTCTTCATGATCAAATGCCACTTTGATTTTCACTTGTATATATTTATTTATCTCCTTTATTAAATATTTATTCCATCCTAATGTTCCAACATCATTTATTATCCTCATTATTCCAAATCCCAAAGCTTCCACCCCAAACCTAGGAAACTAGTAATTTTCCTCCTTGGCAATTATTTGACCTTTAGCATCAATTTGACAAACTCTAATGAATAGGGCCAATTTGCTTAGGCCATTGTGACCCAATTCCAAATTTGGGATATGACATTCATCCTTTCTAACACACCATTTTCTTGTGGTGTTCCTGGGACTGTCTTCTCTCTACGAATCCCATGGTATGAACAGTAACTATCAAACTCCTTACCGCAGTACTCACCTACATTATCAGATCTGAGACACTTCAACCTTCTTCCTGTCTCATTCTCAACCAAATCTTTCCACTTCTTAAAAGTAGCAAACACATCATATTTTTGTCTAATGAAATAAACCCAAGTTTTCCTAGTTGCATCATCAATAAATGTAACATAATAATGAGAGCCACCAAGAGATTGTACCTGAGCAGGTCCCCATACATCTGTATGCACAAGCTCTAACTTTTCATTCTTCTTTTGTTTCCCAACCCTGAGAAATCTGACTCTCTTATGTTTTCCATAAACACAGTTCTCATAGAATTCCAAACTTACTTGCTTCAAATCTGGCAGCAACTTCCTTGAGTGGAGAATCTGCATCCCCTTCTCACTCATGTGGCCAAGCCTATGATGCAACAATGTTGTATCTATTCCTGTGGAAGCTAAAGAGATAGAATGGTCAGTATTATGAGGACATAAATACAACGTACCTACCATGTCTCCTTTTGCTATCACCATTGATCCTTTAGTGATCTTCCACCACTTTTCTCCAAATGTAGATATACATCCGCCATCTCCCAACTGCCCTGTTGAGATCATATTTCTTTTCATAGTGTTATCACTCCAGGAAACTCTTCTAGGTTGCAGCTCGAAGATGCCTAGTAACTTAACTATTTTCTCAATGATGGGTAATATTGGATCAAAATGAATATCTAACTCACTGAATGGTATACTCAAGATAGTCTTAAGTACACTTAGACAAACCAAGGCCTTCAAAAGCTACTGTCAGATAGGTAATGTGTAAATATGGATGAAGAAACAGACTTTATTAAGCATAACACATACACACAACCATGTATATATGATGGGCCAATAAAACTAGTATGATTACTTATGATCCTTTTCTCACTAATCAGATGGTAATATGACAGTCACCAATGGATTATGTAAACATAGATAAAGAACAGAATTACACTCATAAGCATAGAACATAAATATAAAAGAAGATCTGACAAATAACAATGAAAGAAGCTTGCAGACTGAATATATTATAGAAAGTGTCTTTATCACAACAGCAGTATAGTTTAGAAATCAAAATTGAACCTTTTGTTCTACAGAAGTCACAAGCTTTATAGCCTTTACAAAACAGTTCAAGATCCTATAAAACTGGATCGAATTTGCTAAAAATAGAGAGTCAAAACAGTTTCATGAAAAATAGGAAGTAATCCTATTTAAGGGGGCCACTTTCATCTTGCTAGTCTTCATATCTTCGACAATTGTAGCAAGCCTTCAAAGGCTGATGAATGAGGTCGAAAATGCCACCTTGGAAAAACAGGTCATTCTTTTACCAAAAAAGATGAGAAGCTTCATCATTTTCTCCTTGTTGGCGCCTTTAAATCTGGAACAGAACCTTGATAATGATGCCTTTAATTATTATTTAACATTATAAACCATCCTCGAGGCATCTGGATCATAGAATCTTGGATCTGTGCAAAAATGGTATCATTCTACCCAGTTTTGTGCTTTCGGTGGCTAGAAGAGCCAAAATCCGAGCTTGTAAGCCACCGAAAGCTCTGCTTTTGGTGGCTAATGAACAATCAAAATGTTCGCCTAAGCCACCAAAAGCTCTGTTTTGATAATAGCTTTCAATATTGCAAAAAAGTATTTTGTCTCAACTTTCTGATCTTTAGGGTTATTCATTTAAGTTCACAGCAAATGCATTCCTCCTAACTTTAGCTGCATGCCCCATTTCATCATTACAACTTACAGAAAATTCATTCTAATGCAGTAGTAAAGATCTTGTGGCATGTATGTTTCTTATACTTGCATGAATGCCCAAGTTTCGAAAGGATGATCTTCTCTTGGAAATAATCTCAACTCCTTCTACAAACCTGTAGAGTATTTTTCTTTACTCTCAAGAATAGGGAGGAAGGTTTCCTTGTGCTTCACTATTGTATCAGGCTCTTCCTTGACATCAGCTGCAGCTACATTTGCAAAATGAGCACATCCAATATCTGTGGGGTACAAGTTAGCAAGACATAATGAGGGTGATGGACAACAAACCAGTTGTTAAGCACCCAGCAAATAATGAGAAAATGGTACCAGCAGCTCCGACAAATAGCACTTCCAACCCCTGATACTAATTGCAGGTCTGATAACATACTTCAATTCTACCCATACAAATACTTGCTGGAGGCCAATTTGTTTATTTTAGAAGTATCCTAAACTTGTGCCCAAAGTCATGCTTCTGAGGAATACAATGAAAAGCAATGTTGTGCCAAAGCTTTTGCCTTTTGAGCATACAAATCTGCGTTTTCTCTGCAAAATTGTCACCTATTTAATAATAAAATAATGATTTGTCAATGCAATCTCTACTTGGCCATATCACACGCCAAATAAAAAGGTTTGCTGGGCGATATGAAAATTAAAAAATTCGACACCTATGTTTTATTTCCCTCTGCCACTTCAAATTGCGCAATGATGAATTATAGATTTGAAACTGAGCGCAAGACCTTGATCTTTGCGCACAATCTGAATATTGAAATTGGCACATTTGGTTTCCATAACCCGTGGCTTGAACCTATGCATTGTGTAGTATGACCCGTGGCTTGAACCCATGCATTGTGTAGTATGACCTGTGGCTTAAACCATGACTTGACTCGGGAATTGGCATGTTAAGTGATTTGTTGCTTGATCCTTAACTCGTGGCATGACTCATAGCTATCATTTGGACTTGTGATAGAAATTAAATGTGTAGCTAGTATGTAGGATGGGTGACATATGACTTGGAATGGCATATGTGATATAGCTTAGGTTTAATAATAAGACACTTGTGCGCACATACCGCATTTTGATGAGATCATAAAAATATATATATAATATATTTTTGTATTTGAAAATCGATAAACATATATTAGGGCTAACAACAATGAACATTGTTGATATTTCATATTTTGCAGGTCAAGAGGGCAGAACCAAAGGATGCTTGGCAAAAGTGATCACTTGAGAGCTGAATGAAGAAGTGGGGGTTAAGACACTGGCCAAAAGGCTAAATTTTGAAAACAATAAGTGAAACAGAGAGAGATAAAAAATGCTCTCAAAAGTCCATTTTATTTTGGTCGCTAACACATAGCAGGAATATGCTTTACATCTTACAACAGCCAATCAGTTCCATTCTTAACTTTTATCCATGCCTTACCCATTCCAACAATTTTACATGGCTCATCATCACCCAATAAAACATGTCCAAAATCGCCTGGAACATAATCATGAAAGTATTTCCTATGGGGTGTAGCATGACATGAAGCCCCTGAATCTACTACCCAATAATCACCAGTATTATCTAATGCAAGAATCAAAGCATATTGTAACGCATCACCTACTACATTTGCTTCCTGGTTAGTTTCCTGTTGTGCATCTCCTTTCTTCTTTAGAGATCTACAGTCTTTCTTCAGATGTCCTTTCTTTCCACAGTTCCAACACTCTATTTTTCCTAGTCTGGACTTGGATCTGCCCGTTTTAGACTTTCCATGATCAACGCATTACCTGATGTCTCACCTGTGCTTTTTCTTCGCATTTCCTCACTAAGAATAACACCAATAACATCATCAAATTTCAAGGTGTTTGAACCAGAGACAGAGTTACTTACAGCCATGACCAAGCTATTCCATCTTTCTGGCAATGAACACAAGATTATAAGAGCCCTAACCTCATCATCAAAGTTCACACTTACAGAACTTAGTTGATGTGTAACCGTATTAAACTCATTTAAATGATCAGTAATAGATCCACCTTCATACATCTTCATATTAAATAAACACTTCATTAGAAATACCTTGTTGGAGGCCGGGGGTTTTTCATATAGCTTACCCAATGCACTCATCAAACCCTCCATTTTATTTTCTTTTGAGATATTGAAAGCCACCAACGAATCCAGGCTCAGCCGTATTGTTCCCAAATCCTTTCTGTCAAGAACCTCCCATTCTCCGTCCTTCATAGTCGCCGACTGCTTTGCTATTCCTCCCAGCAGTAGGAATAGATCCTTCTGGTACAGATAGTCCTCCATTTTCATCTTCCATAACTTGAAGTTTTGGCCGTTAAACTTCTCGACCTTAAACTTTCCTTCTTCTGCCATTGCTCCCACTGGAACCAGAAACCCTAGCTTCCTGCGGGTTTATCTGCCAAATAGACCTTCGGCTCTGATACCAATTGTTAGAAAAATGGGATCGCAGAGCAATAACAATAAACAGAAATGAAAATATAATCACCCATACACATTACAAGAGAGACACAGATATTTCGTGGTTCACCCAAGATGGGCTACGTCCACATTGAAGTTGTTAGTCCTTATTATTATACCGTCCATCAAAGTGAAGGGATACAACCTGCAGCACAGCTGCTGCACTTCCTCTTCACTATCTCACAGTCTCTCTTCTTGATCTCAGAGATCTTTACAATGCATAATACCTAATACATCAACCCTAGCCGTGTTACAATGTCTCTCTTTTATAAGGGAAATACAATGGGAAAATACAACGGTTTACCCAAAACCATGGGCCCGAAAACTGTTGGCGAAAACAACCCCAAATTTTTTTCTCAAGGGCGTTTCCCCCGAACCCCATTTCGCGGGGGCTCCATCCCCGAACCCCAAGGTTGGGGAATGAGTGTACAGTCCTCTGAGGTGCATGGTTGAGACAATATCATCTATGAGACTGGAAGATCTGGCTCCATAACCAAAACAACCTACTAGAGGAATAGGTACAATAATGATGATATAATCACCTCAAAATTTTCCTTACAATTAGCCCTCAAATATGTCATATGATGACCTAAAAAAATCTATTCCATAATCATCCCTATATCATCCCTCATATCTATTCTATAATCTACTTCAAATATGCTTCAAATGTGATTTAAGGTCACCTTCAAATCGTCTTCATAATCTGACATGGTTACCTTCTACATGGTCCCCATCCAAAGAAGAACCCTTAGAAAAATATTTCAAGATCACATCTCAAACCAAACCCTCCTCTTCCATAAGTGGCCTCCTCCTCCTTAGAGAACCATAGAAAACCCTTAGAAAAAATTTCAAGAGAACACCTTCAAATATCATTAGAAACCCTTCAAAAGACACATCTTCTAGTCTTCTTACAAGTGTGCACTTCCTAAGAGATATCCAAGTTATGAATGAATGAACAAAATGAGGACCTCCTCCTTCTATTTATACTATTTTTAAGTCACCTTTTTGGGATGACTTAACATTGTTCAATATCTTGACTGAGTCAACCTAACACTCTAGAAGGGTTATTTAACACTTCATATCTCCCCGGTCCTATGGATTTAGAGGGAGTGTCATATACTATTGGAAATATCTTGGAATAAGGATTTCAATAATATAACGTATGGTCCCATCCGATCTAGGTCTTCAGATAAAAAAGGCCTTCAAATATAGGGTATCCAAACTGGGCATCAATGACACAGTATTTCCAACAATCTTCATCTTGGACATCTGTAGTCTCCCCTTATCTTTGACATCGTGACAACAATATTTACAGAAAATGTCCTAGTTTTATATCTCCTTTCATTTCTTTTTTTTCTTCCATGTTCCTCCAAAATGGTTTCCTCTTTGGTTCTATGTTCGTTGATGCTTCCAACCTTTCTTTTTTCAAATTTTGTTTATCAGGATGATGTGGGTGTCAATAGATTGCAACCTTCTCTATTGATTCTTCCTTATTTGATGTTTGAACCCATTCTTCCTTGGGGGTCATGTAGGTCATTATCTTCTTCTTCCTTTCCTTCCTAAGGTGTTTCTTCATTTGCTTCTATAAAAATTTATTCTTATGCTTCAACACTGGACTCTTAATTTTCCATGTCTGTAGATACTTCAACTAGTTTACCTGCAATGACTTATTTATGTGCCCTTCTTGTTTAGTAAGACAACTATTCTACAATGTAATTCTCTTCTTCTTATTCCAAATATTCAATAACTTCGTTTGCAGATTGATATTAATTCTACCCATTGAGTCCATCTGAGCATATCCCAAAACAATATCCACATCTTCCAAATCGATAGCATGAAAATCTTAGTGCAACACATATTTATCCATGGTAAGCTTCAAATATTTGAAAAAATGATCATTTACACCCTCAAAATGTCTGCTTTGAATATGCTTTGTGGGGACTGGAAACCTTTGAACCAAATTGACAATCATGAGATTATACTTGCTACTAGGGTTTATAGAAACAATAACATTTTCCTATTGAATACATCCATAAACTTGTAATGAAACGTTTGTGCATAAAAATAAACCCTTAGTTCTTTCTTTATCATTCTTCATAGCATACGATCATTAAATACCTTTTCATACTCTTCATCTGAAACTTTCAACACCTCCTCAATATCAAGTGACTTCAACCATTTGATAGCACCATTCCTTAGACCAAAGACAATAGAGAATTTCCAAAAATTTTGACATGTTGACTATGTCTCATTTATGTATTCTTCAATACTAGGATCATCACATTTTCCTATTAAATACATCTTTCTTGCTATAAGCCAAAAATAGTACTAGGGTTTTGAAGAAAATCACTTACTTTTGATGCAATAAATTCAAAATGAGCATAACTCCATCAAGCTTCCTTGGAATATCTATTATGACCACAATTATGAAACGCAATGGTCATTTTTCATTTTTCAATTCTACAATCTACACAACTGTCACTGGAAAAACAATTGGTTTTAAATTAGTGATAACTTCACTTCCCAGGCTCTGTTTTAGATTTTTTTTTTTTAAATTGGGTGTCTCGATAAGAGGAAATAAAATCTACAATAGGTTTCTTTATATTCTACACATAAGTTTCAAAAATAAAGATTATTTTTGTTTTGGAACATTAAACCATCTAGACCTTGGGTAAATTAATCATTTAATTAATTTACTTAGTGTTTAGAACCTTGGTCCAAATTTATTTGGCATAACATAGCAACCTAGCACCTAGTCTAGTGTCTTAGGTCCACCTTATCCACTTTTTTACCATCTTAGACTAGTGAATGTGCCCTCATACTTGATTTACCTTTATTTTATGAGCTAATGCACCCTAGTTAGATTTATTTTTCTTTTATCCTGCTTTTATGAGATAAAGATTGCTTTTAGCAACTTTTCTCTTGGATAGAGTTGCCTAAGTTGAACTAGAGTGTCATTAGGAAAGTTGTTAGCTTTTTCCTCACTCCTCTACCATATTTTTCTCCAAGAAATCCATCCTCTTTCTGATTTTATGTCACTCATGGTCCACCAAACATCTACTTGCCCATTCGTGACCACCTGCATAGAGTTGATTTTAACTTATTGTCTAGATTGGGGTTTTAGTGTTGAATAAGCCTGTTTTTTCAGTGAGCCTCTTGAATTGCCTCTGGTGCATTCAAATTATCTATATAAGATGTACTATATTTGTACTATTATTATTGAATACAAATTATAATGTAATGGGCATTAACATAATTATATTCTACATGTTTTTGCATCTATCTTTCTTCACAATTTTGCTAGTCTCTGATGAATTCTTAGTGAAGACTTCTTTGGATAATATATTTGGCTTGTGTTGAATTCTAATATGGTATCAGTGCTCAGGGATCTTAGAGCTTAGACCTAGATAAATCTTCCAGTATAATTTTCAGAGTATTTTTTTCAAGTACACAACTTCAACAATGGATTCAAATTCAGTCCTCTTCTCACACCATTCAACTATGTTTAGTGGAAGCAAAAGATGAGTGCATATCTTAAGAGACAATGTCTCTATGAGATATCTATTGGAGCTGTTGAAGAACCAGAATCCTCAAAAAAAAAGAATGAATGGTTTAATGACTGTGGTAGAGATTTTGGAGAAATATGTTTGGCCATATCTTCACAAATTCGCTACCTCATTGATAATGTTGATACTCCAAGTTATCTCTTGCACACATTAGACGGAGAATTTGGATTTAAAACTAATGAGGAAGATATCATACATATGGATTGCGATCCAATCATGAATACCTCCTCAAATCAGCTCATTGAAGTCACTAATGTCTCTACCTCAAGTTTCTCTGATGAAGTTGTGAAAGAAGAAGAAGAAATGGCAGAAAATTCAACAAATAATCCAATTCGAATTGATCATATTTCTTATGTTGCTCTTGAAGTTGAAATCGGATCTGATTTCTCTAATTCTCATGAAGTTGATTTACATGAAGAAGAAATTCAACCTGCACATGTTGAAGAAGATGTCACTCACTCATTGGTCTCCTATCAATCTTCTAATGCTGATTTTGAGGATACATTACTAGTTTCTGTTGATCATGTGCTCACTTATCATGAAGATGGTGCACACTATGATGATTATTTGGATGTTTTGAATTCTATATCATGATATGATATTTTTTCACATGCACTCTCTATTTCTAATCTGAATCCTTCTACTTATTCCTCTAACCAGACTAGCACACTCCCTCATTGTTCTTGTAGCTCGGGTTTTACCCCTAGCTTGTGCAAATGAGCACCTACTAAGGAGAAGGGACTCCTTAGTAGCAGTTCAGTAAATGTAAATTAAAATGCTAAAACAAAAATATAAATTACTCTAAACATGTGCATGAAAAAGAAAAAGAAAATATAAAGAATGGTTTTTGTATTAATTTTACCTCCAATGTGAAGGTTGGTGAAGCTCTTGCAATGTCCAAGAGGGTTGCTCCAAGCTCCAACTTGCTCCTTCTCTTTCTCCAATGGTGGGAATGGGCCAAAAGGGGCTCTCAAGGTGAAAGTAGCTCAAGGGTGAGCTAGGGTTTCAAGAGAGATTTTGGCAAAGTAAGGGTGCTTATGACTGTGGATGTGAAATGAGGGGTCTCCATCACCTATTTATAATTTTTTGGTGGTGGAGTGCTGGCCCATGGTTTTGGGAACCATATGGTTTAGGGCAGCTGTATAGGGTTTTTTCCTCCTTTTCCTCATTATTTTATATTTTTTATTCCCTTTTTAGAGGGTTTTTGCTATTTTTAGAGGAATTTTGGATATGTTTGGAGGAAAAGGGGGGTTTTTTAGCCTTTTTGAGGCTTTTTTGATGGTTTTGTGGCCTTTTGGAGGCATTTTAGACCTTTTGGAGGCTTTTTAGTGGGATTTTTAGGGTTTTTAAGGGAAATATGGTAGGAAAATGGACAAATGAGCCATGTAATGGGGTAGATGAGGTAGTGAACACTTTTTGGGTGCTAACAGATTGCCCCCTGATGTGTGATGGTAGGAGCTCATCGTATGGCCGATGGACATCATAAGTCATATATGGTTTTCCTGGGGTATGCAGAAGAGAAGAAACAAACTGAAGCCCGGAACAACGATCCCGAACAAACTGCAAGAACTAAAAGTACATAACCTCAATAATGGGTGAGGAATCATCTGATCATATGGACGAGGCGGGCATTCCCATGCTCGTATCAGGATATAACATAATAATAACAATGGGGTCCAAAAAATGGGGACCTGACATATACATAGCCTCAAACAAAGAATGAGGCAGAATCTCAATATATGGATGAGGCGGGCATACCCATGCTCATATCAAGATACATAAAAAGAACTGTGAGGCCCAAAAAGAGGGACCTGTAAGATACATAGAGAACCATTGTGTACATCATAAGGGTCCAGAGGGGACATAAATCTGGGACATACTGCTAGGCTGACCATGTCTGAGCTGAAGAACTGATACACTGCAATGTCAACAGTGCTACTGAATGTGGTACCAAAGGAACTGATGAGTTGCTGGATCAGAGTGACAAGGGGTACACCCGCAATGGTACACTGAACTGGAACTGATCTGGGACTGAACTGGGTACTCAAGGAAGCAAAGAACTGGATGTCTTCCGAACACAATCGCCAACGCAACCCGGACATCCACGGGAACATATAACTGGTTGTTCCGAAGTGACTCACCAATGTGCTAGAGTCGGGGGAAATCTGGGGTCTTCGACACAAAAATGGAGGGGATATAAACCCTGCGCGATTCTCAACGATGCGATCAAGGTGCTGACGTCGAGCATGTGAGAAACAACCATTCGGAGAGGCAATGATGACTCCTCTCAAAATGATCCGTAGGCACTCATCACAGAAGGTGATGGGTCCAAGGCGCAGGGACCTCTGGAATAGAGGGGCTGTTGTCGACAGAGGGAGACCTACAACTATCAAGGCAATGATGTTTCCTTGACAGGAGCGCGAGATGGAGAACCGAAATGTGAGAGCACTGATGGCAGGACTGACAAACTGGGGGGGAATAACTGGGCAAGTAGAGTGGGTGGACTCAAACTTACTTTGTTTAGAGTATGATGGCGGGGATGATCGGGCAGCATATGAAACTGACTAAGGGGAAAGGGATCATAGCTGGACTGGGAAGTAATTGGGATGAGGGAGACTCAAGCTGGTGTAAAATGGCAGGAGACTGCAGAATACTCTGAACAAGGGCAACCTGATTGTGGGTGCTGCCGAGATGATCAATCATAGTGCCAGGAGGCACGGGGGAACTTCTTCATGGGTTACGGAACTAGAAGAAGTGGGTGAAAAAATGGTACTGTCGTGTGGATTTATACGAGCCCAGGACAGTTCATGCTCATGATTGCTTTCAATTTTAAGGAGTCTGAAAGCGATAAGAAAACTCTGAAAGAATGGAATGGTATTGTCGTGTGGATTTTACGAGCCCGGGACAGTTCATGCTCATGGTTGCTTTCAATTTTAGAGAGTCTGAAAGCAAATAAGAAGACTCCAGGGGGTTGCTTTTTCGTGTGTTAGTCTCCAAGGCCCAAAGAAGCATAAAAGGATGCAATGAAGAACTCTTCTAGACAGTGTGACTAGAGTATTCCTTTTTCGTAATTAGTCTACCAGGTCCGGAAAAGGGTTAAACTTATACCAGATAGACGCCCTTTCAGGTACTTTAACGAGCATGAAAGGAAGCAAGATTGCTCGACGATCTTTTCATTGTTTTAGGAGTCAGAAAAGATCTTAACAGAAACTCCCTAAGTGCCTTTTTCGTTAAGGACTTGTCCAGCCGGATAAAAGATAAAATTATACCGAACAAAAGGAATGGCCAGGCAAGGAGGAAGTGTTCAATCAAGGAACAGTAATGATGACCAAGAACGAGGGTAGGGGGGGGAACACTGGTGGGCCTCCTTGCGGGGTTAATGAAATGGTGGCAAAATAACGAAACATTTGCAGTATGACAAGAGTGGATGGCTCATGTAAAAGTGTGGAACAATCCGATGGCGGTCGATGTGGCTCGCGAACCGAGGCAGCAAGGTGTCAGGACACAATGTTGAAACTGTACCCAATGAGAGCGAGAAATTATCTCAAGCATCATCACGAGCTCATAAAAATGAATCCGGCGATATAAAAAGTGTCAACAATGGAGAACTGCCGATGTGGCACGCTAACCGAGACGACAGGGGGCGTTTTGGAAAAAATACAAAAAAAACCTGGGGGTGAGAGCGAGAAATTATCTCAAGCATCATCAACAGCTCGGGAAAATGAATCCAATGATATAAAATATGCGAAAAATGGAGAACGGTCGATGTGGCACGCAAACCGAGGTGACTAGTGGCATCTAAAAAATGTGTAAAAAATGACAGGGAGAAAATAATGCAACAAGGGGACCATCAGGATGGTCTTGTCGTGCTGAGTCCAGTGGTGGAAACGGTTCGAAAAATGGACTTCGTATGGGTTCAGAATGGCCAAAACAAGAAAAAGTCAACGGACTATAAATAGTGTGTGGGTCCAATATGACAAGTGTCATTTGTACTATTTGACTTTGACTAGTGATCAGAGTGTACCAGAGGTGAGGTGGCATTTCTAGACGATCCGACCGGCTGATTTCAGGTCCGGGAGATACAGGTATTTCGTCAAACTCATACCTGCACATTTTTTGGGTTCGGGGAGTAGGTAGTGGGTCCCAAGGTTTATTTGTACAGTCCACATGGGGTGGACCGCAGGTTTTCAGGAGGAAGCCGTGGTCGGAGACCGCGGGTTCCACGGGGAATGATGCGCGTGGAGACAACTGGGTCCGACATGGAACACACGGTCTGGGACCGCGTGTTCCGAGGCTAAACACGCGGTTTGGTACCGCGTGTTCGGGACTGACAGTCGCGGTTTTGGACCGCGACTGTGGGCCAAACAGCCGTGGTCGAAATCCGCGGCAAGGGGGCCTAAAGCCACATTTTGGAGCGAGCTGTTAGGACCTCCCCGGGGAGGGGCAAGGTTTATTTCTTTGACATGAGTCTGATGAGTTTGCCTTGCGTGTTTGACAGGATGCCGCAAGTTCTGTGGAGAGAGCGGGAGATTCCAGATGAGATCGTAACCATCGTCCGAGGGGAGCGCCATGTTCGATCGGTGCTGGGACTATGCGGACTACTAAAGTTCACCCAGGTACCCATGATGCAGTCAGCAGCGTTGCTGCTGAACCGACTGATTAGTTTCTGGGAGCCGGACATACAGGCCTTCAGAGTGTAGGGCTAGAGGGTGGATCTCACCCTGAGAGATGTATACTTCCTGACGGGGTTGCCCTGTCTAGGTAGGGTGGCAGACACGCAACCCCGGGTATCCGTGGACATAGATATGGAGGACATGCTGGAACGATACTGTGGTCCAGAGGCTAGGGTGCATAGGAATGCACTTCTGGTGAGAGACCTACAGGATCCAGCAGTACAGGCCATGGCAGCATGCGTGATTCGCGTCTTGGGGTCCCAGTCGCCGGAGAAGGTGTCTGGGGGCTAGATGCAGCTGGTGGAGCGTGTAGTGGATGGGGTTTATTATGCGTGGGGCCAGATGTTCCTTACTTGCGTTCAGCGGCAGCTGACAGCAGCGAAGGAATCTGGCAAGGGGTTTTGCTATGGTTCTTTCTTGTGTGCGTTTTTTATGGAGAGGGTACCCACACTGCGGCCGCGGGTGCCGATCAGAGCAGGAGGCTTGAGGGAGCCGCGGATGGTGCGGTGGGGCGAGATGATGCACCACCGTGGTGGCGGCAAGGTTGGTAGGTATTTTATGCAGGATTTGTACCTTCAGTGGCTCCAGATACCATTGACACTCGATGACTATCCATATAGAGATATGGATTACACCGGAGATCCAGAGGCACCACGGGTGCCGGGACAGGCATGGGGACCAAATAGTATGTATGTTTTGCTTCCATGTTATGGATGTCAAGTTTTTATATATGATAGTTGATTGATATATTGTTATTGACAAATGGGTGATCTGCAGATGTGGGCCCGAGGTCGCCGCCAGGGCATGTGGCATGGAGGGGGATTGTGGCCGTTCAAGCTATGCTTGGGCGGGGGGAGGTGCGTCGCCGAGATGCGGAGGGGACGCTAGAGTCCGTACGGGCACTACTAGACCGTTTGCTGGTGGGGGTGACCGACGAGGGGTGGCGGGACGTCGATCCAGACGTGGTTCAGGATTGCATGAGGGCACCCCGAGAGTTCAGATCCATTGCGATCCGGGTGGCTATCTTGGCGGACAGGGCACGGGCACATGAGCCCGTGGGGGATGAGGATTTTCCGGAGGAGGAGCGAGGGGAGGACTCAGAGGCAGCCGATGCAGGCAGTGATGCAGGGTATGACTCTCACTAGGGAGTGCAGGGGACTCCCCCCGAGTTTTGTAGCTACGGCATGTATTTTATGAGGCTTTAGGGATGTATAGACATTTTTTGTATAGCTGAGTACAGGGGTACTCCGAACATGTATAGCACTGTGACATGTATTTTTTGATATATATATATATATATGCACGTGGATGCATCTTTTTGTGATGTTGTTTTAGTTGTACGCACGTGGATGCGCTTTATGATGTGTGATATGTTTGTATTGCACGTGGATGCAAGTACTCTAGGATGTTGGGCACGTGGATGCCCCTTGTGTATTTTATGTGATGCGACATGATGTATGTATGACTAGGCACGTGGATGCCCTTGTGGATACAAATGTGGTTTCATGGTTTATGTACATGGATGCAAATGTTGATGCAATGCAGTCTTTTTGGGTTTTTATATATTTGTATGAGATGCTATGGGATGATGATGCATGATGGAGGTGTTACATGGTGTGATTGATATGCCAATCTAGGATGTTGTTGGCCATTTGGTCCACGACACTATTTTGAGCTCTTGGGACATGGGTGAATGTTATGGATTCAAACTGTCGACTGAGTCGTTTTGTGCGCAGGAATTTTCGAAAGAGGTAGGGATAACGCACCTGGTAGTAGTTGTTGAGCTGGGAGACAAGCAGCTGGGAGTCGAGGAACACATGAAGGTGACGTATGCCCAGCTGGAGGGCGGCAGTCAGGAGACCGGTCACGGCATCATACTCTGCCTGGTTATTGGTAGTAGCGCCTATGTAGATTCCATCGAGGTGAATCATTTCATGGGAAGGGGAATATAAGACCCACGCTGCAGAAGCCAGGTTGGGAGACCAGCGGCTTGCTCCATCGGTGAAGCCAGTGTAATAAGGTGGAAGATGGTCCATCTGTGGTCATGCAAAAATGAAGAATGTAAGATCGCGGTAAAAAAGGTGAAAAACAAAAGAGAGAGCAAACTGTACAATGCGGACCAATGGAGCCGCGAGTGATTTTAGGGATAAAAGCGTTTGAGATACAACCCACTACGAGGGTTGCGCAAAGGGTGACCTTCGAAGTCAGCTAAAATGTATGCCCCCTTGCTGAGACAAGTCTGCACGATGTAAGGGCCTTGCCACATGGATTCGAACTTCCCTTTGCCGGTTTTGTCATGGGCTTGGTCATAGGCGAGGACAAGGTCCCCTTCGTGGAAAGTTCGAGGGTGTACGTGTTTGTCGTAACCAGCTTTGGAGCGGGTCTTTGCAGCTTCAATGGTCTGGAGAGCGGCACAACGGTCTTCATCGACTTGTTCAAGGGATAGCAGACATTGCTCAAGTGGGGAGGTCTCGGGGAGAAGCTCAACGGCGATATGTAAAGCAGGTATCTGACACTCGATGGGGAGGACAGATTCGACACCATGAACTAAATGAAACGGGGTAAAACCAGTGGCGGTTTTAGTGGATGTATGGTAATCCCATAATGCGGGGAAGAGCATATGGTGCCAATTGGACTTATGTCGGTCAACGGTGCGTTGAAGGATAGTTTTGAGAATTTTGTTAATGGCCTCTACTTGGCCGTTCCCTTGAGGGTAGTAAGCAGAGGAGAACTGATGTTCGAATTTTAGGAGGGTGGATAACTCGCGCCAAATGGCATCTTCGAAGTGGGAACCATGGTCTGAGACCAACTGTTTAGGAACACCGAATCGAGTGATAACGTGGTTAAAAAAGAAACAGGCAGCTGTGTCAGCGGTACAATTGAAGGTAGGCATGGCTTCGGCCCATTTGGTGAAGTAATCGACGGCGACAATGATGTATTTGTGGCCGTTGGCAGACAGGGGTCTACACTCCATGAAGTCGATGGCCCACTTACAAAAGGGACCAACGGTGATGACTGGGTGTAACGGAGCAGGTGGTGTCCGGGCCTTGGGGGCAAAAAGTTGGCAGTTATGGCAATGCTTGACCGCATTGATGCAGTCGGTGAAAAGTGTGGGCCAGAAGTATCCAGCGTGGACGACCTTTTGGGCAGTGGCCATCCCTAAGAAATGGCTGCCGCAGGCACCGCCATGACATTCATTAAGGACATGTTCAGCTTCCTCGTGTGTAAGGAAACGACGAAGAATTGTGTCTACCCCCCGCCGGTAAAGGACATCGCCGAAGAGGAGATATCGAGAGGCCTGGTGACGGATGCGACGGCGTCCATTACGGGTGACTTTGGGTCTGAACTTCTGCATGCACAGGTATAATAAAATATCACCATACCATGGGTCATCAGATGAGATAGTGAACAAGTGATTGTCAGGTAACTCATCGGAGATTTATGGGGCCGGGAGAAGGGAAGGTAGATCAGTGATGAGCTGGGCAAGCGCAAGGGCTTTAGTGCTCTTAGGTGTTCGGAAAGTGAGGTCATATTCCTGGAGGATAATGACCCATTTAGCAACACGACCTTGCAGTAGTCGCCGGTTTAGGAGATAGACCATGGGGTTGGAGTCGGCAACGACTGTGGTATGACTAAGTAAGATGTAGTGTCGCAGTTTTTGGACAGAAAAGACCACAACTAGGGTTAGTCTCTCCTCATATGGGTAACGTAGGGGTGGACCAGACAAGGTCTGGCTGACGTAGTAAATGACATGCTCTTGGTGAGAGGCGTCTTCTTGAACCAAGATTCTGGACACAGCATGCTCGGATGCTGAGACGTAGAGGATGAAGTCTTGAGAGAAATCCGGAGGGGAGATCAAGGGGACTTGTGTGAGAGCTTTCTTGAGGGCTCCGAATGCGATTTCTGCTTGCTCATCCCAGACAAAGGGTACATGGGTATGGAGCAGGCGCAAGAAACCATGAACGGTAGTGGCGTAATCGGGAACAAAACGATGAAGGAAATTGGATCGCCCCTACAGACTTTGGAGCTGTCGGAGCGTATGAGGAGAGGGAAGGTCTAAGATGGCTTGGACCTTCAGGGGGTCAACAGCAATTCCTTTCTAGGAAACAATGAAACCCAACAATCGGCCTGCCGGAACGCAAAATACACACTTGTGTGGGTTCAAGCGGATTTGGTATTTGCGACAACGCCAAAAAACTTGCCGAAGGTCGTTAAGGTGGTCTGATCGTTTTCGAGAATGAGCTGTAAGGTCATCAAGGTAGACTAGCAAGATATGGACCAAGTCGTGAAAGCAATAGGTCATGGCCCGTTGGAAGGTGGCACCAGCATTTTTGAGGCCAAAAGGCATCACGCGATAGGCAAAGGTGCCCCATGGGGTGGTAAAGGCAGTTTTGTACTGATCCTCCTTTCGGATCTGGATCTGATTGTATCTGGAAAAACCGTCCATGAACGAGAGGACTTCATGCCCCGCACACGCATCGATGAGTTGGTCAATGAATGGCATGGGGAAGTTGTCCTTGGGAGAATCTCGGTTTAAATCGCGGAAGTCATTGCATACTCTAATGGTGCCTTGTTTTTTGTTAACTGGAACGGGCTTTGAAACCCAAGTAGTATAAGCAATAGGATAAATGAATCCTGCTTTGCGAAGTTTCTCGATCTCAGCTTTAACAGCGGGTAGCTTGGAAGGATGAATGGGACGTTGTTTCTGACGAATGGGGGGTACATCAGCCCATGTGTCAATGTGGTGCTCGATAATGGCGAGGTCAAGACCGGGCATTTCGGTATAGGACCAGGAAAAGACATCACGGAATTCTTGGAAGAGTTTTTTGTACTCCTCAATAGCATGCTCACTGCAGGATGCTCCTAAAGTTATGAGTTCAAGAGTACCTCCTGGGGCAGCGATATCAATTTGGATGACGGGTGAATTGGCCATGTTACCTTCCTCAAAGGCATCCGGAGTAGGAATAGGATCCTTAAACCAGTCGACCTTGGTAGGAAGGAAATCTTTGGATTCAACCGCAAATTGGGTAGCGGTGCTAGAGGAAGATGCTTCTGGGAAAAAATACGACCGATGGTGCATGTCATCCCAGGGATACTCCAGTGCAGTGAGTGCCTCAAGAATCTCCTCATCAGTACGGAAAGTGTGGGCCATCAAATCAGTTGACGAAGGAATGGTAGTTGAAGAGATCATGTAAATGGTGTTGACCTCCCCGGATGGGGTGAGATCGGGGGGTGAATCTCTTCAATGGTGGGTGGTGTCGTCTCAAGATCCAGATTATTCATCTCATAGAGAGCTGCTCTGTAATCGGGGAGATCGGGACAGTGATGTGAGTAATGCCCATGAACACCGCATATGGCACAGGGGTGGGATCTAGTTTGACAACCGGGATATTGGGGTCATCGTCAAGCATCTGCATGTGTTCCTGTAATGCAGGTAACTATGGACATTGATGAGTCGCATGGCCTAACTCATCGCACAACGAGCATTTGGGAGGAGCACGAAACACGGGGGGTTTTTTTACTGTCTTGGGAGGTGGGACAGCAGTGTAAGGTTGGCGGCCTCTGCCCCCAGTGGGTTTGGGAGGAGGAGGGAGATTCGTGGAGGATGAAGAGGTAGAGACACCGAGGTGTGGATAAGTGGTAGTAGCCATCGGTTGCACCGGTTGTAGGACGACGCTTGGTGTCGGCAGGGGAACGGGAGGCAAAAGATACCATACGGGTAATCCCAAGGTTAACCCAGGGAGGCTAAGGGTAGCCATAACCCGGGCGCTTACTACTCCCGATGGAGGGACTAGGAAGGGGATTGTGTGGATAGGTGTAACACCAATGTGGCTAGGTACCAATGGTGGTTTAGGCAACAAGGGTGGTTGATTGTTAGGTGTTTGGTTATCATGGGACAGGGTACATAAGTCAGACACTTTGGGCGTAGATGATGGGGGAGGAATGGATTGGAAGGTAGATGTCATCGGCAGGTCTGAGTAAACTCCAGGTCCCAAGGAGGAAACAAATGAGGTAGCAGCACCATTAACAGGTTGTTCAACCATGGGGAGAACATTTTCGGGTGCATCGGGGGCATTTGGATCATAGTAAGTGAGTTGGTCGATCTTGACCACGCGTCCGTCATGGGGGAACATCATGGTACGAAAGACAAAGGAAGCTACCACCCGCATAGCATACATGTAACTACGGCCGAGTAAGAGGTTGTAATCAAGCTGGGCGTTGATGACCTCAATGTCAATGAGGACGGTTTTACCACCTAACTGGACAGGGACATTGGCTAGGAGACCTTGGGGTTGAGCCGAACGACCGTCGTAGGCGCGTAATGCAGTGGTGGACTACTGAAGGGTAGGGGATCCCAACTTCTTCCATACGAATGTGGACATAACGCATGTGGAGGCACCTTCATCGATGATGCACCGATGGATGACAAGATTCCGAACGGAAACAGAAACTTGGAATGCTAAGGTGGAAGGCAAAAGGGGTTCGGACTGGTCCAAATCAAATGCCATCAAATTCGAATCATTTGGGTCAATAGCCCTAATGGCTGAGAGTAAAGTCTTGCGCTGGGAAGGGCAGTTCTTCAAGACTTCTAATGCAGACATGGCTGCGGGAGATTGGGCTAAGTCGTCTACAATGTTGTAGTTTGACGCAGCGCGCGCATTGGGGTTATTGTTGAGACGGCGAAGTGGGAAACGAGGTGCTTTAGAAGCGCCATCTAGTGGAGGCGGAGGTATATGTAACGCCTGATCAATGGGATGGGCGTTAGTGTTTTTATCGATGGGAGGGGCTTCAGAGGTAGAGCCATATTGGTTCCGACGGGTCTGGAGGTTGACATCAGCGGATGACATCATCAACAAGTGGTGGGTACCTGAGTCAAACATGGGTTGATCAGGAGCGGCGTAAATGATCTGTTGTTGGGGTGGCGCATTGGCTTGAGGGGGACCCAACGGCTGAGTGTTTACTACGCCTTGGTTTGGTAAGGGGTTTTGCAGCACCAAAGGTGGCTGCTGAGGTTGTGGGGGGTTGGGTGGTGCTTGAGGAGCCGCATGTCCATGGCGATGGGCATCATCAACCCAAAGTTTCCGAGCTCGTTCCAAGTGTGGGAAAGCATGTGTGTAGTGGCCATAGACCCCGCAAATAGAACAAGGATGGTTTGTTCGCAAATTGGGGTTTTTAGCCTACTTGGGCGGGCGATCAGGGTTTTGGTTAGCGGGGGCCGCATTATTGTTGTCTGGGGGATTAGGCGGTTGACCACCTTGGTCTGTAGGTTGGTTGTTCCCATGATTACGGCCCTTGCCACGGTTTTGTTGGCCCTGGTTGCGCTGGTTGTTCTGGTTTTGCTGCTGATTTTGTTGGGCGTACACTTGCCCTTGGGCAGCAGGTGGGTTTTGGGGTTGTGCAGGTGCGGGAGCAGGCTGCGGTGGATGATATGTAGGTGGAGGCTACGCAGGTGCGACACCTTGAGGGGGGTGTTGATATGTCTGCAGAGCAGGTTGTGGATTTTCCGCAAGGGCTGCCTGTGGCGGGTAATAAGCGGGTTGGGCCTAAGAAGGCGCAGGAGCTGGTGCAGCCTGCTGGTGGTAATAGGCGGGTTGGGCCTGAGAAGGCGCAGGAGCTGGTGCAGCCTGCTGGTGGCAATAGGGCTGAGGTGCGACCAGGGGGGGGGGGGTAAGTGGGGGGCGCATGACCGAAGCACTGAGGTGGACAGGTGGGTCCATGGTAATGATGGTGATGTGTCATAGGAGCATACGAGTTGGTGGCCCCAGACTGTGAGGTAGCCAGTGAAAGGTCGGGGCCAGGGGTAGGACGTGCTATGGAAAAGGGTTGGGGATGCGAAGAAACACGGTCGATGATGCCATCTGCAGCATGGGATGCCCCCAGCGCATCGTGTTGGGAGGACTCGCCGCGAGGGGCGTCAGGTATAATGGTATAGAGATAACCCGACTGGGCGTAAATGAGGTCGAATTTTTGGGCCTTAAGGATGGCCTCTTCTTCAGACTGGGGTCTTTCTGATGCCACATCCTTAGCAATGACAGGGAGAAGGGATTTGAGGAACAAATCTAAGAAGATACAGTCATCTAATTTGATCTTGCATAAGCTACGGCGTCGACGCCACTCATGAATGTGGTCCGTGATGTGGGTTGCTGTGTTTTGTCTGCAAGACAGGAGAATCTCAACGCCCGCGTCGTAGCAGATCGGTAATTGGAAGAACTGCAGGAAGGTCGAGGCAAGGGAAGTGAAGGTGGCATGGGTCCCATGGGGTTGCTCGATATACCACTTGGCTGCAGAGCCAGTGAAGGTGCGTTGTAACAGACGGAGGCGAATAGAGTCGTCCACTATGGAGTTGGAGGAACACCATAGATGGAAGGACATGATATGGTTTTGTGGGTCCTCACCTGCCTTGCCCTCGAACTTAGGGATGACAGAGGGGAGCTTGGTGGGCATGTGAGGCCACGCAAGGTCATTTCGGATAGGGTCGTTGGTCAATCTGGCTAGGTCGGGCAGGTTGAGGCTAGCCATGAATGGCAAACTGGAAGAAGGATGTGACATAGTAGTGGGTTGGACCAAATTGGGGCCAATGCCCCCAAGTGGAGGGGCAGGATTGGGGATGTGGCTCCCCAGTGGCGGAATTAAGGTGGTATAGGATGGTCCTGCACCACCATGGGTAGTGTGAGCCACTGAGGGAGTGGGGATAGGTATTCCAGCTGCGGGAATAGGTGCAGTGAGGGGACGGTAGATGGGGGCCCCATGGAGGGCATACCCAAAGCAGGTGTGGTAGCTGGTGTAGTGGTGGATGTGCCACCAATGGTCCCTACCAAGAAAGGAGTGGAAGTCACGCCAGCCATGGGGCTAGTAGGGGCAGTATAAATGGGGTTCTCAGACTCTACCTCAGAATCGGAGGTAAATTAAGGGGTGTCAATATCTGGTGACGAAGTCCTATGCCGCTGACGAGTGGAGTCAAGAGACAAGGCTCGAGATCTATGATAAGTGGTATCAAGTGAGGAAGATCTGTTTCTCTGACGGGTGGTGTCAAATGAACCGTGCTGTGGGGGCTCACCCCTGAGGCACCGAGAATGTCTCGGGGACTCAATGGTGACAGATGGTGTCAAATCTCTGTGGGTTGAGGTGAGTAAAAAAATAGCTCAAAAACCCTAATGCAACTGAGTGTGCAGAAGGAGAGCTCAAAAATAGGGCACTCAGGCCAACAACCAACTCAAAACACCCACTGCAACAGTTGTGCTACAATAGGTGGAGTGTCAACAGAAATGGTCAGAATACCAACAAGCAGCAGGTTTCCTAAAAATAAAAAATGGTGGACTCACTAGACCAAAAGGAGGTAAGGGAGCATGCAAACACCTAACTAAAAAGTATTATGACTCAACTAGACATATCCTCTGCAAGGTGATGAAATCCAAGTCAGACAATATGAATAGGAAAGCCAAGTGGCTAAGATGTCCCCCTACCGGGAGGGACACCGGGTAGTCAAACCTAGAAGAATGGCAACTAAGATACCCCGTTCATGACACGTCCAGAAAGGTGAATCTGTCGTTTGGTCCTTTTACCGCAATACCCCTATATAGGGATATCCCGAGAACTACGAAAGGTAGCCCTTCGGTTACTGAATGGAGTGGGGTATTCCACTCAGGCCTCTGGAACTAGTCTCGCGACTTCAACCCTCTTAGGGGAGAGGCCCTCTGGTAAACTGGTTGTGACCGTGCCAAAAAGTACTAGGGGATTTTGGTTCCCTAATTGGACAACAGCTATGTCTCAAATGTAAGTAACCGAGGGGTGTTATTGGAAGCCTATCCCCCCGATCCTACCTAACTAAAAGATTCTTTTGTGTTCCCCAAGTGGGGTTAGAATATTGGTTGAGTTAGATAGTTTTTAAGGCTCACTTGAATTATGTGACAGAGTGTGTGCTCGTGAGGTGATGAACCCAAAATAAAAGTGCCACAAGGGGGGAAACTTTCTAATTAACAATACTGAAATTTAACATGCAAAATTTTCTGAATTAAAATACTAATATTTTAAAAAGATTCTGTAAAGGGTACAGAAATTATGTTGCAGAAAAGGCTGTAGGGAAGGATGGATGCAGGTAAGACAGATGGTTGTGCAAATGCAGAAAATATTGTAGCAAAGGGGGCTGGGTTCAAAACTGGAAAAAAATACAGAAATCAGATCGCGAGTCTGTGGCGAAACTGAGCAGTCGGACCGTGGGTTTGAGGGAAACAGGCGCGGACAGGACGTGGGTTTTTGGCAGACAGACGCAGTCGGGACGCAGGGAATAGGTAAAACGACGCAGTCGGGTCGCGGGAAAAGGGCTGACAGACGCAGTCGGGATGCAGCAAAGGGGCTGAAAGCCGCAGTCAGTATGCGGGGAAAATGGCCGACAGGCGCAGTCAGATCGCAGAAAACAGGCTGATTAGCCGCGGTTGGATCGCAGGTAACAGACTTGAATCCGCCGGCAGGGCACCAGAAACAGTCTGAGAGCCGCGGTCGGGTCGCAGGTAAAGGCCTGAAAGATGCGGTCGGGACGCAACTGCAGAGGGAAAAGATGCGGTTTACGGCAGGCGAAAGGGACAGCTGGGAGGAAAAAATGGGAAAGTATTGCAAAAAACTAAAAAATTTTAAACTAAAACCAGAAATTCAAACCTAGGGGAGTCGCCAAAACTATAGCTAGGGTTTTACCCCTAGCTTGTGCAAATGAGCACCTACTAAGGAGAAGGGACTCCTTAGTAGCAGTTCAGTAAATGTAAATTAAAATGCTAAAACAGAAATATAAATTACTCTAAACATGTGCATGAAACAGAAAAACAAAATACAAAGAATGACTTTTGTATTAATTTTACCTCCAATGTGAAGGTTGGTGAAGCTCTTGCAATGTCCAAGAGGGCTGCTCCAAGCTCCAACTTGCTCCTTCTCTTTCTCCAATGGTGGGAATGGGCCAAAAGGGGCTCTCAAGGTGAAAGTAGCTCAAGGGTGAGCTAGGGTTTCAAGAGAGATTTTGGCAGAGTAAGGGTGCTTATGACTGTGGATGTGAAATGAGGGGTCTCCATCACCTATTTATAGTTTTTTGGTGGTGGAGTGCTGGCCCATGGTTTTGGGAACCATATGGTTTAGAGCAGTTGTATAGGGTTTTTTCCTCCTTTTCCTCATTATTTTATATTTTTTATTCCCTTTTTAGAGGGTTTTTTCTATTTTTAGAGGAATTTTGGATATGTTTGGAGGAAAAAGGGTTTTTTTAGCCTTTTTTAGGCTTTTTTGATGGTTGTGTGGCCTTTTGGAGGCATTTTAGACCTTTTGGAGGCTTTTTAGTGGGATTTTTAGGGTTTTTAAGGGAAATATGGTAGGAAAATGGACAAATGAGCCATGTAATGGGGTAGATGAGGTAGTGAACACTTTTTGGGTGTTAACAGTTCTACTGAAGATGGAGACACTGCCATTGTCTTGGAACTCTGTGAACTCTTGTTCCTCACTTTTGGATCTAATAGCACCTATTTTGGATCTGATTTTAGATCAAATTTCATGGCCAAAGATATTTTGGAACCTCTGTTCATCACTCATAGAGCTGCTACAACTTTTTCTATTTCAAAGTTTCAAGACAATTCAAATTTGGTTGGAGTTGATTTTACTTCTAATCGGTTGAAGTTGATTGCTCTAGCATCACAAGCCTCATTTGGACCTGATATCAGTATGATTTTCAAGTTTGATGAGAAGCCACTTCTGCTCTTACATCATTGTTTTGGAGCTTCCCTACATGTTTAGATTGTTCATTATGTAGATGCCTATGTACCTGAGCTAGTTGAGCATATTTCTCTTCTTCCAAATAGGGAGATACCTCCAAACATCTGATAAAACCACACCTACTGAAGTTTGGAGTTGCTGCAATTAAATTTTGGTGTGCATATGTCCATTTGTTTTAAGGGATGGTTTTATTCCCATGATTTTCCCCATTTCCTTAGTTTGCTTAGGCATAATAATTGTAATGGGGTGACCATAAGCCTATGTTGCCTGGGCCCTGATCTAATAATTCTCACTTCAAAAGTCACGCTTAAGGGGGGGTGTTGGAACATTAAACCATCTAAACCTTGGGTAAATTAATCATTTAATTAATTTACTTAGTGTTTAGAACCTAAGTCCAAGTTTATTTGGCATAACATAGCAACCTAGCACCTAGTATAGTGTCTTGGGTCCACCTTATCAACTGTTTTACCATCTTAGACTAGTGAACGTGCCCTCATACTTGCTTTACCTTTCTTTTATGAGCTAATGTGACCTAGTTAGATTTATTATGATTTTATGCGATAAAGATTGATTTTAGCAACTTTTCTATTCGATAGAGTTACCTAAGATGAACTAGAGTGTCATTATGCAAGTTGTTAGCTTTTGCCTCACTCCTCTACCATATTTTTCTCCAAGAAATCCATCCTCTTTCTGATTTTATGTCACTCATGTTCCACCAAACATCTACCTTGCCATTCGTGACCACTTGCATAGAGTTGGTTTTAGCTTATTGTCTAGATTGCAGTTTTAGTGCTAAATAAGCCTGCATTTTCAATGAGCCTCTCGAATTTCCTCTAGTGCATTCGAATTCTCTCTATAAGATGTATTATATCTATATTCTTATTATTGAATGCCAATTATAATGTAATGGACAATAACAAAATTACATTCTACATGTTTTTGCATCTATCTTTCTTCACAATTTTGCTACTCTCTGATGAATTATTAGCGAAGACTTCTTTGGATCAGATATTTGTCTTGTTTTGAATTCTAATAAAAAAATTCATCCTCTTTTTTCCCGCAAAAAGCGGAAAAAAAAAATAAAAAATAAAAATAAAAAAATAAAAAAATAAAAAAAATTCTTTCATTTTTTTAGCCCAACAAAATGCTTTGATACCACTTGTAGTGATCCCTAACCTAGAAGTTCAATCACAACAAAGATAAAGAACCATTATATTTTAGAAATAACCAAAATACATTCACCATAAGAATAACGCAAAGATATAGAGAAAAAACCTTAAGGTAGGGTAACACCATCAATTACTCCTTATGGAAGGAATCACTCCACAAGCCATGCTTGCTACAATGCAATCCATCCAAGATATCTCACAATGATACTCATGTTTATTTATACTCCTCATGAGTATTTTTTATGATCCTATGCCAACTTCCCCTTATAATTATAGTATTTCCTATAACTACCTAGTGGTGCTATTAATTATCCACCAACTACCAAGTGGGCATATTCCATAATTATGGTCACATTACATACATTATCCCCTTGGTTACCTCCATAGGTATGCCATATTATCATCCCTTGGTACATACACTTATATTGATGGTTTGTATTCTACTAATTGCATCCCTTGCACCATATCATTTTGCATCACTTTGCTTCCTTTTCCTCACACACGACCCTTTGATCACTAGCATCTCTTTCCGATGAGATTATAACCATTTTACCTTCAATTTTGGACCATGAGAGTAAGAATATACAATTGTTAGAATCGCAATCCTCGAAAAACCATAATCAAACATTTTATGGAAACCAAACATCAAGTTGACCAGTGGCCAAAACTGTGCATAATAAGGATTTTTTTATAACAAAAGTCTAGACCTCAAATAGTGTGACACTTTGATCAAATTAAATTATGTCAACTTGCCTAGGATCTCGACTATACTATTGAACTTTGGTTGTATGTCAAAGAGGACTGAGTATCCATGTTCCAGTTTGAAGAAGTATATAAAACTATGTGCGCAAGTCTCTAATCCTGTCTAGTCGTGGTACTTAAAAGTTGATGTCAAATAAGTGGTTGGACTTGATAGTATTTTTCCACTTGAAGAAGTATATAAAATATCTATGTAAGTCTCGGAAGTGCGCAAGACCCACCAAGAAATGGTACTTCAAGGGTGCAAGACCCAACACATAGTGGTTCCCAAATACGCAAGTCCCACTATGCTAAGGAACTAGTGTGTGCATGACCCACAAGTCAAGATACCTCAGTTGCATAGATCAAGACAAGTGGCAGATGCTTGAGTAAGATTGACCATGAAGAAAGGAATAAGGAATGTTACGTCCAACTTCTGGACACATTGTCTGAATAAGTTGAGTATAAATAAGAAACAAAGTTGGTGAGTGAAACGTAAGCTTGAAGATGAACAAGAGATAGTATTTTGAATTAGCAAGCTTCAAATTATTGGAGTATCAATGGTTTGTTGATCCAGAACAACATGATCTAGTAGAGATTCAAGTGCGCAAGAATAGAAGAGAAGTACAACAGATGATGTGTAGGATGATATAGTACATGATACAATTGCGCAATAACAGAAGAGCAATACAATGGACAATGCGCAGAATTGGATGAATATGTAGATGCGCAGAAACAGAATAGTATGCTTAACAACGCGCAGATTGAAGAAGCATGTGAAATATGAGAACCAGTGTGCAATATTGAAGTAGAGAAGTGAAGTAAGAGAAGAACTAATGATAAATTATAGTAGTTTCATATAGAAGAGCTTATAGCAAGTGCGCAAAAAGGAAAGTAATGCAACAAGTCTAAAGTGTGCGTAGATCAGTAGAAAGCAAGAAGAATTTATACAGTGATATCAGGTTGGCAGGAAGGGGAAAGGACAGGGAGTTGGTGCTTACTTCAGGTAGGAGCCTATAAATCAAGGGGTTCGGTGCCTCCTTCCAATCATTTCTGTTAAATGAGGGAGTTGGTGCTTCCTTCAGGTTGAATCTTGTAAATCAGGGGGTTGGTGCTTCCTATGAATGTAATATTTATTATATAAGAAAGCATTATGTGGTTTTATCCCGTTTGGATTTCCATGTTAAATCTTTGTGTTATGTGTCTTATGTATGTGTTGATGAATGACATTGTTTATGGTGAATACATAATATAAGTATTGTTTGAATTTGGTAGAAGTGAAAATTGTGCTTAATATTGTTTCACCCCCCCCTCTCAGTATTAATTAGATTTCCAACATATACAAACTTTCAAGAAACTGATAAAGTGGACATCACAAGTAACCGAAATATTATTATCCAAGAAAAGTACCTATTTTTACAAAAATTATACCTTTGAGCTTGCATGTCAAAACTAGCTTTCACATGTACCTATAACTTTTGATTGTGATTTCCAATTTTTGCACGATTTGTTGCACTACATAGGTAATGAGATATATTTTCAAGTTGAACACATACCCTTAAATTTTTTAATGACATTTTATCCTTTTTATTTTGTGATACAATCCTTAATTGTTTTCTCGGTGAGACAAAAATTCGCTTTCATGTTTATTTATCTGTTGGCCTCGGAATCAATTTGTGAGAGTTTGGTTGAGTGCACAATTATGAGCTACTCGCATTTGCCCCATTACAAGGATTTTGGAACCAACTTACATCAAGGCCAAAGTTTCATGTGAATGATTTTTTTAAACAAAAGTATAGGCCCACTAGGAGGGTTTACTTAACCACATTTCAATCTATCAACTCGTCTCAACTTAGTATTTTGTAGTCTTCCAAGATGCTAATAAATTTTAGTTAGAAACACAAGCAATTAAAATATTATGAAACCAAAACAATGTCCATTGCTTCCTAGTGCAAAACCTAACCAAAAACCTAATGAAAGTGCAATTATTCTTCACATTCAATTGCAAGTTGACGAATGATATAGAAAGGATTTAAAACCTGAGACAAATTTGCATAGCCCTTTAAATAGGTAAAAACCACATCAAACCCTTCAAGTACAACAACACATTTTTTCAACCATTCATGCAACATGATGAAAGCAAGTGAAGCCAAATAATAAGGAAAGACTCTAACAAAACAACCCATAAATCCAATGATACAACATAAGAATCAAAGAAATGTTCAATCAAAGCAATAGTGATCCTCAATTTACCACTGTCGGGTTGAATTAAAAGAATGAGGAAAAAGAAGCAATGAAATACATTTAATGTGTTATTGGAAAAATTTAAAAGTGAGGCCCCAAGTCAATTGACTTAAGGGGTTAGCGAGGCCTCAACACGATGTCTCCCTCTTTCATCATTATTTGGTGGTATCCTGAATGAAAGTCCAATTTAGTGAAAATCTTGGATCCATGAAGCTCATCTAAGAGATCGTAAATGAAATCAATTGTAAATTTATCCTTGATAATTAACTTATTGGGAGCCTAATATTAATACACATGCACCAAGCACCTTCCTTTTTTCAATACCATGACCATCAATGAGGAATAAGGAATTCTACTAGGATGAATGACGCCAACCTCCAACAACTCCTAAATTATTTGTCACTTATTTCACTATTTTGTGCAAAAGGGTGCCTATAAGGACGTACATTGGGGGGTTTACTCCCTGTAATTAGTGGAATAATATGGTCATGATCCCCACTTGATGGTGATAAACCCATTGGTGTTTCAAAAACATGTTGTTGTTTAGAGAGAATCAATTGCAAGTCAAGTTTAATTTCTTGTGGGGGTGTGTCCACCATTTGTATGGCATTGAAATTTGCAATAATGCCCAATGGCCTTTCTTCAATAACTTTTCCATATGGTACGAGATAATAATTCCATGAGAATCGGAGGTGATCCCCTTGAAATTATGTTTGTTCCCTTCCTTAGTGAAGCTAATGTATAGATCCTTGAAATCCATGGTGACAAGACCCAAAGGACATAGCCATTCTGCCCCCATAACTACATCATAACCACCCATTTCAATAGAAAACATGTGTGTTTTAAGAGGGTAGTCACCTATTCAGAGTTTACATTTTCACATCGGTCCCCACATTTCGTAATACTACCATTGGTATCATTATTTGGAATTTTGGTATAGGAAAAACATAGCAATGTGTTTATTTTTCCACTCTTCTATGAATAAAATTGTGGGTATTGCAACTATCAATCAATACAATTGCTTTGTGGTGCTTGATGTATCCAGACAAAATCAATGTTTGGGGTTTCAAGAAACCTGATAAGGCATGGAGAGAGATTTGGAGTTTCTCACCAGTATTTTGCAAGATGGTATCATCTTACATAGGGGGAGTCGTATCCTCTACTTCTAATTCCCGAGTGTCTTCAGTTGCTATGTCTTCTAGTTAATCTTGTGGGGATACATCAATTGTTGGGTATGTGTTATATTCTTTGCTTGTGGGTTGTGTCGCCTTACAATCCACCCCCTTTCATGGATTTGGGTCTAAATATAATCTGGGTTAACAGATTAGTGTTTTTTTATGCTACGGAATACCTAAATATTGTATTGTGAATGGTTAAGAAACACAATGAGAAATATAGAGGTGTGGATCTAAGTTGTAACACCCCCATTTTGACCCCTAGATCATATTGGCTTGATAATGTAAATGTTGTAAAATTTAATGTATGATTCCTAGCATGGAGCTCAAGGCCAAGGCCCTACTAGGAAATCTCGGCTTATAAAGGCAATTATTTTATATATTGTGGACATGTTCCAGTCAGCCATGGAAAAATGTAACAGCATGTAAATATTTATAATACAAATAAAATGTTCGAGAATTGGCTATGGAATCAACTAAAATGAAGGGGTTGTGTTTATCCACTAGGGAGAGGTGAGGAAATGTGGGATCAAATCCTTTGTTTCCAATTGTCATTTTGACAACCCATCTTGACTTCCCTTGTTGATATTTAATTATGTTGTGAGAAGGCAATTGAGGAATCATATCATGAATTTAATAGAGCATGGGATGACTGCAGAAATTTGTATGGCAGGTTATGGGATTATTTTACTTGGCCCAAAAGTCAATTTTTATCATGGGAATACGTTTCCTTTCATTCCCATTCCATTTTTTTGCAATCAGACACCAATTATGAGTATGCCATTCATTCCTAGCAAGAGAAATAGCAAAAATCGCAACTTGAGAAAGATTGTTAGGATATTCCTATACTCCATCCTAGTTGTTAGCACTTAGATTTTATCCCGGTTGTAAAAGAATAACACCTAAGGTAACCTATTTCAAACCAATCTTTAGACTGAAAGTTGGCCTCCTTCAGCTAGAGAGGGCTCTCTCAGCAAATCTGCCATCCAATGTCACCACGACAGCAGTTTGACAATGAAACTCAATGGCCAATTTGTAAAATAATAATAAAAACTTGTAGGCTTTGAATGATTGTGGTTAGATCAAACAGGAAAAAGATACAATTGGGAAATGGAGTCAAGATCATATGATATGAAAGACGTGTCAGAGCTTCAGCAATATAAATTTTCATTAAAGGCAGGATAGCTACGTTTTTTACAGTCAATTTCTTGATTTCTGGTGGTAATAGACGAAATGATGAACAGTCCATTAAATACGGGCATCAAACTAAGATGAATCCATATTAACTTTAGAGGAAAATTTGGTGGATATTTGAATAGGATGAACCGGAGCATAATCAATATGAATTCCAGTTTCACTATAACCTTTATTCATATATGACAGGAAAAACATAATGGAAAGGATTAACAAAGAAAAATAAACATTCACATTATGAAAAGGGAAAAAGGACGGACTATAAAAAACCCAACACGAGAATCTCTAAATCTGTTAAAATGTGCTTGCTTTAGCTCTGCAACATTTTTTCAAATATGAAGACGAGATAGAACCTCTCGTAAACCTTCTTACTGAAAATCCGAACCCTTTACATGTTGTAAAATGCATAATTTATACAAAAAATGCTCCCCGAGCAAACCCTAACCGCTTTGTTTTAAAGATAACTTTTTCTTTTAAATAAATCCTTAAGAGCCTAGAACTAATCTTTGAACAAAGTTTTACAAAAATAATAAACAAGAAAAACTCTTGTCATAAATATCGGAACCGACTGCTAGGAGCCTCCAGCTGTTGAGAGAGTTTCGGAATTTCTTCAATTCTGTCTACTTTTAATTGTCATTTGTATATTTCTAATCCTTGAAGACGGATGAAGGTGAATGTTATTGTAATCTCAAACTGCTCTCCAATGAACAAGAAGCTTATTATTTGTAGCCATGCTCACCTTGCAACACTCTCGATCCTATCTGAGCTTGACCATCTGCGTCAGTTGAAAAACCTAGCTCTTCTTTGTTGGAATTGTAATGTTTCTGTTGATAAGCCTCATAAACATTCCACCAAGAATTTCAATTTCTAAAGACAAGGGAGTAACATCGAGAAGAAGTAATTCTTTCATATCACCCCGAAGTATGACACTTTTGAATGGTAGCACCCATGGTCATAGCCTCATCAGATTTCACATCTTTGCTTGGTTATTTACCAAAGATCTTTAATATAGCAATTCTTGCATGTTTCTCTAGTTCGCTCAATTAGGTGCACTTTGATTGAGTTAAAGTGATATTCAAATGCTTTGCGCCATAAGCAGAGAAATCTAAGATAAAATTGCCATAAGCTTCCATTTATCACATCCTTTCATTTGTCTCCAGCATTCTCGACACAATGGAAGATCCTCCTGGCTTTCGCACATAGGCGCCTTCTTCCTCAGCTGCAAATGAATGGCGTTACTGGGCATGGGTACGAGAGAACCAAGATACCTCTTCGTTTAAAAATAACGCTGCAGGTCTAATATATCAACACCGGCACTTGGCATATGGAATGCTTTCTCCCTTAGTCGCAGAAAAATGGCGTTAGGGTTCAATGGGATGGACACTTTCGTCATATACAAAAAGATAAAAAATAAAAGGACCGCTTCCCTTTTATATTTTTCCCCAAACAACCATTTATTATACAAGGGTGGTATCGCACGAAGTAAATCTACTTTTATGATACCATTTTCATGTATGCGGATGAGCTTGTGCATGCCACGTGTAGTAGTGGCTTTCTTACTGCACCCATCAATTTTCTTATCTTGCGTGCATGTACACAACGCGGGAAAAATAGAGAGCCGTCAATCTTCCTATGTTGCTACTACTTGATGATTCTATAGCAGCTGTCATTAATTTGTCTTGACCAAATCCATCATTTACAAATGCATTCACAAATGTGGCAGCCAAGTTCTGTCGGGCAGAATCAACACTTGTATTGGCACTTGCACGCCCATCAATCAAATGTGCCTTATAGATATCCTCAGGGGACTTGGACTCCATTCCATACGACGCATGAATAATTCAAACCTGCATATATAAATTTGCTACGACCTCGCCCTGAGTCTGCAGAAACGATGGTCACATCTTGATCTCTTTCATACTTCCTAAAACTCTTTCGTTTATACCCAAGAAATCATCAAGACACCTGGCATTATGGTTTTGAGAATATTCGTTGGCACTTTTTCTTTTTCCTCAGGAAATTGTCTCACATGCACCAATTGTTGAATGTTACAATTGTTTTATATTCATCAACAATTTCATTATATATCGATGATATAAGAACTATCATACCTTTCGTGGGGTCTTTCACTATGCGACTTGGTGCTTATCATACAATCGTAATGTTTCATTTTTTTTATCTTGGGGATTTATCCCACATGCAAAACAAAGGGATGGTCCCCATTCTTTATATACCTTATATCTCATATCATATGTCACATAAACAAAGGAGAGAAACCTTTGGCTTTGAGCGCTTGGGTGATGGATAATACGTGGGTCTTCATTGGCTTGGTGCTTGGTCCCATGGTGAGCCTTCAGTGTTTGGGCGCTAATATGCCTTTTGCTTCATTTTGCATTGGCATTTTCATACAAATATAACTGTCCTCCACTTAGGTTAACATAAAAATTAATGTATTTTCTTCATAAAGCTCCCAACTCGAGCTAAACTCTTTTTATATGAAAAACAAAAACCTTTGCTCACAAGGTCAAAAATAGGTTTGAGTGACTGAGATTTTGTTGAATTTTGAAGACTTTTTTCAACCATTTTCTTTTGCAACTTTGATGCCCACACTTGAGGACAAGTGCTCTTTCTCGACCAAGTTTGAGACCCCCCGCCATGAAATTGTTCTATTGTTGCATCGCTAATGCCGCTAGAAGATAATTAACCAAAAAATTTATTGAGTGTCAACACTAGTCCTACCAGCATATTCATTATTTGCATTTTCATTCATGCATGCACTTCTGCATGCATCATACATTCTGCATGCATCCTAGTCATTAGTCCCAGAACCTAGCCCTCAGCTAGCTAGCCCCGGGAGCTTCTCACGGATAATTTTTAGCCCTACTAGAGCTTAGTGCGCCCTTCTTCCTTGATTTAAGGAATCCACTCATCCTCTCTCACCTACCATTCAGTTGTACTTTAGTTATCTTCAGTTATTTCCTTGATTTAAGGTTAGACTGACTCTCAACTAACTGTATCACTCTGATAGACCTCCAGTGAGACTAGACTGCCCATTCTGACTCCAGTTGGCTCCTCATGCGCCCTCCACTAAGCCTCCTTCATTCAGTTAGTGCCTCCATGTGCCAGTTACACTCAGTCACACCTACCACACTCAGTTAGACTCAGTTTGACTGATGGTTGACAGTTACTTGTGCATTGATGACTCCACCGATGATGAGATAGACTTCTATTTGTGCTTTGATGACACTCCAATGATCTTTTGATCACTCCATGAAGGCTAATTCGAATTTCCACCTTGGCATTTGAATCCTCATGCATTGTACTACTTATTTGTCCATATTGTGATTAATGAATCAGTGTGTGTGAAGTTATTTTGCTTCTATCCAAGTTCTACTCTATTATTATTCTGTTGCTCATGTTACTACATTGACCACTCTTAATCTTATTCCTAAATTCTTTCATTCGAGGTATACATCAGCACTTAGATCTGCTGTGAGGATTTTCACATGGTATCAGAGCATGTTGAGAGTTTTGTCTATCTCCATTCCTGAGATTTTTTTGCAGGTTATTATCAAGATTTCGAGTGCAGCAGTTTCTGCATTTTTTGCAGCAGTAGCAGTTGTAGACTTTTCTCTTGTTTTTGCAGGTCTTCTACAGCTTCCATGAATTCAGAAGAAATCCCTCCTCTTTCTCCATTCAACTATGATGAATGGAAACCAAAAATGATATCATATTTGAAGAGCCATGATCTCTTTGATTATTGTTTTGAAAGAGAGTTCGAATCCTTTGAAGAAGAGAATGACTGGTTAAATAAAGGTGACAGTGTCTATGCAGTCATGATGTTTGTTTTGTCTCGTTACATGATGAACCACTTCATTGATTCTGCTGAATCTCCAATAGAGCTATGGGCCCAACTGGATGAAAAATTTGGCAAACAGAATGAAGGAATTGGTCCAAACCCTTTCGAGAGCAAGTCCACTGTTGCATTCCCCCTTCTTGATGATCTCATTGATCATGAATCAGTATCAAACATATCTCATATTGAAGTTAGCCACAAAGAAGAAGAACTTGCAGATTCTACACTCATGCTCCAAATTTCTTCTATTTCAAATTATGTGCCAGCTCACACTCTAGAAATTGCTAAGGTTCCTAAATCCTCCCTTGCAACAGAGTCTGTTGGTTTGCATCATGATCTACTGAATGTTTCGGAGGTAAAATCAGCCATTGGAGGTAATGAATTCGCTCTCCTTGATCACTCACCTCTTATGTACTTATTGTTGCAGCAACATCCCTCCCCAAAAATTTGTAGACATTGGGGCCGCTCCTTTTCTTTTCCTAGAAAGCCTGCTTAAAAGGTTAAGTCCCCTTTGGAAATATTTTGAACTTAGTCTTTTTCATTTGTTTCAAGGGAGGAATCTTTTTCGAGTTTTTCTTCTAAGTCAGAGCTTGAAATTCTCTCCCGAAATAATGGAAGAACTTTAGATGTCCACCCGAAATTGCGGAAGAACTTGAAATTCTCTTCCGAAACGGTGGAAGCATTTATCAAGTCTTGCCGCTACAAGCGCCTCCTTCCCGAGTTCCCCGACCATTCACTTTTCAGAAATGACTTACCAAATTCATCCGCTATTACGAAAAACTCGTCGAGTCTTTCCGCAATGACGGATCAACTCGAGAACTTCCACCGCGAAAGACTTTTGCCTCATTAATTTTGGAAGAACTTGCCAAGTCATAAGGATCAACTTGAGAACTTCCACCGCGAGACCTTCGACTCATCATTTTCGAAATAACTCATCAAGTCTTTCCGCAACGGCGGATCATCTTTCTCTTCTTTCCCGCAACAAGCAAATGCCGCGCTCGAACTCCAAGTCTCTCACGCTTCGGAAGGAACTCACAAATTCTACCCGCAACGACGGACGAGACCCACCTTTTTCATCTAATTTCGACGGTTGTGCATAAATGTTGAATGGTTGAAATGACCCCACCGTACGCGAAGGTTTTAATCCGTTTTAATTTCACCACCTACCCAATTAATGTCCACACATACCAATCTTAATATAAGGGTGGTGGGGGGCTCTATTTTCCCATTGGTAGATTTTGTTTTGGAAGACGCCGTTTGGAACCTGTGCAAGTTTATTCACTCCAACTAAGCTTATGTGCCACCATATCAAGCCCGTAACACCAGTGTTTCGTTGCCAGGTAGGTGTTTATGCCGTTAATTTTGTCTTATTTATGCGTCAAGTCTTTCGCAGGTGTTTTTCGTTTCATTACATGGCCTGTGGGAACTTGTAGTAGACTACCCTTTAGACTTTACGGCCGCTGCAGCCCCATAGCCTTCCCAATCCAAGCCAGCCTACCATTCATGCTTTATCCATTTGATGTTCGCTTTTTGTCCGCTCAGCCATTTACTTATGCAGTAATGCGGGTTTACTGTAAGCTTGCCGCACTTACGTTTATTGCTCACTCACCTACTCCTTTCCTCCTCTATATTCCTTGAATCCTTCCCCTAAAACTGAGAGGACCAACCCAGGTAACTTTTCTGTCTCAAAAGGGTCCACCTATAATGAAGGACATCCTATCTTCAAAGATAAGGAGGGAAGTGATTTTTTGTACGTCGTATGCCTACTTTTTTCGAACATCTCAAAAGTTCAAAACCCAGCATTGCCTCCCTAGAACAATCAAGTCTGGCAGCTATAATATGTTTTCTTGAATAATCTGTGTTATTTTTGCTTCCCCAGAATGCGGTCTTATAGTTTATATCATACATTGGCATGCTAGTCCCGTTTACTTCATGTCTCGCTCTATTTTTTCATTATGTTTTACGTAATGGTTGACAATCTTATGTTTATTCTCGTATGATTGCTTGACAGAGATAAGCTACAATGCCGAAAGTTAGCAAAAAGAAAGATAAGATGATAGAGCCAGAGCTAGTATAGCCAAGGACTGAAACTCTCTTTCAAGACACTAAGTGCACCACGGGCATCCCTCCCGAGGTCCGGTGGGGAGATATTTACTGGATGATCAGGGACCAAGATATCCCAAGCGTACTATTAGAAGAAGAACAAATCTACCTAAACATCAGGACCTCTGGCATAACTAGGGCTTCTACTCGCCCTGAGCTATTCCCGTGCTCAGAAGTAATCAGGTGGGTATTGGAACATGCCAACCCACAAACAACAGTGTTGCATGACAGCAAGGGAGAGCCATTCGCTTCGTTCCATCCAGCTTATATTGCAGCAGCCTACAAATTCTCACGTCCCCAGTAGGCACTGAATGATGAATGGTTGGGACAGATGAATAATTTCAAAATGGATAAAAGGCTGTTAATCACAGGAAAGCAGCTAAGGAAGAGGGACAATGATGAGTATGACGTTCAGAGCCTAAGACCTCCCTTTAGGTTGATTGCCCTTATGTTAAGTAGAATTTTCGGCATGCCCGATGGAACTCTATATAGGATACAGTGGGCCCCCATAATCCACTACATAGCATTTAAGGGAACTGTATTTGATTGGGATACTATCCTCTCAGATAGTTTGGCATCCACTGTGGCCGCAGCTAAAGAAGGTTTGGCCCTAAAAACGTCAGAGTTTTACATGTCTTCATACCTCATTGATTGCATCTTGGCAAAGCTCCCTTTCCCCAAGTTAGGTTGCTCATGGTATCAAGCCAACACCCCGGTATACACTGCCTATAAAATAATGTGGGCTCAAAATTACAAGGCACACTATAAGCTCATCTGTGAAGAGTTCATTATGCCACTGTATGAGCATATTTTCAATGAAGATCCCAATTGCCTGTCAGAGAATGTCATGGAAGTCTTGGAAAATTATGGCGATTTATACTTCTCAAAAGAGGGTACCTATATCAGGATGTTCGGAGGTACTAATCCACCATACATCTTACCAAAATATGCCACTGACTATGTATTCCTAAAAGAAGCAGTCAGGCAAGTTTTCCTTGATGGAATAGGAGTTCTTAATAAGCAACGTAAGGCTTCTTTCCCTCCTTTGCCTTTCTGTATAGGAGCCTATAAGTTCTCAGGGGTTGCAGCAACCGAAGAGTTCATTCAGGAGTTGAAAGATTTTCACTTCGGTGAGGCAATATTTCATAGAAATGACAGGCAGAGCAAAGTTGCGGAGCATTACAAGGAATTGTATTCTCATTTTGAGTATGCCCATTACTATGATGATGAAGAAGAAGTGTTTAGGGGAATTAGTAATATGACTAAATTACAGATTTTTCATCACAGCAATGAAGCTAGCTCTAGCTCGGCCACAGCCCGAGAAGCCAACCTCCAGAAAGAAAGGGAAGCGGCTGAGGCCCTATTCCATGAAGAACAAAGATTGAAAGCTAAAGAGGCAAGGTTGCAGTAGGAAGCTGAAGAGGCAAGGTTGCAGAGGGAAGCTGAGGAAGCAAGGTTGCAGAGGGAAGCTGAAGAGGTAAGGTTGCAGAGGGAAGCTGATGAAGTGAGACTGCAGCAGGAAGCTCAGGAACAAGAGCAGAGGGAGGTAATTGAAAATCAGCAGCAGGCTGATGAAGAATAAAGAAGGCTTAAAGCTGAAGAAGATCAAAATGCTGAAGAATAAATTAAGGCCAATGAAGATGCCCAGGAGGGTGGCTCTGGCACCCAAGATATTGAAATAGACTCATCTCAAGTAGTACAGACCCCACCCACAGAGGCAGAAGTCCATATAAGAGACCTCCCGATTATCCCTTTCACCCCATCCGAAGACCATACTGTGTCCCGATGGGATAAATTTGTGTATTATAAGAAAAGGAAGGCTGTGGTCTTGAAGTCAAAAGAGAGGATAAAGAGACTTTTCCAGGCAGATATTGTCACCCAACGAGAAACCACAGTTATGAAAAATACAAATAAGGATCCCATAGCCATGGCATCCACCGCTGTGTCGGCAGCAAAAGCAACAGAAGACAATGTGATCGACATGGTCAAAGAGTTTGAGTCCAGAAAGAGAAGAGCTCGCATGCTGCAACATACTGTGGCTAACGAGCAGGCTTATAGGGATCTTGTGGTGAACAAATATAATCGCCTGTCTGCCGATCACAAGGAGTTGTCAGATAAGTATTGACACCTGGAAGAGGAAAAGGAGCACCTGGCGATCCAGATGATGGTCCTCGAGTCCGAAAAGAATGACTCTGAAGCTAAAGTTGTTTAGTTGGAGCAGGATAAGCAGTCAATGGTTGAGCGGTGGAGCAAGCAGAAAGCAGAGCGATGGATATGTCTCCTTTTCACGAGCAGTCCTGTGACATCTTAAGACAAATGCATGCCACACAAGAGTTGATTAATGAGGAGGTTTGCAGACTCAAGACCATGCTGGATAGGCTGAAAGAAGTCAATGCCAAAGCCATCAGGCTTAAAGGAAAATACACTCAGGTTAAAGTAAACATTTTGATCCAGATGGAGTGGAGAGAAGGGAAGGTGGATTTCCCTAAGCATCTCCCATTCAAATCCATTGACGGTTTTAAGGAAGATGTAGCCCTCATGGAGTTTTGCAGGAATTGCGGCGCCAAGCTGATGGCCAAGATCCAAGGAACAATTGGGAAAGGTAACGGCCTGTATCAAAAGATTCATGAAGTACATGAAAAATGAAAGCTTATTTTTCCTCAGACACTGGATGATTTTCCAAACAAAGAGCAACGTTTGTCAGATTTGAAGGAAGAGTTGGTTGTTCAGTTGGAGTATGTAAAGAAAATTGATGTGTTGGCTACCGATGATCTTCATCACTACATTGGGCTATCATCAATACACAATCATGAGCTCAAGGAGATCCACCAGACAGCAATAGAAGAAATTCAAAATATTGAGGCAGAGCTTGGTAAGCATGTGACCTCACAAAAGATCCTGCTCCCCTCACCAGCACATATTGTCGTAAGAGACACAGGAATTTGGTTCAGTTACATAGTAGAAGAAGATAAGAAAATAGCAGCACAAGCACCTGTCGACAAAGGTGCACCTTCTGAACGTAAGGCTCCAGTTGAAGCAGAGGCACCACCTAGCTGACGTGGTAGCCATAATACGTTGAAATCTTCTCCTCCTTTTGTTAAGTCGTGAAGTATGAGGGACATCTATCTCTAATTTTGTCTTTTATCTTAAGCTGCCACGAATCATTCCTATCTATAATTGGGGCACTAAAGTACAAATTGGAAGCTTCTAGAGTTAGGGTACATGTGGCAGCATTAGAAGGATTTTGTAAAGATATAAATAGAGGCTTAGGGAATAGTGTAGAGGACTTTTGGCAGGGAAAAGAAATTTTATAAACTTGTACGAACTATTTTGCACTTGCTCCAAGAAAATGAATTTTTCCTAATAAGAGCCTGGAGAGGACGTCTTTTGCCTGGAAATGTGTGTTGGATGCATGCTGATTTATTCTTGTGACATTCATATCTTACTGTGAGATCTTTCTTTATTGTTCTGAATTATTTCTATGTATTGAGTGATCTTACTATTTTCTGTGCAATGATGTTTCTCATAACATGAGTAATAGAATGCTTTCATATGGATTAAAATCTATCTTTTATATCTTTAATCTCTTGTTGTAGATGCATATTTACAATTTAATGGCTATCTGTTGATCCTTAGATGTTTCTTTCAGCACATTACTCATATTTACAGTTTTTCTCCTTGCAAGGATAGATTAGATTTATTTCAGTCTTAGATACAGATTTGTTTCAAGTTCTGCATTTAGACTAAATTAACTTAGGCACTTGCATATCATCTTAACAATAAAATAAAAAAGAACGGTGGATCGGGCCATAACCGGTGTAGAAGAAAACAAATCTTTAAATCTAACGGTAGCCGGAACCACTAACCGGACGGATTCCCCATACCAAACGGTGGACAATCTAATTGGGATAGTTTACTGGGGAGAATCCCTTTCTGCTTGATGATGCAATCTTCGGGGCATCAACAGTTTTTGGCACTAGAAGGAGGGCCTAAAATGCATGGCTAATAAAGGAAAATCTCCCATTGTCAAAAATGTTACTGAAAACCCGCTTGAAACAGGAATTTCAGACAGCCCAAATCTTGAAGTAACAAATCAAGAAAAATCCATCTCTGATTCTAAACATCAAGAAGTATTGTATGTTGTGCCTTTTTCCGAAATAGAGGATTTAAGAAGACATACACGATCTTATGTTAGACAACTAGGTGGTTTAAACGCAGTAACTTTCCTCCCTAGGAAAAGTACTCCCAGAAAAGAAAGACAGTACACCCGTGATTCGATTCTTGTGCAGAATTTTGAAGAGCTTGTAAATTTAACTCTGGAAGAGATTGTAGAACCCCTGACAGAAATCGATCTTGAAAACCCATAAAAAAATTTAGAACCAGAAAACCTTGGAGAACTTGTTACTCCAAAGAACACCCCACTTAATTCACCACACGATTCTCCACTTGATTCTCCACATAGAACCATGGTTGTACCTACTTGGAGAGCGAGGGGAGCATTAATCGAGCTGGGTCATTCCACAATCTGCCTAAAAATCCAGAGAAAGTCTTTCCTAAATTCGACCCAGGAAAAGCCATATCTGCTGAAGATCATCTCAAGAGTTTTTATTTAGCCTTGAATCTTTTAAATGTACTGCATGAAGATGTAGTTTGTAGGATTTTCCCATACACATTTGAACTGAAAGTTTCTTCCTGGTATTTTAGCTTACAAGCTAGCTCAATTTCCAGCTGGGAAGAATTTGAAACATGTTTCTTAAAAAAGTATGAAAATCAAAAGACTGTAGCTACACTCATGAAAGAATTATTGTCCATGAGAATGGAAAAGAAAGAAAAGGTTCAAGACTTCAACCAAAGGTTCACTGCACTCTTGAATAATTTTAGCGAAGCAAATAAACCGGCAGAAGAATCTCTAGTTGAATATTATACAACATCACTTGAAGGACCTATAGCAATGTTCGTCAAAAGATCTAAGAAAACCACCCTGATAGAAAATTTCGAAGAAGCTAGGAAGGTAGAAGAAGAAGCAGACAGCATTGCCAAGCATGCCTTAGATGCAGAGACAAAACCAGCAACTAGTAAAAAAATATTGCTGCTCACCAGGAATAAAGAAGAGTCATCAGCGGATATGGAAAACGTAGTTAAGATGATGCAGAAATTGTCAAATAAAATTGTAGATCTTGAGAAAGATAAAGTAGCTAGCATGTCTAGGAAGCCTTTCAAACCATTCTACAAGAAGAGAGAAGACAACGATCAACCTCATCCACCTATGAATACTTCTCTTATTTTAAATCTAAATGAAATAGGGATGGAACACTTTTGTACCTTTCATCAAGAGCCGCACTCAGAAAAGAGCTTCCCACAATGGATTAACTCTATGAGTTTAGTCGTGAACCAAATGTTGGATTCACAAATTCCAGATCAAGACGATCCTCCAGAGGAAACAATCCCTAAGATAGAGGAACCATCCCCAGACACTACCATGGTGCTATGGGATTTGGTACCTTTAGCTGAATTGATAGAAGATGATCCTGTGGAAATCCCAGTCTCTGTTGTAAACATTAACACTCACAGTAAAGGTCCCATTGCAGATCCAGTTCCAAGCTCCACTATTCCCAAACCTAAAGTTTCAAAAGAATTACCTAGAAGACACATAACAATCATTCCACCACAACCTAAAGCTAACCCAACAGCGGCTAGCCAGCCAAACATTGAAACAACAGTTCAACAACCAAAGGTCACACTGAATAAGACAGACCATCAAACTAGAATTGTAAAAGAATGTGATATAGGATATGGCATCATTGAAGATATAAAGAAAGTAAAGGCAAATGTTTCAATATTCGATATGTGCAGTTTGCCCCAGCAATTAGACAAGTTGTTGCATGTTCTCCAATCCCATCCCAGCATTCCATTAGCAAACACTCAAGAAGACCCTGAAATTAATGAAGCCAGTATCGGCGGGAAATCCAAATCCCATACATTGCCTTTCCTTCTAACTTTTGAAATCTTCAATCATAATGTGCACAATTGTCTGGTAGATTCTGGAGCATCTTCGAATGTCATGTCACTGTCAATCTGTAAAAAGATTAATGGTCAACCAATTCTATCTCCCGCCCAGATTATTCAATTAGATAGCACTGTTGTCAAAGTTATTGAGGAAATGAAAGATGTCCTCATTAGGCTATCAGCAGATTCTAGAGTTTGTCAGTTCATTGATATAATGGTAGTTGACATTCCTGAAGCCTATGGTTTAATCCTAAGTAGGGACTGGTCCACTAATTTGAACGGTTACTTTGCAACTGATTGGTCCCATTTGTGGTTTCCATATCAAAATAGACAGAATCAGATCAAGGTTCTGAGAGAACCGCACATGAAACAAAATGTAACTCAACAATAAGGAAAGAATGAAGCTGTAGCCTTCTCATCCTCAATTTTGGGAAATTATTTCTTAGAAATTGATCCAGGTAATTATAAGTTTGAAACTATTAGCCATGAATCAGATGAACAGTCCGATCTCCTTCATTTTTCTCGGACTGATGATATTGACTATAATATAGTTAGTTTAGTCACTGACTTAGATCATAAAGATACTAACTTAGTTGAATCAAAAGATCTTTTTTGGATATTATACTTTGATGGTTCTAAAACTTTGGAAGGATCCGGAGCCAGTTGTGTTCTGATGGATCCAGAACGAAATAAGTATTTTTTGTCCTGTAGGTTAGAATTTGATTGTACTAACAATACTGCTGAATATGAAGCTTTAGTCCACGGATTGAAGAAAGCCATCGGTTTAAATGTTAAGTACCTGAAGGTGTTTAGCGACTCAGAAATAGTTGTGAGACAGGTAAGAGATACCATTCACTGTCTTTCACCGCATTTGAAGAGTTATCAGGCTGAGGTATGGGATTTAATTATGCATTTTGATGCTTTCAATATAAAGTCTATTCCTAGACTGCAAAATTCTGCAGCTGATTTATTAGCCACGTCCGCTTCCAAATTGGTGCCAACTAATAACAAGTGCTCAATTGAATTGATTTTCGAGCCTTTTGTCCTTGACAATATCACAAACTTTAGAGTTTTCGATGATGACGAATAGATTATCGGTTTTCTAACAAACGAAGACATATTCCAAGAAGCTGTGATAGATGAAGAAGAGCATGATTCTGATTTACAAAAGAAAGATACAGCTAAAGGCAATTTCATCCCCAAGGGGGTAAGGTCACTTGAAACGTTGTTTGATCTACAGATCAAATTCAAAAGGCCAGCAAATACCAAGACCAATAGCTCATCAATGTAGCATGAATTAGTTAATCTGGGCACCGAGGCTGAACCAAAATTTGTTAACCTTGGCAAATGTTGTTCACCGGGAAAAAGAGATAAGTTCATCCAGCTGTTTCGACAATATAAGGATGTTTTCGCATGGACTTATCAAAGATCTGAAAACATATGACATCCGCATTATTCAGCATGTCATACCAATGAAAGCAGGTGTCAAGCCATTTCAGCAGCAATTAAGAAGGATGCATCCTACTCTTGAACCTCTGATTCAAAAGGAATTGAAGAAGTTACTAGATGCCAAAATAATATTTAAAGTCCGGCACTCTGAGTGGGTTGCTAACCTAGTTCCCGTGAGAAAGAAGTCGGGAGAGATAAGGCTATGTGTTGACTTCATAAATTTAAACAGAGCTTCAAATAAAGACAACTATCCCATCCCTTCAATGGAACAAATTCTCCAGATGGTTTCAAGATCAGAACTTTTCTCCCTTCTTGATGGTTTCTCTGGTTACAATCAAGTATTAGTAGCTGAAGAAGACCGTCTTAAGACTACATTCCGCACTAAGTGGGGAACGTTCGCATACCGAAGAATGCCATTTGGCCTAATAAACGCAGGAGCTACGTTCCAGCGAGCAATGGACATCGCCTTCCGAGGATTGGGAGGTCACTGTGTTGTGGTCTATTTAGATGATGTGACAGTTTTTTCAAAGAAAAGAGAAGACCATGTTGTTCATTTGAAGCATATTTTTTATCGTTGCTGGAAATATGGTATCTCTTTAAATCCCAAGAAGAGTGTGTTCGTTGTTCCCGAAGGTAAACTGCTGGGCCATATCATTTCCAAAAGGGGAGTATCAATAGATCGAGAGAGAGTACAAGTTATCAATAAAATTACAATGCATCATAACAAGAAATCCATGTCATTTATGGGCACTATCAATTTTGTCTGAAGATTTGTCCCCAACTTCGCTCAAATTGTTAAACCTTTGCAGCAAATGGTCAAGCAAAGTATACAGTTCAAGTGGACAGACTTGGAAAAGGATGCATTCAGAGACATTAAGGCAGCCATAGCTAAGGCTCCTTCCTTAAGAATCCCAGACTTTGACAAAGATTTTATTTTGTATACTTTTGCTTCAGATGACTCTCTTGCAGCCTGTGCTCACACAAAAGGTAGAATTAGGAGATGAGTACCCAATCTCGTTTCTGAGCACTGGTCTGCAGGGTGCTGAATTGAATTATCTTGTTGTCGACAAACATGCGTATGCTGTCTTCAAATCAGTCAAACAGTTCAGACCATATATTCTTAAGAACAGAACTAAAGTTATAGTTCCCCACCCAGTTGTTAGATCCATTTTCGTTCAAAAAGAATTAGAAGAAAGGAGGGGAAACTGGATCACAGCTCTTCAAGAATATGATTTAGAATTTAAACCAGCCACCATCATCAAAGGACAAGGCCTGTGTAAATTGCTGACAGAACACCCAATTCGTGAAGAGCAACATTGGAAGAATGAAGCTGAGTTGAATTCAGTCGAAGTGTGTCATATCTTCACAGCTCCTCAATCATGGTATAGGGATCTAGTGCATTATTTGCAGCACGAATACCTACCTGAGCACTAGAATTCTAAGCAAAGAAGGGCTCTCCATTTAAAATCAGCAACTTATCAAATTATTGATGGAGTACTTTTCAAAAAAAATTACGATGGAATTTTCCTCAGATGTCTAGAAAAAGAAGATGCAAGTAAAGTTGTCAAAGAGTTACACGATGGTCTTGCTGGTGGACATTATTCAAGGGAGACAACAGCTCACAAAATACTCAAAGCTGGATATTATTGGCCCACTTTATTCCGAGATGCTCATGCTTATGCACGAAACTGTGATATATGCCAAAGAAGTGTTGGGAAATTACCTAAGGCAGCAGGACCTTTGCAGATGGTTATTATCTCAGAACCTTTCGAACAATGGGGTATAGACGTCATTGGAGAGATAAAGCCAAATTCTTCTCTTCAACATCGATACATCCTCACAGCCACCGACTACTTCACCAGATGGACGGAGGCTATCCCATTGCGCAAGATCAACGAAGATGTAGTCATCAGTTTCTTGAAAGAGAACATCATAACCATGTTTGGGGTTCCAATTTCCCTAGTATTTGATAATGCCACCTATTTCTTGTCTTTTAAAATAAATGAATTTGTTTATGAATGGGGAATTAAACCGCATTATTCAGCCAATTATTACCCTCAACAAAATGGATTAGCTGAATCTTCAAACAAAAACCTCATTTGAATTCTCAAGAAGATTGTGATAGAAAATCAGCCAAGTTGGCATATAGCTCTCCCAAATTCCTTATGGGAAGATAAGGTGACTCCAAAGAACGCATTAGGGGTTTTCCCTTACACTCTCGTCTATGGCAAGGAAGCAAGCCTCCCCCCAATATCTTGCTTCCATCCTTACAGTTGTCCCAAGCCTCTCAAGGGTTTGGTAGTCAAGTCTTACAATCCAGGATTAATCCCTTGCTTCAACTTGAAGAAGCCCAACAAAAAGCTAAAGCCCGGTTTCATCAGCACCAAGATATAGTCAAAAGATGGTTCGATAAAAGGAAGTCTAGTAAAAGAAGTTTTGAAGTAGGGGATTTAGTCCTAAAATGGGACCATAATCATGAGGGAAAGGCGATGCACACGAAATTCCAACACTTATGGATAGGTCCTTACCAAATTTTTGCAAAGCTCGGCCCATCCACTTACAAGCTAACAGACCTCCAGGGAGAGGAAGTAACCCTTCCTCTCAATGGCCTCGCCTCGAAGCAATACTTTTCCTAGTCTCATTGAGACCTTTTGTACATAAATAAAGCTTTCTTTGTTTTACTTTAGTTTCTAGTTTTCTTTGTTTCATCTAAGTCGTTTTCTTTTCTCAGCATTTGAGCCTTTTGTATAGTTTGTTTTTGAAGCACCTACAATTGGGTTTCTCGTGAAGGTAGATCTCTCAAGAAATATCACAACTCGTGAAACTGGGAAGTCATCCTCAAAAGAAATTTTATCTGTGCATTTTCGGCTTTTGTTGATCATTCTCCAGAATGAAGAAATCTTGTTCTGCTAGTCGCACTAACCCTTGTTTAAATAGCAAAGATCTATGATTATTTTTATCACTTTCTTTGGGCTCCATCCACCCTCACACTTAAAAGTATCTCAAGAAGATCACTATAGTTGGACCCACGGAAAGGAAGCATGTCTCGAAGGCATAGGGTATTGAAATGACTCCATGCTATAAATCAAAAGCCAAAAGGCTTGCAATCAAGGGTCTGTTTTCCAGAAATTCTCGCCTCAATCAAAGCATGGTTGAGATAAAGTAAAGCACAAGTTAGGAAAGCTGTGCAAAAGGACTCAGCTCAAGCCAGGTTCTTCTCTGTCCGTGAGGCTTGATAAATCAATAAAATTCTCGCTCACACAAAAGGACATTATGGATTGAGGAACCAAAATCAAAGATCGTGACTTTAAAGGAAATATTTATGGAAGGCTCAAACAGCAAAAGCTGTCAAATATATGAAACATCCAAAAGGATGCAAGCAGCATGGGAATGAGGAACAAGAGCAATAGTGTCTACGAGATGTTGTTATGATCCTGTGGTGTCCAATAACAGTGGTCATCTGAAAGATAAATCTCCTAAAATAAACCTCATATTCTGGCCCTTAGGAAGTTTTAAGGATGTCTTCATCAAAGCTACCCTTTCCCAGTAACCAGCAGATAAAGTGATTACTTCCTTTACCGAGATTTAGACGCTCAAACCAATTGTTTCACTTAGGGTGACCATCTTTTAATAGTTTCAAATGAACGAGAAGAGTGTTTTGTTCAGAGATCTGTGTTCGCCAGCAATTCGCCAATTGTTGTTGCAGCAACATCCCTCCCCAAAATTTTGTAGACATTGGGGCCCCTCCTTTTCTTTTCCTATAAAGCCTGCTTAAAAGGTTAAGTCCCATTTGGAAAGCTTTTGAACTTAGTCATTTTTGTTTGTTTCAAGGGAGGAATCTTTTTGGATTTTTTCTTCTAACTCAGAGCTTGAAATTCTCTCCCAAAATAACGGAAGAACTTCAGATGTTCACCCAAAACTGCGGAAGAACTTGAAATTCTCTCCCGAAACGGCGGAAGCATTTATCAAGTCTTGCTGCTACAAGCGCCTCCTTCCTGAGTTCCCCGACCATTCACTTTTCGGAAATGGATTACCAAATTCATCTGCTATTACGAAAAAACTCGCCGAGTCTTTCCGCAACGACGGATCAACTCGAGAACTTCCACCGCGAAAGACTTTTGCCTCATTAATTTTGGAAGAAATCACCAAGTCATTCCGAAACGACGGATCAACTTGAAAACTTCCGCCGCGAGACCTTCGACTCATCATTTTCGAAAGAACTCGTCAAGTCTTTCCGCAACGGCGGATCATCTTTCTCTTCTTTCCCGCAACAAGCAGATGCCACGCTCGAACTCCAAGTCTCTCACGCTTCAGAAGGAACTCACAAATTCTACCCGCAACGGCGGACGAAACCCACCTTTTTCATCCGATTTCGATGGTTGCGCATATATGTCGAATGGTTGAAATGACCCCACCATACGTGAAGGTTTAACTCCGTTTTAATTTCACCACCTACCCAATTAATGTCCACACGTACCAATCTTAATATAAGGGTGGCGGGGGGCTCTATTTTCCCATTGGTAGATTTTTTTTTGGAAGACGCCGTTTGGAACCTGTGCAAGTTTATTCGCTCCAACTAAGCTTATTTGCCACCGTATCAACCCCGTAACACCATTATTTTGTTTCCAGGTAGGTGTTTCTGCCGTTAATTTTGTCTTATCTATGCATTGAGGCTTTCTCGGGTGTTTTTTGTTTCATTACATGGCTTGTGGGCACTTGTAGTAGACTATCCTTTAGAATTTACGGCCGCTGTATCCCCTTATCCTTCCCAACCCAAGCCATCCTACCATTCACGCTTTAGCCATTTGATGTCCGCTTTCTGTCCGTTCATCCATTTACTTATGCAGTAATGCGGGTTCACTGTAAGCCTGTCGCACTTACGTTTATTGCTCACGCGCCTACTCCTTTCCTCCTCTATATTCCTTGAATCCTTCCCCTAAAACTGAGAGGACCAACCTAGGTAACTTTTCTGTCTCAAAAGGGTCTACCTATAATGAAGGACATCCTATCTTCAAAGATAAGGAGGGAAGTGAGTTTTTGTACATCGTATGCCTACTTTTTTCGAAACATCTCAAAAGTTCCAAACCCGGCATTGTCTCCCTAGAACGATCACGTCTGGCAGCTATAATATGTTTTCTTGAATAATCTGTGTTTTGTTTGCTTCCCCAGCAGGCGGCCTTATAGTTTATATCATACATTAGCATGCTAGTCTCGTTTACTTCCTGTCTCGCTCTATTTTTTCGCTATGTTTTACGTAATGGTTGACAATCTTATGTTTATTCTTGTATGATTGCTTGACAGAGATAAGCTACAATGCTGAAAGGTAGCAGAAAGAAAGCTAAGATGATAGAGCCAGAGCCAGTACAGCCAAGGGTTGAAACTCTCTTTCAAGACACTAAGTGCACCACGGGTGTCCCTCTCGAGGTCCGGTGGGGAGATATTTACCGGATGATCAGTGACCAAGATATCCCAGGAGTGCTATTAGAAGAAGAACAAATCTACCTAAACATCAGGACCTCTAGCATAGCTAGGGCTTCTACTCACCCTGAGCTATTCCCGTGCTCAGAAGTAATCGGGTGGGTATTGGAACATGCCAACCCACAAACAAGAGTGTTTCATGACAGCAAGGGAGAGCCATTTGCTTCGTTCCATCCAGCTTATATTGCAGCAGCCTACAAATTCTCACGTCCCCAGCAGGCACTAAATGATGAATGGTTGGGACAGATGAATAATTTCCAAATGGCTAAAAGGCTGTTAATCACGGGAAAGCAGCTAAGGAAGAGGGACAATGATGATTATGACGTTCAGAGCCTAAGACCTCCCTTTAGGTTGATTTCCCTTATGTTAAGTAGAATTTTCGGCATGCCCGATGGAACTGTATATAGGATACAGTGGGCCCCCACAATCCACTACATAGCATTTAAGGGAACTGTATTTGATTGGGATATTATCCTCTCAGATAGTTTGGCATCCACTGTGGCCGCAAATAAAGAAGGTTTGGCCCTAAAAAATTCATAGTTTTACATGTCTTCATACCTCATTGATTACATCTTGGCAAAGCTCCCTTTCCCCAAGTTAGGTTTCTCATGGGATCAGGCCAACACCCCAGTATACACTACCTGTAAAATAATGTGGGCTCAAAATTACAAGGCACACTATAAGCTCATCTGTGAAGAGTTCATTATGCCTTTGTATGAGCAGATGTTCAATGAAGAGCCCAATTGCCTGTCAGAGAATGCCATGGAAGTCTTGGAAAATTATGGCGATTTCTACTTCTCAGAAGAGGGTACCTATATCAGGATGTTCGGAGGCACTAAGCCACCATACATCTTACCAAAATACACCACTGATTATGTAGTCCTAAAAGAAGCAGTCAAGCAAGTTTTCCTTGATGGAATAGGAGGAGTTCTTAATAAGCAACATAAGGATTCTTTCCCTCCTTTGCCTTTATGTATAGGAGCCTATAAGTTCTCAGGGGTTGCAGCAACCGAAGAGTTCATTCAAGAGTTGAAAGCTTTTCACTTCGGTGAGGCAATCTTTCATAGAAATGACAGGCGAAGCAAAGTTGCGCAGCATTGCAAGGAATTGTATGCTCATTTTGAGTATGCCCATTACTATGATGAAGAAGAAGAAGTGTTCAGGGGAATTAGTAATATGATTAAATTACAGATTTGTCGTCACAGCAGTGGAGCTAGATCTAGCTTGGCCACAGCCCGAGAAGCCAACCTCCAGAAAGAAAGGGAAGCGGCTGAAGCCCTAGTCTGTGAAGAACAAAGATTGAAAGCTGAAGAGGCAAGGTTGCAGCAGGAAGCTGAAGAGGCAAGGTTGCGGAGGGAAGCTGAGGAAGCAAGGTTGCAGAGGGAAGTTGAAGAGGCAAGGTTGCAGAGGGAAGTTGATGAAGTGAGACTGCAGCAGGAAGCTCAGGAACAAGAGCAGAGGGAGGTAATTGAAAATTAGCAGCAGGATGAAGAAGAAGAAAGAAGGCTTAAAGTTGAAGAAGAGAAAAATGCTGAAGAAGAAATTAAGGCCAACAAAGATGCCCAGGTGGGTGGCTTTGGAACCCAAGATATGGAAATACACTCATCTCAGGTAGTACAGACCCCACCTGCGGAGGCAGAAGTCCATATAAGAGACCTCCTGATTATCCATTTAACCCCATCCGAAGACCATACTATGTCCCGATGGGATAAATTTGTGTATTATAAGAAAAGGAAGGTTGTGGTCTATGAAAATCCTCACAGCAGATCTAAGAGATGATGTATATCTCACAAGAGTAATTATGTTTAAGCAAGAAAATAGAAGAAGAGTGAACAATACAGTATAATGAGCAACAGAATAATATGGTACAGTAGAACTCGGATAGAAGCAATAATACTTCACACACACACTAGTTAATTAATCACAATATGGACGAATAAATAGTACAATGGTAGAGAGGATTCGAATGCCTAAGGTGGCAATTCGAATTAGCCTCTCAGAGTGATCATAAGATCAATAAAGTGTCATCGGAGCACAACTAGGTGTCCTCATGATCATCGGAGCACAAATGGAAGTCTTCATCATCATCAGTGGAGTCATCAATACTCAAGTAACTGTCAACCATCAGTCAAATTGAGTCTGGTAGTTGTAACTGAGTGTAACTCGGTGTAACTGAGTGTAACTCGGTGTAACTGAGTGTAACTCGGTGTAATTGAGTGTAACTAAGTGTAAACTGAAGACAACTGGACTGGTAGGTGAAGAAGGGCGAGTTGCTTCCTAAAATCAAGGAAGAAGGGCGCATTAAGCAACTGGAGGGCTAAAACTGAATAGTGAGAAGCTCCTGGGGGCTGGCTAACTGAGGGCTAGGTGCTGGACTGATGACTAGGATGCATGAAAACCCTAGAATGCATGCAAACCCTAAAAGTGCATGCATGACTGAAAATGTAAATGATCAAAATACTGGTGGGACTAGGATGGAGTATAGGAATATCCTAACACCCCCCCTTAATCCATCCTGGGCCCTGGTAACTAAGACCAAAGGTCACCCAATAAAATGAATAATAACAGTTAATAAACCAAGGAAGTGGGAAAATTTCATGGGAAACATACCCCCCTCCTCTAAAAATAGACTGTAAGGCACACACAAAAATTAAATGCTCCAAACTCAAGCAGGTGTGATGCTTGGTCATATGTCTGGAGGTATTTTCTTCTTGGGAAGAAGTGGATCATGCTCAAAAATCATGTGCTTGTACTTGCTCTTCAGATCGAATGTGATGAGAACAAATCCAACAGTCTGAGAATGATCCTTGAACCTGTGATTTGAATCAGCTGAGGTAGGATCAAATCTGTGAAAGCGCATATAGTATTTTGTCTTCTCCTTAGAACCACCATGGGTGAGATTATGCCAAAAATAACTATTACATGTTTGCTTGAAATCAGAATCAGATTTAAGACTTAAAAAATAGTTTCTTGAGATCTCCTTTGAACCAACAGGGGTGAGATCAAAACTATCATATGCATGAGAAATTATCCCAAGCAGTAATTGCTTAGAATCCAAATTAGATCCAAGACTGCAATCATGGTTTCTTGAGATCTCCTTTGAACCATGAGAGGTGAGATCAAAACCAGTAATTGCATGAGAATTTATCCCAAGCGAATTGCAATGGCCATAATCTTCAATAACCTTCTGAAAGCATGAATTAATGATCATATAGTAGTATAAAAGAGATGATTGCTTGAGAGGAGCGAATGCATTACCTCCAATAGCTGATTTTACCTCCAAAATAATCATGTGATCATGATGCAAACCAATAGACTCTGGTGCAAGAGAGGATTTAGGACCTTCTGCAATATCTAGAGTGTGAGCTGGCACAGAAAGAGAAGAAATTTTGAGCATGAGTGGAGAATCTGCAAGTTCTTTGTCAACAACTTCAATATGAGATGATACCAGTTCATGATCTGATAGACCATCAAGAGGAGTGAATGCATCACTTTGTTTGCTTTTGAATCGGTTAGGACCAAGTCCTTCATTCTTTATGCCAAATTTTTCATCCAGGTGAGCCCATAACTCTTTTGGAGTCCATAACTCCTTTGGAGTTTCAACACCATCATGGTATTTGAATTGGAATCTCTGGTATGCACACAAAGAAAGAATCATTGCTCCAAAGGCATCATCACCTTTATTTAACCAATCAATCTTCTCTTCAAGGGATTCGAACTCTCTTTCAAAATGACAATAAAAAATATCATGGATCTTCAAGTGTGCTATCATTCTTGGTTTCCATTCATCATAGTTGAATGGAGAAAGAAAGGGGATTCCTTCTAAATCATACATTGAAGCTGTAGAGGACCTGCAAAAACAATATAGAATAACTGCAACTGCTACTGCTGCAAAAATGTAGAAACTGCTGCAACTGCTGCACTCGAAATATTGGTAATAACCTGCAAAAAACTCTCAAGAATGGAGATAAACAATACTCTCAACATGCTCTGATACCATGTGAAAATCCTCACAGCAGATCTAAGAGATGATGTATACCTCACAAGAGTAATTATTATTAAGCAAGAAAATAGAAGAAGAGTGAACAATACAGTATAATGAGCAATAGAATAATATGGTACAGTAGAACTCAGATAGAAGCACTAATACTTCACACACACTAGTTAATTAATCAAAATATGGACAAATAAATAGTATAATGGTAGAGAGGATTCGAATGCCTAAGGTGGCAATTCGAATTAGCCTCTCAGAGTGATCATCAGATCAATAGAGTGTCATCGGAGCACAACTAGGTGTCCTCATGATCATCGAAGCACAACTGGAAGTCTTCATCATCATCAGTGGACTCATCAATGCTCAAGTAACTGTCAACCATCAGTCAAACTGAGTCTGGTAGGTGTAACTGAGTGTAACTCAGTGTAACTAAGCGTAACTCAGTGTAACTAAGCGTAACTCAGTGTAACTAAGTGTAACTGACTGTAACTGACTGTAACTAACTGTAACTGAGTGTAACTGAGTATAAACTAAAGACAACTGGACTGGTAGGTGAAGAAGGGCGAGTTGCTTCCTAAAATCAAGGAAGAAGGGCACATTAAGCAACTGGAGGGCTAAAACTGAATAGTGAGAATCTCCTGGGGGTTGTCTAACTGAGGGCTAGGTGTTGGACTGATGACTGGGATGCGTGCAAAATGCATGAAAACCCTAGACTGCATGCAAACCCTAAAAGTACATGCATGACTGAAAATGTAAATGATCAAAATACTGGTGGGACTAGGATGGAGTATAGGAATATCCTAACATGGTCCTAAAGTCAGAAGAGAGGATAAAGAGACTTTTCCAGGCAGATATTGTCACCCAGCGAGAAACCACGGTTATGCAAAATACAAATAAGGCTCCCATATCCATGGCATCCGCTATTGTGTCGACAGCAAAAGCAACACAAGACAATGTGATCGACATGGTCAAAGAGTTTGAGTCAACAAAGAGAAGAGCTTGCATGCTGAAACATGTTGTGGCTAACGAGCAGGCTTATAGGGATCTTGTGGTGAACAAATATAATCGCATGTATGCCGATCACAAGGAGTTGTCAGATAAGTATCGACACCTAGAAGAGGAAAAGGAGCAGCTGGCGATCCAGATGATGGTCCTCGAGTCCAAAAAGAATGACTCCGAAGCTAGAGTTGTTCAGTTGGAGCAGGATAAGCATTCAATGGTTGAGCGGCTAGAGCAAGCAGAAAGTAGAGCGATGGATATGTCTCCTTTTCACGAGCAGTCCTGTGAGATCTTAAGACAAATGCATGCCACACAAGATTTGATTACTGAGGATGTTTGCAGACTCAAGACCATGCTGGATAGGCTGAAAGAAGTCAATGCCGAAGCCATTAGGCTTAAAGGCAAATACACTCGGGTTAGAGCAAACATTTTGAGCCAGATGGAGTGGAGAGAAGGGAAGGTGGATTTCCCTAAGAATCTCCCGTTCAAATCCATGGACGGTTTTAAGGAAGATGTAGCCCTCATGGAGTTTTGCAGGAATTGCGGCGCCAAGCTGATGGCCAAGATCCAGGGAACAATTGGGAAAGGTAACGGCCTGTATCAAAAGATTCATGAAGTAAATGAAAAATGCAAGCTTATTTTTCCTCAAACCCTGGATGATTTTCCAAACAAAGAGCAACGTTTGTCAGATTTGAAGGAAGAGTTGGGTGTTCAGTTGGAGTATGTAAAGAAAATTGATGTGTTGGCTACCGATGATCTTCATCACTACATTGGGCTATCATCAGTACACAATCATGAGCTCAAGGAGATCCACCAGACAGCAATAGAAGAAATTCAAAGTATTGAGACAGAGCTTGGTAAGCATGTGACCTCACAAAAGATCCTGCTCCCCTCACCAACAAATATTGTCGTAAGAGACACAGGCATTTGGTTCAGTTACATAGCAGAAGAAGATAAGAAAACAGCAGCACAGGCACCTGTCAACAAAGGTGCACCTTCTGAATGTAAGGCTCCAATGGAAGCAGAGGCACCACCTAGCTGACGTGGTAGCCATAATACGTTGAAATCTTCTCCTCCTTTTGTTAAGTCGTGAAGTATGAGGGACAGCTGTCTCTAATTTTGTCTTTTATCTTAAGCTGCCACGAATCATTCCTATCTGTAATTGGGACACTAAAGGACAAATTGGAAGCTTCTAGAGTTAGGGTACATGTGGTAGCATTAGAAGGATTTTGTAAAGATATAAATAGAGGCTTAGGGAATAGTGTAAAGGACTTTTGGTAGGGAAAAAGAATTTTCTAAACTTGTACGAACTATTTTGCACTTGCTCCAAGAAAATGAATTTTGCCTAATAAGAGCCTGGAGAGGATGTCTTTTTCCTGGAAATGTGTGTTGGATGCATGTTGATTTATTCTTGTGACATTCATATCTTACTGTGAGATCTTTCTTTACTGTTCTGAATTATTTCTATGTATTGAGTGATCTTACTATTTTATGTGCAATGATGTTTCTCCTAACATGAGTAATAGAATGCTTTCATATGGATTAAAAGCTATCTTTTATATATTTAATCTCTTGCTGTAGATGCATCTTTACAATTTAATGGCTATCTGTTGATCCTTAGATGTTTCTTTCAGCACATTACTCATATTTACAGTTTTGCTCTTGCAATGATAGATTAGATTTATTTCAGTCTTAGATACAGATTTGTTTCAAGTTCTGCATTTAGATTAAATTAACTTAGGCACTTGCATATCAGCTTAACAATAAAATAAAAAAGAACGGTGGATCGGGCCATAACCGGTGTAGAAGAAAACAAATCTTTAAATCTAACGATAGCCGGAACCGCTAACCGGACGGATTCCCCATACCAAACGGTGGACAATCTAATTGGGATAGTTTACCGAGGAGAATTCCTTTCTGCTTGATGCTGCGATCTTCGAGCATCAACAGTACTACTATATGATCATTATTTCATGCTTTCAGAAGGTTATTGAAGATGATGGCCATTGCCATTCGCTTGGGATAATTTCTCATGCATTTACTGGTTTAGATCTCACCTCTAATGGTTCAAAGGAGATCTTAAGCAACCATGATTCAAGTCTTGGATATGATTTGGATTCCAAGCAATCATTGATATTTGATGGTTCTTTTGAGCATAATATCACCCATGATGGTTCGAAGGATAAGACAAAAGACTATCTGCACATTCATAGATTTGATCCTACCTCAACTGGTTCAAATCAAAGGTTCAAGGATCATCCTCATACTTTTGGATTTGTTCTCATCACATTCGATCTGAAGAGCAAGTACAAGCACATGCTTTTTTAGCATAAACAAAAAGTTAGTCTATCACAAAGATCTGTGTTTCATACTGTCAAAAACGCCCAGAAACACGTGTTGGTAGTGAAATCCAGTGGAGGATCCATAGACTCGAACCCTGGGGAGAATTTGAGAGATTTAAAAGCTCAAAAATCAGTGGGAGAACCCAGATTTGGAAGCCCAGAAACTGAACTTCGTGGCTGCAAATTAGCATTGTCGGGAATCATAAAATCCAAGAGATCATTGAAGTCTGAGAGGGATGAGAGGTTTGAATGGATTGATAATCCCAATGGAGGCAAGAATCTCTGAAGGTTTAGAAGCTTGGACCTTTCTATTCCCACCTTGAATAGTACTGGAGGGAAGGGGCACCTGAGGGATTGTGTAGAAAAGAAGGGGACCTTCCTTGTGTTGGTTGTGGTAGGCATTGTGGGTGCCAAGGTTGTCTAAGACCAATTGAGATGCTTGTAGCTCTGTGGTTGAGCTCACTGGCCTAGCATTCACCTCCTTTACCTATATGTATGCTTGATAAACCCACTTGTGTGTTTGCTTAGCATAAGAATGTGTTCCTATGGTTTTGAGTGAGCATGTTTAGTTCCTACTTAGTGGATACATAGACCAGCTCGGGAGCGGCCTCTCAACAGAGAGATAAAGTGCTGGACAGAGCACCTATGGTTAGGTGGAACAATACTCTTCCATAGACAGTTGCTTGGACAACTCCAAGTAAAAGATAAATTTTTATTTTTTAATTTACTATTGTATTGAATGAGCATGAATTATTATTGCTATTATACCTGTGATGAATATGTTTGTTTTTGCATGATGTGTCATGTCTCCAAATTTTGCATTGGGTCACAATGGCCTAAGCCACTTGGCCATACTCATGATAGTTTGTCAAATTGGTGCTAAGGGTCAAATAATTGCCAAGAATGATTTCCAAATTAGTAATAATGTAAAATTAGATCTAAATGGACAAGGTAGGTCACATTAAGGGAAATTCCCAATTCAAGTGTAATACACCCATCCAAATGAACTATCATGGAGGAAAATTACTAGCTCCCTAGGTTGGGGGTGGAAGCATTAAAAGTTGGAATAAGGGAGCTACAAGACCCAAAATGACCTTATACTTACAAATTCACATTAAATGGGTCAAACAAATAATAATAAAAATAAAATAAGGTGGCATTGGATCACGAGGGCACATAAGAGGTTGTGGGACCCACATGTGGAAAGATTCCCCACTACACTTGGCATTATTCTCTCACCAATTCGAGTTCAAGATGAAGGGTATCATACTTGTGGGAGTTGAAGAGGTATTATTCATGCCATGAATCATGTAAGGTCAAATTGGAGTGGAAGAGAAACTCCCATGGAAGAGGAAAAGGCATCTTAGAAGAATTGTGACACTTGGAGCTAGATTCCCTAACTCCTATGACAACAATGATGAAGATTCTATGACACTTATGACAAATTTCAGACCTGATTGCTAACATATGACATATATGACATGTCAGGGATAGAAATAGCCTCCAAGAGGGAACACAAGGGATTTATGGCATCCAAGAAGCTTCCCCATTCGAATTGAGGGAAGATGGAGACTAGGAATTGTTGGACAAGTGGCACACATTGGAATCTCTTCCCAACTTGAGTTGGCATGAGGATTTTGGAGGGAATTGGAACCATGGAGGACTTGGGAAGTTTATAAAATACAAGAAAAAATAAGTAGAGGATCTTTTCATCATTTCTCATTTTACATATTGGAGAGCATAGCTTGTCCATGCTAGTGGAGTGTTTACTCTACTTGCCTTAGTACCAATTTCGAGGGTGCAAGATTCCCATCCTAATTGGAAATTGGAGAGGCCATTCAGACCTTTCATTTGGAGCTACAATGGAGTCAATTTTTTTCAAGTTGAAGCTACAGGGATTCTTGTGACCATTTCTCCTTCAACTTGTTCCCACATCTCTCTCACTTTTCTCTCAATATTCTTGCTCTTGGAGGAGTGGTGCACACGGTGAGATGTTGATCTCTTTGTGCAAGTCCAAGGGGTCCCATTTATTTGTAATATTATGTCTTAACTCTTTATTTGATTCTCATATGAACCTCAGGTCTAAGATCCAAGTAAAACCATGTAAAAATGCCAAACTATATATGAATGGTGCCATTTTCCCCCATATATTTTCCATAGCGCACTTGTTGTTGCACATAGTTAGTGAAGGAATGCTATTTCGACTTCATTGACATGTTATCTGATATATATCTTTGTAATAATCATATTTTGAGAGCCACAGTTCAAAACATTATGTATTTCAAGTGATATTTACATTCAAGGAAGAGATTCGAGCCATTTTCCCATATATCTTGTTGAGAGAGCTTGAAGTTGTTCCGTATCGACTTGTATCAGTAAATATCTATGATTTTATTGATTTTTGGAGATCCATTAATATACTGAAGAATTTTCATACACCTTATGCAATTCCTTGTAACATTTCTCACAAATTTCATAGCAAGTTATAGCGTTTTTCTCTCATTTCCCCCTATGTTAAGACATGTTTAACAATATCTGATTTATGGGAGTTGGAATAGCATTTAGGAATTGATTAATTATGAATTTGGGTGCCCATTGAAGTCATATAACTAATCTATGTCTCTGTTCTGAAATTTGGGAGGTTCATACTGCATTTGGGAAGCCATTAGTGACCTCTAGCCTTGGGGGATTTGAACCTCGAATTTACTAGCAAATTTCCCTATTTTTTCTTGAACTTAAATTAATGTTGCAGAAGTATTTTGATAGTGTCTAAGCACCCATTAGGTTAATTATTATGTACTAATACCCTTCAAACAATCTTAGTCCCAATTTGAAATCCTTAGGATTCTTTTGGAGCCATCTACCCTTGGGGGTTTCAACATCGATTTTCCTAGTAATTTTGCCTTTCATTCTCTAATTGTAAATGCAAGTTTCTGAAGTACTTAGAAGGTGTCCAAGAATATAATATCTGCATTAGGGTGTTCTAATACACCTCAATCCACTCTGGACATAATTCGAAACCATTTGGGATCATTTGGGACAGTTTGGAGCTTCAGTAGTCCAAGGTTCGAAAATTGGCCAAATTGGGTAAAAATTTCAAATTGGGGACATTACATGATGTGTGTGTGGTTAGATTTATCTTTCACTGTGTATTTTTATTATGCATCTGCACACACATTTAAATTCTTATGAATTTCATAATATGGCCATGGGGGAGAAATTTAGAACCCCGTAGATCGGTCATGTCCCCTCATTCAGTTGGATCAATGGGCGTGGACGTGACATACATTTTGCTGGTTTTTTCCCGTTAAGGGTTTCCAGGGTAAATCTCTATGTACTATGTATGTGGCATTGTTTAATATTTGTTTTTTCTTAATAATTTGCATGCATTGTTTCACTTCACATGTTTAAAACTTACATGTGGTATCGGAGCTCAATTATTTTCTTCAAGTGGATGCCTTTGTTGTAGAGGGTTCAACTTGTTTGGTAGAGAAAGTTGATATTGGTTCTACAATAAAACTGGTCCCGGTGGGAGATTTGTAGTGGTGACTCATGTGTTGAAATATAATGGAAAACAATTCTAGAATCAAGAGTATGGCCAAGTGGCTTAGTCCATTGTGACCCAATGCAAAATTTGGGGACATGACACATCATGCATAAACAAAAAGTCAGTCTATCACAAATATCCATGTTTCAGACTGTCAAAAACGCTCAGAAACACATGTTGGTAGTGAAATCCAGTGGGGGATCCATAGACCCTAACCCTGGGGAGAATTTGAGAGTGTTAAAAGCTCGAAAATCAGTGGGAGAACCCAGATTTGGAAGCCCAAAAATTGAATTTCGTGGTTGCAAATTAGCATTGCCAGGAATCATAAAATCCAAGAGATCATTGAAGTCTGATAGGGATGAGAGGTTCGAATGGATTGATAAACCCAGTGGAGGCAAGAATCTCTGAAGGTTTAGCAGCTTGGACCTTTCTATGCCGACCCTGAATAGCACTGGAGGGAAGGGGCGCCTGAGGGATTGTGTAGAAAAGAAGGGGACCTTCCTTGTGTTGGTTGTGGTAGGCATTGTGGGTGCCAAGGTTGTCTAAGACCAATTGAGATGTTGGTTGAGCTCATTGGCCTAGCATTCACCTCCTTTACCTATATGTATGCTTGATAAACCCACCTGTGTGTTTGCTTAGCATAAGAATGTGTTCATATGGTTGTGAGTGAGCATGTTTAGTTCCTACTTAGTGAATACATAGACCAGCTTGGGGGTGGCCTCTCAATAGAGAGATAAAGTGCTGGATAGAGCACCTATGGCTAGGTGGAACGTTTCTCTTCCATAGACAGTTGCTTGGACAACTCCAAGTAAAAGATAAATTTTTATTTGTTAATTTACTGTTGTGTTGAATGAGCATGAATTATTATTGCTATTATACCTGTTATGAATATGTTTGTTTATGCATGATGTGTCATTTCCCAAAATTTTGCATTAGGTCACAATGGCCTAAGCCACTTGGCCATACTCATGATAGTTTGTCAAATTGGTGCTAAGGGTTAAATAATTGCCAAGAATGATGTCCAAGTTAGTAATAATGTAAAATTAGATCCAAATGGACAAGGTGGGTCACATTAAGGGAAATTCCCAATTCTAGTGTAATATACCCATCCAAATGAACTATCATGGAGGAAAATTACTAGTTCCCTAGGTTGGGGGTGGAAGCATTAAAAGTTGGAATAAGGGAGCTACAAGACCCAAAATGACCTTATACTTACAAATTCACGTTAAATGGGTCAAACAAATAATAATAAAAAGAGAATAAGGTGGCATTGGATCATGAGGGCACATAAGAGGTTGTGGGACCCACATGTGGAAAGATTCCCCACTACACTTGGCATTATTCTCTCACCAATTCGAGTTCAAGATGAAGGGTAACATACTTGTGGGAGTTGAAGAGGTATTATTCATGCCATGAATCATGTAAGGTCGAATTGGAGTGGAAGAGAAACTCCCATGGAAGTGGAAGAGGCATCTTAGAAGAATTGGGACACTTGGAGCTAGATTCCCTAACTCCTATGACAACAATGATGAAGATTCTATGACACTTATGACAAATTTCAGACCTAATTGCTAACATATGACATATATGACATGTTAAGGATAGAAATAGCCTCCAAGAGGGCAGACAAGGGAGTTATGGCATCCAAGAAGCTTCCCCATTCGAATTAAGGGAAGATGGAGACTAGGAATTGTTGGACAAGTGGCACACATTGGAATATCTTCCCAAATTGAGTTGGCATGAGGATTTTGGAGGGAATTGGAACCATGGAGGACTTGGGAAGTTTATAAAATACAAGAAAAAATAAGTAGAGGAGCTTTTGATCATTTCTCATTTTACAAATTGGAGAGCATAGCTTGTCCATGCTAGTGGAGTGTTTACTCTACTTGCCTTAGTACCAATTTTGAGGGTGCAATATTCCCATCCTAATTGGAAATTGGAGAGGCCATTCAAACCTTTCATTTGGAGCTACAATGGAGTCATTTTTTTTTTCAGGTTGAAGCTACAAGGCTTCCCGTGACCATTTCTCCTTCAACTTGTTCCCACATCTCTCTCACTTTTCTCTCTATATTCTTGCTCTTGGAGGAAGGGCGCACACTGTGAGATGTTGATCTCTTTGTGGAAGTCCAAGGGCCCCATTTATTTGCAATACTATGTCTTAACTCTTTATTTGATTCTCATATGAACCTCAGGTCTAATATCCAAGTAAAACCATGTAAAAATGCCAAACTATGTATGAATGGTGCCATTTTCCCCCATAGATTTTGCATAGCGCACTTGTTGTTGCACATAGTTAGTGAAGGACTGCTATTTCGACTTCATTGACATGTTATCTGATATATATCTTTGTAATAATCATATCTTGATAGGCCACATCTCGAAACATTATGTATTTCAAGTGATATTTACATTCAAGGAAGAGATTCAAGCCATTTTCCCATATATCTTGTTGAGAGAGCTTGAAGTTGTTTCGTATCGACTTATATCAGTAAATATCTATGATTTTATTGATTTTTGGAGATCCATTAATATACTGAAGAATTTTCATACACCTTATGCAAGTCCTTGTAACATTTATCACAAATTTCATAGCAAGTTATAGCATTTTTCTCTCATTTCCCCCTATGTTAGGACATGTTTACCAATATTTTATTTATGGGAGTTGAAACAACCTTTAGGAATTGATTAATGATGAATTTGGGTGCCCATTGAAGTCATATAACTAATCTATGTCTCTGTTCTGAAATTTGGGAGATTCGTACTGCATTTGGGAAGCCATTAGTGATCTCTACCCTTGGGGCATTTGAACCTCGAATTTACGAGCAAATTTCCCTATTTTCTCCTGAACTTAAATTAATGTTGCAGAAGTATTTTGATAGTGACTAAGAACCCATTAGGTTAATTTTTATGTACTAATACCCTTCAAACACTCTTAGTCCCAATTCGAAATCCTTAGGAGTCTTTTGGAGCCATCTACCCTTGGGGGTTTCAACATCGATTTTCCTAGTAATTTTTCCTTTCATTCTCTAATTGTAAATGCAAGTTTCTGAAGTACTTAGAAGGTGTCCAAGAATATAATATCTGCATTAGGGTGTCCTAATACACCTCAATCGACTCTGGGAATAATTCGAAACCATTTGGGATCATTTGGGACAGTTTGGAGCTTCACTAGTCCAAGGTTCGAAAATTGGCCAAATTGGGTAAAAATTTCAAATTGGGGACATTACATGATGTGTGTGTGGTAAGATTTATCTTTCGCTGTGTATTTTTATTATGCATCTGCACACACATTTACATTCTTATGAATTTCGTAATATATGGGGGATAAATTTAGAACCCCGTAGATCGTTCATGTCCCCTCATTCAGTTGGATCAATGGGCGTGGACGTGACATACGTTTTGCTGGTTTTTTCCCGTTAAGGGTTTCCAGGGTAAATCTCTATGTATTGTGTATGTGGCATTGTTTAATCTTTGTTTTTTCTTAATAATTTGCATGCATTGTTTCACTTGACATGTTTAAAACTTACATGTGGTATCATAGCTCAATTATTTTCTTCAGGTGGATGCCTTTGTTGTAGAGGGTTCAGCTTGTTTGGTAGAGAAAGTTGATATTGGTTCTACAATAAAACTGGTCCCAATGGGAGATTTGTAGTGGCGACTCATGTGTTGAAAGATAATGGAAAACAATTCTAGAATCAAGATTAATAAATTCAATGATAAAATCTTTGAGCTATGGAAGCTCAAGATGGAAGATCTTCTTGTAGATCGAGAATAGTGGATTGTTGTGGATCCAAGTATACAACCTCTTGGATCAATGAAATAAGACTGGGACAAGCTAGAAAGAAGGGAAAGGAGTACAATTCAACTTTTCCTATCAAATTCAATGTCATTGAATGTATCTCAAGAAGATAATGCATTGAAGCTATGGAATAGGCTAGGGAGTTTGTATCAATCAAAATCCCTACTAAACAAGTTGTTTATTTGAAATAAGTTATTTCACCTCGGAATGGATGATAACAACTCAATGATGGATCATCTAAATGTCTATAATGCTCTAGTATGTCAACTTACATCTGCTATTATTAATATGAAGGAATAAGATAAATGCATTACATTATTATGTTCTTTATCAAATTCTTGGGATAATTTGATTGTAGCAATAGGTAGTGCTAGTCAAGCCACTTTAAAGTTTGAGGAAATAGTGGCATCGTTGCTATCATAGGAAATGAAGTGGAAAACCATGTATATTCATAGCATGGATCCCTTGTTTGTGAGAGGTATTCCCCGAGATAGAAATAAAACAAGTCTTCAAGGGGGAGATCTAAATCAAAGGGTAAATTTAAATCTCTGGGAAAATATTTGAGGAAATGTTGGAAATGTGAAAAAGTTGTGGAATATAATAAGCATTGTAGATCTAAAAATGTTGATAAAATGAAGGGATCTGGTGATACCCCTTCCACAGAGGCGAAATCCTCCTAAGAAGAAGGAGGAAGTGTGCATCTGGCCTCTACAAGTACCCATTCATATCGTGATGTATAGTTGATTGATTAAAGTGTATCTTTTCATATGAATCCTCACATGGAGTGATTATGTGAATATGAGGAGTATAATGGAGACGATGTTTTCTTGGGATATTACTCAACAACCAAAATCATAGGACATGGAAGAGTTAAGTTGCTACTCTAGGATGGAAGGATTAGAAATCTCCCCAGGATTTCACACATTCTAGAGCTAGATAGAGACTTGATATCCATAAACAATATGGGTGATGCAATCATACATACTATGTTTTCAAAAGAAACATGAAAAATGGTTTGAGGATCAATGGTATTGATGAGGGGAATTCGGAATGGAACTCGGTACAAACTTTTAGGAAGCACAATCATCGATGGGTGTAACAATTTTGTTGTTCCTGAGGGAGGATATAAAGAAGACAAAACCTCTATTGTCTTTGGAGGAAAGACAATGCTATGGCATCAAATATTGGGACATATTGGAGAGAAGTTCCTTCAAGCATTACAAGGTAAAGGTATGGTCAAAGGTATGTCTGATTGCACACTAGATTTCAATTTTTGTGAACAATGCATATATGAAAAATGGAATCAGGTAATATTTGTGTTCGGTGCTACAAGAGCAAAGGGAATTTTAGAGTTAATAAACAATGATATGTTTGGACCTATGCATGTTCCATCATTAGGTATATCTATTTATTATGTTTCATTTATAGACGATTTCTCAAGGAACGCGTCGATTTATTTCCTTCGAAATAAATCTGAAGTATTTAATAAATTTAAAGAATTTAAGGTGCTTGTGGAGAATCAAAGAGAGAAGAAAATAAAGGTGTTGGGGACAGATAATGGTGGGGAGTTTTGTGGGAATGAATTCAAGGAATTCTGTAAGAAGAGCATAATATCAAGCTAGAATACTACCCCATACACACCTCAACAAAATAAAGTTACATAAATATTGAATAGGACGCTAATGGAAAAGGAAAGGAGCATGCTCAGTGGTACCGGGATAGGACAATATTTCTAGGCAAATCTAGTGGATATTTCATGTTACTTGGTAAATCGATCCCCCGCATCAACATTGGTTGAAAAAAATTTGCATGAAGTATGGACTGGTAAGAAACCGTCTATTAAACATCTGAAATTTTTGGGGTGTAATTCTTATGTACATGTTCCAAAGGAAAAAAGGAGTAAGGTGGATAATAAACATGAAAAATGTATCTTTATTTGTTATATAGATGTTGTGAAAGGTTTTAAACATTGGAACCCACTAACTAAGACGAATTTTTACAAACAAGATGTTGTTTTTAGAGAGGTTAAAGATGTTCCCAAACAAGAAGTCACTCCAATTGAAAAGGAAACATAAAAATAGAGTTTGAGTTGGAGGATGAGGAATTTGACTCAACAGAAGAAGTTGAATCAAAAGAAGAAGAACCTCATACCCTAGTTTTGAGGAGTTCATCTCAAGAAAGAAGGCAACCAGAAAGGTATTCCCCTCCTGTTTTGTTGTCTTGTTTTGTTTTATATATTACTATTGATGATACTAGAAATGTGAAGGAAGCAATTGATTCAAAGAATAGTGATGTTTGGAAGAAATCCATGGTTGAAGAAATGGATGCCTTGGATAAAAAAAGAAAATTGGGATCTATTTGAGTTAACAGCTGGAAGACAAATCCTTGGTAGGAAATGGTTGTTTAAGAAGAAGTTGAATGTGGAAGGTAAAGTGGATAAGCACAAATCCCACTTAGTAGCAAAGGATATTCCTAGGTAGAGGCAATTGATTTTGGTGAAAATAATTATCCATTTTCTAAATTAACTTCTATCAAATTCCTTTTTCTACTATTGTTGCTTTTGATCTTGAAGTAGAGCAAATAGATGTGAAGACAACATTGCTACATGGGGATATTGAACAATATATCTACATGAAACAACCATAAGGTTTTACAATAAAGAGAAGAAAAGAGGTGGTTTGCAAGCTAAATAAGTCCCTTCATAGTCTAAAGCAATCTCAAAGGATGTGGTACCAAATGTTTGACACATACATCCTTGGATTGGGGTTTGTGAGAAGCAAGGTTGATCATTGTGTATGTTCCAAGTAGGTTGGTGATCACTTCATTACTATAGTATTGTATGTTGATGACATGTTGTTGATTAGAAACAACATGAATGTCATAAAGGAGGTGAAATCATAGCTATCCTCCAAATTTGGCATGAAGGATCTCAGTGCTATTAACTTCATATTGAGAATGGAGATTAAAGGAGATCTCACAAATAGGAAACTCTGGTTGAATTAGAGAAAATATGTTGAGACGATATTGCAAATATTTAGCATGCGGGAAAGTAAACCAGTCAAGGTCCCTATTCATATAGGTATAAATTTATATGTAGATTAGTGTCCCAAGACATGGGAAGAGGAAGAATATATGTCATGAGTTGCCTATGTTAGTGTTGTTGGTAGTTTGATGTATGCAATGGTATGTACAAGGCTGGACATTGCCCATGCAGTGGGAGTTTTGAGTAGATATATGTCAAAACTAGGAAATAAGCATTGGACAACTATAAAGAGGGTCTTCAGGTATGTGCTTGGCACCACACATAATGCAATCTACTACAAAATAATACTTGGACTAGACAAAGTAATAGATGTACAAGGATTTGTTGATGTAAAATGGGATGGAGATCTTGATCATAGAATATCTACAAGTGGTTATGTGTTAAACGATTTTGGAAGAGCTATAAGTTGGATGAGCAAGAGACAGGTTGTAGTTTCACTCTCAATTACTGAACCTAAATACATGGAATCCACCCATGCAAGTGAAGAAGTTGTATGGTTGCAAATATTGTGTTCATACAAAATTTGTAAGGTTAGATTGCAACAGTAAGAGTGCAATATTTCTACAAAATAACCCTACTTATCATGCTAAAAAAAACATATTGATGTGTAGTACCACTTTGTGAGAGATATGGTTGAAGACAAGAAGGTATTTCTAGAAAATATTGACACCTTGAAGAATGTTGTAGACTCATTGACGAAGTTTTTTAGTATTGATAAGTTCTCTTGATGTAGAGAATTTATGGGCATAACTACCATGAACCTATGACCCTATCAATATGTGGCCCATTGTTTTGCAAAGAAAACAACAAGTGGGATATTGTTGGGTATGTTTTATATTCTTTGCATGTGGGTTGCGTCACCTTATGATCCACCTATATTAAGTAATTGAGGTTTAAGCCAAATATGGGTTAATGACTAGGGTTTTGGATGAGTGGAATACCTAAATATTGTATTATGAATGGTTAAGAAACACAATGAGAAATATAGAGGTGTGTATCTAAGTTTTGTTGGTTTTTCCTATAACAGTTTCCAAGGTAAACCTCTATGTATTGTGAGTCTTCCATTCTTTAAGCTATGTTTTTCTTAAGAATCTATATGCATTGTTTCAGTTCACGGGTTTAAAACTTATATCTATTTGGAATAAATTTTGTTCTTTACATGTATGCCCTTTGAAATATCTTTCATCACAGTTATAGCAAAGTTTGAGGCATTAAAGTTCTGCCATCTTTTCTGGAGACAACTTTTGGATTCTTAATAGAGGAGGGTTGGAGGTGTTAGGCGTGGGCACCATGCTAGTAGTGAATGAATTTTTTTTGGTTTGGGAATTGATAGCCATCTCATATTTTCTTTCTCTATCACAAGCTTCCAACCATGTTTTATGGCACTACATTATGGAATGTGCTCTAATTAATTCTTTCATACCACTTATGAAACATTCTTTAAAAAAATAATCAAAGCGTCCCTCTATACATATTTCCAATTGCTAAAATGAAATAATATAGTCCATAATTATGTCGCTGCGATGTAATTTTATCAATATTCCTAGGTAGTTAGTGTCACATTCAAAACAATCATGAAGAATATTCACAAATCAGGTTCAAGAAATGTAGCCACAACGAGATTTATGATAACATTTCCAACATTCCAAGTCTAAATATAAGTCCTGCATTTTTAAATTATGTATATCATCAATAATTCCATTGAGATAAAAATAGTGTTACATTTGGGTAACCCAACCTAATGGATCTCAACCATCAAACTTGTAAATGTCTACCTTTGGAAAGTGGTGTTATGGATTGTTATCTTGAAAGGATGGATGTTGGGTATTTGGAAAGAGAGTGCAAGTGTCTTGCACTTCATTTACAAATTCCTCTTTGGTTAGATATATGATACTGGTGCATTGAAGTAACGATTCCAGTAGCTTTCCATGGTTATCCATCTTGTTGTTGATACCTCTGAGGGAAACTTGCAGTTTAGTAAGTGCGGTTTCAATCTCATTGGGTGTTTTGGGTGGTATGTGTTTTGGTTCTCCATGGAAACCCTATTGTGAGTGTGGACCATGGGACTACTTAGGATTTGGAAAGTGTTAACATAATATTATCTCAATACAACTAGTGTCTCAAGAGGATTATTTTGATAGGTACCCACAAATACTGTCCACAAAAAAATGGTTGTTGTAGATGTATACCAAAATGATCAACATGATGCAATTGTGTCTTTTTTTATATGTTGGTGGGATTATTACTCCCTATTGAATATTACTACATTGACAAAACTACCAAATCCATTTGCAAAGATGTAAGAATTTTAATGGTTAGTTGTAGAAACTAGAGTTTGTATGGTCCTTCAAACAAAGGAATGTCAAGTTCTATAGCTCTTTGATATACCAAAAGGTTTCCAACAATAGTACTCAATCAAATATTGCGTGGAACCAACTAAAGAGGAAGGACCATACCCTTAGCCATACTAAACAATACATTGGCACGCAAGAGCGATCTCCCCTAGTGTCATTCTTGATGTACTATAGCAATAGGAATAGGATAGTTGATGGTTTATGTAAGTCTGGTTTCAGGTGATCCTAAAGGGATTCCAATATAGTTGAGGGTACATTGAAGACAATTCCATATGCAGGCTACTTGAAGGGGTACCAATAGAGGTTACAAAGGTGTCCAACTAGGTGACACAAGTTGTATTTTCTACATGTATTCTTACTCGACAATATTTTTACCTGCTAACAAATGGATCTTTGTGTTTTTTGAAAACATCGAAACATTTCTCTAGCTTTTAAAAAAATCTACAAAAATTTTGGAGGCATGCAAGCTTAGGAAAGTGCTTTAATACCACTTGTGGTGTTCCTTAATATTGAACTTAGAACACAACCAGGTATTTATGATGTAGAAAACTATAGATTATAATGTTGAATACCATATATAAACACAATTAAAATGAAATGTTTCAAAATATACCCTTGTACTAGTGGTAATCCAATAGAAAACAATGTTCACCTGCCTCTTAAGGTGGGGTGAATTTTCACTTGAGAAAAACTATGAATACAACAATATTCAAACAAAAAAATACATAGCATCCTAGATCTTTAAATAGGCTTTCAATATCCAAAACCTGAACTACTTGTTTCCCCATCATTAATGAGTACCAACTACCTAGTGGGCCTTAATTAACAAAGAGAACCTTTTTTGCATTAATTGGTTATCCATTGTTATCTAATGGGCCTTATTCAAAGGATATGGTTTCATACATTAATTGACTAAATCCTATGTAGCCTAAAGTAGGGAGGTTAGGGTAGGACCCTAACATTCTTTCCAACTCAACACATGTCTCTCTAACTCCTCTAACTCCTTTAATCTCCCTTCATTACTTCCTGCAATATTGACCTCCCTCATTATAAATTTGATCTCTAATCATTCCCTTCCTCTAAAAATATGGAGAATCTTTGGCAAGATTCCATAGCCATTCACATAGATTCACTAGGAATTATACCTACAAAATATCATACTCTTCCTTGTAAGTAGAATTTTCATTAAATTGGTGTACCTTCAATTCAGTCACAACGACTTCTTGCTTTGTGAAAAAAAAATATTTGGTCATTAAATCAATCTTGAGTCTACTCTTGCATTTACCTTTTCTTCATGGTGTCATAGTTTCATGTGTTTCATGATAGTCCAAAAAATGGAATTGTTTGTTGGCTCAATGTTAGCATACCAAAGTGCACAAGAGTGTCAAATAAACATTATACTCTAGCACCAACATATCAGTCCTTGTTTTCAAGGAAGGTCTCACACAAGGTGCATTGCCTAGACTAATAAGGTAGGAGGGCCATGACATATATGAAGAGGCCCATTCCATTCCTTTAACAACTGCTAATAGTTATCATTAATCCTAATTAGCTAACACGAATTATGTTATTAACATCAGCATTCATCCATTGCATTAATAGAAACTATTGACTTAAAACAATAGCAAACTCATTCAAGGTGTAATATAAATAATTAAGCAAATCATACCATAGAGAAAATTCAAAATAAGATCAACAATGGGTGAGACCACCTTCATTGTATTAAGTGTAACAAAGATACAAGAAAACAATGGATTAACATCCTCCCTAAACATCCCAACTTACATATATTAGCCATGTCAACTCTAGACTCAACATATTCATCACTAACAAATAGTTGACCAATCATCCTACATTTGACCAACAACAATTTTAGTAGCAACATTAACAAAGAAGACAAATAACCTCATATTTTTAACGTATTACTTAAAGGCATGCCAATGTAATTATTTCTCACAACATCTAGATACTACTCTCTAGGTTTTCTCATCTTGTTGCATGGTCCTTCCAGTTGGTTAGGCTTGTAGCTATACAACAACCTTCATATCAATACCTTTAATCAAGTTGTGTTTCCCCTGTCAATTCCTACGACATGTACTAGCCTTCCAAAACTAGGATCTATCAGTCTATCCAAAACATTGTTATTGCTACATGTTCGCCATCCCCAAGTCATATTCCATCAAATTGTTCCATTTTCAACATGTATTTCATGCTGACACAACCTAGTTTGACTACTTGTCCATGTGGAAATGCCTTTGCATATCATCAAAACAAATAGGCAAAGAAAATGAATGGTTGAGGAAATGGAATTGATGATATTTTACATGTGTTAGAATATTGAGAAATATGCATAAACATACAACAATGTATTTGATAACATGAAAATAAAAAGCAAGAATCTACATGATAAAACCCCAAATGGGGAAACATCCACGGGAAGGTGTTGTCTTATTTATTCTTCATAAATCTACATCTTACAATACGTGGCATCCTCTCATAAGCATCACATCACACTCCATCTTCACTTCATGTCAGAATGGCACAATAATATCATGTGTGTAAATGAGTCTCCTTCACCTCTATTATATAGCTACAAGTATGGGAGATTTACATCCCATAATACATGTAGAATAAAAACTTTATCACTTTTCTTATATAAATAATGGTAATAAGAGAATTTATTAGATGATGCATGTGGGATAACTCTTTTTTATAATATTAGACTTACGTATTCCTTCTTTGATAGATATGATCATTACACAACCAACAACACCACACAAGTCATCCTTACATATTCCAACACTCCCCCTTAACGATGACTAGGGAGAAAGAATACAAATGGACGAAGATGGCCTTACATTAACATCCCCCCTTGATTACAACTTATACAATTCCCCATAAGGTGCGAATAAGAACACACTTCACCTTATGTATTTGATGACAATAACAATTCCTTCTCACTGAATCATGAAATTGCACCTGAACCAAGATGTACAACATGCTCAAATTTGTTCTAAACATGTCAGTAAATCCAAAACCAATTTTGGTGATTTCAAGTTTTCCTTTGGGTCCATAATTAATTTCAATTGCCTCCTCCTAGATTTAACAATAAGAACCTTTTATTAATGGATATTGATTCTTAACAAAAATTCTAAACTAATGCATTTGACAATGTACCCACTTTCATTGGAGTTGTAGGACAATAGAATTCTATTTCGGCTAGCTAAAATTGAAGTGGGACTTCTTACCAAAAAAATAAACAATACTTTTTTTTCCAAGGAAAACCCCATGGGATCTCACCTCCTACCTGGATTCTAAAAGGAGGGGGGCTCCATCACTAATCACAATAGCAAGCGATGATCTTAAAGTGCTCAAGTAGAATTAAAATTATAACCTATGACATCTATGTTGATAACATGCCATGGGTAGATGGTTCAATTAATTAAACTAAGAGTTGGAGATAAATAATCAACAATACTTTTATAGCATTGCCTCACTTTCACAACATGATGACTAAAAACGTTTTTTTTTAATCCACCATTACCATGAAACATAATGAGTTCTCACTTACAATCACTAAAGTACACCTAGAATCAACATAGTAATGGTTTTAATATCACTTCACAGCTATTAAAAATCAAATATTTAACAAATTAATAATCAATTTACCAACCATGGGTTGTGTCCAAAACCATTAAAAAGAAAACTATTAATTAAAATTCATCTTTAACATTTTTGCACCGAGAGAAGCGAGTTGCTCTACAGCCCGGTATGGGGGAGATGTTGTAACGTTTGTTCCTAACAAAATAATTAAAAAAATTCATGTCGGCTCATAAAATAAAAGATTATGGAAAGTATTTAAAAAAATCCATGTTGGCTCATAAAATAAAATATTATGAAAAGTAATTAAAAATAGATTCATTTATAAAATAAAAACTTAAAACTTAAACCCGGATCTATCAATCAAGAGAGATCAAATTTCTTGAGTTTAAATTTAAAAAAAAATACACCTCAAGATATTGGATCCCTCTTAGTGCTTGATAGATCCAGATTTAAGATGGATCTATGTTGGTTTAAATCCATTTTTTCTATTTGTTTTAATAAAACAGAAGTTGTATATTAGTACTATGAGGAATTTAATTAAAAAAAAGTCTCATTGTTTGGACTTTTAACCTTCTTTATGATGAAAAAAAAAACAATTTATAACAATATTATACATGGTTCCTGGGTTGGCAGGCGCGGGTGGAGTTCTCTTCAACTTTGACGGAATCAAGAAGGTAGAATATGCATGGGGTTTAGGTAGAAGCACAAACAACACTGTTGAATGTTTGGCTCTCACTAAAGGTCTTGAGCTCGCTAGGAATGAAGATATCACTGATTTAGTGGCCTACGAAGACTCCATGCTGGTCATTAGGGAGGCTGGGGAATTGACCATGAACAGAAAGAGACTGGTTACTATGGTTCACAGCCTTTTAAAGTGTCTGGTAAGCGAATTCAACACTATCACTTTCCTTCACATATTGAGAACAAATAATCTCAAGGCTGATGCCATGGCAAACAAAGGAGCAAGTTTAGATGGTGGTGTTTTCGTTAGTAACCATTAGGTGAATAATAAAGTTTGGATCCCTTGCTATGGATAGTCTTTTCTAGCAAATGGTTTATCAATTTTACTATATAGTTCAAAACCCCCTTTGGATCCTCGATTTGATGGACGATCACACGCGGGGATCACATGGATTTCACATGCATGCATTGAATTTGGGCGTTCCTCGAGGCCCGAGGTTATTTATCGATGGTCGCATGGCATGCTGGTGTCATTCCAGTTTCGAGTTTGTGAAGATGGAAGACCCCCTAAACTTCCATAAGAATACCGCTCCTCGCCCTGGTAGTGTTTTTCCAGACTTCAAGAAGTGCCACCCTTCTTGGCCAGGTGGTTAGGATGGCTCGCCCCATCTACATTGTGGTGAGCAGGTTCTGAATTCAGAGTTTGTTTATCTCGGTGGAGTTAATCCCAAAAAGCGCCATCCTTTGGTGCCAGAGGTTCAAGAAGGCATGGCAAGTCCGCAATCAAGCGAACAGGTCCAGGACTCTGTAAGCAAGGAAGAAATTCATGGCATTTCTGCCTCTCTTAGCGTGGTTGACAACCACTTGGAAATTCTAGACGCACATGTTCGTTTGCTGAGAAATGAGAACTTAGAGACCAAAAGGACTTTGCAGCACCTCTGTGCTTCGGACCAATCAGCTCATTGGGAGGTGGGTGGAAGCTTCAGAAAATTGGGAGAAAAGGTGGACAGTTGGCTGCAGATCTGGACAATGGTTATACCTGCAATATGGATGAACAAATTAGGGCCGTTCGTGCATCACTAAGAGTATCGAGGGCAAAATTGACTATATGCGCTTGGAGATCAGGGAGCTGAGGCAGGAAATTCTGAATTCCAGTGGCAATGGTGGAGGCAAGGTAGCAGAGCACTGATGTTGGAAGACTGGTTCGAGTTCAAGTTCGGCCTCTTCATCTTTTTTGTTGATACTGTATTCTCTCTAGGTCCATAGGAAGCATTATGTAATGGTTTATGCAATATGTGATGGTTTGTCTCTCTGTCAGTTTTCCCGTATTATAGTAGTCATTCTCAAACGTTGTATGTAAGTCTCAGGGATGGCACTTTTGCATCCTTCTTGGGTATATGTTCGCAGTTTTTTGCTAAGTCAGTCAAAGGTGATGGTAAAATCCTGGTAGCTACAGTTTTGAAAGCTGGCCTGGTTTTACACTATGTATCTTTGCTTTGGCCTTTTTTAATATATATAAAATCATATCCGTTTGTGTAAAAAAAACAATATTATACATGGTGATGGTTGGTTAGCTTAGTCTTTTTCTTTATAATCTTTGTATATATTATTTTCCATCATATGGATTCTTTCGTGTTTGTTATTTAGTTTGGTCATGTTTTTGTTATTCATTCTTAACATTATCATTGTTGGCTATTGAGTTTGTTGTCACATTTTATACTTTATGTGTGTTTTGTCTATAGATTAAGAAGGATGGCCATAACAATGGGATTTGTCTAAGTGGTTGAAATAATATCTAATTGGTTAGCTAAAAGCTAAAATTGTGTTTGCGTAAATCATAATTTTCAAACTTTCTCAATAATTACTTGACCTCTTTCTAATGCATATTTTTTTATCCCACAGTCTATTTTTTAAACTAGTTATTTTTTGGTTTGGGCATTGATAATCATCTCATATTCGCTAATCCTATAACAAGCTTCCAACCATGTTTTGTGACATTGCATTATTGAATATGCTCTAATTGCTTCTTTGCGGCCACTTATGAAACATTCTTTGAAAAAAGAATCATAACGACACTCTGTGCATACTTCAAATTTCTCAAATGATATAATATAGTCCATAAGTATGTCACTACGATTTAATTTTCTCAATAATTACTTGAGAGCCTCTTTCTAATGCATATTTTTTTATCCCACAGTCTATTTTTTAAACTAGTTATTTTTTGGTTTGGGCATTGATAATCATCTCATATTCGCTAATCCTACCACAAGCTTCCAACCATGTTTTGTGACATTGTATTATTGAATATGCTCTAATTGCTTCTTTGCGGCCACTTATGAAACATTCTTTGAAAAAAGAATCATAATGACACTCTATACATACTTCAAATTTCTCAAATGATATAATATAGTCCATAAGTATGTCGCTACCATGTAATTTTGTCAATCTTCCTAGGTAGTGAGTGTAACATTAAAAACAATCATGAAGGACCTTCACAAATTAGGTCCAAGGAATGTAGCCACAATGATATTTATGATACCATTTCCAACATTCTAAGTCTAAATATAAGACCCCCACTTTTAACTTATGTAGATCATCGGTAATTTCATGGAGAGGAAATTAGTGTTACACATTTGGGTAACCCAACCTAAGGGGTCTCAACCATCAAACTTGTGAATGTCTACCTTTGGAAAGTCGTGCCACTGGTTGTTATCTTGAAAAGGTGGTTGTTGGGTATTTGGAAAGAAATTGCAAGTGTTTGGCACTTCGTTTACAAATTCCTATTTGGTGGGATATATGATACCGATGCATTGAAGTAACGATGCCAATAGATTGTCGTGGTTATCCATAATATTCTTGATACCTTTGACATAAACTTGTAGGTTAGCAAGTGTGGTTTCAACCTCATTGGGTGTTTTGGGTGGTATGTGTTTTGGTTCTCCAAAGATGCCCTATTGTGAGTGTGGACCATGGGAATACTTAGGATTTGGAAAGTGTTAACACCAACTTATCTCAATACGACTAGTGGCTCAAGAGGATTGTTTCTATAGGTACCCCAAATATTGTATTTTTGGGTCCACACAAAAATTGTTGTTGTAGATGTATACCAACACGATCAAAATGATGCAATTGTGTCTTTTTTTTAATATGTTCATTGTTGGTGGGATTCTTACTCCATGTTGAATATTAACACGCTGAAAAAACTACCAAATTCATTCTCAAAGATGTAAGAATTTTAATGGTTGGTTGTAGAAGCTGGAGTTTGCATGGTCCTTCAAACAAAGGAATGTCAAGTGTTATAGCTATCTGATATGCCAGAAGGTTTCCAACAATAGTACTTGATCAAATATTGCATGGCACCAACTAAAGAGGAAAGACCATACCCTTATCCATACTACTCGATACGTTGGCAAGCAAGAGTGGTCTCCCCGAGTTTCATTATCGATGTACTATAGCAATAGGAATAGAATAGTTGATAGTTTATGTAAGGATGGTTTTATGTGCTGCTAAGGGGATTCCAATATACTTGAGGGTACGTGGAATATGATTCCATATGCGCGTGTTGTCTGATGCGATAATACTCAAAGGTGTACCAACAAAGGTTACAAAGGTATCCAACTAGGTAACACAACTTGTATTTTTTGTGTGTATTCTTCCTTGACAATATTTTTACCCACTAAACAATGGATCTTTGTGTTTTTTAAAAACATTGAAACATGTCTCTAGCCTTAAAAAAAACTACAAAAAATATGGAGGCATGTAGGTTAGCACATTAAGTATGCTATTAGCATACTTAATGTTATCATTATGTATGTTATGCTAATAGGATTAATAGTTACCATTAATCCCATTAGCTAACACATTAAGTATGTTATTAATATCAACATTCATCCCTCGCATTAATATAACCTATTGAATTAAAACAATAACTAACTCATTCAAAGTATAAAATAAATAAATAAGCTAATCACACCATAGAGAAAAGTGAAAAAAAAAGATCAACAATGGGTGAGACCACCTTCATTATATTCATTGTAACAAAAATACAATACAAACAAAGGATTAACATCCTCCCTAAACATCCCATCCTACATATATTAGCCATGTCAACTCTAGACTCAACATAGTCATCACTAACAAATAGTTGACCCATCATCCTACATTTGACCAACAATAATTCTAGTAGCAACATCAACATATAAGACAAATAACCTTGTATTTTTAACATACTGCTCAAAAGCATGCCAATGTAGTTATTTCTCACAACATCTAGATACTACTCTCTAGGTTTTCTAATCTTGTTGTGTGGTCCTTCCAGTTGGTTAGGCTTGTAGCTATCCAACCACCCATGATTCATACGATACCTTTAATAAAGTTGTTTTTCCCTAACAATTCCTACAATATGTACTAGCCTTCCAAAACTAGGATCTATCAATCTACCCAAAAAGTTGTTATTGCTTTATGTTCATCATCCCCATGACATATTCTATCAAGTTGCTCCATTTCAACATGGCTTTGATGTTGATGGCCTAGTTTGACTACTTGTCCGTGTGGCAATGCCTTTACATATCATCAAAACAAATACGCCAACAAAAATGAATGTTTGAGGAAATGGCATTGATGATATTTCACATGCCCAACTTTGTTCTAAACATGTCAGTATATCTAAAACCGATTTTGGTGATTTCAAGCTAGCCTTTGGGTCCCCATTTAATTTCAATTGCCTCCTCCTAAAGCTAACAATAACAACCTTTTACTAATGGATATGGATTCTTAACCAAAAAATCTAAACTAGTGTGTTTGACAATGTACCCACTTTCACTGGAGTTGTAGGACAATAGAATTCTATTGCAACTAGCTAAAATTGAAATAGGACTTATTGCCAAAAACAATCAACAATACATTTTTCCAAGGAAAACCCTGTGGGATCTCATCTCCTACTTGAAATCTAAATAGAGGGTGGCTCCATCGCCAACCACAATGGCGAGCAAATTTGAAATTGTAACCTTGGCCTCTCTATTGATAGCATATCGTGGATGGATGGTTCAACTTATTAAGTTAAAATTTGGAGATAAACAATCAACAATACTTGTATAGTATTGCCCACTTTCACAACATGATGACTAAAAGGGTTTTTCAAAAATCCACCATTACATGAAACATAGTAAATTCTCATTTACAATCATTAAAATACACATAGAATCAACATAATGATGGTTCTAATACCACTTCAAAGTTATTAAAATATCAAATATTTAGTAAATTAATAATAAATTTAATTGTATCTAAAACCATAAAAAATAAAACTATTAATTAAAAATCAACTTTAACGTCTTCCTTTTAAGAATCCATTTTTTAAATCTAATTTTCTATTTTTTATTAATAAAATAAAAGTTGTATGTTAGTGCTATGAGGAATTTAATGTAAAAGGTCTCATGGTTAGGACTTTTAACCTTGTTTATGGATTTTTGAAAAAAAATCAATTTCTCTTAATATTAGAACATAGTGATGGTGGGTTGGTTTACTCTTTTTCATTATAATCTTTGTATATAATATTTTTCATCATATTGATTCTTTTGAATCATTTATTTATTTTTTCATGTTTTTTTATTTATTCTTAATATTTTTTATTGTTGGTTATTAAGTCTGTACATATCATAATCCTTAATTGATTAAATAGAAGTGTGTGTTTGCACAAAACATAATCTTCAAATTTTTATAATAATTATTTGAGTCTCTTTTTATTGTCATATTTTTTATTCCATAATCTATTTTTAAGATTAGTTATTTTTGTCATGTTATACTTAAGAGTCTCATTCTATTGTTATATTTTTTTATCTCATAACCTATATTTTAAGATTAGTTACTTTTGTTATATTATTAATCGTTTCTCCTATATTTTGAGCACTAAATTTTTACATTGTTTCTTTTGGAATACCTAATTAACTTGAATTTTCTTTAAAACTCTATTAAAATTCAATTGACATTTATTATTATCATTTAATTAAAATCAAGTATATGTGATCAATATTAAAATTGAAATAAGATAAACAAAAACAAGGTTGAAGAAGACAAGGTACATTTCAGTTGTAGATTGTCTCCCCACCTTTACAAATACATTGTCTAAAAAAATACACATTGTCTCCCTCACCCCACCTCAACTTCCTCTCTAGAATGTACACGGTCTTTCCCACTTCCACCCACACCTTGTCTCCCCTACCCCACCTCACCCTCATCCTCATCCTCATCTTAATAATTCAAGTTCCAAATATATATCTTTCTCTCTCATCCTCCATTTTCATTATTTTCACACCTCCTTGTTTCACTATAGTATTATCTCTCATTTTCATATCTTATATAAACTAGCATTGATATTTACATATTTTATATAAATTTTGATAAATATAAATATATGGTGAGAATGCATAAACATACAACAACTTCCAATAACATTTGTTGTACGATGTGTATCTACATAACTCTAGGTAACCAAAAGATATTTCTTAAAAGCCATTATTATAATGATTTTTCTTCATCTCCTCAAGCTGTAGACAACATCATATCCTATAATAGTTACCAAATACTAACTAACCACATATTTATATTAAAAACATAAGTTATCAACCAAAGAAAAATAGTATATAGTATAAAATACATAAGTTATCAACCAAAGAGAAGGTAGTATCTAATATAATAAAAAGGCATTTATCTAATTACATAACCTCACATGTCCCAAGGATCATCAAAGGGATCTTTCCCAAAATAGGTACCACCAAGAAGACAAGTCCACCTACTTAACAAAAAAATATCCTCCATTATAGGTGCTTCATATAAAACAAATTGAAGCAATTCATATGGAAATGAAAAATGGGACCATAGTCCTTTTCTAAAAGATATAATGTGACACAACTTTGTTGGAGTATCTAAGGTCATTGGCTCATAATTTAATGGTTTGAATGCAATATTATCGTTTACCTCGTATTATTGCTCACTCAAGTAAGAAAATTGAAGAAGCGTCCACATACCAAAAGACATAAACGCTCCTCACTTTCATGTAAAATCATTTTACAAATTAATAATTTTAAAGTTTATTGTTGAATAAAAAACTTTATTACTTTTCTTCGAAAAGTATTATAAAGATTTTTTATAATTTTAATGTTATTTTATTAAGAAATATTTCATATATTATATAGAGAAATATTTGAAACCTACTAACTCAAGGAATGATGTTGATGGTGTAAGTTTTAATTTTTAATATTAATAAACTATCATTTAATAATATTACTCTAAAGATTATGGTATATTAAAATTTTCAAGGATTTTTGCTTAGTATGAGTATGATGGTTAATATTTACAAAATAAAAATTATGATAATTAAATTTTAAAAGATTATTTATAATTATAATAAAATTTTAAAAGATTATTTGGAATAATTTCATATATAATAATAATAATTTGAAGAAAGTGACTTCATATAAATATTGTAAGTGGAATTATAGTATTGAGAAAATGATTATTAAAGGGTGTAATAAAGGGTGTAAAGTTTATTGTAGACTTGAAAACAATGGACTAACATTTGGCTTTAGGATAGGAAGAAACACCTCTGTGAAACTCTCGTCACCATGTTATCTTATATGGATGTGAAGTTTGAGGCTCCAACATTTCTAGAGAATCATGGAGAAGGATAGAGCAATTCCAAAAGACTTGTATAATATATAATCTCAAAATTAAAGGAAATACACCATATCCTATCCACCTCATAAAATGGGTCTCTCTCTAATTGAGAGGATGGCTACGACTATGTACCTAATGTACAAAACCACCTACTCTAGAAACCACCCACTCTAGTCAAAACCACCTAAGACTTAAATGAGTTGTCTAAAAATTCGACATGGATAGGGCTTTTCACCAAATCCGGTGTTTTTTTATTTTGCAAAATCTGAATTTAGCTATGTTATAATGGTGATTTTGATGGTAAAAACAAAATTAACACCATCAAAAACCCCAAGGCACCCAAAATTTTAGAGTTTGAGAGTTGTAACCAAGATTTTTAAAACAATTTGTGAGATTTTTTCAAAATTGTGCAGGAAAAATCAAAATTTCCATAGAACTTTTAAACTACGAGCTTAAATGAGGTTGGCAAAAAGATTACAAGACATTTAAATTTAAGGATAATATGTGGTGCCATAAAGAGTTGATCAACCCTAATCTAAAGATCAAAAGTATCTCTCTACTAGAGTAAAGAAATATATCAGCATTGTTAAAATAAGAACAAACTCTCACTAGCTTCATAGTGAAATAGGGCATTGAATTCTTAAAATGTAGTGGAATGAAAGAATTTGTCATATTTGTCATACCAAAACAAGAGGATTGAAGATGAAAAACACTTTTTCATATAATGGCCTAGGTACACCCACATTAAGGACAATTTCAAAATATTTGATATAATAGACCTTCCTAAACTTTTAACTCATCACAACTATAATAATTTAGGAATGCTTCTTTTATAACTTTTCAAACATAAAAATTCTAAAGAAAATTTCTAAAATACAATAAATGAGTATCATTATTATCAATATATTAATTCTCTTCCTAACATGAAACTCAATAATGTATATAAAAAATATTTATATAAAAAAACAAGAAATATTTATGAAATATTAATTTTTTTAACACATGTTTTTCAACTTCATGCATATTAATTATATTATATTTTATTACCTTTCCTATTACTTTATATTTGTATTAAATAAATATTATTAAATACCACTTTCCTTTAATTTATTAAAAAACATTGTGAAAAATAAAACCATTACTCCATCCATGTGAAGATCATCATTAATATTTGTACCCAGTACGAAGATTTGAATGCCATTTTTATAATCATTAATAAAAATAAAACTAATGCTCAAGCTCAAGTAAAGATTATATAAATATGTGTACCCAGTACGAAGGTATGTGGCTTCCATATATATATATATATATACCAGTGATCACTAAGTCATATACTTCAATAAAAAATATGCTGTCCCACCTGGTGAACATGTAAATTGAAAGAAAGCATCTTATGAATTCAACCCAAACACCAAACAACAACAGTGAACAGTCATTATTGTTTAGATTTGTTCTCTGAAATATGAGCTCACCAATACTGAAAAGTATTGGAAGTGTGTGAGCAGAAACTGAGACACTGCCATGTCCTCCTCCTGAATCCTGCTGCTTCATACATCTGATTGTCATGTCACGGTCCAGTCTGCCACTAAAATCAAATGATACTTCCTTCGCCGGCCATTACATAATCAGTTCATGGAAAATGAGAGTCGGTAATGAGTAAATGACAGACACCAACATTTTCGAGGAACTGCAAATCTCCTTCAATGCCAAAAAGTAACTGACAAAAGCCTTACTCTTTCGTTTACTAGCTGCAGGTTACTTACTACTGGATTAAGACTCATCCATCGATCTGTCAGTCAAACCTTCACATCTCGCCTTCACGTGATCTGGACGTGTAGATCGCTTAAGGACTGCTTAACTTATATTTCCATTGTTTAATGGAAGGGATAACAGCTCAATCTGTCATACAAACAACTCCCTTCACACAGTCTGTTGTGTTGCTTCCTCGAGTTTTGTTAATACAGAACTGTGTTGCTTCCTCGAGTTTTGTTAATACAGAAGGCGCAGATTTCCCCACCTTGTATTTGGATTTGTGTTATAACATGATCAGGACTGTGTTTTCTGATTTCCTATCCTATGTCAGTTTAGAATTAATTACATTTAATTACATAGATACAAGTGTTTATATTTTAAAATTTGAAGTGGAAGAAGCAGACAAGTGTAATGTCAAGATTCATAAATCATAACACTTACCCACTTCACCTGTGATACATTGTAGCTTATGAGTGTTCAAATGAACTGCACTCAACATTAAGAATTCTTATTGAGGAAAAGTATGCACAGCATCTCTTAGAAAACTGAATAGATATCAACGTCAGTGACATATAATATGAAAGATAGCCACATGGATTTAGCTATATATGTATTTATAACATCACCCACATGAGATTCTCCCACCCCAGGATGTAGCCTGGCTCCTCTTGGGTGCAATAAATAAGCTGCCTTCACCAGCAGAAGAATAAATTAGGTGGATAAATAGTACCATGATATAAGCTAAAGCAATTACTCTAAAGATCAGTAATTTGGTGGATAAAAAGTACCAGATATAAGCTGAAAGCAATCACTCTAAAGATCAGACTTAATGGCAAAACAATGTTCTGTCAGCATGCATGTGTAGCTTACAACTTTAAAACTGTGATGCTAATATATATATGAATGTCTCAGCCTGGCAGGACAGTGAGTCAGAACCTGGGGGTTTTCATAGTACAAGGACCCATCAATCACATATTAAAATTAAAACAGAGTTTGGATTTTTTTAAGGGTAGTCTACTAGTCTTACCAGTTAGCCAGCCAAAACGAACGTGTAAGTAGGGCAGGCTAAGAAATTATTGGTATGTTTGAAACCTATCAACAATTATAATCTATGGTTGGAAAGCTTACCTGATTTGAACTATGATGTGGTTGGAAAGCTTGCCTGATTTAAATTATTATGCAAAGTATGTAACAAACCAATTTGTCCATTAAAATTAAATTGTGTTTCCCAACACAAGTACCTTGGATATTCCGTCGACCTACAACTTCTCTTTGCTGTCAACATTTATGGAATATTTACAGAAGGCAACTCTAACTCAATGAACTGGAAGACATAATGCAAATCCATGTGGGGAACCTGGTCCTCTCACTGCATTACTTAAAATTGAGGAGGTGTCTCTATCTATCTGTATGTACATGATCATGTATCACTTATAAATCATGAGCATATGCTTTAACAGAAAGATCATGAGCATATGCTTTAACAGAAAGATTGGGTCTGGAGCCAGCTTTTCAGGGACACTCAAACCGCTCTTATTTCTGGGGAGATTTTAGACTGAGATCAGGCAAACAATTCCACTGAAATTATAGTCTGAGTTGTGTTCATGGAGGAACTTTGCCTCTAAGATTTTGGTTCTCTCAGGGTTCAGAAATTTAAGATCCCATCAAAAGAGTTGAGTTAGTTCATAAATGGAAATTTAACATTCTATAGATTATTCAGAATTTGTTTATCACGTTTAGCTCAATTGTTATGATATGTAAATTATTAAATGGTAATGGAATTGTTTTTAGGTTATGATATGTAAATTATTAAATAGTAATGGAATTGTTTTTAGTTTAAGATAGGTGAATTAAATTAATAATAAGTGGATAAATTTAAATGGTAATGGAATTGTTTTTAATGTACTCTTATTTAAGATATGTAAATTAAATTAATAAGTGAATAAATTTAATTAATAATAATGTAATTGTGTTTAATAAATATGGATAGTTAAATATATGTGAATTGAATTATTAAATGGATAGATTTAAATGGTAATAGAGTAACTTAATAAATAGATAAATTTAATTTTTTTATTAAATTGGTAGACTTCCACTCCTACAAGATGCTTAAAGTTTTGGATACTTAACATGATCGTTATTCTCAGCAAACCAATTGTTATATATAAATTGTTAAATGGTAAAGGAATTGCTTTTAATGGACATATATTTAAGATATGTAAATTGAATTAACAGGTGGATAGATTTAAATGGTAATAGAATTGTTTTTAATGGATCCATAGTATATGTGAATTGAATTGAAAAGTGGATAAATTTAAATTATATTGAACTAAGCTAATAAATGGATAAATTTATATTTAAGATATATGAATTGAATTAATAAGTGGATAAATTTAAATGGTAAAATTTACTTTTTTTGGAAGATGGTAACTTATTAGTTGTTATTAATAAATATGAGTTGTCTTTATCACCCTTACTTACTTGTATTTAAGATATATGAATTGAATTAATAAGTGGATAAATTTAAATGGTAAAATTTATTTTTTTGGAAGATGGTAACTTATTAGTTGTTATTAATAAATATGAGTTGTCTCTATCCCCCTTACTTATGGAAAACTAAGTAAAGAGTAAGAGGGCACATGGATATTGGGTAGTTAACATGGTTAGTCGTCATCCTTATTAAGGAAAACTACCCTTGATATGGAAGACGCACTCTTAATCAATTAAAAGATTTAAAAAATAATAATTAGAAAAAGCTAAACTTCTAAGAACAATTTTTTTAATTAATAATTACGTAAAAATAATTTCAACTTCTTATTAATAAATATTTAATATTAATAACTCCATCAATCTAAAATATTAAGTAAAAATATGGATTTTGCTTTATTTTAAAGGATAATAAAAACCACCTTAACATGTAATTAAAAAATTGGTAAAAAATATCTAAATAAAAATAAATACTCATTTTACTATTCCACCTCTATCCCTCAGAGTTCCACCCAATTAGTACAAGCCATCATGAAAGTTGGATAAGAATAAGACTACTCCTGCCTGCCCTGTACATTCAATAATTATGCATCCATGAGATGCTACGCTGTACCTAGTCTCCAACATCCATACGCTGATGATTCGAAACCACGAGCATTTTAAGGTGGCCCTTGGCCACAGCACAGTAGACCTGGTCGTCATCAGTCATCACAGCATTACAGCGTTACCGTACGGGTATCTTTCACATTCTTCGATGAGAGCCGTCAAATTCAACTGGAACGCCCCGGCGGGCCGGCCCGGTGTTGGGCTGTTCGGTGTTTTTAACGGTCAACACAAGGCTAGTAAGAGACCAAAATATAATTCCTTTTAACAGAAACCACTAGGAATTGGCAGTATTGAGACGTTTGTAAGAATCGAAGCTTTTCGAAATAAATGAATTCCATCACTCTACAACCAACCCACAACCCATTCAACTAAAAATCCAACGTTAATTTATTGCTGTTGTGGAAAAATAAAAAGAAATTGTGGAACTTGCACTCAATGCACATTCCAAAGCAGTCATTCTCTCCCACAATGTGGGGACCAGGTATGCCTCTGGATGTGCATCCAACCAGGCTTGGTAATCTCCACCCACATTGTAAAACAGTAACTGTATGTAAGATAAGTTGGTATATGTGACAAGTTAAAGGCATTTTCATTCTTTGAACTAAGCTTATATCTAATAGTTATATTGATTACCCAAATGACAGTCATGGCCACTAGTGCGTGTGCTTGTCTGTCCTTAAGTATATATACAGTTTTGTTTTAAACTCTGAACCTCACTTTCGTATAGTAATTTTGTGTATATTATAGTTTGTGAACCTCAATTTGCCTGTGTTTTGAGTATCATAGATACACAGGTAACCTGCTATACATTTCAGGTGTTGGAAATTAGTATTTTATTTTAAAAATAAATAATTTATTAAACGAATAAAAGTACATTAATTCACTTTACATATTCGAATTCAAAAACCAGCTCTATTTATACCAACACCCTGTATATTTATTGTGTTTGAGATAATCTAATTTTTTTAAACAGCGTTAAAAAGTGCTGCAAATCTATGCACAAAAAAAGGCAGATATCATACAAGCAAACAGAAAGGTGATTATTTCCTGAATACCTGTATTGATTCTGACAAATGTTAGCTTTCATTTTTAAGGGTCCACACTTTAATGGCATAAAAAGCAGACCAAAGGGTGTAAAGGCAAACAGAGAGCACCTCGTGAAAACAATAACAGAGTGTAGGTAATGGCGCGCTGCAATGCCATCATATATAATATTGAGACCAGCATGTGACTTTAAGCTTATTAAATAAGCGGGAATCACTTGGGTGTTCCCTGGGAGCACAGCCTTATCTGCCACAGGCCTCTATTCAACACACTGGAGGTAATTGCACACTCCCAGAGTACCAGCTGCCACCCACACGTCCATATAGAAAACCACTATCGATAATAGAAAACAAACCATTTTTGTCAGTTAAGCCATACCAACGTTTGGAGTTATTGTAAACACTTGGTCAGGAAGTCAGTCAGGCACACATACACATCACTCCAGTGCCCGGTATTGCATTACTTATTTAATTTCCCCAACATATAATATTACAGAGGTATGATGTTGGGGAATGGATTATATATCTTTGTTCTGGTTTTTTAAATAGGCATCATAAATTTAAATATAAACTATTGCTTCTGGATCATGGGGTTATGAATGAGCCTAATATCTAGGTACTAGGGGTAATGCATTGATTCAGAAAAATCCCCCACCTTGAGATTTTCTAATTATATAAGCTGGCTTCAAGGAATTGACCCACTAAATATTTTACTAGAACCAAGGTCTCCTCTTTGACATATTTAAGTGCCCAGCTGAGATTTCCTTTCATTCGTAGTCGCATCTTCATTCCTTGCTCCTTCTCTTCCTTCCATATAGAATACCATGCTGGCTTAGAATAAAAGTTTCATTTCAGACAAGTATTCAGTAAGATTGTCTGAGCAGCTTTAGCCCATGGGCGAAGTTGGGCATCTTCAGTTGGGTCCCGTGGATGTATCTGATAGCACTTCAAAAGTGACAAAGAACAGCAGCAAGGAGATGAATGGTAGTATTATTCAGGACGAGAAAAAGAAGAAAACTGAACTCAGTGTTCCATTCTTCAAGCTCTTTTCTTTTGCTGATAAATATGACTATTTGCTCATGTTCGTGGGAACAGTTGGTGCAGTCATCCATGGCTCAGCCATGCCTGTCTTCTTTGTGTTCTTCGGAGATTTGATCAATGGATTTGGAAAAAATCAGAGGAATCCTACCAAAATGGTGGATGAGGTTTCTAAGGTTTGTGCCGATTTACTTATGAGTATTCATGCTGACACGATTAGTTAGCCAGCTTCTCAAGTCATAATGATTAATCGTTAACAGTTATGTGTGTGCTTTGTGCTTGCAGTATGCCCTGAATTTCCTGTACCTGGGTTTGGTGATCTTGGGTTCCTCATGGGCAGGTAAAAAGCGCCCTTTGCCTCCAAAGTTTCCATTGTTTCAATATACTCTAAACATCTTAGGCTTTGCAAGTTGGAGAAACAGATCAGAGCTTTTTGTTTTGAAATCACAAAAGAGCATAGTTATTCCCTTTATTTATGGTCCACTTAGACCACAATGCTCCATTGAATCAGATTACATTTTTTTAACAAAGTTTCTCTGTGATCTAAAATTATGTTATTAGGTTACTTAATTCAATAAGGTTACTTAATTCAACAAGGTTATCTCTGTGAGTATCTGCTGCAGTGTGTAGTTGGTGTATGGCTATCTTGTATTTTATACAAATTTTAGTTAAAAAGAGGCGTGTTTTGAGAGATGGAAACAAGATTTTAGAACTCTAAAGTCATTATCCTTTCTGCCTGAGAGACTAGAGACATTATTGAATATACTGAGTAGGAGTATGTGAAGCTTTTCAGTGTCCATTTTACATTGTAAATAATATGAGTCCTTTGGGCTCGGAGAGAGCTGTTTGATTTCTTATATCGCAAATAATTTTGCAGAAATTGCTTGTTGGATGCACACTGGGGAGAGACAGGTGGCAAAATTGAGACAGAAATACTTAGAAGCAGTGCTGAAGCAGGATGTGGGATTCTTTGACACGGATGCTATGACAGGGGATATAGTCTTCAGCATTTCCACAGATACTCTTCTTGTTCAAGATGCAATCAGTGAAAAGGTACTAGCCCATATGGCCATCCGTAAGTTGAATGGCGTATTCATCTAGTACATACGTTTGAAACGATTGCATTTAATCAATCAACCGTGTGTATGTATTTTATGACATCCATATCTTTGTATGAATGTGTTTGGTCTTAAGGATTTGTCCAAGATCCAAGACTGTTATCTAGCAGTTGATATTAGGAAGTGAAATTTAGGATGAGATGCGAACACTCGTCAACCAACATAGCATATCAAAAATGCAAAATCTAGGCTGAGATGCAAAACTGCCTAGTGAACCAATATATAGATTTCGTTGTTTCTCCATAGGGTAACTTGGATTGCAAACAAGAATCTCGCGGGTCATCTGAGGTCCTCTTCAGCTGATTAATATAATTGTCTTCTCTTTTTTTACATCTGAAAATCTGTTTATTTATTGTGGAAACAGGTAGGAAACTTTATACACTACCTATCAACATTTTTGGCGGGTTTGGTGGTTGGATTTGTTTCGGCATGGAGATTAGCTATTCTCAGTGTTGCCGTTATCCCAGGCATTGCATTCGCTGGAGGTTTATATGCTTACACAATCACAGGATTGACATCGAAGAGCCAAGAAGCTTATGCAAATGCAGGGAACATTGCAGAACAGGTATCCTGTTAAGATTTTTAATTCATTCGTAAAACATTTTTGTGCATATGCATTACAATAGTTTCTTGAATTTGTACCAATAAGCAAGGAACTGGCCAAGTCCTGTTCTGAATCTCTTCAATGTGTAACAGGCTATTGCTCAAATCAGAACGGTCTACTCTTTCGTAGGAGAAAACAGAGCATTGAATTCCTACTCAGAAGCGCTACAAACCACATTAAAGCTCGGATACAAAGGAGGAATGGCTAAAGGATTGGGCATTGGATGCACCTATGGAATAGCGTTTATGTCTTGGGCATTGGTGTTTTGGTATGCAGGAGTATTCATCAGAAGCGGGCAAACAGATGGAGGCAAAGCATTCACTGCTATTTTCTCTGCTATAGTCGGTGGCATGTATGCCAATTACCATCCTCTGCAAGAATATCTATCCAAGATACATGAACTACAAACTAACTTTTAGAAAGCAATTTCTTCCTCTTTGTAATCACTGCATTTACTTATAGAAAATGGTTGATTGTACAGGAGTTTAGGGCAATCATTCTCCAATATTGGTGCATTTGGCAAGGGAAAAGTGGCTGGATACAAGCTGATGGAGATTATTAAACAACAGCCTACAATCATTCATGATGTTTCAGAAGGAAACAAGCTAACAGAAATCCAGGGCAACATTGACTTCCAAGATGTTACATTCAGTTATCCTTGTCGGCTGGATGTACTGATTTTCCGAAATTTCTCTCTCCAAATCCCAGCTGGAAAGACTATTGCAATAGTGGGGGGTAGCGGTTCTGGGAAGAGCACTGTTGTGGCACTCATAGAACGCTTTTATGACCCCAATCAAGGTGATAGTCCGTTTTTTGACAAATAGTTTAGCATATTGGATTCGTCCTGGATTAGGCTTGCTTTCAGAAAGATATCAGTCCCCCTTTTTAGAGAACTACTTATTTATGGTTCAATCCTTAAATAATTCAGTTTGGCTTGGTGATCCTTCTGATTTCTGTACTATTGTGTCCCAGAGACTACTGTTGTTACCTAGAGAAACTTCTTGTAGGATAAACCTTTTTCTGGATTTGAGCTTTTTACCACTGAGATTGATATACTTCTTGTTTTTTGAATAGTTAAATGTGAACACCATGTGGTTTATTTTGTTTGAATTTCTATGAAGGCTGTGGTGGATTGGGCTTTATCACTAGATAACTCTAAATGTGAAATATTTTAATTAGCGGACCTTATTTTTATTGAATTGCTTTGCAGGACGTATCTGCTTAGATGGCCATGATATCAAAACTTTGCAGCTAAAGTGGCTTCGTCAGCAGATTGGGCTGGTAAACCAAGAACCTGCATTGTTTGCTACAACAATACTTGAAAATATACAATATGGAAAAGAAAATGCCACCATGGAAGAAGTTGAAGAAGCTGCAAATGCTGCAAATGCACACAGTTTCATTACCCTACTTCCAGATGGCTACAACACTCAGGTGTGGGCACTACTGAACTTTTTTCAAATATGCCATACTCATGATTCAACTTCATATGGTGACTCCATATGCTTGGACCATAACCTAGTTTCAATTTTTCAGAGTGGCTGGCATTTACCTATAGGTTTTACATTTGTTTGTAACTAAAATGTAAGTGAGCTATTGGCATTTGGACAAGACATTTAAAATTTTATTCCACACACGTCCAATTCTATATATAGATAGCATTTCCACTTTAAGATAAGTTTCAAATAATTGATTTAACCCACTGCAATGGATATTTACAAAGAAAACATTCATAAAGTAAGCATGATTTATTATTCTATCATAGATTGATTAGCCCATCCCAAGATTTTAAAATTCCTTATAAATCTTCTGTGCAGGTTGGAGAACGAGGGGTTCAGCTATCTGGAGGCCAAAAACAACGAGTGGCAATAGCAAGAGCAATGTTAAAGAATCCTAAAATTCTTCTATTAGATGAAGCAACAAGTGCTCTTGATGCAGGTTCTGAAAGCATTGTTCAAGAAGCTCTTGACCGTCTGATGATAGGAAGAACTACTGTTGTCGTTGCGCATCGTCTCTCCACCATTAGAAATGCTGACAGCATTGCTGTTTTACAGCATGGTCAGATTGTTGAATTAGGAAACCATGAAGAATTGCTTGCCAAAGGTAGCAGCGGTGCATATTCAGCATTGGTTAAACTCCAAGAAATGGGTATGACAACAGATGGAAGCCTTCCCCTAAGGAAATCCAAGTCCACTCGCCTCAGTCATTCATTATCAACCAAGTCTCTAAGTCTCCGTTCAGGAAGTTTAAGAGCCCTTAGCTATCAATATAGTACAGGAGCAGATGGGAGACTTGAAATGATTTCAAATGCTGATACAAGCAAGATTGATCCCCCGGCTCAAGGATCTTTCTTTAGGCTTCTCAAATTAAATACACCTGAATGGCCCTATGCCCTACTAGGGGCTGCAGGATCAATTTTCTCAGGTTTAATTGGACCAACTTTTGCCATCATAATGAGTAATATGCTTGAAGTTTTCTATTACACTGATAAGGAAGAAATGCAGAGAAAAACTAAAGAATATGTCTTCATCTACATTGGATCTGGTCTCTATGCTGTTGTTGCCTACCTTTGTCAGCACTACTTTTTCAGTATCATGGGCGAGAATCTCACTGCAAGAGTCCGGAAGATGATGCTTTCAGGTTGAGTCCAGTTAGCATAGTTATTTTTCTGATTTTGTTAGAGGAATAAGATTGTGAATCCCAATCATTGTTTTTAATCAATAAAATGTGTCAAAGAATCAGTGTTGTTCCTACATTCACATCAACTGAGCTAATCCACATTGAAAGTTGTAGGCAATCTTCTCTCGTCTATTTGTTGTTAAAAATATCAGAGTGCAAGCCTTTACAAAAGAATTTGTATTGCAGCTATACTCCGCAATGAAGTAAGCTGGTTCGATGAGGAGGAGAATAACTCAAGCCAGATAGCTTCTCGTTTGGCAGCTGATGCAACAAATGTCAAATCTGCGATTGCAGAGAGAATCTCAGTTATTTTACAGAACATGACTTCATTGCTAACTTCCTTCATTATAGCTTTCATTGTGGAATGGAGAATGGCTCTGCTAATTCTGGCAACATTCCCTCTTCTTGTCTTTGCAAATTTTGTCCAGGTAAGCTACATCTAGGCTTGTGATCTAGTCAAAATTTCAAATAAGTGAAAATCATTAGGACAGAAAATCTTTGAGCTATCATATCCATCTGGGTCTCATAGACATTTGTATTGTATAACTAGAGGCACCTGTAATGGATTCTCTTAAGGTTAATGAATTTGTAGTCCTTTGTAGCTAAAATTTGACCACTAAGTTAGAAGTATATGTTATTGCACAATTCTGTACAACAAAGCTGACTTCGAAGCTTTAGAGTACACACAAAGAAATTCTCAAGGATTTCCACCTAGTTTTCTATATATTTACACATCAACTGTATTTACCATTTACAAATAATGCATCCAGGATAAATCTGCAAACATAATTAGTAATTGAAGGAAGTCTTAGAGAATTTAATCTAACAGCATTTGCTATTTGTTTCAGCAACTGTCTCTCAAAGGATTTGCAGGAGACACAGCAAAAGCACATGCAAGGGCAAGCATGGTGGCAGGTGAAGCAGTTAGCAACATCCGAACTGTAGCTGCCTTTAATGCAGAGGACAAAATCCTCAATCTCTTTGATCAAGAGCTGAAATTACCTCAAACCCAAAGCCTTAAACGTGGCCAGATATCTGGCTTCCTATTTGGAATCTCACAGCTCTCATTGTATGGATCTCAAGGCCTAATACTGTGGTATGGTGCAAGACTAGTACAAAATGGAACCTCAACGTTCTCCAAAGTAATCAAAGTCTTTGTAGTTCTTGTGATCACAGCAAATTCTGTAGCTGAAACACTAAGCCTTGCACCAGATTTCATCAAAGGTGGAGAAGCATTGAGTTCTATTTTTGCAATTCTTGATCGTGGAACAAAAATTGAACCAGATGATGAAGATGCAGAAAATGCTGATAAAACCAAGGGTGAAATTGAACTAAAGCATATAGAATTTGCTTATCCATCCAGGCCTGAAGTAACCATTTTCAAAGATTTGAACCTAAAAATTAAAGCCTGTCATAGCCAAGCTTTGGTTGGGGCAAGTGGTTCAGGCAAAAGCTCAGTGATTGCATTAATCGAAAGATTTTATGATCCCATTGCAGGTAAAGTTACAATAGATGGTAAAGACATCAAGAAATTGAATCTGAAGTCTCTACGTTTGAAAATTGGACTTGTACAGCAGGAACCTGCACTTTTTGCTACCACAATATACGAAAATATACTTTATGGTAAAGAAAATGCAACAGAGGCTGAAATCATTGAGGCTGCGAAGGCAGCGAACGCACATAATTTTATAAGTAGCTTGCCTGATGCTTACCAAACCATGGTTGGCGAAAGAGGTGTTCAGTTGTCTGGAGGCCAGAAGCAGAGAATTGCCATAGCAAGGGCAGTCTTGAAGAATCCCAGCTTGCTTTTATTAGATGAAGCTACTAGTGCATTAGATGCAGAATCAGAGATTATTGTTCAAGAAGCTCTGGAGAGATTGATGCATGGAAGGACAACTGTGGTGGTTGCTCATCGTTTGTCAACAATTCGAAATGTGGATTCCATTGCTGTCATTCAAGATGGTAGAATTGTTGAACAAGGTAGTCATCAGGAACTTTCTTCTAGAAATGATGGACCATATGCCCGCCTTCTCAATCTTCAACGACACCATACCTAACCTTAACATGTCTTTTTTTGGATTTTTGTTCTTTTTAATATGTAGATACAGAGATGATGAATCTATCTACATCATCATATTGTATTTCATTAACTTTGAATGCATATTGTATGTTCATGCAAAATATTGGTATAAACTGGGTTGGGGTTTTATATTTTCTTCCCAACTCTATATTAGACAGCTGCTTTAGGCAGAAATCTAGCCTAAGCCATGCTTAGATAAATTCAGAAAATGTAAAAAATAGCCTTCTTTGAGCTATGTTTCCCACCTTGCTCATGGACAGACTCTGAAGGGTGTCCACAAGTTGGCAAACGCGTGGATTATTGCTTTCAGTGGATATGAATATGTGAATGTTTGATTGGTTTTATCAACTTTAATTATGCCCATTTGATGTTTTTCAAACTTGACTAGACCACTATTGGACATGGAATAGTAACTTCTCAGCTTAATAATTTGCAAAAATGATTTGTCATCACAACGCTTCTGTGAAATAAGGTAAGAAATTTTCTGAGATATAAAGGTAAGCAGTCTGCAAGCGGTATGTGTTTTATGAACAAAAACACTGAAAGCATATATTGGCATAATCATCATATGTATTAAAAATTTAAACCTGTTAGATGCAAATGAGTTGTAGCAAAAGAAACTTCAATTTATTGGAGCAGTAGTAACCATCATAAAAACATATATATATATTAAAATATTTGTATGATTATTATGTTTTTAATATATTGTTGTGTACACATTATTGATGTCTCTATTCAAAGATCTGTTATTTTTCATTGTATATGACATTTGTATATACCATCATTCCACACAAAAATCTGAAAGAAAAATCTGTAGCATGCTGTAGGCTCCTATCATTCTACATATAACATATAAACTTGTTAATATGCTGCTATGGTATGTTGGATGCCATTTCCTATTGCATGCAACACTTCGTCTATACCATCATTCCACACACAATTTTGACATACAAATCTGTAGTATGTTGTAGGTCTTTATCATTCTACATGATACATAAACTTGTTAACATACTGCTATTATCTAGTCTGTTGGATGTTGATTTTTTTCATGCTATTTTTGGCACATTAAATAAAAATTAGTGTAATGCTAAATCCAAAACCATAATAGACGACATTTTAACTAGAAAAAGCGGCCATCAATTATTAAATTTAATTCCTTGATGCTTCTTTGTGTTGTGAAATAATGATTGCTTACAATATGATTCATAAAACCCAGTATTTTGTATGCTATGTTTATTGATGTCATTTTTGGTGGGTGTGATAAAAATAGCACAATACTAAATCAGAAAACCATAATAAGATGACATTTTAACAAGAATAACCATGGATTTTCAAGTTTAGTTCTTTGGTGCTTCTTTGTCACACTTTGTCACAGAAGTCCAGCAGCAACCCATTTTCCCTGGTCCGTGAGGTCATGATAGATTACAATATAATTCATCAAAATATAATGGCTATTGTAATGACAAGGCACCTTATGGACCCATTCAAATTAATGTGAAACCAGTTGTGTAATGTAATATGCTATTGAACTATTTAAAAAAATTTACTGCTAAAATGGCACTTGATCATAAATATTTTTGCTTCAATTGAAAGCAGGTTTATCATTAGTAAGGCATATCATTCATAGCAGTAGCAGAAACCAATATTCTTCCGAATATATTCTTAAACAAGGAAAAGAATTTAAAGAAATGCACTGTAAATGTTAATTTCAATCACATATTAACAATATAATCAAAGATATCAACAATAAATTCAACAAGTGATGGTTAAAATAATTTGCAATGGAGCAAGGGCAATAAACTCATTAACCACAAAAAGAAAATTCAAGTGAGAATTTGACTCACTGAATCAGGTTCTAAAAGGAATTATCTTTCCCACCAACCCATGTAAATTCAAAGACTTCCAAAGGTGCTCTTTAATTTCTTTAATTACTATGCTTAGTATAGAGTAAATCCGTGGAATATCCATCCACATTTATCAGATACTCTCTATTCATTTAATTCCAAATCTAGTGTCTACAAAATTTTCATAACAAGTTGAACACTACAATCCACCTTTCATAAAGGCAAAAGGCACAAGTACAGACGCCAAGTGAGCATAAAGCATTCTTAACAAATCTCACTAACCATTGACAAGTTCAACTTATTCAAGACTGTCTCGAGCGATTCACACAGTGATAACTTCTCACTGAATCCCATTCTAAAGGAATTCCCTTTCCCACCAACCTATGTAAATTCACAAGATTTTCCGAAGTGCTCTTTAATTTCGTGAATTGCTTTGCTTCTTGTAGAATTAACTCCTTGAATATCCATCCACATTCATCAGAATCTCCCTATTGCATTTAATTCCAAATCTAGTGTTTACAAGTCAATCATAACTAGTTGAATGCATCAATCCATATTAGTTTTTGTACCTAGGAAGTGTTCCTTAGGTGACTTTTTGCCTAAGTCACTTAAGTGGCGAAAAGTGACCCTTGCATTAAATGACTTGTGAAAAACATTTAATTTAACTTTAGAACATAAAGTCACTTTTTAATAAATTTAAGTGGGTGAGTGAATTTAATATTAATGAATTTAATGTCAACCATAGATCGAATTTAATCTCATCCATTGGATTTGGAGAACCCTACGGTTTGGACAAAAAGGCAAGGGAGGCAAGTTTCCATTCATTCTTGAGTTGAGAGAATAAAGAGAAGAGAGAACTCAGAGTTATGCACAGAAATCGAGGAGGCAGCAGCATGATTTTCTAGGTGACATGGTTTTCGAGGCAGAGATTTATTTCAGTGGGCACATTTTCCCAAATCCATACAGCAGCATTTAGTGGCACAGTTTTCGAGGCACATTGCAGCAGGAAGAGGCATGGGTTTCGAGGTCTGTACAGCTGCACAGTGGCACAAATATCAAGGACTGTACAGAACATTAAATGCTGTACCATACAGCACATTTCCTGAGGCAATAAATTCTGGGCACAATTTTCGAGGCAGAGATTTATTTCAGTGGGCACATTTTCCCAAGTCCATACAGCAGCATTTAGTGGCACAGTTTTCGAGGCACATTGCAGCAGGAAAAGGCATGAGTTTCGAGGTCCGTACAGCTGTACAGTGGCACAAATATCAAGGACTGTACAGCACATTAAATGCTGTACCATACAGCACATTTCCCGAGGCAATAAATTTTGGGCACAGTTTAGACAGGGCACAGCTTTTGAGGTCTGTACAGCAGCATTAAAGGCTGCTGTACCGTACAGAAATTTGTATGTGTAAGGCACAGAAATCGAGGCAGCCTTGTACAGAAATCAAGGAAGTTTGCTGGGTGCCTTTGGTTGGTTGAGATAAGTACATTTTGACTGTAAAATCATTGTACTGAGATATTGCTGAAGAAATAATAACTCTCTTTTTTTCTAACTGGTTTTCCCCGTGGGGGTTTTTCCAGGGCTATTGGCCAAAAAAAATTTGTCTGATTTTTTATGGTGTGCATGGTTAAATTAATTTTCTGCCTGTTAGATGTGTATTAACATCGTGTTTAATTGTCTGCATTTTTATAAGTAGTTTCCAGCCAATGCAAAACCGGCTTGGGAATGAAAAACACTAAAAACTTGACATAAACCAGAAAGCTGCAAAACACACAAAATTTACAATCCACACCTTTCTAAAACCAAAAGGTGCGAGTACAGATACCAAGTTAGCATAAAGCATTGCTAGCAAATCTTATTAACCACTAATAAATTCAACTTATTCAAGACTGTCCAAATAATTTCACAAGAACAACTCACCATTTCACAAGTTTGGGCCTTATTAACCAACTCACGTTTCAGAAACATCTTTTTCCAGGAAAGAAAACTACTCAAAACTAGCTCTCATTGTATAGCTTTAAACATGCAACCTATGTCAACAATATGGGAAGAAATGTGATTCTCGTGCAGCTTTGCCAGTTCCACCCAGCAGAAAAGTAGGAGAAAGAAAGATGAATCCAAATAAATCATGCTGTCTTCCATGGGAAGCAATTAATTTACGAGTCTTCAGATTAAGAACAGGAATTTAAGCCATGAAACTCGTGAAAAACAGCATTTTTGTGAGCATGTATAATACTGGAAAGGTTGTATCAGACGAATCTTTGCTTAGATTATGAAATTTGTAAATATAATGTTAACAGTAAACCTAGCCTATGTGATCTAGAAATTGGTACATGTACAGCTCTTTTACAACATAATGGGTCCTTTCTTAGGAAACCCCATCTCTGCATTCTGTATAAATCATTGGAAATCTACAGAGATTGAAAACGGAGATACATGCTTATAACCAGAAAATCAATGAATCTGGTGATAAATGTTTCAATAAATCAAAGCTGGAGGGCCAAATCAGGTTGTGAATCAGCCATCATTCCAGAAGACTGCCTAACTGGAGACCTTGGAGACTGAAACCCTACATTCAAATCTGGTGGGATTGGATGTGAAAAATCAGATGTCTGTTGAGAAGGATGTTTTGAAGGTAAAGACTGCCATAGGTGTTGTTGAGATTGGGATGAATCAGCTCCCACCGGTATCTGCCTGTGATTAAAATGACTCGGTGTGGTTGAATTTGGCAATTGTACCATTGAGTTTACACCTCCCTGAGAAACAGCATGAGATGACAGCCTCTGAGGATGCATCCTGCTCAGCTGTGAATGCATATACAAAGACATATCCATGGGTGCTTGCTGTTGAATAAATTGAGGAACACTGGATGATGGCCTTCCTTGGGACTGCTGCATATTATGATATGCATCGGGCGTTGTCTCCATCTTAATTCTAGGGCTAGCATCTGCACGAGCTATATCTGCAGCTCGAGATTGCACCCATGCTTCTGCCACAGCATCCCCTCGGCTCACTGACATTTGTCTTGATGGGGCGGAAGAAAACCCAAACATTTGAGTATTAACAGACACATTGGAAGGTCTCTGTTGTAACCCTGGCATCTTGCCTTGGGCTGAATTAACCAACCAATTCAGATCTTGTGCGCCGTACTCTTGACTACTTGTAGACGGAGGTGCCCAAACTGCTCTGTACCTGTCTTGACAGTTTGGTATAGAAGGTTCTACAGAATTCAATGCAACATGCATACTACTAGAATTGCTTAATAGTTTTGTATCGCCATAGGATTCCCTGGCCACACAATTGGAATTACCATCCAGCACCCTATCAAAACCAATGTTGCCAGAAGTTGCCTGGACACTAGAAATAGGTTGCAAATGTTCAGCCGGTTTAGTAGATGCCCATTGCATAGGTCGATTACTTCTGGAGACAATTTCAAGCAATTTGGACTGGGATACGTCTGAGGTAAACTTGGCACCTGTCAGATTGACTTCATTGGATTTTACAATTGGTGAAGCTGATTTCAACTCACTCTGTTGAACTCCTTGCAAAGGTGATTGAAAATTTGTAATGCTGGCTGACTGTGAAACCGTCGAGTGAGGCACAGGTAACCCAGTAGTATGGGACATAGGTACTAATCCTGTAGATTGAACAACAGCTGCCATACTCGATGGACAGAACTGTCCTTCAAAAGTTTGATTTTTCGCTAAGTCTTGATCGCTTGTTGCTTGAGTAGCAGCGCAAATATTTAATTTGGCCTTGTTTGCAGTAGAGTCAGTTGGAACTGTACTTGTTTGAGCTGAGGTCTGTTGATCCTTGATCTCCTCACGCAATAACAAAGCACTACAAGGAGCTTCATATTCACCCACCCATCCTCGACCAAATGGTACATTAGAACGCAGAGATTTCTCAATCTTCTTTGCTGCAATCATCCAGGCTGCAGGGCCTAGGTCTGCAGAGAAATGAGCAAGACTCCTTGCATAGGCATACTCCGACTGAATCCCAGTCTGTAAAATTTAAACGAATCAGAAATGGAATAAGCCAACTACATTGGAAAACAAGAATCTAAGTCACATCATTGAGCAAAGTACTTGAAATAGCACATACATGAACCAGCTGCTTCGAATTCTCGCCAAAAATAGCAAATATTGATTCATTCCCACTCATTAACGTATTCCAAGGTTTGTAAGTGCCACGACGATTTTCTTCTACCAGTAGATCTCTTCTCCCATCTCTCAAAGCTGTTCCCTTGAGCATTGAACCTGTAAATAAAATTGTCATTGAGAAGCATTAAAACATAGCATTATACTAAATAGTAAATAGAACCTTCAAGACATACTCTGAAATGAATAGTTCCAATACTTGGACAAATTAATAATTCATAAGCATGCATTAAAAGATGCCCATGAAAAAATTCTACAACAGGCTTCAAACTGCATCAAGTTAAAAGAACAGAATTGTGAGAACCTCTTCAGATGCTAGCATTGACTGACATGGTGAGGACGAGATCCGAATTATCCTATAAGAGTCACTGTCAGAAAATTTAAGTCCATTTTCCTGGAGATGGATTTTGAATATAGTAGTATATTTTCAGATGGGACCATTTAATGTCCATTTTCCTGGAGATAGCTTTTGAATATAGTAGTACATTTGCCAAGCAATCAAAAAAAGCCAAGCTATGCAAATGCAAGAAAGATTAAATTGTTATTTTCGGATAGGACCATTATGGGACGTAAGGATGCAGGGATGGGGAACGTGTTTCGGAGATGGCTGGAGTAACCCAACACCCACCCTGGAAAACAATTTTGGGGACTGTACCCAAAAAAATATTTAAAATATAATACATGTGTGTGTTGAACCAGGAAATAGGGGGATGGGGAAGCAAAGTTTAGGGACAACTAAAAGGTAACCCCAAAATTCCAGGGGGCAGGAAAGCAGGGATGGCAAAAAACTATTAAAAAAAATAAAATACTAAAAATTAAAAAACAGAGATTCTAGAACATAGGACTATGATAAAACTCAAAAAAGTTGCAATTTTTAAATAATAGGTCCTTCAGACCTTGTATGTGGATATTAAAACACCAAAAAAAATTGTAGATCTAGGGTACAAGAACCTACTAAAACTGTTAAAACATATCATTATGGAACGGAGGGGTGCAGGGATGGGAAACATGTTTCAGAGATGGCTGGAGTAACCCAACGCCGCCCTCACTATGTGTTGAACCAGGGGAGGGGGAGGGGGCAGCAAGCTTCAGGGACAGCTAAAATGTAACCCCGGAATTAATTCCAGGGAGCAGGAAAGCAGGGATGGTAAAAAATATCCAAAAAATTAAAATACTAAAAAATTAAAAATTAAAAACCAAAGATTCTAGAACATGGTCCTTGAGACCTTGTATATGGAGATATTAAAACACACAAAAGAATAGTAGATCTAGGGTACAAGAACCTACTAAAACTGTTAAAGCATACTACTAATGGGAGTCAAAACCGTTAATGCGTTTATCCTCCATTGCAAAAACATACTACATAGTATTCTGGCATTCACTGCATAGATAATATTCAACATGGTCTAAAAATGTGAAACCAATTAGTGAACAATTTTGTTGAAGAGCTGGTGCCACATGGGCACCAATTTGGAAGGGGGGCATGTTTAGATGTCCCTAAAACTGTCCAGGAACATCTCCTAGATGACCTCGGTTTTCACAAGAAACACCTAGGGTACGTGGGAAAGTCACCCATGTCCTAAGGGACATTCCCTTCCAAACAAGAACTTCCCCTTGCAGTTCCTGGACAGGGAAATGCAGGGTATGCATTCCCCAGGGGAGGAGAACAAGTTCCCATCCAACACATCAATATTGTATAATATATAGTATTGACAAGTGTCTTAACTTTATATAGTCGACATGACATGACTAGATCCCTCCCCTTGAGGCAGATGAAACTCCCCGGGCCTTAGCGATGAGCTACCTCCTCTAGACAGCAATGCAGTGTGTGGTCCAGACCTTCCAACAATTCTTCATCTGGTGTATTATTTTGAGCTTCCTTCATTTGGCCTCAGATGTTAGGAGAGATGGATCTATTAACTCTATTTTATAATAGACCTACCTCATTACTTCTATATTTTCTTGCTCCTGGATCTTTTACTCTTGTACATATCCACCCCCATGTGGCCTCCCGTGCTCAAGATCTAGGGTTTCTCATGTTTTTCATGCTTCAGCATTAGAATTCACGCTCTGTTCTACTTTATTTCACTTTCGTACCTTTTGCCTTTTATAGGAGACCATTTGGTACTCCTACTTTGTATTGACATCAGTGGACTCAGCAGTCTCATTGACATACTTTTGTGGACATTAGTTGGACATTAATAAAATTATCTTTTCTTATCTTATCTAATATAACACATATATAGTATAGCATAATATATTAGATATATAATACTGAATACATCTTATAATATCTTATAATATGTTAGTATGTATATTAAGAAACCTGTCACCAAATTTCAAGCTGGGATTAGTGCTCTTTGGTGAAGCCCCTCGTGCACCCTTGACATACACACACTCCTTGCTGAAGCCCCGGATGCCATATATATTAATGGATTTGTATATTGTAAGTTACTAAGTGTTGCTTGAGTCAGCTTGTGGACCCAAGCAGGCACCCCCTTGAGTGGATATGTTTGACTTACGTCGATGATGTATGAATATTTATACCCAATCACTGCCATTGTAGAAGGTACCAATGGGAGTCTGGTAAAGAAGTAATTATATCACATTACAACAATGGAATGTGTACATCTTTATTTGTACAACCTCCTTCAATACATGTGTTCCATGTGGTTGCCCTTCGGTTCTCTCTTTGATTTATGCATATTATACAGAAATTTCCTTATATAACTTTTAATGCAAATTCAGAGAAATCACCCCTCGCTAGAGATTTCCTGGATCTGATACTTGAGAGCTTTCAGCCTTAGGGCTGATCTGAAATATTTAATTACAGCAGCAAACAGAAGTAAATATTTCACTTCACATCGGTCCAAATCACTAGGCATCTTAAGAAAAAAGATGCCAAACAAGTGTACTTCACTTGTCAACATGTTACAGCCCTTAGGTCACACTTTTTCATCCATATATAACAGATCTGAAATAACTTTATTACCACAGAATTTACAACAGTAAATCTGCCCATCTTTATCTTCAAGATATATGTTAAATCTCTTAACAATTTCAATGCTCTGTTATTTCAAATCAGCATGAACAAGTGCAGCAAGTTACCCAATCAAACAGACAACACAAGCTGAAAATCAAATCTTCAAGTACACAATGATTGGACAGCTGAAATACTTCATTAATATATAAAAAATGAAGTACATGTACATACTCACAGCTTATCACACACTGGTACAATTTCAAGCTCTCCAAACACTAGCTATGGAAACCATGAAAACCCTAGCCGCCAACTCCTCCTAGCTAGCAATCATTTTTAACCAAAACTGGTCATTCCACCAAAAATCCTCAACAAGCTAGCATCATCACCAGAAAATCCTCCTTGGCTCAAGCAAAATGCCTCCTCTTCTCCTCCTCAACAAGCATAACAAGTAGCACTAGAGTTTCCAAAACCATAGTCTTCTTCTCTCATATAACCTGCAAGATACAATGATATCTTTATCCCTCTGGAGTTTATGACAAACCCTAGCTTCTTTGCCTCCTTAGGGTGAAACTCTAAACCTCAAATATCCCTTGAACTTCTGCAAAAACCCTAGTGCACCAAGACAAAGAGAGAGAATACAATGAGGAGCATACAAGAGAGATTAACTAGTGCACTCCACTCCTTGCATCTCTAATACAAGTGTGTTATTTATGAATTCCACAAGATCAAGTATCATCTCTCTCTCTCTTCTCTTCTTCTAGGGTTTCATCATGAATCCTAGCATCTTGTTCCCTACAAGACATATCTTTAAAACAAGTACAATGAGTGAGTACAATGATAGCTATGATATGAAATGACTCTCTCCTTTCTATATTATATAAGAGGTAAGGGAGGACAATAATATAATAGCGGTCCCAATCCACTACAAGCAACCTATCCACAAGATAGGCCCACATGTGACACTCCTACAAGTGACACATGTGAAGCTCCAAGGTGAAGATATCCAACAAGAAATGCTCCAAGGCATGAACGCTCCTTGAGAAGGTAGAATGCTCCAACACCACAGGCCTCAAAAGGTCCAACCTTGCTCCTACACCATGTGCTCCTCTAGGTCCACCCCACCTACATGATCACTCCCTCAACCCAAGCATCCTCAAGTCAAGCACAAGCCTCCATGCATGCAACCAAGTATTCCCATGCCATCTAAGGTTCAACACCCTCCTCCAAGATGCCCAACACTCCTCCAAAGAAAGTTGTCCTCCCAATCAAGCAACCAATCTCCATGTGGCCATCATGAAGAAGTCACAAAGCTCCATAGGTCTCAAGCGATCAAAGAAAGAAAGCCACATAAGCATCAAGATGAGGTCTAGAAATCAGTGAGAAAGCCACCTCACATGTGTGTACATCACAGATCCACCAAGGGTTATCCATACATCATGCACCCCCGAGCATGGTATAAACACTTTCATAGTAGCCCTAAAAACTTAACATATTATTGATTTGGATAGTGTCCAACGATATATTTAATATTGTGTTGTTCTAATTATTTGTATTCCAATATTGCAAATATCTCTCACAACATTGGTTTTGTTGTTGAAAGAATGTTGTCCCCATAGTGCAGTGTATGGCTTTGTATGTCTCCTCATGGTGGGAAAGTTACAACCCACCATTCTTCACAAATTGTCACCAATCACACCTCGCATCCTATGAACACAATGGTTGAACAATCTACAAGCATCCTAGCACATGTTTCCTAGTGAAGCCCTATCACTACGTCAATGATCCCCAGTAGTTGGCCGCATTGCACGTTTCTCTTTCACAAGCATACTCATCCAGGCAGTCCAACACGTGCGTCCCAGCAATGCCCTACCACCTAGCCACTTGCCCCCAACAACAATCCACCAACAAGCTTTCTTTTTCATAGGCCTCCATACCCATAACATCCTAGAACGTATCCCTAGGAAAAGCCTTGCTACTTCATTGTTGGCCCCTAGCAATGGCCTACCAACAAAATTCTTTTATCACAACCCCACTCACCATGGCTTCCCATTGCTCTATGATAGTCTACTAGCAAAGCACTACAACAATGTCAATGACCCCCAACTATAGTCATCTTGCATGCTTTCTTTTTTGTTGGCCTTACCCCCTCAACATCCTAGCACATCGCCCCCAAAGCTTTGACTCTCTCATCATCATCCCCTAATAGTGGTCACCCAATGATGTTTTCTATATCATAGGCACACAAATCCACAACCTCCAAGCCATTTTGATTAGCATAGCTTTATTCTCTCCTCCATGGCCCCCAGTAGTGGAAACTCTGTGCACTTTCTTAATCACAAGCTTATGCACCCAAGCCTTCCTAGTCATGTCAATCAACACCACCTTGTTCCTCTTCACAACCACACTCACCCACAGTGCCCACCATTGCCACTCAATGAGTCCCATTTGCATTTTATTCTTGTTACTCAAATAGGCATGCGTATCAAATTTCTATCGAGCTTTGCCATCCCTCGCATACAAAGATGATAATCCCATGACCACCAAAATTCAACCCTACCAACAGATTGGGGTTATTTCGTGTCCCATGCATTTTTTATTAGGTTTGTCATTGATTGAGCACATGCGTTTTTCAATGGATTCGAGTATGTAGTTTGTCTCCAATTCCCTTAGACCCAGCACTCCTTGCACCCACTTTGCTTTAGGTCTCCAGTAGTCCTCTACAATGAGACTCTTTTGATGTCTTTCTGCACTCCTTTTCATTGTCACCTTAGTCATTGCACCAATGCCACCTAATTCACAAAGCCAAATAGTGTTGAACCCAATTTGCTTCTTCAAGAAAAATGAAACATTTAGGGTTATATAGTGTTGGGTTGGGATTAGCACTCTTTGGCGAAAGCCTTTAGCACACCCTTGATGTACCTGTGCTCATCAGCAAAGCCACAGACGCAATATATTTTAATGTATTTGTATATTGTAAACATTGTTTGGGATAACTCGTGGACCCAAACATGCACCCCCTTAAATGCTTATGTTTGACTTATGTTAACATTGTATCAGTATTTATAACCATTGAGTGTCGTTGTAGAGGATGTAGGTGTGAGTTCAGAAGTAGTAAGATATTCAGAATTTACACATCTCTTTATCTACTATTGAGCTCTATTGGCGAACAACCTCCTTATGTGTGTTTGTGTGGTTGTATGGTTGCTCCTGGGCTCTCTCTTTGCTTTATGCATATATTGATTTGTCTTAGTATCACAACAATTCAATTAATAGTGCTTTATAACTATCTATGTTTTCCGATATTGCAAATATCTCTTACACCACCAGGGACATGTGGACACCTCCCACCTATTGGGGGAATATCAAGAACAAAAACAAGCATCTTCAACATCCTGGTGACGGTAGGGAACATGGGAAATGTGTATCCCTATACCCCCTTTGGTATGAAACAAGGGGGGGGTACCCCAATGAACACAAAATATGACGGTCTACTTAAAAAAGATCTGAGGATATATTTTTTTGTCAGTGACCAATTTTAAAACAGTTTTGTATTATAGATAAGTATCTTGTTCAATTGCAAAGACAAAAGTATGATTTCTTCCTTCAATTGTGTGCCTTATCTCATGCATATGGGTGCCGATAGATCTTCATCTAACATGTTACAAAAGGCATCATCAAACCTTGGAGCTTGTGAAGAAGTTTAGTTTCGGGGGCTCAAAGTGGGGTGTACAGCAACAAGAGGGATAAAAAAGAAATGGAAGCACAAGCTTATCAATGCTTAAAAGATCAGGGATTAAGATGAGTCTATGCTAGTTTATTTTATGACAATATTTTACTAATATGATAGTCATCATTTTATAATTTTTCATTTTTATGGACTTCAAATTAAGTTTATTACAGACATGACAAATCTACCTGGGTTGTATATTCCCTTTGCTACTCTCAGTAGAACAAGTTCGATAGCATGCTGATGTAACAAGCATAAATATAAATATCAAAATAATAATAATAATTATTATGCTAAATGAAAAGTCGAAGGGCACGTCCCTTACCCCGTGACCAGTGAATGCATATAAGTACACAGTCACGCAGCTCATTGTAATCATCATTCTATCAGTTATTCATTATTCAGTATATTCTTATTTACATTGTAAAAATCTTCTATCAAATTAATATTAGAAACAGGGGATGTTTCTTACAACTAAACCTTTTTGTGTACCCCACAAGCATCTCACAATTACAGTTGTTGATGGACAAGAAGTCATAGTAGTAGGTAGATGTCATAAAGTCTTAGTTCAAATCCAAGAATTGGAGGTTAAAACAGGATTCTACACTTTACCACTCAATGAAATGCATATGGTAATAGGTTCAAAATGGTTTGATGTAGTTGGGCACATATTCCACCAACCTTGAAGAACCATTCATGGAGTTTAATTGGTAAGGTCACAATTATAAATTATATGGCGTTGAAGGGTCCATTCTCAAGAAAGGTGATTACAACTAAAGAAAAAAAGGCATGAAGCACGTACAAACATAAAAAAACTGAAGCAAGTCAAGTATGTACCCAACAAGCATCAAGGTTTTATGATAAACGACCAGGTTAAACAACTTAAGGGTATGATACATATATTACAAAGGAACCTCGCAACACTCAAATGAAGGACCGCGCCAAACCCTTAAAACTAGACAAAGACAAGAATGTTACCACCAAAGAAACATACTCAACTAGAGAGAATCCCCTTTATTATGCTTTGAGGACAAAGCAGTCCTTAAGGGAGTGGCAAATAAAGAAACATAGGACAGCAGTCACCTAAGGTCTGAAAATTTACATTGTAGTGATGTTTCTGAGAAAAATAATGTTGATTTTGAGGTCCTTGGGCAGCCTAACATAGACAAGGCAAATTCAGAAAATTTGCATGATATTTTCCAGCCACATGTTCCTATATATGATGCAGATTTTGATGAAGATATTTGTACAGAAATTTTCAATGATGTACTCTCATTTCTAGGGCATAATTTTGGAAGAGATTTCATGGCAATTTCCAGCCATATTCGACCTTCTATGATGCAGGTTCTCAACATGTAGAGCAGATTTCTAGTGCCAACTTTGCAAATTTTGAGCCCTTTGGACAGCCAAGAAAAAAGGAGGTAAAAGCAAAATTTTCTTTGGATATATTATAGCCACGTATGAAAAAGAAGGATGTTGATTTGTTTCAGTCCATGGGGCAAGTGTATGACAAGCCAAGTTCAGAAATTTTCCAGCCACATGGTCTAATAGATAGCGAAAAAAGTGTTGCACCGAGAGAAGCAAGTGCTCTACAGCCCAGTATGGGGGAGATGTTGTCACATGATGTGAGTAACACTGATGTGGCAATATAACCCACATCACAAAATAATAGCATGTCGGCTTATAAAATCAAAAAATTAAAACCAGCATGGATCCATCTTAAACCGATCTATCAAGCACCCAGAGGGATCAAAGCCTTGAGGTGTAAATTTTTTTATCTTAATTTTTTACACATCAAGAAAAAAATTTACACCAAGAAATTAGATCCCTCTCAGTGCTTGATAGATCCAGGTTTAAGATGGATATATGCTGGTGTAATTTAAAGGACATGATTTTGATGGTGAAAATTCAAAAAAAATCCAGCTACCATTTATATTAGATTTTGATCAATTTCTACATGAAAAATCAGCATTAGAGAATTTGTTTGGGGCTGTAAATTACTGGGGTTTGAAGGTGTTTACTGTAGAAATTTCCGGTCACTGATTTCATCTTTCTTCAAATTTACACATGAAAATCAAGTTGGGAGATTTGTTTTTAATGCTGAAATCCATATAGAGCAAAAAAACTTTCAGTTTATGGTTTGTAGCAGAAATTTAGAGCCATATAAAGAAGACCAACAAACCTCAAATTGGAAGCTAGTTCTTTTTTCTAGATATGTACTATTGTTTCATGATTCAATTATATATGTGTTCGAGGGCATCCAAGAATTGTCTTGCAAATTTTGTATAGAGCCACTTCAAACTTGGTTGTATGAGAATGTGGTTGATGGAAGTCAAGGGGGGCTACTTGTTGCGCTATGTGGATCATCATTTTAAGATACATATTGTGCATCATGAAAATTCTTTATGGAGCAAAGATAAGCATCTATTTCCATTTTCAGAATGCAGATTTTATAGCAGCCCTGTCCAAGAATAGATAGAGTAAGCTTGTGGACAACTATCATGCACTTTTCCATTGTTATGAGTTTCACTTTGCTTTCACTTACCAACCATATATTGATGTATGTTTCATCTTATGATCAATTCACATTTGATGCATCCTTGTTTTGGTTCATTGCTAAACATAAGGGAAGAAGTTAAGGCATTGATAAAATACTAAAGTAGTTGCATTGGTCGTATGAGTATACTTAGCATTTTCATTTTCCTATGTTAGTAGAGTAGAATAAATAGGCTCTTAAGCGCACTAGATAGCAAGAATAAGCTCAACATGTGAACATTGGTTTTCATTCATGTTGTCATTGGCAATGTTGACTTATGTCTTTTCATTGTAAAGCCAATTTTGAGCCATTTGATGTAATAAACTATGTATGTGGTGTTTAGGGATGTGAATTGAACCATCCTGCCACATGGTCTTGTTCCTTCTTCTTTTTGAGGTCCTCTTCACAGATACAACCAAAGATTCAAAGGTTCTCATGCAGTCTTCCTTGAGAGCACATGTCCCCAAGTTGGAGCCAATTGTTACTCCTCATATTGCATATGGGTAAGTCTCGTGATTTTCATCATAAAATATGTTTTGCAACATGGTACCCATGGAAATTCTCAATGGACTTAGGAATCTACATCTTTATGCAGCTTCTTTTTTTCTTCATGATGGATATTTGATGACAATCTTTGTTGGAGGTTTGATTTTCTCTATAGTGGTGGTCAGATTAATGGTCACTAGGAGGTGGTGTCGTACATGGTCCCTTTTGGTTGAATGTGTGGTGGGAACATACCTAATGCAAGATGGAGTTAACACTTTTCTCATGTCCCCTTTTCCTTTGTTGTTGATGTGTTGACTCCTGAGGAAGTACGCTTTGCCTTGGTGGAATTTCCCTAGGTGATATGAATTGATGTTGTAACATTTGCTAGATATTTCCTAGGGGAGTGTGCAATGAATGATGTTAGTACCCTTGTGATGTAATATTTCCTAAGTTTGAATTAAAGAAGTAGGGTACTACACATATTATTGATGATCAGGCCTTTTCCTAAGGTTTGATGAAGTATTAATCATATAATCGGTCATTTGGTGTTGTGCCCTAAGTTCAAACCTAGGAAGAGCTTATAATTTGTCATTATGTTGGGGTTTCACTACGGAGAACAACTTATACGCTCGGTACAACACTTTATGAAGCACAACCCTTCATTAGCAATTTAGCACACATATTCATGTTGATTTAATCATTCAATGGTAATTGGAGGTGTACTATGGTACTTTTGGTGATGCATGCTAGCTTATCAACAAATATCTTTTGACAAAGTGCTCCGAATGTTGCCCGATCAACACCATTTGATGCAGAGTGGCTTGAGGATTTCCAAAAAGTGGTTATAATAGAAAATATGATATTGAGGTAATTGGTGATTTCAAAACTACCATTTAAAAACCTGCACCAAATTTTGACCACAAGTGCAACTTGGAAGGTGTGCTTTTGTTAAATGAGCCACACGTGCCATTGGGAGTTGGTTGTTGTTCATTTGTGGAGATTGTTACTAACTAACTCTCTTATTTTATTATTGTTGAATTTTCTCATGGAGTTAGTTGCATGAGAACATTATTATATTGTTTCCATTGGAAATGAGGATGATTATGTTATTGCTTCTCCTAGGAAAGGATGTAGATCTCAACAACACATTGCTACTTTTAGTAAGGAGTTTGTTGAGTAGGTTAGGAATGTAATATTTTTCTGTACTCCTTGGAGAACTAATGGATTTAGGAAACAATTACTTGTTTATTGTAAAGGAAGTTGAGCTAGACTCTATATAAACAATAGCACTTCCTCTCTCACTTCTCATTGTTGGATTGTGGGAGAAATCCCTTGAAGCTTTGTTAAACATCTATTGAAGCTTTTGGAGGATGAATAAAATATTTTGTGGGTGAAAAAATATTTCATATCTTTATGCTATTTCCCCTTCTTGCTTTAGTTTCCTAGACAAATGTATATGCAATGAGAAGTAAGTATAATATTTCCTCTTTTCACTATGTTATCCTTCGAATGTTTTTCTTGATGCATTTTTTCTCTACACTTGGTTAAATGCACATAAACTTCATTCTGGATAATCATAATACTTATACACATTGGGTTTTATCTGTTTTAGTAAGCCCTTAGTAACTTTTGGCCATTAGAGACAACAAGGAGGTGGACCATAGAAGCTTGTACATTTCAACTTCATTGGCCACCTTTTCTCATTAGAATGGTCTCCCATGAACCTTCATTTTGACCCCATTTACCACTGGAAAGACACTATTTTCCTGTCCACCCATTCACTTTTCATTTCATACATTGTTTTGCTAGAATTAACTCTTTATTTCACCTTGTACTCCATACCATACTTTTACAGTAATCCTATCTAGGAAATCCTCCCCCCTTGTGTTGGAGGACTCGGAATAAAGTGTAGAAGAGATTGGTGAGGTAACAAGAAGAGAATGGCGAGGTGATAGTGCCCCCCTCTTAGTTTCCCATAGGCTAGCATTTGCTCTTTTGGACTTTTAATCTCAATTTCCAGTTTGTGAGGTAACACAAGTTTCTATTCACATTCTTTTTTCTGTGGATCTCTGACTATTACAGATTTAGACATTGTTACATGTAGTGTTCCGTTTACCAACCTTCATGGGCAGCAATTTGGTCAAATAAATCTGAATCTGTGTCGAGGAGGTCTATCCAACCTACATTACTGATCCAGCAGACTGTTCAATGACCTGATTTTGCATATTTCATTGTCTAGCAATCAATCTTTTCGGTTATATTACATTCAGTTCTTCGGGTTTAAATTGCATTCCTATGCCCCGAAGATGTTTCTGTGGTTTAAACTGTCCAATAGTTACAAGATCTAATTTTATGCCTAGTAGGTGGTGTTACGTGGTACCAATACCAGCGCACCTTCAGATGTGCCCCAAGGAGAGAGGGTCATTTTTTTTCAGACCAGGAAGGTTGTTATCCAACATTTTCTGAGTGGAGGTTATGGACAAACCTTTTGGTCCTTCCCTTAGGAGTACTATGGCTTAGTGGCATTGTTGACTGCCTCATTATAGGGCTTGTAGCCCTGAGGTTGGTATCCGGGGCTCCTAGGGGTGGGTCACTGGGTCACATGACCCCCCACTTGTTCCACTACTCCGGTGACAGTTCCATCTGCTGTGAGGCTCTTGCCTCTCTTCTAGGTCATCTCAGGCACCCTCCTGGTCCCTCTGCAGCATAGCGCCCTCTCTCCTTGGGCCTCTTCCAAGGATGACGTCATCATCCACACCAGGTCGTACTGCTTGTTCTGGGGGGGGCGTTGAGGGATTATCAGCATTGTTGGGGTTAGATGGGTATGACGTCCCCCCTGCCTACTCCATCCTTTAGTTTGGAGTATTTTGCTCAATTTTAGCTATTTTAGACATTTTTTGGTGAACTCTGGGGAAAATGCCCCAAGTTACCCACAGATTTGATTATTTTATGTTATAATTTTAAGTTGACATGTTATAATTTTAAACTGACATTTTAAGGCATGTAGGCCTAGTTATTTTGTAAAAGTGAGTGTGAAATTATATAAATAAAGTCTCCTCACTTCATTTTCAAATCACAACTTATGGGATAAAATTCATTATGCTACTCTTTTACCCTAGAAGAGCCTTATGAAGTGATGTGCACCTTTTGGAGGGATGATTTTTCTTGCTCTTGGATGAAGTTGGATGCTTTCTTGTCTTGCTAATGCTTTGTGGAGGCTAGAATAGTTGGAATAACTCATGCTCAAGTAAGTCTTTTACCTTTTAAGTCTTGCTTGGTGAAAGGTAGGTATTTTTGTTTCTTGAATGAATGAATGGTAGTTCTAGGGCTGCATTCTTTTTTAATAGGGCCTTTATCTACTTTTCTATCCGCGTTGCATAGTAAAAACGCTCCCAAGATTAAGTTTTTTACAAAGTTTGGCCTTGGAGCTCCAACTATGCCCTAGTTTAGGCTCTTGAAACCAACCCTAGAGGTTGTTCCAAGAAGCCCTAACCTAGTTGACAAGGATAATCACCTCCAAGAGGAAGGTTGGTCACCTTCCTCTAAGGCTAAGGTTTGGAGTAACATCCATTAAAATCCTAAGTTATCAACTTTTATTAAATTTCACTTGCATTTTCATGTGTAAATTTGCATTTTCATGTTAGAATTAGGGTTAAAATTAGGTCTCAATTTTATGTTAAAAAACCCTAGAAATTTTTTTTTAAAAATTGATTTTTTGGCCATCTTAAAATTTCGGCCCTCTCCTACAATTTCACGGTTCACCCTTCCTTCTTTAGCCCTAAAAACCCTATGGAGAAATTTTAGGAAGCCCTAAAATTTTAAAAATATCCAAAATTCCTAAAAACCCTAATTGTACATGTGTAAATATTTTTTAAGTTAAATTTTGTTTTTTTTTGTAATTAGATTTTTATTTCTGACTTTGTGCATAATTGGAAAAACCCCAAATTCTGAAACCTAACCCTATTTCAGTCCTAACCTACACTCGCCCTCCTTATTCTCCCCTCGGCCTTGACTTAGGAGGTCTTGGTACCTTGTTTTGGGGGTTTCCAAAAGGTTTTAACAGCCTTTTTGCAGACCTAGTCTCTGCTGCCCTAGGTCTGCATAAATGTGCAGACTGTCAAACGTAGGACAGTCCTTTCCTTCAAGTCCTTATACCTGCACATACAAAGCAAAAGGGGAGTTAATCATTGATATGAATTGCAAGTGTTTTTGTGGACTGTTTTAACTAATAAAGGAGGTCTGAAAACACCTACACACAATCTGAAAATTAATAATTAGTGTATGATTGAAGTGGTTGCTAGTTGAATCCAAATTGTTCACATTATCCTACTTATCTTGATCTATCTTGTTATTGTTGCCAGCCACTATTTACATGACTGTTAGAATATTATTATGCTGCTGTTAAAATCTTGCATAAAGTCTGAGAATTGCACCTTATTGACAGTCATACAAGTTGAGTAAAGTGGTGGATATTTGAACCAATATTGTTTTGTTGATATTTTTTATATATCACTGCTGTTATGAATTAATACTGGGGTGGCTGCCATATAATTGTTTATACGGTCATATGAAGTCTGAAATTGGATTACATTTGATTGGAATTATCAAAAGATAACTATTAAAGCTCTATTGTTGTTCAAGGATGTATTCATTACACCTTTAGGCACTAAATCTGCTACTGTTGTACTGCCATAAAAAAACTATCATCACTGACATACTGTATTAGACATCACTCATTGTCTCAGTCCTTCTTTGTGGTAGTGATACCTGGTTGCTGCATACTCTATACAACGTTGGTGAATGACACTTCTTATCCTAAAGTGGTGTTAAATATTTACTTTCTTGGAATATAATTAGACATTGTAGTTGGACTAATTCTTCTTCATTTGTCATTTATGAATGGTTTCTTTCATATCAGAAACACCATTGACTGATCATACTGCTGATCCTTTGATCATTGAGTTGAATATTGACATTATCTTATTTAGTATGTCTTCTTCATTCGCAAAACCACATTGATTAAGGCACTGGTCTCTAATTGGTCTTCTAGAAGACATAGTTTCTGTTGTCTCTAGTGTCTTGCAGATCCTTGAAGGGCTCTCCCCTTGGAGGTTCCGACTCTCCGAAGCAGTTTGGAGAAGTGGCTAAGGTGACGGTGGTCACTTTCTCCTACATTTGTATATCGGATGTTAGCCCTTCTAGTTCATCCGGTAACAGGTGGTAGCGTGGTTCCTTCCACTGACTAGTTTTTCTAAGAACTGCTCCCTCTACAACAGTAATTACAGAGGTCTTGTTTGTTCCTCATTATGATATTGCAAATGTTTAAATTGTAATTTGGTCACAAGATGTAACCAGACGCACATACTTGGTTCTAGTCTCTATTTTCCCCAGCTTGTGCCTTTTCTGGAGTTTAGTAGGGCCATATTGAATTGAAAAAGGATATTATAATATGGCTGGAATGGTTCAGGGGGACGCTTGGTGTCATGGAACAGAAAATTGTCATTAAGGGGGATGTTAGAATATTTTATGTCCATTTTTGTACAGATGGGCATAAAAATAGAAGGTTACATGTTTTAAACGCTGTAGAAAAAGCTAAATAGTAAAAGCTATGCATATGCAAAAAACTATTTTAAGATCAGCCACTCTATTTTAGGAAAAGCACAGGATCTCTATTTTGTATTTGGAACCAATTTTGTATTAAAAATGCATATATTGTTCTATAGAACATCATGAAAGCAAACAAGATTCTTATTCCAACTGCATGCCTTGTCTTCTGCATGTGCACCCTAATAAATCGAAAAGTCACTCTCATGAAAGCCAGTAACATACTGAACATAGGATATCACAAATATCAGGTAATCCCATTTTCTTTTGCTCTAATATAGTAAATATATTGCAAAGACTGATTCCAACCTGAAAGCTCCTCTGATAGATCAGCTGGACTGTTAACATCTGTAACATCGAAGTATCCACCAGACCTTTCAATGGCAGCTCCCTTCCTTATCTTTACTGGATCATACAGAGATGCACTAGACCAGTCTGCATGGTCTCCACTGCTAGCAAGAGTTGCACCAGAGGCAAAGTCTGATCTTCCAGATTCAAACCGAGACCGTCCCCAAGTAGCCCTTCTTGATGATCTCTTAAAGGAATGACCGGACTTTATTTTTACAGCAGGTTTTCGCTCACGCTCCACTTCAATCCCTTCAGGATCACATCTTAAAGCTTGAAAAGTTTTCCTTGCTAGTTCTTGTATAGAGCGGGCCTGGACCAAGGAATCGCATTTTTCAGCAACTGAACAGCTAAAGTTTTGATATAAGGGCTATATATTAGTTCAAGTAACTGCACAACTCAGCATAGTACAAACTACATACTAAGCACAAAACTGATATCTGATGAACATCCAAAAGTTTTCATCCACTTTTGTGTATCAAAAGTAAATACCCTAGCCAGATTGAAGTGCCATTAGCTTTACCTGTCTGTAGTAGACAGTACTAGATGAATTGTAGGACATTGCATTGCTACACACCAACAAAACATCCTTCTGCAAACATGAAGAAAATTTTGAAATTCAGACAGTTGGTGAATGAATAAATAGTTATAGAACTTTATTAAGAGAAAAATATAAAACTTTATTTACATCAAGATCATCCACATCTGTCAGTTTTGTTAAAATTAGGGTTATGTTAGGGTTTTAAGCAAAAATTGAAGATTTGTAAAAATAAATTACAAAACTAGTACTAACAAAATAGTGCAGCAGTAACAGTAGAAAATCTAATTGACAAGACAAATTTAGATCTGATAAATTAAGATATAATTTTCATCTCTTTCAACTTTAACACTCCCTAAAGATCACTGTGTTAAAGTTAGGATTTGAAACAAGAATTTAACAACTGCAGAAATATATTAAAAATATTACTGAAATAAAAAACATCATGAACAGTAAGATAGCAGCAATAACAAATTTTGACTAATTAACAAATAATAAATCAGATCTGATTAAGCTAGGGTAGAGAACCTTCCTTATACTCAGAAATTAACTTTCAGATCAGACTTTGCCTCTCAGAGGCAAGTCAACAAATGGAACACAAACTGACCCTTACCTGAGAGAGAGAGATAAAGTGCTGTAGGATAAGGTTAGACAGGTACAGTAACAGGTACAGCAACCAAGATCACCCCCAAAACTTTAACCAAGACAGTCAATAGAAGATGGACACCTCACAGCAGTCCTCAGTAACCAAAGGCAGCCTCAAAACAGTGACCAACAGCCGTGGCAGCCCTAAAGTTAGCTCAAACAGCAGTGGGCAGCCCTAAACACAGTCCAAACAGCAGTGGAAGCCCTAACAGCCCCTCAACAAGGTAGCAGTGGTCACCTGCAGGCCTCAAACCAGCAGAGGCAGACCTAGCAGTCCCTCAGCAAGGTAGCAGTGGTCACCTACAGGCCTTAACAGGCCTCAAACCAGCAGTGGCAGCCTTAGCAGCCCCTCAACAAGGTAGCGGTGGTCACCTACAGGCTTTAACAGGCCTCAAACCAGCAGCGGCAGCCCTAGCAGCCACTCAACAAGGTAGCGGTGGTCACCTACAGGCCTCAAACCTAAGTTGCACTGAAGCAGATACGGATACGGACGGGGAAACGGATTCGAAGAATTTTCAAAAAAGCCAGATATGATACAACGGGGAAACGACATATATATATATATATATATATCATCGTCATCATAAATATTATCATTGTCATCATAATCATCATAATATTATCATTGTACATCATCATCATCACCTAACACTACTAGCGAATATCATTAATCATACATGTAACATGATACTATGAAAACTTTTAACTAATATTATCTAAATCCTCATGCTCATAGTTAGAGTCATCATCTATGTCCTCAACAAAAGTAGACCAAAAATATGGATCCTAAGCTTGGCTTGATTCCTCTGGGCTTGAAGGCACCCGTCAAGCACCAATGTTCACATCCTCTGGCTATGGAAGTGGGTCCAAGTCCATTCAAGACAGATGAGTTCAACAATCAACACCACCAACATCAAAGGTACATAGAGGGGTTGATGTGTTTGATTGAATGCCAATCCCATAACCTCATATGTGATAGAATCCAGTGACAACTGGCAATGTTGCAAACCTGAAGTCCTGAAAACTGTTAAGTCTGTTAAATTCTGAATGGGATTAAAAATTCTATTTTTTGCATATGAAGTCCGATGAGGTTGGAACCACTCTCAAACATCATGAAACAATTAATGGTAAGGTTAAAAATTTAAGTAAAAAGATAGAAAATGAAATATAAGGAGAATGTCACTTTTACTTTAAGAATTTAATATTACCATTTAATATTCTTCATACCTTCCATGGAGAGGTCGTGGATCCTTCAGGGTTTCAATATAGACCAAAGAAACAATTAAAAAGTCGACTTCCAGAATAAAAAACCATTAGAAACGTGGCCCTCTCTCTCTAATACGTTTCACAGTTTCCCTGAAACGTATCACCTCTAGTCTGAAACATATCCAAAACCCTTGAAATGTATTCGTACCAATCTGATACGTATCAGTGATGTTTCAGGGCCGTATCCCCTCCGTTTCAGGATCTGAAACGAGGAACGACATTTCAGCAAGGCTACTGGGACGTTTCCAGTAACTTAGCCTCAAACCAGCAGTGGCAGCCCTAGGGAGATGGCACAACCCTAAAACAGACTTGAAACCCTTGATGTCATCCAAAAACCAAAGTGCTGGAAACCCTAGATCAGTCACAATAAATCAGAGCTGAGTTATGTCTTTAAGATTATATCATAATGAAGGCTTTAGACTCAATCTATAACCTTACAATGACTTCTAGAAGGATCTTCCTTCTATTTCTTCATTGTCTTTAGGGTTACTTAAACTAGGTCAAAATGTCCTATCTTTTAGGAAGGTACCCCATACAAAAAATATAATTTATTATAAGGACGTCTTTAGGAGTGGGTACCAAGAACACGACAAAGGGTAAGTTACTACACTCAAGAGGGGCGCTAGCACATAGGACCAACAAGGGAGGGGGGTCAACACAAGACCAACCAATCACAAGGCTAACCATAAGTCAAGTTGGGGTAAACAACCCTTCGAACCACAAGACCAAGGGTGTACCAACAAGGTGGGAAGACAACCCTTTTACCCACAAGACCAAAAACAACAAGGTGGGAAGACAACCCATTTATCTCTCTCTCAAATGTACAAGTGTTTCATACAATATCTGGAAGTTCATCATCACCATATAAGGAAGGTCCAATACTGGATGATGTGATCCTCTGGTCCCCCTGACTGCTCCTGAGGTCAAGTGCTAGTGACTCCATCAAGGGGTGGCCAGTCCCATGATAAGACAACCTAGCTCAACCATCTCGAAGACCTAAGAGAGGAGAGCATCACACATCATCATCTTGGTTAACTGACCAAGATCCACCCGGTTAACTAACCAAGTATGTACCTGCAGGACCTGCTTGGTCCCAGACCAAGAATCTACCTGGTCCCAAACCAAGATGTCTCTGTCTCAACCTGCAAGATCTGCTTGGTCCTCATGACCAAGAAACTGTCTGATCCCTGACCAGAATACCCTAGAGACAGATAGGGGCCCTAGCCTTATGATAGGGACTTTGCCATGGCTCCAACCTGCTTGGTCCCTGTTATCCACTAAATTTCACTTAGTGGATTTCGAGTGAACCGTTGAAGACTTGAACAATCAAATTGTTCATCATCAGTGTTCTAAGATCCATCAAGCCTGATTCTGGCCCTTTTTTCAAAAATTGCATGTCCATACCCCAATGGGGAATTGTAATAAGTTGGTCTAAGCATGATCTTTTTGTAATAGGCTTGGCTTACCTTAGGTTTATCTATCAAGGGGATACTCTAGAGTGATTTGTCCTTAGGAATTATGCGTTGCGCTTTAGTGACGTATAATTCCTGGATTTTTCACTCACACCTCCAAAGCTGGAGTATTTTCCTTGGTGGTCAAACCTTGGGAGGTTATTAAAGCCTAAGTGTCTATGTATTTTTACATTCTAGCCATCGATAATGAGTCGTATGGACATGCACTAGGTCCCCTACAATTTTCGGTTAGTTCAGACAAAAATCATTTTTCTCGTAAACTTAAACTTTAAGTCACCGAACACATCCATATTGGGTGAAGTGCCCTGTGGGGACATGTCGGACACGGACACAATCCCAATACGTGTCCGACACGTGTTGGGATTGTGTCCCATGTCTGCACAAAACATGTCCCGATTCCAAGACACGTTCCACGTGAAAAAGGAGCCCGCGGTGAGTAGCATTCACACCTGGCAAAAGACCTCGTCTACATGATCTAGTGAATAGAATGGCATATACAATGTGATGGAATGAATGATAGCCTGAATAGTTTGTAGATATGGATATAATAAAACTTTGAATTACAAATGCCTGGTAAGAACAATCAATTTCGTTATGTTTTTCTATGGCGATCCACATGCATTTCAACTGTTGGAATCTTCCGCCCTATTGGTGATGAAGCAGATGAAGGTGGTCGTGATGACAATTCTCGCTCTTTCCACGTATTCCTTGATTGAAAAGCTTGGCTGGAATGATGAATATGATTGTCATTGATGACAATACATTAATGACAAAGGCTGAAATGATGACATGGAAAACACACATGGCATGAAGACATGGCAAAGATGACTTGGTGACATACAAAGGTTGAAGACAAGCAAGCCTGAGGACATGGTGAGCTTGAGGAAATGACAAGAGGCATTAAGATGGACAAGTGTTGGTGACTAGGCAAGAATGGAAGAGGACAAGTGATGGACAAGCACATGTGTCATGTCTCCTCTTACCAATTTTTTTTTTTTTTGCACGGGCCTACGACACTACAGTACTGTTCATGGTTACGCCATAGATAATAACTATACTTAGAAATATATCAGAAGCAGAACATGTTGCGTACCTCTGTCACACATTCTACGGGAATGCTTGTCGTGACTTTTACTGAAGTGCTATAGTCTTTCAGACTATACGCACCCTTACGTCTTACGTCTTATAACATTGGCCATACTCGAACAACCGTGTGTGACGTGGAGGTCCTTTATGTCGACGTGATGACACATCCTAACCTCTATAAATGCGACACTGAACGCATGCTATCTATCTACACCAAGGGTGTAACACTCCATGACATGCCTAAGCAATATGCATATAACACTTAGACTATGCTATCATAACTAGTATTATCAATAATATTACATTGATCAACCTTGCAAGGGCTTCATGATTCAATAACCATTTATAACATCGATTATAAATTATCTATTAAAATGACAACATTTACTTAAATAATTATATGGATATATATAAATATATATTAATACATAGCCCATATGTATTAATAATATCTTTAAACATCATACCATATAACATTAGTGTTATTATTTCTATAAACACAATGGTTAAATACTTTGCACCATGGTCTAAATATCCCACTCATATATATATATATATATATATATATCAACAAATTACTATACGTTAAACTTATAGCATTATTCGTTTTGGGCCATAACATAAAACTATGGATAACATGGGTGTAAATATATATAAGGTTATATATATATTTTATACAACCCTATAGCGCCCTTGTTTAGAAGGCCTAAAGCGCCATCCACTATGCATAAAATGTATGGGATAAATAACAACGTAAAGCATTAGCCTTAAGGCTCAATGCCTCATACTTAACACATAATGGTAATTAAAAATATAAGTGGTCGCTAATGAAAGCTGACCCTACCACTCAACGTGGCTCAATCCGCCAAACGTTCATCACTTAAAGTTCAAGATTAAGACCGGTCATCCCATGTATCGACAGGCATCCATACTGCCACGTTAACCATGACATGGAACCTACGAATGAACGTAGCACAACTCCGACGATAACATGGATTACTGTTGTGTGACTCGGCTAACCATTGTTGCCTCGACTTGATAGGTGGTCTGCGTGGTTCGTGGCTTGCGCCACACGAGCTTGACCATTCCATCAACACATTTTAAACCCGTTCTTTGCTGCCTCGTTGGCAAGTGACAAGGATTCTTGCTCTCGTGGATGGAAGGTCGTACACTTGTTGCATTGAAGGCTTGGACGACGTGGTGAAAGTGGTTGTTCGTTCCATTAATGGAACTCTGTCATGGGATGCTACGTCGAGGCGTACTGTACACCAAACCTACACTGCATTAAACTCCCTTCAATGTGATCCGTCGATGGTGATCCGGACCAATGCATGGATAATGGTGAGAGGTTTATACACCGTCAATTCGGGTGATGGACTTTCGCGCCTAACCCTTTCACTTCTGCAATAACTCCATTCCTTTATCAGTCGCAGTGGTCTTCACCTGCTCTCCCCGGTACTCTGCGTTGATAGTCATTTCACTTGGTATTCGTCTCATTGTTGTTCTACTACGCCGAGGGCTTCGGCTCTGCGCGGTGTAAGGTGTATGAGCTACCAAGCTACGACACTTTCATTTCCTGAGATGTACACCGAACGAGTTGGAACCATCCTCAGCGTGGCCGGCATATGCAAGGTAAGTTACAGTGTTTTGCTTTCACAACTTTACGTTTTAATGAAGTCGTGGTTTACTGCAAGTTACGTTTATGTTTACGTTTTAATGGCCAAAGTTTGACCATCGTTGTGTTACTGTGACAGGTGCAACCGGAGTCGAGCTGCGCTGCGACTCTGTTGCTTCACCAGGTAATGTCACGTTTTACTCCTGTTGCAGCTTCGTCGTAGCCTTGTTTAACTTTCGTTATCTAGGTTTCTCTTTTTTAAATAAACTATGATATCACAGAGTTGATAAGATATAAGGGCTAGGCATGTAAACCTTCAAGTTTACATGTCTACCCTATTTGCAGCATTACAGTACAAGACATAAGATCTCATTTGAATACTTGAATATATTTAAATATAAACACTTGCAATATGAAACATGCCTCATCAAACCCTAGGTTAGCACATGATTCATATCAGAATGATGTTAGATACTGTATATATTTTAAACAGTATAGGGGTCTTAATGCTGTATATCTACTGCAACCAAAATGTAGGTATTTTCACAGCCAACCCATAACACAAATAATTCCAGATCTTAAAAGATGATCATAAGATAAACTCACTACAGAGATCTAGATGTCTAGCAGAGATTCATGCTCAGAATTATACAAGTCACAATACATATATAGTCAGATCTGATGCATATGCCATTCAGCTGTAAATCAGATAAAATCATAAACATATGTAGATATTGTACCAAAACAAATACTCTGCAAGTTCAAGATATAAACACTTATCTGAATCTGTTGACCAGTGGAACCAAGCACAAACATCCCAGCCTTTGACCAGCAAGATCTCCTTGCTCTCAGGTCAGCCCCGAGCTGAGTTCACAGTCCCCCGGGTAGAGTAAAGATTTTAGTTTACCCTTAACTTGTTATTTCCCAAGTCATTTCAAGATATTTCAAAAGGCAACAGGCAACCCAACACCCAACTCAGTACTCCTGAGCTCCAGGGTGCTCCAGGGGCTTTTAAGCCTTAGCCAAAGAGAGAATCACTAAACACAGTCTATTCAGGTATATGCAGTACTCCTGCTAACTTGGGGTAGTTCTCCTACATGCACACAATTAAGTGGCCAAGCCCATACCAAACAGTATGATTCCTCTAATTCTGAGTCAGTTTGATCCTCCCAAATCTGCCCTCAATCACTTGGGTTCAGGACCAGTTTGGTTCTCCCAAATTTGTCCTCCCTCACCAGCATTCATTGTCTCAGGTTGATGTTTTCCCATTCCCATTGCTCTTGTGTGTTTAGCTCATGAGATTGTGAATAATGCATAATGTGAGAGTTTCCATGAGTTTTCACCTTTTATTCTCTTAGGGGAATTTTCCTCATTATGTGAATTCTTTTAATTTATTAATCTCTCAATTCTTTTCTTTAGGGTTTGCCAATTGTCTCCAATAATAATTTCTTATTATTATTATTAAGTGGCATTTTCCTCCAACCCTTAGGGGACTGTGACTCCCTCTTTAATGTGTTGGTCCACATGGTCAATAGAAATCTCTTTAGCAGATTTCTAAACTTTCCTAAGTATAAATGAAATAATACTTAGCAGAAATATAATAGGGGTTCAAAGTCCAAAATGGGGGTATTACAACATGGAGACAAGATGACATGGAGGACAAGCAATGGACATGCACATGGAGACAATGAAGTGATGGCAAGCAAGCATGAAGGACAAGCAATTGAAGATAAGGACATGGCAGTGGATGACATGGCTTGATGACAAAGCACATTTGAAGGCACATGGCAAGATGGAGGACATGACAAGGACAAGCATGGCAAAGATTACAAGCACACAACAATGACATGGCAAAAGGATGAAGACCTTGCGGGCATTTCTTTCAGGCCTTGAGGGCATCAAAGATGGCCCATCCTGTGGGCATATTATAAGAAGTTGCGGGCATTTTAAAAGTGGTCATGCAGCCATATTGAAAGGTGTGTGCGGGCATATTTGAGCACCTCTTGCGAGCATCTGTTGAAGATTGTGAGGGCATAACAAAAGGCTCCTTGCGGGCATTTGGAAGACAGCCTGTGGGCATTTGGAAGATAGCCTGCGGGCATTTTTATGGAAGACATAAGGGTATTAAATGGAGCTCATGCGAGCATTTTTTATGAGCCTTCCAGGCATCACAATAAGCCCTTACGGGCATCTTTAAGGGTGCACTGCGGGCATATCAAATTAGCCCATGCAGGCATATTGAAGGGCACTCTAAAGGAGCCCTTGCGGGCACAACAAAACATCCAAGAAATGACATGATACCCACGGTGATGGTGTGGCAAAGAAGAAAAAAATTAAATAGATATATATATATATATATAGATATGAACTGAAGTAAAAAACTCAGAGGGATGGAGAGCGACGGGCGCTGGGAGGTTTTCTGCAGACGACCGCAGGTCGTCAGCCTGTACGATGCACTGCACGATTTTCATGATGGTTTTCAACCTTGGTAACAAGGTTTGGGCTCTTACCTTCTCGGGTAGTTTTCTTTTTACTGTTACTCCATCATTGAGACGGCATCTGTTCCGTTTAGGGTTCCATTTTGGGCTTCGATGGACGAAGTTGACTATGGTAGTGACACCTTGCGGCACCATGATATCTGGTGCTCGCCACCTGGCGCTTTCCGGAATCAGGAGGAGAATGGCGATTTAGGGTTCTGTGGTTTTGCTGGAAAACAGACTCCTGATGGACATCACGCCTCCTCGACGACCGGCTTTCAACCATTCCAATCTAGCTCGTCGTTCTAGGAAGGGCCTGCTGAGCGTTTTTCACCGGAGGGGCATGCTGTGAACATTTGGGGAGTTAGGGGTTTCTATAACTCACCGTCTCCGGAGCCGCTGAGTGCAGGTATTGGCGAGCTGCCGGATTTCATCAACTCCTCTGACAGCGCCAACCCTCCATCATCTGTGCAGGATCTCAGAGTCGAGGCGGTGGGTTTTGAGGAGCGGAGGGCGGGTCCTCTACTACCTCCCAGCGGGTTTGTAGCAGCCAACCTGGACTTTGCGGAACAGCGAGGGTTTTCTAGCCCATCTGGGGACTCTGATCATCAGGACTGTGGGCGTGTAGAGGGAACTGCAGGGCCGTTTTCTAAGGATCATCGTGTGAAAAGCCGGAAGAAATGGATTAAGAATTCCGGAAAGGCTCCTAACTACGCACTGGGGGAAGACATTGGCATGCATCAGATTGTCGGGATGGTCAAATCGGTGTTGGTTGGAAGGGTCTATGGGAAGCCTGTTTGTCTCAAGACAGTGATCTCGTGGGCCTCTAGGGCTTGATTGGGACACTGTGGTTACGTCCCCCGTGTCGTGGGACTCTCGGGCGGGTGGCTTGCCTTCCATTTCTCATCGGATGCACATGCACAATGGGCATTAAGCCTTAACTGGTCAATCCTTAAAGTCCCTCTGTTGTTAAAACCGTGGAACCCCCTCTTTGATGCTAGCCGTGAAAGAATGGATGTTATCCCGCTCTGGGTTCGGCTACCCGGCCTCCCTCTCCACTACTGGACTAAGGAACACTTCAGGAGGATTGGAAACTTACTGGGGTCTTACCTAGATGCTGACTTTTCCTTTGTAGCAACGGCGATGCAGAAGGTTGCGCGCATACTGGTGAGTATCAACGTCAGGGATGGGCTTTTCGAGACTATGGATTTGAAATGGGGACCATATACCTTTGAACAGACCCTTGACTATGAAAATGTGCCTTTCCGGTGTAGGCGATGTCATGAATATGGACATCCGGCTATTGACTGTTCAGTTCCTGTTCGTGTGAAGTTTGGTAACACCTTGAAGCATAGGATTGTGGCCAAGGAGGTTGGGTTGGCCTCGGCTGAGGATTCTGAGGGTCAACAAGGTTACGTACATTCTGATTTGGAGACTCCACTGGAGAGTCGGCCGGATGGTGAAGTTCCCTCTGGCGGTGAGGAGGTAGATGAAAATGAGGTAGAGTAAGGTTCGGTCCCTGTTGCAGGTCTCAATGCTGTTGCTGAAGAGCCGCACTCTACACTGCTTCGGGATTCTGCTCTGGAGGATCCTCTGCTATCCCTCCTCCGGTCACCAGACATGGCTGCAGGTGCTACTTCTGTTACCTTTTCCAACCCTTCCTTCTGTCTTATTTTTAATAACTTTACTTTTCCTGGTTTGGATTGGGTGGATGGCTTTAAGAATTTGCACATTTCCCCTCAGCTTCTGTCCTCTTTTTCGACCCCAATTAACCCTGTGGATTCACACCACGTTGAGGATACTCCACTGCTGGAATGCTCACCGGTCATTAGCCCTGTACTTAAACCCGATTCACTGACTTCATCTCCCGAACTCTCACCCACTAGCTCCTCGAAGTTGGGTTACTTCCTGAGATCCATGAACACACTTCCTGCGGGGGGGCTGGGGAAAGAAAAACCTAAAACTCACAAACCCAGAGGAAGGAAATCCTTCCTTTCCCATGCTAAGACCAGAGCTTGTTCGGATCTTAAGAAAGGCAAACAATTGTCTATTGAAAGGGCACTTAGAGCGATGAATGCCCACAAGGAAGGGATCCGATGAAGATCTTGTCCCTTAACTGCCGAGGTCTTGCTGGTCCCTCCAAAAGACCAGTGTTGCGAAGGATGTTGCAACTGGAACATCCTGATATTTTGCTACTGCAAGAAACTATGTGCAGTGGGGTTGATGCTGTTAGTAGACTTAAGGTTTGGTTCCCCGGTTGGGGTTTTGAGGGCTTGGATGCCAGGGGCCGCTCTGGAGGCTTGGCGATTGGCTGGAATGAAGCTAAGGTGTGTGTTTCCCCCCTGTGGGGAATGCACTCTGTGTTAGGTATGACCTGTAAGTCTTTGGATTTCGACAAACTCTTTACTATTGTTAACATTTATGGTCCTTACTGTGATCGTGAACCTTTTTGGAATGCTCTGCTGGATAAAGACCTGCTTAAAGGTGACTCAACGATCCTAGGTGGGGATCTTAATTTTTCTCTTGGGCATGCTAAGATTTGGGGGCCACATGCTCAGGTGGACCCTCTTACAAACTTCTTTATTAGGAAGCTCTCTGATGGCAATTGGATTGATGTGGAGCCGGTCTCCCTGAAGCCATCCTGGAGGAACATGAGAGCTGGACTGGATAGAGTGGCTAAAAGGTTGGACCGTTTTCTTATCTCGGAGCAGATTGTGGAGACTCTTTTTTATGTCAGGCAATGGATTGGGTCGGGGGGATGCTCAGATCACGAACCGATTTTCCTGGAACTGAAGGCAGGGCCTAACAAACCTCCCGCACCCATAAAACTAAATAAGGTTTGGTTGGAGGACCCAACCTTCTTTGATCTTTTCCATTAGCACTGGATACCGTATCACCTGGGATCCAATCTTACTGCAGCCTTTCACTTTGCAGAGAACATCAAATTACTCAAGGAACCTATCAAATCTTGGGCTGCGGCTAAGAGATGTCGGGAGGACAAGGAGCTCAAGGACATTGAAGAGGCTATCTCCAAAATTTCGGGGGGATCCGGAGGTGGGTTTGTCACACAGGTTACTAAGGAACATCTTGTATCGCTGATGGACAAGAGGAACAGGATCCTTCTTCACAACGAAGAGGCTTGGAGGCTTAAAAGCAGGGCCATCTTGCTGGAAAGTGGGGACGAAAACTCAAAATTCTTCCATGCTTATGCTAAAGGCAGAAGATCTGTCAACACTATTTGGAGCCTTGAAGATTCTGATGGTAATTCCCAGGCCACCTTTGAGGGTTTGGCTGGGATTGGGGTTAATCACTTCCAAGACCTTTTCAAAGCCAACAACAGGGTGAATATTGAGGAAATTATCAGAGTTGCACAACTTTTCCCTCGGTTTGTTGAAGAGGCAGATAACCGGATGTTGATGGATAGCATTACTATGGATGAACTGAAGGTAGTTTTGCGTAGTTTTCAGAAGGACAAGAGTCCGGGGCCTGATGGGTGGACAATTGAGTTCTTTTTAGCACTTCTCGATATTATTGGTGAAGATCTCTTACAGCTTGTTGAGGATTCCAGGAGGGAAGGCAAAGTTCCCGCCAGCATAAACTCTACCTTCATTGCTCTTATTCCCAAAGTGGACACTCCCTCCAAGCTCAATGATTTTCGCCCCATCTCTCTTTGCAACTGTGTGTATAAGATTGTCACTAAGGTGATCGCTCGTCGACTCAAACCTATATTATCCACACATATCTCTGAGGAGCAGTTCGGGTTTCTTGAAGGGCTTCAGATTCACGAAGCCATTGGCTTAGCGCAAGAAGGCCTCCACAGTATCAAATCCAGCAAGCAGAAAGGTGTAATACTTAAAATTGATCTCTCAAAGGCATTTGACAAGGTCAGTTGGCTTTACATCCGACTTATGCTAACTCATCTAGGATTCGAGATTGGCTTTATTCGCTGGATCATGAGTTGTATTACCATTGTCTCGTTCTCAATACTTATGAATGGAGCAGCGACCCCCTTCTTCCACTCTGGACGAGGCTTACGCCAGGGATGCCCTTTGTCCCCTCTGTTATTTTTATTGGTGGCTGAAAGTTTGAGCAGGGCCATTACGGAAGCTAAGAGAGCGGGCGATATTGAAGGAATCATGGTGGCACCTGGCACCTCGCTTACACACCTGCTCTTTGTGGACGACATACTAATCTTCTGCTCTGGCTCTAGAGGGGAGGCCGTTAAATTTAAAGAAATCATGGATCTCTTCTCCACTGCAACTGGAATGGAGATCAACAATGACAAATCCTCTCTTACTGTCTCTTTACTGGAAGAGGAGGTGCTTCACACCTTCACTGAACTATTCCCCTTCCAGCTCCTTAACCTTTCGGAGGGGTTACGCTACCTGGGTTTTCACCTAAAGCCCAATAACTATTTGAAACACGACTGGGTTTGGCTCTTGGAAAAATTGGAAAAAAGACTCAAAAGCTGGAGCTTCGGGTGGCTCTCCCGTGCTGGCAGGTTGATATTTGTGAAGTCGGTGCTGGAAGCTATTCCAGTATACTGGATGTTCCTGGCCTGGATACCGAAGGGGATCCTGGAAGCTGCTAGGAAAATTTGCTTTCGATTCTTGTGGAATGGTAAGGAGGATGCACATGTGACACCTTGGGTGAACTGGGAAAGAATTGCTGCTCCTAAAGCCCTGGGAGGATGGGGACTCAAAAACATATTTTATTTTTCTCAGGCTTTGGCCACCAAATGTGGATGGAGGTTAATCACATCTGGAGGGTACTGGGCTAGAATTATGACTTTAAAATATATTGAACCGGATTCTGTGGAGGAGTGGATTAGATCCCCGATCAAGACACATAAAGGGGGGTCTGTCATCTGGAAAGCTCTTGTCTCCTCCTTCCATGTTATCGAACAGAACCTTGTATGGGACGTTGGCAATGGGCGGAGGTTGAGGATTGGCCGAGATCCTTGGGTAGGTTGCGAAGCTCAGCACCTACTGTCAGCTGGACTGATCACGGAACTTCGGCTACATAATATTTCTGTTCTCCATCATTTATCGGATGAAGGAAACATCTGGATGGGAAGGCCTATCTGGAGGAGAGCTGAAACCTTTGGATTAGACTTGAACATGGAAAATGAACTTAGGATATATTTGAGAGCTCTTAGCAGGGATCAAATCTTTCTCAAAGATGAAGAGGACACTTTGATCTGGGATGGGGATCCCTCGGGTACTTACTCTCCGAAATATGGCTATCAGTGGATCAGCGAGAACTTCAGGGACAAGGAACTGGTGTGGTGGTGGAAATCTATCTGGAGACTGCAGAGCCCTCTAAAAGCTTGCATTTTCATGTGGTGTATCTTAGCTAACTGGATCCCAACTTGGGACTCTCTGCAAAAAAGAAATCTACAAGGTCCTAGCAGGTGCTACTTGTGCTCTCAATTGGAGGAAAATGTATTCAATCTATTTCTCCACTGTAGCTTCATTAAGGAGGTTTGGAAGGTGGTGTCTCGGATGTTTAAGGTCAATTTTCTGTGAGAAGGGCACACACTTGTGGAGGCCTGGCGACGTTGGACTGATAACCCTGTGTATGCAAATTATAAAGGCCTACCCACCATTGTTATCTGGGGCATCTGGATATCCCGGAACAATTGCCTGTTCGCGGACATAGTGGGTCTTCCTACATTAGTGGCCATCAACAGCTACGGCCTCCATTTAGCTCTCCATCGTAGCAGACAGACTACTTCTCTTAGGAACATTCAACCACTGGACATTGATCGCTCTCAGCCATGGGGCTTTTTCAACGGGGCTTGTCAGAACAATCTTTGTGGGGGAGGGGCTCTCCTATTTCTGTCCCCTTCACATTATTTTGTGATGTCGTTTGGAATAGGGAGAGGGACCAATAACTGGGCTGAGATTCTCAGCCTCAAGCTCTTAATCTCCTTTGCTCTGGAACACTCTGTCAAGATTGTTACAGTTTTTGGGGACTCATTGAATGTGATTAACTGGGTCAATGGATTGTATCAGTGCAACAACCAGAAAATTGCTGCTGTTTTGGAACATATTCAAATACACCTTTGATACTTTCAATTGCAGGCATGTATTTCGGGAAAACAACTCAGAGGCGGACAAAGCCTCGAAGGAAGGTTTGCTCCTAGCTCCTGGATCATGGAAAGTCACTGAATTCATTGATGGGGTCAGCCGGGATCTCTACCACAGGCCTTTCATAGACTGATCTTTATTTTCCTCTTTGGCACTTGTTTTGGTAGCTCTATGTACTTATTTCGAACTCAGCTAAACAGTAACTTTTGTATATATTTACAAGCTTGAATTTTGCAGCTAAACGATCTTCACAGGCTGACTCATATAAATGTTATCTATACTGAATTTCACCGGTTATTATCATTATGGATGTAATAGATGTTATTGCTCACGTGGTGAGAACATCTCTTCTTTTTCAGACGGTTTTCAAAACTACCTCATTCACTCATTCTGAGTGAAGACACTCTATGTAATTTCGTACTCTTAAGGATGAAATGAAATTACGCTTTTTTTTCGGGGAAAAAAATATATATATATAGATAGATAGATAGATAGATAGATATTTGTTAAGGATAACATGGAAATGAAAAAATATTATTTAATTTAAGTGAATTATTAAATGATAAAATAAAATGAACTTGACATGTCGGCCTCTTAAAGTGATGGTGATAAAGAGTATAAATAGAAGACAAGTTTCATTTATGAAGTGTGAATTGTGTGGAAGATTTCGGGAGGCATAAGAGAGATCTGTTTTCGGGGTTTTGAGGAGAGGAGAACAGGTTCGGTGGAGCAGCAGGAGCAGTATGGAAGAATTTTTGTATCTTTGATTTATGGGTTTGACTACGGCAACAGATTGATTGGCAGCAGTAGATGGATTAATTTTATATCTATGATTTCTGGGCAGCAGTAAGGAATGGTATCACTGTGGAAGAAAGTGCATCCGAGGATAGAAGAAGAAGAAGATATCATGCTAAGGTTCAGTCTGTTCTTATGAGTATAACTGAGCTTGAAGTGACTTTGATTTGACAGTGCCTTGCGAAGACAGTGAGAAAGATTGAGTTGTGACTGGACAGTGATGCTTTTGATAAGTGAGGAGATGAATTGTAACAAGTTGATGAGCAGACTCCTGGCATGTGACACATGAGATGACAGTGATTGCTTGTTTGACATTGACAATGACAACTATAGTAGATATGATGACATCAAATTGACATGACAAGTTGATGACTGGACAAGATGTGTGGCAGAAGTTATGGTTGTTTAATGACAAGTGTTTGTATGTAACTACAAGCTGGGCCTTGTACTGTCACGTCCCCTCTCGTCGAACCAACGCACAGAAGAGAACATGACTGCAGATATTGGGCTTTTTACCAAGACTCAACCCATATCATTAGATTCATACAACTAAATCAAATGTGTGTAGATGCAAATCAATTAAACATGCACAGCGGAATAAAAACATCGTCCACACACACCTTTCATATGCATTCAGCATATCAATAATAATCATCAAATTAAAACATTGCAGAAGTAAATACCCATAGAGATTACTTATCTTCATTGTGCATTTGTCCCAAGCAACTAGATATGTCGCTGCAACGTTCCACCCAACCATAGGTCTTTGCCCAACTTGTATTCTTTCAGCACTCAGAGACCACCCCCGAGCTGGGCATGATTTCTACAAGGAAAAGGGGACACTCAAGCTCATACGCAACCAAAGCAATGGATACCCATAACCCATACCCCAACATACTCTTTATACACACAACGAAACACAGTCATTGGGCATGGATAAACAATTACAGCCAAGGTATTTACAAACAGGGTCCATGGGTTTCTCCCCAAATCGTGAGCACACCAAAAACGGACTGTGGAGAGGGAAAACGTCTACAGGGAAACAAACACGATTTTCCCATGGGTATTATGGGCTTCTAAATGGCCAAGACGGCCTCCATGAAACCCCAAAACAGAATCCCTTCTTCCCAGCAGCTCTGCAACACCAAAAATGTCTTCCTCCCAGCTAGAAAGCAAGGGAAAACCATAAAAACGTGGAGGGACAACACCCAGGTAGCTCCAAAAACGTGAGAGGCAAAACTGGTTGATGGGTAATGGCTTGGGAAGCAATTCATGGCTCTTTTCTTGCCCAAGGAGAAAAACACGTTTTTCCATGAAGGGTGGCTTTCCCATACTCGAATTTGGACAGCCATCCCTCTCCATTCCCAAGGCATTAACTACCTCAACCAACTCTTGGGAGAAATGAATGATTGGGTACAAAAGTCAACATGGGTAGTTGAGGGTTTTATGGGTTCTCTCATTGACACTTGGCTTGACTTGATTGGTTCAAGGGTTTGAATGTTTCCCTCCCAATTCCTTGTAAAATCATGCTCCCATCTCTTGTTGCATTGCATAGCTAGTTGTGGGTATTTTATTAAAATGCATATTTACATGATATTCGAAATTTCATTGTGCCTGGCTAGCACGTAAATCATATGCATCAATAAATCGATGGCGGGGTCTTGGCCTTGAGCTCCTCACCATGATTTTATAACAATATTACATCCTTTACATTTTTAATGCAATAGGGTCAAGATCGGGACATTACATGTACTATTTTTCTTAGTTGGATCTAAGAAAAAGACCAAGCTGAGTCTTGGAATAGAAGTTGATGTTTCTGATTCAGTTGTAGCTAATTAACCCCCCGATTCTAGTTGATTGAAGAAATATAAAAAGATTATAAAACCTATATCTTGTGTCTCTTGTGATCTGTTAATGATATGGATTAATTGTCTGATATTTGTTGATGCATAAATGATGATTTTTGTATGAATGCTAAAGTGGATGATAAATGATAAATGTTAGGGTAAGAATAAGTTTAAGAAAATTAAAATTGGAATTAAGTACACGCTCACTGATTCACCCCCCCTCTCAGTGAGCCATCGTGTCTAACATGGAATTACTCGAGGGGAACCTTCCTCCGCTTCAAATTTCCTAAGACAACCACTTTTCCAGAAAAATCTAAAATTGAAGGAATGTTCAGTTTTCAAACTCAACATGTTTACCCTTAATACACAGCCAAGTTCTTGGGGTCTCAATGTTCTCTCCGCCCGCAATAGGCCCATATTTGTACCATCCATGACTGCTTCAAATAGACCATGTTCATCCAGCCATTCTTGAAAATTTGTAAACGTTCTAGTTTTTAAAAAAAATTGGATCTATGTCTATATTTTTAAAAATTAATATATATAGTTTTTAAAATATATATGTATATTTATATAAAACGTGTACTCCGTGTCCTAATTCCAGGGGTCATCGTGTCCGTGTCAAACACTCGTATTTTCGTGTCCCGTGTCCTCATGTCAGGTGACTTAGCTTAAGCTATTTTTTAATAGTTTAAATGGGAAATTTCAAATTGTAATAAAAGTAGGGTTTGGAGGCGGAATTTGGCGTGGGGATGCTCGTTTTCACACTTAGAGCGTCCTCTTTACCCTAGGATCCACTTTTCCTATGTTTCGAGTGATTAAATTATCACTTAAAGCATTTTTTCTCAAGAAAGAAACATAATGTCAAAACAATGCTAAAATGACACAAAATGCACAGAAGAACAAAGTGAGAAAATCGAGGAAACATGTTTAAACATTTTGGAAAAGGTGGCATTCTTGTCTCTTATGGTGGGCGATTCCATTCCTTGAATAAAGCGTTGATTTGGAAGGTAGCGACTCATTTCAAATTAGTTATGCGCCATCCTCCATAAAGATCACGCGTGGGATATGTGGCAGCAAGTTTATGGATGGTGGAGTTTACAAGGGAGAGATGCGCCCCTCTTGTGAGGTGGCAGCCATCTCATCCCTCTCCACTCGAATTACGTCTTGATTCAAGGAGTAATCAACTCCTCACTTTTAGAGATGCACCACCATCATGATCTCCTCTTGAGTGCACCCCCCTCCTTCTCCATTTGTTATTTAAACAAAGCATTGGGATCTCTTTTGCTCATGGTCAGAGGACCGAAGGGCTGCTTCTGGTTGTATTGTATCGTATCATCATTTGGAATAAAAAAGGCTTTGGAGGCAGATCTATGGAATATGATTTTCATGTGTGGATGTTGATTGTCATGCACTTATGAGGCATAATCTGTCTTGTTTTCTTTGCTTTTGGTTGGTTAGTTGTAGGCTTACAAGGGGACGTATCTCTAAGCAGGGTAAGAGATTGTTCTAGTTTGATTCATGCTCTTACTGTTTGCTTGTTTTAGATCTCTTAGCTCGCATGTATATGTTTTAGTATAAATTGCATGCTTTCTAAGTTTCTCTTTCCGGCAGCACCTCTATTTTAATCATCTATTCGAGCAAGGACTTCTAAGTTGCAGGTGATGTCACTTGGAGAAGGGGTTGAGCTAGGTTGCATCCTCCTCATCTTCAAGATCTTATCAAGGACATAGTCCCTCGATTTTCCACCAAAGGAGACTCCATGGCCCAGAAGTTCCCAAGCTTATAGCACTCTTTCTATCCCTCTCTCCTTGACTCTAAATTAAATTTTCCTTTGATTGCGGTTACTAACATGCTTGAGTATTTTGGTTTCTTTAAAAGAATATCTAAAGGCTGATTTGTTTAACCATGTAACTAGATCTAGAAGTCTAAAAGCAATATTTTCAGAGTAGATCTAGCCTTATCAAGTACTTGTGCTTATTTTGTAACTTTCGTTTTGATATTTTTTATGCTTCTAACGCTTATTTGGGCACATTTGGTGCATTTCAGGTAGCTGGTTTCACAATTTTATCGCCATAACAAGAGGAGGTGCAGCCAAAAAATGGAAGATCTAAAGCCATCCAAGGATTTCGGGAGCATATACTTCCATCTTGTACCATTTTGAAACTTGTAAGGCCTTTGGATCCAGATCTATAAGGACCAAAGGCATCCACCTTCATTTTGTAAAGAAATTAATAAAGGCAAGCAGGCTACTCAGTGCATGCCCCCATCCACCAGGGGGGATCCGCGTCTTTTGTGGTTTGGTGAATTTTGTTATTTGCTTTTGTTTTAGATTAGTTTTCATTGTGCAATCTTTAAAATTAACATTCACATGCACACAATCCGCCCCAATAGGGCTGTATAGTTAGTTTTATTTTTACTACTACAATCTTTCTTTTACAATTTAGTACATCATTAACAAATAAAATTGGCACCCTTGCTTTCCCGAAGTACTGCACCAGTCATTGGTGTGTGGAAAAGAGACTCCTAGGTTTAGAATAGTTAATCAACTCACCCAAAACACTTAATAAAATTTACCAAGGCTTGAAGTTCCAAGTATGCTCTTGACCGTTGCAACTTAGTCTAATCAGTTGGGCAATCAGAAGGGGACTTGAGTGACTAGTTTAATAGGGCAATCCAACGAAAACTTGAGCTCTAGAACTCGGGACGTTGCGTGAAACTAACTACAGATTCAGTGGGCTACTTTAAGCAAGTTATGCCTCGCCCAGTTGGACCCTTGGTTAGTTGTCACTATGCTTAGTAAGAAGACCTAAGTTGGAATTGGGCCAAACCACGAACTAACCCATTCCTTAATTCACGCATTTAATAAAATCAAATTAAAACTAACCAACAAGACTTGCAACACTTTTCACGACACAACAGCACTTCAACAATTTCATGTGACTCCATTCGGCACTGGTCTAATCTGCAACAATCAAACATTTTAAGTGAATCAATGTGTTAGATGGATTTATCTTTATCATGTTGTTGTTTTAATTCATAGTTGTTTTTCTCTAGTTCAGTATTTATTTGTATCCAAACTCCTAGATTAATTTCATTCTCTAACTTAGCTTAAAGGCCATAGTTTATTTTCATACGGACCACCCCCCTTGGCTTCGCTAGGAGTTGGCCTAGATGGAGGAGTTGAGTGTTGAGTCACAGTATCTCGACTCTTTGCTTGCCCCCAAGGATGCACCCAGTGGCTTGAAGATTTCCGCCACACTAACACCCTTTTCCCTTGAGATGCGTATTCAGAGGCAACATTTTTGGAGTCGTTGCCGAGGATAAATCTTCTATTCCCGAAATTCGACTTGTGTTTTCTCATTTTTTGTTTTCGCTTTCTTTGACGAATGTTTAGAGTAGATCTTTTATTTTCATCTAGCGACTCCACTAACTTTTTCCTTTTTTATAAATTTCTCAAAGAAAAGCAAAAAACCCTTGTATATCATATATATTGTTGAGACTTCTTGCATGTACATGAGCCCATACAAGTACAGAAAATTTTAAAATGCTCATGGTTGAACCAAGGTCATTGATTTGTTTCAATATGGATATTAAGAGAAGAGAAACTGCTACTCGGATCTCTCTTGCATGTCCACCCATTGATTACTTCAGAATTCCTGGCTTTCCTAATCAGTTTGAGGGTGAAAAGACATCTTATTCCCTTCCTATTTATTATGGTCATGATGGGGAACACTCAGCAAGATTCCATATTGTAATGTTCCTTTCACAAATGAGCGAATTTAACATACACCATGAAGATCATATGATGCATATGTTTGCTTTTTCTTTCCAAGGGGATGCCTCAAGATGGTTTTATGCAATGTTTTAAAACTCGGACTCTGACTCTGACTCGGAATCGGCCAAGGGTCAACTCGGACTCTGACTCTGACTCGGAATCGGCCGAGGGTCAACTCGGACTTGACAATGAATCGGTAATGACTCGGTCGATTTGAATTTACTGACTCAGTTCACAAAAAAACACATCAATATTTAAATTTTAAAGAAAGAAAAAATATTTTAAAGATTCTAATCCATGATTCCAAAGCATTAGAGACAAAATATGCAAATTTTGCTCATGTATATACTATATACCATATAAGGGTGAACATATCAAAATGGTATGAAGTGTACTGTGCAATACATATCTGGAAGATTGGAACAAAATGAAAATACATAATCAAAGAAGGCCTAAATGGCCTATAGAGTGGCATAATTCACTAATTTATTTTATTTGGTTTTTTCCATATTCAATATAGTTATTATTTTACCATATGCTAAATTGCTAATTCAGATATAACCAAAACCTCAGAGGCATATACAAACTTCGTTGATTAAAGTAGACAAATATCATGAGTTGAAACTACAAATTCCATACTTATCATTCCATGTTCCAACCATCCACAATTTTCTTCTAGTATCTCACAGTTACAAGAAATATCAACAAAATGGCAACAAATGGGCCTCAACACTACTTAACCCACTCACAATGGGAGAGCAACTCCAGTTTATAAATAATAGCACAGCAACAAGATCTGTAAACTGCTTATAATACAAGAATTACCATAGTCCTAAATGACCATTAGCAGAAATCGTCGACAGTTTAACAAACAAGAATAGGCATAGTCTTAACTGACATGCAGGACATATCTGAAGTTCAGAAGTTCAGGAATTAATTAAAAAAAATAAAAATTTAGTGTTTTTTACTCCACGCATCAACTCGGGCAAGTCATCCCATAACTCGGGCGAGTTGACGGGTTCGGTACCGAACCGGACGAGTTGGACATCGACTCAGCTGGCTGGTTTGGTACCGAACCGGTCACCCGAGCCAATTTACAGGCCGAGTCAGCTCGGCTCGAGGTCAACTCGGTCGATTCAAACTCGGACTTGGTCGAGTTTTAAAACACTGGTTTTATGAGGGCCTTCCTAATAAATCTATCACTTCCCTCATTGGCTTCTTTAGAATATTTTTAAGACAATGGCATCATTGTAAAGATCATATTGAATCATTCATTAGAAGCACTCTTGCTCACTTCTTTCCTTCAACAGAATTTCATATGGAAGAGCTTGAGTTATCCAATGTCAACATGATGTATGACACGCCATTTTCAGAGACTCATGTTGATCCCATTGAAGAACAACATCAGGAACTATTCATTGAAGATATTATTGAAGACCCTCCTCATGTTACCTCAACAGAAAATGCTGAAGAGTGGGAATTTTTTCAAGACTATTTCAGTGATGATGAGCACATGTGTACTCCTGATTCACCTCCAGAAGAAACCATTGCAAAAGCCCATATTGAAATTCATGGAGAAGTTTGCAATGTGTATAATGATGATGGTTTGGAAGGTTTCCTTCCTTATGACCTTTTTTATTCTGAAAAGGAGGATTATGAGCATGAAGAAGACAGATATAGCCTGGATCATGAGATGAGTGATGAAGAGTCCCTCATGACTAACATAGATGTTGATGATGATAACTGGAAATTTTTAGAGAACCCCATCTATGCCACGTTTGAAGAAGAGAATGATATGCTTAATCTTTTGTGAGCATAATTGAAAATCCCATATATGACATATCTGAGGAAGGAAGCTTGAGCCCGAAGCTCTTGATGATTTTATTGAAAATCCCATTTATGAGGTGTTTAGAAAAGGAAGCATGGACCTTAAGACCTTAGGATATCTTTGCATGGAGAAGAAGCATGAAATCTTTTTATATGAGTGGTCAGAGCCATGCATGGGTATCAGCAATGAAGACCTAAAGAAGCACTACAATGAAGATTCAAATCAGATACAGCTAATTGAAGAGTAGTCTCAACCATCGTTTCCGCATACAGAGGTTCCTTATGATTTGGAGCAACTTGGGGCTTAGGCTTTTACAAGAAGTTAATATCAAAAAAGCCCTTTAGATCAATATGATGAAGTAGTTCATCTGCCTCATCATTCAAAGTTTTTTCTCAGTCCTATCCAATCATGGATAGAAGAAGCCTGCAGGAGGACTTACCATTTGGGGAAGCACTTCAAAGATCTATTACATACCTATGATCTCCCATCCAGAATATCCATGCAAGTTTGCACTTTCTAATAAGTGTGTCCTTGCTTTGGCTAGTAACCAAAGACAAGGAAAAAATCTTTAATATTGATGAAATGCTTAGATGTTTACATTGGATTTATGATTACACTTAGCATTTTGCTTTATATCATGCTTAGAGTAGGAATATAAGCTCCTCAAAGTGCGCATTTACTTTACGCAGTTCTTTCTAGTACTTAGGAATAATAACCTTTTTTCTTTGTTAGTTTTAGTTTTTATGAATAAATGCAATTTGTGATTCATTGGCTTTTTCATAAAACTTGTGTTGCTGAAGGTTTTTCTTGTCAAGTTGAGATGTTTTTACAGGTTGTATAAACCAGAGATTCTGGTGCTCTCGCATCCTCTCCTTGCCTGAAGGCTTGATCGAGCACACGTCCCGCAGTTGGAGCCAGATGTTATCCACTAAATTGCACTTCGTGGATTCCGAGTGAATCGTCGAAGACTTGAACAATCAAATTGTTCATCATCACTGTTCTGAGATCCATCAAGCCAGATTCTGGCCTTTTTTTCAAAAATTGCATGTTCATACCCCCATGGGGAATTGTAATAAGAATGTCTAAGCATGATCTTTTTGTAACAGGCTTGGCTTACCTTAGGTTTATCTATCAAGAGGATACTCTAGAGTGTTTTTTCCTTAGGAATTATGCGTTGCGCTTCAATGACGTATAATTCCTGAGTTATTCACTCACACCTCCAAAGCTGGAATATTTTCCTTGGTGGTCAAACCTTGGAAGGTTATTAAAGCCTAAGTGCCTATGTATTTTTACATGCTAGCCATCGATAATGAGTCGTATGGACATGCACTAGGTCCCCTAGGATTTTCGGTCAGTTCAGACAAAAATCATTTTGCTCGTAAACTTAAGCTATTTTTTAATAGTTTAACTGGGAAATTTCAAATTGTAATAAAAGTAGGGTTTGGAGGTGGAATTTGGCGTGGGGATGCTCGTTTTCACACTCAGAGCATCCTCTTTACCCTAGGACCCACTTTTCCTATGCTTCGGGTGATTAAATTATCACTTAAATCATTTTTGCTCAAGGAGGCAACAAAATGTCAAAAAAAATGCTAAAAAGACACAAAATGCACAAAAGGACAAAGTGAGAAAATCGAGGAAACATGTTTAAACATTTTGGAAAAGGTGGCATTCTTGTCTCTTATGGCGGGCGATTCCATTCCTTGAATAAAGCGTTAATTTGGAGGTTGATTTGGAAGGTAGCGACTCATTTCAAATTAGTGATGCGACATCCTTCATAAAGATCACGCGTGGGATATGTGGCAGCAAGTTTATGGATGGTGGAGTTTACAAGGGAGAGATGCACCCCTCTTGTGAGGTGGCTTCCATCTCATCCCTCTCCACTTGAGTTACGTCTTGATTCAAGGAGTAATCAACTCCTCATTTTTAGAGATGCGCCCCCTCATGATCTCCTCTTGAGTGCACCCCCCCTCCTTCTCCATTTGCTATTTAAACAAAGCATTGAGATCTCTTTTGCTCATGGTCAAAGGACCGAAGGGTTGCTGCTAGTTGTATTGTATTGTATCATCATTTGGAATAAAGAAGGCTTTGGAGGCAGATCTATGGTGTAGTGCTTTTCATGTGTGGATGTTGATTGTCATGCGCTTATGACGTATAATCTGTCTTGTTTTCTTTTATTTTGGTTGGTTAGTTGTAGGCTTGCAAGGGAAGGTATCTCTCAGCAGGGTAAGAGATTGTTCTAGTTTGATTCATGTTCTTACGGTTTGCTTGTATTACATCTCTTAGCTCGCATGTATGTTTTAGTTTAAATTGCATGATTTCTAAGTTTCTCTTTCTTGCAGCACCTCTGTTTTAATCATCTATTTGTGCAAGGACTTCTAAGTTGCAGGTGATCTCACTTGGAGAAGGGGTTGAGCTAGGTTGCATCCTCCTCATCTTCAAGAGCTTATCAAGGACATAGTCCCTCGATTTTCCACCAAAGTAGACTCCATGGCCTAGAAGTTCCCAAGCTTATAGTTCCTTCACTCTAAATTAAATTTTCCTTTGGTTACAGTTACTAACATGCTTGAGTATTTTGGTTTCTTTAAAAGAATATCTAAAGGTTGATTTGTTTAAGCATGTAACTAGATCTAGAAGTTTAAAAGCAATATTTTCATAGTAGATCTAGCGTTATCAAGTACTTGTGCTTATTTTGTAAATTTCGGTAACTGGATATTTTTTATGCTTTTAACGCTTATTTGGGCATATTTAGTGCATTTCAGGTTGTTGGTTTCACAATTTTATCGCCATAACAAGAGGAGGTGCTGCCAAAAAATCGAAGATCTAAAGCCATCCAAGGCTTCCCGTAGTATATACTTCCATATGGTACCATTTTGAAACTTGTAAGGCCTTTGGATCCAAATCTATAAAGGCAAGCAGGCTACTCAGTGCCTGCCGCCATCTCCCTAGAGGAGATCCGTGTCTTTTGTGGTTTGGTGAATTTTGTTATTTGCTTTTGTTTTAGATTAGTTTTTATTGTGCAATCTTTAAAATTAACATTCACATGCACACAATCCGCCCCAATAGGGTTGTATAGTTAGTTTTATTTTTACTGCTACAATCTTGCTTTTACAATTTAGTACATCATTAACAAATAAAATTGGAGCCCTTGCTTTCCTGAAGTACTGCACCAGTCATTGGTGTGTGGAAAAGAGACTCTTTGGTTTAGAATAGTTAATCAACTCACCCAACACACTTAATAAAATTTACCAAGGCTTGAAGTTATGAGTATGCTCTTGACTGCTGCAGCTTAGTCTGATCAGTTGGTCAATCAGAAGGGGACTTGAGTGATTAGTTTAATAGGGCAATCCAACGAAAACTTGAGCTCTAGAACTTGAGAGGTCACGTGAAACTAACTACAGAGTCAGTGGGCTACTTTAAGCAAGTTATGCCTCGCCCAATTGGACCCTCGGTTTAGTTGTCACTATGCTCAGTTCGAAGGCCTAAGTTGGAATTGGGCCAAACCACGAACTAACCCATTCCTTAATTCACGCATCTAATAAAATCAAATTAAAACTAACCAACAAGACTTGCAACACTTTCCACGAAACAACAACACTTCAATGATTTCATGTGACTCCATTCAGCATTGGTCTAATCTGCAACAATCAAACATTTTAAGTGAATCAATGTGTTAGATGGATTTATCTTTATCATGTTGTTGTTTTAATTCATAGTTGCTTTTAGTTGGTTCAGTATTTATTTGTATTCAAACTCCTAGATTAATTTTATTCTCTAACTTAGCTTAAAGGCCATAGTTTATTTTCATAGGAACCACCCCCCTTGGCTTCGCTAGGAGTTGGCCTAGACGGAGGAGTTGAGTGTTGAATCACAGTATCTCGACTCTTTGCTTGCCCCCAAGGACGCACCGGGTGGCTTGAAGATTTCTGCCACGCTATCCCCCTTTTCCCCCGAGGTGCGTATCCAACGGCAATAGTCCCAGACCAAGAACCCCAATAGACTGCTATGGGCCCTAGATACCTCTTAGGGACTTACACTGATTAACTGACCCAGAACCTTAGTTAACTGACTAGGGTGCCATCCTCCCAGAGAATGGCTCTCGCAGCTGCATTATCTTTATAGTTATAGAACTTTAATATTTATTAAGAGAAAAATATGAAACTTTATTTATATCAAGATCATCCACATCTGTTAGTTTAATTTCAAATTTCAATTTTTCTTCAAATTAAAGGATCATAGATTTATCATGGACCAGGCTTGTAATAGCAACCTACCATGGTCAGAGCGTATGTCAGGAAAACATGTACTTGTAACCCAAACTATGACAAAAGTATGTCAACAAGGCATATGGAAAGTACGCAAACAAATGTGGAAGCATACAAAAAGAAAAAGATGCAAATCTTAAATAAAGGAAATCAACAAGTAGAACGAAAACCTAAGGTTATAGATTAATATATGATCATAAAAATCTACACAAAATTCCCGTTCTTAGGGAACAAATGAACAAATGTTGCCATGGCCCTTGCAGTCAATGTTTTAACCCCAAGTAGACATATACTTATTAATATGGACCCAACCAAAATAGAGACAGGATAGATTTCTTCTTTATATTGGGAACATGTTGTGCTCATGCAACCTACATAGAGTTACAACCCCAACTCTCCAAATATAAATCATCCCCACAAAGAGCATTCATTCTTAACTTGCTCAAAGTAAACCCTCTAAATTACTTTAAGGCAAATCGCAATTCCATTTAGCACAATTGTGTTGTATGAAATTTTAGTGGCTGGTATTTGCCATTTAGCTATTTTGCCGTGTTTACCTATAAAGGTTTACCATTTAAAATAACAATTTTCCCTCAATTTTGATGAAATAAATAATATCTTTAAAGAAAATTGCTCATTTTGTTTCATTAAGTATATCAAACATAAATATTGGCCATTTTGATCAATTTTTGCAATAGTTAAACATTCTAAGAATAACAAAGTTTGCCAAGATTTCGACATTGAATTATAAAGGCATTAGAGGGGAATAAGAGTATTTAGCAGCCACTATTTTACTGCCCACGAGGTCATTATCCACAACTTTGTCATAACACTAAAGATATAAAAAATGCAAGCATCCGTCTACAGTTGTCATAAAACGTAACGAGGATAATGTGGAAAAACAAAGATGATTAAAGCTTATTTGAAAGACCTGAACCCTTGGCAGCCCTAAGTCCTGATGAGAATAAATCTCGATTCCTATAAAAGATAATCCTAGCAAAGATCAATGACTCGCTAAAAACAAGACTTGGATGAAAGAGAAAACATACTATTATAAATGAAACTCCCAAGGATTTATTAACTCCCAAGTCACCTTATTTATTACTAACTCAAAAGCACTATGATATATATTATTAGATACATACATGCTATCATTTTGTTAATTTGGGTATTTAGTGCATAGGGGATTATCTATGTAACTCCAATTGACCCACTTGCTATCCACTTATTTTTTTCAAATGCTATGTATTTTATTATGTGTTAGTATATTAATGAAACCATATTTCAAAAAGAAAACATTTTTGTTATAACAACCGAATAGTTCATCATATTTCTCATGAATATCCTTCCATATAGACCTTTATTATTAAGCTACATCTTGAACAAATTGTGATGTGGAATTGCTCTACGAATTTATAGAAGAGCATACTTGTTAGAGGTCGGGATGCGTTGAGATTATTCACTACCCTACCCTCCAATGTAACAAGAAGCAAAGAACCCTTGGTAAGGAATCCTCTGTTGAAAAGTCTTCAATCTACATACTTGTTAGAGGTCGGGATGCGTTGAGATTTCTTCACTACCCTACCCTCCAATGTAACAAGAAGCAAAGAACCCTTGGTAAGAAATCCTCTCTTGGAAAGTCTTCAACCTACATAGCTTGAGAGGAGGCCCATTTGACTTCTTGGCGAAAGGAAGGTCTAGATTAATTGACTTGCAAGATCGCATCTACCTCACAAGCCATATGTTGTGAAATCACCCTACAAATTTCTAGAGAAGCATTCCTATCATAGGTAGGGATGCATCGAAGTTTATTCACTACCCCACAGTCTAACAAGAACTAATCTCCCCGAGTATGAATCCGATCTTGGAAAGTCTTCTAACTACAGAATGTAAGACGACGCCCAGAGAAGCATTCCTATCATAGGTAGGGATGCATCGAAGTTTATTCACTACCCCACAGTCTAACAAGAACTAATCTCCCCGAGTATGGATCCGATCTTGGAAAGTTTTCTAACTACAGAATGTAAGACGACGCCCAGAAGACCTCTTGTTGGAGGGAACTCTAAATTGATTGAGATGTAAGATCTCATTTTCTTTCAAGGGAACTCCAACTCCCACTTCATCTTCATCTTTGAGTTATTATTTTAATCCTCTCTTGGAAAGTCTTCAACCTACATACCTTGAGAGGAGGCCCACTTGACTACTTGTCGAAAGGACGATAGATGAATTGACTTGCAAGATCTCATCTTACCTCAAAAGCCATATGTTGTGAAATCAACCTAAATATTTCTAGGAAAAGCATTCCTATCATAGGTAGGGATGGTTCGAAATTTATTCACTACCCTCCAATTTAACAATGAACTAATCTCCCCGAGAACAGAATCCGCACTTGGAAAGGCTTTTAACTGCACAGCTCAGGAGGATGCCCACCTGATCTCAAATTTAACAATGAACTAATCTCCCCGAGAGCAAAATCCGAAAATGGAAAGGCTTTTAACTGCACAGCTCAGGAGGAGGCCCACGTGATCTCATGTTGAACAAAAGGTATAATTAATTGAGTTGTAAGATCCCATTTGCTGCAAGGCATTCAACTTTCGATTCAGCTTTGAGCTACTAATTTAGCTTTGTAGTTAGAGCTTTTCTTGTTCTTGTTGTTCGAAAATTTGATGTCAGTGTTGTCATTGATGTCAACATATGACGAGGTCCAGAAGCCATGCACTTAACTGAAGATAAGAAGACAGAGGACATTACAAACCCATGTAAAATCCTCTTGGATGGATAGTCCTTGTCATGCCTGTTCTAGTGATATGTGGAACGCCTCGTGGTTCCTCACGGTTGAGGAGATATGTCCTCGTAAAAATGGAGTTCTAATATTAAAAAGGGGGTTTTATATTAAAAATGAAGTTAAGTGAATTAAAAATAAAGTTAAGTGAAGTTAAGTAAACTTTAGTGAATTAAAAATAAAGTTACATGACGTTAAGTAAAGTTAAGTGGATTAAAAATAAAGTTAGGTGAAAGTGAATTAAAAAGAAGTTACGTGAACGTAAAATAAAAATGAGTTAATTAATTAAAAAGGTTTTACGTGAAAAAAGTAAATAAGTCAAATATCATGGTTTTGGAAGCCCATGATATTTACTCATGGTATTTGCAAATGTGAAATAAAAAGGAGTTAATTAATTAAAAAACTAAATATTATATGGTTGCCGAAATAAAGAGTTATGAATGCCGAAATGAAGAGTTATATGGTTATGGAAAAACGTTAATAAAGAGGTGTGACTTATGTGAAAAGTCATAATATTTCACATTCAAAATACCGAAATGAAGAGTGAAATGAAGAGTTATGTGATTATTGAAAAATGTTAATAAAGAGGTGTGACTTATGTGAAAAGTCATAATATTTCACATTCAAAAGTTTTGAAACATATATAAACTTGAACATAGATTTAAAGAAGTGTGTCTCAGTAGATCAAATATAAATGAATTGAATGAGAATTCATTCTTTATCAGGTTGGTGCTTGTTTACAAGCTGGGTCTTGTTATGAGGGTTGGATTCCTTATGTCTCAATTGGATCTGAGAACTACAAGCTGGGCTTTGTATCTGGGAGTTGGATCTCTCTTATTTTAGTTGATGTTGAATATTTTTTGATGATTGGTATCATGTGTGTCTCAGTGGATCAAATATAAATGGATTGAATGAGAATTTATTCTTTATCAGGTTCGTGCCTGTTTACAAGCTGGGTCTTGTTATGAGGGTTGGATTCCTCATGTTTCAATTGGATCTGAGAACTACAAGTTGGGTCCTGTATCTGAGAGTTTGATCTCTCTTATTCAGTTGATGTTGAATATTTTTGATGATTGGTATCATATGTACTTATTTAAGTTTAATAAATACAAGATATTTATTCTTCTTTATACAGTTTGTGTTTTTATAACTATCATATATATTTATGAATAAGTAATTGAATTACATATGTTGTTCACTTAATTTAAGTAATTGGAGAAAGTGTGAAAATTGTCCAAAAGTCCAAGACACTGATTCACCCCCTTCTCAATATCAGTGTGTGTTTCAACACTTGTTACCATAATTATACAAGTTAGCACTTTGTATTACACCAATTGTGTTCTTTTTTACATTGGCCTACTTTTGTGGTCATTCATTTGCATATTAACAAAATTATCTAACTCTTTGAAAAACAATCAGCCACAAATACTAAATCCTCTTGATTATCACTCGGTCAAATGGTTTGAATGAAATTCCCCCTCCAAAAGAGCCTTTAATCCCATATATCTTTGATGTTGTCTGTATCCATACCTAATAAGATTCTTCCAACGGGCATCTCTATTTATAGCCCTTACAATGCAGTTTGTTTCTAAGGAAATTCCCAAATAGCATATATCAATCACTCCCAACCACCCGTTTTTTTGGGAAAAGGTAAAAACTATTACAACAGAGCGTGGAAGTAATCACGCAATCACCATTGAGCTCAAAATTATGCATGTGTATCAAGTACACTTGGTCCATTACAGAGAGTTTTTGGAGGAGTTCCACTTGAATACTTCTACATTACCCACCTAGCCTTTATGATCATTGCATCCTCAGTAGATCTTGTAGAGTTCATTCCAACATTCCATCCCTTTTTGTGTGAATAATAGTCAAAGTCCACCCTTCAATCAGCTTTGGCCTCGAATTTTGGACCAGTCCTATAAAGTCACTTCTTTTTTAATGGTTTGTCTTCCTATCGCTATCATGGGCATCAAAATGTCGTTGTCAACGGCTTTACACAAGCTATGCAAATTTGAACAAACCCTGGCATTTCTTATCACAAGTCATGTGTTTTTCCTATTTAAAGGCCTTGCTTTTGGGTATCTTTTACGTCTTTTAAAGGATGAACTTCTTTCCTAAGCACTCTCACACCCCTCAGTTCTTCTTACTCTTACTCTTGGCACACAATTCCTCCTTTATGAATTTAGAGGTCATTTGATTCTGGACTCACAAAAGGACGTGTCCACTGCAATTGTGACTTGATTGCGCTCCATGAGGGTTTGCCTTGACTAAGCATTCCTAGTTGCTTACACATTTGCTCACCACCAACCAAAGTGATCTTAATACCTTGCGATAAAGTGGCACTTCTACAAATTTATTGCTATAGTCCTCTTACCTAGTATGAAAAAGAACCTATAAGACGACCCGATGACAATGAAGACGATATAGAGATTGAAGCTTAAGAACAACGGAATCCACCCCAAATGAAAAGGTGTGAAACCCCATTCACAAAAGAGATCCCTTCATCCATTTCCATTCATGGACAAGCAAATGAAATTCACGTGTCAATTCAACTAGTATTCGCCTACACCTCTTCTATTTCTATACCTCTAATTAATAATAACTTACCTCCACAAACTCCCCTTCCTCTGGTGACTCCTATTACACCTCAACACAACAATATAATGACCATGCCCATTCCCAATTCATAACCCTCATTCAGTCAAACTATTCCTCGTTCCCAAGCTAGTCTCGCTACTTTAGGGTCACAACCACATACATAGTGCATCCTCATCTTCATCAATCTATATCTCAAAAAAGTATTGAATATAGTATGTAAAAGTTACCGGGTTTAAGATTGTTATCTTTTTTACTTAAAATTTATATCCATTAATGATATGTTGAGTTCTTAATGAATATATTGTTGTATAAATCTTAATGTTGATATTATAGCTGCGTGAAGTATCCTCACACCAATATCAGCCCCAGAATAATAATAAACAAGAAGATCACTATGCATCTACAAGTCGGCCCCACAGTGATATTAGCAAGTCGGCCCACAGGAGAAAAAGACAGCCAATAAACAAGTAACAAGGGATGACGTCTCCCTCATTTGACCATAAAAAGATTCGATTATGTCTGCTCCAAAAGTGCGCAGGAGAGAGAAAGACAGGCTGGAAGAAGACTATTATGTTAGGTTTGTTATCTTTGGATTATTCTTATATCTGATGTACTTGTATCTTGAATTACATCTCTGAATAAGAAAAGGTTGACTGGGTTTTTCCCGAGGTTGAGTTTCTCCAGGATAAAATCTTTGTCTCTTTGTTTCTGTGCATAGTTATTCTTTCAGTGATCCTTATTTCTTTCCGCTGCAAATAATATACTCCTATATTATGAAACTCTAACATGGTATCAGAGCAGTGCTGGATAGATACCATTGCCGGAGACTAAGGCATCCAAGTTTGGACCCTTCTCTCCATAGATTGCCATGAAAAGGATCTGAAAACCCTAACCCATCATATCTACCAGCATATCAGGGCCGGATAGCAATCTGAGACATTTTTTTAAGGTCTATCCAAAAGAAAAGGTGAATTTCCAGGGGTCTGAGGCAGGGCTGCCGAACTGAATTAAGGGTAGATCTGAGGCGGCCCACTTCCAGCATCCCTCTAACTGTGTCAAGACTGAGGGCAGCCGAATATTTTAGCAATGTGTAAGTTGGCCATAACGAGATAATAGGTTTAAATTTTTAAGCAACTTGGATTTTGAAGGTTTTCTAGCTAGGTGTGATTGAGGCTCTCATTGAAAGTTGAAGAATAATGACAATGGATGATGCTCTGAATAAGAAAGGTTGGCTGGGTTTTTCCCAAGGATGGGTTTTCCCAGGATAAAATCTTTGTGTCTCTTTGTTTCTATGCATAATTATTCTTTCGATGATTCTTATTTCTTTCCACTGCAAATAATATAATCCTATATTATCAAAACTCTTAACACTTGAACCCTAAAAAATTCAGTTTATTCTAGATATCATCCTCAAAATAAATACTCCATAGATTTTCCCAAAAATTTATCCTTGAAAAAAAATATAATATATAATATTATATAATGAAAATGATATTAAGTAAATATACCATATATAAAACATTATAAGTAAATAAAGTTATAAACCAAGAGACACAACCTTTCACCTTAGTACCTAATAAATATTTATAAAGTATACCATCACAAATCTGATTGTTATCTATCATCAATTAAATATCCAATACATTATTTTAAATCTTATGATATGTTTTATTGTATCCTATTTATTTTAGATATTCAATATAAGAACTAATTTAATATAAGAAACATTCGTTCATTACAGTAGTATAAGAGTTCCTTCTACAACACTTCCATTATTGTTGGAAGAGAACCATTTCATAGCAGATGGTGAACGGATTTCGTAATTTGGCCAAATACTTTTCAAAGCTTTTCTAAACCCAACCTTTGGCCATTTCGTTCTGTTCCGTAACAAAAAGTCCGTTTTGTTCCGTAACAAAACCTATATAAATAAAAAAAAATAGAGAATAACGTGACAACGTCCAATCTATTTTTTAACAAATCCTTCAATCAACAAATCTTTCAACCAAAAGGAGAATAACATGGCAGTTTCTAAAATATATGAACCCCCAAAAAAGCAGTGAGAAGAAGAAACTTTGATCTGCATAATCTTGTTGCTGCAGGGAACCGTTTCCTATTTTGGCTACCGCTTTTGTCAGTTATACGACTTGCAGGGAAAACGGATCTAAGGTTGTGATAAGTCAGAGAGAAAAACGATTGGAAGGTAAACAAAGGCGCGATTCCGAGACAGCGACACGATGGTCAAAGTATTGCCGTGAATCAGTTGGACAACCTCTAACGTCCGTCACGCTTTTCCGGATTTATCGTCGCATATATAATTTGGATTTTTTTATTATCAATCATTGCTAATGGCTGATCATGGTTATCGTACTACATTTTTTTAAATACAAATTTTTATTATTAAAAATATATTTTTAAATGTATAAATAGATTTAGCATTCTTAAATATTTATATTATAAATAGATTATGTAATTGCAGTAATTTATATTTCTAATTCTAAAAATTCTTAAATAAAAATAATTAAAAACATATGACACAAAAATCTAATTTATAATATGTTTAAACTAATACATTAATACATACAATAATATACAAATTAAAAACAATAAATTATATAATCTCAATAATTTATATCTACAATTTCAATAATTCTTCTAAATTTTTGAAAAATAACTAGAAAAATGCCACTCAAAAATCCAATTATTTATTTAAGCTACTACATTAATACATACAATACTATACAAACTAAAAAGAATCATCATATAACTTATACAAACTAAAAAGAACCATCATAAAACTTCATTGAATGTCACTCCTTTTAACCCATATTCTCGGATTTCTACTTGATTGGTATATCCAATTTCATTTATAAGGAGTCACCAATTCCGCAGGTAATAAAGAGTAGCGTACCATTACTTAAAATAGGAAACTCATTGAAGGCTTTTTAAGTCTTAAAAAGAATTAGACGAAGATACTCATTGAAAGGCTTTTTAAGTCTTAAAAAGAATTAGACGAAGAATGTATATTCTAGTTGTTCCCTTGTCCACTTAGCATCACCGAAGATAGCAAAAAGTCTTATTGTAAGCATAGCATATTCATATCATAACGAATGTGCACAATCGAAAGAAGAGAGAATGAAACTGAGATTGATTTAACTCAAGGAAACCTTTACATATATCAATTTATGATATAAAACTAAGCATTTTAGGGAAGTTAATGAAAGAATTGACTAGGGAAGTTAATGAATTAAAAAATGAAATAGCAAGATATTAATAATATTATGAAGAATATCAACATCAAAATCAATCTCAAAAAAAAATATAAAATTAAGGAACATTTTTGTTTAAAAAATCATAATCAAAACTTGTTTACACAAGCTAAGATGTTAAAGAATGAGAAGAAATCACAACAAGAAAAGCTAGAGCAACTTACTAGCAAGGAAGCATTGGTCGATAGAGAAACAATAATCAATCCAATTGAATTAGAAAAGTTGTTAGATGTAGAAATCCAAACCGTGAAGAAAGGGGCCAATATAGATCAAGTAGACATCAAGAATCAGAAGATGCTTATATTGAAATGTTATCAACCAATAAATCACCAAAATCAAAAGACAAATGTTCCAAAAACAAGACATGAGATACAGGGATGCCTTATCGTCATCCTAATTATAATAGTTATTGTATAATTCAAAGCAATGACCAAGGATGAAATCAATATGAAAAACTAAGTGGCAATCCTTGTATATCAAAAGAACGCTCGGTTGTGAAATCTTATCATCCCCCAAATCAAAGAAGTTATCGCCACAAAAATTCATGGAGAATCGAATTAGTGTAGTCTAACCCTTTCACAATATAACAATTATGCTTAACACTTTGTACTCGTATCACCTCATATATTTAACCAACACAAATCCAAAAATAGAAAATCATGAACAACACAACTCCAACACTAGAAAATCATGAAAAAGCATTGTAACCAACACAACTCCGACAATAGAAAATCATGAAAATGCCTTATAGGCCAAAACTAAAACGTAGCTTTTCCATAAAATGGTTTAAAGACAAAGTATACTTAAAGGAGATGCAATATAATGAATAGCTTTTCCATTTTATTTTTTTTCATTCGGAAAATATCATACCATTTAGATTAAACAGTGTTGTGACTATTACAATAGCTTTTCCATAAAATGCTTTAAAGACAAAGTATACTTTTCCATTTTAATTTTTTTCATTCGAAAAATATCATACCATTTAGATTAAACAGTGTTGTGACTATTACAATAGCTTTTCCATAAAATGCTTTAAAGACAAAGTATACTTAAAGGGAGATGCAATATAATGAATATAATATGTATAGCATTACATAATAATGATTATGATAATAATTAAATAAATAAAAGTACACAAGCTTTTACCTTTATGATTACCTTTATGATTAATCAATGTATGTTTATAAACTAAACAATTACATGGTTTTCTATAATATATTATCATTAATCATCTAATTAATTAATTAGCACAGCCACTTAACTTGTGGTTGGTGAACATTGATAAGTCACAAGTTAAATGCTATAAATAAGTAATAAGTTATATGTTACTTGTTCTCCATGCGTAGTTGTAATCGCCCGTTGTCCATGCATCAACTACATGTTATCACTCACCTTCTTCTAGTTAAATGGGTTATCAATGCTTCAACTACCAGTTATTTTTTATATTATTTTTTCTTTTATAACTGTTTATTTCAAATTTGGAACGACTGCCATTAGATCAATCTAGACAAAACAAGGTCTCATCCTAGTGCAATCTAGGAAAAACATAGATGCTAATCCACCCCAAATTCTAAGATATAAACACCTATCAATGTAATCAATTTTATATAAATATATATTACATAATATGTATAACCTTACATAATAATAATTGTGATCATAATTAAAAAAAATAATAGTATACAAGCTTTCACCTTCATGAAATCAATGCTTATAAAGTAATCATCACATATTTCTCGATAATATATCTATCATCAATTAATTAATTTTATATATATATATATATATATAATTTAATCTATATAAATGGTTTTATGTCTATCCTACTTATTTAAATATTCAATGTGTATAAATTGTTGTATATCTTCAACGTGTATAAATTGTTTTATGTCTATCCTACTTATTTAGATATTCAATGTATGAACCATTTACTCCAGGTTACTTGTAGGCCCAAACACCTCTTCTACACGTATGCCCTCATCTTTCGCCTGTCTACCTCAATTATAGAGAAGTTTATCAATCCCTTTCCATTCCCAATTTATGTCTATCCTACTTATTTAGATATTCAATGTATGAACCATTTACTCCAGGTTACTTGTAGGCCCAAACACCTCTTCTGCACTTATGCCCTCATCTTTCGCCTGTCTACCTCAATTATAGAGAAGTTTATCAATCCCTTTCCATTCCCACTTAAAGAAGCATGCTCTCAACCTCCAATGCCCTCTCAAGGACCGGTTTCTCCAATTGTCCATGCCATAGTTTCTAGCATGCTCTCAACCTTCCAAACCCTCTCAAGGACCGATTTCTCAAATTGTCCCCTTCATCCATACCATAGTCTCTCAACCACCTGGGTCTTAGCCCTCATTCTTTCTTGTCTCTCCCTCAATTAGAGGGAAGTTTCTCGACCCCTTTCCATTCCCACCTAAAGGGCCATAGTCTCAACCTCCCATGCCCTCTCAAAGAGCGGTATCTCAAATTGTCCCCTTTATCCATACCATAGTTTCTCAACCACCCAAGCCTTGGCCCACATCCTTTCATATGTGTCCCTTTAGATGGAAGTTTCTCACCCCTTCCCATTCCCAATTAAAGGGGTGTGCTCTCAACCTCCCATGCCCTCTCAAGGACCAGTTTCTCAAATTGTCCCCTTAGTCTATACCATAGGCATAGTATAGTTATCTCAACAGCCTAGGCCTTGGCCTCCTCATCCATGCCTTATACATCATCCCAATCACAACCCCGTGCTAGAATTATGCCCAGCCAAATGTCTACATCCCAAATCCATAATTTATCTCTTGAACCTCCACCTCATGTACTTTACATATATTTCCATTAGTGATAACCATTTTCATATCGTTTCACCTTTCCATATAACCCATACAAATTTCCACAGCCAAACCCCAACCCTTTGATTCAAAGAGTATGTAAACATAAGTGCATTAATTAGCTATTTTCTTTTTGGCACACCAATGATACATTTTTCACATTCTAACAGAGCACCGACGCTAATGTTGCAATACAATGCACCAAATATATTAGTTATATTTATTATTACATTAATAATTAATTGATTTACAATCCTAACATTTTCGTTTCTTTTCAGGTCAATCGTCCTAGCTTGACAATTACTTAATGTTGTGAACATGAAAGTCATGAGGGAACAAACATAATTATCAAACCCCATCACATATGATAAACGTTCTCTCTTGATGATGGACGTATCCTCATAATCTATGAGGAGTCTACATTGTTGGCAATATGGCAGTTAGACAGGTTGGCATTGATGGCAGAACTGTGTGTAAATAGATAAACATTAATATCAAGGATGCCATTATTGTTATTGATGTCAACACTATAGAGGGAGTTCATTAATGCCAACATTGCAGGAGGAGTATGTTTGACTAATGGTGAAGATGAAAGGAAATAGTTTTTACATTATCGGAATTCATAGAATATCTATTACTATCTTAACCAATGTTGAAAAGGTCATATAAAGAAAAAGATTCCGAAGCATTACAAGAAAAGAATGAAGTCCTATTTAAAAAGAAAAAATCCAAATAAAATTAAAAAGGAAGGTTAAAAAGATTAAAAGAAAAATTACGTGAAAGTGAGGTTGAAATAAAAAGGAAGTTCGGTAAAAGTGGATGAAAAAGTGAAAGAGGTATTTTCCCATGGTATTTAGAAGCCCATGGTATTTACTCATTATATGTGCAAATAGAAAATAAAAAAGATTTAATTAATATGGTTGTTGAAATATTAATTATATTGAAAATGCCGAAATGAAGAGTTACGTAGTTTTTGAAAAGTAATAAAGAGACATGTGACCTATGTGAAAAGTCGTAATATTTCATATTCAAAAGGTTTGATTAGTTAATTAAGAAGATTTGAAGAGGTATAAGTTTGAAAATGTTAGTTAATTAATTATTAATTAATTAATTAAACCTAATTTTAGATTAATTAATTAAAGAAGATTTGAAGAGGTATAAGTTTGAAAAGGCATGAAAATGAAAGGCCATGAGGTTCATTTGAAAAGATACAATGATCCATAAAAATGAAGAATATATATAGCAAAAGATGGAAGTGAATTAATGTGTCTCTAGTCTTGAATAATGAAGATCTAAGAAAGGCAGCCCAGTAGTATAATTCGAAGCAGAAGCATAAGAAGATTGGAGTATGAAGATCCAGAATTAAAGAGTGTTCTGTATGGCTGAGATCTGAAGCAGCATTGAATACTAGAAAGAGAGACTAGGCTGAGTGCACATTCAAGGAGAAGAAGAGTTAAATAGAAGACCTATGTAGCAGCAAAGTAAAGAGGGCAGTGAAGACCTATGTAGCAATAAGAAAGAGACCAAGTTGAAGAAGGTCTAAGAAGTTTTATAATAATCAAGCAACGGTGGTAGGGTGGTGCTAGGGCAGGCTACATGCCTACAAGGGGGTCTTAGCCTCCTTCCAGTAGTGGCTAGAATGTATCCTTGTCTGTAGGTGCAGGCAGAAACCAGGATGTGGGTGCATCCTTCAATGGTGGCTGAGAAACATGGGGATCGGTGTCTCCAGCAAGTTGTGGCTTGCAAAAACTTATTGTAAATATAATTTTTGCAGTATAAAAAGTGTTGGTGGTTTACCCAATTGGGGTTCCACGATAAAATCTGTCTTTTGTGTATCTTGTTGATTCCATGTTTTTTATTAAAGTTTAAATCAGTGGTTTAAATGGTAAAAAGTTATCAATACCGATTCACCCCTCCCCCCCTCTCAATATTGACCAACTTCTAACATACATCCTTGAAGGTAAAGAACAGTTTAATGAGACAATTGGTCTGGCATTGAGATTAAGGTCCACAAACCTTTAGAGTTGGGTTGGAGAGGTAGTATGCCCTAATAGAGGAACATATATTCTTTATTATCGACTTGTCATGAAGGTTGTGTGCTTATCCTAATATAATTGATGTTCCTCATTTAAATCTCATGGATTCTCAAATAACATACACCTTTAAGCATATCAATCCTACAAACATTGGGGTATGCTACTTCCAAGTGAAGGCAAGTCAACTAAGCATTAGTTTATTTTCACATCAATAGGTACAAGTTATTAGTCTTATCCTCGACACCATTTCAACTATCCTCGATGATGACTATGGAGAGGAATACCCATCAACTTAGGGGTTTCTAAGGTTTTTGGAATGATATTAGTTGAGTTGTGCACCTTGATACGTATGATGGATGGAGAGATGAAATGCTTTGTTGGAGAGATGAGATGCTTTCTTCAGGAGCACTACACATGTGCACACTTCTCTAGAGTGCCTCCCCTTTTTGTGGCTTTGGTTGCTAGGTTTGGTAAACCCGCATGCATTGGCTCATTTATCTAGAGTGCTCTAGCTTCAATTATTATTTTGGGCATGCTTTGAGGGTTTTTAGGAGTTTTAGTGGATCTTGCACATGGTTTTACCTTGTGGCACATGGCTTGGACTATTGTATTCTTACTCTGGAGAGCATCCCACCTTGGATGCACATTTATTTACGTCGCAACAACTTATTACCATATTTGGTCGTGGTATGAGTCATTTTGGTACCAAGTATGGTAATCTTAGTGAAAAAGGGGGGCCTTGTTCAAGTTGAACCAGTATAGTCTCGAAAAGGGCTAAGCATTTCTCGAGTGGTGAAGGGAAACTTCATGGAGTCTTTTTCATTCTATCTCTCCTTGCCCTCCTCAACTCGGGGAAGTGATAACCTTAGATTTTTCCATATTTCACTATCCCTTTATTAAAGGTCTCGATCGTAACTTCTTTCGGGAACTAACTAGGGAAAGAATACCCGTCAAGTTATGAATTGGGCGCAGGGACGAGTATTATTATGCACTTGAATGCAGTTCCAGGGTTGAAGTTCAGTCAAGGCATTTTACATGTCTACTCATAAAATAATGGCTTGGGCGTTACCCTTTACTAAGTAGTCGCTGGCCAACGCCCACCCAATCAGGACTTTACTGGCTGGGTAAGAGGCTTACCTGCAAGAATGTAGGTGCAAGATCGAGCCTTGGCCTTACTTGCGTAAACCTTCTCGTAAGTGGCCTTCAAACATCAACTATATCAAGAACCCTTTGGCTCCACATGTTCAAATAGCAACTTTACTATGGTCTTTGCCTTAGTTACATAAGTTTAGCAAAGCCCTTAGCCAAGACCTCGTTGCCCAGGTTAATGCTTTTGCAAGTCAGATGCTCAAAATGAATGCATTACAATGATGTCCTCTTGAAGCTTTTCCCTTGTTCTTTAACCAATGAAGACTTCCAATGGTTTCTCATTGTCTCCCACAAAGATCCATCAATTACTTTCAATAATCCATAGACTCAACTATTTTGATGTAGCTCGCCCATATAACATTGACTCAAGACTTCTTCTCACCATGAAACAAGGACTTTTGAGGAGGAAGCTCTATTTTAATATGCTTATAGGTGGTGTAAAGTAATTCATCCATGTAAAACACTTCATCACCCTTGGTAAACCATTGACCTTTTCATTAATTCGTTCAAGCCTCAAACTTGTCTGAGGTTGTTATTTCAACGCCCAATGGCTAATTGGTTATTTCTCTAGTTTATTTGTGTTTAAGAACCCTCAAATTTCCATGCTTCCTACCTATTTATAAAGCCTTAATGCCTTGGAAAAGTCCATTAAAGTCTTCAAAATGGCTAAGGCAAAAGCTACGTGGAGGCATGGACAAAAGGAGGGGAGCTTGATGCTCCACGCTACGCACAAACACTAGGCTAAGCCAAAAGTGTATGGGGAGCATTTGGGTGCACACAAAAGTGTCAACGAAATCAGAAGGGAGCTTGATGCTCTGCGCTTTGCACAACCTTTGGCATGTGGAAGGGATGTATGCAACAAAAAGCATGTAAATCTAGGGCAATTAGAACATGTAGAAAACCTTGTCATTAGCGTCCCTTTTATCTTCCTTTTTTGCTTCCATTTACTTTTTTAGTGATTTGTTTTAGTTTTTATGAAAATTCAACGCTATTTCACGGGATGGCGCTAAAGTCAAATAACTAAAAAATTCAAAGTGATCTAGTCTCACATCCATATCAAACGACTACCATTCTTGTGAACCGAAACATTAGTCTAAATGGTGATGAGATAGTGAAAACTTCAATTGTCAAGTAGGCACATGAGACTTGTAAGAACAAGTCAAACAAATAGGATATTTAAGACAAGAAATCAAGTAGCAAAACTCTTCCTCCTTACTTGTAGCATTCACCAAGTAGTTAGTCATAATCATGAAGGTTGTCTTACCCGACAATGAATTGGGGAACATGAGGAAGGCCAACAAAAAGATTCACTTGTTGAACCACCCAATGAAAAACTTCAAATCTTCATCGATCCCCTACATGTTCATGACAAATCTAAAGTCTCAAAAAATTGCACTTCTTCATCCAATGATACACCTAAAACAAAAAAACTAAGGTCTTTGATATGATTGATTGGTTTACAAACTCTACATCGTGTCCATGTTTTGACATGTGCTTAAGCTCACAAACAAGTAAACCAACAATAATGGACAGTTGACCGCCTCTTGCACAGGAGGCCTCATATCCTTTTTTATGGCCTGATTCACCCTACTGTGCATCAATGTTACAAATATCGACGCGGCGAAAAAATCGGCAAGGTCCAGGAAACATCATTTCGGGATATCTCAGCAGCACATTGGCAAAACTCGGCAATAAATCGGCAAACTTAAAAAATACAAAAATACAAACTTTTCCGGCCACTAACACGCCCTGTCAAAAAATCGGGAAAAATCGAGATAAATCGGCAAAAAATCGGCCAAAACTTGGCCTGTCAAACAATCGGGATAAATCGACCAAAAATTGGCCCGATGTTTTGGTCGATTTTTCCTTAAAAAATCGGTGCCTTTAAAAAATCGCGATTCGCCGATATTTGTAACATTGTTGTGCATGACTCATCTACCATCAAGAACCTTCCCCTAACATCGAAGGATCCCCCTCGACATAGTTTCATTATTGAATGATGGATCAACATTCTTGATTCTATATAGTAACTTCTCGGGAAAACCCTTTCTTGGCATCGTATTTCAATCTGACGTGCATGCTTCTTTGTTTTACATGCTTTTGCTTTTTGCTTTTAACATAGATATGCCCTCAAGCATCAAAACATTCAAATTCTACAAGTACAATTAATGTAGAGATTAATGAGGCCTACCTCAACCACCTTTATTATATATCAGCGCTACACTCTCAACTCCCCAAGTAGCCTCTAGCCCCAATAGCATGGGTAAAAATGGCAAGTAAAAAGTGATTGATTATTTATTGTATTTACCTTTCAATTTCAAACTAGTTTTTACTGCTTGTTTGTATGCACATCTACAAATCTTTCTTTCTTGCTCATGTGATGATGTTCTCTTGTGACTTAATAGTAAATCCACTAGCACCATCAAGTTGACCAAATTCTACCTTTCAATTCTAAAATCTCAACCATATGCATGTGCATCAGCTATACAGGGGGCATAGCAATCAACATTGATAGTACATTTTCCCTACCAACCTTGTATATAAAGTTAGTAGCATTTGCTTGCAATATTATATATATATATATTGCTAAGCTCAGTGGGCTAGCTCAAGTGGTTGAGTGTTGTAAGTTGATATATAGGGGCCTCACTTGATGTCCCCATTGGGTTAGCTCCGTAATCCGAGCGAACGGGGTGCGGCCACTTTGGGTGGGCCCCCTGTGATTTCTTACCGTGGACGTAGCAACCTCGCTAGGGGGTTTGTGAACCACATGTGAAAAAAAAAAAAAAAAAATATATATATATATATATATATTGCTAGCCCACTTTAAGTAGTTGATGGGGTACCTTTTGGTTTGTGGATACACACAAATTTTGATGCCTACCTTTTTCTCATTTTGTCACCCTATCACTCACATACATGTCTATGTATGCCTAGCCTAACAATCATCCCCCCTCTCAAGGCTTGCCTACGTATTTTTTACCTTTTTAACCTTTATCATATGCTTGGTGGAATCTTCCTCTTAAGCATTTTGAATTTGGAAGCATCTAGGTCTACCTTTTGACAAGGTCAATTAAACTTAGTCAACCAATTTACTCCATGATCATTGAAGTCATATTGGGCATGTGGCCTCACGGTTGGTACATTATCATTTATTATAGAAAATAAATTAAAATTACCCTAATCAACCTCACACCATCTAGTATTCCATAACTCTATTGAGGCATCAGTAGGAAGTCAAAACTTGTCCTTATCATGTTTAGCAGTTGAGCAATGTGGCAAAATTCCATCGATGTATCGAATCTGAAATGGATCCAGGAAGGCAAATCTAGAATCCACGAAGAACAGTGACCAAAGTTCAAGCAATGGATAAAAGAGGAGGTGGTGAGTTAAGGTGAACCAGCTATGTTTTTGGCACTTGGATTAGCTTTCGGGCTTATAAATCTCTTTCCCACTTTATTTTGGGCGAAATCACATGTTTAGTGCTGGTGAAGAATTACCTCATCGAGGCAAGAACAGACTACAGGCATGTTCTTTGTTCACCAAAAGGTTACAAGTTTAATGGCCAAAGAATTTGTTAAAATCTTGGACGAAGACTTGGAAAAATCTTGGCATTTAAGCCTATTAACTCTTGGTCAAAACCTTGTGTTGAGTTTTTTATAGGGCAAAGGCAATGCAATGCAATGTGGAGCATTGGACAAAGTTGGACGGAGAAGTTACCTCCACCCTAAAGGAGATGGCGAGACTCACAGCCAATGCGGAAGCAATGTGCGGCGGTGCTTGGGTGCATGGAAATAGGAAGTATTTACCTCTACCCCAAAGTAAATTGACCAAGGCATTGCAAGGCAAAGCAATGCAGGGCATAGCAAGAGTATGCAAAGGGAAGAGTAATACTCCCAACTCCTCTGGCCTCCACCGCAAACAAAGACTCGCATGTGGATTAAAGGGTACAACCAAAGCACCAATTCCCACATGACACATGGCAAGGGAAAAGAGAATCAAAGGAACAAGGGGTCAGCATGGCAAGACTCCATAGCGAATGAAAAACTACCGGATTGCAAAAAGAAAGGTTGAAAAGGCCATTGCATACATAGTTGGAGCCCGACATCCATGAAGGCTTCTATAATAGATTCTTGGAATGTATGGACTCTATGAGTTGGAAGACAAGTGGACAACTGACACGAGGTGACAATTAAACTTTCATATCTAATTCTTGGTGGCATTTGGACTTCGGAAAGAAAGGAGATAAAAGCTCGATAGAAAAAAGAAAGAGGGGTTGATAGGAAAGAAAGATTCATTTGGTTCATTCATTTAGACCAAGTTTAGATAGGAAGGAAGAGAATCAACTAACTTAGTTAAATAAGAAGTCAAACTTCTTTACACAGAGAAAGATCTCAAGCACTCAAGAAGAGAAACAAAGCCAAGTCAAACTAGTGACGGTTCATCATTCTGGAATCATTAACAGTTAGTTTGATTGGAGATTGAAGGTTGATTAGGGAAGTTGTCGGTTTTGCAACAAATAGAAGAAAGATACATCCTTCTGATGCATGGAGAAGGAGATTTAGTGTTTACGTCGAGAAGTGCTTTCTACAACCCAATATCAGAGAGAAGTGTAATTTCGTGCTCAATGTGGAGCTGACACATGGCATTTTAATAAAATAATAAAATACTAAGTAAATAAACATTTTACAATGTCGGCTCTAACCTAAAGTTCAAATGACAAAACCAAAGATATATATATTCCAATTAATTAAAACTAAAAAAATTAATGAAACTTGGGTGCTTCTTGCTCTGCCATCTAGGAGGGAAGATTATAAACAATCGGTAGAAGTTTAACTGTGGATATGCATGCGAGTGTTGTTAAGATTATCTGGGTTAGGTTATCCAAGGAGATTCTCATTGTCTATGTATGAAGTTCTCGTTGTTTTCAAAGAGGTCATATATGTCCAATTAATTACTTGATATGGATAGGATATTATAGATATCAATTAGTAATCATTACTCTTTAACTAGATATCAATGTATCGAAGTTTAAAATTTGGAATGAAAAGTTATTACTTTATAAGCATACCAGTGTAGATCCATCTTAACTCCTCAAGTTTATGCGCTCTAAAAAGGGTTTGCACCTCGAGGTATTTGATCCCTCCCGACGCATGATAGATCCAGAGTTAAGATGGATCTACGCTGGTTTATTCTCGAATAAGAAGTCATTCCAAATGGAGAGCTACTGCCAGAGTCAAGATTCCATAGAAAGAGAGAGCAAACATGTTGTAGGAGTCCATAGCAAGAGATCACCTACACTAGATGGTGAGTCCTCCCTTAGCAGAAACAAGAGCAAGCCATTGCTGATTTTCCTTGGTTCATAAACCTGAGAGGCAAGAAACTCAGATGCACACCAGTTCAAAGCCTAGTCGAGCGTTCGGAAGAAGAGTGTGAATCCTCGACAGAAAATTGAAGGTAGTTATCTCTCCTTTAGACTTTTGAGCCATTGGCATAAAAGCAAAGCTCTAGCTAAGCCCCTTTTTTTTGTAATCTGCTTCCTTCTGAGAATTCTTGGAGCCAAGCAAAGCCTCATTTTGTTGCAGATTTTCCCACATTAGGTTTCCAAGCTAAATCACTATGTTCTATGGTGTGTAAGTTTACTGCACTGAATCTTTGTTGGATACACAGCGGCATGAAGGTAATACAATGCAATCACAAGACAGTTACACAGTGGTAATAATCAAAATGGAGCACAGCAAGAAATAATAATAAACATAGGATCCTTGTTGGTGGTTGAAGTTGGCCATAGGCTGATCAATTACGAATCACATTGATATCAAAGCAATGTATCCTAAACCAGTATCAGCCAAGACAAATTAGCCAAGGGCAAAGACTTGAAAAGAAAAAAGTTGGAAGAGCTTAACACCATCAGCCAACAGATAGATATGTGAAGAGGATCAACAATTGCGGAAGAAGTTACAGCAGTCAAAGAAGAAGCATGAAGGCTTGCAACGTGAGCTCCAAACCTCAGGAGAATTTATTATTGCCACAAGGGAATAGTTGGAAATACACCAAGACTCCCATGCCAACTCCATGGCATGTCTGGAAAAGTGCAAAGCTCAACTTAGGCAATTAGGAGAGATGGTAACTTAGTTGGATGATCAGGAAGAGAGCAAGTGTTCTCAAATGATAACATAACTACAGCAAGAATCAGCAGCCAATGAGCAAGTATCGTTGAAACCTCATGCAGAAACTCAAATGATGAAGGGTGAAGCAGACACAAGATGTTTGCACCATGACCACAGAAAATATGGTAAACACTTCCTTGAAGCACTTCTCCATCTAAATCAGCCAATAATTCATTTGTTAGTTTTGAATTACAAACCAGAGGCATATGCAATAAACTTATGACATGGATGGGATATAATAGCAAAGAGATTAAAGATCATATTGTAGTATAAGTTTATAACCTAAGCTAAAACATGAAGGTTTAGGATTTGACGATGGAAAAGATGAGATGGGTGAGTGTTCCAAAGCTAGGCAAGGCAGCAAGCACATTGGGGCATACTGGGGCAAACTTAAACAAAGTTTGGCTCCAAGAGGTGCTAAGACCACCAAGGTCACCTTTGTGGAGGCAATGAAGTCTAAAGGAATGGCAACTTCAAAATTAGAGAAGACAACAATAAATGGAGTAGACAACAATTTACCACTAGCAGCCTTGTGCAAACTTGAATAAGCGTGGGATAAGATGAACCCAACATCTAAGGCTACACCAGCATGTAGAAGACCAAGCAAGTGAGCTTGTAAGCACAAGAAAAAACCAAAGAGGTATGTGCAAGAAAATCCATCTCTTATTTTTTTCTAATTTAAGAAGGACCACAAAGCTAAAGATTGTTAGTATTCTAATCCATGTTTCTTCTGTGGATTGAGAGGCCATCATGTCGCTTCATGCTGGAAGAAACAAGCCTTTAGCAGAAGGCCAAACTGTTTCAAGAAGAATAAGGATGCTAGGATCACTTTCTCAAGACATCAGTAAGTTCTGAAGAGCCTAAACAAGATGAGAGTATAAAGCACCATGAGCAATAGCAAGAACAGTTTAGCCACTGCAAACATCCAAGCTTCATCCCAAGAATCAAATAGCCAAGCTCAAGAGAATGTGAACAATTAAGGTCAAGGAAGAAGAAGGCATGCTTGCATCTGCAGTCAAAGGAGAAATAGCCATCCAAAGAGTAGTAATGGCAGAAGAAGAAATAGTCAAGCTACCACAGGACAATTTCTCTACCATCTACAATTTCTCCACCAACAAAGTACCACAACTGTAAGGAAGCATCCTAGGAAAGCTTGTTGAGTTGCTTGGAAGACCACTGGTTTGGAAGGGCCTTTTAAGGATAAGTGGCCTTGCAGAAACTCCCCTTCCACAAAAAAAATTGCAAGGCAAGAACCAGTTCTACAAAGAGTGGGAGAAGAAGAAATTTGTTCCAACCAATAACACTTCATTGTTGGTGTCCCCATTTGAAATGGCTTGATGCAATGATAGACATATTCAGAGTGACTTCTCACTCTTGCACCCATGAGACAAGAATCTCTCATAGCCCTAGGGTTTGAGACAAGAATCTAATATCCTATCTGTCACTCTCTCTTTTTATAAATTTTTACATGTTTTATTTTATTCAAAAACTACATAAACGTGTTTTACTACTGGAAAAGGCCCTAAAAATCTAAACAAAATAAAAAATCCAAAAATAGACGTGATTTAGTATTACTAGTCCACCCTAAAATTTCGCCCTAGGGTTTTATCCACAAACCCTACAATGCATCCTCTTTTGAGGAAGTGCACTGGGATATGTGAAACCCTTGTAATTGGTGAATTAGCGGGTGTGGTATTTATGGCTTGTCCTACAACTTCGCCCTAGTCCAATTGTCCTTTTCTCCTTGTGGGCACACTTTTTGGAGTGGATGCCTTGGGAAGTGTAACATTGCATTGGGAGACTTGAAATTGCCTTGAATTGTGTGATACTATTTGGAATTTGTGATTAGGTGAATAACTCGATTTATACATGATTCTTGTGTGTTGATTTGATACTGTTTGACTCTGATCAAGCACTAATCATAGCTGTTAAGGTTTCGTGGAAGCTATTTGTGGTTTGTTGGTGGTTGCAGGTATCTTTCATTAATTAGGGTCTCCCCATAGGTTTTGGAGTTACCCTAAGTGTTGAGAGGTTAGACTGTGGTGACATTGGGTCTAAATCTCTCCTGAGTTTACTATCATAGCACTAGGCCTACGTACCTTGATTTGCAAAGGGTTGCTAGTTTGAGCGGTAATAGGGTGGAAGTCCCCCATCATGTTGGGGTCTTTGTACCCTAGGTTGGTGTTTGGTGCTTCTTGGGATGGACCCATTAGGACACATGGTTTAGGGGCTCCTAGCCACACTCACATTTATACTATGTAGAAGGTGATTGCACGTGTAAGGGTTGTCGTACCCAATTTTGCACACCTCATTTATGCCTGCTTGGACCTTCCTTTTCTTGTATGACCCCTCCTCTTGGTTTACATGTGCACACTTCATTGTGACATCATCATCTTCTAGAGAGCTTTGCCTTGCTAAAGGGGAGGGCATTGAGGGATCTTCTACATTGTTGAGATTAGTTGGGGCATGATGTCCTTCCCCGGTTTATCACTTCATTCGGATGAAGCCAATTGTATCATTTTATCATTATTTTTAGTCTTTTGTGGTTTAGTCACCGACATGTGCGTGACAAACCCTAAATTTTAGTTATTTTACATTCTAGAGAGGTAGGCTCTAAAGTTAGATCAATGTTGCACGACTCAAACTCGGCAAAGACTCAATTGGCATGTGACTCATGGACTCGGGAAAAACTCGGGACAGACTCGACAAATAGGAAAAAAATAAAAATATTGTATATTTTGGGCAAAAAAAGAGGTTAAAAGCATTTTGGGCACAAAAAACTTAAAAAGAGGTTAAAAGAGGTTAAAATATATAGCAAAAAATATAAATAAAAAATAACTATATAACAAAATATAATAAAATACAAAATATTAAAAATATATATAACATACAAAATATATTATAAATAAAAAACTATATAATAAATAATACATAATAAACCAATAAATAATAGAAATTAATTAAAATAAAAAAAATATATATATAACAAAAAATATATAATAAAAAATATAGAACAAAAAATATATAATAAAAAATATAGAACAAAAAATATAAATAAAAAATAATAATTTATAACAAAAATATAATAAAATACAAAATATTAAAAATATATATAACATACAAAATATATTGTAAATAAAAAGAAATTATATAATAAATAATATATAAAAACCAATATATATTATAAATAAAAACTATATATAAATTTCAACACGCAATATTGCAGCGATGTAAAATTTGGCGTCCGGTTTTTCTCCCTCGCGCGAGTCCGATGCCGATTCTGATGCTGAGTTCTTCGATTCGATGTTGGTACTGCTGAGTTCCACAAGTACGAGGAGTCGACGAGTTTTAGAACAGAGTTCCACAAGTACGAGGAGTCGACGAGTTTTAGAGCCGAGTTCAGGGCGATTACTTGTTGCAAGAGTCCACTCGAGGAGACTCGCGAGTACCCACGAGTCTCTACCGGGTAATCCTTCACTGAGTTAGATAAGTCTAGGAAACCTCATATAAATAAAGGCTCCTAGCATTCATATGAAACAAGAAAGGGTTCTAATTATGTATCTTTTTCTTTTTCTCCTAATATATTGGAGCTTCTAAGGGGTGTTTACTTCTCTCTTTGGCAAGTTATACATGTGATGAAGGTTGAATGGTGGAATTTCTAGGGTTTACTATCTTGCAAGATTGATCCTAAGAATAGTTGTAATAACTCGTAGCTAAGGAAGGACTTAAGAAGTATCTCTTGCTCTCTTTCTTGGTTGATGTTGGTAAGATCTCTCCATTTTCTTGTTTGACATTGTTTTTGCACCTTAAGCAAGGTAAATTAGGGTTTTTTATTGGCATCTTGTTAGTCTTGTCTAAGGAGATCTTACTCTTAAAGGAGCTCTCCATTGTGGGCCTTGGCATTCACTGTTTGCCCTAATTAGGGTTTGGCTACTTCGACATAGTATCGAGTTACTAGACTTAAACCTAGCTGGAAAATCTTGAATAGCCAAATTGAGTAGAGACGTTGACCTCGATCTCTAGTTGCCCTCAGGTTGAAGGACTAAGGTCATAACCCATTCTCTTCACTTTTTTTATCAAAATTCTCTTATATTATAAAAATCCAAAAAATATAAAAAAAAACCCTAAATAATAAAAAAATTCATATCTCAAAAAATACTTGGAATTTGGAATTTCTGTTCGAACATAAGTGTGCCCTAGTTCAATTAATGGTGAACATTTAAGGGCATTTTGTTCCTGTGGTGGATCTGTGATATTCTGAGTGACTTGTGCTTGTTAGGGTTTGGTTTTGCATATCTGTTATTGCAGGTACAGCAGGTATATCAAGCACTTTCACCAAGATTGAAGGCCTGAAAACTAGTTTCTAGGCCTATATTGACCCCTTAGGGTTGGAAGTTCATTGGGAAATCTGTTGAGTGGCACCACAATCTATTTGAGGGCTGTTATAAGGCTCATATCAGATCCGATATCCTATTTTCAGAACTGTTTTAAGGCCCTCTCCTTCACCCTATTGCTCATCCCCCCTACCATAAGGATGACATTGTTATGACTGATTTTTATCAACTTTTCTGAGATATATTCACTGCTGCAATCCTATAACAGCAATAGCAATTTGATGTTATATTTCTTGAGATCCGTGGTAAGGCTCTTTAACTCCTCCCTCTCTTTCAGTGATATTTATACTTCATTGTTTTGACTCCATAAGGCACTGATCTTCGCCGAGAGGTGTTTTTGGGGAAGGTGTTTATGTATTGTCTAAGTAATTGCATATATCATTCACCAAGTTTTAGGGACTCCCCCTTGGTCTTAGGAGATGACCTAGAGTGTTCAAGGATCTATCCTATGGTGATAGTGGGCTCTAGCTTCTCCCGTGCTTGCCACTCATCACACTGTGATCCGTGACTTTATCGTAGGCGTTGTTTTGAGCGGTAACATTAACCCATGTAGTGCCCAATTTACTAGTTCTCTGTCTTCAACCTTCTCCCCAACTACTGCAAGTTGATCACAAATTTGCGCGACCTTCATCAAGTAACTGGTGACTTGTGTCTGATCTGGTCAGCTCTCCAGATATGAGTCTATTATGCAATATCATCTTCATGTTTATGTTCTCGCTCTGGTAAAGGCTAACCAAGGCATCGAACATCTCCTTCGTTGTCTTCTTCTCGTATATATGAGGGATCAAATGATCCTTTATAGCCTCCATGATCATCCACTTAGCTTTCACTTCTTTCTTATTGTGAACCGCTAAAGCCTATGAATCTGTTGACAAAGTCACTACATCCTTGATGAAATCGCAAAGATCATTCCCTTCCAGTAAGAGGGTTACAATGACTTTCTAAGATAAGAACTTCATGACAACTTCCAATCTGTCCTCGAACTTGAGGCTAGTTGATGCCATCTCTAAGCTCTAACACAAACTCCCAAATCTAATAAGCACTACACTCCCAAATCTAATAAGCACTACCTCTCAAACCCTCTAACTATTGGACCCAGTTCACAACAACTGGTTCCAGCAGTGGTTTTCGACAGTTGATCTACTGTCGTAAACTCTTTCGATCCTCTCGATCAAGGAAGTTCTAATACCATGTTAAAATTTCAAACACTGGGTGATTGTTGTCCTTATGTTCTCAACTAAACATGACTGTTATTTAATAGCAGAAACTAAATTCTTCACATAGAAACAATCACACATATAGCTAGAAAGTAAATAGCAAAAGCATAAACACAATACATGGGTAATTGCTCCTTCAAATCAGTTGTTCATTAACAAATCAAAGCTTACAAGGAAACCTCCAAAATCTATCAAACTAACAGTTGTATGGCACACCCAAAAAACAATTCTGCACGCTTACTAATGAAAAACTACTAGCTAAAAAACAAGAAAATTGCCAATTGGTTGTTGTACAACATGTTCATACGACCATACAATTGTACAGAATCACATGTATAGACCCGCCCATTGCTTTCTACCTATTTCCCAACCTTGACTCCTCTCTGATGCTCTAAACCTACTCAACCAATGAACTAAATCACCTCCCGACAAAACCTATCTACGAATGTATGTGTGTCTAAACCCTCTATCTTGACCTACCCTTAAGTTGATACTTGAGTTGAAACCCTATTCTACCAAAACCCTAATCTCTCAATTAGATGAACAATTGAGATCAGTCTAAACCAGCATAGATCCATCTTAAACCTGGATCTATCAAGCACCGAGAGGGATCCAATTTTTTGAGGTGTAAATTTTTTTATCTTAAATTTTTTACACATCTTAAAAAAATTTACACCTCAAGAAATTATTCGTGTTTAAGATGGATCTATGTTGCTTAATTTTTAATTTTATGAGTGGAGATTGGTTTTTTTTATTACTTTTCATTTGGTTTTAAATTTTTATTTTATGAGCCGACATGAATTTTTTAATTACTTTTTATTTTTGGTAATGTTACATAACGTTACGTTACATTATGTGACAACATCTCCCCCATACTTCGCTGTAGAGCACCTCGCTACTCTCGGACCTCGGTGCAATCACTAATGTATAAAAATACATTTTATTAGACCCAACAACTAAATATAAGACTTTCACTTTATTAATAAAGTGAATTACAAAAAGATTTAACTCCAACTACCTTTGACATGTTCACAGTAAACCTATGCGGAGGTTCTTGTCTGAGCTACATTCTTCAACATTATTGTTATGAGATAATGGGCTAATAAATGACCCAGTAGAAGTAGCAACAAATGTATGCACATAAATCTCACAAAATGGAGTTGAGGCACCTATACACCCTAAAAAAGATTAGAGAAAGGAATTCTCCAAATTCACCCCAATATTAGTTGATTGAAAAGAGTGAGTGTCAATAAGAATGGGGAGCTCGCCTATTTATAGCAAGTGAGGATTGCCACAAAAGCTAGATAGGTATAATGTATGACATCACTTGAGACTGAAGTCACCCTATGTGGTAGTTGAGCCCTTAAATAATCTAATGATTTGCTTTAGGTCTTATGGCCTTTTACAATGTGTTATACCATAACTATTAACTATAACAAAGTGTAGACCTTCTCTCAACTTGTCAAACTTTCTTTGCATTGTCTACTTTGTAAATTGATTTTTTGTTATGGTTTGTTTTTTCTAACTTCAGATACAATGATTAAGAGATATATGAGATAAATAGGGGCCATGAAGGGGACAAACCATTCTATAAATTTTTGGTACTAGTCCTACAAGAATGTTATGTTTGTATCAATGATGACTAACTTGATTAAGCTAACCATTTTGTAGACTATTGTTAAATTAATGGAATCTCTTTTAGTGAGTAAAAAAAAAGTACTTGTATGGGTTTGAAGAAAATCAACCCAAAAGTACTTTAAAATCTAAATATTGTCGACCAAAATAGCTCTAAGAATAGATTTTGTCCTTCATGGGACACTCTCCTCCTTTGCTCCTAAGGAATCCACTATTTTAAATGATCGACTTCCTTTGAATTGATTGTCTTTTCACCCATCACCATGGAATTAACACCAAACACTTGTCAACTTCATACACCAACATAGCAGGTCATTTTTACTCTCCTTTGCTTCATTGTTAATTGAATAATGAAATAAGAATATGAAATAACAATCTAGTAACATCACCCAGGCTAGCAAGTAGTACATACATTGTGGCGCAAGCATTCTCCTTCCTTTGCTCCTTGGGAATCTACTTTTTTGAATAAATGGCATCCTTTGAATTTATTATATTTTCACCCATCAATGTGGAATTAACACCAAACACTTGTCAACTTCATACACCAACATAGTAGGTCACTTTTCCTTTCCTTTGCTTCATTGTTAATCGAATAATGATCCCTTCAAGAAATATGAATATGAAATAACAATCTAGTGACACCACTTGCGGCCCAAGTTGTTGAAAGATTTTTACTACTTGCTTCTTTCTTCGTCATTTTCAAATTTCCATTGATGTCCATTAGCCCTAAGATTAGAACAAAACCATTGACATACAAAAGAAAGAAAGCTTTGCTAGGAAGAATTGGCTTCCCAAGGTGGTTCGGGTGTATTTCTTTAAGCTACCCTCGACTAGAAGACAATAGTTGGAGGCAGTGTTATTGAAACCGAAAAAATTGGTCGGTCTGATTGGTTTTGGTCTTTTTCCAATCCAATTCATAGTTTCTGACCGGAGATGGCCGATTTCGTACCAAACCGACCAGTTACGTCCCTTAACCAATCAATTATGTATGGAACTGGCCTTAAATGCCTAAACCAACTGGTTTTGTTCAAGTTTGTACGCTATGGTTTTGGACATGAAAGTATACAGAAAAGGTAAACCCTAGACCCTAGTAATCATCAATAGTATTAAATGTAATAAGTAAAAGTGACATTGGGGTGGCAGGTGCCTGTTGCAAGGGAGGATCCTAATGGATCCTAAAGGAAATAAAAAGGTTTCTTACGAATGGGGAGTGGGCCAAGCAACGAATAATCAAGCAGAGGGGTATCCCCTATCAATGGGATTAGAACTCGTCATTTCCATTAAGATATCCAAAGTTTTGATCTTAGGCAATTCCCTATTGGTGATACCTCAGGTAAGAAAAAATATTTGCAATGACAAAGAGAACTTGGGTCAACTTCAACGTAGAATTCGGGATAAGCTACAACAGATCGAGGAAGTGAATATTATACATATCCATCGGCATAACAACACGGAAGCGGATATGAATACCAACTGAGCGGTCGCTCTAGGGCAGGGATTTTCTTTTAAATGGGGGCCATCACCAATGTCGATGGCTCCCCTGGGCTAGCCTCGACTTACCTCCTCTCGCATGCGAGACATCTGGCTCAGCATAATTGTCCCGAGAACACGGCTTAAGGTGAATTTAATCTTCGGAATGGAAGAGCCTTCTCACACATTCTATGAGGTAAATTACTCGACTCTGCATTTGTCGTGTATGGCGTTGTGGTTTGGTGATGTTACTAATAGTGGGACATCTCTGTGAAGGGATTCCCATATAATAGCAGATTGCGGTAATATTATTGTTGTTGGCTTGGGAGACTATGGTTGGGCGGTGAAGCGACACAAATTTTGCTAAGTTACCAGAATACGGATATGGATACGGATCTGAATACGGATACAGATACGGATCCGGATCCGGATACGAATTCGCCAGATTTTTTAAAACCCAAGATCCGGATACGAATTCGCCAGATTTTTTAAAACCCAAGATCCGGATACGAATTCGCCAGATTTTTTAAACCCCGGGATCCGAATACGACGGGGAAACGGCAAGTAAAAAAAATTATAAAAATATTTATATAATAATTAAAAATATAGAGTGAAGAATCAAAACTATTCATGAAACACAAGAGTAGAACTATAAGTTATTGCCAAAAAAGAGAGTGCATGTACCATAACTGATAATTTGATGAGCTGTAACCATGAATGATATTGATAATTTTAAAAACCATTTCAACATGAACTTGAAGCAGGTCATAATAGTGTTTTTGTGAGCCACATCCACATGCCCCTATCAACGAGGAATAAAGTGGTTTTCTTGAAGGCTACGACAAGACTACATGACAGTGTCGGTAAAGTGAGCAACAACATAGCACATAAAGATAGATCAGCCCTTGACTGCAGACCTTGACCATAAAGATAAATCAAATAAAAACATTTAGAGCAGAACTTGATATGGATATATCAGAGTTCAAGAGCAGATCTTGACATAAGGATAGATCAAACCTTGAGCAGGAATGGGTTTTACACTTTTAGCCATTAGTTGTTTAGGGTTTTTTAAGTTTTTCATTAAAAACAATTTTTGGGGGGGGATCAATCGGTCATAGAATCACTGGAAGTTTCAAGATCCGTTTGAAAATTTCAGGAATTGTTTGATTTTTCACAAGATCCATTTCATAGGACCGGGATACGTTTCCTTCTACAGGGGATCCGTTTCCATGACAGATCCTAGGCGGATACGATCTAGATACGTATCAGATCCGCAGATCCTACACACTGGGGGGTGGATCAGGTAACATAAGAATTTCGACATGGATATACAGGTATTTCCTTGAAATCTTGCCCCATTTCGTTAATTCTGCAAGTTTGTAGTTCAATGAGAAAGTTTGGAATTTCTAGGTTTCGAGACCTCGTAGACGGATTTGGGATTTCTAAGTAGCATGGCCAATTCTGGATGGAATTCTGGGCTTGGAGAAATCCAAGGAGCAATAAGGGACCTGCATACCATGATGAATAGGTTAAGCTCCCAGCTTGAAGGGGTTATTGTTGTGGTAGAACAACTCTCCTGCCACATTGAATAGATGGACTCCAAGTTTGACGACTTGGAAAATGAAGTCAGGGAACAAAGGAGACAGCTGGAAAGGCTTACCACGGCCTTTGAAGTGTTGATTTTTAGTGCAGCTGCGAGACCCATTCTCAAAGAGAATGGTACCCTAGTCATTTGACTAGGGTTCCTGGTCAAGTTAACCAGGCAGAGTATGAGTAAGACCCTAGAAGGTACCCTAGGGCCCCCAGCTGTCTCCTGGGGTTCTTGGTCTAGGACCAAGCAGATTGATGCCATGGCAAAGTCCCTAGCATGTGGCTAGGGCCCCTATTTGTCTCTAGGGTATTCTGGTCTAGAACCAGACGGTTTCTTGGTCATGATGACCAAGCAGATCCTGCAGGTTGAGACAGAGACTTCCTAGGTCCTGCAGATGGTTGATCAACATTCAGCCTAGGACTGAATGCTCAGCTTGAGGCTGAGGACCATTCTCTGGGAGAATGGAGATCCTGGTCATAAACCAGATGGTTGATCAACATGTCCCAGTCTAGGACTGAGGTTCAGCCTTGAGCTGAAAGCCATTCATTGAGAATGGAATATTTTGCTATCCCCTCTCCTAATCGGTTATTGCTAGGTTGCTTCTCAAGGGACTGGCCACCCCTTGACGATGTCCCTAGTATCTAACTCTTAGGAGCAGCATTAAGGACAAAAGAATTGTACCATCCGTTTGGATCTTTTCCCTTATACAGTGATGAAGATATATATGTGTATCTTAAGAGAGAGGAAAGTTTTTGGTTGCCTATCCAATTTGATCTTGTGATTGTTAACCCATGGTCCTATTCTTATTTGGTCCTAGCACTCTTACTTGTGTGCACCCTTGACTTAAGGATATATTAAGGACCATCTATTATTATAGTCATCTTATGTTTTGTCCCACTCATGTTTTTGGTTTATTTACTTTAAGTTGGACCCCTTGGACTTTTTACTTTATGAAAAAATTATTTTTAGTCTTCTTAATAAAATCTTTATGATTTTATTAATAAAGACTTTATGAATTTATTAATAAAGTTTTTTTTATTATTTCTTTTTATTTTATTTTTGGACCAGTGGTACCCTACCTTTTACTTTTTCTTTATTATTTATTTATTATTATTTTTTTTTATTTACTTTATTCTTTCTTTAATCCTAAGTTTTTTTTATTATTATTATCCTAAGTTTTTTATTATTATTCTAATCCTAAGTTTTCTAATTCTAAATCTATATAAACGTAAGCTCTAAATTCAACTCAGTGAACTTACCGCGAACTTAATCTTGAGCTTAATCGCTATCTATCTTCACGGCTTTGTTTATCTCACAGTTTTTCTTGACTGTCTTCACGGCTGACTTTATCTTTTCGGCTTTCTTTTCATGGCTGTCTCTCCACGGGGTTTATCTTCACGTTGATTTTCTTTTCACGGCTGTCTCTTCACGTTGACTTTCTTTTCACGGCTGTATCCTGCACGACTGTATTTCTCTCTTCATGGGCTTCTCTATTTTGCTGAAGCATTCGATTATCTCTTGATTCCGGTTGTGTTTCTCTCACGGCTTCTGCTGTAGCAAATTGATTTCGGTTGTAATTCTCTCACGGCTTCTGCTGTAGCAAATTGATTCCGGTGGTAATTCTCTCACGGCTTCTGCTGTAGCAAATTGATTCCGGTTGTAATTCTCTCACGGCTTTCTTGTTTTTGCTGTAGCATTTTAATCCCGACCTATTGCTTTGTGGACTCGTTCTACTGGTTGATCTGAGTTGTTTTTAAGAAACCCGATCTGCTGTGTTGAGAAGGCCGTAAGGCCTGGGGATTGGATTTACATTTTATGATGTTTGATTTACTTGCCGTGGGTTGTATTTTGATCACCTGTGACTAATTATTGTTCATATTGCAGAGACTTGATTGTCTGATTTTTATGTTGATTGATTAAGGTCGGTCTTAGGTTGATATATGCCTTGACCAGATCTGCCTTACTTATATTCTTTATTCTGTGCTGTGAACCTACTGGGGTTTTGTTTTTATGAGTTTTATCGTGACTTCTGATTGTCATTGACTTACTTTGGTTGACTGTACTACAACCCTCTCATCTCTCTCTCTAGGTACGCATATGGTTAACCAGTTTGACTTGTCCTCTCAGTGACAAGATCAAACTCAGAACCATCTGAGTATAAGTTGGATCCAAACGTTTGTGTTAATTCTTGGACGCAGTACATGTTTATTTTACTGTAATTTATTTTATGTTATTTTTCTGAACTTAGCATTTGATGATTCTCGAGGACCAACATTAATGCAGTGACTAAATGGAGCATTAAGTTGAAAGAGATGAAAATTATGTTATTTATGTTTTAAACCAATTTAAATTTAAATTAAGCAGTATATTTGTTTGCATGTTCTTGTATCAAGTTTTTATATATGCGATAAAACGTACATACCCTGGAATTTCAACATGAAGCGCATCAGGAAATTTTAATGGGAGGTCATTTGTAGAATACCCCTTGCGAAAACTCCAAGGCCATGGATGAAGACTCTAAGCAGCAGCCAGATATGGCTCCCATTGACATATCCAGCTCTCACGGACAAAAGAAGGAAATCTGAACATGGAGGCAACTTTCAGTGGGCCATGCCATTTTTAGTTTACAATTTTATGCACTTTTTTGTAAATTCCTACTTGGACAATATGTAAAAAAAATTAGTATTCAGTACTGTGTCAAATATCTTTCAGGTACTATAGTATACCAAACTAATGGAGATTTTTGTGGTACGGCTCTACTTGAACAAAGCCATTTTGTCAAATATATTGGATGTATTTTCAACTGTTATTTTCAGCTTTTTAATATAAAAATTATATATGTTTCAGTACTAAAAAATCAAAAATACAAGTGGCATTCTCCTTATCTTTCATTTTCTATCATTTTACTTAAATTTTTACATTACCATTAATTGTTTCAGGATGTTTGAGAGTGGATCCAACCTCATCGGATTTCATATGCAAAACATAGGATTTTAAATCCCATTCAGAATTCAACAGACTTAACAATTTTCACGATTGCAACGTTTCCACTGGATTCTATCATGTATGAGGGTATGGGATTGGCATTAAATCAAGCACATCAACCCCTCTATGTACCTTGATGTTGGTGGTGTTGATTGTTGAACTCCTCTATCATGACCTTAATAAAAATGTACCCTTCACTCAAGCAAAATCACTTGTTAAGCATGAGAAGCTTTTCTACCTTATTTTAACGCTTGGATTAGGAAGTTTCATCAAAATTAAAGGGCGTTGACTAATGTCCTTGGAGGATCAACTTTGAGATTCGAAGTAGAGGCAAGGGCTAGAGCCTCGAGAAAGGGGGCACAGGGTGCTATTGATGAATAAGATTCCAATATAGCCAATGATTTTAATCATATGTAGTTATTTGTTGTAACATGAAGTTTTTTGGACTCTAGAGGCCATTTAGAGCCTCTTTGTGTGTTTATTTTGGGTCAGATATGGATTGCACTCGATGTTATTATAGTTATATGCAACCTTACTTGCTATATACATTATAATTTTTGCATATTTGTGTATAATGGTTTGGATTCATATGGCTGCACATGAATATATATGTTTTTTCCAAAATTTGAATATTTTATGTATTTTTTGGTCCAGTTTTTCTCTGGTTTCGGTTTGGTTCAGATTGTTAGCCTTGACCTGTTTGATGACCTATTCGATGATCGATCCAGTTATAACATTGGTCCAAGGGATATATGGTATGCATTTTGCAACATGTGTAATTACTTTAATATGTTGGAAATAGTGCAACTTCGGAAGTTATTCTTATTGTATTTCATCTTGTGTAACCCTTGGGATGAAATCACAAAGAAAAGATTCATTAAATGTAAATTTTTGTATTCCCCCAAGACAAGTCGGCCCAATGGATAAATTGCCCCAAAACAGTGGGCAGTCTGCCCCAAACAATGGGCAGAACTGCCCCTGTCAGGTCGTCCCAGTTAGGGAAAGTTAGGTCGGCCCAGTAAGGGAAAAAGTCACCTTTTAATGTGTATAAATAGAGAGTTCGACCTCTCATTTGGTCATTCACTCAAGCAAGTTCGCACTAGTAAAGAGAAGTTCACTATTGCAGCTAGGAGACTGATTGTTTGGGGTTCTCCACAATTGGAGAAGTTTCTCTCTTATTTTCTTGGGTTTGCGCTACTACTATCTGGATGTACATCGTTCTATATTGGAAGGTTTGAGCTCGGGGGAGACGAATAGCTTTGTCGATGGTTGGGAGATGATTATTCTTATCATCATGGTTAAACGAGCCCCACACTCATTTTGTTTCTGTGCTTCGCTATTCTTTTAGTGATCCTGGTTATGCTGCTATAAACATTAACATAATATGCATAGGCAAGGTCATAATCATCTAAAAGGTTACAATACATAGAGAACGTTGTTATATTCATTATGGTAATTCATTTGATATTATGAAGTAATCATAGTCACAGGAATCACATTTTAAATCGCAATTCAGAAATTTAAATCGGACTCGGCCCCTACCCGATCCGATTCAAACCATCCCGAGTTTGACTCAGGTCAACACGAGTTTGACTCGGTCAACACAAGTCAAACTCTCAATTTAAACTGTACACGTGAGTTTAACTTGCGATTTATTGAAAAATGTGCCTAGGAAAACTTTAAAAGCCCGATTGTTTACTGTTTTTTTATTCTATTGCTTTCTGGAGGTGTTTTCTGCCTGCTGGAGTGAAGGAACACTGACCAAATCATCCACAAGAGGCTACCTAGACATCGCTATTTTAAATATCAATGAAAATGCTTTTTTAATTCAAAATATGTGTATGTATTTTATTTTTGTATTTGCCGATTTTTTCCCAATCCAATTCAGAACTTTGAGTCGTTTGCCTCGCCGAATTATTGCCAATTCTGAGTCTGGTGACTATGGAAGTAATTCAATTTTTTATGGAAACATGGCTGATGGTAGTGGAATTCTGAGAGCTCCAAAACAAAGGGCATCTATCATGTACTAAATTTTCTATAATGTGTAACCTTTTTACTAGTAGTTAGGCAAATAAAATATATGATCTTGCATGGTGGTAGATGGCAAGGAAAGTGACACATTTAGGGGGGAAGAAAACACATTCAAGACCGCTGAGAAGCTAACTAGGACATGAAATAACTTCATCAAAATAAGCATATAGCTGCAGCCCAAGAGAGCATTAAATAAAATATCAATTTCAAAGGGCTACTGTATAAGAAAAGCCACTTAACTTAGTGACAGCTCCCACCAAATTCAAAAGAATGTCTAAGACTAAGATAAAATAACCAAACTTTCTATAATATATGACTAGGTTTCCTTTAAAAAACATATACATAGAATTAAACATTATTAACACAAGTACATTTTGAAATACTGTAAGGCACACATTTAGTCTTGTCAAAATAATACTGCTGTCATACTTAATAATGCTGGAAATTTGACTTATACAAATGTTGAAAAAAAGAGCAAGCAGGTCAAACCAGCAAATTTATAACTTATGACTAACCTCAAGCTGATCTAAGCTCGCATAATCTCCTCTTTCAAGTTTCTTCCTTATGGTACCAAAGTCCATGGGATTTTCAATAACATCAAAATAGTCTGGGAGCTGACAGCACAGGAAATAACACATTTTTTATTAAATCGCTTTATAGGCCAAAAACACTAGTCAAACTATTTGTTCATGGAAAGTACAGTGATATGGAAAAACATGGAATACCTCCTCTGGATCCACCGGTTCAGAAAAAACTCCATAAGTGTCCTTTCTGTTGACAAAGTCACAGGCAATCTAGAAATCATTTTTAAGCATGGAGAAATTTTAAGAATGCTTCATGAACAAACAAATAAGGAAGCAAATAAACTGCCCACATCTTCATTGTGGGTAAGTAGAAAATAATACAGCCTTTACTCACTTTTGAAACTTATCAACAGCAGCAAGGAGCACTTTCTTATCTGGCATAGGCAGTACTGACTGCAGATCTGATGGTGTACCTGTTGCTCATGCCAACTAGAACACATATAAGGACCACTTTGCATACACCAATAAAGTATGATACAACTAGACAAAATGCAATTAAGTTAAAGTATGAAGTTACTTTAAGGTCCCGTGCAATTTTAGGCAAACCTTACCCAACTGTACTTTGAGCAAATTGCCGGCTAGATATCACGATTCAAACCAATAATTTAGTGACTGCACTTAACTAAATTGCCAGTCTGTATATACCCCAGGGCTGCATGTAAATGTTGTAGGGAACAAGGAAAAAAACCTGGAATAGACCCGGTAAGTTCTGAGCTTTGATTTCGCTTGTCCTTCTGCCGGTACAGAACAAACCATATGATAATCATTAGCTGCAGATAATCAACTTAAATGGACCAGACTCCAGGAGAAAAAATAAATTAAGCAGAATAAGCAGAATATGATAATGATATCTGATTGTAAAGAGCACAACAAATTTCAATGACTGTTATCAAAATAGGTACACATCCAAGAGTAAATGTAAATCTCTGCAAATTCTTGCCCATTGTACATCCCCAACAAGGAAACTTCAAAAATCAAAGCCAAGATAATTAAACATGAAGGCAACAAAAGATATTAATGGCAACATGGAATCTTGCTTCCATCACAATATGCCATCTTAGTTCTGCAAGCATATTGTTGATAATCTATGATTCACTAAGCACAAACAACAGATCAAGAATTAAGGTTGAGATCAATAACAAATACCCAGCAACCCAATAAAGCTAACTCCTTTTCAACCATCAATGATACTGTTATCACATCCATAGTAGCCAGGCTACCATGATTTGCGGAGCAGATTCCTGTATATTTTTTTGAGCCAGGCCTTTACACAGTTTTGATGAGATCAGCGTATGATGAGCAGTACTTTTGATGATCACTCACATATCAAAGCAGCCCCGGAGCAGATATGACAAACCTTATGCCAAGGCTGAGCCTCATGACCTTAGATTTGATGACCGAGGTGACCACTTTTGTTCCATACAGAGCAGTGTAGTGCCCAGAGTTTTCATAACAGTAGTGTTTCCAGTGACTATTGATGATCCAGATGGCAGATACAGGTATATGGCCCAGCAGGTATATTGATGTGCATTGGTTATGATTGTTTTGCTCTCTTGCTCATCTTAGTAGCTTGACTTGGTATCTAATGGTCATGATATGGCGGTATATATATGTAGACATGTTGTTTTAATGATTATCTAAATGGTCAAATTACTCAGAATTAGAAGCTCTTGTTTATACTCATTGGTCTTACCCTCTTAGTAGAATGGACGTGATCATTCCCACCATTTATTGGCTTGCTAGTTTTGGCATCACCTGTCACTTTCCCCATCCATCTGTTCTCTCCCATTTTGGTTTCACCTTGACTTATACCTCAGCCTGTGATATGGAGGACTTCCCCACTTTTGCCTCTATGTTGGATAGCACCCTGTTAGTTTGTGTCTCGGTTCTGAGTTGGCAACAAAACTTACCGAAGCCTTGATTCTTCTGGGCCAAGAGAACCCGCTGGTGTTGGTTCCTGAGCTTAAGTGAGTTGGATTTGATGCCTTGACCTTTCTAGTCGGTTGCCCTGATGTTTGGTCCTGATTGTGGATAATCCTCTTGTCTGAGTTGTGTTGGCTAAAACCTGAAGCAAGTTGTAGTACCATCATTACATGCATGAATGAACTATTGCTATATCTCTTGCACAAAGCCCATGGAAATATTTTAAAACTGTGTTTCTCAGCACAATGAAAGAGGGCTATGAAATGAATTGGAATGAAATGTAAAGTACCCTAGATAAAAGCTGCAATTAGTCGTGCTTATAAGCACACAAGAAATCCAAAGGGTCATAAGGCCTAAGAAGCAGTGGTTATATATATGCTAAATCTAAAGCCTATTGGCCATGATATTATGTAATGATTAAATTCCTCACGGAGCCTACGGGCTCGGATGTGAGATGGAGTAAGGGACAACTAATTCTAAGTGTCCCCTAGAACCTCAAGTTACGGTTAGTTGTGAGCCTGGTTACGGGGGTTCTAGAGAAAATCCTCACAAAGTTGTTTCGGCTTGGATGTGAATTGTAGACATTTGCCAAGGTTGAATAAGCACCTCTCTAAACAACTCATTCCATTTGTGAGAAACTGTCATTCCCTATGTGTTATTTTCCAGCATATGCTTAAGTGTGTATTCATTTTCCCTCATCCAAAGTATCACAATGTTGAGTCAATTTAGTCATCCCCTTACCTTAGCCTTGCATTTTTCACCTTCACCCACTTCTAGCAAAATGATCACGGCCATGAAATGAGTATATTCTTGAGGTTTTGTTTTAAGTAATTGATTGTTTTATAATTGGTCTTATATCTTGATTATTGTTTAACCGCCATTGAAATGACACTTTATGCTTTAATTCTTGCTATTAGAATGATCAAAAGAGCATACCTTATCCATTTGCACTTGCAGCATCAGGCATTTTAAGCCTGGGTCATATTTTGATCAGTCTTGACCTGGTCAAACCTAGTTTGACCATGTCAACCGTAGGATCTGAGATGAGTCGGACCAGTGATGTTCGAGGTTGATGATTTATGGTCCTTTGATGCCCATTTGATGGTTCCATGTAGTGGATACAATTTTCATATGATGGAAAGATGATATTTTTATGGTTATTATTATTTACCGATGTTCCCCCAAGTTTCCGGGACGCGGGAGCATGGGAGCGGGGAAACGCACGTTGGGGACGCCTGGAGACCACCCCCAAATTTTAGGGAAATTCGAGGGGGACGGGGGGGCGTTGGGATCATAAAAATTATTAAAAATATATATATAAATGATAAATGATAAATACTAACAATGTAAATTAAATCTAACAAATTACTAATACAATTCAACATTGTGCAATGTAAATCATAAATTAATGTAATTCAACATTTAATTAAATCAGAAACTATTTGTGCAATGTAAATTAAATCTAACAAATTAGTAATTACTACTGTAATTGAACATTTGTCATTTGAATCTTGATAATTCAACAAATTAAAAAAAACTACCTCAACAGCAATGTGGGCTCTCTGTCAGTCGTGGGCTTTCCTATTTGCACTATTCACAGCAGCCGACAACTACAACACCTCAACAGCAGGCGGCTACAACACCTCAATAGTCAACATCGGGCTCTCCACCTCAACACCGAGCTCTCCACTGCACTAAACCGCGGGCTCTCCACGAGTCAACTACTCAACACCGGGCTCTCCACCTCAACACCAGTCTCTCTACTCGTCAAAATCGTGGGTCCTCCACTCCTCAACGCTGCCAACCTCTCCACGCCTACACACAACGAGCTCTCCACTAATACACACAGCGATGGTCTTCACTATTCAAAGCGGCAGGGACTTCAACCGGTGGCTTTGTCTTCACTCACAGGTCAACCAAATGAATGGTAAAAGGTATATTTAGGTTTTAGTACTGTTTTACCTTTTTTTTCTTTTGTTTTTTTAACCCCACAAGCAAAATCGTGGGGGGGCATCTAGAAGCCCCCCACTTGCTGAAAGAAGCGCCTAGGAGCCCCCCACAGTCGGAACGAGCTTCAGGAGGTACGGGCGCGCTCCCCTATGCGTTTCGGTGAGTTTTGATTTTTTGGGGGCACAGAGAAACGTTTTGGAGGAAGCCCCAAAGCCCCCGGGGCGTGGGGAGTGAGGGGGCCGAGCTCCCGACCTTGGGGAGCGAGTCCCCGTGGAACACTGTTATTTACAGACCATTATTTTTATATTGTCTGAGCATGGTCGAGACTACAAGTAGCCACAGGGTGTACGGGTACTCATCTCTAGTACATTTGGACCTTCTTAGTCCATTGGGACACTCGGATCTCAGTTACAGGCACTTCCAGATGAGATTTCACTCATATTGCCACTTTTTTACAGATTTGCCATTATAAAATGGCCTGTCAACACACTTGGATTTGTATTTGGTTCACCTAGGGCGCTATAGAGGGAGTATGGGGTCCAGCCACATGTTATTACCATATTTCCATACCCCCAGACACTTTGGTACAGTCAGATTTATGCCTCGGGCACCAGGCAGAGAGCTACAGGCATTTTATTGATTTACAGGTTGTTTTCTGAGGATTAAAAATGGATTAAAATGGTCATTGAGGAAATCGATTTGGGTAATTGAGGCAAGGAATTGGCATGAGGTTTGTTCAGAGGTCATTTGTGATGTATCCCACACCTTCCAGCACAGCTTACACCATTCAGTGGGGTCCACACACTCTCCGAGTTATTATTTTGATGTATTATTCTGCTATTGAGGGAGGGAACGATTTGGTCACTTTGAGATGTTATTGAGTCATATCTTTTATCATTGCGCCATGGGGTGATGCTAGTGAAGGACATTAATACCTCCTAGCCCCACCATGTGCTCCTTACACTTGTCCTAGTCATCTTTTATGTGGTGCGACCCCCTAGGGCCACTTTAGTGAGTGCGCACCCCCTTCTTAGAGAGTTGATCCATCGATTATTGCTCTGGCTCATCATAGCTGTCAATTGTATTATTTTTATCTTTTGATCTCCACCACTCATTCATAAAGTGGTTAGGGTTTTGGTCTCTCTCATTCCTATTTAAGAAAGAGACCCCCTCATTGTAAAGGCACCTTTGGGCTATTGGATTTCCAACATAATAAAGAATATCTTTTGCAAATCTCTTGTATGCTTTGATGAATGCTCTTGCAAGTGAATATACAATCTTTTCTCTGTGATATCATTGTGGATCTTGTTTTTCTCCAACGTTTTTCTGCAGGGAGGCCATGTGGTAGAAGAGGAGGACAACTTGAGGGGACGCTATTGTGGGGAAACCCCATATTTTTCTCTTGTATCGATCTTTGTCTCGAGGAGTATCTTTATTGTATCTTTTGGATATCTTGATACTACTTGTTTCATCTTTTCTTCCATATAAGTTTCTTCCATGCTTGATTGATTCTCACTATAGATCGTTTCTGGCAGGGAAGGGCGCACTGGTCACTTTGGAGGGATAGTGATTTCACTTGGGGAAGCTAGATCTCACTCTTGATTGCCTCATTTTGGGAAGATTATCAACTAGCAAGGCATACGCAGGCATATCCAGGTACGTTTCGAAGTATTTTTGTTATTTTGGGATCCAATCCAATCGTCACCATTAAATTTAACTGTTAAAACCCTCACTTAAAATTTATAAAAATTCTCTAGCTCAAACAACTTCAAATCATGGCGAACCATTTTTGGGTTTTCATCTTAATGCCAAGCAAGAAGTGGTTTTCCTAGGGCGTCATGCTCTGTTGACTCCTTCTGGCCCAAATCCCAAGGCACTGGTCTCTCCCTAATGTGCCCTCTCTGAGTTTGCCCTTTTTCAATTGTTTAACTACTCATTTTTCGCTTGTAAGCTTCGATATTGTCAGATCTACAATCAAGCAGTGATAAGGAGCCATTAGCCATTCAGATCTACCTCTTGGGACCATTTCCCCTAAAATTAAGTACATGTTTCCCAAGGCGGTTGATTTTGGTCATTTGCCCTAACACCTATATCCTAGATTTCCACTTAACCCTAAGCTATTGTAACTAAACTAATCAACTATTATATTTCATCTTCCTTAAGCCTCTACAATAGCTCAATTCCTTAAATCTAGGGTTCTACACCCTTCACTTCATTTTCACCTTTTTGATTTGCTTGTTTGAGTGCTTGGGTTAGATCTCTCTTTCCGAGAGTAGATCAGGGTCTCCCCCTTTGTTCTCTGTGGCTTGGATAGCAAGAAGTGAAGAGTGCTTCGATTGGCGTGACAACCAATCTATCTAAGGAATTGAGGCCCTCTTAGGTGTCACCGGTTAGTTGTCTTCCTCTACCATCCTGAATAGGACCTTTCAAGTAGACAACTACACTCTGTGTGATAACAGATACTAAACAGAATGGAAATTGAATCGTCAAGGGAGATCATTTGATAGCCTAGAAAATAACATGTGAGTTCATAGAGGGGGGTCTTTAAATCCAAGGCCTGGCTATCTAGTATGCAATTTTATGAGAAAAAAATTATAAATATATAATTATCTCCAAAGAGAGATCAGACTAAATTCAGAAGTGGCAACAAGTTGTCATACTGATACATTGTAGGAAACTATTCATTCAACTAAAGGATACAAAACTTGGGTTTCATAGCCATTACAAACTTTTATCAAAACAAAAAACAATAAATCAGATAACCATAATGCCAAGTTAACAAATAGGCGGGAGCAGGTTGCCTCATTCATCATGGAGACAGTGATGTATTTACTTGCCAGGCGCTGCTTTACCAAACTGACCTGGACCAGGTTCATCCTTGATGTAGACGGTCCACATATCAGAAATATTGGGGAAAAGGCTTTATCCACTTGTTGTGAGTAGTTGGTGCCCAGGGTTAAGCAATGTTGCAAATATTGTTATGGGGAATATATTGCCGAGGGTCCACATATCAGAAATATTGGGGAAAATATCATAAAATATAAGTAACAAACTTGGGAAAACTCAGAAATATCAGCAACCTGGAAAATTCAGAAACAATTGGAAATATAGGGAGAAATCAGAGATCTTTGCAACACTGAAATTGTTTAAGACTACCGCTAGCAGTTTGTCCAGGGAATTCGCTGCTCTCTGTTCAAAAGTTTCTAAGCAGCATGGGTACACATAACCAGGGGTTGGATTTCTTCATACCCCTACCCATACCACATACCAGAAATGTACCCATACGCATTACCTTGCCATGCCATGCAACACCTATGCATACCCCGCCATACCCCAGGTGAATTTGAAGACATATCCCAATTTCAGGTACGTAAACACCGATTTTAGCATGAAAAAAAAGTTTTTTCTTTCTTAATTTTAAAAGCCCCAATAAAGTTGCATTTAGGGTGGGCCCAAGAGGAATCCTCAGAACAACTAAGTATCACCCCCTTTTACACCCTTAAACCATACCTGTATGCTCACTTTCAAATTTTCAGATCAACTATGTGATCTTGGAAGAGCCAGCGAAGAAGAGAGGAAGTAGGGCATTGCTCATTATTTTAATTGCAGGAAATTGGTGTCCATGCTAGACGTTCAACATTAAGTATTCTTCATCATTATCAACATTATTCTTTCCCCTAGTCCCACATTTCAGTTTCATTGAACTTGAAGTTTTTGGTTTTATGTTTGTCATTTCCATGCCATGTTTGGAAAGTGAAGTAATGCCAATGTTCAATGTTAAATCATAAATGGCAATTGATGAATGGTGGACGCCAGAATGATTTGAATCTACAAATGAATCCGAATCACTGCTCATTTATATTAATGTCGGTTCTCTATTTGTTTCCTTCTATTGTTGTATATATAAAATTGGATATATATACACCCAACATACCACCCGTCCCCTATTTCAAAAAGTAGTGCACCCACACCCATACCCATAACCTAGCAAATTATGTCCAAACCTTGTTTTCCTTGAACCTGTTACGCCTCAGAGCTACTGCAGCATCCCAGCAGGGCCAAACCTAGAGCAAGGGGTCTAAATTTTTTGAAAAAAGGCCAAAGTGGGTTATATTGTATGGATATTTGGATTAGGGACTGTTGTCCCCATGGATTGGTCATGGTAGGCTCCCTTGGTTTCACTCTTAGAAGTACTTGGCTTTGTGGCACAACCGACTACCGCTTCAGTGTGTGGATATCCCCACCATGCAGGGCTTTAAGCCCATGGGTTGGTGTCCAGGGCTTCTAGGGGTGACCCACTGGGTCACATGACCACCTTGGTTTTTATTATGCAAAGGTGATTGGATTTTGTAAAGGGTTGTTTCCCCTATCTAGCACATCTCCTTGACCCACTTGGACCTCATTCCAGAAAAGAGAAACCCCTCCTCTAGCTCTTTGGCCTACAGTGTCATCCTTCCAAAATGAGCCTACAAGGTTGGAAAGGGGGACGTTGAGGGATAAAAAGCATCTTTGGGGTTAGTTGGGGCATGGCGTCCCCCTTTGGCTCACTATTTCATCAAGTGATGCCTTTGTTTTAGTCTTATTTGCTATTTTATGTTTATTTTAGGGCTTATTCCCTAACTTGTGGGGGATTTACCCTAAAAATATTGTAATTTAATGTTGACTTGTGGGCTCAAAAATTAAAAAGGTTGAGGATGAAATCATATAAATAGATCACATCACCTCAAATTATGTTTATTGCTCTTTTCCTCTTACTCTATGGGCTCTCTATGTGATGCGCACCTCTTGGGATGATGTCTTCTTGGCTTGAATAGTGAATGAAGCTGATTTTTTTCTAGGGTTTCTTGCACATACATGTTGATGCTAGAATGGTTCGTGAACTCATGCACAAAAGGTGACCTATTGCTTCCTCTTTGCTCATCTTTAGTTAAATATTGGTAAGTTTATCTCTATCTTCTGTTGAATGGTGTTGTTTGGTGCATTCTCCTTGCTTGGCTAGGGTCCCTTATCAATATTTTGTCAACTCGTATGATGGAAAACGTCCTCTTGAAGGAGTTTTCCTTGTATTGGGGCCTTGGATCTCTTCTTTTGCCCTAATTAGGCTCCTACAACGAACCCTCTGGGTTGTTGCCGGATGCCCTAATTTGCAAGCCTAGAGAGACATTTCCAGGAGGGACGTTGTTCATTGATCCCTCATGCCCTAGGGGATGAGACAATAATCATATCCCTTGTATATTCCTCTTTTATCAAATACATGCATTTTATACCTTAAAAGTTAAAAAAAGCCCTAAAAATTGAAAAAAAGTCCTTAAAAACCCTAAAAAATCAGAAAAAACCTAAACCCTAAAATTCCAAAATTAATAACTCCAAAAATATTGAAAATTTTGCAATTCTAAACTCACAAAGGGCTGCACCCTACTTGATTCGTCCACAGATCCTAAAGGGCGTCCTGATTTGTCCTCTTTTAATTGCCAAATAAACCTGCTGCAAGAGTCAAACAGTGAATTACGGCTGAGCTGTTAATTAAGTTTCAGCGATAATATTAATTCGGCCTGGCTGGGGGGTTATCTCCCTCTCTAGGCCGAGCTCTTTTGAAGGTTTTGGAGTCCTTTAAGGGCTGGAATCCATTGCTGAAGACTGCTGATATATACTGTTTACATCTGCTGACATTGAATTGCAAATGATGCTGATTATTTATTGCTTCTTACTGCTGATATCCACTGGTCATTTCTTGTGTGTTAGTTAACTATGGTCTTGCCTAAAATTATATGCTGGTTAGTGTGACGTGTTTCAGACCTACTCATACCTATTGTTATTTTATTGTGTTTTTTTAAATGCAAAGGCTGTCTTGAGTTAACATTGGCTGTAATTATTACATCAGAGCTTGTATTGGTATCTTGCTATATAAAGATTTGACTGGGTATAATATCGTGCTGATAATGGACTATTGCTAATTGTTTCAGTAGTGATAGCTGGTGTATTTAACTAAGCTACAGTGATCTCCATTATAAAAGTCTCTATAACTTCACTGTTGTGTTACTCTTAGGCAATAATTTGGATGCAAAGGTGTATGCTGACTTTGACATTAACAGTGATAGTTATTCCATGATGTTTGCATACCTTAAGTTATAAATTAATGAATGATGTTGCAATTCAATATATATATATATATATATATATATATATCCTACACTGGAAAGGTCTGCTACAGAATTGATACTTGCTTACCGTGTTACTTAACTTCATCCCCAGGCACTGATCTTGATTATAGTATGGTAGAAAAACATTTGTTTGTCTTGAAATCATTGGCAGGTATCATAGAAAGGCTCTCCCCTAGGTGAAGAACCACCCAAAGAAGTTGAGGACAGAAATAGACCGAGGTGACATTGGGTCTAGCCCTCCTTCCATGTGCTTACCAAGTAGTTGGGCTACCATATGTTTTATTCCAGATTCCAGTACATTTTTCAGCCAGTTCCCTTACATTTAGATGCTGAGATGAGCATCTATATTGGATCACTTTTATGATTATGGACAGCAATATATTCCTATGCCATGACTGAGTCTAAGGAAACTCAGATTTGATGACCGATGTAGCCATTTATCCATTTACAGAGCAGTATGTATTGCCCAGAGTTGCAACAGCAGGTCCTAAGTGGACAGATGATGGTTCAGATTGTTTATGCACAGGTATATGACCCAGCAGGAATTATCTTGTGTTATGGTTAGTATTGCTTTTATACTCATTCTTGTGGCATGTCTTAGCACTTAGTATCATGATATGGCGATCATATAGATATTTGGACCTGGTTGTATTATTTATATATTTATGTCCCTGCTCAGACTTAGAAATTCCTAGTTATACTCATTCGTTTTACCCTCCTTAGAGAGAATAGAGGTGATCATTCCCACCATCTTTTGGCTTGCTAGTGTTGGTCTCATTATTCACTTTCTCCAACCATCCATTACCTTTCAGTTATTGTTGTTATCCTGACATACTACTTGACTAGTGGCATGGAGGACCTTCCCCCACTTTAGCCTCTTTGTTGGATGAGCTTCCCTGTTGTATTGTGTCTCGGCTCTGAGTTGCCCAAGTTGTGTTGGCTAAACCTAAAATAGATAGTGCTACTATCAATACATTGTGTATGGAAATGAAATGTATATCTTAAATGAAGCCCATTCTAGAATGTGTTTCTTAACACACATGAATGAAAGGAAAGCCTGATGAAATTGGCTTTGAAAGTTAAATGTGAAATGTAAATCCAAGAATGTGTTTCTTAACACACACGGATCAAAAAGCCTAATAAATGTAAATCCAAGAATGTGTTTTTTAACACACACGGATCAAGGCTATGGGAATGTATTAAAGGCCTAAAAAGCAATGGTTTAACAAATGCTATATCTAATGATTGCTGGCCTCACTTGTATTGATTTATTCCTCACTAGCTTGCGAGTTATCATGTGAGATGGAGTAAGGGACAGTTAATTCTAAATGTCCCCTAGAGTCTCAAGTTACGGTTTGTCGGACACCTAGTCATGGCAGCTCTAGAAAAGATCCTCACGGAGCTGTATTAGCTTGGATGTGAGTTGTAGGCATCTGTCAAGGTTGAATAAGCACTTCTGAAACAGCTTACCCATTTGTGAGACATTGCCCTCCCCTGTGTTACTGCTTGTCCAGCATATGCTATAGTGTGTATCCCCTTTCCATTTCCAAAGTGTCACGGTGTCAAGTCATTGGTCATCCTTTAGCCTAGCCTTATAAGTTTTAGCCTTCACCCATCACTAGCAAATTGATCACAGCTATAAAGTGAGTATAGTCTTGAAAGTCTAGTCTAAGTCATAATAATAATATTGAAAACATTTAATATTTTTTTTAGATCGCCAGAGAATTGATTACTATATGTTATATTGCTACTCAAATGATTTGTAAAGCATGTCTTAACCTCTAACACTTGCAGCAGTTTGATGTTAGCCTGGGTCATTTTATGGGTCATGTTGACTTGGTCAAACCTAGTTTGACCAAGGTCAACTACAGGACATGAGGTGGATAGACCTTGGATGATGCAGATGGATGATATATGGTCTATTACAGGTCACTAGTTGGTTCCATGCATTGGTTACAGGTTTATGATGATGATCTGGCATTTTATTATATTTGATCATTTGCAGATTATTATTATTTTTATCTGTGTCGGGTATATTTGAGATATTATATGATCATGCAGAGATCCATATGGTGTACAAGTACACACCTTTAGTAGATTTGAGCTCTTTGAGTCCATTGAGACAGTTGGTTTTCAGTTCTAGGCAGTTACAGTGAGTATTTTCCTCAGTTCATCATTCTAGTGCATATTTGCCATTAAAAATGGTCTGTCAGAGCAATTTGATGATCTTCTTGGTTCACCTAGGGTGCTACAGAGGGAGTATAGGGTCCAGCCACTTGTTTTTACTATTATGCCATACTCCCGGACATTATGGTGCAGCCAGATTTGGCCCCGGATGAACCATCAGAGAGTTAGAGGTATTTTTATACTTTACAGAGGATTTACAAAGGCATAAAAAAATGGAACAAAAAGGTCACTGAGGAATTCAATTTGGGCAATTGAGGCAAGGTTTTGGCACTTGGTCTTCTCTGTGGTCATCCATGGTGAACCCCCCATCTTCCAGATCAGTTGGCATCAGTCAGTGGGGTCCACAGTGGTTATAGGAGGTCTTTTACTGCATGTCTCTCACAGATTTTGAGGACAGGATTTGATCATTTGTGTTATTTAGACATGTCATAGACTTATATTTTATATTAATGTGCCATGGGGACATGCTAGTGAAGGGAATTAATACCTCCTAGCCCCACCATGAGCTCCTAGTGACTTGTCTTGATCTTATATTGTGGCAAATGTGTTTCTAGCCACTCTCCATGTATGACGTCACCCTCACTTAGTCACTTTTAGCTATGACGTCATCACTTAGTGAATGATCCATGTGATATTATGCATTGACTCATCTTAGCCGTTGATTAGATTATTAGATCTTTTGATCTCAACCACTAGTTTCAAAAAGTGGTTTTGTGGTTTAGGGTTTTGGTCTTTATTATCCTATAAAAGGAGACCCTCCTATTGTAAAAGCTATCTAAAGACTTTTGGCTCTTGGCTTCTGGAATAAAATATTTTCTTTGCAAACCCTTCTCTTGGTTGTGGATGCGATTGATGTTGATTGAAACTGTTCTTCCTTTGCACTGAGAGTATTGTAGAAGATCTTTTGCATATTTGTCTCCACGTTTTTATCTACAGGTGAAGAAGTCGATTTGGTGAGGAAGGCGCATTCGCTGGGGAGACTTACCCTGCAAGCTTCTCTTCTCTTCATCGGTTACAGGGATTATCATTGTCTTAGTACCTCTTACTCTTTGTTTCCATGTTCATTACTTGTATTTCTTCCATTCTTGCATTAAACTGATTGATCGTATTGTCCTTGGTTTATCAGGAAGAGGAAGGCACATTGGTGGAGCTGGGCAATTCGCACAAGCAAGGAAACTCTGCGATCTCTCATTTGATCTCTGCGGGAACAATCCTCGACATCATAACAAACATTTCCATGACTCAGGTACGCTTGTAAGGTAAGTTATTTATTCTTCTATCCTACCCATTTGTCATTTTCATTGAAAACCCTCATTAAAATTCTTCTAAAAAATCCCTGGCTCAAAAGACTTGCTTTACAGCATAACCATTTCTGGGTTTTTGGTATTCGGCAATTATCTAGGTGGGTTCTCCAAAACGTCACACTTGAAGGACTCCATAGGCCCAAACCCCAAGGCACTGGCTTCCTCAAACCCTCACGCATTCCCTGAGCTGACTATTTTTCCTGTCTTTTGATCCATCCTGCTGAGCTTGTGTATTTTGACACTGTCAGATCTGTCTTACAAGCTGTGCTGGAAAGCCCTAAACCTCAAATTCAGTCTTTGGGACACTTTCCCTGTTTTAAGGGTCACGTTTCCCAAGGCAACTGAATTTGACCATTTTAAACTAGCACCTGAATCCTGGAATCATATCTAATTGTCAAGTCACTGTGTATAACTAATCATTGTCAATTCATATCTATCCTAAGCCTCAACAGTGGTCTTGAATCCTTAAATCTAGGGTTCCATACCTATCACCTTACGTACTCTATTGCCTTAGCTTGATTTGGTGATTTGGTTTGATATCTCCTATCGGGAGTAGATTTGGGTCTCCCCCTTGTTATCTTTGCTTTGATAACTCAAGTGAAGAGTGCCTCGATTGGCATGACAACCAATCCCTTGGAGATCGAGGCTCTCTTGGTTCACCACTTTGGTTGCCTATCCTCTACCATCCTTACAGATCCACCATTAGGGGCAGCTACAAGATTGGTGATAACAGTTCCATCGCCAGAAACAGGTTTCGATGCGCTAGTAATTCTTTACTGTGACGTTGCAAGGGGATTAACGGAGGCAAGCCTGGGAAGCAAGTTAGATGTTGGCCGTGTTGTGGGGGAAATTTTTGTATCAAGAAGCTTCTTCGTTGAGTCAGGGGGCAATTGGAAAGCATGGCGTAAGATGATGGAGCGTCTCAGCTGTCAATTGGAGTTGGAGGAACAACACCGAGGTCGATTAAAGAGCAAGGTTGACATGCAAGGGGGGAAATTGGCACAATTGGCTTTGGACAGCGAACTACACCATTCTCTTCCTCAAGAGCTCGCTCATGGGCGTCATTCTAGTGGAAGGGATTTCTCGAACCCCAACCAAATGGAAATGGAAACAGTGCAACAAACTCCATTAGCCTGATTTGAAGATTCCAGTACTCCACTGCTGGAAGATGTGGAAGACGATCTTCTATTATCCTTGTTTTTTTTGGATTTTCACTGCGTTGGGCATTTGGAACCAACGTTTCGAGCAGAAAGCATGTTCATCTTCAGGGAAGCAAAAAGTTGTACAAGATATTTATGAGAAGCACAAAAGAATTTATGCTACTCATAAATTCTACATAAATTCTTTTGTGCTACTCATAAATTTCTTGGCAGCTTTCTGCTTCCCCTGAATATGAGCAGGGTTTTCTGCTCAAAATGTTGGTTCCAAATGCCCAACGCAGTGAAAATCCAAAAAAGAACATGAACAATCAAGACAGCTGCAAAAACTTAAATCATCTAACAATCTTCTAGTTTAAGGTTTTAGAATGGTCTGTTACTAGTTGATTTATATATTGTCATTTTGTTCTATTATTAGGCCAGTATGTAACGAATTATAGTTGTAAGGCATTATGGAACTCTCAAAACTTTGCCTGGATGTATATGGCTGAGGGCTTTTTGAAATCTTTGATTCCTCGTGACAGGGAATTTTGTTTTGGAATGTACTGTTCAAATTTTTGAGATACTTAGGAACTTCCTCAGTCGTTTTAATATAATCAATCTTACTCATTTATGTTAAGAAACTCATTGGCTGAGTGTTAATTAATTTGGAATTTCATTTTGTGCAACTTTGTTAAGTCTTATTTTTCTATTCGTGCAAGTTCTTGATGTCATTTTACTCTCATGGATTAATGGATGCGAGAGGCAAATGTTATACGATTAATTTATTCCAAGTTTGGGCATTGCTATCACATCTATGTTAGCTGGAGCTACCATACTGCAGACTGTGTGGCCGAGGACCGCACAGTACTTTTTTTCCAGATCAGAGATCCGATGCCTTCAGAGAAGGCACACAGTTTTGTTCAGATTGCCCCAAGTAGATGTATCAGGGGGGACAGATGGTTGTACAGTGGTCCAGACATGTTACTTAGCATTTACCGCAGGGTCACCCTTCCATGCCAGGCTTTGATATGAGCCCATTGAGACAATTGCCTGGTCTTGCTTTGATTGAGACTATCACAGAGTATTGCTTGTTTACTATTTGTGCCCGGATTCAGCAGAGATCCAGTTCAGAGACAGCCTCAACAGCAGGTATATGGTGCGGCAGGTATTGCATTTGATGTATATTGCTCATGATTGTTGCTTAGACTTGTTTATACATGATAGTAGACTAACTCTACATATGATGATTGATTTGGTGATCTAGCTATTGTATGATATGTGATTGGGCCCTTGGTGATGTCAGTCCACCCCTTCCTAGTAGGCTCCTGTATATGCACACCGAGTTACACCCCTACTCTTGGTATAGACTTGGTCATCTAGTCCCCCTAGGCAGCTGACTTTGGATCCACCTTCACTTTCTTCATCCATCCGACTCATACATGATATTCTTTCCCGACTTGGATTCCGATTTGTGACCTTGAGGATCCCTTTCCCCACTGATCTCTAAGTATGCCATGATTCCCTATCTATTGTGCCTCGGCTCTTTAGTGTGTGAGATGCACTCTCAAACCTGGGATTTGCTCCTATCGGTTGCCCCCGATGTTGCAATGCAGTTAGGATTGTGTAGCCTCACCAGGTGTTTCCCATTGGTCATCGAAGCATGTATTGCTCACCCCCATTACTTTGCAGTATGAGAACCATGATTATATCTATTGAGATATGTATGTAGCCCAAAAGGGCCTTGATGTAAATTGAAGAAATGAAGAAATGTAAAGCAAGCCAAAAAGGCTTTTTGTAAATGTAAATCTAGCCAGAAAAGGGCTAAGTATGAAATTCATTGTAAAATCCATGCAATGTGTTTGTAAACACACATGGACACAGGTCAGCCATACATGTCAGCATTTGTAGTGGTTATTTCCTCACCTAGTCCTGCGGGGCAAGGAGGTGAGAGGGAGCAAGGGACAAGCTCAAGATTGTCCCCTAGAGTCTCAAGTTACGGTTTGTCGGACACCCAGTTTGGCGGCTCTAGAAAAGAACCTCACGAAGTCTTCCGGCACAGATGTGAGTTGTGAGATACTTGTTAGATGACCAGTGGCGGTTTCCCTGCACTATACCCATTTGTGAGGCACCGCCCTTCCCCGTGTTTTGTCATGGTATGCTTATCTCAGTGGACCCCGCTTTCCCGAGTTATCCAAAAGGTCACATGATCTCTATCCTTGTCATCCATCATCCTTCACCTTGTATTCCACATCACCCAAAGTCAGCTAGGTGGTCAAGTCTATAGGTTTTGCATAGCGGTTGAGTCTTTTGGATGTGGTGGGCCCACCTCACCTGGGGCCTTGTATTTTTCCGAGATTTAATGCAGTTTTTTTATCACCATATTATTGTCATATTGTTTAGTAATGTACTAACTTGTATAAGGAAGCCTTTCACTTCATGATTGCATACAGCCAACAGGTATTCAGCTGGCACCATTGTTGACCAGATTTGACTTGGTCAAACTAGGTTGACCAGGCCAAAAATGGGCCCGAAAAAATGTTGCGACTGGAATTTCGATTTTGGTCAATTATTATCTACAGGGGACCCATATGAGCTTCCAAGTGACAGAATGCAAAAAGATCGAGGCTTTTGTGAGATTTTTAATTATTATTGGTCATTAATGACCTGTTTTAATTAAAAATCATGGATTTTGGGCAAATAATGCCTAAGTGATGGATCGAGGTCGTTCGAGTGATCATTCTTACTATTTTTGGGGTCCACGATCACATTGCAGCAGACGGTTCGGCAATCCGGGCACTAAAAGTGGGTCAAAAGCCCAATTTACTCCTTCAGCAATATAAACCAGCAATAAAATACATGGAAAATCAAAAATTGACAAAGGAAACTTTGGCAAAGGGCAAAAATTAAAGGCTGGCTAATTCAAGGGTGATTTCTAAGGTAATGTTGGTATGTTTTGACATCATTTATGTATTGTAGGTCCCTCCATTGGACCAGCTCACTACGTGGGACGAATTTGCCCATGGGAGGCATTTTTCCTCTCTTGGCAAATTCGATTTACTTGTTATATTGTATGTGGGACCTTGGTATAGTGAGTTGGGGGGATAAAACACCCTATAGACACCCCCCAACCACATCTTATGTATTGTAGGGGACCCCCTCTCCACATGTGCACTCTACTTGGGCAATTCGCACCCCTATGAGGAAGAATCTCCTCCATTCGATTTGATCATTGGGGGTTAAATCCCAGCCCTCCATTTTGGGGGTAAACTAGTTTTGAGAGTGGCCTTTCTCTATAAGAGAAGGCACTCACCCATTGTATCACTCTCTTGGCACATTGTACACTTGAGTTTTTGATGATATAGAGCCATTCTTCCACAGTTTCTTGAGAGTTTATGGATGGATATGTGTTGCTTGACTGATATCTAGTCTTCCTTAGCCTTGTTGCTAAGTTGCCAGGGTACCCGTACCGGGGGGGTGGGCACCCGTACCAGTACGGGGTACTCGTACCATCGTACCGGGTACCGGCACTGTTACCTCTGGGAGTACCGTGAAAGTACCGGGTACTTGGTCAAAGAAATTAGGGTACTGGTACTTAAAAAGAGCAGCGTACTGGTACTTAGCAGTCTTAATTATGTTGAATTTTAGCTGTATTTGTGGTTTTGTTTAGTTCAGATCCAACGAAATTTTGAAATCCACGGTACTTAGCAGTCTTAATTACGTAGAATGCTAAATGTTTTGACATCGAACTGCCCAAGCAAATATGGGTTAAAGGTTTTGAATTTCTGTTTGTTCTCGGCAAAAATTTTGCATGAGAAGTATGCCATGTATTTTTATATCGATTTCTTTCACGATTCCAGAGGTGGCATGAAGAAAGGGACCCATGGATTTCCCAAGCATTACAGCGTACTGGATGTCATTTGCTCACTAAACCATGATCCAATAGAATAACATAAGCATTAAGAGCATATGCATAAAAGATAACTGAGAATAAATCTTTGCACAAATGACAATTTCCAGAATTTACTTAACAATGATTATGTGAAAGATATTGTTTAAAACTTAACCATAAACCAAGACAAATTCCAGATTTTGAATGTTCCCTATTTAGTCAATGTTAAAAAGGGTATATGCAGTATCAAATCAACACTTATTAAACTTAGGAAACTAGTTTAACTCGCTGTTAGTAATAAGCATATGCAGTATCAAATCAACACTTATTAAACTTAGGAAACTAGTTTAACTTGTTGTTAATGAATTATTAAATAGGACAAAGAACAATTAAGTCTGTCTGAGATGTTAGAGCAGATTTTTAACCAATAAACAATTTTTGGAATTAAAGTGCTGTTGCCCTAGAGCATTTCCAGCCCACAAAACAACAGGAGAAACTCAAAATTTTCAGATTTTTACCCAGAAATTTGTTGTAGAATTTTTTTAATCAAGAAATCTAAAATTTATGTGCTAGATATGACCCTAAAACTATTTGTGGAAACACAAAAAATTGAGAATTAGCTACAAAGTTAAAAATAAAAATGAATTTGAAATTCAGAATTCATGGACTTAACAGGAAACACTAACAGGATTATGACTGATCAGCAATGTTTGCAACTTTGCAGAATTAGAACAAAACTTAAAACTTTAAAAGTTATAGATTTTAATTATTAAATTTTAATTTTTAATTATAAATTTAAAATTATAATAATCATTAATCTCTGAGATTTTATTTTAAATTTTTAGCCAAATATCCAGATTACAAACAATAAATTTATTAAATTAATAATTATAAAACCATGCTAATTCTGTGATACTTACCTGGAGGGCTTGTTGACCGAGGACCTCCTTGATGCTGATGCAGATGGCAGTGATGTTGCAGATGTTGCTGACCTAGCAGAGATGGCTTGAGGAAGCCAAATCAACTATGACGTTTACTTGCTTTATGTTTAGTATTTGACTATTTTCATTTTGCTATTTTGTATTTCAGATCTCTGATTTCATGTTCGGAATTATGGCAAATGAGGCATGCCATTTGCCAAAATTTTGGATGTAGTATGACAATGGACTCATGGAGTCATGGACATTTATCATGCTATTATGTTAATGATTCATATCAATATCAATATTGAATATCATATATGTAATTTGAATTAATGTGCAAGCAGCAATACCAATGTCAATGTGTGTTATTTTAATTATAATTTATAATTTATAATTTAAACTTGAAAATTATATATATATATGTCTACAGTACCCTGACGTACCCAAGTACCCTATTTCAAAAAGTGGCGTACCCGTACCCGTACCCATCCCAGTACCCGAGTACCCTGGCAACTTAGCCTTGTTGAGTTGTTAGTGTATTGTTTCCATCATTTCCTTGGCCAACGATTTGCAGGTGAAGAGCATAGCTGGAGGAGGGCGCAGTTTTTGGAGTGGGAACCCCACAACTGCTTGTTTTCTTCAAAGTATCAACAAAGGGAGTTGTTATTGTCTCGTGCCTTTCAATTTCTTTTATTTTCAGTCATTTTACTTGCTGGTTTCTCTTGTTATTTGCTGCATACATTGACTTGATCTTGTTTGTGGCAGGTACCTAGGGCGAATTTGGTCATTGGGAGCTCAAAACGCCAAAGGAAACAGGCTACTGCTCAACAACTGAGTTTGGAGGGCTAGTCTTTGGCAATCTCATCCATTCATTCATTCTCAAGTAGGTTCTCCTTGCTGGTCTCTTAGATTCTAAAATTTAAATGTGTGTGTTGAGCAGAAATTTACATTAAAACCCTAAAAAATTAAAATCTCAAAAAACAACCATTAGAATTTGTTTTTCTTGTAAACCCACTAATGAAATGCTCTTAAAACTCCATATCTTAAATTTCATTTGATTCCGACTCCATCTACCCACTTAACCAGGCACTAGTCTTTCACTGAATTCGCCCCACTTGGGCAAATTGACCAATCACGCTGTTGAGTAAATTTTGGGTTCTAGGTACTTTAGATTTGGTTTTAGAACGTCATTTTACCTTAGGAAACCAAGTATCATTGGCTGGAAGTGATTATAAACGCTAATGATTCACTGCCCTAGGACCTTTTATCCACTACTTAACTCATTCCCTTGGGCAGTTTCACTTCACTTCTTGCTGGTTTGTATTTCTTTTGTTCTAAATCAGCTATTATTCAATGTATGATTGCTAGAAGATGTGTTCCCATCACCTAATTTGCTACCGCCATGCTTGAGTAGTCATAGTGATTTTCATTCCCCATAGGCAGAATTTTCAATCACTCTTCTAGTCAATTTCTATTTTCTGATTTAGTTTCCAGCCTTCTAATCTTCAAGTTATTCATCATTAGACAGTCATAATCAGATCTGTTATCACTTCACATAGTTTATTTTCTCAATTCAGAGTCTCGATTTCACTAGGATGGAGGAAATCTCACACTTAGGCATTCACCTTGTGTCTTGCTTTGCTTGATCTTTTGGGTTTGGGTGTCTGATTGTTGAGTCTCGACCATCACTGGTTGAGCGAGATCTCCCCCCTGACTGGGCTACGTGCCTTGTCTGAAGCGACAGTAACCTTGTCCGGTGTAACTTCCCATCCCTGTTGGGACATTCATTATCCATCAGCTAGAGTTTGTGTGATAACAGGCACCTAAATCACAAAGACTTGAATACCATACTTAAAGAAGTGATTCTAGTCACTTCAAGCTTCAGCAAGTCTAGTTACTTTAATAAGTTTAGGTGACACCTCGTTTTAGAGATCTTTCTCTCAAGCAAGGCCTCATTCAAAGCCTTAACTTCAAGACATCTAAGGAACAAATCTAACTTTTCACTTATGCAATTTCAATTGCAGATATATTTTACATATGGCAGTGTTTACCATGCAAATGTTGTTTTTAAGCACACTGTGGAGGTTACCTTGTAAGCTTTGGTCAATTGAATGACCAGTTGATTTGAAGGAGAAATCCCCTATGTATGTGTGTAATTGCTTTACACTTCCGCTATTTACTTTCCAACTATTGTGTGATGGCTGCTATGAGAAGATGTTATATTTCTACAATTAAATAATAGACTTGTTTGGTGGAGAACATAAGGACTTCAGTCACCTGAGGTTTAGAAAATCCACATCATATCAGAGCGTCTCTGATTGAGGATCTAAAGAGTTTACAACAGTAGATCAACTGCTAGAACCAACTACCGAGAACCAAGACCAGTAGTTAGAGGGTTTCAAAGGTAGTGGTTACTTACCTATCAAATTTGGGAGTTTGTATGTTAAAGCTCAGAGGTAGCATCAAGTAGGCATTAGGTTCGAGGACAACTTAAAGGTGCCTTGAATTTCCAATCTTGGAAAGTCGAGGTAACTCTCCCATTGGAAGAGAGTGATCTATGGGATATCGTCAAGACTGTAGTGACTTCATTAACAAATCCACAACATTTGACAGTTCACAAGAAGAAGAAAGTGAAAGCGAAGCAGATGATCATGGATGCTATAAAGGATCATTTGATCTCTCATATATTCAAGAAGAACACGATGAAAGATATCTTTAATGCCCCAGTTAGTCTTTACCAGAGCAAGAACATAAACAAGAAGATGATATTGCATAACAGACTCAAATTTGTAGAGATGACCAAATCAAACACAGTTACTAGCTATTTGATGAAGGTAATGCAGATTCGTGATCAACTTGTAGCAATTAGGGAGAAGATTGAAGACAAAGAGTTAGTGAATCGAGCATTGATGGTTTCTCAACTCAATGGGAAACGTTTGTCTAGGGTGTTTGTGCTCATGAGAATCATCCCTCCTTTGAGAGACTATGGGATAATTGTATCAAGGACAAGACTCAAATGTATTCAAAGGCGAGCAAGCAAGGAGGTGGCAATGACCATGCCCTATTTGGTCAAATGAACAAGGGTAGAGGTAAAGTACCCGTTAAGGGTAAGGGAAAGAGTGAGGAGTCAACCTCGCAACCAAGGAAGGACTTGAGTAAGATCAAATGCTTCATATGTCATAATCATCGACATTATTATCACAATGTCCAAACAAGAAGAAAGGTAAACGGAAGCCAACAACAGAAGTAGGAGGCAACCTCTGTTGAAATTCAGGGGAACAAGTTTGCCTCCAAGTTTGAGAAGGACTTCTCAATGGTATCTTTCCTTTCTACTAGCATCGTTTCAAAGAATGCTTGGTATGTGGACAGTAGGGCATATAGGAAATGGCATCATCCCAGGAGTTGTTTTCAAGTCCAGAAAAGCACAACTTAGGAGTTTAGGTTGAGCTTGGTGATGATGCCAAGTATCTAATAGCAGGAGTTGGTACCATTCCCTTCCAACTCCAATCATGTAACTCTTTACATTTTGACAATGTTTTGTTTGTTCTAGATCTCAAGAAAAATCTAATTTATGTTTCAACTATGGAAGATAAGGGCTTTGTAGTAGAGTTCAAGAACCAACACATCCTCATTTGACCAAAGGAATCTAACCCATAATCAACACAGGTGATCGAGGTTAGGGAAAGCAATTTATACAGAGGTTACTGGGTGAACTTGTTTGAGACCAAGTTCATAACACTGACAATTTGTGTGAGTTGTGGCACAAGAAGATGGGGCACCTGCATCTAGGTGAACGTGTTTGCGATCAAGTTCATAACACTGACAACTTGCGTGAGTTGTGGCACAAGAGGATGGAGCACTTGCATCATAGAGTGTTGCCTATTCTGAGGGAAATAGTCACAAGTCTTCTAAAGCTCAGCATTCAGCAGCAAAGGGGGTGCACACTTGGCAAGCATGCCAAGGTTGCTTTCCCAAGAAGTGAGCATAGGTCTAAGGAGATTCTAGACATAGTACATTTAGATGTTTGTGGATAGATGTCAGTAGCATCAACCTTAGGAAGCATGTATTATGTTTCCTCCATTGATGACTTCTCTTGCAAAACTTGGATCTATTGACATCAAGTTTCAAGTTGTGAAACTTGGATCATTATCAAGTTTCAAGAGTTCAAAGCTCTAGTTGAAATCAAACAGGAAAGAAGATCAAAGTTTTGAGATCAAACAATGGGGGTGAGTATACCTCCAAGGAGTTTAAGGGATTCAACAAGAATGTAGGAATCATGAGAGAGTCGATTGTTCCAGGCAACCTACAATAGAATCAGGTTGCAAAGTGGAAGAATCGATCCATCATAGGGGTTGCTAAGGCTATGATACATGACCAGGACTTGTCAATGTTCCTCTAGGCAAAATCATGCAACACAAGAATCTACATTCACAGCGGATGTCCTCATAGGATCTTGGAGGACAAGACACCAAAGGAGGCATTCACTAGTGTGGAGTCAGAGATGAGTTGTTTTTGTATCCTTGGTTGTCCAGTTTATATCCATCTCCTGGTAGAGAAGACAACCAAGTTGGATCCTTCCAACAGGATGGGCTTGTTTGTTGGTTACAAGGAGACTTCAAAGGTATACAAGGTCTGTATTGCAAAGCAGAGAAAGGCAGTCATAAGCAAAGATGAAAAGTTTGAGGAAGACTTTGCATCCAAGAAGTCTCATGAGCCTATTCCAGTGACAGAGGATGAGGAGAGGAGGATGAGCAAGTAGCACTGAAGATTGATGCAGAGTCACTAGTGGCTTCCGATGCAAGACAACAACTTTAGGTGAAGAGAAGGAGCTAGTAGCTCCTTCCAGTTATGTCAAGAGACCTCAATGGTTCATTCTGACATTAAGGGATGCTCAGGATTTAGTTGAGGCTCTTAGAAGCACATTCAGGGAAAGCACACCTTCGAAGAAGTTTCCCAACATGGTATTGACGAGGATCATCATAGATTTCGAGACTTCCAATTTTCAAGAGGCAGCAGAACAACAGGTTTGGAGGGACGTTGTGGTGGAGGAGTACACCTCCATCATGAAGAATGATGTATATACGTAGTGCCAAGACCAAAGGTGAAATCAATAGTGCACTCCAAGTGGCTCTACAATATCAAGCATGCGGTTAATGGTCGCATGGAGAAGTACAAAGCAAGATTTGTAAAGAGAGGGTTCTCCCAGAAAGAGGGGGTGGCCTATGAAGAAATGTTTGCTTCAATCGCTAGGTACACTTCCATTAGAGCAGTTATGTCTTTAGTTGTAATTATGGGATGGATGTAACCTCAATCAGATAACTGAGGAAGAAGTGTATATAGAGCGGCCTCAAGGCTTTGAGGTAAGTGGGAAGGAGTACCATGTTAGCAAGCTAAAAGAGGCCTCATACAGACTCAAGCAGGCACCGAGAGCATGGTATTCCAATATTGATGAGTATTTGTCAAGTATGGGCTTCACCAAAAGTGAAGTAGATCATAACTTATATTATATATTAGTTGGGACTGATCTGCTTCTTTTCGTGTCGTGTGTAAATGACTTGTTTCTTATAAGTTCAAAGAAGCTCAATGCAAGATGCAAAGCAAATATGGCAATTGAGTTCAAAATGAAGGACATTGGCATGGCGCATTACCTCCTAGCTTTAGAGGTTTGTCAGAGACCAAGAGATATTTTCCTTGGGCAGAGTAAGTATGCAGTTGAGATCTTGAAGAGGTTTTAGATGGAGGATTGCAAACCTATGACCACACCTATGATCACTAATCTGAAGAAGGTAACAACTTCAAATTCAGAGGTAGTGGACCCTATGTTGTACAGGTAGATGATGGGTTCCTTGATGTATCTAGTCAACACTAGACTAGATATGTGTTTTGTAGTGAACACCTGGAGACAGTTCATAGTGGAGCCCAAGCAGGAGCATTGGGTAGCAACAAAACATGTGCTCAAATACTTGAGGTGCACAATGGAGTATGGTCCAAGATATCTTGGGATGGTGAAGTGAAGTTGCAGGAGTTTGCATACTCGAATTGGGCAAGCAATGCATCAAACAACAACAGCACCTCAAGGTGTTGCTTTAGCTTGGGATCAGCGATGATATCATGGTTCAGCACGAAAATTCTGTGGCATTTAGCTTAGTAGAGGCAGAGTATATGGCACCCTGTATTGCTAACTGTGACGCCATCTAGTTTTGCAAGTTGCTTGTAGGATTGCCTGATCAAGAGTTGGATCCCACGATGATTTACTATGATAATCAGAGTTGTGCCAAACTCTCCGAAAGTGCAATGTTTTGTGACAGGTCCAAGCACATAGAGATCAAATATCACTTCATACAAGCCAAGATTCAGAAGGGAGCAATAAAGCTCCAGTGTATTCCCATAGATTAACAAGTAGTTGATCGTCTGACCAAACCCTGAGCAAAAGAGAAGTTTGAATCATTAAGAAACGAACCTGATTGGTGCAAAACTCCTTCCTCACAAAGAGGGAGTGTTGAGAAAAATAGCTCAAACAAGAACTTTTGCATAGGTTCAATTTGAACGTGCCAGAAGTGGTTTGAGATATTTCTTTTTTTGTAATTCAATTTAGGAAAACACGAAAAGTCTTATTTTTAGTTGTTGAATCTAATAAAGTGTATTTACTACATTAATGATTTAGACTAAGATTAATATCAATCGTACATCTCACTGAGAGATTACGGTTTTGGTAGATTAGGGTTTCAAGTTTCAACACAAGAACAAAGATGGGTCAAGATAGAGAGTTTAGACACAACTTTTGTTGAACAATTGAACAATTGAGCAGGTTTAGCACCCAAAGGCAAGAAAGCAGAGACAGGAAGAAGAGGATCGACCAACAATAAGCACGTTGAAGTACAGTACGTACAGATCCGTACAATAACAATACAGCAGGTTGTATACAGCTATTGTTCCTTTTCCTGTGTAGGTCGTACCTTCTCAATAGTCCTTACTGCTCACTTCTAGGGTGATTTCTTTACTGTCGGATGTTGGTTTTAAGCCAATTGTGGAGGTTGCCTTGTAGAATTTGATTAGTTGAATGATAAGCTGATTTCAAGGAGAAATTCCCTATGTATGTGTGTAATTGTTTTACGCTTCCATTATTTACTTTCCAACTATTATGTGAATGTTTCTATGTGAAGAAGTTATATTTCTGCAATTAAAAAACATACTTGTTTGAATGAGAACATGAGGACTTCAATCACCTAGAGTTTGGAAAATTCACATGCATTACTCATTCTTCCCAGGGAACTTACTAAGCGCGTCATCTCAGAGGGCACCAAGGGCATCACAAAAATCACCAACGGTTGACTATAACCCTTTTTAAGGATTTAATTTGAGTTAAATCTAGGACTGAAGGGACCGTATCTTATCCAAGAGCACACCATCTGATTTTTTTGCATTGACTAAAACATGAAGAACTTGTAGACGCCAAAACAATGTGGGTGATTTGCAATGACCACCAAGCAGTAACCAAAACCATTATGAGTAGTAACTTTTGCAAGTTGTTGTCATGGACCCATTTTTGGAAACAACTAAATGGTTGACGTGTGGCAATCAAAACCAAAAGGTGTCTAGAGAATAAGCATATGCCGTGTCAAAGATAGAAAGGAATTAATGGCGATCAATGGCCTAAGTTTTGCCCATTAATGGCGATCAAATATCTAGTATATCGAGTTTTAGATGGTAGAGCATTTCCTATTAAGTATTACTAATAAAGGAGAAAATAAACAAAATTAAAAAATTTCAACAATAGCAAATAGTGCAAAATAAAGTATTAGTGATAATCTAAGTTTTACCACAAGAATATTCTAGAAATAGAAAGGAGAGCCAATAAATTTTCAAAAAGGGGTGGGCTTTTTACAAGCCCTTGAATGCACATGATTTGAACAATTTTCACTAAGTGAACCCCACCATGCAGATCATTAATAAAACAGCCCTACTAAGCATGCTTAAATCTCAAATGAAGGACAATAAGACACACGTTTCATATTGTGAAATCCTGCATTTATGTGGATGTCAGACATAAAAAAGTCATCCAAACCAAGAATCGGTCTTGACTCTTTGATGTGAATCCAACTGCTCCATTGCATAATCATAAATTGTTTTCAAGGGGTTTTCCATGAAAAATGATACTGCAAAACATTTATAGGTGTAAAGACACAGTGACCTTGTCAAATTAAGCAAGGTCTTGTTACTTTGTGAAGAGAAAAGAATAGCTCAATTGGACGCCACTATGCCCACTCTATCTCCATAATGAAGCTTATACTTGGCATTGTAGTTAGCTAAGAAGATTATGGCATTATTGATTATTGCATTGGCTGAAGAAGACTGAAGAAATAAACGCCACATGAGTCCTGATGTAACATTATCATTAAACCATTGGATTGGAAGAGAAGAAGCACACTTGGTTCTTGTCTTCAATGCTCAATTTTGTTGGTCCACATCAAGTTGGCAAAAAAGGGTGGTGCCACAGGCATTGGAACGCCATAAATTGGAGAAATGGTGGACCACAACCAATAAAAGTATGCATGGAATAATCAGTGCAAAGTTTGTTGACCTCACTTGCATACCAAACCTCTGTCAAACTTTTCACCTATTTTGTTGTGCTCTTCTTTCGCATCCATTATACTTGCTAACCAATTTAAATGTCAATAATATTTACATCCAATGGTGTCATGCATTGCTATCAATGTAAGTTCGGCAAGGACATCTACATCACTGTAGGTATTCTGGCTTTGAGTTTTTTCCTCATCATTGATAGATTATATTATTTTAGCTGCTGGGTCCAGTGGTTGGTTGTTCTCTTCCTGCTTAATAAGTGAAATCCTTCATGATCCTCTACCACATAATACAACAAGGCTAGCTCTACTTGTTTCCTTCATTGAACTTGGCAATCAAGCCTTGAACTCTAGCTTCATCTTGCATACCCCCAATGTTACTTTTATTTTTCTTGTCGGTACATTAAGATCTTGTAAAGACCCTAAAAGGTCGCCTTCATCTCAATGACAATTTTCAATTTTCTTTTCCTTGAAAGGCTTTCTGCATTTTGCTAGGTTTTGTATTCCCTTTTATGGTTGACAATATCCTCGAAACAATTATTCAGCAATAAAGCAATAGACGCTGAATACAGTAGTCTTTCAGGAACCAATATGCTACTTCCTACTTAATATTGTCTACTGCCAGCTAATCCACCACTAGTTGACAGGTAAATCTGTTATGTTTCAAACGTCTCCTTGAAATGTTGATCTATGTTGTAATAATCCAAGCAAATAGAAGCTCCAATCAACCATTGCAGTTTTATAATCATGTGATTTATTTTTCAATGTCTTGATATTGGCACATAAACTTGGATCTCATCCCTTTTTCTTCTATTTTTATCTTGGACAAACGTTTCAGAATCTTTCTCTAGTCTTAAAAAGATACAAACCAAAACTCCTGTTGCTCACATGCTCTATGATTTACTTGGTTCACCTGCGTAACATCTATAACACAAAGGTCAATCCAAACAGTCTGTAAGCTCGGCATACCCCAAACCATGTCCCACTGAAAAGGCAAATTAAAGCAATTTATCAACATTGCTTGGCCCAAATCCCAAAGCTTTGCTAATCTGGAGTCTGGACACTAGCTTTGGGGTGCAAGTCCCTGGGTTGATGTGATAGAATCTTCCCTCCCTCCAGTACTAGCATTACCGGTGATTTCAGTGTCATGCCTTGTGGATTTTTATTGGCTTGTGGTTGCTATTATCTATGTGATGTCCACAATTGCAAGCTATCTTACCATAGTGGTATATCACTGTGATGGGATTTCATTCCACATTAATGTTCTCCTCCTCCCCCTGTACTCTGCACACAATAAGATTCTGGGAGACCATTGCCCATTAAAAAAGTACAGCTACTGCTTATTTGCTTCTTCAAGTTTCAGACAAGGTTTACTTGCACAGCAAAATGATCACCCACCCCTCCTAAAAATGTTGCCCCACTTGAAGCTAAATCACCAGAGAGTCTTCGGAGTAGTAGTACCCATAGGAGAAAGCTTCTGAGTCTTTGTGATTAACATAACAGCAGACCTTAAATCAGTACAATTACCACAATAGGCCATAGGTCAACAAAATGGGTCACGCAATTGACATCATGGGTCGAGGGATTAGCATAATGGGCAACGTGAAAACAATGCTGACGAGCTCTAGAGTCTAATGTAACAGTAAATGCATACACTGCCAGTGATGGCAAATGGATTTACAGTAAGACCACCAAAGTTGCCCATGTTAAAAGACCTTAAAATATATATAAAAATAAAAATATGGTTTGACTGAAATAAATGCAATACCATTATTAATACTATAGCTATGGATACCTCATGGGATCTGAGAGGCGCAGAACGGTCGTCCATGGCAGGTGTTCCATTAGCCCCTCCTCCTGTTGGGCATACGTCCGTGAGCTTGCGCTTCTTGGAGTGTTTTGAATTGAAGAAATTGGGATTTGGGGCGGGTGAGGAAGAGGAGGGCGGATCGAGGGAGGCGAAGATTGTGGTAGGGGTGACGGTGCGACCGTAGGCTAAAGAAGAAGAAGTCAAGGGGGCCACCTCATCCTCGCCATCCTCTTCCTCATCTCCTATTCCTCCTCCTCCTATTTCTCCCACTCTTACATTTCTTGGGTTTGGGTTTGGAGAAGGGGAGATGGAGGAATCCCCGCGCGGCAGTGTGAGCAGCGCCTTCATTTTCGTCGTAGTCTGCTGCTGCTCCTGCTGCTGCCTCCTCTGCCTCTGCCTGTCCTTGTTGTCCGCCATTTCACTTAATTATTATTATTTTTTATTTTATGGTTCTTGTTTTCCATCGCTATTTTTACCCACACGACCAACTCACACTCACCCCTTTGCATTGCATTGCATTTGGATTTGGCCCTTCTTCGCTTTTGCCAGCAGCGCCCAGTTCTCGTCCAAACCCTACCGCTCTCCTCTCTCTAACGTTCTCTCTCCTCTCTCTACCCCATGTCAAATAAAATATAAGAGAGGCATCGCCTACGCTTTTTTAATTGTGTGCGCCGTCTCTGCCGTTGGATGGAGAGTTTTCCTATAGCGGCTCGATGCGTTTCACCTCGTGTGTGGGTTGGTGAAGCCCCCACCCCTCATTATTTGCCATTACAATAATTGTTTTTATATATAGATTTTCTTGTCTTTTCTTCTCTTTTTAACTGCCCTATGGGGAGATTTGTACCATTGTTGCTTTCCCTATGAGCTAAGTATGCCAATTCATCTCATTAGCTTTTGAGTAAAGAGAGTCCTTGTCCCCCACTTTCCATATGTCTCCAAGGTTATATCATATAGAGAAAACGACTATTGGTCCCCAAAGGTTTAAAACCTCAATCCAAAAGTGTAGTTGAGTATTAAAAAAATTGTTGTTATAATAATAATAATATGATTTTCGAGGAGTAAATACATGTATATGGTTATTATATATATATATTTTATTGTGATTTTTATTTGCAATAAGTTTTTGGAGCTTGATGTAACAAAAAGCCAGCTTTTCTTTTGATTTCATTATGTTCCTTGTATTTACAATTTTTTTTCAAGTCGAAATAAAACACCTTTTTATTGAAAAGAAAAAGATGTGTCCAAAAAACACATAGTGCTATTATAAGAAGTGTGATCTTCTCATATGTCAGCGCATCAATAAGTTGAAGACTTAACCTTGGAACTAGCAAATACAGCGGTCAAAAAAATGTATTACATCTAAGTTCATCAAAAACCATCAGTGTGGGAGCATCCTTCCCATAGACGCATAAAACATAACCTATCACCACAGCCCAAATATGGCACAAGCAGGAGAACCCTTCACCTGCAACAACTAGCAGATCTTTAATGTGGATTCAACTACCAGCGAGCCCGCCTGATATTCTTTATATGATAACCTACCATCCATCGGACCCAGAGAGATCTTAGAGAGCCTATAAGCATCGGAATATATGTGAGAAGGACAAGTCCCCACGCTGTTGAATCAGGTCACGAGCCCTCTGCATCTAATGTTTGAGAAGGAGTGGTCTCAATAATGACTTCCCCCGTGCCCAGACAATAATACTTAATGAGTCGCCAAATATATGGGTCAGAGCTATGCCCTTCACCTTGGCAAAAAGGAGAAGCCCACACAGAGCCACCAGTTCAGCCCTGGTATTCATTCCCCTCCTAGCTTTCATATAGAGGTGAAAATAGTCATCATCTGTGAGCTTAATGACCATACCAGCACCACAGTCACCATTTTGTGTGGCACCGTCGAAGAAACCGAAAGGAAAAGAGAAGTTATCATCCATACAAGGTGGTTCATTCCTAGTCGCTTTGATGGGAGACACATCATATAAAGAAATCCACGCACAGATCCGCGCAACAACCATGTCAGCCCTAGGGCTGGTACCATGAAATAGTTGTGCATTTTTAGCTCGCCAGACCTCCCAAATAGTAAACAATGCCACAAAGGATTCTCCACCTGAGCTATCAAAACAGTATGACAAGTTGGTGGATAAATGTTCACAATCTCAAACGGGGAGTCTCGTCCATTTAGCTCTGATCAAGAACCACACCTCCTGGAAAAAACCACAACGCCCAAAAATATGATTAATATCCTCGAAGGAACACATACATAATATGCAAATCCCAGGACCATAAAAACCACGGCCTTGAAGATTCTGCATTTACAATCAACTCATGCATCTTGTTGTGTTTGCTCTTAATAACATTTTCTCTTAAAAATAATCATGGTTGATTCTACACAATGTGTGTGGTGTCTTAGAATAGTTATTACGACAATTAATCACTTCTTTGTTGTAACACAATTGTCGTTAGACCAAAACCCGCAAGCATTAATCTCCACTACACTCGCCAAAGTTAGGATCCACGAGAGGGATTTAACCCATGTCGCAAAACTCACAGGGAGCACTAGACACAAATGCCAACAATCCCCCCCCCCATCGTTACCCAAGTGAGTTTTGGACTCAAGACCTATCACTCTGGTACCATTTGTTGGAGCATGATTGTCGTTAGACCAAAACTCGCAAGCGTTAATCTCTGATTCTCCGCTACAATCGCCAAAATTCTATTTGATCGTATAAATATGTGCCAAATTCATTTGTAAATGATTCTCAAGTTCTCGTTACTCGACATGTTGAATCGGTGCTTAAAGTTTATGTTCAATTTTTGAACATTTTATCTGTTTTGAGTGTTTTTTACATATGGTTGTGGGAGGAAATTGTCATGCATCTTGTTGTGTTTGCTCTTAATAACATTTTCTCTTAAAAATAAGCATGGTTGATTCTACACAATACGTGTGGTGTCTTGGAATAGTTATTACGACAATTAATCACTTATCTATTGTAACACGATTATCGTTAGACCAAAACCCACAAGCATTACTCTCCGCTACACTCGCCAAAGTTAGGATCAACGAGAGGGATTTAACCCATGTCGCAAAACTCACAGGGAGCACTAGACACAAATGCCAACAGTCCCCCCCTATCGTTACCCAAGTGAGTTTTGAACTCGAGACCTATCACCCTGATACCATTTGTTGGAGCATGGTTGTCGTTAGACCAAAACCCACAAGCGTTAATCTCTGATTCTTTGCTACAATCGTCAAATTTCTCTTTGATCGTAAATATGTGTCAAATTCTTTTGTAAATGATTCTCGAGTTCTCGTTACTCGACATGTTAAATCGATGCTTAAAGTTTATGTTCAATTTTTGAACATTTTATATATGTTTTGAGCGTTTTTTACATATGGTTGTGGGGAGGAAACTGTCATGCATCTTGTTGTGTTTTCTCTTAATAACATTTTCTCTTAAAAATAAGTATGGTTGATTCTACACAATATGTGTGGTGTCTTAGAATAGTTATTACGACAATTAATCACCTCTCAATTGTAACACGATTGTCGTTAGACCAAAACCCGCAAGCATTAATACTCGCTACACTCGCCAAAGTTAGGATCCACGAGAGGGAGTTAACCCATGTCGCAAAACTCATAGGGAGCACTATACACAAATGCCAACAATCCCCCTCCCATCGTTACCCAAGTGAGTTCTGAACTTGAGACCTATCACTCTGATACCATTTATTGGAGCATGATTATCGTTAGACCAAAACCCGCAAGCGTTAATCTTCGCTACAATCGTCAAAGTTAGGATCCCTGAGAGGGGGTAACCCATGTTGCCAAACTCACGAGGAGCGCTGGATGCAAATGCCAACACTATCCTCTTATCCCGCATTAATTACAAGACTCAGTTCATAATAGTATAAAGGCCCCAATGTGCCATTATTTGTATCTCAACAAGGTGTCGACAAAGGTAATGGCTCTCCTACTAACATAATGATGATATATTGCACAATTGATAAGCTTGTTTATTGGTCTCCTCTTTCCTTTCTTTGTGTTGTATGTTTGCAATGATAGCAATAACATTGAGATGTGCATGTGTTTAATGTATTGGAATAGTTTCTACACCTAAAATCTTCTATGCTCTATTGAGCCATCCTTGAACTCATTTCCAAGGGTCATAATAATTGGTTAACTCTGTGGATGAGTTTGCAAGTTCCTCAATAATAGTAATTTTATCTCTTTGATCGTATAAATATGTGTCAAATTCATTTGTAAATGATTCTCAAGTTCTCATTACTCGACATGTTGAATCGGTGCTTAAAGTTTATGTTCAATTTTTGAACATTTTATCTGTTTTGAGCATTTTTTACATATGGTTGTGGGGAGGAAACTATCAGCATTTGCATCTAGTAAAATTACCATGACTTAAATTTTATTGGTTAGTAAACTAACTACTTGTTATTTTCTCCTTATAGGTGTACTCTACGAACCAACTCTTATATATATAAATAGGTCTATCCAAAGTGGTTGTGAGATGGAGTGTTATCCTCCCCACTCATGTTCATGTAAGTGACATGTTGAGCTCATAATGAATACCCATGTTCTATTCCCATGGGTGCCATCCTCAAAATGAGGGTAAGTGTCCAAGGTTTGCCCCGGGGACTGGGAAAAAAGTTAAATTTTAAATCAATTTAGTGACAAAACACTATGTGGGCAAGAAGAAGGAGAAGTTGAAACTTCAAATATATGGGATGTAAAACTCAAGTACTATGTGGGGAAGGGAGCAAAGTGTGCTTGCTGTGAAACCCAAGAGACTTTACATGGGGTTTTCCTTGTGACTGGGAAAAAGAGTTAAATATTGGGGGTCTAAGACTTAAGTACTAGCCATGGAAGGAAGCAAAGTGTGCTTGATGTGACCCAAGAGATTTTACACTACAAAGTTCAAATAGGAAGAACTATTTCTTATAAGATTTGTTTTCTATGAATGACTTGATTAACTTTTACAATTAATTAAAAAAAACAATTTTTAATTTTAATATCTTCAAGGAACATAAAAACAATTCATACAATCCAAATAAAAAGAATTAAGTAATCTAGGTTCTTCAATTTCTAGATCAAATATGAAATAGGGATTTGAACTTGTGACGTTCCGTTTACAACTTCTCAGCTCTACCCCATGGACTAATTCTTTATTCTATTTTTTTTTTCTTTTTTCCTCGGAAAAATTCGTAATTTTATTTCAAATAGATGATCAAAATTACACTCTGCACATGCAGTAGAATCACTGAGATCCCTACATTATCACATATTTTCTATCCCATATTAACTTCATATCTATCCCATACATAAAACAATATCGATATTACTGCTGCCCATACAACCGCTTATATCCGATTTCATAAAAACAAGTGTTGTTACAAGAATAAACTGCACTATATCTCAATTATGTGCCTCAATTTCTTCAAGAAAAGGTCTGTGATAATAGCTGAAGGAGCCCCCTGGTGAATAAATTGTTATCCTCCAATTTCCATGAGCTAATTCCTGCTGTGTCATTGCCTTGGATAGCTGATCAGCCATCCCATTCCGCTCCCGGTATATATGTGTAAAAGTGATATGATTAAAGGACTGCTTTAACCTAATCACCTCCTCCAGAATTGGTAATAGTACCATAACATGACAGTGCGTTATCTCCTTAGCCCAGTCTATTACTAACAATGAATCCCCAAAAATCTGTAGAGAAAGACAGCCTTGTTCAAGTGCAAATAACATCAATAGTTTAAGAGACATTATCTCTGCATAGTTATTTGATCCAATTCCCAAACCAGCCACTAGATGAAAATAGTGGGACTCAGATTTGTGAAGGACCGCCCCCCCTCCACACACCCTCTGATGATCCAAAGAAGCGCCGTCAAAATAGGCCCAGGGCATGGTTTTATCGATCAGTTCCACTCGCACCTGTCGAGTTCTAATCGTTTGAACAGGAGCGAAGGTTTGTTGTAAGGCCGCCACCGCGTGAGCCACCACAGACTCCAACTGCACCCTTCTGTCATGAAATATAATCGAGTTTCTGGATATCCATATGCTCCAGGCTAAGATACATGGTAAGGCCCGGAATTGAGTAGTCTTATTTAATATCCACCAACCGTTGAATGCCTCCAGGACGCACTCGCCCCTCCACCGCATCTTGAAATCCATATAACAGCAAATGCCTTCCCAAATAGCCTGTGAGAACCGACAATGTACAAAGAGATGAGCTATGGTCTCTTCCGCTTCCCGACAGAGTGGACAAATTCCCGGACCTTGGAGAAATCATTTTTGCAGAATGTCCCAGGTAGGTGCTTTGTTTTCCAGTATAGCCCAGAAAAGTAACTTCGCTTTACCCGGACACCTTATCTTCCACAGCTGCTTCCACCACCACACCAATTCCCTGTTATGAATTTCCACATTCAGCTGGATATATCCATTCTTAGGAGTGTAGATGCCCGAGGGATGGTGATCCCATATAAGTACATCAATCCGATTGGTCAATCGAATATTAGTTAGTCGTAATAACCGCAGAAAATCCACCCAAGCCCCCTGCAGTTCTGCAGAGATCTCAAGTCGCTGTGCTGATATCCACCCCTGATGCCAATTTGTTGATGTTCCCGGATCCTCAATGTCGGCCAGAAAATTACAACCTCTAGCAGCCAAATGATTCCTCAATTCCACAGGAAGTACATGGCCTCCCCTACAGCCAACCCAAGGGTCCCGCCCAATACGTAGTAGTCGCCCATTACCTATCCTCCACACTAATCCAGATCCGACCAAAGAGAAATGCTGCACCACCGCTTTCCAGACCACTGAGCAATTTGCCCTCGACTTACTTCCCAGCCTTATCCATTCAAGAAGAGTAAGAGGGTCTATATATTTATGATATACCACTCTTGTCCAGAGACTATGTGTATGGATAAGACGCCACGATACTTTGGCCCCCAAGGCTTTAGCAAACAGAAAAATATTCTTTAACCCCCAACCTCCCAGTGCTTTAGGGACCGCAATTTTCTCCCATCTGACCCATACCAATGCACGATTCCCACCCTTACCCTTCCAAAGAAAAGCAAAACACAACCTCCGAATCCTCTCCAGGACTCCAATGGGGATCCAAGCAAGAGACATCCAATACACCGGAATAGCTTTCAAAACTGATTTAACCAGGACCAGCCTCCCAGCCCGAGAGAGCCATTTGTGACTCCAACCATGTAGGCGCTATTCTAATTTTGCAATTAACCAGTGCCAATCAGCCTTCAGATAAGCATTCGGCTTCAAGTGAAAGCCAAGGTACTTTAAACCTTCATCAATATCCAAAGTCCTGTAAGGAAGTTTGTTAACCATTCTATGAATCTCCTGCTCGGTTAAATGCGAGCAAGTGATAGTAGATTTGTCAATATTCACTAACATGCCCGCTGCTACATGCACTAATTGGAGACCTTCAACCACCTTATCAATATCCTGACTCATGCCATCACAGAAAATCAGTATGTCATCAACAAAAAGGAGATGTGTAATAAACAATACCTGAGAAATAGAAATGCCTTGAAAGGAACCATCGGCTTTTGCATTCAGAATAAATCGGCTGAGTCCTTCAGCAACAAGGAGAAACAACAGAGGAGAGAGGGGACATCCCTGTTGTAGCCCCTTACCCGCCTGGAAGAATGGACTAGCAGAACCATTGATCAATACAGCAAAGCTCACCGTTGTGAGGTAGGCCATTATCCATCTAATAAATTCGTAGCAGAACCCCAGATGAGTTAGAAGCATCCGGAGATAAAGCCAGCTAACCCTATCAAAAGCTTTAGAGAGATCAATCTTAATCACAGCACCCTTCTGCTTCTGCACTTTCAGAGTGTGTAATCCTTCCTGGGCTACTCCAATGGCCTCATGAATTTGGCGGCCTTCCAAGAAGCCAAATTGCTCACAAGAAATATGCTTAGACAAAATATTCTTGAGTCTTCTCGCCATAACCTTGGAGATGATCTTATAGATACAATTGCAGAGAGAAATCGGTCTGAATTCATCAAAGCTGTCAGGCTTGGCCGTCTTCGGTATTAGAGCTATAAAGGTGGAGTTGAAGGGGCCATGGACAAACCCAGCCTTACGCGATTCTTCCACCACATTCAATATCTCCTCCCCGAAGAAGTCATAGAATCCTAAGAAGAATTCTATAGGCCAGCCATCTGGCCCCGGGCTACTATCTTTATGCAAGGATTGCATTACCAGCGAGAGCTCAATCGGCGTCACCTCCTCCATCAACATTCTATTATCTTCCTCCCCCACGAATCGAGGAAAAAGCTGAGTCACCCGAATTACCTCAGCAATGGAGACTCCAGGTTGTGTAGTGAATAAATCTCCAAAATGTCGAACTCCCATTGCCGCTAATCCATCAAAGCTGGAAACCTGTTCCCCTGCTTCTGACGATAGTTCCCAAATAGAGTTTGTGAATTTTCTCCCCTTGGCATACGCTTGAAATTTTTTTGTATTTTCATCACCGCACTTAAGCCAAATCGCTCTACTTTTCATTCTCCACAACTCTTCACGCTCTCCCAGAATCACATTCCTGCGTCTCTCCCACTCCAACAGCTCGCCTTTCTGCTGTTCATCCAAATATCCCATGCTCAGGCTATTAAGTATCCTATCAATGTTTAGCTCAGCAGCCCGCAAATCCCGATCGTCAGTCACCCTTTTGCATGAGCCCAGGAAGTGGTTGCCTCTTTAATTCGCTTTAGATTGTGATAAAAGTGAGCACCTGCATGCATCTGAGAATCATGTGGTCGATGAACCCATTGATCCTGAACCATCTTAATGAAAGCCTCCTCCTTCAGCCAGCTAGGGTTGAATTTGAATGGGCCAGGAGGTTTATTCCTGCTACCACGTAATTCCAGGAAGATCGGGCTATGGTCATAAATCCCTCCTGACCCTACCCATTGTCTGACAACATCAACGCCCAGTGCCAACACTTCGGCCACCAGAAACCTATCCAATCGTTTTGCCACCCTATTTTCCCCAGCTCTCTTATTCCTCCAAGTCGGAGATAACTTGGAAGGTAATATGTCAGGAAGATCCTTCCTGACAAAGGCCTGAATAAAATAAACTGCTAATGAATCCGGAGCAGCCCGAGGTCCCCATACTTCAGAAGACCCCAGAGTAAGATTGAAATCCCCACCCAAAACCACATCCCTGCCATCAAAAATATCCGTGCCTAACAAGGAGTCCCAGTAGCCCACCCTATATAAGTATGGCCCGTAAATATTGAGAACCGTGATCATCCGACCAATCTCAGCATCCCAAACCTCCAAACCGAGACCAGAGGAGATGCCCCAAGAACAATCACATCTGCAACTCCTAACCTTCCACCCCGAGGCCAGCCCTCCCGAACGCCCCCGAGCATCCACACCCACAAACTTCCAACCAGGAAGCAAAGATTCTAAAGTTCGTACTACATCCTCACTGCCACCCAAAGTTTCTTGCAGCAATATTACATCCGGTTGGTTTAAGTCTACCAGCCTCCTAAACGACGATTTTTTAATGGGACTCGCCAACCCACGACAGTTGAAGGACATCAGTTTCATAAAAAACCCCCATCCTGGGCTTTCACTGCTCTAAGTGCCCACTCTATAGAAGATTGTGTACCCATCATTAAATCCACTTTAGCCCGTTCTTTAGCTTTAGACAAATGGGATTTTCGTCCCCGTCCTTTCCCCCCAACACTGGAGGCCAAATCAGGAAGTCCCTTGCCCCCCGTTCCACCTATAGTAATCTCCCGACTACGAAGAGCATATCGAATATTACTACCCTCGGAGCTGGTAGAGTGATTGGTGGAAACCATTGTCGGTGTGACAATACTATCCACATCATGCCGTTGACAAGGAGCATCTAGGCGTGGTGGAGACCCATGGCAGCCCCCCCCCCCAATACCATAGAGTCGTCTAATAAGGAAGCAGTAGGAGAAATGAATATAGACTTACCTGAGGGATTCTCAGATGAATCCCGACGAGTAATAGGCAACTCCCGTAGCAAATCCGTAGTGGCCTGAGAAGTCGGAGGCACGGAGCACAAAGAAACCCCCTCAGCATCAGTAGGCGCACTCCCAATATGCTCCTTTCCTATGTTCTCCAAAGATGGCAACAAATCCACTGATCCGAGCCTCCCACCATGAACGGATGGTACCGCAGAAACAAAATGCACCCCCCCGTCGATAATAGGCCCACTCCCATCATCCACCACCGCCTGAGAGTTCACCTTCAACACAGGAACTGCCTCTACATTTGCTGCAACATCGGACAAAGGCTTACTAGTCCGAAATGGTAATGGGCAACAGGCTACAAGATGTCCATGAGAGTGACAACGATGACACCTAAACGGCACACCCACATAATCCAGTATTTGAGTAAAATCCCCATCCTTGGAGTGAACTTTAATCTCAACCAAAAGTCCCATCCGAATATCGATATTTACCAATATCTTAGCAACCGTGTAGATGCCAGTCTTAGTATGGGAGGAATCATAACACACATATTCACCAAGATAATTCCCTATCTCAGCAAACCGTGTTTCATTCCACATATGCATGGGAAATCCAGGAAGCTTCACCCACAGCGGTTCTTTAGCAACTTTCTCCCTTTTAGAGTCGAAGAAGGGGGACCATCTTTTCAGAACAAGAGGGATTCCCAGCATTGACCAATGTCTACTCAATACGGCCTTGACCTCCCCTTGGTTCCTAAAGATGAAGGAAAACCAACCTTTCGTCAAGACGCGGACCTCAGGGGCTGATGACACGCAGTGCTTCCATTGCTCAGACACCCAGCGCTGAAGGAAGCCACAGCCAAATCTTCTGCCCCTAATATGTCCAACCACAGCAGTATGAGAGAAGTCCTCCGCTTCTTCCATCGTTACATCCAACCCCAGCACTAACAGGTCTTGTCTCTTACGTTCTTTGACCGTCTTAACGGAGTGTTTAAGTGAACCATCTTTAGCAGACATCCCTGTTCTAGGCAGGGGTTCGTCATCAGGCAAAAAGTCACCATTCCCCGGGGCAGCCATCTATGCTCCACCTAACACCAAGAAACGAACCAAGAAACAGCAGAAAGCCAACTTCCCCAGCTACCAGAAGCCCTCTATCAGAAGACAAAATCCCACACTCCTACAGCCCGAGAATAGTACCAACCAGTAGAATCAAGAAAAGCTAATCGCAAAATTAAAAAACAGTAATGGCTGGCACAAGCAATGCTATTTAGGATCCTGGCAAGGAATGGAATCGTCCTCGATCCCTAACCTTAATATGCTCAGCAGAATTCACCTCCCATCAGGGCATCATCGACAATCATCTGATCCCCTGAAATACATCTCACGGCCAACAATCAGTCTCGATGATCCATGGCTGAATCAAGAAGCCAATACCGCGCTACGTTCGCAGTTCTCCAACTCGAATCCACTAGAATCTCATGGATCAGATCCTTTAAAATACGAACATCAACAAGCTATCAATCATGCGTTCACTCCACCGGCCAATTCCATGAATTAATTAACAAGCAGATTAGGGGAATCGATGAAGACGGGACTGCGTATATGTTGATCTACAACGAACCATCCTCATGCCAAAGGCTGGAAACAATGATGCTCAGTCAGCATACTATTGTGCACAGCTAATGTTCTCCTCGAAGCCACCATAATTCCGCAGAGTAATTCCATTCTTGAATAAACGTACTTCTTCCTTCTGAATCTTGCTCCGCTCTCATAGTCTTTGACTTCTATTCTCCTTGATAATAATAAGAAAGTAATTCTTTATTCTATTACTTTGGACTATTGAAAATATTATCAATCTTTTGGTAAAAGTAAAATTGATGGACTATTACATTATTTAAACATAAGTTATGGACAATAAAAATATTAGAACCTGGTGGATTTTTTGTTTGATAGATAACCGTGAACATCAAATGACTTATATTTTTATCTATTTAAAATTCTTTTTTCTAAGTTAATATGATAACATTTACACATTTTATAACTAAATTTCAAATTCACTTACACAAAGTAAATTTCTTCACCCATTAAAAAAACACTTTTATAAAAAAAATTATATATATATATATATATAAATAACACAAATCACACGTAAATTCACTTACACAATGTTCCACCATCACAAAAATCACTTTTATACTCTATACCATGTACTGAAAAAATATATATATATAACACAAGTGACACGTAGCAATCATATATGCTAAGTTAAAATCGATCGAGGTTGTACGGAAGAATATATTAATAAGTAAAACAAAATGAAAGTTAATATTTTAATTTAATATAAAGATTTTAAGTGAAGTTGAAGTGAATGTTTAAAAAACATTTGGAGTTATATAAAATATATATTTTGAAAAAAATTGGGTATTTTATTTATTTATATTTAGAATAAATTGGTTTTATGGTTTTGGTAACTTAACCATGTGGGTTTATAATATTTATAAAGGTAGTCAATCTAGAGAGATATCACCCTCCCTTCATAGCAGTCAATCACTTTAGTTTTACCTAAAATCTAGGGACACTTCTTATTTTAAAAATGGTATCTAAGATAAACCAAAAACCATCTCACATGATACGAAGTAAGATTTAAACATGGATAATAAAATTTAATTAACAACTTGAAATTAACGGATAAAAATAAATAAGAATAACCTTAACTTAAAGCTTAACCAATAATATGTTTTAATATAAAAATATATTAATGTTTAAAGATTAAGAAACCCCTAAAAAATTAATTCAATTTCAAAATAAGTTTTTAAAAGTAATGATTATTTATATTGAATGATTAACTTGTGTGAGGTTGAAGATTAATTTAAGTAACTAAGACTTAATTTTAATATCGAGATTATATTAAATATATAAATTTTAAATTTTAAATAATAGAATTATGTTATAAAAGGTGATAGGTATTCTGGTGTTTAAATAAGATCGTATGGTGATATATTAAATTTAATTGGTAATTAAAACATTAAAATGATATTAAATTAAAAGCAAATAAAATCAAGGATATATGTGAGAGATGATTTTTATGAAGAAGAAGAAAAAGAAAAAAAGATTATATATATATATATATATATATATATATATATATATATATGTTTGTATATGGTAATGGTGGTAATGATAAAAATCCATAACTTGAATAGTTAGAAAGAAATCTCTTAATTAACTAATTTGGATCAAGAAAAGACAATTGAAACCATTTAATAACATCCTCAATGTACTTAGACCTGCAGCGAGCAGCCACGAGATCTGTAGCATAGATTTGAGCTGCCATGAGACTTGTAGTGTAGCCACAAGGCGGGAAAGGAAGCCACGAGACGTACTGCATCGAGGGCATCATTCGCATTGGGACGATCGAGAGGCTTGCCACCGATGTGCAGAACCTTGAGCAGTGGTTCACGGGCCTAGAGAAGTCTTTGTCCAAGCTTAGCCATCTCCCTATGGCCTCGGGAGGAGGCCCTCCCCTTCCCTCAGATCTGCCTGATTTTTTGAAGCTAATTGTTGCGCAAGGGAAAAATCCCCTTACCGCTTCATAGCATAAATTCGTAAAGAAGATAGATGAGATCCCCACCGTCGCACTGCCGATAGAACAACCCTGTAGAATAACACTCAACCTTTCGGATCAAGGATTGATAAGCCAATTCACAGGCATTTGGCCTTCTCTGAAATCGACTGAAATTTGAGTGTAGAAGAACTGGAGACCCCTGATCTCCGAAGAAGTAAACTCATACTTCCTCTGGAAAGGATTCTTCGCTTTCGTCTTAAAAAATAAGCAAGATCGCGAGTTAATATTCAAGAATGGACCATATTTCATGGGACCAAAAGGACTATACATGAACAAATGGAATCCAGACTTCGATCCATCACAAGATATTCCATCTGCAATCTCGGTCTGGGTAAGACTTCTGCATCTTCCCCTCCATTGCTGGAACTCAGAATCATTGGAAGCCATCGGGAAGACTCTTAGAAAATACATAGACAGAGTAGACCGAAAAGATCAATACTCTTGCGCAAGGATCTGCATTGAGGTGGATCTAGAACATGGACTTCCTAAAGCAATAAACCTCAAAGTGGCAGATTAGACACATATTCAGGAATTAGATTACGAGCAAATCCCTTTCAAGTGCAGGTATTGCCATGAATACGAACAGTTCGCTCGATCATGCAAGAAGAAGCCCACAGATCCCGAAGCAGGAAAAGAAAAAGAGCAATGGACAGCCACACAAAAAAACATTAGATCTGGACCAAAAGATGTGTCAAAAGGTCAAAGTTCCAAGAGAGTTGATTATCATCAAAAGACCACAGATACCAACAGGAGAAACAGATACAAAGTCCTAGAGATGCTTGAAACCCAAGATACCTCTGAAGCCCTAGAAGAAGGAGAAATTCCTTAGCAACATGAGACTCATTCAACACCCCAAGCTCATGAAGATCCGAAAGACCCCTAGTCCCAAAACACCCCAAGCCCTAAGAGGAAAAAAATATCCCAACGCAACAAAAGCCATCCCATCAGCCTCCCCTGCTTCCTCGAAATAACTCTTCGATAAATATTCCAAGAAGCTCGGACGAAAAACAAGCAAGGATTTAAGGGAAGAAGAAGCAGAACGCGAGAAAACACAAGGATCTCAAGCAACTATCGACATGGCTTTCAGCAGAAACACCCAAGCTAGAATAGCAGGAAAGAAATTAGGAGACTCAACAGGAGGAGGACCCTCCACCACCTACAATAGTAGATAATGAAGTTGGTCTCTTGGAACTGCAGAGGTTTAGACAACCCATGAAAAATAGAAGCAGTCAAAGATCTCCAAAAATTTGACATGCTCGATATCCTCCTATTCCAAGAGACCAAACTCGATTATAAGGCCGTTCTAGCCATTGGAAAAGAAATATGGAATAAAAACACAAGAATTGTTGCAAGTGCCAGAGGGGCTTCCGGTGGTCTAGCTACCTTATGGTCTTCTGATATCTTCCATCTGCACAGTTCCTATGTCATCCAGCATTGGCTCTACACTGAGCTCATCCACATCTAAAGCAGCAAGCAGATCGCACTCTTCAACATGTACGCCCCCAATCTCTACTCTGAAAAGAAGGAGTGCTGGAACTTTCTTGAAGACTTCCTTAATGCATATGCTCCACAAAATCTCATCTTAGCTGGAGATATGAACATCACATTATCCTCAACTGAAAAGAAGGGAGGCATCACTGGGAGGGACTCTTTCAGACCTCAAGTAGAAGTCCTCATCCAAAGATGGGATCTACTTGATATTAAGCCAATAAGAGGGATCTACACCTGGTCCAACAAACGCCTGGGCAAAGGAAATATCATGGCTCGATTGGACAGGTTCCTTGTCCATAGTAGCTTCTTAACGGACAGACAAACCACCATCTAAAAAATAATGGCAAATTTAGCATCTTATCACAAGCCGATCCAGCTTCACTTCCAAGAAAATGAAGATCTTGGTTTGATACCCTTCAAATTCAACCCCCAATGGCTGGACCATGCTAGCTTCTCGAACATTTTAGATAAATCCTGGAAGGTGCCTATCTATTGTTCCCCCAATTATGTTTGGGAGTAGAAGCTCAACAATACCAAAAAAACACCAAAAGATTGGGCCAATTCCAATTGCCCTCCACCTTCAACATTCAGGAAGAAGGCGATCAATGACTTAGAAACCTTCTAATTCCTACAAGATGAATAGCCCACCGACAACATCACACTTCAGCAAGAGGTTGAACAACATACCAAGGCTTATCAGGCTTTCCAAAATGAAGAGGAATTTTGGAGACTTAAATCCCGTAGCACCTGGCTCAAGGCCGGGGACAGAAACACATCGTTTTTCCACATGCAAACTCAAAGTAGAAAGCATTCGAACCACATCTCAGAAATCAAAATCGACGACGGCCTGATTGTCAAGGGACACGAGAATATAAAAATCGTTGTGTATGACCATCTTTATAGACTCTACACTTAGATTGACAACGCAAAACATGATGTTGAGCAACTCCTCCTCGAGCACATCCCCAACAACATCACGCAAGAGGACAACGCTGCTCTACTTGAGCCTTTCACTGAGCATGAAGTCATCCAAACTATTCAGTCATTCAATCCTGACAAAGCGCCTGGCCCAGACGGTTACTCAATTCATTTTTACAAAGCTTGCTGGCACTACATCAAAACTGACTACATGAGAATGGCCAAGAGTTTCCAATCAAAAGCTAAGATCTGTAGTTGTACCAATTTCACCTTCCTCCCACTCATCCCAAAAGAGATGAACCCCATCTCCTTCAGCACATTTCGCCCTATCTCTTTATGCAACGCATCATATAAAATTATCTCCAAATGCTAGCAAACAGAATGAAGCCCCTTCTCAACAAACTCATCTGTGACAAGCAAGGAGGTTTCTTGGAAGGAAGACAAATCCTCGACATTGTCATCCTCATACAAGAAGCCATCCGCTCCAGCAATATTCGCAAGGAAAAAGGTATGTTAATCAAACTCGACATGGCCAACACTTTCGATCATGTCAAAATTCGTTCCTCTTTAAAGTCATGGAAAATTTCGATTTCGGGAAAACTTTTATAAGTTGGATATTAGCTTGAATAAAAGGGCCCTGGATTGCTCCCTTTATCAATGGTCGTCTCGCCAAATGTTTCCAAGCCACCCGCGGAATCCGGAAAGGTTGTACCTTATCCTCCTTTCTCTACATCCTTATGGCTGACTCACTTAGCCGTAAACTGAACTTTGATCTCCTCACTGGCTCCCTACCTGGTCTCAATCTTGCCATGGATTTCTTGCCCCTCAACCATACCCTTTTCACTGACGAATCTCTCTTATTAGGAGGAGACTCCACCATCATAGCTCGGAATTTCAAGCGAAATATGACTTGGTATTGCAATGCCTCTGGAGGCAAAATTAATCTCCATAAAGTGTTGTTTACAACTAGAATTCGAACAACGCCTCCGCAACAATTATTGGTACCATCCTTGGAATCAAAGTCCACATTCACTGGGAGAAATTCACCTACTTGGGTCTCCCGATCACCCAAAGACGCACAAAGAATGGAATGTGGGATGATACTATCAGCAAGATCAAGTCCAAAATAAGAATTTGGGGAGGTCATTAGCTCAATAAAGTTGGTAAATTGATATTGGTCAAAGCTGTGTTATCATCCCTCCCAATATACCAATCCTCCATTTTGTTGGCTCCTAAAGGAGTCTCCAAACATATCAATAAAATCCTGAGAGACTTCCTGTGGATAGGAGGAAAAAATAATAACAACAAAATCCACTTAGTAAGCTGGAGTACCACTAAGTAATCAAAGTTTTCGGGAGGCCTCCAAATTCGCGATCCACTTCAAGCAAATTTAGCAATGGGCGGAAAAATTCTTTGGCAAATCCTGCACAACAAACACAACTGAGCTAGTCAATTGCTAAGGAAAAAATATCTCAATGGAAACAATCTTAGATTCCTTGACAACAAACCCACTTCAAAAGGATCTTCAATATGGACTTTGTGCAAAGCAGCTTGGGACTTTTTCATTTAACAACTTTACTAGGTTCCTGGCAATGGAATAAAAATCAACCTTTTCTCTGACAAAATTATGGGAAATGACTCGCTATAGAATCTTCATGAGCTACATGATATTGCTCTTTGGTTCCAACAACATGGCATCAATACGTTGAATGACTTCAGCTCATGGAACACCTCAGGCACTTGGCACTGCTGGAAGGACCTCCCACTTCCTGCCAATCTGGAAAATGCCAGGACCCTCCTCATCGAGAATCGGAAAGGCTGTGCCCCCACACATCTCCTAGACAAAGATGAGTGTGGATGGGGTTCAAAAGCTGTTTACACCACTAGACTAGGCTTCACTGCTCTCCATACAAATGAAACTCCACGAAAAAGCATTTGGAAGATTGTATGGAAAGCCTTTGGGCTACCCAAGATCAATTTCTTTACCTGGACCCTCATTCACCGGAAGATACTCACTGGAGAAAACCCACCAAAAGAGGAATAGTTGGGCCTCATTGGTGCCCACTTTGCCGCAACAAATCAGAAACGATTGATCATCTCTTCTTGGACTGCCACATCTCAAAAACTATATGGAACCACATGCTGCATAACCTGGGTATAACCCTCCCAACCTTCAACACCACTACCAGCCTCTTTAAGAACTGGAGATCCACCTACCCCTCCCCCCTTCCAAGGATTGGCTTTACATCTAGATCACCATCCCCAAGTTCATTTGTTGGAAAATTTGGATTGATCGAAACAAAGCAATTTTTTAGGACACCTTTCCCTCCCCCATCCAAGTTGCCGGACAAGCCAAAGGGTTACTCCTTAAATGCCTGAACTCCTCCAAATTCAAGTCAGAATCAAAACTCAGTGATAATGAACAAAACTAGATTAGACTTAAACCACCAAATCCTAGTAAATTGATCCACCGAGCTCATCACAGGCCGTCTTGGCTTATTAGACTCTCAGATTTTGACTTTCATGACTGGAGAAACATGCAAAATATGGATAGCCTTCTCTTTGATGGCGCATCCAGAAAAAATCTTGGTGGAGCAGGTGCTGGAGGAGTTTTTGTTAGCTGGGGGCTAGGTGAATGCTCAAACAATTTAGCAGAGGCTCTAGCTCTGCTAAAAGGATTTCAAATTTCCAAAGACAGAAAAATTGACAGAATGCAAGTCTTCGAACATTCCCTCATAATCGTCAAAGCTTTCAACTCAGACTCAAAGTTCAACAATTTGGCATTGAAAAGAGTCGTGGATCGAATCCATGACATTGCCAATTCCTTCTCCCACTTCAAAGCTTTCCATATACTACGTGAATTAAATTATGAATTAGACATTGAAGTAAAAGTTGGTTCAATACTTGAAGCTGGAAGAATCGAATTCTCCAATGGAGAAATCAACCATCATCATATCTCCTAAGCTTCATCTCTTCGCTGATGCAGAGACTTGGAAACCGATTGAGAACTCTGGAGTTCGAAACACTCAGCAAGAACTTGGGATGAAAGCTTCTTGAAGCACTCAACAAGAACTCGAAGAACACCCTATTGAATAACACTCTGTCCAATCTTTAATAGCTTTGAAAATTTCAACACTCTGATATGTTTTCTCATCTTGACGAATTGCTAACACTCGACGTAGTTTGGCACTTAAAGACATCCATCATGTGGAACGATACATGAAGACTCTTTCTTAAAATGTGAAGAAGCAAACTGAACCCCTTTCGCACAAGAATTTTGGAGCATTAAGCGTCTGAAGCATGGAGCATCAACACCTGTAATATGGGCTTTATTTTTTGGAATTGCTGGAAACTTCAAAATTCTTGAAGTACAGTTTGAGCACTACACTGATTCCGATCGCTGTAACAAGCTTGTTGGCTACAACCACAGCTCATTTTTTTTCATTTTGATCAATAAAATTTACCCGCTCCAGTTAAAAAAAAATGGTGGTAAATAATTACACAATTTAGAATTGCATGTGGATATAATGTTTATTTTAGTTAATATGATAAATTTCATGGTTATTATTAGGATGTGTAATTTTGTATAGCAACAATCTATGTGATGTAAGTTTTGATAGTAGCTTTAAGTAATTGTTTGAGTCATTATTTCCTTCTAGTGGCATATTTTATGTGTTTTATGGTATATTTTAGGAAGTTGGTTATGTTGGCTTACATATTTTATTATGTTATAGTGGATGCACGTAAGAGGTGAGTTGTGTATAAATAGATGACTCATTTGTCTCGTTTGTACAATAACAAGATGAGAAATTTGTTGAGCCTTGGTTTTGACATATTTTTCAATGCCAGATGAAACCCTTTTTTGCCACTTCACCCTTCCATATTCACCTTTTTATAGCCTCTATCATCACATTTATCCATCTTTGCAAGGTATATGCTCAAAGTGTGCCATCAGTTAATTAATTAATGCTTTTTAGCAATTTCTCATGTTTTGATGGATGTTTAGAGTAGAATTTGTTGTTACCTAGTGATTACCGGAATTTCCAGTAGTGTTGTGACGGGATTTAGATTTATGGCAGTAGGCCAGTTGTCACCAGACGATCATTTGCTACCGGAATTCCTGTAGTGGGCTAATTTCCAAAAATTTGGCAATGCTTCATAAGTTTGCATATGGGCGCTATTATAAGATCAAATCGACCAAGTGGATTTTGTTTGGAAGGACATCGAGATGTTTTATTTGCCATTCAATCTACTTCAACCTCATCACCAAGTATGTGAGCCCATGGTTAAAGATTTGGTCAACTGAAGCGTAAAAGCTTCTTAACACCCACAATATTCTAAAATGCCCATTGGTATTGGACAACCCACATTTTGATACATAATAATATATTGATGATAGATATTTGATGATTCAAGATTACAATGCTTTGGCCTTTATATAGGCCTACTAATACCTTTTCATCGAAATGTTATGTCTTTTAATGTAAATGATTTATTTTATTATTATTATTATTATTATTATTATTATTATATTATAGTATTACTATTATCGATTATTTAATATTATGCTTGTTACATTGCCTTCCCCTTAAGGGAAGCTTTGTCCTCAAAGCTTATTTACTGAAGGACTTATCAACTATTCTTGTTCGTAACATCTTCTCATGGTCTTTTAAACTTGTAACTCTGATACTTGATGAAACAAGGCGATATAATTTTCGAATTCCTGAGCTAAGTTGTCAAATTTCTTGGGAAGTGATCCATCTGAAATTTACCTCCACTGGATTTGTTTTTTGGTTTGATGGAATAGAATTTCTTGTTTTCTACTCCCAAGCAATTTGGTGATTTTGTCTTTTATTTCCTTCTAGGTAGTTAGTTTGTATATAGGAGTAATGTTGTTTATTTGCGTCTTGATTTTGTCGACTTTTATGATTCGGATGTTGATAAGGGCTCTTTGTAATGTTACTTTTCTTGTTAATGTTCGTAGTGTCTTCCTGCTTCGATTCTTGTGTATATCCTTCTTTAAATGGGAAGACATCTTGAGCTGCGACTTGAACTGAGTCTGTAAATGTGCCTTTTAACTTGTCCTCAACATTTTGTTATCATTCTACATCTTTTTAATCATTTCTTCTTGTGATTTCTAATCATCTTCGAACCTCTTAAGTTGTTTCGTTAAATGTAAATTTTCTTCCTCTTTATCCAGTAGTTTGCCTTCAGTATCTTCATTTGATTGTTCTGCCCTCTTAGTACCTTTTAACTTCCTGATTTTTCCAATTAATGTCTTGTTATGGTTTCTTAACCGATATATTTCTTCAGTGTTATTTGATAATGTGCTTTTGACTATTGTAATCTCCAACTTGTGTGCCTTTTTAGTGTCGTCCTATTTCTGCTGAAGTGCTTTAATCTGTTGTTGAAGGCGACAATTCTCTGCTTCTTGGCATCTTACTTTTGTTTGAATTTGTGTGATTTTGTCATCTTTTTCCTTCATGATTTTGTTTAATCATTTTATTTCTTCTTTATTCTCAGCCACTTCTTTCATGATTTTTTGGTTTTGTTGATTCTGAATGGGATATTTTTAACTCATTAATTCCTTGATTGAGTAGTTAATCTCTCAATACGCTTTTTTAGATAGCAATTCTCTTGCTCTATAAATCCTTTAGAAATATCTTGCTCTGTAATCTTCAACAGTAGATGATCATTTATTTCTTTATAATGCTCTAACTCGTCCAATGCTGCTTGTAGCTGCGACTTGACTACTGCATATGTGTTTGTCATTTTTTGTGACTGTGACTTCGCTTCAACTTTGTCTTCTTTTCTTCGACAATAAAGGGTCTTCGACTTCTCTTCTTTTCTTTTTTTTAGACAAGAACGGTTATAGATTAGATTAAAAAAAACAGTGGACAGACCACTGAAGGGTTACATAATCTGGTTTTATATATGTTCCAGAGATAACTATTCCAACAGTTCCCAAACGACCAGTTCCAAACCACTACTAACAGATTACAAAGACGTAAAATAAGAGAAAAAACAACTAAACTGGTAGGAAGCATTCTTAAGTTCGGATTGTGCTGCTGCAAGCTCATTGATCTTGTTTCCAAAATGTAGCTTCTCTTTTTTTTGCACAGTTTTCTAGTCCAAGGAAGGCTTCTTAGACTAAATGAAGACTTCATCCACTTATTCAATTCGGCGACCCACTTCCTCAATTTAACCGTGGATTTGCTTGAGCCACCTCACCAATTTTCGGTCCCACATCTCCTTCCATTCATCCTTGTTGTTGCTTAAAGGAATTTGCTAACATTAGGCACTAGCTCCGAGAGTCTCCAGGATAACGAGCCATTCGCCCCCTTCATGCTGACAACTAAACACTCAAATCATTCCTCATTTCCAGCGAATCAATTTCCTTCCACTTTCCTTTAAGGATTAAGAAGATGTGCAGGACACCGCTGCTTTTCTCTTCTTCTTAAAACTTCTTTAATACTTTAATACTTTAATACTTAAAAATTTATAATTATGGGATCTTTTATTCGATGACTCAGTGTTGTTGATGCAGAAAATTCATTGCTCGGATCCAAATTCTAACTGCACCAGTGACTCCGGCTCACGAAAATGGTGAAGAATGATTATACACACTGCCACCTTCGTCTCACACTAGCCACAACAGTCTTTTCCTTTCTTTGCATACAATGCAGGCTCACATAGAAAAAGTTATGCTCAAAAGGCACTTGGATCTCCACGGTGGTTAACCTTTTGCTTTAGATTAACTTCTTTGAGGATCGTGTGTAGATTAGGTGGTTGGGAAGAATGATTGTTACCCTCCCCATCGAAGTTCAATTCTCACTTGCTCCTTGGTAGCCTTAAGACTTCTTATGCACTTCTAGATTTTATGTTATTTAATAAAGAGAATTAAAGACTAAACTCAACCTAATCAAGGTATGAGTTATTATTTAATATCCAATAACCTTTCAATATGTAAATAACCTAATTAAGGTGTGAGTTGGTTTCTTGATTAAACCAAGGGCTAGAGTTTATAAAACTAAGGGTTGGTTTTATAAAAACCTATACTATGTGTGATTTTATAAAACCAAGGGTTGGTTAAATAAAACCTGTGTTGTGTTTTTTTTGCTTTTGTTTTCTTCTTTCCTTTTTTTATGGAATCTTCTTCCTTCTTCTCTTATTTTTTTACTTTTTTATTTTTTTATTTTTTTTACTTCTTCCTTTTTTTGACTTTATTTTCTTCTTTTACTTAGTCAAAGACCAAAATTTTAGAGAATCCCTAAGATAATGGTTAAAAACCACAATATGGCCAAAGGTCTGGATCATGAACTGGCTCTGATACCAATGTTATATCCATATCTAGATATTCTCAATTAACTCGGAATAAACCCACAATTTATGAAATAACCCACATTTTGATAGATATAAGATGATATATATTTGATGATTCAAGATTAGAATGCTTTGGCCTTTATATAGGCCTACTAATACCTTTTCATCAAAAGGTTGTCTTTTAATGTAAATGAAATCTATCCAAAATAGATTCGATAATTGTTCATCCTATTTATTCTAGTGGTCAAATCATCCATCTTGGGCATGTATATCTCTTATCTTAATTAAGCATGTAATGGTTTGAGATCCACACGACAAGGGATTGAGCGATTTAGGAATACTCTTCTTTATATGCATTGTAAACAATATAAAAAGCCATGTAATGATATTGTGAGTTGGTTGGTGGGAAATTGGGACTAATAGAACAAAATATACTCTGTATTCTTTTATTTTGGAATGGAAAGCTTGTTTTTGCCTTCACATCTGATGTGTTGATCGCCTGAGTATTTGAGTAAGCTTTTGTGGCTTACTTTTGAGTAAAGCAAGGTCGCCTTTGTCTCAAAAGTAATACCACTTTTATTTATTTTGCGTAGTTAGTTTTATTGATATATAACATATAATTACAGTTCTTATTTCCTATAGCAGTGAATTTGGTTAATGATAAATAATTACAACTTTGAGAGTTATTAATATAATTTGATTTACATTGTTTTTAGTGTGGAGTGGTTATTTCCTTTAGGTATATGGTCCTCCTTAAATCTAAGATCTAACAGTCAAATGGTGTGAACAAGAACGAAGTACTCATACAATAAATGGGTTGTTGTGATTGCATTATACATTTGGTTGTCATAACTTATAATTGATCTTCGAGTATTTATCCACATAAGGTATGAACCTACAATTGTTTTTAGGAATTGGTTTTGTATTCAATTGTTTCATTACTCATTGCATAATTACTAGTAGAACATTGATGTAATTTAATCGGTTCAGTTGATTTGGAATGGAGTATATGTCAGTAACAAAGCCTATGAGGTGATTGTAATGTCCTGCATTTCAACAATTACAACCACATTAATAAATGGTTAAAGAATGACTCATCTTAAGAGGACTATATCATGTAATAACTGTGGAATTGTGTGGCATTAGCTTAGTTATTTTTATTAAGGCTTTTGAAGCACTTTAAGAAGGCTCTGATCCTGCACATACTGTGTTTGCATCTCACAATCTTATGTCTCGGATTGATAATTAAAATCTAACATAGTTTATGCATATAAATTGACTGACAATAATCACATGGATCTTGGGTTGTACAAGTCTTACTTTGGATTTAACACCATATTTTGGAGCATAAGATTCATCATCTACTCCCTTGTGTAATTTTTCTTTCAATTTTGATGAGTTGATTATGTTTGGTTAAATTTTGGTGTATGTTAGGTGAGTGAACACATTGTTACATAGATCCTTTCTGCAAAATTTATACACTGTATCAAAGCTAAGTCTCACTCCCTAACCCTAATCTTGGTTTCCCATACTTCTTTGGAAAAAATTGTTATTCTAAATGATCCAGGAGGATCTCAGAGTTCAATCAAAATGAAAGTCTTCAAAAGATGTAAATAAGCTTACAGACGTGTAGAGCTCGTCAATACCTTTCCGACAACGCTTGTTTTGCATGAAATGACCTCCGGACGCAAAAGATATTGAGTTTAAAAAATCCAGAAAAAATGCTAAAAATGATGTAAAAAAGGGCAAAAAAGGGGCCACGTGGCATGGACAACTCAACATTGGAGACATGTGATAGGGTTCCGCGTGGACAGTTGATGAAATGGCAGGTGATTTGGGCCAATCAGGGTCTGCCATGTGGCAGCCCTGTTGGCCATATAATGTACGGTTTACCAAAATATATTGGAGACCATGGGAATCGAACCCATGACCTCCAAGGCCACCAGAGTCTCTACTAAGTCGGCCTAGCAAGAGCTCCAAGCATTAGTTCTTAACACTATAGGGTGTTAACTTGTATATAAAGTTAAGGGGCCATTCATTTGTTAGTTCTTAACACTATAGGGTGCTAACTTGTATATAAAGTTAAGGGGCCATTCACTTGGAAAAAAAATGAACGGGATCGAGGGCTAGGCCCTCGACCCCATGGCCAACACCGAGGTCCTAAGAAGTGCCAACGCAGAGCCAAGTTACACCACAACGAATTGCCAACATAGAGCCAAGTCATACCACAGTTCAAACGCCACCACAATGTAACGAATTGCATATAAAACGGAGCGGTGGGGATGGATCCTGTGACCTTCGCGCAATTAATACAACGTCTTACCACTAGGCCATGGCCTATTCGTTGTTTGGAAAATGGTGGATTTTACTTATAAGTTGCAGGCGGATTTTGCGTCCAAAAATGGGCACGTGGCCCTCTAATCTGCGCCAAAAAACAACCCACAAACCATTATAAAAACCATGGTTTGCACAGATCCCGAGATGATATACATGGCACCTTTATGCACAGATCCTAAGGCAAGTTTATGCATGTTTCTCGAGGTTCGTACAATCATTAATGGGTGCACTTCCTGAGGTGGGAATCTATACAGTTGCAGGCAGAGGTTGTCTCGATTTGTGTGCCAAAGGAGGCCTCAAGCAAACATAGTCGACTTTATACTCATTTTTCTCAGAATTTCGAGAGGAATGCAGTGGTGCAGTCTGTTTCTGAGTTTGACTGACAGAACTTAGAAGTGCTTCCAGAAAATCATAGATGTAAGCTTTGAAGACTTAATAAGATCGACCTTCTCATTGGAAGTGGCCCAAAGACGTAGCCCAAGAAGGGTGAGCTCCGCTATCATCTGCTGTCTTCAATTTTTGGTTTGCATATCTGTTTTATTTGCTCATGTGTTTGATTTAAAGCATTTGAAATTAATCTTTAAAGCCATTTTTATGAGAATTAACATGCAATTTTATGGTTAAAAAGATCCTGAAAGATTTTCATGTCACTGAAAGTGGCTTGTAAGTTGTTTTTGAGAATATTTGATCCTAGAGAAGGTGAATTATCTTCTGTTAGGTTTTTGTTGGCATGTTAATTGGGTCTAGCCTAGGTTGTTGAGAGGGGGATTGTTATCCTCTCCACCCAAGTTCAATCCCCGCAAATGACATCATTAGCTCTTAATGAGTATATTGTTGCAACAACTTTGAGCCTTGTTGTTGATATGGTCTCATGTCCTAAAGAATCGAGGGTTTACCATGGGTACCTTCCTCAAAATGTAGGTAAGTGCCTTAGGTTTTTCATCGATATATGTTACATGGAAAAAAATTGTTGGCCTCTTCATTTTTTATAAATACATGGTAACATTGACTCTACAGACAATAGGCTCAGCATGACACTGCCTAGATTTAGAATTAGTTGGCAATAATAAAGGAAGACATATGTCACAGGAGGTAGGAGCTAGAAGATTAGGAAGAGATCATGAGTTTTGAGGAGCCAATTAAAAGAAATTTTAGGTATGGGTTGCCAAACATCACCTCACGACCATCCAATGGTACAACTTCACATTTTGTTTCATCAACATAAACAACAATAATGGAAAACTTGAGTTTATATCTCTATATGATTCTCATAACATATTTATCTTGCAACCATGCTAGTGAACTTGGTTGTACTATATCATAGACTTTTAAACCAAGCTCATCAACTAATGTTTAAAAATGCATACTGGCAATGGAGAGAAGGGAAGACTATAACCTGAAATGCTCAAAATTTGATTGCATTAAAGAGTTGCGACGACCGTGCAATGAGAGTTTATAATTTTAGGTCATGAGTACACTAGAAGCTTATTTCTTGGATTTTGCAGTGGAATAGTCTAAATCTTATCATAGGTTGAAGAGCATTTTATGAGAGGGCAAAGGGAGGAGATAGTAAAAGAGCTTCTTATTTAAGTAAAAATGTTTTCGGTGGAGGAAGAGTTGTTGTCTACACCATAGGATATGGAAGAGTAAGCTCTATGTTGAGGTGTACGATGGAATGGTGTTGGTGAAGTTAGAAGCTTATAAAGGGCAGCAAAAACATGGTGGAAACCCAAGGAAGAGAGAGATCGGTATATCCTTGAAGTGTGTTGCAATAGATGACCAATGGTGGTCAAGGCAGATGAGATCGATTCATGAATGCAAATAAGCATTGCGAAGGGATACAATCATTGGAGACAATATCGAGACATGACTTTGAGAATAAGAAAATATAAAGAAAAGAGGAAAAAAGGCCAATCAATGGCTACAAAAAAGAGGGTCGTTAAAGAGGAAGAGGCCACTTGTAATACCCCATTTTGACCCTTAGGATATCTTAGCTTTTAATGCAAATATTGTATACATGTGATGTATGTGTTCCTAGCGAGGAGCTCAAGGCCAAGGCCCCACTAGTGGATGCTCGAATTTTATTCAAAAGGCAAAGCATTGGATATTATGTTTCCCATGTGCTATTTGGCCATGGAACATTGTAAAAATGATGTAAATAAACATCATGCAATAAAATACCAAAACTGGCTATGGAGGCAACGAATGAGAAGGGGCCATGTGTTTCCACTAGGGAGTGGTGAGGGGGTTGTGGGATTGAGCCATAAGCTTCCAAATGCCACCTCGAGAACCCATTTGACCTTCCTTGATGATATTTATTTCTGTTGTAAGGAACTAGTTGAAGATTTCAGTCCATGGCTTCAATGGAGCATGGGTAGCCCAGAAATTCGTATGGCAGAGCATGGGCTTTGTTTTCTTGTACCACAAGTCACTCTACCTCATGGGGATTGCTTATTCCTCATTCCCATTTCATTGTGGAAGAACCCAACATCATTTTCCATCCAAAAACGAATTATCAGCAGTGAGAAAAACCAGAAATCGCAACTGTGAAAGAACCCACGTTTTGAAGATCCAAAAACGCCCAAAATTGGTATTGGACAGTGAAATCCAATGGGGGATTCATAGGTATGGACATTGGGGTGAATTTGAGAGCATTAGCTACTCCGAAATCCATTGGAAAACCCAGTTTTGATAGCCCAGAAAACCAGTGACGGGATTGAGTTATTCGTTGACAGAATGGTGAGAAATCCAAGTGTGGATGTTTGAGAAGAGGATTGGATTGCTTGAATTTAGCTTGAGATGTCTATAGCTCTGTGGTTGAGCTCACTGGCTTAGCATCCTCATCCTTTCCTTATTGCATGCTTGATAAACCCAGCTGTGTGCTGACTTAGCATGATCGTTTGAGTGAATCCATGGCTGTGAGTGAGCCTGTCTAGTTCCTCCTTAGTGAATACACAACCCAGCTCGAGGGTGATCTCTTAGCTGAAAGAATACAGGCTGGATAGAGATCTATGGTTGGGTGGAACGTTGCTCTCACATAGCCAGTTGTTGGACAGTTTCATCTTCAAGATAAGTATTCTTTGTGGTTTGAATGATGTTCATTCTATGGTTTGTCTTGTATGTTAAATTGCTCATGTTACTTGGATGAAATGATTATCTTAAGTTAGTTGGCATGAAGCCTGTGTATAGCATGAGAATGAGATTGATTATTCTGTGATTGTTTCACTATTCTGCCTGAAAGAAATAGGCTGATGCATCTCCTTCTGCATGTATGTTATTATGGTTATTCCGCTGTGTTTATTAATTGAGTTGTGTTAATTCTATGTTCTGTAATGTCTTAATTAATGGCTATTGTTTATATGCTAAATGCATGATGAACTATGTGCATCTATAGTGTTTAATTCCACTGTGCTTGTTGAGTATGAATATGTATGCACAAGTTTTATTTAACCATGCATTTCTTTAAAATTCGAATGGGGTTGAGATTGCCAATAAACCCGGTAAGTTGGTCATATTTCCTTCCTGGCATCGAATTGAATGGAAGGGGACATGATAGAGTGGTATCAGAGCCCATCTTGTAGCACTGGGGATGCTTGGGTCGGACTGTGAGTTACAGGCAAGTGACAGAATGTTTTAACGCAGTATTGGTGAAGTTGGGGCAACATTTTTTATTGAAAAAATGGAAAAGGTCAGATTTTTCAGGTATGGAAGAGGATCACATAGGTGCATAGAGCTCTGCAAGATCTTTCCAATGGTACCCGATTCATCCCATTTGGTCAAGAGATGAAGGAGTTATGAGCCCCATAAGTTTAGTCATGTTTCCTTCCATGGAATGGATTGATGGAAGGGGATGTGACAGAGAAAATTCTAATCACCAGAAGGGACAGTTGACCCTTCTTCTATGGATTGTGATCAGAGAAAATGCTACTCACTGGAAGGGGCAGTCGACCCTTCTTCTATGGATTGTGATGAGAGAAAATGCTAATCACCAGAAGGGGCAGCCGACCCTTCTTCTATCGATTGTGATCAGAGAAAATGCTAATCACCAGAAGGGGAAACCGACCCTTCTTCCATGGATTGTGATTAGAGAAAATGCTAATCACAAGAAAGGGCGACCGACCCTTCTTCTATGGAAAGGTTAAAAAAAAAAAAATTCCATATTCGCGACTTGGCTTTTCGCACCCAGAAACACGGAGTTGCGGGATTGCGGAAAGGTTAAAATTTCCTTGTCCGCGACTTGGCTTTCCGCACCCGGAATTGCGAAATTGCGGGATGGAGTGGCCCTGGGTTGGAAAAGTAGCATTTCCACACCCACAGTATGGATTGCGGGTTGCGGGCTGTGTGGTGCGGGATTAAAAAAAAAGGGCAAAAATTGATTTTTGGATTGTAGGAGCATGCAAGATTAGAATTGGATGAGTTTAGTGGCGTTCTAAGGCCATTAACAGAGGCCATGAATGAACTAGTGAGGATCCCGAGCTCGTTATTCTCAAATTGGGCATAAATTTGAGATTAATGGCTTTTATAAATCGGTGTCCCGATGCTTGACAAAAGGTTAGATTGAGCCGAAATTGATATGGAGCAGTCATGGAGTAAGCACGGTGTTAAGTTGGAGTTTTGGAGCCAAACTCAAAAGATGTGGAGTCGGAATGTGCAAGAAGGCCAAAAAGCACTATCTCGGGCCACGTTTTGGGAAATAGCCATTTTTGACCCAAAATTTGAAATTTTGGAAAAATGTGAAAAGTGGAAAGTAGTCAAACCCATAATTTTATAAACAATGAATGGTGCATCGGAATTGAGATTCGCGAGTTTCTAAGTGTTCCTTGCTATATGGACTAACTTCGCCCGATAGAAAAGTTTTCGTGATTCTTCATAGATTTTCTTCTACAGGTGGCTGAAGTTAGCAATTCATGATATTTTACAACTGTGTAAAAGTGCAGAATTTTGGTAAAAATTGGCATTTTTGAAGTAATGTGATTTTCACACCCGAAGTTAGAATGGAGCAAGTGGATAGGAATTGGAAAGCTTGTCCAGCAGGGAATAATGGCACATAACCATAATTTGAATGAGGTTATCATACCTCATAGTTATGCAGCGCAGAAAAGTGTCAGTGGTTGTTTTGACAAAATTGTTGTCAATATGGGCAATTTCTGGAATTGTATGCCATGATGGAGGATTGGAAAGGGAGGATTCCTTAACCCCTGTTTGTTGTTGTAATTATATTTTATGAGCTTTGTGTACATAAAATTATGGCATGGGAATGCTGAAAATGCAAGAGATTAGATGGATGGCATGAATATGCACTAGTAGACATATAAATAAACATTGCACAGTGCATGAGCAAATGTTTGCGCACACATAGTATATTACATGTTAGTAAAAGTAGTAAGGTTCTATGTATGCAATGAACCGCTAATGACAAATATTGTGGTCGATAATCACTATTGGTGTTGGTTTTGGTTGTAGGACCAAAGACAGCAGAAGCATGGACACATGTGTTGATGATGTTGTTGCATATGGCCAACAACCTTATGAAGAAAAGGCTAGGGCAGCAAATCCATGATCAGGAGATTGGTGGAAGGATTCTGTAATCCTCTGTAAGAGACCAACTGATCAGGTAACATTAAGGGTGTAAATGGGATCCATGCAGGTAATGGTTTACTTATGATGATTGCATAAGTGTTGAAAAGGGATTGGGTAAGAATCCCTTGAACCATATTTAATAATCATGGAGTAGTGAAGGCGAGATGTAACATCCCGATAATTTTATAATAATTTTATTTATTATTAATTTTTTTTAAATCAACATTAATGGTTAATAATTGTAAACGCATAAATAATAAATGCTTATAAAGACAACATTAATTAACAAAGTCGTTTATGCATAAAATAATTAATTATTGAGACTCTTAGCTAAAGACAATTTAATGGTTGCGGCACGTCATACTTCTGTTAAGATGCTGATGACACAATTAAGCACATGCATAATAAAATGAAAACATGTCAAGTCTTTCTCTTACACCAAACGAATACTAAGTCAACCATGGACTATGTCGCAAGGTGTAATAATAACCTTAGGCTATGTTATAATGGCTAATCTATTTTACATCAACCATAAATTGCATACCAACATGTTCTTTTCACACGTATCCTTATGTATATCATTTCCAATGCAACTGATCTAAGGTCATGTTACAATCATAATCCACATAAGACTTTACACATTCATTATAATGCACAAGAAGCTCATTCATTCCTTTATGCATTCACAATCACATACTTTCCCATTAAATATAATGTCTAAATATATGTCCTCACATCAATGAAATAAAATGGTAAAACTCTAAGCATGTGTATGATAGTAACTTTCCTAGGATTAACATAATATCTTCATCTTTATATAAATGCACGAAGAGTTACATAAACGATAATATTCTTCACTTGCATTAATCGACTACAATTAAAGACACCATCAAATGTAGACAACGTAAATATATCAATGAGTACAACGACATTACAAGCATACTTCTCTTACCACCTTAGTAGAACTAAGGGATGCTTATTCTTTCTATCGTCTTATTCCTGTACTCATCATACTCAGAACATTTTATTAGTAATATAAAACATAATATAACAACTGTAAATATCATTTCATTAATCAAGATACATCAAATTAATATCACAAAACATAATCATGTAATATGGGAAATAATGTGGGCAATGCAACGCTCCACCCAATCGTAGGCTCTTCGACGGCATATACTCAGTCCGTCCGAAGTCCACCCCCGAGCTGGGCATGGTGATCCACAATGGGATAGGGAGTCTCTAAGTCTCATCGCCCTAGAATCAATCACACACAACTCCATAGGTGAATGCAGTCCTCCTGCAATTCTAAAGGTAGTACTCCTACCTAGACACTTTTAGTGTCCTAACCTCATGCATAGTTGTGGTGTTGTTCTCGGTGGGCCCAAGTCGGTACTCCCGACTTGGCCTTCAGTGCCTCATGACATAAACACGTGTTACCCGACTGCCGTTCACTGCAGTCCTACCATAAGTACATAACAAGAGCATTTGAAAAGCCACACAAGCATCATAAGCATACATATGGAACATAAGAAATGCGTTTGTCATGCACACAAAGTATTCGACACACAACCATAATATATCATGCATCATAAATAGGTGTATGTACATAATAGATGTCATCGACATGCAATAATGCATTCGACAAGCCATCCAAGTGCCATGTAATACTGCAATAACGAATATGTATATCAAACTTAAGGGGTGCATTCGACATGCAAGAGTGCATTCGACATGCGACCACCGGGGTATCATGCGATACATGCGTCATGAATGCATATAAACATAAAAGATGCATTCGACATACAACAATCGAGCACTATGAGATACAACATCCGAACTATGTGTATGAGCATAAAAGCTGCCATCGAAATGCAATAATGCATTCGACAAGCAACCTAGAGGTGCAGTGTACTACCCACGTCATAATATATACCCATAACTTTAGTTGATGCATGAAAAGCAATGCATGAAATTCTATTTTGATGCCTACATCAAATACCAACATCCTCTTATACAAAAGGCAAAAGGCAAAAACATGGCCATTTATAAAAATCAACATACACAATAGAACCTTGTATAAAAGAAATATCCTACCTATATGCACACCACTATTGTATAAGATATGGCTCACCTACCCATTTTTATAACACAAAGGAACATAATCATTTATACCACATTATACAAAATGCAGCCATCTCATGAAATATAATCATCATAAGATAAATATATATATTTCCTAATCCCTTTATACAATAGGTAAGACCTAACACTTTATGCAATATATGTATCATAATCTTTTTATACCATACATAAGACATATCACTTTATGCAATATGTATGTCATACTTCATTCCATATAATATATGAAACTTAATGCTTTATGCAACGTGGATATCATAGTTCCTTTCATAAAATATATGAACCATAACAATTGCATAAGAATTAACCCAATTATAACAAACTAAAATGCAACCATTTCATTTAAATTATAAGGATGCAACCAAAGTCATGTATTCAAAAGTGTGGTTACACCCCAAAAATTCATTTAAAATATATGAGTGCATACCACATAATTAACAAATTAAGAATGCATACACCTTTGTATGTAACGGTACATCATCATAACCCATTTCTTGTTCCCATACTCCAAGTTAATTATAAGCATTGACCAACATAGATGCCTTCGTAGGTTTTCACACTGAGTCCTTGGCAACATGAGGGCCATATTTTAAGCTAAAACACACAGCTCGAGAAGTATACCCATTAATGAAATGGTTATGTCTCTACAGGATTGATTTCAATAGCAAGGAGACAAACGAACCAAAGGGGATGCAGGGCACCAACGCCCCTCTCCAATGCTGTCTTAGCGCGCACACACACACACACACACACACACATATATATATATATATATTTTCCAAGTAGTTCAAAGAATCGATGGCTCCACTATATGCCATATCGAGTTTAAAAGATAGTATAAATAAAAAAATATAACGCAACCCCTAAATATAAAAGCTAAAATATGTGAAAATCCTCACAACAGATCTAAGAGATGATGTATACCTCACAAGAGTAATTATGATTAAGCAGGAAAATAGAAGAAGAGTAAACGATACAATATAATGAGCAACAGAATAATATGGTACAGTAGAACTGAGATAGAAGCAATAATACTTCACACATACTCACTAATTAATTAATCACAGTATGGACAAATAAATAGTACAATGGTAGAGAGGATTCAAATTCCTAAGGTGGCAATTCGAATTAGTCTCTCAGAGTGATCATAAGATCAATAGAGTGTCATCGAAGCACAACTAGGTGTCCTCATGATCATCGGAGCGCAACTGGAAGTCTTCATCATCATCAGTGGAGTCATCAATGCTCAAGTAACTGTCAACCATCAGTCAAACTAACTCTGGTAGGTGTAACTGAGTGTAACTCAATGTAACTTAGTGTAACTGACTGTAACTAAGTGTAACTGAGTGACAACTGGACTGGTAGGTGAAGAAGGGCGAGTTGATCCCTAAAATCAAGGAAGAAGGGCGCATTAAGCAACTGGAGGACTAAAACTGAATAGTGAGAAGCTCCTGGGGGTTGGCTAACTGAGGGCTAGGTGCTGGACCGATGACTGGGATACACGTAAAATGCATGCAAACCCTAAAGGTGCATGCATGACTGAAAATGTAAATGATCAAAATATTGGTGGGACTAGGATGGAGTATAGGAATATCCTAACACCCCCCCTTAATCCATCCCAGGCCCTGGTAACTAAGACCAAAGGTCACCCAATGCAATGAATAATAACAATCAATAAACCGAGGAAGTGGGAAAATTCCATGGGAAACATACCCCCTCCTCAAAAAATAGACTGTAAGGCACACATAAAAATAAATGCTCCAAACTCAAGCAGGTGTGATGCTTGGTCATATGTCTGGAGGTATCTTCTTCTTGGGAAGAAGTGGATCATGCTCAAAAAGCATGTGCTTGTACTTGCTCTTCAGATCGAATGTGATGAAAACAAATCCAACAGTACGAGAATGATCCTTGAACCTGTTATTCGAATCAGCTGAGGTAGGATCAAATCTGTGAAAGTGCATATAGTCTTTTGTCTTCTCCTTCGAACCACCATGGGTGAGATTATGCCAAAAATAACTATTACATGTTTGCTTAAAATCAAAATCAGATTTAAGACTTAAAAAACAGTTTCTTGAGATCTCCTTTGAACCAGCAGGAGTGAGATAAAAAATATCATATGCATGAGAAATTATCCCAAGCAGTAATTGCTTAAAATCCAAATTAGATCCAAGACTTGAATCATGGTTTCTTGAGATCTCCTTTGAACCATGAGAGGTGAGATCAAAACCAGTAATTGCATGAGAATTTATTCCAAGCGAATGGCAATGGCCATAATCTTCAATAACCTTTTGAAAGCATGAATTTATGATCATATAGTAGTATAAAAGAGGAGATAGCTGGAGAGGAGCGAATGCATTACCTTCAGTAGCTGTTTTGACCTCTGAAATAATCATGTGATCATGATGCAAACCAACAGACTTTGGTGCAAGAGAGGATTTATGACCTTCTGCAATATCTAGAGTGTGCGCTGGCACAAAAAGAGAAGAAAGTTTGAGCATGAGTGAAGAATCTGCAAGTTCTTTGTCAACAATTTCAATATGAGATGATACTGGTTCATGATCCGAGAGACCATCAAGAGGAGCAAATGCATCACTTTGCTTGCTTTCGAATGGGTTGGGACCAAGTCTTTCATTCTTTCTGCCAAAATTTTCATCCAAGTGAGCCCATAACTCTTTTGGAGTCCATAACTCTCTTGGAGTTTCAACACCATCACGGTATTTGAATTTGAATCTTTGGTATGCACGCAAGGCAAGCATCATTGTTCCAAAGGCCATGTCACCTTTATTCAACCAGTCAATATTCTCTTCAGAGGATTCGAACTCTCTTTCAAAATAACAATCAAAGAGATCATGGCTCTTCAAATATGCTATCATTCTTGGTTTCCATTCATCATAGTTGAATGGAGAAAGAAGAGGTATTCCTTCTAAATATGAATCCATTGAAGCTGTAGAAGACCTGCAAAAACAATAGAGAATAACTGCAACTGCTACTGCTGCAAAAATGCAGATTCTGCTGCAACTGCTACACTCGAAATATGGATAATAACCTGCAAAAAACTCTCAAGAATGGAGATAAACAATACTCTCAATATGCTCTGATACCATGTGAAAATCCTCACAGCAAATCTAAGAGATGATGTATACCTCACAAGAGTAATTATGATTAAGTAGGAAAATAGAAGAAAAGTAAACAATATAGTATAATGAGCAACAAAATAATATGGTACAGTAGAACTCAGATAGAAGCAATAATACTTCACACACACTCACTAATTAATTAATCACAATATGGACAAATAAATAGTACAATGGTAGAGAGGATTCGAATGCCTAAGGTGGCAATTCGAATTAGCCTCTCAGAGTGATCATAAGATCAATAAAGTCTCATCGGAGCACAACTAGGTGTCCTCAAGATCATCGGAGCGCAACTGTAAGTCTTCATCATCATCAGTGGAGTCATCAATGCTCAAGTAACTGTCAACCATCAGTCAAACTAACTCTGGTAGGTGTAACTGAGTGTAACTCAATGTAGCTGACTGTAACTGAGTGACAACTGGACTTGTAGGTGAAGAAGGGCGAGTTGCTCCCTAAAATAAAGGAAGAAGGGCACATTAAGCAACTGGAGGGCTAAAACTGAATGGTGAGAAGCTCCTGGGGGTTGGCTAACTGAAGGCTAGGTGCTGGTCTGATGACTGGGATGCATGCAAAATCCATGCAAACCCTAGAATGCATGCAAACCCTAAAGGTACATGCATGACTGAAAATGTAAATGATCAAAATACTGGTGGGACTAGGATGGAGTATAGGAATATCCTAACAAAATACACACTTCACAATGGTTGCCTTTGCCTCCATGCAAGCATTGCAGCTAAAAACATTTTTGATAATTCAACACTGAGATATAGAGTCTACAAATCGAACCCCAAGCAAGCATTAAAGCTAAAAACGTTTTTGATAATTCAACACTGAGATACAGAGTCTACAAATCGCTCTCCAGGCAAGCATTAAAGCTAAAAACGTTTTTGATAATTCAACACTGAGATATAGAGTCTACGAATCGATCCCCAGGCAAGCATTAAAGCTAAAAACGTTTTTGATAATTCAACACTGAGATACAGAGTCTACAAATCGCTCTCCAGGTAAGCAATAAAGCTAAAAACGTTTTTAAAGAACAATAAATACACACAGAGCTTCCAAAGCTCGGTTTCCAGGCAGCATATAACACCAAAACGTTTTTGAAGAAGTCAGAGCTGCATACAGAGCATGCAAATCATTTCCAGCCAACATGGGTGCATAAAAACGTTTTTCATTAATTCAAAAATAAATATAGAGATTGCAACCACGATTTCCAGCCATCAATCCATCTAAATCGTTTTTGCAAATCCAATCGACACACATAGGTGATAACCTTCAATTTACAGCCATCTACTGGAATGGGCAGAGCCCCAACTCGTTTTTCAACACTCATACAGAGTAGAAACGTTTTTCCAGCCAATATTGAAGGCAAAAACGTTTTGAAAAGACTCAAAGATTAGTACAGAGCCAACAAAATTCGATTTCCACGCACAAGAGAACTACCGAAATGTTTTTAATCTTCCCATGGTCACTGCAAAGCATTAAACTCGTTTTCCAGACACAAGAGGAATACAAAAACGTTTTTGCAAAACTAATAGAGGCATACAGAGCCAGCAAATCGAGTTTCCAACCACCACTCCAAATAAAAACGTTTTTGCAAAACTAATAGAGGCATACAGAGCCAGCAAATCGAGTTTCCAGCCACCATTCCAAATAAAAACGTTTTTCAAAAAGCAATGAGGCAGACAGAGTACAAGAATTCATGGTTCTCCAAAAACCTGTGTCTCCCGGAGGGCAAAGCTAAGTCAAAAGGACATAAGAGAATTATAATATATATTAAAATATAATCCCTTTATCTTCCAAACGGTTTCTTTTTCATAAAATGGAAAGTCTATATTATAAATCTCTTCCAAAGCATGTCTATATATTTTAGTTTAAGCCCTATATAAAACAACACTCCTAAAATATATTAATGACCTATTTCATATACTAATATATTTATTACAACCTAAAATGTACTAAAATATATCCAATATAGTATATAGGATATAACCTAGGACATCTATGTTTTTTTAAAATAAAAAGCAAATAATTTAAAATATATTTTGCACTTGAAAATATATTACAATCATAATAAGATGCATCACTACAACATATACATCATATGTTTTTACGGTAAAAGTATGCATGTGTGTATATATAAAAAAAATATAATCATACAAAATATATGTACTTATATAAAAAGAAACATAAACATATATAATAAAAATATATGTATTTTTTATCCAATTTATAAAAGCATAAACATATAGTAGTTATATGTTATCAATAAAATGCACATTTCAACTAAAACCATGTGCACACAATAGTAATGCTTGGCCTTAGGTTCATACTTATGGTTTTATAATCATATAGATAAACATAAGCTTTTTCCTACTTAAATATAGACAAGCATAAGCATACCAACAGCCATGCCAAACACAAAATTAGCTTAACTCGAAAACAAGATTTAAACCAAGGCAAAGACAACGATGAGGTTTACGACTTTAAGACTTAAATGCTCTCCCCCTTGTGGTTCACCATGCCCTTTTTCACTCTTGGTTGCATTGCAGGAGAATAGTTTAAGCTTTTAATTGGTGTTGTCATGTAGATAGACAAAAATTAAATAATTAAAAGCTTTTACCAGAGATGGAGACGTGACACGAGAGGCCTCATGCCATGTGGACTATTTAGAAATTTAGATTGCATTCATATAGAATATATCGTGCCATGTGTATGTTGGTTATGAGCTTAATAATCAAAGCAAGTGAGGACTGGTGGTCTTGATTATGGTAATGCATGCTATATGAGGTGGTCATGTTTCGGACATAATATGTTTGAATGCAGAACATTCATGAACCAATGCAAGATAACATTGAGTGGATGTGCATTAAGAGATTTTATAAATCTTGTAGTTAAGCATTGAGTGAATGCATATGAAAAATTTGAGTAAATGTTGTAAATATGCATGCATAAGTGTGGGTGCACATGTTATGATGAATTGCATGAAAGCATGGGGATGGTATATGTGTTATTGCAAACTAAATAATAGATGAAATGATGAATTAATAATAATTCTGAGATCATTTCATGAGCTGCTATGAATGCAGGGGAAGAATTGCATGAAGGTAGTCATGATTGACAGGCTTCCAGAGTGCTCTGTTGGAAGGACAGAGTTGTATAAATCATATGGCTATAAATTAATGAGCATTTAAAAGCTTTAAGTTGATTGCATAAATGATGTGACTGTACCTTGCAATTTTAGTATGATAATGATGCACGTGAAGTAAATGAGTTTTGGTGATATTGATATGTTAACAGCTGGAAGTGTTTGAATTATGGAATGTTATAATTCTGAAAAATGCTTCAGTGACCGTTGTAGCAATGAAGTATTATATGCATGGAGACTTACAAGTGTTTGGCTGATTGAAGTTTCAGATTTCAGGTAAATTGTTCTGGGCATGGCAATGTGGGTAAGTCCATGATGAAGGCTGAAATCTACCATGTGCAAAAGCCAAAGGTTATGAGAAGGTTTTCATGGTTGTAAATTATGCATGAAACAAATCTGAAAATTGTCTGATTTAAGTTTATGAGAATAATCTCATGGTTGCAAATCTAATTTCTATAGGAAAACAAATTTGTAGATTTTAGATTTGAGAATTTGCTTATAATTACTAATCATTGTTTGGCTTATGTAAAATTGTGTCAGGAGGACATGTTGTAGGTGGATGTCCATGTATGGTAGCAAACATAAATCCATAATGGACAGAATAGTGCCACTTACAAGAGCCAAGCAATATGAGGATAGCCTCATGGCTAAGAAAATCAATTTATGTAGTAGACAGAGTTGCAAATTCATATTGAATTTAATTATTAGTGCCATGGATTGGTTATGGAATAATTAGATTTGAATTGTATTGTTGAATGTTGATGACTGTTTGGCTATTTAATAAGTGTGTCAGGAAGACACATTGCAGGAAGACCACGAGAGAGGACTTGCAGAAGCCAAACTTCATGGGAAGGGATTCCATGATTTGGAAATGGGTTTCGGGTGAAACACCATTAGACATTATTAATGTCTCATCTACACTGCATGATTGGTAAACAATATGAGTGGAATGGTAAAGATTATGTCAGTAAGACATATGAGGGTTGTGTAACATCAAAAGGAGTTGGGATGACAAACCAAGGGACTGTCAACTCAGAGAAGGAACCCCCATTCCTCATTAATAAAGAAAGACTACATGTGCAAATGGATAAGTGTTCTCTGACCCTAGCTAAGAATATGTATGTTTAATTGTTAGATTAAATATGCAGATCCTGTTTTGATTTTATTTTCATTATGGCAGATTGCTTGAATATAATTAGGACCTACATAATTCACATCAGTAAGGAGTGCACACCTTTCTGGTGCTGAGTTATGTTAGGGATGCCAATATTGACTACACCCTAAGGGAATGGATGCATTCCTGGTGTCTCAATGTTGGATAGTGAATGTTATGAAATATGTTTACGGTTTTAGAGCAGCAATACTGATGAGCTTGCTATCCATCTTGTGTTGTCAGCTTATACATATGCAAATTGGTGCTGCACATCAAAGGAAAAAGTGAAGAAAAGGGTATTCAAGAGGACTGTATAAGAAGTGGTAACCTTTGTGTAGTGTGAGTGGGTATCATGGGGCCATGATAGCCTGCAGTTAAGAAAGTCACCTAAAGAGTTCCTAAATGGAACCGCTGGTTTACACAAGAGAAGGAGTGCCACCCTTGTGTGGGTGAAGAATTGTTATGCGCATTAAGGGATTGTGACACATTTGAAAGGTTGATGCAAGCCCAAGGCATAGTAGTAGAGCCTTGACCTATAATGGTCGGTGGCGCAGTTACCTTCCATTGGTCGATGACTCAGACAGATGTGCTGGCTCGGCAATGGAGAGGGCCAACCAGGTATGGGACTGGTTGGGCACCACCAAATGCTTGGTAAATCCAGTCGGCGTGAAGGTGTATTGGTTGGGCATTAATTATTTGATGCTTTGGAGCAGCCTGCGTGTTGGCCAAACATCCCAGTCCATAGGAGGATCCCAAGGCTTATAAAGTAAAAGCAGGACCCTGTGGACCAGAGAAGAAATGCACAATACAGATAAGTATTCAATTTAATTTATTTCTTGTTTGGAATAATGAAGTTTTCAAGTATAAGTCTTGTAACAGTTAAGCTGATGCACTATTGTTTCTTTGTTGGAAACCTTGGTCATTATAGGAAGCAAGGACCTTGAAAGAACTATAAATTGCTTGGTAAATCTAGAAAGTGACTGGTTGAGCATGGACTATTTGATGTTGTGGAGCAGCTTGCGTGCTGGCCAAACATACAAGACTATTTGATGTTGTGGAGCAGCCTGCGTGCTGGCCAAACATACAAGATTATTTGATGTTGGGGGGCAGCCTGCGCACTGGCCAAACATCCAAAGTCCATATGTGATCCCAAGGCTTGTAAAGCAAAGATGGACCCTATGGAATAAAGTGAAGACATTCAATGCATATAAGTATTTGGTTATCTTGTAATTTCTTGCTTATGAATATACATGTGTATATGATTTGGTTATGATTTCCTATGAAAATAAACTAAACATGTGAATTAATTCAATGTTTGAGTGTAGGTATTGTGGGAAGCAAGGACTATGAAGGCATCCTAGGGATGCATGTGGACATGTAACCGTCCTAAAGAGCTCAGCATGAGCAGTAATGAAAGATGGGGCTAGTGGAACTGTGTGAGTCCTAGCAGCCAAGAGTTGCAGACAAACCATGTGGAGGGACTCCATGGTTGAGAGGTCTAGAATATATCATAGAAACTAAGTGTCATAGCCAAGAAAGGCATGTCAAGCATTCATGTTGAGGTGAAAGAGGCTAGGAGCATGAAAACCACAGTGGTGGTGTGGGTTCCAGAATGGAACAAGAAAAAGAGGAGAAAACTCTTACTGCTCTCTCTCTCCTTTTTTTATTGATGCAATTATAAAAGAAATAGAAAATTGTTGAATGCATGTATGGCTGAAAGTAGAGTATGTTTATTTGCTTGAAATAAACTGTGAATGCTGAATTAATGAATTTCCTGTGAATGGATGAACATGAAGGAATTCATGTGTATGTTGGGGAAGCATGAAAAGTTTGGAGGTCTCATGAATAGAGCATGGGATCTCCGTGTCAATTGGGGAAATCAATTGACTGATTTTTAATGTTTAGGTTATGCTTGACCTAACAAGATTTGTAATAATGAATTTCACAGGTGGAAATTAAATCAATTGGTTGCAGTTGTTACGAGCAAGTGTTGCTTGTGAGTAAAGTGAGAACCAGCTGCGCATAAAGACCATGGCAGCTGACCATAGGATGTTGAAATTGGCTGAAAGACTTCTTCAAACAATTTCCAAGACCAAAGAAAATCTTGGAGGACTACTCAAGCTACAAAAGCAGCAGAATGAGATGAACCACAAGGTTTTACAGGAATCTAGTCGTCTGCAAAGGGAAGTAAAAAGCATTCTAGAAGCAATAAACAGTAGGGAGACATTGGATCAATGAAGAGGCATTAATCTAATTGGTTCATTATGAAACGTTCCAGGCATGAAGACTCAAAGGAGATTGAGTAGGTAAATATGTAACAGCCAGTGAAATGTTGGAAATGTGGAGGACATCATTGCCTCCACAACTGCCCAACAAAGGAACATCAAAATGGTAGCAGCCATAAAGTTCTCAAACTTGTGGATGAGTTGGAAGATCAAAACCAGCAGGAGCAGGTCGTGGAGGCCAAAGGACTTGGTCCTTGTTTGTGCCAGAAATTGTTTCCAAGCCACAAAGAAACAAGCCACCACAATCTCAAAAATACAATCAAGTAAAAGTAAGTTTTAAGGTTTTTTGATAGGTTTTCTGGTTATAAAGTTTGGGGACAAATAGGGAATACACTCATGAGAAAAATAGGAACTGAATCACAAGCAAAGGAAGACAAATATGCATAATATATTCACCAGAATCCAACAGAGCATAATATTGAAGTTCATTAATAAAAGATAAGCATTACCAGCATACAAACATAGACCAGCAATGAATTTATCAGTTAAGCAACTAAACAAGTTAAACAATGAAGCCAAGACACAAACTGAAGGGTGAAAATGATCATATATTTCATAATTCTGTCAACAAATACATATAAGAGTTATGTACTTAGCTTATCAATAAGTATAGCAGACCTCCTGAAGTCCTCCCAAAAATTGAACCCTCTTTCTGTCTTTCCTCTCTATCTAAATACTATTTTTTTTTACAAAATCAGTTAGGGTCTAAACCCTAACTGCCCTCAACCAACTCATCGATGGGCTAAAGTGAAATTATATTTACAAAATAAAGTGTTTCTTTAAAAACATAACTAATAAATAACTAACTAAAGTATTTCTCAAAAGATCTAACAAGTAACTGACTAACTACCAACTCAAAGGTCTTTGGCAGCTTCAGCTAGTAAGGCTATTCCATCCGAAGCTTGGGCCTTCTTCCTGACTTTCTTCTGTTCAACTTCCATATCTGCTAACCTTCTTGTAAGCTCTTCATTCTGCTGCTGCAAGCCTCTGACAGTCTGCTTCAATTCTGCACATTGTAAAATTGTGCTTCTTTTTCTCTTCAGGGCCTCCTTAGAAACTGTAGTAAGCTCTTGATAATGATCATTTAGTTCCTGTAAATCCTCCCTGAGTCTTCTATTTGCTAGAATCAGAACATCATTAGTATCCTGCATGCAATCCATTTGATGCCTGTATTGTTTGATGGTTCTTTGTAGGTTCTCCATGTCTGAGTCAAAAACCTTCCCTGTTGTGGTATCTTGCATCTCACTGGGCAACCATGGGATATTTAGCCTTCTGAAAATGTCTTCATCCTCCTGTAACAACCTTGAAGACACACCATGAACAATAGGGTTTTCCTTACTCGTTGCTTCAATAGGTGTAGCTTCATCTATCAAGTGCTGATCTTCAAAATAAGAAACTTCAGTTTCCTTTTCTGTTGCTCTTTTATCATTTCATCTCTTAATTCCATAAACACAGCTGATAGCTTAGTTTGGGTGAGGCTGGAGTCTTCTGCTGACCTCAATGACTTTTTCCCTTTTGTATGATGAGAAACTGGACTTTTTGGAACTACTTCTTCCTCAATCTTTGTTTTTTCATCTGAAGAATCATCATTGAGTACACTTACTTCTTTTGTATTTGATCTAGGGTTTAGCAACTTTTTCATACTCAGCCTTAACTTATTTTTAGATCTGGTTTTTGGTCTCCATTCTGAAGTAAGTTCTTTCACCATCTTCAAAGTTTTTCCTTGATGTCTAACTGTGGCTAACTCTATAGCTTTGATTTTGGTCTTCTTTTCCTTTGATCTCTTTGTTTTATCCTCTTGACTGTAGCATTTTGTGTATGTGTCAACCCTAGCTTCAGTTTTGATAGTGAATTCATCTTCCTCTAACAGATATCCCTCATCCTCAGATAAGATAGTGATGGGGCTCCTTTGCTGGACCTGGATGTTTTCTTTCTCTACAACAACCTTTTCTGTGGCAATAGTTTTCTCTTCACTGAAAGTTTCTGCTAGTGCTATGTAATGCTCAGGTTGATCTTCCTTTTTTGTAATCAGCAAACCCTTTCCCTTACTGTCAGCTGCAAACTTTTGAGGTTCATTGTCATCCTTCAAGGACTCTGGTGCTTCTTCAAATTTAACCTCTTTCTTGTCTTCAGACTTGATCTTCTGACCTAGTTTCCTAACTAGGGTTTGCCCTTTGTCTACACGTTTTTTGGTTTGTTGCTCTTCTTGCTTAATTTGAAAACCAGACCAAAACAAAATATAATCCCATGTCTTCCCTTCTCGTTGTAGAGTAGTGCTGATAATGAGTTTGATCAAACCATGATGTAGGATGGATTGTGTAGTATGATCATGATGTCCCTTAACTCTACTTGACATCTTCTGAAGACTTTTGAACAAGAATAAACGAAGACTCATTCTGGATTCACCGACTAGATGCTGCAAGAACCAAAATGATATTTAAAGACATAGGCATATCTCCCTTCACAAGTGATATAGCTTTGTAGGACTTTAATGGGCTCCACCCACTCATCTCTGAGATTCTGGATTAATACTCCTTTTCTCCAGTCTGGAGTAATACCAGGTAAAATGCACCTTTGGGCATTAAAGGTGAAAGGCAACTTTTTGAACCACATTTCACCTTCATTTCTGACTCCTGTAGCTTCAACACTTACCTCCACAGTCAACTTGAATCTCAGTGTATCAAAAATTATCATGTCCTGGTTATAGCTTTTGGAAAACTGATAAGAGACCTCAGTGTTGTATCCATCGATCTTCTTGAAGAAATCTAGCCACCCAGCGTTCTGGAAAAGTTCTGCACATCCTGGAAATTTGTCAATCCATTTCAACTCAGTGGGATTAGCCCTATTAGTTTTGCCACTTTTTCTCATTTGCTTTCAATGACTGAATGCTGTGTACTTTCAGGGTCCTGTCAATGACCTAACAGCTGCTTTTAGCACCAAAATTAGTCAGCTTCAGCACCTAATAAGACTAGGTCTTCATGTAATTTCACATGTTCAGCTCCTTTGTTGCATTGTTTATAGGTAGCAAGTCAATTTGTGAAATTTGGATACCATAAACTGCACAGATCTTCACCCTACCATATTTTCAGGTTTTGAAAGGGTAATGGTTCAAGGAAACTGCTACCTTCAACTTTTCCCTTGCCACAACATCTAAAAACCTCTTATATTGATATCTCTTCGACAGGAGTTTTGTTAAAAGCATACATTTATGTTTTCCTTAATCAATTTTAACAAAACAAGTTTTACTGGGAAAACCCCAATTTATCAACCATTATCAGGTTGACGCGGAATACCTTATTCCTGTCTTGCTGTAGATGTTTAAAATCAATCCTTGAGCTATCTGATTGTCAAATTTAACTGTACAAGTGTCTTCGGGTCTCCAATTTACTTTCAGCTAGCAGGACGAGAAAGCCCTAATTTCTTTGTAATTGTGAGAACCCAAAAATTCCTCTATAACTGTAGCTTCCGGTTTTTAGGCAAATGTCCTGACTCCACTTAGTCTCCAGCTTCGTGATGCGTATATGAAATAACTTCCTTCACATCAAACTCGGTTTATACCTCTTCCTGTCATGATATGCTGTGTTCTAGCTGATGATTACCATGATCTCTTCCACGATATGAATCACACCTGCTTTCATGATGATTACTGGAGCAACACGTACCAAAATCCTTAAAACATGCGATTAGTCACTTAGGAATCGAACTCATGCGAAAATTCAATTTAAAAATCGGTGATTTCGGTGCGCGCGATATTCTTGTAGCGCCGCTGTGTTAATTTTTCATGATTGTGCTACAAGAATAATTTGCATTCAATTTTGGCACTATTTTAACCATTTTTCCCATTTTAAATTAAATTTAAATGATAAACTATGCTCTTTGAATATATTTGTGACATCTTTAATCAATATAAGTCCTATGGATCCCTTCAAATCCTAAAGAAATAAAAATAATAAAAAACTAAAGGCAAAAATAAAAAATTTCACTTAAAACCAAAAATTTTCCTAAAGGAGGTAGAAAAACAAACTTAAGCAAATGAGCAAACTTGAAATAAAATGACAATCAAAATATAAAATTGAAGAAACAAGTTCATGACTAAACAGTCCTGAAAGTTCAAAGTAAAGGATAGAATGCAGGGCAGACCTACAAAATGTTTTTGAAATTTTGGACATGTGTAAATTGTATATGTATTCCTAAGTCTTGGAACACCGAGGACGGTGTTATTTTAAGGGGGAGGGGATTGTAATACCCCATTTTGACCTTTAGGATATCTTAACTTTTAATGCAAATATTGTATACATGTGATGTATGTGTTCCTAGCGAGGAGCTCAAGGCCAAGGCCCCGCTAGTGGATGCTCGAATTTTATTCAAAAGGCAAAGCATTGGATATTATGTTTCCCATGTGCTATTTGGCCATGGAACATTGTAAAAATGATGTAAATAAACATCATGCAATAAAATACCAAAACTGGCTATGGAGGCAACGAAGGAGAAGGGGCCATGTGTATCCACTAGGGAGTGGTGAGGGAGTTGTGGGATTGAGCCATAAGCTGCCAAATGTCACCTTGAGAACCCATTTGACCTTCCTTGATGACATTTATTTCTGTTGTAAGGAAGTAGTTGAAGATTTCAGTCCATGGCTTCAATGGAGCATGGACAACCCATAAATTCGTATGGCAGAGCATGGGCTCTGTTTTCTTGTACCACAAGTCACTCTACCTTATGGGGATTGCTTATTCCTCATTCACATTCAATTGTGGAAGAACCCAGCATCATTTTCCATCCAAAAAGGAATTCTCAGTAGTGAGAAAAACCAGAAATCGCAACTGTGAAAGAACCCACGTTTTGAAGAACCAAAAACGAACAGAATTGGTATTGGACAGTGAAATCCAATCGGGGATCCATAGGTATGGACCTTGGGGTGAATTTGGGAGCATTAGCTACTCTGAAATCCATTGGAAAACCTAGTTTTGATAGCCCAGAAAACCAGTGACGGGATTGAGTTATTCGCTGACAGAATGGTGAGAAATCCAAGTGTGGATGTTTGAGAAGAGGATTGGATTGCTTGAATTTAGCTTGAGATGTCTGTAGCTCTGTGGTTGAGCTCACTGGCTTAGCATTCTCATCCTTTCCTTATTGCATGCTTGATAAACCCAGCTGTGTGCTGGCTTAACATGACCGTTTGAGTGAATCCATGGCTGTGAGTGAGCCTGTCTAGTTCCTCCTTAGTGGATACACATCCCAGCTCGGGGGTGATCTCTTAGCTGAAAGAATACAGGCTGGATAGAGATCTATGGTTGGGTGGAATGTTGCTCTCACATAGCCATTTGTTGGACAGTTTCATCTTCAAGATAAGTATTCTTTGTGGTTTGAATGATGTTCATTCTGTGGTTTGTCCTGTATGTTAAATTACTCATGTTACTTGGATGAAATGATTATCTTAAGTTTGTTGGAATGAAGCCTGTGCATAGCATGCGAATGAGATTGATTATTCTGTGATTGTTTCACTATTCTGCCTGAAAGAAATAAGCCGATGCATCTCCTTCTGCGTGTATGTTATTATGGTTATTCCGCTGTGTTTATTAATTGAGTTGTGTTAATTCTATGTTCTGTAATGTCTTAATTAATGGCTGTTGTTTATATGTTGAATGCATGATGAACTATGTGCATCTATAGTGTTTAATTCCGCTGTGCTTGTTGAGTATGAATATGTATGCACAAGTTTTATTTAACCATGCATTTCTTTAAAATTCAAATGGGGTTGAGATTGCCAATAAACCCGGTAAGTTGGTCATGTTTCCTTCCTGGCATCGAATTGAATGGAAGGGGACGTGACACCACTGAACAAAGGGAGAGTCAATACAAGGAAAAAACCTCATAGTGGAGGTTATAGTAGATGTTTTTAATCTTACAAGATTGCCAAAATTGTAAAAATAACCTATGCTACAAACTCTGTCTTTAGTAGCGAAAGTTTTGGGGAAGCTTATAATAGATATTCATTGTAACTAGAAAATTATGAGTTGTCGGAGGTTCTAACGAAAGTTTCTTTTTTCGGTGCTCTTAAATATATTATGCACATTGGTACATATATTATAAACCAACATAGATCCATCTTAAACCTGGATCTATGAAGCACCGAGAGGGATCCAATTTATTGTGATGTAATTTTTTTATCTTAAAATTTTTACACATCCAAAAAAAATTTACACCTCTAGAAATTTGATCCCTCTTCATGCTTGATAGATTCGGATTTAAGATTGATCTATGCTGGTTTTAATTTGTTTTTATGAGCCTACATGGATTTTTTTAATTATTTTTCATTTGGTTATAATTAGCCGACATGATTTTACTTTTGACATAGTGCTACACTCCATGACAACATCTCCCCCATACTGGGTTGTAGAACACCTCACTCCTCTTGGTGCATATATGATTTGTAAACGCATCGGTGCATTGATTTGAAAATGGATCAATATATAATTTTGGAGTCGAAAGATTGGATGAATTGGCTTGTAGGGCCCATTTTAGGGGCAAGTCTCACTTTTCATATTTGGGGTCAAAAATTGTCTGAAATTTTTTTAGGCCATTTTGAGGGCTTAAATGACACCTTTTTTTGCTCAAACTTTAATTGTACCAAGATGCCATATTCTACACACCGATACCTTTCCAACGGTCCAAAAATTGCCTCAAACAGAGTTTGTATGAAGAAGTTATGCCTCCAGCAAGTTAACCTATCCAATTGACCACCATGGTACTGAGTGGATTCCATGTCAACTCTCATTTCTGGCACATGTGGATCTAGTCACGTGTGAAATTTCAAGAAAATTATAGAAGGTACAAAACCATAAACCTTCTCATGAATTGGGGCATGCAAAAACTCTAAAATTAACCTTGGACGGCTATCGAGCCATGTTAAATATTGAGCCATCGGGAGAAGAAGGGAGTTCCATTCTTTTGTTGTAATTGTATTATTCCATAGTTGAGAAAACAACACAAGGGTGGATATTAGAGCATAATAGAGGATATATGAGATCCCGTAGTAGCCATTATGGTCGCAGAGTCATAGGTAACTCCATAGAAAGTACCATTTCCTTTGTATTTGCATTTCGATATAAAGATCAAGACATAGTCCTCATTTGTGGTTGGGTTGTGTTATTGTGTGGACTGTGTACTTATTTTCTCTAGTTTTCTCTTTCAAATCCATTATATTCAATATTTTATGGAATTAATTTAACACAATGAACTAAGTTGTAAGATCCGTTGTGATGAATTGTTACAGTGGAATATCCACGACAGTTTATGGATCATGCATATATTTCAATGTAGACATATCAATGCTTATTTTATATTGTAACCGCATTGGTGTGTGTAACATTTACATTAGCATTGGTGCATCATGTATTATATAAAAGCACTGGTACATTTTAATATATAAACACACATGCTAATGTTGTAATATATATCCAATGTTGTCTATTTTGTATTATAAAAAACCGATGCATATATCATATCCAAAAGGAACCGATGTGTAAAGTTTCTTTAAAAAGCATCGGTGTGGAATGTTTGTTTAAAAGCATTGGTGCGTATTTTTTGTAAGAGACATTGGTGCTTATGTTTGAAAAAAAACACTCGCGCTTGAATTATATGAAGAGCACCAATTTTTATGTTATGTAAAAGAGCATCGACGGGTAAAATTTGGTATGGTTCAATGGGGATTTTTTCCATGTCGTGGATTTGAAAGTGTAGTTTCCTTTTTTTTACAAATTTTCAATTAATCATTCGATAATCAAATATTTTTTATGATAATATTTTATTTATTACATTTGGATATACGAGCTGATCACACATTTGTTCATTGTAACCATGTAAATCATTGGTATATTTATCATTTGAATTAATTATTATAAAATCAAATAATTTGTAATAAGATTAATGTTTATATTTTAATTATTGTGTTTCAATATGCGTGATGATTACACCTTTGTTCATTTTCACAATGCAAATCATGCATGTATTTAATCAATAAAACATTTTGCGACATTTGAGAACGTTGTAGAAGAAGAAACACATTTTATTATATACAAATAAGAATCCAAAATATGGGACACCATAAAAGGTCCTCGATAATCAAAATGTCATTTTGACATTGTTACAGTTATTGATAACTTATCCTCATCAAATTGGGATGATATGTTCACTATGTACATTATGCTTGTTTTTCATAGATACAAATTCCGAAATATATAGCTTGCATTAACAACATTCAAATGTGTTGATCATATTTCATTGCTCAAACAATTGTAGTTGCTCGAGCTACTTCCATGCCTTATCTCTTCATCACCTTCAGGGGATATTGTTCTTGAGTTATTTCAAATGTTTTGTTGACTAACTTCATTTCGTTCCATCTACAAGCATAAAAATAGAATGTAATGAGTATATCTACGTTTACAGATAATATAATATACATAATTGCGTAAATGAAAAAGTGTACCAGTTCAATGAGTGAATAATAAACTTCACACATATTTTCGAAACCATTCCGCGTGTAGTGTGTCAATAAATCCTCTATTGGATCCACTCCATACTTTATTTCCTGGGAGTTTCATACGCCATGACAAAGCACACATATAATTAAAGTTTTCTTATTGTTCCAATAATTATAAAATAAGGGACGTAAAACAACACAGTTACTTACAAATTGTTTAATTAACCCTTGATACCCCAACCTATACTCACAATGCTTAATCCAATGCCAATCAAATGATCGAATGGCTCTTTACCATATGTTAACACCTGTTAGAAAACATCCATGTACGATTTTAAATTAATTAAGATATAAACATCACACAAAATATGAAATATGAAGCAAACCACAAGTACTTACAAACTTTGTGATCAACCCTTTTCTACCTTGTTGTCCCATGTTTTTTTTTAACAATAACGGTTGATAAGCTTTTATAAAAAAATATGGTAACCAGGTTACAAATAATTGGGAAGACTGTTCCCAAGATCTTAGTGCTGCTAAGTAAGCTAGCTCTGCAATTTTCAGTCTTAGAAAATCGAAAACAAAGTCTTGTACTCTAGAAAATTACAGAATGTAATAATGAATGAAGTAAAGAATTTATCCTTTCTAAGTCATCCTTTCTCATGTAATTCCAACCAGCAGATCGAATGAGATCCTTCAGCTAAATTTTACTGAGACGATTTTCTCAATTACCCTGCCAATAGTCATGCCGATTGTTCCTGATCTCAGCATTTTTATCCATACCTCTCACATCCAAATTGCTGTATCGCCCTTGTTGCTTAGGATGTTACTCACAATAATTTTTATAAGATCTTTTTTCTCTTTATATATATATCTAGAAGTGCTTTCAAGAGAGATTATGTGCATTCATGTGAGCAGAGTGCATCCTACCTTGTACACATAAGTTCTAGAATCCAAAAGGATACGTCTCGTGAATAGATAAACTAAATGATACACCCAAACAACCTTATCAAAATACAAAAAGTAACTTTAGTTTGTTTGAGACAAGCTACTGATTCCTAGAGGAAGACTGAACATTCAAAATAGTACTGTGCTTTAGGGAATTATGCGCTTATGTTGCTGGTGGCTCCTCCTCAATGATGGTGTCCAAACGTCCTCAACTATGGTTTCTAGATGCTTGAGTACCATTTGCTTAAAAGTAATTATATGAAGAACCTTTTGCTAGAAATTCATATTTGTGCCTAGAGCTCATCCCATTCTTGGATAAGGCTTTCAGGGATCTGCTCATTTGAGATTCTCTCCGGAGTGCTAATTTTTTATTCCTGACTACGTTGTTCCATGATACAGTTATACCATCCTTGAGTATTACAAGGATCAGTTTGCTATTTTCTGTCTCCGTATTGCGCCCATTCTCTTCCAGCCATAGTTTAAAGTGCCTTTCTAATTGACAGCCAGAACCCTATTCCATTTTGTCTGTATGAACCCTGATCTAATCGATGAATTAACAAATTCTTGAAATAATTTTAAAATATATTTCTCACTGCCTGCGTGGCCCTTGTTCCATTTTGTCAGTGTGAACCCTGATCCACTCAGTTTTCCTTGCAGAATTCCAGTAGAATTATAAAAAATTTCAGATATCCTTGCGAATTGATTACTCCATGGCATATGAAGAGTAAGTTTCTCATCAAGTTAGGAGGATTAAGGAACCCAATTGATGCCAAGTTCTTGGCCTGAGCTGAACAATACTCCACAATACATACCAATGCCTTTGTTGGCCATAATGTCTGCGTGTTGGTTGGTTTTCCTTAGAATGTAGTGGAAATTGATGTTGTTAAAATCTTTGATTAAGAAGTTGAAAATGTGATGGAGATTTGTAACAGGATTTTTACGGCTTTTGGCCAAGCTCCTAGCTTCTCGTATAATCAACATTGAATCTCCAATGGCCACTAAATCCTTGATATCTTCCCTCCTAACGATTTCCATTCCTTTGATCAATGTGAGCCACTCAACTTCGTTGTTGGTCCTCCTTCCAATTCCCCACACAAATTCTTTCATCTTGTTTCCCTCAAGATCAAGGAGGACTCCTCCTGCACCTGCCAAACCAGGGTTGCCTTTCGAGACCCCGTCGAAGAACAGGGTGTGACAACCAGTATTCTTGACCCAAAGCTGGAGATCCTCCAGAGTCATTCTAATTTGCCAATTGTGTGTGGTCTATTTCTGGGGATGTACTGTGGGAGAGATGTGGGTGGATATCAAAAGCCCTGCCACCCATATTTTTTCTTCAACGCTTAAGGGTTATTTGCCTATGTTTTTCATACCTCTGATTGAAAGTGCTTCGATCCAAAGTGTTTTTGCTGATGATAGAACCTTCCGAGGGGTGGCTCTTATGTCTTCAAAGAGTTCTTTATTTCTTGCATTCCATAGCTTCCAACATATAAATTTGGGGAATGCCACCCATGCTCTTTTGAAGTTTGGATTCTTGTACAACGAATGGTGGTAATAATCATGCTGACTTGCAAACATGTCATTCCAATTTGTTGGAAGTGTCAAGTTTGGGTGTATTTATCGAAATGCACAATGCCAAACCTCCTGTCATAATTTGCACTCTAAAAAGAGATGATCGATCGTCTCTTCATCTTCCTTGCATAAAATGCATCTTGCTGGTCCTTCTATCCTCGTTTTATTTAGATTTTAGGCAGTTAATGTCTTCATATGAGCTAGTGTCTAATAGAAGACATTTATTTTTGGAAGGCCTTCCTTGCCCCAAACGCTGTTCCACTTGTTATCTTTGATTCGCTGGTTATTGAGGGAATCCATGTGGCTGTGACCTTACTTTACTGTGTAAGTGCCAACACTTCCCCATCCACGCTTGTTCCTAATGTTTTGATGTATGGGGAGAGAACCATGGAGCATTGTGAGTAGAGTAGTGTATTCTTGAGAGAGGCGCTCTGGTAATTCTAATTCAATCCATCCATCCCATCTACCACGACTTGTCTAGATAGACAGATCATACAGAGTATGTATGTTGGCTTGTTCCATCCATTCTTTTAGTGCTTGAAATTCATGGAGAAAATTTGCAGGAGAGTTTGGGCCAATGTTGTCTTTCCAGATTTTAATTTGCTTATCATTGCTTGGGATCCAGAAAATTTTGCTTTGAATTATGAATGCTTCTTTCTTACAAAGATTCCAAATTGGAGAACCTTTTCTGCCTTGATCAATGTTATCCACACAGCGTCTTTTGCTTCCTGTCATGTATTTTTTGTGGAGGATTTCTTTCCACCACGCCTTCCGACCAGAAATAATTCTCCACAGAATTTTTGCTCCGAGTGCAATGTTCATTATCGATGGGTCTTTGATCCCTGCCCATCCATAAATTTTGGGCCTGCACACCGTGTCCCAATTGATCAAATGGAACTTTTTGTGATGATTGGACATCCTTCCTTGCCATAAGAAGTTTCTGAGCTCTTTGGTGATTTCATTCATAATTGTTTTAGGTGCTAGGGAAATAGAGCAAGCATAGAGGGGATACGCGGATAAGATGGATTTTATAAGAATAATTCTGCCAGCGGGATTAAGCCATTTGAAGCCCCATGACCTTATTTTGTTTTTGATTTTTCCTATCATGTCGTGCCAGTCCCCTACTCTTTTTTTTCCTAGGAAGATGGGTATACCAAGATAATGAAAGGAATTCCAGTTTGTTTTTTCTTCGAACCCGAGGATTCTTGCGATATTTGCTAGCACTCTGGGAGTACAGTTCCATCCATAGAGCTTAGACTTGGCTGAGTTTATTTTTCCATTTGAAGCTGAGAGAAATGTGGAGAGAACTTTGCTGAATCTATCAACTATGATAGGGGAAGCTCGCCCAAGTAGTATAGTATCATCTGCGAATTGAGCGTGGTTGACCGCCTTGACTCCTTTGACAATTTTGAGTCCTTTTAGTTCCCCTGATTCTTGCAGAAGTTGAAGGTTTTTGCTCATAGATTCCGCAACTAAGAGATAAAGGAATGGAGACATTGGACAACCTTGGCACAGTCCTCTTGAGGCTTGAAATAAGTTAGTTGATATGTCGTTGACCAAGGGAGCTATCTAGGGGATGCTTATACATGCTTTGACCTAGCGAACAAATCTTCTTGAAAATCCAAACTTGAACATGATTTCAAATAGAAAGGGGTGGTTTACTCTATCAAAGGCATTGGCCATATCGAGCTTAATGACCATTCCTTGATGTTTTTTCTCCATGCTGGAGTGAATCGCTTCTTGAACGATAATGATATTGTCAAGGATTTGTCGACCAACTATGAACCCTCCTTGTGAATCTTAGATGAGCTGATCCATGACTTTCCTCATTTTGATGGCGATAATCTTTGAAAGGATTTGATAGGAAGTGTTGCAGAGAGATATCGGACGGAAGCAATCTATGGAACTTAGTGCTTTGTCTTTAGAGATTAAGGCAAGGAAGGTGGAATTGGTGGCCCCTCCTATTTTGTCTTTCTTCCTGGTCCAGTTGAGCATTTTTTTCAAGTCCTCTTTGATGATCTCCCACTCTGCCCTGTAAAAATTTATGGTAAACCCATCAGGACCTGGCACCTTGTCCATTTGAAGGGACCAAATGGCATTTGTAATTTCATATTCTAGTATCGGTTTTGAGAGTTCTCTGTTCTCATCTTCCGAAACAAGAGGGGGAATGCCAGAGACAAGATCTGCTTGTGATTCCGGATCTGAATCTCCTATGTCGTTAAAAAGATCTCTGAAGTGGTTGAATATATGTATCTTCAACTCTTCCTGACCTTTGATCCTCTCTCCATTTTGACTCTGCGTTTCCTTGATAGCATTCTTGCTGCTGTGGACTTTAGTTTGTTTGTGAAAATAGTTCGTGTTGCAGTCACCACCCTTTAACCATAGTTGTCTTGACTTAATTCTCCAGAAATCTTCTTCTTGTCTAGCCGCTGCAAGGATTTTCTGATTTAAATGATTTTCATGGCTGAGAGTGAGGCGTGATCTCCTCGAGCTCCATTCTCTATTGAATATTGGCCAGCTCCGTTTGGAGCTTGATTTTATCCTGGCTTGGATTATTGTGGGATTTCTTTTCCCGATCTTTGAGTGATTTTCTGACAACTCTCAACTTACATTCCCAAATATAACTGGGAGATCCAATTATGCTTACGTTCCATGCAGTTTGCACAAGATCATAGAAATCGGGATCTTGTATCCATTGAGCATTGAATCAAAATGGGATTGGGCCGTAATTTTCTGGGGATGTAAGTGATAAGACAATTGGCTTGTGGTCGGAGGCCGTAGATGCAAGGGTGTGCGAACAAGCTATAAGATCAGAATTAAGGAAGGATGTACTTATAAGAAATCGATCCAATTTAGCAGCGATGTGTCCAACTCCGCATATTCTATTGTTCCATGTGTATTTTCCATTTCTGAGTGGGATGTCCATCAGGTCCAAATCATTGATTAAGTCCCGTAACTTTTCTCTGAAACGATCGCAAACAATGCTGCCTCCACGCTTCTCCTGATAAGATTTTGTTACATTAAAATCTCCAGCAACTATCAGATTTTTTTCGTTCATATCCTCTTTTAAATTATTGAGGTCTTCCCAGAATTTAGACTTGTCCCTGTAATGAGTGGGACCGTAGACATTGCAAATATAGAAGAGATTGTTGGTGTCCTTTTCCTAAATTTCAGTAAGCAGCCAATGGTTATTCTCCTTGTTGGAGATTAAAGTAAAATTATGTGAAATCAGTGTAGCAATGCCCACAGATGCTCCGTGAGCACTAATAGCTTTGCCAATGCAATTCTTCTAGAGTGAGCATGAGAGAGACATGACCTCCACATCTGGCATTTTAGTTTCTTGAATTAGCATAAGATTAGTTTTTTCGGATTTTATAATTTCCTTGATTGCTTCGACTTTTTTCAACCCGCTTAGACCCTTGCAATTCCAAGAAACTACTTTCATTACTTCTTGGCAGCTTGTGATCCTGCTTGGGACCTACCATCGGGTTTGGCACCACTTTGTGATTTGGTATTTTGAAGCATTTTCATTTACTCAAGACTTTTTTTCCTACCCATCTCGATCTCTCTTTCTGCTTCTAGTTCTCTGTAGTACCTTTGTGATTTCCTACCTCTAGTATTTGGCAGCTGCATCACATCATTTTCCTCTGAGGATTCTGTGGTTGTATTATCCAGGGGTGAGTTGACTGGAACGAATTTGGCTTTTACCTTGTCTACCCACGAGCTTCCAGGTGTATTGGATCCACCCTTTTCCTCACCGATCGACTCCTTTCTTGGGGATGTAGATTGTATGTTGTCAGAAATGGGTATTTCTTCCATTTCTTTCTTTGTTGAGGTTGCTTCCAAGATTGGAATTTCTCCTTCTTCTAGTGGCAGGTCTTGAAATTTGTTGTTTGTTGTGTCTTCCCTAACTTCCTTAGTGATTTCTTTGCCGATTTTTATTGAATCCCCTTCGATGTGCCTTCTGTTGTATTTTCATTCCTTCCTTTTTTATTTGCTGCCATCCGTCTTCTTGTATTTTTTCTAGGACTTCTTGAGTTGTCTTAGGGAATTTTTTAACAAAATGTCCATATTCATGGAACTTCTTGCATTTGAATGGCAACTACTCGTGGTCGACTTTTTGCATGTGTTCCCATCCATCCATGTATAGATTGACTTCCTCCGGTAACCCTTTTTCCAAATCTACTTCTACACAAACTCTTGCGCAGGAGAACAAAGGTCCTTTTGGCTTTGCTTTATCAATGTATTTGCCGAGGGAGTTACCTATAGCTTGCAGAGTTTTGTCATTCCATTATTGTAGTGGCAGGTGTGGGAGATGAACCCACACTGGAACTGCAGTAGGCACATCCTTCTCAGGGTCGAAGGACAGACTCCATCTGTTAAGGTACAAGTCGTGAGGGCCCATGAAATATGGGCCACTCCTGAAGATCAGATCCCGATCCGCTTTGTGTTCGAACATAAAAGTGAAAAATCCTTTCCGGCAGAAGCAATGTTGCAGACCCCCTGAAATAAGAGGCATCCAGTTCTGGTTAATCCATGCGTCCATCGATTTGGGGGAAGGCCAAATTCCAGTGAATTGCCCAATCAAACCACGTTCACTTAGAGTGAGGGATTTCATTTTCGAAGCTGCCGACAAGATCTGAATACGGGGAGCAGCTGCTCTTTTAATGAAACTTGCGTCTGAAGAATCTGTCGAAGGGGGGGGGCGTAGCATCAATCAAAGATTTGAAGGCAGCATCCAGGAGTCTCTTCTGATCTTCCGGAGAAGGTGGGGGAGGTTCCATGGTTGACTCAGGCATCCTGCGCAGCTCGCAGGCACTCTGCCAGATCTCAGCAGCTCGAACCCGGTCCTATGAAGAACGTAGAAATCCTTGAGGGGCATTTAGTGCAGGGGGAGCTCGGCCTCTTCCAGAGTTCTCGGATCAATCTTGTGATCCTCCCTCGAGTCTCAGGTATTGGAGGACGATGTTAACCCCAAGAAACTCGTAGATATTTAATCTTGAGACTTTTATTATAAATCGTTCTCATCCTACAATGGTATCAATAAGGTATTTCCCTGATCATCTAGTTGCCTTGATATTATGTGATATCAATGCATTTCAAAATGTCTGCACTATACATTTTCTCACCTTATTGTCCCATGCTATGCTCTGAATGGGTGCCATTTTCTTTTCTTTTATGCAATAACAAAACAATTGAAAATGAGTATTTTATGTGATAATTAACTATCTTCACATTAAAAATAAATTATTGATTGCATACGTTTGATGCACATTGTTGTTGGGATGGATCCCCTTGCAGTGTGGTTATTTTCATTTCTTTGACCATCTCATGGTACATCTTTTTTGGCATCCCTACTAGAAACTTTCAGATATCACGTTGTTCTTCCTTTGGAATTTTAGTAATCTTCCTAAGAAATGAAAAGCACAATGAACAAATCGATTAATATTTATATGAAAATAAGCATAGCAAAAATATTAATTCAATTCTTAGACTAGCATATACATATCATGGAAAAACATTTTTAGCAATAATACTTTTTAAATAATTCATTTTTATTATTGTATGTTTTTTTCATTGCAAGTATCATTGGTCTTAGTGCCCACTGCTCCAAAAATATTTATTGCAGTGTATTTATAACTTGATTCTTAGAGTCATTGGATTGTTTTTTGTATTGTAAATGAAAAGTACATCTATATGCTCTTTTCATTATATCCCTCAAAGTTTTATAAAATTGTTTTCCCCTTTAATTAATTTCTAACACCACTTCGGTTGAAATGATGATTAATTCATCGTCATTTACATTTTTCTTAATTTTTATCTTCTTAGGGCATCCTATTTCCTCATTGTTTGTCCCTGTAGGACATTCAACAAATCCAAAATCCAAAGTTTGAAACATGTTAGCAATTATTGTTGAGAAGCATTGTAAATAAGAAGTCAAACAAAAACGTCATGTTTATCACCTTTTGATCTGCACAATTCCTCTATTTCCAACAATTTCTTAGAGTTTTTTTTCCTCTTCTTCACTCAGAATATGAACAATCTTATAGAGTTTCCTTAAGTTTTTGCTATATATGACATGTATAAACCAAAACACATCATTTAAACATACAAAAAATTCAAATATTTTACATTTATACTAAAATTAAAAAAAAAACTTGCCATGTTCTTTGTTTTGGATGTGTTTCCCTTGCTCCCTTCATAGTGATTTTTATCCCATGGTCTTCTATCGACCATCTTTTATCAATAAATGCCTTTCATAATAAAACACATGAATTATGAAATAATTTGTTACACCCTAAGTAAAGAATTTTAGTTAAACAAGTATTTGGGTCAATCGATGTGCACAATACAACTACTCAACACTGGTGCACATTTTATGCAATAGCACATTGGTGCTCTTTTACTGTAAGAACACACCTATGCACATATTCTATGGCGCACTGCTAAATATATTAACGTTTTAAAAATAAAATCTAAACTGTGTAATAGATAAAAGCATCGATATGTATATTCTGTAAGATGTGCACCAGTTAACCTGTAGTATTTTTAAACCTGCAATGATGATGCGCCTAACAAAAATAAACACATCGATGAGTCTATTCTATACAGTGCACACCATGGACCGTGAAAAGATTTTTGAAAAAATTATAACAGTGACAGTCTAGACAAGTCAACTTTGAATTGAATCATGATCTTGGAGCAAGATTGATACAAAGATCCATATCTAATATATATAACCTAGAAATATATATATCTAACAATCAAATCTTATTGTGAAAAATAAAGAGAAATAAAAAACAAAAAGAAAGCAAGGAGAACCCTAGGGTTTGTAATAGTGAAGGTAACTCTGAAGAAAGAATAACACAAGGATTTGTAACACTAAAGACAACTCTTATATGCTATATTTTCTTAAAAATATATATATTTTTTGCTATTTTTAAAATCTATTGAGAGAAAAATTACCCAAAATGTCTTCTCTGTAGAGTTGCTTGTGTCCATGTTGATCCCTTATAAAATTTATCTTCAAAGAAATCCACCTCTACAAACTATTCATTGGTAAACCTCTTTTGCATATGTTTCTCCTCAAACTTTTTGGGAAAAAAGATTTAGATATTAGGGTTTTCTTTTATTTATAAGCTCATTGTCTTCAAATTAAATTCCCAATCTTTTTTTCATTTGATATTTTGATCCATTGATGATAAATGTGCATAACATTTTTTTCTTCTAAAAATCGAGATTACGGTGCGCCAGTAAGAAATGAGCGCATCGGTGCCATTTACTAACACAAGCACATCGTAGAAATAATAAAACTAATGAACATATAAATTTTCAAAATTTTAGGTTGGGATTCCAGTGCACTAATTGGATAATAGTGCTCCAGTGCTTTAACTGATATACGCACATTGGATAAACAACACAACAAAATAAAATATACATTTTCGTAAGTTTTTGGTCCAGATATGGGTGCTCTAGTAAGATAATAATGCTCAGTGCCTAAATTTAAAAAAGAGCACCGGTTACACAACAAGATAACAAATGGAAGTGAAAGCTTCTGCAATTAATACTTTGCGGAGGTGGCTACAGAGGTTTCAACCGATGTGTATCTATAAATGTGCACACTAGTGTGCTTACCATGTTTAGATGAATCGATGCATCATTTCAGGAAAAATGAGCATTGATTACTTAGAAAAAGGGTAAGATGTTGTTTGTTTTCCAATTTGTATTTTAAGAATGAAGACATGTATTGATTGTATTTTTTACTCAAATGCAGGGGAAAAAAAGTGATAAATCAAATGGTTGATTATTCAAATTCCAACTCATTCCATATTGTTCCAAGTTCAAGTTCTCCATTGCCATCACTAGCAAGTCCATATTTTTATTTATTTATTTATTATCTAGTTGAATTTATTGTGTCTTTGCATGTGCATTTAAATAATTGCGCATTGACTTTTGCAGAATCCTAATTCCGGATCAAGTTCAGATGCACATAATATTCCACCACATCCAAAAAGCTGCAAGGTTTTATATGGAGAAACATACCATAGGCCACTTTACCTCACCAACAGTAACATGCCATCATATGGTAACCATCCTAAACCAATGGTACTTCAATGTGAATTCGTTTTCTTTTATGACACCTCAGTAGTATGCAGTTGTTCAAAATGGAAAGGGTTGAAGGTGAACCCTAGGCATGCCACATTGTCCCATTATATTAATGACTAACTACCCAAAGTTGACGGTCTAATACCCCCCATTGCGGTCAATGATCAAACAGGTGAAATAGAAAAGACATGTAGGAACACTTCCATATGCTCATTCTTTAAAATGATGGAATCCAAATCAACCATGTTTTGTCCTAAATTGACCAACACACCTCCTTTTGTTGAGTCAACCAAGATTTATAGTGATCCAATGTATGATATCAATACTACCCAAAACATCTATATGAAGATATCCAAAACATTGTATGAGCTAAGAGAAAAAATGTCAAAGTACACACAAAGGTTAGATCAATTGTTGGAGGGTAGCGATGACTTCTCTCTTCCCATCCATCTCAAGTAAATACCAAAGCAGTTACAATTGTGCATTTTATGGTGCTTGGTTGTCTTCCGTACATGTGCCTAATGTTGGGACCAAATTCTCCTATTGTGCTAACAATTACATGATTGTAGAGTCTAAAATAGATGTTGCAAATCTTAAGTTGTTTATCCTTTCACATGTGTTTGTTCCTCCCAAATAGTCAATAGTACTTATGTCATATTGTGGTCCTCTTTATAGTCGATTTGATTACTTGAATAGGAAGAACTTGTTATACATCAATCATCATCCACACACTCATGGTTCATAAATAGTTGTAGGTGCTCATTGTTTAGTGCACATTGTTCATTTGGGAACACTCAAATGACAAAGAGTTCTTTATGAAAAAAACATCCAGATTCGTTGTTGTGCATGCAATACTTAGTTTGTCTCCTCGTGATGAGTTGTTAGTAAAATATAACTTTCATATACCACCAAATGCTTGTAAAAAATGGATTACATTGGGAATATCTTTAGACGTCCCTTTGGACGTAAGAAAAATATCATTAAGTAATTGTATTTTGAGATTTTCAATGGAATCAATGTTTGTTTTTTACTCGAATCTCCCTAACTTGCGGGAGTGGGCCGTGGTTTGAGAAACCACTACCCAGGGGCATCTAAGCCATCAAAATCACCTGGGGATTGTACCCGTCCTGCACTGCACCAACGTCAACTTGACTGGGTTTTTGGGTGTCGCCTCCCAACTAAGTCACCCCTAAGGGGATTTGAACTTGGGTCACCTTTCTTACGAGACCCACACCTTAACCGAGTGAGCTAGCGGAAATTGACTCAATGGAATTAATGTTAATTTATTGCTTAATTCCACTTTTTTTTTTATAAAGTGGCTGATTGCATGTGTACTTTTGGGAAAAAATTCCATGCTTATAATAAATGTTCGGTATAATGTTTCAACATACTAAATGCATTGTGTTTACTAATATCATCGATTTAATGTACAATATTTTTGCAACCATGATTCCAACGACGATCAACTTTTCTACCATCTACCATTGCACCCCAGTACAATGTCAACTCGAGACAAGGCCACTAAATGTGTAGAGCTCAGAGAGGAAGCATACAAAGCATGGTTGAGTCAACCACCTGTTAAATTTCCACTACGTCCTGAGTCACCAATTCAAAACATCTATAGTAACATTAATTCTTCACAAGTTGGGGATGAAAATAATGATATAGAGGTTGGTGTGGATGATTTCTTACAGGATACCCATGCCATGGAGGGAATGTTGTTAAATGCATTCCAACGATATGATCTCATGAATGATGCTAATATTTTCAATGCCTTCTTTGAAAGCCTGAAATATGCTTCCACCACCACTCTCTTTGGGCATGGATCAAGGTCTACCCAACTGGGGACAACAATTTTGTTGTACAACTTGAAAGCAATGTATGGTATGTCGGATGTGTGATTCTCAACACTACTATGGTAAAAAATTATCAAGTCCCCATTAAATCATTGATGAAAAGAGATTTGTTGCATGCTTAATGACATTGTACATTTGTATTGCCCACTAATTGTAGGTTACTCAAAGAAGAGGTACCTCCAAGTGATAACGTCCTCTCGGACAACTGTGAAGAGGCAAAGAAACTACTGAAAAGGTTGGATGTTGAGTACTTCTGATATCACGCTTGTATGAATGATTGTACTTTATACAAAGGAGAATATGCTGACATAGAGATATATACTCAATGTGGGCATGAAAAGTACCAATTATAAAAAAAGGGTAAGGCACATGGTCATCTTCATAAGATATTGAGGGACATGCCTATAATTTCAAGGATTCAAAGGCTTTTCCATTGCAAAGAATTAGCCATGTTGTAGGGATGGCATGCCTCGCACAAAAGTGAGCCAGGAGTTATGTGAATTCCTACAGATTTAATAGCCATGTAACATAGAGGATACATGGCCTGATAAATTCAAGGATGACGTATGAAGCCTTTGATTGAGGATATCCATGGATGAATTTAACAAATATTCCCTCCAAAACACAAATTATTATGTTTGGCCAGTGGTAGTGATCAATAATAATATCCCTCCATGGTTTTCTGTGAAGAATGAACATCTTATGTTGGTTCTTATAGTTCCTGGCAGAATAGAAGTGAAGGATATGGATGTCTACCTCCAATCATTGATCAATGAATTCAAGCAATTATGGGAAGGGATACATGTATACAATGTATAAAGACCCATCTCGGTGGGGAAGTCTTTTACATTGTATGGCATATGTGCATACACCACACATGATTATCCAGGACTAGGAGTTTGCTCTAGTAAGCATGTTGATTGGTTTTCTCATATCCATAATGTTATTTGACATGCTTAATTTGGTGCAACCACCTTCTTTGGCGCTAGCGTGTTTCATATACAATAAAATCGCAAGTATGCAACAAAAGGGCATCATGGATGTAAATGTTGTGGGCCTTCAATAAAGACTAGGTGGTCCAACTACCTACGAAAGTCGGAGTACTATTTCTCGAGGGTGCTCCTCCCAAAAGAATGCCCTTATAGAAGAGCAACAACTTCTTTCAATGGTAAACTAGAGAGAACCTGAAGACTTGAAATAATGAAATTGATACATTGGCTTAGGGCATATGACACAGAGAAGGAGAAGGAAATTGCAGAATTGTTCGGTCCAAATGGGGAACCTATGTTCGAGGATCCTAATTTTTTTGATGCCTATGTTGAGAAAATGCTCATTGGGATGAAAAAGAAATATGTGTTTTATGAGCTTTCATATTGGGAGCATCTTAAGATTTCCCACTTACTAGACCTTATGCATATATTAAAAAATGTTTCATCTTCTTTATGAAGGCACATATCATAAAAAAACTGACACATTGGTTGTTAGGAGATATCTTATTTTTTCGAATACCAAAAATAGATATTGGCCAAGAAAAGAAAGTAGAGGAGAGGCCGAAACCTCTTGTTCTTTTAAAGAAGGTGATATCCCATGGATTTTGAAGAAATATGATCTTTCTTTGGCAAATGGTGTTATATCAAGTGTGAAGGCGCCTTCATTATATGGGTCAACTCTACGACATTGATTCACAGTAGAAGAAGAATTGTCAGGGTTGAAATCGCATGACCATCTAAACCTTCTAAGGGTATGTATGCCAATTACATGCTTCTTTTTCGATGGTGCAGGTTATAATATGTTATGCATTCACGGTTTTATGCCAATTAATTTTGTACATTTTTATTTTGCAGTGATCATTATCCTTTGCTCGTGCCTGGTTGTATGTTTTGCTCATGAACCATGACTTCCCCCAAGACCTACAATGAATGATATCTAAATTATATGCGTTTGTATGTTGGATCGCATTAAAGTAAATTCACATGACTAGCATTCCACGGTGGTGTCGAGAGATAGCTAATATTGTTTGTATGTTTGAGAAGGAACTACCCACAAGTTTCATGGACTTACAGGTCCATTTTATAGTTCACCTAACCGATGAGGTTGAATTAGCTCGGGTGGTCTCATGTCGTTGGATGTTCTTCTTGGAAAGGTACATGAAAAAGTTGAATGGGCTTGTTCGACAAAGGGAAGTACCCGAGGGGTCTATGGTGGAGGGGTACATAGTATACGAGTTGTTTTATTACGTTAGTGAATACATCCAGCAAATTGAGACAGACCAGGTGGAGTGGTTTGGGACAACCAATGGAATGAGGACAAAAGGGAAAGGGAGCTACTCCAAACTAACGGAAAAAGGCACATGAGAAAGAGTAAGCCACTTATCTTTTGTCAAGTTTCTACAAAGTAACTATTTACACTGAACTTGATAATATATGTTTGATCTCATACTAATCATTTTCTTTTCATGAATACATCAACAAATGCAGAACTTGATGCCATCAATAAAAAATTTCTTTGCAACGTGGAGGCAATGCAACCATGGGTCACATTATATGAAGAGAAGAGAAGGAAATGGGACAATGACAAAAAATAATTTAGACGATTGAACGGTATAAGAACACCTTATCTTGATCATTTAAAAGAAAGTATGCCAATGATCTATCCCAATTGTTGGGTGGCTAACCAGATCAGAGAGAAATATGGCGTGTCAAGTCATTACCCACGTGGTGAAGAAAATGCACTAAACATAGGGATTGGTTGCAACAACTTGGTAATAATCTCTCCATGTACTTTGTAATTCATTTTATAATGCATGTTTTAATTATAACATGTATTATGTTTTTATTAATGCTCGACTTACTAAATAAATGACAACATCCATTCTTTGCATTTTTTTAGGTGCATTTGTTCCCATCTATGTTGGCATATGGACATAATTTTCACACTGAGGACACCGATAATGGATGTGTGACATTTGATTTTGGATTGGAGGTCGAGTTCAACCAATTTGGTCATACTAACCTTCGTGATCAGAACATAATATAGGGGAATCTAGGTAAGTCAGAATGATACAAGGGATCATGCAAGTGGATTTCTCATCTTTCCAATGTGTCATTTATACTTTCAACAAGAATAGTGCAAAGGATTATCGTGATAGTGGGCTGATATGTATCAACTCTAAAAATATGTGGGATGAAAAGGAGCCTTATGTTTACCCAAAACACTTCAACCAAGTGTTCTTTTACCCAAATGTGTTGGATAGGGATTGGTGGTTCGTATTAAGACACGATCTGAGATCAAAACATTTATTTGAGAACAACAATGTTATCATGCCAAGTGTCGAGGAAGATAACCAGTTTGATGGTAATGAATAATGATATGTAGATGTTTTATCTGGACATTTATGTGATGGTTGTGACATTTTATTATGGGTATCTATAATTGATGAATTTTGTTTTTTCTTCATTTTATGATGTTAGATATGAAAAGTTAACTACCATTTACAACCATCATGTTGAAGAAGAATTAAAATAATGTGGAACTTCAAGATCTATGATAAATTACGAAACATTTCCAATAGCACCCTTTGCATGTTGTTTGTTTTTATAAAATTATTATGATGTTGGATATGAGAACTTAACAAACATCTACAACCACGATGTCGAAGATAAATTGAATTTTTATGGAACTTCAATTTTTTTTTGTAATTATTTCTTATGTGAATAATTTTTATATGTAAGATCTGCATGCATGTTCTCTCTTTTTGTAAGATTACTATAAACAACTATTGCCTTGAAGGTCAATTAATAATCAAGTTTGTAAACATGTTCAATCAACATAATGTATATAATGACATAAAATGATTACAAGTTATTTCAATCACAATCCAAGTGAAATTATTTCATATAACTAAATCAAACATTATATGAACATCATCAAACTAAAGAGGTCAAGATTATACTAAGTCATCATATCTTATTTAGAATCCCTCTCTATATTGGTTTCATGCATTCAACCATCATTCAACTTTACTTTCAAGTGAACAAATGTTCATCAACAAGATTACCTTATTGATGTTCATGGGATTTCATAAACATCAATTTTTCAATGCATGCATAAAAATAATTATCTCAATCATAAATCGTTCATTTATATGCATTCTAGAACTTACAACAATTCAATTGACATTGAGCTTTCATTTATATTTTTAATCAACATCCTCATATTGGGAAAGGTGTTTTTTTCCATTTGATAACTGAAAGTGCACATAAAAATAATATATTTTTTTTCATGTGGTTCATGGCACCGGATATCGGTGCTCACTACATCCTTGGAACTCCCCCCTGAAATCCGGAGAACATCGGGAAGCCAATCCTTTCTATGGGGTAAACCATCGGATTTGATTACGAAGCCTAACCAGGTAGGGGCATCGAGTGAGGCCCTTTCAACAATCTATACATAGACACATGGGGATTTGACCTGAGACCTCCTGCTTCAAGAAACAGATCTCAACCACTCGAGCTAACCCACTGGACTTGCATAAAAATAATAATTGTAAGGGCAATAGGGGTTATTTTTAACATTGAGACAACAAGGTCTATTATCATCAAAAGGACCATATAAGTTATTAGTGTGAGTATCATAAGGATTATTAGCATGTAGATGACCATTGGAAAAAAACATTTTTAATCACATTGTTAATGGAAACAATATTTTATCACACTACATTATTTACAAACCAATGCTAGTCAAATTAGTATGATATGACACCTTATGAAGACTTTGGTCACATCATTTGCATAAGCGATATGCTTGCTAGAGTTTGAACCCAAGTCGTCAATACCATAAACATTTCAACTAACCACTAAAGCACAACTTGATGAATTGTTATATTGCTTATTATACTTATAGACATTATATTATTATTATATTACCACTAAGTTGTAATAGATAATATTTAACCAATAATCTCAAAACAATAATATTATAGTACTAACATACCATTGTTCTTAATGATTAAGCAATAATATTACGACAATAATATTATAATATTGACATAACATAGTCTTAATTATAACTATAAAATAGCAATATAATATAATAATCTTATACCACGATATGGTATGCTATTATTATGTTATAATGGTTAGTTTTTGTTGGTCAATTTAATTGGGTTTTGGTATAGTAGTTTACTATTGAGGCTAGGGTTAAGAGTTACAATTAATATAGTATCAAGGGTTAAATAATACAATTTATGACTTTAATTTTAACAATAATAATGCACAATTTTTATTTGTTGCTCATTATTTAGAGTTTTACAATTTCAAAGTGTAAAAAAATGTTCTATTTAGAATCCACATTATCATAGTTTCAAAGGTTAAGGAATACAATTTATGAATTAATTTTAACAACAATATTGCACAATTTTTATTTATTGCTCATTATTTAGAGTTTTACAATTTCAAATTGTAAAAAAATTTGCTTAACTTTTATTGTTTATTTTTTTGTAAGGTTCGGTTCTATATTAAACTATAAAAAGAGAAAAATTGTATAGATAATAGTTATGGCCTAGAGAGTCCACATAACATAAACATAATTCCTAACCCTGCACTTAGAAGTCCTGTGGAGGGTCTATGGAGTTCCAAGAGCTAACAGTTTGAAAAAGTAGCAACCAAAAATTTCCCCATAGGCTGGGGGTTATGGCCACCTTTTGGAAAAAATGATTGAAGTAAAACCAGTATGTGCTATACCAACCATGAGGTAATCTAAACAGGAGACCCAATGAAATTGAAACGACACTTATCATCATCAGAGACATGAAGGATAGGAAGGAAAAAACCTGGAACATTTGGCATTCTCGGGTCATTGACAAACTGGTGGCTTGTTTAAACGTCATTTCCACCTTTCCCATGCACTACAAAGGTGTTGATGCTCTGAGAAAACCCCTTGATTTCCACAGCAAGAGCATCCAGCTTGGTGTTGGTGTTTTTGTCTTCCGTGACTTGCTTCTGGGCAAGCCATCGCATATCGTCCTCTAGATGGTCGATCCTATCAGCCAACACATTCTCCCCCCTGATGACAGACTGGTTTCACCCCACACAGACCTCCATGGCTAGGGTGATAAGAGCCTTCATGCTCCAGAGCATGCCCAGGATATGATTGCGATGGATTTCATGGGTCATAGTGGCTCCCTTATCCTCAACCATGCCTCGCAATTCCTCCTTGATCTTCTTCGCATCAGGGCGAGCTCTTATGGTGCTTACCTTGTGTTCTAGATGTTCTCGGGCCCGTTTCTTGACCTTTGTCTCAAAGAAGCCACGATCATTCTCCATATCTCTTATTACCCTCAACATATGAGTCCTGCGAGGGTTGTTGGTTGTCTTCCATTGGGTGGTCTTGGTCCGAACCATCTTGGAGAGAATTGTACCTAGAATAAAGATCAAGGTGCTTTGATATCTACGCGGAAGATAATTCAGATGCACAACCATGGAATGACATATGCCAGGGAGAAAACCAACGTTGATATCACTTGCATTGGACTGGAGAAACAACTTGCGATGTCCTTTCAAAATTATCTACCATTGAGTGATGTGATCATCCCAACTCGTGTTCGGGATGACCTTAAATAACCATGAAATTTTGCATGAGGGAGAGGATAGACTCAAAGAACCGAGGACATTGTTGTGCAGATAGGCGATACTTAGCTCTTAACTGAGTTGTGATGTCAAGATGAGGGCGAGGACACCTTTCACGTTGGGGCCGACTACGTGATGCCCTACATGATCCACTCATTCTGTCTTTGTGATGCAGCCAACTCATTAATTTGCCTGGGGTTGGAAGGGATGCAACGATTGTGGGGTATTGTTTCTTAAAATTTCAATAAATATGTTTTAATTTATTTGTCCATTTATTATTGTAAATTTCATTTTAGGGATAAGACTCAAACTTATTACAACACTATTGAAAACAATTTTTTTTAAATAACATTCAATGAACATGCCACAAGGTTGGATAAAAGTTCAATTACATATTTCAAATGCCAAGGCATCAAGCTATCTCTATAGCCCCTCAGGAGATGAGGCTATCTCTATCCCAGGAGCTTTAGTCACTCATATGTTAGTTAGTTAGTGTGAGGACCTTTAATTAGGTTTCACCTTTCCTTCAAATCATTTGAAATTTATCTTATTGTTTACCCACCTACACAGATGAAGTTTTCTAAAATATATTACAACCATCCATATCTAATGTGGTAACCTCATCTACTGACTAATGAAGGCTTGCAATTCCTTTGAAATACACTCAATTATAAGCAAGAGAACTCAAATAATTGTGCATAGATTATTAGTTTATTATTTTGATCTTTTAACCTAAATAAAAATCTTATAAATTCAAAAGACAAAAACCCATTGTAAGCAATATTAGTTTGCCTTATGATTCCACAATGATGTATCTCTCAATGCTATATAATAATTCCAACCACACCAATTTTTCCAATTGTTTTAGTACCGAATATTAATCAAATGAATTTATGGGACAATATTCGTCAAGATTAAAACAATTACCCAATAACATCAACATGAACATGATATGAAAATACATAATATATTATGAAAATGCATAATATAAAGACACCTGGACATAATTTACAAATAAAAAAACATGAACATGAACATGATATGAAAATGAATAATATATACATATGAAGTGAAATATACATATCAAAAATCAATATAAATGTCGTTTTATATCTCAACAATGAAATACAATAGCTACACTCACTACCATAGTCAGACTCTCCAGCTCCATGTACATCAGCAGAGGTAGAGGATCAACAACTATCCACGTCATGTGACAACGCATCGACTAGAAACTAATGTATATCTCCATCAAGAGCTATACCAACCGATGACATCAAATAATGTAAATATCCTAGTGAATCAATGGATGCTGCAACTGGTGCACTAGTGGATGTTGCAGCTGGTGCAGGAGGGGTGGTGGTGGTGGACATGTTGGAGGAGGGGATGGTGGTGGTGGGACTAATGGATCACTGGATGGGGCTTTAGTGGATGGTGGTGGTGGGACTAATGGATAACTGGATGGGGCATAAGTGGATGGTGGTGGGGATTATGGAGGAGGGGATGGTGGTGGTGGGGCTAATGGATTGGTGGATGGGGCATCAATGGATGGTGGTGGGGATGATGGAGGATGGTATGGCATTGGTGGGAGTAGTAGATCCGTGGATGGTGGTGGTGGGACGACTGTAATAGGGGATGGCGGCGGTGGGACTAGTGGATCATTGGATGGTACATCAGGGGATGGTGGTGGTGAGCCTGTTACATGAGGGGATGGCAGTAGTGGATAAGAGGTTGATGCATGTGTGGCACTAGATGATCCAACAACTGCTACACCAGTGAATGGAAGAGGTGGAGGAGAATCGTCCTTGAAATATGTATATGGAATACATTCCCTCAAGTCATCAATGAGCCTGAGGGCATTGACAATATAATGCATCAATACCATCATATCATGGAGAATGGTGGACCATATGGGAGAGACCGGGGTCCCATACGATCTCTCGATGTCGTACAAGCTCCACCGCATGCCAAGCCATCAAGTGACAAAGACGATTTGAGACGCACTGATGGAATATGGGGCATGGCCCATGATGCTCCATGGCATGTGTGTATTTAAGATCTAGCTCATCAACCTCAAACATCTCCACATCATATTATGGTGGCTCATCCTCGGTAAATATGCCAATATTTGCAAAATAGTAGACAACAATAATCAAACAATTTAAACAAAATATTATAATCAATTACATGTGCATTAAATAAGATAAAATTTATGCAACTTATACATTAATCAAAATATAATTATCATATATATTACCTCTCATATTCGGTGGCTCATCCTACATAAATCATATGTTCACACATCCTCGCCAGTCGATCCCTGCATATGGATACTCTACACAATCGATGACTGATTATGGGTTCTAACTGTGTAACATCGCCAAAACCTCTACACCAGGTGCCCTATGCATGATCTTGGGATGTCCTCTCTTGGGAAACCTTTGCCCCAAAATGTGCATACACACATCAGTCATAGGTCTAGCTGGCATGCGATCAAATGTAAGCCCGAATGTGCGCCGAATCATTGGAAATATCTAAAAAAATACAATATATAACTCTGAAGAGAAGGGGAAAAACTATCTTGCCCGCAACTGGCTACAACAATGGTCTAAAGCTATAAAAAAGTGTCTTCAAAAGATAGTATCCCACCTAATAAGCCTGGGCATTTGCAATAAAATCTCTACATAATACAACATAACGCAACTAATGTGCTTCCCATCAGTGATATGGTGGGCTATCATGGTAACAAAAAGGTTTTAGTACTTGGTCTCCTCTGACCAAAATGCATGTAGCCTCAACTGCCCCCCACTCACTTGGAACTCATAGGGTCGAGTAATATCATCACTGACGAATAGCAGAACATACATCAATTGAGTGTCAACTGCCACAACATGTAGTAGATCATAAAAATGGGGAAAGTCCTCCCCCATCCTAGATAAACCTGTGATAAAGTAGACATCCTCCTTTGTGGGTTGGTACCAAATATCAAGACTAGCCTTGAAGGCCTGCTTATCATGATCCCATTGATGGATCAACTCTATTAATGGCTCAATCCGCCCCATGAGAGAATTAGCCTCCTCATAAAACTTGAGGAGGCCAACTTGAAATAATATATTACAAGTGACATCAGAAATAGGATGAGGAACCAAATCCCCCCCCCTCTCTCTCTCGCCTGCCATACCTAAACGATGCCGTAAGAATCAAACTGAGGTTGTTGTGGTGCCTATCTCCAATTTACATCCAAATTTCATCATTAATTATATTAATAAAATAAAAATCTATACAAAATAGGTACATGAAATACTTATTATAAGATTTCAATTTTTTTGGGGCCTAACAAACATCATAAGCAGTGTGTACATTTTAAATTAGTCGCACCGCTATCTGTGCTTTTTGTTTTTCTTAGAGCATCGTAAATGATGCATACAGATCTATTAGAGTGCACATTTAACCTAGCATTGCGGCGGTGCTCAACAAAGCGCACGATGGCTATTTCTGGGTTTTATTATTTTTATGCATTAACGATGCTCCATATCTATCAGAAAGCATCACTAACTATGTGTGCGAGAACACATTAGTCATGGTGCACAACCCAATGCACTAGAGATGCATTTTAGTTTTTTAATTGCGAATTTATAACCGATGCATATGATATATCCATACGCATCGATAAAGGTGCACCCAGAAACCTTTTACAATGTGCAACATAACGCACCAATGATTTCTATGATTTCAAATAGAAATGTCTTTCTTGTGCGTGTAGTGTAAAGAGACACACCAGTATTGGTGCACCATAAAATGCACCATTTGCTACTTTTAGGTGTGTCTTACATCACACTAGTTGTTCATTTATGGTTGTGTACAATGTTCCTTATCTCTATACATGCACCATTAGAGGTGCATCTAGAAGCACACTAAAACTGATGCACCCTTAGATGCACCGATTGTTAGATGCATTGGGGGTGATTTGTAATGTACCCAATTAAAAATTTAGGCACATTAACTTCAAATTTCCAATAGAGGGTAAATTGATCCCCAAATTTATCCCAAATAGTGGCTTTTATATGGTTTATCGGAATATGAATAATATGGATGATGGTTTGTAGCCCACAATGTATATTTTCAAACCACTATGATGTGTTCAATCATGACTGATATAGCTCTGTAATACCTCTGCAAAATATTATACCCAAAAATTAGAGCTACTATCTCATTTGGAACCTTCGAGAACCATTGGAATCAAAACTAGGAAAACTAGTTCAAACTACTTGCATAGAACACTAGGTTTCCAACTCTTCCCCAACACCTCCTAACATGATCGAATTTGACCCAAACAGATTCAGTTGGACCCAAACACTCCCAATATGACCACTATTGTAATTCAAAGGACTTTTATGGAAGCTTTGAACACTTTACACAGACCTTTATAATTGAGGGTGCGTTAGCATAATTGTACATGTTGACTGATCGGTAAAATGATCATAAATTGGGCATACTAAAACCTTTTTGGATGAAATAAAAAGTGTTTAATACTGGAAATGACACTACCAATGCAATGGAACATGTACCATAACCAATAAACACTCAACAATGGTCAAACCAGAAGGTGACTTTCGGCCCTCTTAACATCGGTACAAGATTCAGAACCCCCACCACTATAGAACTTCCAAACACACCCCAAATGCTTCCAAACACATATGAACTGAGACAAATAGATTATTAGTAGACACCAAGGACTCTTATGAAGGTTTTAGAGTATAAAACGAAGTTTACACAACCATATTACAACATATCTACTCATAGATTAATCATTTATTCATAGAACAACCTGTGCTTGAATATTGAACAACATATGGGGAAAAACATTGTGATTTTTATTATGAATGGAGCATTATCAGAGAGTACATCAATGGATGCTACAAAATATAAAAATTTAGAGAAATATATGCTATGAAGAGAGTAGAATTGGCTGCTACAAAGCCACAGATAAGAGAGGGAGAGCTACTGCTCCAAATGAGTGATTTCCTTCCATTGTTGCGCCCTTGACAAGCAATATTTTGATCCCAAAGTTTAGATATGCCACCTAAAGTGCACCCTCCTCAAGCAGAAACCCCCACAAACAATGCACTCCGGAAACACCACAAATTCACACCGCTACTGATTGGAATTCAAACACACCGACATGAATTCAACCCCACTACTATAGATGAACATAAAAATTTGAAATATTATCTATAGATAAATATGAATGTGACTTATCCTCTCAATAATCAACTACAATGAAGCTCAGTGAAGAGACCAGGGTGATCTCCTCCTCTCTACTAGCTAGGGTGAAATCTTTCATATCTGAAACTAGTTCACAATTGTAAGGGGAACATATCCCAAGCTAGAAAAGGGATCATATCCCAATCCATGAAAGCCACAAGATCTCTCCTATTCAAAATCAAAATGTCCAAAACCTCCTTCACTTGTGTCTTCACCCTTTTTATAAATCTTCATGGAGCATTTCCCCCTCATTCTAGAATTCTCTCACAAATATTTAATAAAATATTAATAAATGTTATTTTTATGAGAGAATAACACCTTGGGACCCATTTACTTCCTCTCTAATGTTATTTGGACAACTAATAACTTCATCTACCTTGCATATTCAAATTTAAGAGGATTGGTTTGATTTTGGGAGAGTTATATCCTCATGTGGGCCCACTCTAACCTCTAGCGCCCTCCTTGTCTAAATTTAGGACTTGCAACATGTCATAAGGTTTCATAAGCTGTCAATCGGACCTGCAACATGTCATAAGTTGTCATAATATGTCATAGATTCTGATTGAGAGTTACACTTCCACAAGTGTGCCCTCCTTTATTATTCTTAGCTTGGGGAGTTGCAATTAGATAAAATGCCTTCATTATGAAATGCCTTCTACCTTATAATTCGAATTTTGAGATGCTTGGCTTTATTTGGGGGAATTACAACTAATATGGGGCCCAACTCATCATCCTATGTGCCCTCCTTGTCCAATGTTTTTCTATTGTTGCATTAATCACATATATTGGACATTACACTATATAAATTTGTGACCCATGCCACCACCTTAATAATTTATCATGAATTTACCAAGTGACTTAGGCGATTGCATCTCCTAGTCCAATGGAGTTGTCCTTAGCAAAAATTTGGGGACATTACAATCCTCCCTACCCAATATTGCTTGTCCTCAAGCAATTTAAATTTGGGTGTGGTAGTGTTTATTATCCTTCCCCAACTTATGCACATTAATTTTTCTACCTCCTTCCTTAGTGATGAATATTCATAAGAATGCAGTTTAAAGTGGACCAAGTCATCACTTGTAGTCCAAAATCTAAGCCACACTAAGGCTGAAAATGGTATCATGGCTCCAAACCAATCGAAAGGAGGTGAAGTATTCCCTACTCATTGTATGGTCCTACAAAGCACTGGCATAGTAAACCTCCTGACCAATTCCAATAAGAAGAGTAACTCTATACTACAATCACTCGATCAAATCCCCAACAAACTATTTTTCTAAGAATCTCATCATATGAAAGCCGAAACTGACTCTCAACTCCGGGTTTGCTTCTCGAAATATGCGTTACACTATAACTCTAAGATCCCCAACTAATCTCAAAAGGGAACCACCATGCCGTTGTTGCACGACTCTGATCATAACCATCCCACTGTCATACTCTGTTTGCATCCCCCCTCCTGGATCTCCAAACTGAAAAAATCTATGAAAACTGAATCTACCACCATGGATAGTGGCCTGCATATGCACCCAAGTGAAATCTACCATCCTAATACCATAATCTATGCCAAATATAGGAAAATGAAGTATGTCTAAATCATTGGCCATGACTCTCGGCTGCTCATGAACTCTAACAATCCCCTTAAGAGATAGATTCATCTCTCCTATTATCCCGCCATCAACCTAGCTAAAACAACTGAGTTTAAGAATGATCCTAGGGTCCCAAATGAACTTGAGAAATGCAGAGTGTCTACTGCATCAACCTTTGCACTACATAGTCTCCACATAAAGAGCCTCCTGTAGTCTCCCAAGCCACCTAGCAGGAAAACACTGTATCCATCCATCATAGGGTCTCCCACCTAGGAAACTAATCCTTTGATCCACATGGATAGGCTCCTGAAAGTGATGGCTAGATGTACCACCTGTGCCAGCTGCTAAAATACCAAACCAAGTAATACCAAGATCCCATTGTCTATGTTGTACCCCTCCAATCATCATTGTCATATGAAACAATCTAGTACTTTGAAGGATGCTAGGATCCCATCACCAAATTGGAAGTTCATCACTCCCAATGCTCATCCAAACCTCTATGAGCCTCTCCAGTATAACATGAAGCTCCTCTTGTGCAATTTGCACACTGGTCATATGTCTCACATCAATGACACTGGTTTCATCCAAATGAATCATATGAAACTTCCATGTCCTTCCATGAATAATGAAGGCGTAAGATAATATCAACGGATTCCTCTATTACTGCTCACAAGACTGAACACTGACTGGTATGCTCTAACCCCAATGTGTATCCACCTCTGTCATACATCTATCCACCAGATCCATGGATGTGTGTCCTCCTCTACTAACTGGTCCATATGGAATGTACTCATCTACTGCCTCCATGGCTAAGTCTCTCTCCCAAAGAGATAGCTCATGATCCTCCCGATGCACAACAAGTGCCTGGCCAACATTCTCCATGTAAGTCCTCTCCTCAAGCACCTGCAAATCTGAAATATTCTCATGCTCAACCCTCCCATGAGGCTCCTCCATCAATATGATCTCTATCAGAAAGAAGGTGTAGATAGTTAGCTTTCATGGTTGTCACTGCTTCTCGAATTGTCACCAACTCTGCAAGGGAAGATTCTTCTTCCAATCTTTCTATTGTCCCTGAAGCTTTCCAACAACAATCTGACACTAATGTTTGGGTATCATCACAATACTTGAAGGCTTCCATAACCTTTTCTTTGCTTACCTTCAGTTTTCCTCTCAAATGATGGGGCTCATGGGGAAAATCCTCCACTAAAATTTCTGATTTGTTTCCATTGTCATCCTCCCCAAAATCATCTTCTAATGGCTGATATGAAAAATCAGAATGCTTGTGGCATGAATCCAAAGAACATAATTCATCTTTAACATCCAAATAAACATTAGAAGGTTCTACAATAACATTATCCCCAAGTGAAATGGTTGTTATCTCAGGACAAAGCAAAAATTTATGACTGTTGCAAAAAACATAATTGTGATTATATCTTTTTTTTTATGTTTCCATCCTCCTCTAGTGGTTGATTCGCGATGTCATGCTCTTCCTTTTTGTGATAATTTGTATGTTGTTCAGTGACTATTGATTTACTACCTTTTGAACCCAACTCGTCACATGAAACTTTGGATGCTCATTTTCTAGAGAATCCAAACATCTTATTCATAAGTCTTGATGCAAAACATTCTGGTAATAAGGCTTGAAACTGCTACAAGTTATCCTCCAACCTCTATTGTGCATTATCCATGTTCTTCATCAACCCTTCCCATTCAATTCCCCCCTATTCTATAGGAAAGACTGCAAGGAAGGTAGGTGACATTTTTTCATCTACAAATCTACCCATTGAAGGAACTTCATCTTCAACACTGTATATGCTGTCACACAAGGAATCATCCAACTCATATGGATCATGCAAGCCACAATATATTATTTCATCTCTTTCATCATCTTCCACTAAAGAATTGAAACCATATTTAGAAAATGATTCTTCCCATGCATCCAGTTCCAACTCATAATCAACAAGTACACGCTTCATAACCACAAACTTTCTTCTTCATAGGGTTATGTGATGAAACTTATCTTCAAAGTTACTCTTTAGATTCCAAAACTACCGAGGAGCATGCTTTGATACCCCTATAATGTACCCAATTAAAAATTTAGGTACATTAACTTCAAATTTCCAATATAGGGTAAATTTATCACCAAATTTATCCCAAATAGTGGCTTTTATATGGTTCACGAGAATATGAATAATATGGATGATGGTGTGCATCCAACAATGTATATCAAACCACTATGATGTGTTAAATCAGGTTTGATATAGCTTTGTAATATCCCTGCAATATATCCTACCCAAAAATCAAAGCTAGTATCTCATTTGGAACCTCTGAGAACCATTGGAATCAAAACTAGGAAAACTAGTTCAAATTGCCCGCATAGAACACTCAGGAAATCCCAGAATGAGTGATCTGATAGAGTGATAACAAATTGCAAGAAATTCTTGGAACACATAGTACATCACTAAAATGACCATTATCTACTGGAACTGTTCCAGCTCATACAACACTTAGAGATCTATCATCACCAACAAATATTTGTTTGGTGTTACATTTATGCATAGTAGAAAAGATGGCTTGATCCTTAGCCATATGATAAGATGCTCCAGAATCAATGAGCCATTCATTTGAAGTAGAAGAAGAAGATGCATTATAAGAATAACCAGAAGCACAAAGTGCATGTCCATGAGAGGCAGATTCTGAAGACGAATCTAGGCTGATGTGATGCTTCTTCATTGCTGCTTCCAAGACTGCCATCTTCTTGAAACACTTAGATTCATCATGATTATCTTTCCCGCAATAGTTGCAATGACGCTCAGTCTTCTTGCCTTTTGGCTTGGATCCTTTGTCATTTTTTAAAGAAGGAGCTGACTGAGAGGGTTTGGGACCCTTGTTTGACTTATTATTGCAAAAATTTTGTTTCTTGGGAGGCTTGGAATTTTCTTTCTGTTGGGACAATAAGGCTTTCCCAGATGTATCTACATTGTTGATTATTCCAAGATGAATGAGTTTATCTTGTTCTCTAATCAAGGAATCACAAAAGGATTCAAGACTAGGCTCTTGATAGCTAGCTGCATTCAAGGATGCTTTCATGGAGTAAAATGTAGATACAAAAGCAGAATATGCAGGTCCAAGTTTGGAAAGAATATGATAAATGCATTGTTTGTCTTCCATCTCAATCTTACATTCTGCACATAAGAGTTTAAGAGTTTTGTACTTAGATAAATAATCTTGAATGCATGAAAAATCATTTGGATTTAAAGAAATCAACTCATTTTCGAGTTGGTGACCTCGAATTTCATTGTGTTTACCAAACACAGATTCCAACTTGTCCCAAGCAGCATTAGGTTCATCGATTCTAGATATGTGGAATCACAAATCAGTAGAGATTGACATCTCAATCAATCCAAGAGCTTCATCACATCTATTTGCCCATTTTATTTTCTTATCAGCATCAGTGGGTTCTGTTTCTTTCCTTGAGGTAATTCTGAAAAGTCCCCTACTTCGTAGAACATCCTCCATACGAGATTTCCATGAGAAATAGTTGGAACTGTTAAGTAGAATATCACAAAGGGCGGCCATATTTGTAAATTAATGGCTGTAAAAGCAGAAACCAATAGTCTAGATGTGAAAAGCTCGAAAAAATAGGCGGTTTTAAAAAAAACAGCACTGAAAACTGACTCTGTATGATGAAGTTATGCTTGAACAAATAAACTGTTGAAGATGTCCCCAATAGTGATGTGGTAGCTAGAGAATGTCCAGCAAAAAAAAGAACCCCCTCTTCCCAAGATGAACCTTTTGACAATCACTTTACAAGAAAGTTGTTTTAAGTGAACCACTTTTTGTAAAATAAATGATTTCACTTTTACAATGATATTACTTTTAAATAGTGCAACAATAAAAAAACTTAAGTGATTCACTTGTATTTTTATTTTTTTATTATTTAAATGAGATGCACTTTTACAATAAAATAACTTGAAAATAAAAATTGCATGCACTTTTTCTTTTAAAAGTAATTTCCTAAGACTTAAACTCAAGACCTATGAAGGAATAAAGCAACTTTGAACCAAGTGAGCTAGATTAAAATGTATGTAAAATATGGGAATGAGGAAGGGGTTTTTTTTTTAAACTCTACTTGCTCGGTTTGCGTGCTTGCTCTTTTTCCTGCAAAACACACAACAAATCGAAACAAAAAAAACTTTTCCACACTTGTGGAGTTGGGTCTTGTTACCTTGCCTGGAAAGTCTACGTTTTCTTTCTGTTTCTGATTTGCTGAGATTGCGCAAGGTGCACGACAAAGAGCATACGCAGCCGAGAAAAACCCTTTCCCTTTCTGTTTCTGATTTGCCGAGATCGCTCAAGGTGCACGGCAAAGAGCATACGCAGACGGGAAAGCAACAATCCGAACCCAAAAAAATCTAACAGTAAAAAAGAAGAAATATGAGATTTTTTCCTTTTAAAAAAAGAAAATAAAAAAATGCGTCATTGTAACATTATACCTTCAGATCTGATGAAATACGCGTTTCTGGAGCAACCGGGAACCGTTTTCGATAAAAAAAAAACTATTTCCCAATGGAAACGATGCTCCGGACGCAATGGAACACCTCCCACAGCCCATAAATGCACAGAAATACCAGAACTAGAAACCCTTTCGAGTTTTGGCAACAACAGTTCAAGATCTAGATCATAACCGGAAGCAGCACTTCATAAAAGCTCTGATACCATGTTCGGGTACACAGGGTACTACCGAAGGACCGAACACCAAGAGAAACCACTTCACACAAACAGATCACAGATCAACACACTGATGTTTTGATGTGGTTTAAACCCTCTTGAGGGAAACACTCCACGGCCCCGACCAAATAGCTTCTACGGGACAATTTATTATGCAAAGAAAGAAAGTTACAAATGAGCTTCTCGTAATCGATCAACTAAACAATGACCCTCCATGCTCTTTAAATAGAGATCATAGACCAATCGGGTGTTAAGCAACGGATCAAGGTTAGGTTTGATCTAAAGAGAAGTTGAGCCGTCGGATCACTCTATGTCGGGAACATATCGTGACCGTCGGACTAAGTATTTACAAATGCATTCTAATGCGTACTAAAGAAACACACTATCCCTAACGGATATATTACACAAGTTGATCTTAACTAAATCCTAAGTGTCTAAATATCCTAACACCCCAACACCTCCTAACATGATCAAATTTGACCCAAACAGTTTCAGCTGGACACAAACACTCCCAATATGACCACTAATGGAATTCATAGGAATTTTATGGAAGCTTTGAACACTTTACACAGACCTTTATAAATGAGGGTGCATTAACATAATTGCAGATGTTGACCGACCGGTAAAATGATCATAACTTGGGCATATGAAAACTATTTTGGATGAAATAAAAAGTGTTTCCTACTGAAAATGGCACTCCCAACGAAATGGAACAAGTACCACAACCCAGAAACACTTCAAAATGGTCGAACTAGAAGGTGACGTTAGGCCCTCTTAACACCAATACAAGATTTGAAACCCCCACCACTATAGAAATTCCAAAAACATCCCAAATTCTTCCAAAAACATATGAATCAAGACAAATAGATTATTGATAGAATCCAAGGACCCTTATGAAGGTTTCAGAACAGAACATGAAGTTTACACTACCATATTACAACATATCTACTCATAGATTAATCATTTATTCATAGAACAACTCGTGCTTGAATATTGAACAACATATGGGGAAAACATTGTGATTTTTATTATGAATGCAACATTATCTAAGATTACATAAATGGCTGCTACATCATCTCAAAATATAGATAAATATATGCTGAAAAGAGATTAGATTTGGATGTTACAAAACCACAGAGAAGAGAGGGAGAGTTACTGCTCCAAACGAGTGATTTCCTTCCACTATTTAGCACTCCACAAGCAATATTTCGATCCCAAAATTTAGATATGAAACCTATAGTGCTCCCTCCATCAAATAAGAGTGACATACAACTATTATATCAGTCCTCATGATATTTTTACAGCCACAAGTGCGCCCTCCTCAAGTAGAAACCACCACAAACAATGCACTCCGGAAGCACCACAAATTCACACTGCTACTGACTGGAACTCAAACACACCAACATCAATTCGACCCCACTACTGTAGGTGAACATAAAAATATGAAATATTCTCTATAGAGAAATATGAAGGTGACTTCTCCTCTCAATAATCAACTACAATGAAGCTCAGTGAAGAGATTAGGGTGATCTCCTCCTCTCTACTAGCTAGGGTGAAATATTTCATCACCGAAACTAGTTCACAATTGAAAGGGGCACATCTCCAAAGCTATAAAGGGGCTCATAGAGCAAGCCATGAAAGCCACAAGATCTCTCCTAGTGAAAATCAAAATTTCCAAAATCTTCTTCACTTGTGTCTTCACCCTTTTTATAAATCTTCATGGAGCGTTTCCCCCTCATTCTAGAATTCTCTCACAAATATTTAATAAAATATTAATAAATGTTATTTTTATGAGATAATAACACCTTTGGACCCATTTACTTCCTCTCTAATGTTATTTTTCCAAATAGTAACTTCATCTACCTTGCAAATTTGAATTTAAGAGGATTAGTTTTATTTTGGGGGAGTTACATCCTCATGTGGGCCCACTCTAACCTCTAGCACTTTCCTTGTCTAAATTTATGACCTGCAACATGTCATAAGGTGTCATAAGCTATCATAGGGTCTTGAAACATGTCATAAGTTGTCATAAGATGTCATAGATTCCCATTGGGAGTTACACTTCCACAAGTGTGCCCTCCTTTACTATTCTTAGCCCGAGGAGTTACAATTAGATAAGATGCCTTCATTATGAGATGCCTTCCACCTTAGAATTCGAATTTGGAGATGCTTGGCTTGATTTGGGGGGGGGAAACTCATCCTCCTATGTGCCCTCATTGTCAAATGTTTTTCTAATGTTGTATTAATCACATTGGACATTATACTATACAAATTTGTGACCCATTCCACCACCTTAATAATTTATCACCACCTTAAAAATTTATCACGACTTTACCAAGTGACTTAGGACATTGCATCCCCTAGCCCAATGGATTCATCCTTAGCAAAAATTTGGGGACATTACATGATTGGTGTGAGTATCTGAATATAATCGCACCACATTTGGCACAAGTTGTATGGTGCGTTTATATGAATCTAACACATCGATGAGTTCTACTATTTTCAATTAAAAGATGTATTTCCAATGCATTTAATCTAAATGAATGCACTGGTAATGGTGCTCCATCTTGCACAACGGTTTCTAATTTCAGGTGTGTCTTACGTCACACTGGTTATTCGTTTATGGTCTGCTACAATTCCCCTTTCCCACGTAAATGCACCATTAGAGGTGCATCGTAGTGCACATTGCCTTTGGTGCTGCTGGTGACTCTTGGGAAGTTGGACGCACCAATGGGAACCCATGCAGTTATTTGAATATACCTGCATAACATTTGGCACACGTTTGATGGTGCATTTGTAGGAAAGGAATTCACCGCTATTGGTGCGTTCGGTTAATGCACTACATCAAGTGCGACCCGTAAGCGCACTGTTATGTGGTGTGACTTAAGCTCCGTGGGAGCACCACCAGAAACATTTTCTATTTTTCTTAAAATTATAAGCCTACAAAGTTGAATTTCTAAATTTATTCCACTTAAATTTTAAATTGAAGGATAAGAATTGATTTACCTGGTGCCTTTTGTGCCGAGGAGGCATGGTGGCAGTGACAAGAAAAATGAAAAAGTGGATGTTTGGAAATTCCAAAACAAACACCAATTAACCTCGGATGCATAGAAATCGACAAGTATTGTGGTACAAGAACATTGTAAAATGGGGCACTTCTATAGATACAAGAGCATCGATGCTTGCACAACTCCACAAAAGCACTGTAACAGCGTAAATAATGATTTTATGGTTGAGTTATTTTTTTATTCTACCCTAACATGGTGCGCCGAGAAATTTTATGACTCATTGATGCATATGTTTTGACAAAAAGCACCGTAAAAAGTATTTTTTATTATTTCAATAATTACTGGTGCCTTTTGGTAATAATGCATCGATTGCATGCTGAAATATAACTGCACGAGTGCGTTTATAGTTATAAAGTACACTGGAGAATGTGTATATTATATTTTAAAATTTTAAATCATTTCAATGTTTCAGATGTGTTTTAATAAATGCACAAGTTCATATTGTTAAAATACAACGCACTATGAATTTATTTTAGATAAACACAATATAAATTTTTGAAATATATATATTTTTAAAAGTTATAATTTTGTTGGTGTGCCTGTTTTGAAATGCACCAGTGCTTATGTTTGTGTTAGGAGCATCGATGATTTTTTTTTAGTTGTTATTTTAAAATCAAAATTTAAATCGATGGTACATTTGGACTATCCAGTGCATCTTTAAATTATAAAACACATCGGTGTAGTTATATCTAAGATGCACACTTGAGACAAAATATCCACAAAAACCTCTGGCCGTCGACCTTGGCTATCCACCTCCTTGAAATATATATATATATATATTGGTGCACTTGTTTTGAAATGCACCGGTGCTTATGTTTGTGTTAGGAGCACCGATGATTTCGTTTTAGTTATTTTTTTAAATAAAAAATTAAATCGGTGGGACAGTTGTACTATCCAATGTGTTTGTAAATTGTACAATGCACAGGGGCAGTTATATATAAGAAGCGCACCAGAGACACTGACATCTATAAAAGCCTTCGACTGCCCACCTCCGCTATAAATGGATAAAGATTATTTTTTTATTGGAGGTTCCGCCAAAAACTACACTAGATGGTGTTTGCTTGTAGTGAGTGGAGGGACATCCACAAGGTCCAAGGGACAAGAAAAATGATCCTTGAAACTAAAAAAAAGAGTATGAATAGATGGGTTAGAAAAACTACATCACAAGGGCACACACGATGATGCATTTGCCAAATTGGTTGATAGGAATATTGGCATATAAATGCAACATAAAGTTGCGACTATTGATATATTATGACGATTTGGCAAGGAAGGAAAAAAAACTAGTAGACATGGCAACCTCAAAAAGGTGACAAACCGAGCACAACACCTACACCACCCTTTGTGCATTCTAATCATTGTGAGGTAACCCTAAATCTCATTAATCAAAAGATCAATATACATATTTGTAGCTAAAAAAGGAAATATAGCAAGTAGTAATAGAATTCCACCATATATATATATATATATATAGTAAAATTTAGAAAATAATATTACGAAGAAAAAATATGTACAGAGTTAAGAGTTTTCAACATAACCATTGATAGAGTCTAGATGTCAGTGTTTCTCTTTCTAGACTGTCTTTGGCTATGACTGCAAGTTGGAAATATAAGAGACACTAGACCAAAAAAGAAAGCTAACAGACCCTCCAAAGGCTGGGAGTTATAACTAGAAATTTCAAAAAGAGGGAATCTACCAAGAGTATAAGTAGGCCTAAAAAAACTGAGCACAGACAAACTATTCAGCATCACAAATCTCAACAATATATGGAATATGGAGGTTGGCATCCAATCTCTCACCTTTGACAAGGTGTTGAACACTCTTTTTGCAGGTCGGAGTATAGTTGGTAAATCAGTTGTGTTGTAGACAAACTGGACGAAGGATATCCTCCAAATGACTTCCCTGAAAATTCTCTTACCAAAGTGTTCAACTTTGCATTGACCTTCACGTCCGCCAAACATTTATTATGAGAAATACTTCTTAGGTCCTCTTCCAAGTTTTGCAAATGGGAAACCATGGAGATCCCCATAGACTCATCCCCCACTTTTCCATCCAAACAATCATCCAGATCCAAACTAAAGACATATTTCATTTTCCAAATCATGCCAAGGGTTCTAGTGTACATGGTCTCTCTGGTCCTGGTAGAACCTACACTCTCCACCAAACCTCCTAATTCATCCACTAATTTCTTAGCGTTTGGAGGTTGTATTCTGCTATGTAGACGATTTTCTAGACCAATAACACGGGCTCTAGAGTTTGCCCTGATTTTTTGTTCAAGGAATCCCTTAAAATTTTCCATATCTTTTAGGGCCCTCGGCATATGGGATCCCTAGGGCCCTACAATAGTTTTCCTTTTCATGACCTTGGTGTGAACCCTAGTTAGCGAAGGATCCAAAGAATTCCAAACTCACAAGTGCTTACAAACCTAAGCAAAATTGACCAGAGTAACCACCATATTGCCTCAACACCACTGGATTCTTCCATGAAGCCCATAATCTAAGTGCTTGAGACGTCGATTTATAATGAATGACTGCATCATTTCAGTAGCATTTCCACGGAAGTGACCAGGACTGGAGCAAATCTTCATAAAAGCTTGCATGCCGAAGGAAAGGAGGAACACCACACCGGATAGGAAGATGGCATAGCGAAAGTATCATTCAAACAATTGAGCAATGAGTACTGGGAGAGGTTGCATCATCCAAGAGTGCAAAGGGCCACCACATGCAAACATGCATGATGGCCTGCGTTGCATAATGATCCAGTCGGGCATAGGCCCACATGCTAACAAAGGGAGAAGAGAACCCCATGTGGGGAACATTTATTTTATTTTTAGATAAAGGTTAAAACAATATTATTAAACCACGACAAAGAGTATTTGTGTTTATTAAAAATTCCAATATCAAGATGGTGGAATGCAACTAGGTTCCATGTTGAAATTGTGATAGATACCAAGCAAGGGAGATGGAAATGTAGAGCAGTATTGGTTTTTTATGTGAAGCAACTTGGAGTGTTTGGGATCTAGTCATTGTTGAAATGGAACTGGTTGAGTTTCAAACAATGTTTCAATGTTGCACTCTACAATGGTATATGAAATATATACATATCACCTTGTAAGGCATTAATGAGAAGATGAAAGAGGTTACACAAGCATTTATTGTCAAGTTCTAGAAACAAAAAATAGAACACTAAAGGTGCATGACATTGAATGAAATCAAACTAATTATAGGGGAGATTGCCTAGTGTTGAGGAGAAAAGTTCCCATATAGCCAGGTTAAACAATTCCAGATCGAGATAGAGCATAGAAATCTTCTTTCCCTTAAATTAATTCTTTAACTTGAGAGTGGTGGTGATTATGTACCTATTCCAGTTGTTGCCTCAAAGTGGGAATTGATCATTGATTCCATTGCTTCTACTACTAATCCACTTCAAGCTTCAGAACTTGTACAACACAACCAATACCTTTCTCAAATCCAATTGGAAATAAGTAAATCACATATAACATTAACTAATTTAAAATGAACTAGGTCATAAAAAAGGCATTTACCAACCCAAATGTGATACCATATTAACCAAGTAATCATAGAATTACTGCTTGTTTTTTTGAGGGGTGGGGTTGAGGAAGATAATAGATCCCCTTTATTGATAATAAAAAAACATAATACAATTTATTAGCTAACATTATGCTGCCAACACCTCTCATAATCATTGTTTGTGTCCCTTTGAACCTATTGTAGGAGCTTGGTTGACCCAAACGATCAGTAGATTGAGTTAGTTGGGTGGGTTGATCGATCGAGGTAGTAAAGGAAGTTATAACCACCTCCATGAATGTAATGGTATATAAAGGCATGAATCTGTAAGGAAATGTGTCTTGTCTTGTACTAAGGATCTAATATAATTTTTTGGTTCCACTAATGCCTACTCTTCTTTACGTCTTCCTATGTATTCTTATTGTATGTATATTGTTGTGTTTTATGTTATACATGTTCTTGTACATTATTGATAACTACTTCGATGTAATCCCGTAGATTACAATATTGGTTATTGTTGGGACCTATATTTTTGGGATTTGTAAAATAGAGTAGGCATACATAGATGCTGAGTGAGGAAGAGATTTGGTTGTGGTGGAGCAAAAAAGTTAATTATTACTTAGCTTGAAAAACTATGCCAGAAGGAACCAACTATCAGTTATTGAAGCATGATCTCTATTCTACACAGAAATATTTTTGGAAAAAATCCCTTGTGAGATCAAAAAATCGTTGGATAGGCTCACTGATGAACATGAAAATTAACGAAAAGGAGTTGCTATCAAAATTAAAAAACAAAGGCTGAACAAATTTGTATGAGTGGATAGAGCAAGTCATGAATGAGTTCCATGAAGAGCAAGTGGAAGAAGATAGACCATTTGTTGACAATGCAAAAAGAAGATTATATGTTGACCTACACGAAAAATTTATCTGCACTGTACCTATACTATTGCGTAAATTTATTATAGAAAAAGTAGTCGGCCATATAGTCGAAGCAATACCACCAATAAACACTCCCATTTCGACCAACTGAAATAAAAACAAGAAGAGTGGGAATATTTTATGAACTGACCATCCTCTTCAACCAGAAGAACTGAGGAAAAGAGAATTGACCTAGTTCACGAACTATACAAAAAATCAAAACATAACGAAAAATGAAATTAAACAAGCATTTTTTCAATTCTTTAGAACCCATGATTTTATGCAACAAATTCCCAAAAGAGCATATAATAAGAAACATAGAGTACTCCAACGCCTTAAGAATGAAGAAAAGAGATGAATAAGAAGCCTCTTTGAGGGGGAAACCTCCTTATACAATGTAGCAAAGACACAAAACACGATTAAATGATCCTAAAGCTAGATCTCCTTGGTATATATATAGGAGACAAAGGGTACTATTGTAATTATAGCAGATCCTACAGTTACAATTAAGGTCCTAGCCGACCAATAAAGATAATACAAATATAACAATATAAATGTAATTTTAAAATATATAAGGCTTAACATCCCCCTCCCATTCAAACAAGTGTTGTTCTCAATAGTTGATTAATTATGTATGTTTCTACCTGAATAACTCAACTTCCCATGTTGCCTATTCTATTGGCAAGTTCTTCCACTTGATGAGATACTCAGTAATTGCTTGATTTCGCAGTTTATTGGTCCTTGTGTCAATGATTGTTTCAGGTTCTAGAACCAATTTCCCTTCTTCATCAATCTCTGGTAATAGACTAAAATCTTGTCACCAATTACCTTTTTTAAGAAAGACACATGGAACACTGGATGTACACGTGAAGATGGAGGCAACTAAAAATTTGTAAGCAATACTTCCAATCCTCTGCAACAACTTAAAGTGACCATAGTACTTGGGTGCTAATTTATTGTCTTTATTTTACGCTTGAGGGACATCTCTTTGTATGGTTGTAGCCTAAAAAATATTCAATCTCCCACTTAAAATTCCCTTTCACTACAATGTTGATTTGCTTGTTGTTTCATCCTATTTTGTGCTATAGACAAGTTATCTTTCAATTGTTGAACCTCTTGTTGGTGCTTTATGTGATCCTCCATTGCTTGGACCTTAGATTTATCTTTCAAGGATGATGTTATGGAAGGAGGATGATAGCCATAAATGGTGACATTTTTTTATGAAGTATGGAAATATGTGGTGTACCATGATTCTGCTGAGCGAAAACACTTGACCCATTGTGTTACGGTTTATCATATGCAAAGCAATGAAGATACCCCTTTAGGAATTTATTCATAATCTATGTTTTCCCATAAGATTGAGGATGGTAAGAGGATATGTGAGCCAACTAAGTGCCCAAACAAGAAAATATTTACTTCCACAAATTACCAATGAAAATTGGATCTCTATCACTTACAATAATATTAGGGATTCCATGTAGCTTATGAATTGATTCCATGAATGTTGTAGCTATTTTACTTGCTTTAAATGGATGAGAAACATATAAGAAATGGACATCTTTTTTGAGTCGATCCACTACTACCATGCTGATTGTATTTCCTTCTGACATTGGTAGACCTATGATAAAATCCATTGAGATCAATTCCCAATGCTGACTTGGTATGGCTAATGGTTGTAGAAGACCTGGTGTCTTGATTGTCTCTCCTTTATTTTGTTGGAAAACCAAACATTCTGGCACAAAATTTTGAACATCATTTTTAATACCTCCCCAAAAAAATCCTCCTTGATCCTGCCATACATTTTCAAGAACCTTGAATGTCCTCCTATAAGAGAAGTGTGCAATTCCAAAAGGACCTTCTGTTTGAGTTGAGAATGTTAGAGAAAATAACCCTCTACCTAACTACCCAGACCTTGATTTGACGACTCTAGTGGGCCAAACCTCATTCAAATTGATCACTTGAGTGAACCATGATTTGATTTCCTAGATTTGGAGGCACCTTTCTTGATTTGGGGGTGCATTCCCTGATTTGGGGGACTTCTCCTTGATTTTATTTGTGATTCAGTTAGTTGTTAGTTAAGGACTAGATGCACTCCACTAATATAGGTCCTAATTGACCCTAGCTGACCCTATACTATTAATAGTTCTCCAGTTCAGTCAGTAGCACCCCAGTTGAGATATTTTAGTAATTTTCATGTATTTCTTCGGTTAGAACTAGTGCTTAATGAGTCACAAGGTTAGTTAAACTCAGTCTAGGTAAGTGTCCATGGATAACTAAGGGTATTTGGCTCTAGTGAATCTTGACTAGTCTCCAAGCACTACATGAGAAATTTGAATAGCCTCCTGACCTAATTCAAATTACCTTGCTATATATTGTGATCACCTCCATTAATTATAGTTAATGAAATACATCATTCTTGTCTTCTTATCCGCTTCTAGTTTTTGTGTAATGATCTATGATATTAGTTGCTTGTTGATTTGATTTTCACTATATATCTCTTTAGTTTATGTGCCTAGATCTATATGTTCAAATCTCATATGGTATCAGAGAAGTAGGGGTACTAAACTAGTTAGTGTACAAGTGATTGTTTGTGAGGAATCAAGCTTTTGCAGGTTAAAGAAGGGCTTTTGCATCCATCAAGGAGATCATTTGCCGCCATTAGATAGCTCGTTTGAAGCCATCAAGAGATCATTTTAAGCCATTAGAGAGCTCATTTGCAGCCATGGATATCTTATCTCCCTAGCTTAGTTGTTACATAGTTGGTATGCTCAATCCAGTCTTTTTGGAGGCCCCAAAAGCTTCACAACACATGTCCTATGAGGACATATTCACATACATTGAGAGGATGAAAGAGGCCCCATAAGCTTCGCATCATATATACTATGTGGACAAATGCACATCCATGATCCACCACTCAGTTGATAAAGACTCTTTTACAGGCCTAGAAGAAGAGGTGATCTACAAATTTATTCTCTCCAAATTGAGTTTTACAACATCTTTGTTTTTGCTTTCCATTCTACTAAATTGGCTTTGGGATCCTCAAACAAAATTCCTTCTTTGGATTCTTTTGCTACCTCCCTCCTTCAACATAAATATAATCTCTCACAAACAAGACTCCAAAATACCTCAAAGGTGCATGCACTTGCAGCGAATGAAGGGAAGAAGGGCGTAGACAAGAAAAAAACCCCATACAAAGGAAAAAAGGAGCAAAAACCAAGGATTTCTCATGAAGATTTCAACTCCGATGATGGCTAGACTGAAGAGGAGCAACCATGGTGCCCTTATTGCAATAAAGTACCACTTAAAGAAGAAGATTGCAGGTACAATTATTTTTTTAAAGAAAATGAAGAAAATGAGTACAACAAGAAATCCAACTGCATGTATGCACTTTCAGTGGTTTCTAATCCATGCATTATTGATTTTGAATAATTTGAATAACTTGTCCCAAATCAAGTTCTATGTGAAGAATCCATTGGAGAACTTGTCCCAAATCAAGTTCTCATTGAAGAAGACCTCCAGGATGTCTCTTCAGAATCCAGAGCTACATCTTTTGCTCCTACTGCTCACCGATTTCCGTACAAAAATTATGAGTAGATTAATTTTTTTTACATTCTCTTTTACTGGGGGGGGTTCCCATGTGGTTTTCCCCTCTTTCCCAGTTTATAGAGAATTTTTTGTGTACATGGGTACCTAATATGGTTGCAAATTGTTGGGACCCATTTTCCTTCTTTTTTCACCGAGTCGGACTTATGGGGGGGTGTTAGAGCAAATAACCCTCTACCTAGCTACCTAGACTTTGATCTGGTGACTCCAGTGGGACAAACCTCATCCAATTTGATCACTTGAGTCAACCATAAGTTCATTTCCTAGATTTGGGGATGTATTCCTTGATTTAGGGGCACATTCCCTGATTTGGAGGACTTCTCCTTGATTTTAGGTGTGATTCATTCAGTTGTTTGTTAAGGACTAGATGCACTCCACTAATTTAGGTTCTGACTAACCCTAACTGACCCTTTACTATCATTAGCACTCAATTTCATCATGTAGCGCCCCAATTGAGATATTTTAGGGATTTTCATGTACTTCTTCAATTAGAACTAGTGCTCAGTGAGTCACAAGGTTAGCTAAACTCACCCTATGTTAGTGTGCACAGAAAACTAAGGGTATTTGGCTCTAGTAAAGCCTAACTAGTCTACAAACATTGCAGGAGCAATTCGAATTGCCTCCTGACCTAATTCAAACTGCCTTGCTATATATTTTGATCATCTCCATGTTAGTTTTTCACTTTGTTTAACATAATAACATTAAACAATACATTCAATGAAAGAAAGACAAGCACAACAAACACAAAGAACACAAAATTTCTCTCGGGGAAACCAGAAGGGAGAAAACTCCAGCAAAACTTCCTCAATATAGAATTCACCGAGTACAAGATAAAACCCCAAGACAAAACAACTTTTCTCCTTCACTTGTGTGAACTCCTCTCTCTCCTATGCGAACTTGAGTGAGTGAGGTGAGTGTTGCAAATGAGCAACTCAATCCCCTATTTATACTTTACAATTGACTTGACCTTTTACTAATTAGGTCGGCTCTAACTCACCTAACTAGCCCGACCTATAGTCGTAACAATAGAATATTATTTCTAGATCTTTCCAGGCCGACCTAATCAGTTAGGGGACATTACAGTCCTCTTGTTGTATATGTGTCATAGAAAGAGGGGGTGGTGACCTACCTTGTGAGAGGTGGCGCCTACCACCTCCAATTCACTCTAGTTTGCCCCCAATCATCTCAAAAAGCTCCAACACTTGGAAAATTCACCCCCCTTGGGGTTTGCTCTCTTTTTTCCTATTTAAGCAAGGGATTTGGCTCTCTTTTGCTCATGGTTAGAGCGGACTGAAGGACTGATGAAGTATGCAATAGTTCTATTGTAATATTTTATGGAATAAAAACGCTTTGGAGGAAAATCTCTTATGTTGGGAATCAATGTATTTGGATGAGCATTGCACGTTTTTATGAGGTAACTTGTATTGTTTTAGTTTCTTGCATCTTGTGGTGGAATGTTGGTCTTTGAAGGGGAGCTATCTCCCGGTAGGTAGGAGCATTTCTAGTTTGATTATGCAATTTGTTAGTTTACTTTAGATCTCTTAGATGAGCATGTGCATTCTAGTTTGATTTCCATGCTTTCTACGTTTCCATTGTAGGCGAATATTTTCTTTAACCATTTGTATGCAAGGATTAATGAGTGATGCAGGTACTTAGCTCGAATGGTTGGTTGATCTAGCTTGACTCTTCCAATTTTTGAGCATTTCTGAAGTGCATAGTCACTTCGCTTTCCACTTGCAGGCTCCACAAATCAAATTTTTCGAAGCTTCTAACTTTTCTTCCATCTCTCTCTCTCTCCTTCAAATTTGATTCAAATTTCTCTTTGGTTACGTTTACTTGCCTGCACAATTAATTTTAGTTTGATTTAAAATAATATATAAAGGCTGATTTTATTTGAGTATGCTGCTAGATCTAAGTTTCAAATGCTTACATTTGTAGATCTAGTTTATTTTTAAGTACTTGCACTTATTTCCTATCTTTAGTACTTAATATTTTTGTATGCTTTTAATGCTTATTTGGGCACATTTGGTGCATTTCAGGTGGTTGGTTTGATATTTTTATCGCCATAACAAGAGGAGGTGTTGCTAGAAAATCAAATATCTAAAGCTATCTAAAGCTTCTCGGAGCAACATACTTCCATCTTGCATCATTTCTGAAACTTGTAAGGCCTTTGGATCCATATCTATAAGGACCAAAGGAATCCACCTTATTATTGTAAAATAATTAATAAAAGCAAGTGGGCTACTTCAACACCCACACCCCATCCCCCCTGAGGGGATCTCGCAAGCTCCTTTTTGTGGTTTGCAATTTTTTCTAACTTTTCTTTATTTTATTTTATCTTCACATGCACACAATCCGCCCCAATAGGGTTGTATAGTTAGTTTTATTTTACTGCTACGATCTTGCTTTTACAATCTTGTACTTTACAATCTTGTACTTTACAATTAACGAACATCAAAAACTAAATCCGGTTGTGCATTCCTGAAGTACCGAAAGGGAAAAGAGATTCTCAGCTATCAAAATAAAATTTTTGTTTTGTTTTAATAAAATTAACCAAGGCTTAAAGTTCCAAGTATGCTCTTGGCCTCTGCAGATTAGTCTGATCAGTTGGTCAATCAGAAAGGGATTTGAGTGACTAGTTTAATAGGGCAATCCAATGAAAAATTGAGCTCTAGAACTCGGGAGGTCGTGTGAAACTAACTACAGAGTTAGTGGGCTACTTTAAGCAGATTATGCTTCGCCCAGTTGGACCCTTGGTTTAGTTGTCACTTCGCTCAGTTCAAAGGCCTAAGTTGGAATTGGGCCAAACCACGAACTGACACATTCCTTAATTCATGCATATAATAAAATCAATTAACACTGACCAACAAGACTTGCAATACTTTCACGACACAACAACAATCCAACTTATGTGACTCCATTTGTCACTGGTACAGTCTGCAACAATCACACTTATTCAATTAAATGATATCAATGTGTTAGGTGGGTTTATCTATTTCATGTTGTTTATTTAATTCATAGTTGCAATCTTTGGTTTAGTATTAATTTGTCTTCAAACTCCTAGATTCATTTTCATTCTGTAACTTAGTGTAAAGACCTTCGTTTTATTTTCATAGGGACCACCCCCTTGGATTCGCTAGGAGTTGGCCTAGACAGAGGAGTTGAGTGTTGAGTGACAGTATCTCAACTCTTTGCTTGCCTCCAAAGACGAACCCAGTGGCTTTGAATATTTCTGCCGCGCTAACTACCTTTCCCCCGATGTGCGTATTTGGCAGCAACATTATGGTATTTTTGTAACAGGCTTGGATTACCTTAGGTTTATTTGTCAAGGGGATACTCTAGAGTGTTTTTTCCTTAGGAATTATGTGTTGTGCTACAGTGAGGTATAATTCCTGAGTTTTTCTCTCACACCTCCAAAGATGGGGTATTTTCCTTAGCGATCAAACCTTGGGAGGTTACTAAATCCTAAGTGTCTATGTATTTTTACATGCTAATCATCAATAATAAGTCGTATGGACATGCACTAAGTCCCCTAGGAGTTCGAGACATTTTCGACAAAAATATTTTTTCTCGTTTTACGAGCTTTTTTAAGGATTTAATTAAAAAAATAAAAACTGTGATAACAGTGTGGTTAGGAGATGAAATTTTCCATGGGGATGCTTGTTTTCTAACCCAGAGCACCCGTTAAACCCCTAAACCCACTTTTCCTAAGTTCTAAGTGAATATTATTCACTTAATGAAAACTTCTCTCTAAATTAATTAAAGAGAATTATTTAATTCAATATTTAAAGATATTGAGAAAATCAAATTACCTAAATTGAAGGAAATTTGTCCAACCGAAGGCCCAGTTAGCATAGCAATTAATATCAGAGACTAAATCAATCATGAACTAGCTGATTGGAAATCAAATCAAGTCACATTGAGTGGATCTCCAGTGAGGGGGCAAATTTCTCCTTAAAGAAGCATATGTATCCATGATAGAGCTCACCTCTTGTTGTATATGTGTCACAGAAAGAGGGGGGGGTGACCTACCTTGTGAGAGGTAGTGCCTACCACCTCTAGTTCATTCCAGTTCGCCTCCAATCATCTCAAAAAGCTCCAACACTTGGCAAATTCTCCCCCCTTGGGGTTTGCTCTCTTTTTTCCTATTTAAGCAAGGGATTTGGCTCTCTTTTGCTAATGGCCAGAGAGGACCAAAGGACTGATGAAGTATGAAACAATTCTATTGTAATATTTTATGGAATAAAAAGGATTTGGGGGCAAATCTTTTGTGTTGGGCATCAATGTGTGTGGATGAGCATTGCACATTTTTATGAGGTAACTTGTATTGTTTTAGTTTCTTGCATCTTGTGGTTGAATGTTGGCCTTTGAAGGGGAGCTATCTCCAGGTAGGTAGGAGCATTTCTAGTTTGATTATGCTCTTTGTTAGTTTACTTTAGATCTCATAGATGAGCATGTGCATTCTAGTTTGATTCCCATGCTTTCTAAGTTTCCGTTGTAGGCGGCACCAATATTTGCTTTAACCATTTGTATGCAAGGATTAATGAGTGATGCAGGTACTTAGCTCGAATGGTTGGTTGATCTAGCTTGACTCTTCCAATTTTCGAGCTTTTCCGAAGTTCATAGTCCCTCCACTTTCCACTTCCAGGCTCCATAACTCAATTTTTCCCAAGCTTCTAAATTTTCTTCCATCTTTTTCTCTCCTTCAAATTTTATTCAAATTTCTCTTTGGTTGCGGTTACTTGCGTGCTTAAGTAATTTTAGTTTGATTTAAAATAACATCCAAAGGCTGATTTTATTTGAGTACGCTGCTAGATCGAAGTTTCAAATGCTCACATTTGTAGATCTAGTTTATTTTCAAGTACTTGCACTTATTTCCTATCCTTAGTACTTAATATTTTTTATGCTTTGAATGCTTATTTGTGCACATTTGGTGCATTTTAGGTGGTCGGTTTCACAGTTTTATCGCCATAACAAGAGGAGGTGTTGTTGGAAAATCGAAGATCTAAAGCTATCTAAGGCTTCCCAGAGCAACATACTTCCATATTGCATCATTTCTGAAACTTGTAAGGCCTTTGGATCTAGATCTATAAGGACCAAAGGCATCCACCTTCTTATTGTAAATAATTAATAAAAGAAAGTGAGCTACTTCAGTGCCTGTTGCCGCTGGAACACGCACCCGAGGGTTATTGCAACAGAAATCTTCAAGTTGCTTAGGTGCATTCCTTGGGGGCAAGTTTCGAGTTGAGATACTGTCACTCAATACTCAACTCCTTTGTTTATGCAGAACTCCTAACGAAGCCAAGGGGGGTAGTCCCTATGAGTTACTAAGGATGATTCAGCTTTAGGTTTATGATTGGGTAAGTTGTTTAAGAGTTTTGAAATAAATTGACTGAAAGCAAAATTCACTTGCAAAATTAAGATCAACAACATAACATAATCATATAACAAATAAGACATGATTCAAAGTTTGAAATAAATATAAACAAGATCAGTGGAAATAGTGGAGTCAAAATGGCATGTTGTTGTATTGTAAATGTTTTGCGAGTGCTTCTTGATCAGTTTTAAATTATTATGAGATGGGATTTGATTATGGGAAGGGGGAGCTGCAGATATACCGTGAGGTACAAGGAGTAATGTCCAGAAGTTAATTAATAGTGGTTCCTCACGAAGACGTGTGGGATTTAATGGAGTCTCGAGGGTGGTGTTCAACATTACATCAACAAGGGTGTAGTCTAATTGTGCACTGAGGTCACCTCCCAATGATTGCCGCTTCTCCTGAGAAATTCCCCCACACAGTAATTAAGTTCTTAGTACCGGATTTTCACTATGTTCAGGGTAGTTAATTTTATTAATATGATTTGTTTACTTAGAAGTGAAAAATTAAAGAGTAGTTACAACACTTTCTGATTTCCCACAGGCCCAGGCAAATGCCCGCAAGGGGAAAGAGCATACGTTGAGTTGGAACTAAAAGTTTATTCTGTTTGATTGCAAAAGGTAAATAACTGAAGTAAAGGGTTATGCTAATTACTACATGAAAGGAGTCTCTTTTCTGATCATCCGATCACGTACTTAGGGAAATCCCTTTATGTGACGGCGAGAGCATACTTCAGGAAAGCAATGCCAAGTTCGTTACTTTGAAGCAAAAAAAAAGGACTAATACAAAATTTATAATGTTTGGAAATTGAAAGTATACAGTTTGTTTGTGTGTGTGTGATTATGTTTAAACAGAAAATAAAACTTGTTATAAAAAATCACACCATAAAATTTTTGTGAACCCCCCTGTGGGGGAGGGGGTGTGGGTGCTGGGTAGCCCACTTGTTGTTTTTTTTATCACTTATTACAATATAGAAATTCTTGTGATCCCTTGTAGAATGGGATCACTAAGCTTACAATTCTTTGGAAAAATAAGCTTATTGAACAAAAGACGTCTCGGGATGTCCTCGATGGCCAAAACTTCAAAAGTTCGCCAGAGTTTATCTCTCTTTTTTGTTAGACCTACTAAAAACCAGCAAGTTATTAGTTCAAAAAAGTGCCCAAAAACACTTTGAAAGTGTTTTTGTACAACTAAAATTTTTGCAAAAAATTCTAATTGTAAAATGCAAAAAGTGAACACAAGAAAGCAAGATTTCTTGTGGATCTTGGATTGCCTTTTGGCGTATCCAATGAAAACACCTTAGATTTGCTAAATATGCACTTATGATACCCAAAGAAGAAAGCTAATCTAACAAGCCTTCAGATCTACAAATGATTTGCTAGATCTAGTTTAAGCAAATGATTAATCTTTCTTTAAAACAATCTAGATCTAAGCATGTAAGACTTATAAATCAGATCTAAAAATATGATATGAAATTATTAGTAATCATATCTAAGAAATAAGCTTAAGTAACCAATGAAAAGTTTGATTTAGAAGGAAGAAGAAATGTGGAGAAAAAACCCCTTGGAACTTTCGGCAATGGAACTATTCCGGTGGATTCTAAGGAAGACTATGTCTTCTTTAAGCACAAGAATTATTGGAGGCTAGTAGAAACAAGCTAGATCATCCACCGATCCAACAAAGGAACCTGTAAAAGAAACCTGTAAAAGAAACCCTTCACACTTGCCACACAATTTGTCAAATCTAGCAAAACGTCTAAGCTAAAGAGAAGAAGAACATACATATAAACAAATAAGCATGCAAATTCTAGATCTTGAGCTAAGCATGGTTTAAATGAATAAAAGAGACTTCTATATTCATTCTTACCAATCAATAATAATCCTTCCTTAAGTTGGTATTGACAAAGGAAGCAAGTGAAAGCAAGAACTTCTAAAGATTACCTCAACACATATGAAAGGCAATGATCATCCACCATTTGCGAGAGACAACAAACTAGACCTCCAAAGCCTTTTTATTCACAAGAATACTTCAAAAAATATTACATAGCAGAGCAGAGGTTCCACAACTTTCTTTGAGTGAGAGGATGGACCTTGCTTAAATAACAAATGGGGGAAGGAGGGCACATTCACTCCATGAGGAGGGCGCAATCTTCAACTGGGAGTGATGGGTGCGTTAACCATAGCTTCATGAGACAAACGTGGGATATGTTGGATGTAACTCCATAGGGAGGTGCCACATCTCCATAAGGAAATGCGTCCTCACCTACATGCTCTACCAACCCACTCATTACTTGCCACATCCCATCATATGGAATGTGTCATCCTCATGGGAGAGGGTGCACCACCAATATGGAATGATTCTCATAACTTTTGATTTGACATTTATAACATGTGCTTTACTCAACTCATGAAGTCGCCTTCCATGTGATGTGGCATGCCAAGTCATTTAGCACATACCCATTAACTTTTTTTATATTTTTTATATTTTTTTTTATCTTTACTTTGGTGCAATTTGTGTTTTTTAGCAATTATTTGCCAATTTGATGCATCTTTAAGGAATAATGCTCCTAGAGACGACATATTCACCTGGAACATGGATAAGGTGGGTCCTAAGGTAAAGAGGACTATGGGTATCAACACGAGCATCCCCACGCCAAATTCCGTCTCCAGAACCCACTTTTATTACAATTTGAATTTTTTCATTTAAACCATTAAAAAATGGCCTAAGTTTACGAAAAAAAATATTTTTGTCGGAATCGACTCAAATTCCTAGTAGACCTAGTGCATGTCCATTCAACTTATTATTGATGACTAGCATGTAAAAATACATAGACACTTACGCTTTAATAATCTCCCAAGGTTTGACCGCCAAGGAAAATACCCCAGCTTTGGAGGTGTGAGTGAAAAACTCAGGAATTATATGTCACTGAAGCGCAATGCATAATTCCTAAGGAAAAAACACTCTAGAGTATCCCCTTGATAGATAAACCTAAGGTAGGCCAAGCCTTTTACAAAAATATCATGCTTATACCAACTTATTACAATTCCTCTAAGGGGGTCTGGACATGCAATTTTTAGAAAAAATGACCAAAAATTGGCCTGATGGATCACGGAACACTGATGATGAACAATTTGATTGTTCAAGTCTTCAACGGTTCACTCGGGATCCACTAAATGCAATTTAGTGGATAACATCTGGCTCCAATTGTAGGACATGTGCTCGATCAGGCCTTCAGGAAAGGAGAGGATGCGAGAAGACCAGAATCTCTGGTTTGTACAACTTGTAAAAACATCTCAATTTGACAAGAAAAACCTTCAGCAGCACAAGTTTTATGAAGAAACCAATGAATCACAATTTTTCTTTATTCATAAAAACTAAAACTTAACTAAAGAAAAAAGTTGTTATTCCCAAGCACTGGAAAGAAATGCATAAAGTAAATGCTCACTTTGAGGAGCTTATTTTCCTACTCTAACTATGATATAAAGGAAAATGCTAAATGTAATAAAAAATCAAATGTAACCATCTAAGCATGTCATCAATATAATAATTTTTTACCTTGTCACTGGTTACCAGCCAAAGCAAGGACATGCTTAATAGAAAGTGCAAACTTGCCTGGATATTTTGGATGGGAGGGATGGATGGGAAATCATAAGTATGTGATAGTTCTTTGAAGTGCTTCCCCACATGGTAAGTCCTCCTACATGCCTCTTCTATCCATGACAGGATAGGGCTGAGAAAAAACTCAGAATGAGAAGGCAGTCCAAGTACCTCATCATATTGATCTGAAAGGCTCTTCTGATAGTAACTTTCTGTGAAAGTATAAGCTTCGAGCTACTCCAAATCATAAAGAATCTTTGTATGTAGAGACGATGGCTAAGACTGCTCCTCAATAAGCTGTATCTGATCTGATTCTTTACTACACTGCTTCTTCAGGTATTCATTGCTGATGCTCATGCATGGCTCATACTTATTATATAACAAGATTTCATGCTCCTTCTCCATGCAAATATATTCCAAGGTCTTAAGGTCCATGCTTCCTTCTTTGAACAGTTCATAAATGGGATTTTCAATAAAATCATCAAGAGCTTCTAACTTAAACTCTCTTTCTTCATATATGTCATATATAGGATTCTCAATTATGCTCTCAAAGGATTCTAGCTCATCATTTACTTCTTTAGACATGGCATAGATAGAGTTCTCTATAAATGTCCATTTATCATCATTAATATCTATGTCATTCATGAGGGACTCTTTGTCACTCATATCATGATCTATGTTATATCTATCTTCTTCATGCTCATAATCCTCCTTTTCAGAAGAAAAAAAATGTCATAAGGAAGGAAACCTTCCAAACCATCATCATTATACACATTGCAAACTTCTTCATGAATTTCAATATGGGCTTCTGCAATGGTTTCCCCTGGAGGTGGATTAGAAGTACAAATGTGCTCATCATCACTAAAATAGTCTTGAAAAAATTCTCAATCTTCAGCATTTTTTGTTGAGGTAACATGAGGAGAGTCTTCAATAATATCTTCAATGAATGGTTCCCCATGATGTTCTTCAATAGGATCAACATGAGTCTCTGAAAATGGTGTGCCATACATCATGTTGACATTGGATAACTCACACTCTTCCTTATGAAATTCTTTTGAAGGAAAAAAGTAAGCAAGAGTGTTTCTAATGTATAATTCAATATCAAAGAACTCAATATGATCATATATATGCCACTGCCTAAAAAATGTCTCAAAGAAGTTAATGAGGGAAGTAATGGATTTATCAGGAAGGCCCTCATAAAACCAACATGAAGCATCCCCTTGCAAAGAATAATCAAACATCTGTATCATATGATCTTCATGGCGTATGTTATATTCACTCATTCGTGCAAGGAATGTCATAACATGGAATCTGGTCGAATAATCCTCATCATGATGATAAAACATAGGAAGGGGATAAGATGTCTTTTCACCCTCAAACTTATTAGGAAAGCTTGGAATTCTAAAGTAATAAATGGGTAGATATGCAAGGGAGATCCGAGCAGCAGTTTCTCTTCTCTTAATATCCATAGCATAATAATTCAGACCTCGGTTTGAACTGATCAAGAAGAATCTCAAGTACTAAAGAACAAAGTTGTCCAACAATGAGCTTTAATTTTTTTTGTATTTGTATGGGCTCATCTACACACACAAATCTCAACAAAATATGAGATACAAGGGTTTTATCCCTTCAATGTAGTCGCCATGTGAGAATAAAAATATGCATTTAAAATACTCACAAAAATTCATTTTTTTTGTTTTTCTTTGAAAAATTACAAAACTGAAAAAATGTTAGTGGAGTCTCCAAATGAAAATAAAAAAATCTACTCTAAACATTCATCAAACAAAGCAAAAACAAAAAGGAGAACACAAAAATTCGTAACCCAGGAATAAAAATATTTATCTCCGGCAACGACGCCAAAAGATGTTGCCGCTGGAACACGCACCCGAAGGTTATTGCAACATAAATCTTCAAGTTGCTTAGGTGCGTTCATCGGGGGCAAGTTTCGAGTTGAGATACTGTCACTCAACACTCAACTCCTCCGTTTAGGCATAATTCCTAATGAAGCCAAAGGGGGTAGTCCCTATGAGTTACTAAGGTTGATTAAGCTTTAGGTTTATGATTGGGTAAGTTGTTTAGGAGTTTTGAAATAAATTGACTGAAAGCAAAATTCACTTGCAAAATTAAGATCAAAGGCATAACATAATCATATAACACATAAGATCTGATTCAAAGATTGAAATAAATATAAACAAGATCACTGCCAATAGTGGAGTCAAAATAACGTGTTGTTGTATTGTAAATGTTTTGCGGGTGCTTCTTGCTCAGTTTTAAATTATTATGAGATGGGATTTGATTATGGGAAGGGGGAGCTCCGGATATACCATGAAGTACAAGGAGTAATGTTTGGAAGTTAATTAATGGTGGCTCCTCACGAAGACGTGGGCTGGAATGGAGTCTCGAGGGCAGTGTTCAACACTACACCAACAAGGGTGTAGTCTAATTGTGCCATGAGGTCGCCTCCTGGTGGTTCCCGCTTCTCCTAAGAAATTTCCCCATGCAGTAATTAAGTTCTTAGTTCCAGATTTTCACTATGTTTATTGTAGTTAATTTTATTAGTATGATTTGTTTACTTAGAAGTAAAGAATTAAAGAGTAATTACAACTCTTTCTAATTTCCCACAGGCCTAGGCAAATGCCCACAAGGGGAAAGAGCATACTTTGAGTTGGAACGAAAAGTTTATTTCATTTGATTGCAAAAGGTAAATAACTGAAGTAAAGAGTTATACTAATTACTACAGGCAAGGAGTCTATTTTTTGATCATCCGATCACATATTCAGGCAAAGCCCTTTATGTGATGGCGAGAGCATACTTCGGGAAAGCAATGCCAAGTTCGTTACTTTGAAGCAAAAAGGAAAAGACTAAAACAAAATTTATGATGTTTATAAATTGAAAATATACAACATGTTTGTGTGTGTGTGATTATGTTTAAACATAAAATAAAACTTGTTAGAAAAAATCACGCCATAAAAAATTTGCGAAATCCCCTAGGGGGGATGGGATGTGAGTGTTGGGTAGTCCACTTGCTCTTTTTTTTATCACTTATTACAATATATAAATGCTTGCAATCCCTTGTAGAATGGGATCACTAAGCTTACAATTTTTTGGAAAATATAAGCTTATTTAACAAAAGAGGTTTCGGGATGCCCTGGATGGCCAAAACTTCAAAAATTCCCCTGAGTTTCTCTCTCTTTTTTGTTAGACCTGCTAAAAACCAGCAAGTTATTAATTCAGAAAAGTCCCCAAAAATCACTTTGAAAGTGTTTTTGGACAACTAAAAATATTTACTAAAAATTTTGCAAAAATTCTAAGTGTAAAATGCAAAAATTGAACACAAGGAAGCAAGCTTTCTTGTGGATCATATGGCTTGCCTTTTGGGGCAACCAATGAAAGCACCTTAGATTTGATAAATATGAATTTATGATACCCAAAGAAGAAAGCTGATCTAACAAGCCTTTAGATCTACAAATGATTTAACATATAAAATAAATACTTTCTTGAAACTAGATCTAGTTTAAGCAAATGATTAATCTTTCTTTGAAACAATCTAGATCTAAGCATGTAAGACTTATAAATCAGATCTGAAAATATGATATGAACTCATTAGTAATCAGATCTAAGAAATAAGCTTAAGTAACTAATGAAAATTTTGATTTAGAAGGAAGAATAAATGTGGAGAAGAAACACCTTGGAACTTTGGGCAATGGAGCTATTCCAATGGATTCTAAGGAAGATTGTGTCTTCTTTAAGCACAAAATTGTTGGAGGGTAGTAGAAACAAACTAAATCATCCACCAATCCAACGAAGGAACCTGTAAAAGAAACCCTTCACACTTGCCACACAATTTGTCAAATCTAGTAAAATATTTAAGCTAAAGAGAAGAAGAGCATACATATAAACGAATAAACATGCAAATTCTAGATCTCGAGCTAAGTATGATTTAAATGAATAAAAGAGACTTCTATATTCATTCTTACCAATTAATACTAATCATTTCTTAAACTAGTATTGACAAAGCAAGCAAGTGAAAGCAAGAACTTCTACATATTACCTCAACACATATGAAAGACAATGATCATCCACCATTTGCAAGAGACACCAAAGTAGACCTCCAAAGCCTTTTTATTCACAAGAATACTTCAAAAAATATTACATAACAGAGCAGAGGTTCCACACCTTTCTTTGAGTGAGAGGATGGACCTTGCTTAAATAACAAATGGGGGGGGGAGGGCGCATTCACTCCATGAGGAGGGCGCAATCTTCAACTAGGAGTGATGGGTGCATTAACCATAGATTCATGAGACAAACGTGGGATATGTTGGATGTAACTCCATAGGGAGGCACCACAACTCCATAAGGACTACCAACCCACTCATTACTCGCCACATCCCATCATATGGAATGCGTCATCCTCATGGGAGAGGGCGCACCACCAATATGGAATGGTTCTCATAACTTTTGATTCGACATTTATAACATGTGCTTTACTCAACTCATGTAGTCGCCTTCCATGTGATGTGGCATGCTAAGTCATTTGGCACATGCCCATTGACTTTTTTTTCTTTTTTTAAAATTTTTTACTTTGGTACAATTTGTGTTTTTTTCGCAATTATTTGCCAATTTGATGCATCTTTAAAGAATAATGCTCCCAAAGACGACGTATTCCCCTGGAACATGGAGAAAGTGAATCCTAGGGTAAAGAGGACGCTCTAAGCGTCAAAACGAGCATCCCCATGCCAAATTCCACCTCTGGAACCCACTTTTATTACAATTTGAATTTTTCTATTTAAACCATTAAAAAATGGCCCAAGTTTACAGAAAAACTTATTTTTGTCGGAATCCACTCAAACTCCTTGGGGACCTAGTGCATGTCCATATGACTTATTATTGATGACTAGCAAGTAAAAATGCATAGAAACATAGGCTTTAATAACCTCCCAAGGTTTGACCACCGAGGAAAATACCCCAGCTTTGGAGGTGTGAGTGAAAAACTCAGGAATTATATGTCACTGAAGCGCAACGTATAATTCATAAGGAAAAAACTCTAGAGTATCCCCTTGATAGATAAACCTAAGGTAGATCAAGCCTTTTACAAAAGCAGCATGTTTAGACCAACTTATTACAATTCCCCCAAGGGGGTCTGGATATGCAATTTTTAGAAAAAATGACCAAAAATTGGCCTGATGGATCACAGAACAATGATAATGAATAATTTGATTGTTCAATTCTTCAACATTTCACTCAGGATCCACTAAGTGCAATTTAGTGGATAATAACGCCCACACCCCATCCCCCCTGGGGTATCTTGCGGGCTCCTTTTTGTGGTTTGCAAATTTTTCTAACTTTTCTTTATTTTATTTTATCTTCACATGCATACAATCTGCCCCAATAGGGTTGTATAGTTAGTTTTATTTTACTGCTATGATCTTGCTTTTACAATCTTGTACTTTACAATTAACGAACATCAAAAACTAAATCTGGTTGTGCATTCCCGAAGTACCGAAAGGGAAAAGAGATTCTCAGCTGTCAAAATAAATTTTTTGTTTTGTTTTAATAAAATTAACCAAGGCTTAAAGTTCCAAGTATGCTCTCGGCCTCTACAGCTTAGTCTGATTAGTTGGTCAATCATAAAGGGACTTGAGTGACTAGTTTAATAGGGCAATCCAATGAAAAATTGAGCTCTAAAACTCGGGAGGTCGCATGAAACTAACTACAGAGTTAGTGGGCTACTTTAAGCAGGTTATGCCTCGCCCAGTTGGACCCTTGGTTTAGTTGTCACTACGTTCAATTCGAAGGCCTAAGTTGGAATTGAGCCAAACCACAAACTAACTCATTCCTTAATTCACGCGTCTAATAAAATCAATTAAAATTGACCAACAAGACTTGCAATACTTTCACGACACCGCAACAATTCAACTTATGTGACTCCATTTGGCACTGGTACAATCTGCAACAATCACACTTATTTCATGTTGTTTATTTAACTCTCAGTTGCAATCTCTGGTTTAGTATTAATTTGTCTTCAAACTCCTAGATTCATTTTCATTCCGTAACTTAGTGTAAAGACCTTAGTTTTATTTTCATAGAGACCACCCCCCCTTGGCTTCACTAGGAGTTGGCCTAGACAGAGAAATTGAGTGTTGAGTGAAAGTATCTCAACTCTTTGCTTGCCCCCAAGGATGCACCCAGTGGCTTGAAGATTTATGCCACGTTAACTCCCTTTCCCCCGAGGTGTGTATCCGGCAGCAACAAAGCCAACATGAATTTTTTTAATTATTTTTTTAAATTTTTGATAGCATACTGTTATGAATGTTACAATATCTTTACCATACTGGGCTGTAGAGCACCTCGCTACTCTCGGTGCAATAATTATTGAAGAACAAGTATTGGATTGCTTCGAAAGCTTTTGGAAACCTCACTCTTAATACGTACAAATGGTTGCATAAAAAAGACAAAGATCAATGAAATATTAATAAACTTTGGCAAGTCAATGATATTTTGGATATGTAGAAATGAAGATTTAAAAGGTTGTGTGGAAAGCCCCATTGAGACAAAGGTGACATTTTCACTTTGTTCTTTATGTCACTTTGACAAGATCTAGACAATGAAAGCTGAATATAATAATGTACGTGTTACAAAGGATTGACAAAGTGGTTAAGTTTGTCTTGGATAGCCAGCTTCAGTTCATGTGGACGTGTTATAAATAGCATAATGTAATTGTAAGCAATAGTGGAACTTCATATATATCCTCAAATTTGTCAACCACAACAAAAGAGTTCCAGTGGATGGTTTCTTCCCAACTTCATTCTCAAAAATGATGCTCTTTCTTAGCAAAGGTTGCTCCAGGAATGAAAATTCATCGAAGAATAATAGTACAATGTGGGAGATGACATATAATTAGCACTTCAAGGATTGTCAACATCTTTTATATAATATGACGAAATAGAAGTTAGAAACAAAGCATTCAATAGCATACCTGATGCATCAACTAGTTTCGGTTTTGATGACTTCTAGAAAGACATTTTAGTTTGTTAAAGGGAGTTGGTTCCCTGAAATTAGGGAGTTAGTTTTGTTCTTTACCAAATTTCAGTTATGCTGCCAATTAGATGAGGAAGGTTTTTAGTTGACAATCAGTTCAAAAAAGGAAAAAGGGAGTTCATCCTCTCTTCCAAGAAGGATGATATTATGCTTGTAAATCGCTGTTTGGTTGACAGTTGAACGCAGTGAGCTATTTATGTGCAAAATGTTAATGATTTTGTGGTTTTGTTGATGGGACAGTTTCCCAACTGAACACTCAAAGGCCGCTTGTACATTGTAAGCTAAAATTTATGCCAAGTCTTTGAAATAATAGCAGGGTTTAGTTCTTTACCATCTCAAAGTATTTTGTAAAAGAATTGTGTCGATTTTCCAGTCTTTAAACACCCAATCTTGTACGCTTGTAAACTACTTAGTTGTAACCCCCATCCGAGTTTGCCAACACTGAAGAGTGGAGGCGGATTCACTTCTCAACTTATTAAAACAAGTTTGTAGACTCTGCAACCCTCCAACAATTTTGGTTAGTTATCGGTCCAAGCTTTTGAAGGTGATCTGATTTGTGTGAGTTGGAAAACACAGGTCTCCTTAGATTTTATCTCAGTCCTTTGAATCCAAATCCATCGGGAAGTGAAGTATTGTAGCCAGATCTTGGAATCCTGGTTCATCGCGCAGAGGCAAATAAAAGGACAAAGAACGTTTTCTTTTGACAAAGTCAAGTAAGACCTAACTTTAAGTTCTAGTTTCAACGAGCACCATTGGATTTCTGTCTAAATTGAAGGTGGAGATCTATATAAGACTGTTAACACCCAAAAATTGCTCACTAGCTCATCTCCCTAGTCACATAACTCTGTTGACCATTTTGGCATCCAAAACCTTAAAAAATCCCGAAATGGTTACCCAAAAGGCAAAAACCAATGTTTTCCTCCTCAAATTAATCCAAATCCTTCAAAAATACCAAAAAACCCTCAAAAGGGGTCAAATATTCCAAAAATAAAAATAAAAGGGAATTAATTTGAAAATAAATTCAAAAAAAGAAAAAAGAAGGAAGAACCCTAAACCATTTTGCCCCAAAACCATGGGTCACCACTCCACCACCCAAAAAATCTTTAAATAGGTGATGGAGGCCCCCATTTCACATCCACTATTCTTCCTATCCTTATGCTGTTGAATTTCACTCAGAACCCTAGCCCCCACCATTTGTGCTTGTGTTTGCCATTTTCGTGAATCCTTTGGCCCAACCTTGGAGCATTTTGGAGAAGAAAAAGACATTGGAGTACTGGTGTACCTCCCTAGTATGGCTGCAAGGACTCCACCAACCTCACCATTGAGATAAAAAACCATGTAACTCCCTTATTTACTGTTTAATGAAAAAGAACGTAAATTTTATTGTTTACTGTTTTGTTTAGATTTTTTATTCAAATCCTCCTGGCAAAAATGTACAGCCTATGCTTGACCAATCAACAGTTCAAACGCAACCAACATGGGACCAATTGCTTGTTTTAAACTTTAAACTTAATCTCATTGGAGACGTGGAGTGAAAGCTTGACTCATTTTTTGATTCAGTTCAACTTGTTACGCTGGTGGGCTAGAACCTTGTGGAGTCCACTCTTGAATGCGTTAAGCATTAACTTTCTCTGCACCAATACCAAGTGAACAACAAATTAATGCTACAACTTCATAGTACGCACAAAGATTAGAAAATAGGTTTTACCACACTTTCTCAATGAAAACATTGCAAAGCAAATAGAGAACACCAATATGGAATACTAAGAAACAGAATCCAATGATGTGCTCTTTGCTTGGTTCTGTTTGAATATCAAAAATGCTTCCTGAGAATAGAAACTAAAATATTTAATCTATGAGACTGAGAGTTGATATTTCATACTACCCAAAAAATATTGACATGACAAAAAGAAACACCTCAAAATACAGCCATATGCTTAAATCTAAGAGTTGGTCAAGTATATTACACGAGGATTAATCAGCAACTTTTGGATGACTTCCAGTCAAAGTTTAAATCAACATTTTATCAAAAGATAGTACAAGTACAAGAAATACAAGTTACAGATTTGGACAATCTGACTGATGGATCAGATATGTAAAGGTTCACTAGTGACGAAAAAGTAAACAAAACATAAAAAGAAAGAGCAGAAAAAAGGTAAATGATGAGCTATTTACGAAGAACAAAATTCCTATCAACAAATAAAAACTCTACCAATCATCATCAATTTTCCTCTGCAATGTCGGAATCCTTGTCCTCCTACAAGTTGAATGAAGGAATTTTGAGGGCACTCAAATTACTAAAAGATGGTGATGGCCTCTGATTGTTGCTTGCTAGCTCCTTTAAAGTTGACAAACCTTTCCGTTTCCTCTTCTTTGCAGTGCTAGGAAGATTTGCTGACATCAGAGTACTAGGAGAGTTTCCAGAAGAAGGTGGCCTCTGATTGCCACTTACTAGCTCTTTTAGAGTTGACAAACCTTTCCGTTTCCTGTTCTTTGTGGTTCTAGGAATATTTGTCAACATCGGAGTACCAGCAGAGTTTCCAGGGGAATGAGTAGAGGCTGTTATGGAACTCTCAGTGTAACTTCTTTCTGTCTGCTTGAAAATAGTCTTCTTTGCAGACTTCTTTTGCATCGCAAGAGTTGGCTTTTCAAGAGCCTTTTTCTTAAGGTACTCCTTATGAGTGCCAGGTTTCATATTCTTGTGTGAACAAAAGTTGCATGAATAGACAACAACATTTACAAATTTGGAAAAAGCACGGGGTTTATGCCGTGCCTTTTGAGGATAATTCGAAATACGGACAGAGCAATTAATCCCAGGCTGAAGAATTGTTTCACACCTGCAAAAAAAAAAAGATTTAAATCAGCAATCTTTTTACTTCTAGTAGAAAAATCTCTTATCAAAGATTGGTGTAGCCAGATAATTCAACAATGTATAAGGTGCTGAATTGTCTCTAAAAATGCTAAACAAATCACCTTCGCAAATGTGCCAAGGCCCACAAACCATGCTCACCTCACACACAGTCTAAGGGAATGACCACATTAGATATATTTTAGCTATGTTTCACCAAGGTTCAGGGATGAGGTCACAAGGGGACAAGTTTTGGTGATGACTGGTGACCCCAAATTTCAGTGATTATGAATCCGTAGCCTGTTATCTTGCAGCTTTGGGACAACTTCAGCACTTATAGTTATTTAGGTTACAGATTCAACCAACTTTCAAATACTCAGTCAAAGCAGACTTCTTGTCAACCACAGCTTGTCAAGCTAAGTCAAGTCAACACCATCATAGCACTGGATACTAGTTTTATTTTCACAACAACTCAATTGTCTTCAGATGTCAGCATTAATGGATCAATTGTGCAAACTTTGGATAGCTTCAGGACTGTACACAAGTTTGAATTGCTGAAGATAACCTAGCTGTAAATGACCTGAGTTTAGACCAAAAATCAACCTTAAACACTGTCAGCCAAGGTAACCCAAGATGCATGCTCACTGTGGATAGCCTCAATTTATGCTGACTGTGGATGTATGCTGCTGAAAAGAACTTGGACTGTGTTAGATGCTCACAGAGAGACCCCGAAACCAAAAAGAGAGGAACACCAAAAAAAAAAAAAAAACTTACTGAAATCTGAATTGTGGCTGTCACAGTCCACTGTTCACCCAAAATTCAAAAGCAAAGAAAACTTTAAAAACTTCACAATACCACTGCGGCTGCTACAGTGGATTCTCTTCACCCGAAAATCTCAGAGCTATATCCAATTCATCTTATCTAAAATCACTTCTTAGCAGGCTGAGTTTTCTCAGTCAATTAGGGCTTGTTAAGCACATCAAAGTGCATTTAGTTCTGCTCCAAAAAGTGTCATTGTTCCACTGTTGCTGCTGCCCCAAAGAACTGATTGAAGAGGTGATTTTTAAGCCCCAAAAACAAGATTAGTATGCTGCTGCTGGTGCCTTGTTTCTCTCCTTAGCAGACTGAGATTTTCTTAGGGCAAAACAGTCCTTCAAACAAGTTTTTGTCTCCTAAAATTCGCTGGCTCAGACTGTGTACCTGAAATTCCTCAGAGCTGGTTGAAAATCAGAGCTATGTTTGTCAAGTTTAAATGAGGTTTGAAGGTGTATTTATATAGGTTCAACATTGATTTTTGCTGAGCCGACCTGCTATATAAAAATATATATTTTAAACAACCTTTTTATTAGTTTTATGACAGCTGGGCCGACTTTCCTCAAGTGAATTTCAATTTACAAAATATATAATTCAAATCTCCATTAGCAAAGGAAATAGGGATTCTTTTAGGCTTCATCTTTTTGCTTGTGGGGGAATATTATCATCAACACAACCTTACTATGTTGGAAACCTCTTCAAAAACACAATGATCATCAAAGATTTCAATTTTGCATCATAGGTTCCATGAACTCCATTAGGCAAAGCTTATTTTATTCAAGAGCTTCAAGGTATGTTTTTCCATGTCTTCATCCAAATGCATTGGGCTTCCACCTCCATCAAGGACAACATCAACATGTATTGGCTTCACGAGTTGTCAGGCATAAGCAATGGGCTCAAGTTACCTTCATAAGTACATTCATGACCACAAGGAATATTCAAGGATGCATATCATCACAAAGAGTGTCTATACCAAGCTCCATCACATGCAAGGATGTGAGGACACTTGTAAGGGCTTCTCAAACAAGACTTCAAAGCTTTTATCATTAAGTGTTTTGTCAAAGGCATCATGCTCCCACAAAGGTATCACGGGCCCATGGGTGAAGGGTTCCAAGGATTTCTAGACCATCAAGCTTCAACAATAACATAATCACCTAGTGTGGGTCCAAGGACTTCTTCAAGGGCTTCTTCATCAAGCAAGAGGCTTCATGGACTTCTTCAACCACCTCAACCACATAAGAGGACCTCCAGGGGTCAAGATCCATCATGCCACCTCATGTGGGGTTGCCAAGCCTTCTCCTAGGGTACCATGACCCCATCAAAGCATAAATGACCGCAGAATGGGTCATTAATGCTTCTTCAACCCATCAAGGGCTTCTCCATCGTCCACAAGGGATTCAACACCATAACCAAGGTCTTCATCATCATTAGCAGGGTCTTCAACATCATCTACGAGGAGTGGCTCCAAGATCCAATCTTGTGGGTTCAAGGACCTTGCAGGACTCCAAAGCACAACTCATCTCTGTATGGGTTTTGCACTGCAAGAGTTACTTGGTGGCATCAATGACTACCTGAGGGGCCACTGCAAGTCCCATGTTGGCATCAATGACAATTTCATCGACAGATTCTACAAGTTTTCTTACTCCCTCTTGAGTCTTAGATTGTGAAATACGTCATAGGCTTTCAAGTTGACATTTGCAATAATTTTCTCATGATACATGAACAATGTCATGTATATGTTTCATATGGATAACGACCTCAGTATGAGAGGCACCTGGTAGATATTATATTCCTTGCTGAAGTCACTGTGGAAAATTGGAAATCCCACTTAGATAGATTTAAGATTTGTTTTCTATGCCCCAGTTGACTGTCATGTTGGATGGATTGAGCACAAAGCAAGAATGGTTGTGTATTTTGGTAAACCATGAATAGAGGATTGTTTAGGTATCTACCTGAGACTGAGTCCATTTAGGAATGTTTGCCACACACACACACACAATAAAAGAGAAGGATGAAGTGTAATTATGTGAATGATGTTTACAACTTGAATTACTATTTTTCACCGCAGTTGTTTCTTTGTAAGGAAGAGATGTTATGTTCTCTATGAAGTTAAACTGTGAATATGAGATGAACTCTGGATAGAAAATCTACCAGAAAAATGCATAAAAAACATCTCTCACCAAATAAGAATTTTATTTTCTACCATATTAGCTCTTTTTTATGCAATCATGCAGGCAGTTCAGTTTGTGTTGTCTGGCTGGCAAGATATGCTCGTCAAAAATAATGTGGTTATGATAACATTTTGGCAAGGAGATTGTATGAAGTTAGAACAAAACAGCAGATTCAAACTTTCCAGCATCTACTTGTGCCGGGTCTTTACTTAAAATTAGCCATCAGTGGGCCAAGTGATTTCTCTTGTAAAGGTGCTCTGTTTTGCTCTGGTACTTTCATATCTATTTCTTGAAGATCATGTGGTGTCTCTAAAATGCAAAGGTTGGGAACATGCAGAACATATTTAAATTTTTGGATCGAAACTGAGGAGGTGCTATAGCTATAAATGCAATCTGCAAAAAGGTGATCTTTCTTGCATAATGTTGATTCTAAAGCTATTTACTAAGCTTCAACTTCAACTAAACCAAGCAAGAATGTTCTTTCAAGAAAGGTTGCATGAACAAATAAAATGGATTAAAAGAAGAGAAACTAGAGAATCGGGACCTTAAAAATAAAGTCAACACCAAATTATAGACAAAGCATGATGAAAACCGCAACAGGAATGTGAGAGGGCGAGCTTGAGATTTCTGCAGGGATTTGAGCCGAACCGCTCAGAACTTTGGATTAGTTGTTGTGTGTGGCCATGACCGGCCAAACTAGATACAGATCGAAGGGTCAATCTTCTTCATGTTAATGTTTTCACTTATAGCAGCATAATATATATAAGCAATGAAAAGGATCACTGAAAGAACAACTATGTACAGAAACAAGAGAGACAATAGACACAACACTTTACCCTGGAAAAGCCCAAACTCGGGAAAAACCCAGCAACCCTTTCTTACTCTGAGATTTAGTACAAAGAAGATAAAAAATACAAACTGAGTCAATGCTCAAGAAATCTGCTCCAAATGTCTTCTAGCACCCAGAAAATGCGAACTCCTCTACTTGAGCGAACTTGCTTGGTGAGAATGATGAAATGAGGGAGGTAGTACTTCTATTTATACATTACTTTTCATAAAATCCCCTAACTGGGCCGACTTGTCAATTTTACAATATAAAATTACATTTATCATTTTATTTACATTTGTAGGTTGGCTAAGCTTATGAGGATGCCTCTCATAGCTATAACATCAACACTTCAAGAGGTCAATCGCCAGTACAGGTTGAGGAGCAGGTTTATGCGTGGTGGAATAGTTCAAGGAATGATCTCCCTTGGAGTTTTCTCCTCTAGAATGTCGGGATTTGGACAGATCTTGAAATATTGTAGTTTCTCTAAACGATAAATTTGTTTCAGGTGTAGTGCCTGCTACCCCTCTGCATGTAGGGGTGACTTGATGATCATTGACTATGTGATCTTCCATCACATCTAGCAGTTCCACATATGAGATCTATGGTATGACCATGGGTATTTTCCAAAGACACCTTTTGCGTGCTCAGTCCACCATGATATGGGCCAGAGACAGATGGGGACATTCGGTAGACATCAATGTTATGACATAAGCTCTCTAGTTGACTCACAGTAAATACTTTCTTATGTGAGGACATAACATAAGGGGTCTATGGTCTTCCTCTATCGTGGCTCATATATCCTAGATTGATGTTTCATAGATAAGGATGCATCATGGTGTGGTTATAATTCTATATTCAGTGTAACCTTGTGGGTTAGGTGTATCCCTAGGAATTTAAGTGTGACACTAATTTCATGTCATTCACAACATTTTACCTAGCTAATTTTCATCCCGTCATTTAACTAGCCATTTCACCCATTTCTATCATGCCCCCTGTTACCGGGCAAATTAGCAGGGCTAATTGCCAGTAAGCACAAATAAGATCAGTGACCCAATGTCACCTCAGTCACCGTTCTAACTTCTTCGGAAGTCGAAACCTCCAAGGAGAAGTATCCTTATGGAACCCTGTAGAACACTAAGACAACCACAGAAGATATATTCTCTATGTAATTCGTAGTTAGACTAGTGCCTAATGGACTCGAGTGTATTCAAAGTGCTAGTAAAGGTAATATCCAACAATGATGTATACCAATTAGATCATTCAATGAAATGTAAACTTGATGCAAGTCAATGATGAACCAAGAGATAATAACCGCTCACCAAAGTGGACTCAGGAACATTTACCAAAAATGTAAGAAACGTGAACACATGTATCACGATAATCAATATTGGATCAAAAGACGATATTGCCAATCCACTTCAACCACATATGCAAATTAGTGATAATTGTCCAAGTCACTTAATAAATTAGATTGTAGCATCACCATCAATTACAACTATTGAAAGGGGCTATAACCATCAAGCAATAGATATCATTCATAAGGAAATAATAATCAACCATTTAAAACATAATATCTAAGATCATTCACAACGAAATCAGACCTTTCCGAGGATTAGTTTGACTGGTGCAACAATTAGATCTGTATGTGAAACTCTGAGGTATGCTTATACAGTAAATAACGTTTGAGAAGATAATGCAGACCTCTTTTGGAAATTAGGTTCAGTCAGCAAGCAGCATTAAGTTACACCTTTAATATCAATATTTCATACTGAAATTTAACCCTCTTTTGTGTTTTCTGTGTGTGTATGCAGAGAAGGCAGCTAGGGCACACAAGGTATGATCAAACGTTTTCAATTGTGCTAAGATTAACCAAGATTATTCAATGAAAGTATAAGCCCAATATGATATAAGATAGACCAATATTACAAAGTTCAAATTTGAAAACAACTAGCTACCATTCATCAATAGTCAATATCAATAAGTGGATGTTAACTTAACTTACCCAAAATGCAACCTTCCAAAACTGTATGTAAATATAACAGCAGTAGGTACACTTCCCAAGGGTTTGCTCTATGTTATATCAGGCTTATGAATTCATCAAAGATAGAGATCAGGTCAAATATATCAAGTAGATATGCATTCAACAACTGAGTTTTAAACAAGACCACAAGACTAATACCATGTATGCAAGTTAGAAAGGATGTCACATAACATTTGAATATCACTTTAGCATTTAATAGATATCATTCATTAATCATTTTAAAGATCAAATATATTCCAATAAAAGTAATCTTCAGGACTGTATGTGAACAAAGTGGCACAGTATAGCAGCAGTGAAATATGTATGTAATTTTGTTAATTATAGCAATATATGATAAGGTAAAAAATCACAAAGTGTAAAACAGTATTCATTAATCAACGTAAAAAAAGGAGGATCACTTTCCAGCTTACTAACAGATGTATATTATGCTGTATGTAAAGTACAAATTTCAGACCTTTACAAAGGGTAAAACAGTGCTAAAATACTCCAGAATTCAACCCCTTCGCTTGTCTTAAAGTGTGCAGGTGTTGGCGTTGGAGAGGAGGGTTGTTCTGTGCTGACAGTTTGGTGAAGAGGGGCTGAATTGGTGCAACAGAAACAGTGGACAAGAGTGGAGGAGGGTAAGAGGACAGCGAGTTGAAAAAGGGCTGAGCGAAGGTAAAAGAGAGGGGGAAGGGTAGGTCGCTAGGGTAAAGAGTTCTGCAGTAGGGTTTTGACAGGAGCAGGTTCAGACTGCAGGGTTCGGACTGAGGGAGAGCAGCTGCAGGAATACAGCAGAGGCCGAAAGTTGGTCAGCGAGGGCTCAAAAAGGAAGGCCGAGGGTGGAAGTTAAGAGAAGAGGGAAGGCCGAGCTTAATGGAGGCAAGGGCGAAGGTAGGAGAGGCCTGCCACGGGCAGCTTTAGGTGTTTTAGGTCTGTGTTTTTTTCAGGGTTTTAGCAGAAAAACGGATTTTTAGGGTTTTGTTTTTATACTAATTTTTAGGTTTTTCTTAACAATAATAAAAACAACTAACTCAGAATTGTATAAATGACATTAACATAACCTAAAATTTAAATAATATTTACAATATCAACTTAGAAAACTTAGTTTTGAAAGATAGAGGAACAATTAGAGTTTGAAAAAAATAAATCAACTTAACCTAGGGTTTCATGAAAAACCCTCCCTTGAGATGGTACTTGCCTCTAGGGTTGGTTGTGAGAAGTTTGGCCAAGACAAACCAAGGAGACCTAAAGCTCAAGCCTCTTGCTAGGGCCACAAAAATACTAAAATTTGACAAGCCTAGAGCAAAAATGCAGCAAAATAACCACCATTCAAACCTTAGACAAGCATGGTTTCAACATTCTTACAAAAAGACATCAAGAGAGAAAGACTTAGATACCTCTTTGTGCATGTGTCAAGCAAACAACTCTTAGCAATCACCCAAACATAATGCAAGAAGAAAGATGCTCCAATGATAAATCCCAAAATAAGCTCATACATTCATCCTCAAGGGAGTGCTTCTCCTCAAAAGCCCAAGGAAGGCCGAAAATCAGAAAAATAGATCTTATCCCATCAATTGTTGTTTAAAAATGAAGTGAGGAGATCTTATTTATATGATCTCACACTCACTTTACACAAAATAAGGTAAATTTAACATTAAAAATGTCAACTTAAAATTAGAATTAAAATAATCTAAAAATATTCTAAAAATGGCCTATTGTAGGCTACCTAGGGTATTTTACCCCCTAGGTGCTAAAATATGCTAAACAAGGCCAAATTTGACGAAACAAAAGGCCAGACTGTACAGGGGGGGGGGTCGTCATGCCCCAACTAACCCCAACAGTGATGAAAACCCTCAACGCCCCCCCCCCCTCCCTTTTAGCAAGAAAACAGTCTGCCAGGAAGATGACGTCATCCTTTGAAGGAGGTCCCAGAGGGAGGGCACTACTGAACTGGAGGGCCAAGAGGGTGTTGGATGTGTTCCAAAAGATAAAAGTGAGTCTCAGTGCTAGAACAACTGCCGCTGGAGTGCTAAAACAGGGTTGGGGTCATGTGACCCAATGACCCACCCCTGGAAGACCCGGACACCAACCTCAGGGTTTCAAACCCTTTCATGAGGCAGCGATGCCATTAAGCCATAGTACTTCCAGAAGAGAAACCAGAGGGTCTGGCCATGCCCCTACCTCAGAATGAGCTGGCTAAACACTCCTCCTGGTCAGATAAAAAAATTGAATATAAAAAAATAAAAATAAAAACCCTCTCCCTGGGGCACCTCTGCAGGTACGCTGGTGCTAGTACCATCTTAACACCCCCCTTTCACAATTATAATGCAGGAGCATCAATGCTAAGCCAGCAATGTGATTGCATGTTCACATGTTGTGGCTAGCAACAGGACAAGCTATCCTGAAGTGGGAAGATAATTTGTTTACTAAGTATTTTAGTATTTACAAAATATGTACCCGACTAGTGCGTGGTCAGTTTTGAGAAATAGGACTTAGAGGCGAGTTGATACTCTCTGCGTGGAGATCAAGCCAGATAGTCAGTTTGTTGTTGAATGGTAGTGACTCCTTCAGTGATGGAGGGGAGTTTGTTAGCTAGTTTGTTTTTCGGTTCAGCCATTCGATTTGGGGGGATTTTCGAATGGATGAAAAGGGGAGAAATAGGGACTCAGTTGGGGGGGGGGCAACGCGAGGAAGAGTCGATGGGATATCTTCTTGAATACCAGAGGAAACAAAGACTGGATGGAAGAATTGCTATCAGTTAATAAAATTAGCAAGTTCTGTGTGTTCAATAGTGTTACTGTGCATTTGCATGCGAGATAATTTGAGATTCTATCAGGTAGAGCTATGTGAAAGCTTTAACCTAACGTCTGTGTGAATGAATCTCTATATTTTCGTGCTTGTGTGAATTCCCATGTACAGTTAAGAACACCCAAATCATTCGCAAACCGATTCTCATTAAGTAACAGAGGTAGTTTCTTGTTGTATTTAGTTTCACACTAGATCCGGACAAATGTCGAACTGGAGTGATCGATTCGCTGATCAATCGACGAGAAAATCTTAGAGTTGCAGTCGATTCAATTAGCAGAGGTCGGACGGCTCAGATCAAAGCCAAAAGGAAGATCAACGACAGGTAAAGGATCCGCAAGGTGAACGTGTGCGGGAGTTAACATTTTCGCAAGCCGATTGAAGTGTTCCGCATTGATCATAGATCAACGGACAAGATCAAATCCGCAAGAGATCAATGGTGGATACGGTATTCCGCAGAAGGAAGAAGTTGGGAGATAACAACGAGCATTTGCGGAAGTCACGCTACGGGAGAGTTTTGCGGAAGCACCCGCAATCCGCAAGTTGCGGAAGGAGGTGTTGCGGAAAGGTGACTGCGAAAAGAACATTGCGGAAGGACACGGAAATTGTGGAAAGAAGACGTTTCCGCAAGGCTGTTGCGGAAAGTTAATTTTGACTGTCAGAACGTTGCGGAAAGTCCATTTTGAAGGTGAGGCCCGTGTTTGAGAAGGACTTAGCTGGTTTTTAGCTAAGTTTAGTGGTTTGATTCCAGAGAATCACAATATTTCCTGGGGGAAGCCGGTTGGATTGGATTTTGTCATTCCCTCTTGCATCAAATTAGCTTATCATATGTCATGTTCTAAGGACTATACTATTCTTATGTATGATTCCTAAGTCAAAGTCAAAAGAGCTAAATGATGAATGTGAGCAATGACCCATTGCAAAAGCCACGATCCTTATGTCCCAACTTATAAAAGCAAAATCCAAAGAAAGAGACTTGCAAAAAAAAGGATTGTTGGTGATTGTAGTGTTGATGTATTTGTAACTTCGGAATGTATTTCACTTGTATATTTTATATTGTTATTGTACACCCGACGGAGAGGTTATATTCCTCCGATCAGAAGAGCCATTATTATTATTTGATGGGTTATTAGACTCCCCTAGTGGGGTCGGCCTAGAGTTAGGGGTTAATGGGCTATTAGACTCTCCTAGGAGAAGTCGACCCAATTAGGGAAAAAGGCAAGTGAAGTAAAGTATAAATAGAGAGTGTTACTCTCTCATTTGTTCATTCACTCACTCACTCACTCATTCGCATAAGTGAGAGAGAGACAAGTTCGCACAAGTGGAGGAGGAGGAGCTGCTGCAATCTATCTTATTGTTTTGGGGTTTTGTACTATCGCTCATTCTATCTCTGAGGAAGTTGCGGGGTTTTCTCCTTTATGGTTTCCCTGGTGAAATGCTTTGTGTCTATCGTCTCTTGTGATTGATTTGTTGTGCTTGTTATTCTCTCAGATAAGATCCTAGATCATATTGAATTAAATGTTGAAAAACTAACATGGTATCAGAGCTAACCTGAGAAGAAGACACTATGCAGCTACAAAAGCTAGGGCTTCTTAATTTTTGGGTCTCTTTCCACAAATCATCAAAGGCAGGAGGCTAGGTTGACTCTCCTTAGGAAGGCGCATCTTTCTGTTGAGACAGAATTTGATTCCGAGCATTTTCAGTTTTTGGCCCGTCACTGCTGCGGGAAATTAGGGCTTTTGACAGAAGTGGAATTTTGGAGTTCTCTCAACATAGGATTGCTCTCCTCATCGAAATCGAAGTTTAGAGACCAAGATCGAACTTTTTGGTTGGGCAAAACCCCGAGATCTATCAAACCCTAGTTCGGGTTTTTGACCAGAAAACCAGAATTTGACAGAAATTGCAGATCTGAAATTCGCAGGTCACTTTTGAGGAGTAAATTTTTGGAGTTTTCAAAATCTGAGCACACCAACTTGCTCGCCTCAGTCAATTGCATCTCCCTATCCAGTCAAAAATTTGAAATTCCAAATTTGGATTTTTAGGGTTTCTCTGTCAAACCCTAGCCAACTCCAGATCCAGTTTCAGAGATTCAAATGGTAAGATCTAAATCTTTTTTTCCATTTGAGTTTCTCATTAAGATGTCTCACCACACCAAGCTTGAGGATAAGCTTGAAGGGGCTGATAACTTCCGAGCATGGAAGTATAGGATTGGGTTAATCCTAGAAGAGAATGAATTGGACACCTACATAAGTGAAGAGGTTCCAATCCCAGAGAGAGATGAGGCTAAGGCCTTACATAAGAAGAACTTGGTCAAGGCCAAGAGGTTTATTGCAGATTTTATCAAAGACCATCTCATACCTCATGTGTCTTCTCTAAAGACACCCAAGGATATGTTTGATTCCTTGACCAAGCTATTTGAAGGGAAGAACATAAATCGGAAGATGACTTTGCGGAACCAATTGAAGAATGTCAAGGTACAGAATGCAGAGACCATGCAATCCTACTTCACAAGGGTCTCTCATATAAAAGAACAACTTGAAGCTGTGGGAGAAGATATAGAGAATGGTGAAATTGTGATGACCACCTTGAATGGTCTCCCTAGGTCATGGGATTCATTCATTCAAGGAATTTGTGCTAGGAGGAAGCTCATCTCATTCAATAGGTTGTGGGAGGAATGCTCACAAGAAGAAGCTCGACTTGTGGCTCGAGAAGAGAAGATAAGTAATGAAGACCAAGCTCTCACAGCACACTCCAAAAGGCATGATGACAAAAGGGTGCACCACCACACTAAGAAAGAAAAGCACCACCACCAGAATCAGAGGGGTAACTTTAAACCCCGAAGAGATATGTCCACCATTCGATGCTATACATGTGATGAGAGGGGACACTACTCCAGGGATTGTCCCAGAAATAATAAAATCACCTAAACTGTAGTTACCCCTATGGATGGATCCAGTCATGGATGGCAATAGGGAAGGGCAACTCAAACGGTGCAACCACGATCACCTCGACCTCCAATATGTATGGTTGTCACGCCAGTCGAGGCAACCTTCGCTTTATGTTATCTAGCCCAGACAACAAAGGGGGAGACCCGATCTACTCCCGACAGGAGAGATCAAAACCAGGACACCAAATCAGGGTATTTCTAGTTGAAGTTAGGTGTATGGTTTATCCTAGATCTAAGGATGAAGTCACAAGCCAAGTGAGGGGTTCAATAGGTATAGCTTTGGTTCATAGTTGATGTGAGAGTGACTTATAATGTTTAAAGTGAGATCTAGGGCTAGTGTACTAGGTCAATGTCAAAAGATCCACTGCCTTGGGAATTGTGTCCAATGCAGGGTTGTTTAGGGGTCAGATTGGGGCTAACTAGTACATGAGACAATCTTGACCATGGTCCATGATGTCTTCAAAGGTATAGTTCACCATGCAAAAGTCAAACCACAAGTCAATCCCACAATCTAGGAGAGTGGGTTGTCTTGGAGATAAACCAGTGCCTTGGGAATTGGGAAGTGGAGTCAAAGTAGGGTTGACTTTATGGTTTAGGACTCCTACAACATGAGATAAGTGGACAGTATAGGCCTTGATGGTTAAATATGTCTAGATCTAGGTTTGACCCAAGTGGACAACAATCCCTTAAAACAAGGAATGCAGTCCCCAAGGCAAGATTTGACAAAGTGACAGTCTAGACCTAGGTTTTGAATTATTCTGATTCCGGATCTGCAAAAATCTCAAGTACCCAGTTCCTCGAAGTGAGTGAACTCACTTCTCCAAGGTGGTGCGACTTTCCCTAAGGAGGCTTCAATTTGGGTTTAGGTGGGTCAAATCATGTCGGATGGCATCCAAACTTTAGATCCGGGTAGATCAGTCAAGTAGGGATATGGATCTATAATTTCGTGGCAATCCACCGGTTAGATCTTTGTAGATCTGAGTTTAAGTGTTCCAAGTGGTCCAAAATGGGGATTAAATCCCTTAAAATGTGGAATGGGGCCCACAAGGTGATTTTCAAGAAAGGGACAACCTGGGTGTATGTTATTTGATGTGTAGATGTCAAATCAAGTGGAATCTCAAACACCCATCGCTTAGATCTAGGTCAACCTGCTCAAATGGTGAAGTGCGCCTTCCTTGGGAGAAGCTAGGTTGGCTTGGGAGAGGGGTCAAATGGAGGCCAATCCTCACCAAACTATAGATCCGGGATGCCGTGGATGCTATAGAGGTGGGTTTTCAATATCACGCCCAACAACCCACTAGATCTAAGTAGATCTGAGAAAATGTAAAGTAGGGGTTTTGAAGTATTTAGGGTTTTAACAATTTATGCATTATGTCAATGGATTGGATAAAGGAAAGAGAAACAAACCTGTGGATCTTACCTGGATAACCTTGTAGATGCCTTGATGATGATGATCTATGCAATCCCGATCAATTTGGAAGCTTTGAGGTAGTCTCTATGCAAATCGATTTAGTCCAAGAAGCCAATGCGCCCTCTCTCCTGCACAACAAACGTCAACAATATCAGATTTGATGCATCAAGAGATAAGACTAATGCCACAAAAGAAGTAACAGAAAGATAGCATAGATCACAATGATACTAATGATAACCCCCTGATACAAGCGAATGCCAAGAAAGTCGATTTGAAGAAGCCTTGCAAAATCGCCCTTGTTGAAGTCGCCCTCCTGTAGACAAACAATGATTTCCAAACAAAGATAGATCTTACCACAATTTCCAAATGCTAGGTTGCAATAGACTTTCCAATCACCATCTAAGAACACCAGATGCAAAGGAGACCACAAGAATTTCCACAAGAATATTTTTCTATACCAATAATCCAAGAGCCAAAGACCCTTTACAATGAGAGGCTCTCTCCTTTAAATAGGAAGGAGAGGCACCAAAACCCTAACCACTTTTTTAATGAGTGGCTAAGATTAAAAGATACAAATGTCTAATCAATGGTTGAGATGAGCTCAACAACATAATACATGGATCACACATAAAATATAACATAAGTGGACAAAGTCGCCCTAGGAGAGGGGAATCCCACCAAATCATGATGACAAAATATCATAAGAGGCTCATGGTGGGTCCAAGGGGTAATTTTATCCCTCCTTGGTCAATCCCCATGGCACAATAACCAATACATAATCATGAAAGTACCAAATCGTGCCTCCAAGGTGAAGTCGTGGTCCTCCAAGGTGAAGTCGTGGTCCTCAAAAGACCTCAAAAAATCCACAGAAAGTGCCATAAGTGATGGATGCGGGCCCCGATGAAGCTGAAACTGCAGGAGGAGGTGTGGAAGGTCCCGATCTATCATCACTGATCATCCCATGCCATAACTTTGCCTCAGTAGCCCAAATCGATTTCCTCAATAGCCATTTCTACCAATCCTGAAATGCCTCGGGAAACGTGAAACTGCCCAAACTGCCTCCTGGAGTGATGGCGCTGTCAAGGTGAGGGTGCCAATGTGTCCGGGAGGGGGGTAATATGGTAAAAACAAGTGGCTGGACCACCCCCTCCATCATCAGCGCCCTAGGTCATCCGGATAAAAGTCATCTCTGCTCCGACAGGGCCTCCAATAGACCAAAACTGCACTAGGACAGCCTACTGAGGCTAAATCATCACTGTAAGTGCCCGGAACTGAAAGCAAACTGTCCCATTGGACTCAGAAGGTCCAAATCCATCCAAGATGTGTACTCATACACCATATGGATCTCTGCATGATCAAAATAAATATCCAATGTACCGGAACAAGGCCAATAATAATGATCTGTAGATGACCAAACACTGCTGTATCCCAAGAATCATCATCATAACCCTGTAGCTGCTGCATAGAATCATCCTGTATGTGTACATGGACCATATATCATCTATCCATATCATCATAAGGTCCAACATCTCATGTCCCATGGTCCTCCATGGTCAAACTAGGTCTAACCAAGACCAAATACAACTCAGACTATCATCCATAGCTGCTGCAAGGTGTCAAGGTTAATACATGCTTTACAATTTATTCAAATAGCTTCTATAACACAGAGTAATCATGACTGGCGATCTAAATCCAAATATATAGTGTCGTTAGTTATTATTATTACTCAGACTAGACTTTCAGGACCATACTCACTTCATAGTTGTGATCAATTTGCTAGTGAAGGGTGAAGGCTGAAATAAATGGCTAGGCTAAGGGATGACTTGACTAACTTGACTTTGTGACACTTTGGCAAGGGAAAGGGAATACACACCATAGTATATACTGAATGAGCAATAACACAGGGAATGGCGGTGTCTCACAAATGGATGAGTTGTTTAAAGAGGGTTTATTCACCTTCACAGATGCGCACAATCCATAATACAAACAAGGCCAGCAATTGTTTAGATATAACATTTAAGTTCCATTGCTTTTTGGGCCTGAGGTTTCCATAGCCTTGATCTATGTGTGTTTACAAACACATTGCATAGATTTACATTTATTTTTAGGCTTCCTGCTGCAGGTGTGTTTTTAAGGCACTTGTTTACCTGAGCACTTCTAGGTGTGTCATGGACAGCTTGTTTACCTAGGTATTTATTTTTCCAAAAGATATAACATTTTATTTTTTATGGCCATTTTCATTTGGCATTTCTTTCATACAAGATATAGCATTTGATTTTTCCAGATTTTGTATTGATGGCAGCACTAAAAGTTTCAGGTTTAGCCAACACAACTTTAGTGACTAGGGGGAATTCTCAAGGAACTCCAACTCACCATAGGTAAGTTTTGTCACCAACTCAGAGCCGAGACACAATAAACAGGGAAGCTCATCCAATACAGAGGCTACAGTGGGGAAAGGTCCTCCATGTCACTAGTCAAGTAGCAAATCAGGGTAATAATCTAAAAGGTAGGCCACGGATGGATGAAGACAATGAAATGATGGAGCCAACACTAGCAAGCCATAGTATGGTGTAATGATCACCTCTATTCTCCCTAAGGAGGGTATGTACCAATGAGTATGAATAGTGAACTTCTAAGTCTGAGTAGGGACAATATAATATAAATAATAGGTCAACCAGGTCCATGTATCTATATGATCGCCAGATCATGACACTAAGTGCTAAGACATGCTATAAGAATAAGTATAAAAGCAATCTAACCATAACACAATAATATACCTGCTGAGTCATATACCTGAATGCACATCAACCTGTACCATCATCTGTCCTCTGGAACTGCTGCTGTAACTATGGGCACTACTGACTGCTCTGTACTAATGGCATAATGGCTATATCGGGCATCTCTCTGAGTGTCCTGAAACTCAGTCATGGCATGGGGAATATAACTGCTGTCCACAATCTGATAGTGATCCAATATAAATGCTCATCTCGGCATCTCAAATGCAAGGGAACTGGCTGAATAGTGTACTGGCATGAGAAAAATAATGTATGGTAGCCCGGCTACTATATATGTGATAACAGGTAGCTCTCACAAGAAGAAGAGCAACAAAAGAAGGCATCATGCTCACACTGCAGAGGATGATGAACCTCCCAGGAAGAGAGCCAGAGAAGAAAGTGAAGATTCTTCAAACGATGAAGAGTATGTTTTGATTTCTGCCCTCACAGGAACTATTACACATGGAAGCAATGATTGGCTTATAGATAGTGGGGCTTCCAAGCATATGACAGAATTCAAGGAATCCTTTATGAACCTATCTGAACATGAATCACCCCACAAAGTGAAACTTGGGGATGACTACCAATATCCTATAAAAGGAAGTGGTGAAGCCTCTTATAAGCTAGACTCTGGAAAGTCTATGAAGATGAAGGATGTCTTGCTTGTACCAGGACTAAAGAAGAACCTTCTCTCCATATCTGCATTGGATGCAAAAGGTATGAGGGTTGCATTTGTAGATAGCAAAGTTCTAATGTGGCCAAAGGGAAAGACCATAAATGATGCAGTAGTAATTGGAGAGCAAGAGGGAGGCTTATACAAATTGAAGGGCCGACCAAAGCAAGCCTTGGCCCATGAATCCATGGAGCCAAGTGAACTATGGCATAGAGACTTCCACATGTGCACTATCGAGCACTACCTCTTGCAAGCAAAGTTGTTGAAGGACTTCCAGAAATCTAGTCAAAGCAAAGAAAGTGAAGAAGGCATCTCGAAGTAGCGAGAGCAAAGCAAAGATCAAGAGGGAGTACTCTCCAGTAGTTCCTGCAAAGAAGCAAAGATTGAGAGGGAGTCCACCCAACAACCAAACAAAGATAAGGATTTGAATTGTCATTTCTTGTATATATGATTATTTAAATAATATTATTCAATGGTGTATACACTTATGTTCCTAGATTTAGGCAGTGTATTATGCATATTAGAATATTTGCATTAATGAACAATATAACTAATATGCATGTGATGGGTAAGTGGCCTATGGCACTGTACAACATTCCATTGCTACTTATCCAGTATGAAACCTTTTTGCCGACATGTTGGGAGTAGTGCACACTCTTAACAATGTTCTGGTAGAGATGGAAGGCATCTAGAAAGTTACGGATATGGATGAATGTTGTATTGAAGCATTGGCTAAAATAATTGCATGACCGTATGACATATGTCTTTATGTGTAAGAATTTGTTCTGAAAACTATGAGATGTTTCTAATCATGCAATTGAACTTGTCTTGTAGGAAAGACCGTGTACCATCACCTACAAGAGAGGTTTGTTTCGAAGAACAAACAACGAAGATCCAAAAAACTACCAATTGAAGACATTGAAGAACTAGAAGCACCCAGGAATCAAGATACAACAATGAATAAAGTAAATCTAGAAGAAGACCGTGAGATAGAAGATCCACAGGAACCTGTAGATCCATCACGTGAGAAAAATTCTCACAAGAGGAAACCAGCATGGATACGAGAAGCAATTCAAGATGCAGAGAGATATGGTGCTCCGGAAGGAATGCATAGAGAAAGCAAGAGGCCGAGACCATTCTCCAGTTATGTAGCCCTGCTGTGTGATATCATTGACAAAGGGCCTTCCAACTATGAGGAAGCAGCTGAGAAGAAAGAATGGAAGGATGCCATTATCGAGGAGTACTAGTCGATCATGAAGAATGATGTCTGGGATGTGGTCCCGAGACCAGGAGGGAAGTCTGTAGTGACTTCCAAGTGGATCTACAAGATCAAGCATGCTGCAAATGGCAGCATAGAGAAATACAAGGCAAGATTTGTGGCACGTGGCTTCTCCCAGAAAGAAGGAATAGACTATGAGGAGACATTTGCACCTGTAGCCAGATATACTTCCATCAGATCAGTACTTGCTCTGGCTGCAGTGATGAAATGGAAGATACACCAGATGGATGTCAAGACAGCGTTCTTGAATGGTGTAGTGGAAGAGGAAGTATATGTGGAGCAGCCACTCGGGTTCGAGACACATGACAGGGAGACTCGTGTGCAAACTAAAGAAAGCCTTGTATGGCTTGAAACAAGCACCCAGGACATTGTACGGCAGGATTGATAGCTTCCTGACTAGTTTGGACTTTACCAAGAGTAAAGCGGATTCCAACCTTTACTACAAGGTTGAGGAAGGCAATCCAGTGATACCGTATGTAGATGCCCTGTTTGTGACAGGTGAGGATGGGTTGATTGCTGACATGAAGAGGAAGCTTGCTGCCGAGTTCGAGATGAAGGACTTGGGTATGATGCACTATTTTCTAGGCATGGAGGTGTGGCAGAAGCGTGGATGGGATCTTCCTTAGACAAGGGAAGTATGCAGTAGAGATCCTGAAGCGGTTCGGGATGATGGACTACAAGGCCATGGCCACACCTATGGCATCGAACCTAAAGCTATTGAGTGATGCTTCATCAGAATATGTTGATGCCACGATGTATCGTCAGATGATTGGGTCCTTGATGTACCTGACGAATACGAGACCAAATATTTGCTTTGCTGTGAACACATTGAGCCAATTCCTGACGGATCCGAGACATGTTCACCTGATTGCTGCAAAGCATATTCTGAGGTACCTGAGGGGTACGGTTGACTATGGGCTCAAGTATGATGCGAATCAGAAAATTAACCTGGAGGGTTATGTTGATTCAGATTGGGTAGACAGTGCCATTGATAGGAAGAGCACTTCGGGGTGCTACTTCAGTATGGGATCAAGTGTGATCTCTTGGTTTAGCAGAAAGCAGTCCTGCGTGGCACTGAGTACAGCCGAAGCAGAGTATATCACAGCTTGTTTGGCTAGTTGTGAGGCAGTATGGCTTAGGAAGCTACTGTCTGATTTATTTGATCTTCAGTTGGATGCTACTTGTATATATTGCGACAACCAGAGTTGTGTGTTCCATGACAAGTCGAAGCACATTGAGATCAAGTTCCACTATATCAGGGATATGGTGCAGAGAGGAGCAGTGAAGCTCCAGCATGTTGCGACAGACAAGCAGATAACGGATGTATTGACCAAGCCGCTGGCCAGAGTGAAGTTTGAATACTTCAGAGAGAAGCTTGGTGTACTTCAGATCGAGGTTCCTTCCAAGGGGAAGTGATGAGTCCGGAAGACGTAGATGCACACAGGCCATTCTCACATAGTGGTAGGAAAGTCCTCCTATGGTGTAGATGTAAGGGCTAGGCCATTCTCACATGGTAGTAGGAAAGTCCTCCCATTGTGCAGATGTAAGGGCTGGGCGTGGCTTTTCTGACATGGTCAAAGGTTAGTCCTTCCATGGTCGTTGATGTAATTGCCGAGGCTTTTCTGACATGGTCAGAGGAAAGTCCTCCCATGGTCGTTGATGTAATTGCCGAGCTTTTCCGACATGGTCAGAGGAAAGTCCTTCCATGGTCGTTGATGTAATTGCTGAAGCTTTTCCGACATGGTCAGAGGTTAGTCCTTCCATGGTCGTTGATGTAATTGTTGAGCCTTTCCCGGATGGTGATAGGAAAGTCCTTATATGCCAGTGAGTGTAAGTGTTGTGTTGTGTGCATCTGGGCTGTGCTCCGTGGACGATGAGATGATCTGAAGATGATGAGGTGACAATAGGGTACACGGGTTTTGTAGAGGCATATAATCAGTCCTAGGATGCTCCTTTAGGTTTTGCAGTGGCATATAATCAGTCCTGGGAGATCTTGCAGGTTTTGCAGAGGCAGTGTAATCAGTCCTGAGATGTACCTACTTTATGGCTTGCTCACAGAGATGATGAAGACCTACATGGAGGCTAGGCCTACATCCAACATGAAAAAGGGTTGGCTCAGTAGAACTTCCTATGACGAGTAGATTGGAGATTGATGATCGAGATAGCAGCAGCAGTGACGATGATGATCCAACTTTGATGATGATCTAGTGATGAAGACTTGTGTCGATGAACTATGTCAAGAGAATACCTTCCTAGTTAAGAGGGAGTGTTGATGTATTTGTAACTTCGGAATGTATTCCACTTGTATATTTTATATTGTTATTGTACACCCGATGGAGAGGTTATATTCCTCCGATCGGAAGAGTCATTATTATTATTTGATGGGTTATTAGACTCCCCTAGTGGGGTCGGCCCAGAGTTAGGGGTTAGTGGGTTATTAGACTCTCCTAGGAGAAGTCGACCCAGTTAGGGAAAAAGGCAAGTGAAGTAAACTATAAATAGAGATTGTGACTCTCTCATTTGTTCATTCACTCACTCACTCACTCACTCATTCGCATAAGTGAGAGAGAGACAAGTTCACACAAGTGGAGGAGGAGGAGCTACTGGAGTCTATCTTATTGTTTTGGGGTTTTGTACTATTGCTCATTCTATCTCTGAGGAAGTTGCGGGGTTTTCTTCTTTATGGTTTCCCCAGTGAAATGCTTTGTGTCTATTGTCTCTTGTGATTGATTTGTTGTGCTTGTTATTCTCTCAGATAAGATCCTAGATCATATTGAATTAAATGTTGAAAAACTAACATGTAGTTGCGTTACATATCCTCAAACAAGTCGGCCCAAAAGAAAATAATAATAAATTGTAATTTATTATGCTAGAAGAGAAGTCGGGCTAGGCAAGGAAGACAAGTCAGCCCCAACAGATGAAAAGGTCAACCTAAACACAAGTATAAATAAGAGTGACTTCTCACTCATTTCACCATCAAGCAAATTCGCTCAAGCAAAGAAGAAGTTCGCTCAAGCAAGGATAAGACTGTTTTTTTAGGGTTTCTTTCTTTGGGCTTATTCTTCTATGTTATTACTCTTGTATCTGATCACTCTTATATCTAGTTGTACTTGTATCTTGCTCTGATATCTCTAAATAAGAAAAGGTTGTTGGGTTTTCTCCCTCGTGGTTTCCCAGGATAAAATTCTTGTGTCTTTGTGTTTATGTGCATGGTTATTCTTTCAATGATCCTATTTTGCTTCCGCTGCAAATAAGATTGAAATTATACTGCTATCTTAAAATCTAACATGGTATCGGAGCAGTGCTGAATAGATGCCATTGTCGAAAACTAGGGCATCCAAGTTTGGGTGTTTCTCTCCATAGATTGTCTTGAAAAGAGCTCTTGGGAAACTCGCCCTAGGAGGGTGCATCTTTCTGTGGAAGCAAATCTTCATTTCAAGAATTCTCATTTTTGACGTAATTTCTGCCGAAACTGGGAAAATAGGGTTTCGGTTTTTGAGTTGTTTTATCCACAGATCTGGGAGAAAAGGAGGCTTCTAGCTAGCAGATATGGAAGGATGCCATGATGGAAGAATATCAATACATCATGAAGAATTATGTGTGGGAGATTGTTTCGAGACCTGAGAGGAAGTCAGTAGTGACTTCCAAGTGGATTTACAAAATCAAACATGGAGTAGATGGCAATATTGAAAAGCACAAAGCAAGATTTGTGGCTAGAGGATTCTCCTAGAAAGAGGGAATTGATTATGATGAGACGTTTGCTCCAGTTGCTCAGTACACTTCTATAAGGACAATTATTGCTCTTGCTTCAGCTATGAGATGGAAGTTGCATCAGATAGATGTAAAGAATGCCTTCCTCAATGGTGTGATCAAGGAAGAGTTCTACATTGAGCACCCAGAGAGTTTTGTGATCCATGGGAAGGAGTCCCATGAGTACAGATTGAAGGCCTTGTACCAACTCAAGCAGGCACCATGTGCATGGTATGCTAGGATTGACGGAGACTTCGTGAGTTTGGAATTCACCAAGAGTGATGCGGATCCCAACATTTACTACAAGGTTGTGGATGGTGAGCTTGTGATCCTAGTGCTTTATGTTGATGACATGTTTCTCACCGGAGCTGAGAAACTCATTGAGTGGTGTAAGAGCAAGCTAGCCTCTTAGTTCGAGTTGAAGGACCTTGGTTTGATGCACTACTTCTTGGGACTAGAGGTGTGGGAGAGACATAGTGAGATCTTCCTGAGTCAGGGGAAGTACACTATTGATATCCTGAGGGGATTTGGGATGATGGACTGTAAGTCCATGGCCACACCAATGGATTCAAATCTGAAGAAGCTAAGAGATTCTGCTTCCAATTCAAATTTGATAGATCTTACCATGTATAGACAGTTGATCAGATCGTTGATGTATCTAGTTAACACCAGACTCGATATTTGTTTTGCAGTGAGTTCTCTCAGCCAGTTCATGAGTGAGCTGAGACAAGTACACTAGGTTGCTACAAAACATGTGTTGAGGTACTTGCGTGGCACATTGGGATATGGCCTGAGATATGCTTCCAGTAAAGACATGAGATTGTAGAGCTATTCTGATTTTGACTGAGCAGGGAGTACTGCAGACAAGAAGAGCACCTCCGGGTGTTGCTTCAATTTGGGATTTGCCATGATTTCCACGTGTAGCAAGAAGCAGACCTCAGTGTCACTAAGTACAGCAGAGCTTAAGTATATTACAATGAGTGTTGCAGCTCGGGAAGCAGTGTGGCTTCGGAAACTCCTTGCCAGATTGTTTGGTTAGATGTTAGAGCCGACTTTGATTCACTATGATAACCCGAGCTATGTGCAACTGTCAGTGAATCCAATATTTCATGATAAGTCTAAGCATATTGAGATCCAGTACCATTACATCAGAGACATGGTACAGAAGGGAGTAGTTCAGCTCCAGTATATCTCTACTAATGATCAGACTATCGACATTCTCACCAAGCCTCTTCCCAAGGCGAAGTTTGTGTACTTCTGTGACCGGCTTGGAGTAGTGAAGAATGTCTCCCTCGTTGAGAGGGAGGATTGATGTTTCGAATACAGTGAGATATTCTCCTTGAGACAGGGAGAATGGTGTGACTCTTCCTTTGATAGGAAGAGAGAGGGAGCTATTTGTTACATATTGACTCCTCGATGGACTGGGTTGAGTTTTTGACTCCTCGATGGACTGAGTTGAGTTGTTACATTTTGTTGCATGTTGACTCCCCGATGGACTGGGTTGAGTTGTTGACTCCTCGATGGACTGAGTTGAGTTGTTACATGATATTGCATGTTAACACCCCAATGGACTGGGTTGAGTTGTTGACTCCTCGATGGACTGAGTTGAGTTGTTACATGTTGTTGCATGTTGACTCTCTGATGGACTGGGTTGAGTTGTTGACTCCCTGATGGACTGGGTTGAGTTGTTGACTTTTTGATGGACTAAGTTGAGTTGTTACATGTTGCATGTTGACTCCCCGATGGAATGGGTTGAGTTGTTGACTCCTTGATGGACTGAGTTGAGTTGTTACATGTTGACTCCCTAATGGACTAGGTTGCGTTGTTGACTCCTCAATGGACTAAGTTGAGTTGATGACACTTCTCGATGGACTGAGTTGTGTTGGAAGACCTTTCTTATGATGACAAGATGTTCAAGACAAGCCATGATGATCAGAATCTATCCAGATGTGTTCTAGCATGATGATACCTCCCTAGCTAAGAGGGAGTGTTGGTGATTGTAATTTATTATGCTAGAAGAGAAGTCGGGCCAGGAAAGTAAGACAAGTTGGCCCAACAAATGAAAAGGTCAACCTAAACACAAGTATAAATAAGAGTGACATCTCACTCATTTCACCATCAAGCAAAGAATAAGTTCGCTCAAGCAAGGAGAAGACTATTTTTTTAGGGTTTCTTTCTTTGGGGTTATTCTTCTATGTGATCACTCTTGTATTTGATCACTCTTATATTTGGTTATACTTGTATCTTGAACTGATATCTCTGAATAAGAAAAGGCTGCTTGGTTTTCTCCCTTGTGGTTTCCCAGGAAAAAATTCTTGTGTCTTTGTGTTTCTGTGCATGGTTATTCTTTCAGTGATCCTATTTGTTTCCGCTGCAAATAAGATTGAAGTTATACTGCTATCTTAAAATCTAACAAGGATCTGCTATCACATCCATAGTAGTCGGGCTACCATGATGATTCAGAGCAGTTTGTCCCAGACCTGAGCCAGTCCATCATTGAGATGAGCCTACTTTTTTCAGAGTGATGATCACTGGCAGAGTGCCTACAAAGGCAACCAGAGTTCCAGAGCAGTATCATTAGCTTTCCCTTGTCACTTTTGAGCCTTCATGATCCCAAAGGGACACTTGTTAGACCATGGTTTCACTTGAGCAGTGTAGGCAACTAATGTATCTTCCTTTGCTCTCCAGACTATTAAATCCAATTTAGATCCAGATGTAGAGATGACTAAGCAGGTATATGGCATGAGGTTTGCATATGTATGTTGTCTTTCTTGATTATCTTAGTAGATGACACTGGTCATATGTGGTAGCATCATGGTGATTATGTATCTTATGGTTGCATTTGGACTGACAATTGAAATGGTTAAATAGTATGGTGTTAAGACTTAGGCATATGCTCATCAATAGGGTTACCCCTTGTACAACTTAGCCCATTCCCCAACTATCTCTCGCACCGCCTATTCACTTGCCTTTCCATCCATTATGCTCTCTCCCTCCCTTGACTTGGATAAGACTTATGATATCAAAGACCTTCCCACCTTGACCTCTATACTAGTATGGCCTCCATGTTGTTCTATGCCTCAACTCTGAATTGTGCGATAAAACTTTGCTCTGAATTGTGCGAAAAAACTTTCCGAAGCCTTGACCCTTTTGGGCTGAAGGAACCCATTGATGTTGGGTCTTCATCCTAGGAAAGTTGGGTGTCTGAAACCCATTGATGTTGGGTCTTCATCCTAGAAAAGTTGGGTGTCTGAAGCCTTGGCTTGTTCTAGTCAGTTGCCCTAATGTCTGGCCTTGATTGTGGAGGATTCCCGCCAACTAACCCCATGATTTACTTCTGGGCCAGGAGTACCCACTGGTGTTGTGACATGAGTTAAGGTTGGCTACTTACTTGGGGGTATTAGTTAGACTCGAAGCAAGGTCTACATGTGCTTATATATGTTGGAATTTGTGCAACTTCAGAAGATATTCTTATTATATTTTATTGTACTGATTTGTACCTCCTATGGGAGATGAATTTGATGTAATTAATTATGTAAACCCTTGAAAGAATCAATGTAAACCTTGGGGATAAATTACCCAAAGAAAAGATTAAAATAAACTTTATTTATTGATCCCCAAGTCAAAGTCGGCCCAGACAGTTTGACAAACTGGCCTTGTTGAGGAAAAAGCCAATTTTGCACTTGTATAAATAGAAGGAAAGTTCACTTCATTTGCTCACTCACTCAATCAAGCAAGTTCGCACCACTTGGAGAGAGGTTCGCATATGCAGCTAGGAGAAGATATTTTGGGGTTTCTACTTGAAAAGTTATTCCACTTTTCTCTCTCATCATTGTACTGTGTTCTCAGAATTGTTCATCTCTATACAAAGGTTGTTGGGTTTTCTCCCTATTGGGTTTCCCAAGATAATTCTCGGGTTCTTTGTTTCTGTGCTTTGTCTTTCTTCTAGTGATCCTATTGATCTTATGCAATTGAATTATAATGCTATAATTGTATGAAAAACTAACATGGTATCAGAGCAGTACTAGAAGAAGCCATTGCTGAAACTAGGGTTTCATCTTTTAAGGCCTTCACTCATCATTTTGGCGGAAAAAGTGCCTTGGAAATTTCGCTCTAGGAAGGGTGCATCTTTTGGTGAAGGCAAAATCCAATTCTGAGAATTTTCATTTTTTACCTAATTCTACAGCTGCAGTTGCTGCAGAAATTAGGTTTTCAGTTTTTGACCTACTCCCTCCACATAATTGGTTTGACCTTGCCTTTCCTCAACTCGCTTTGCTAGGGCGCATCCTCCTGTGGAGTCAGTTTCTCAAGAATTCAACTTTTATTTTTGACCTAGCTCCTGCTAGGGTTTCTGCTTCAGATCTGCAGTCAGGATGATTGGAATGAAGGTTGAAGATCGTCTGGAAGGGGCTTCCAACTTCATCTCTTGGAAGTCTAGGGTTCTTCGCTTACTAGAAGAAAATGATCTCTTATCGTTTGTCAATGAGAAGGTCCTAGAACTAGAAGTCGAAGAAGACAAATCTCGCTAGAAGAAGAATGATGCCAGAGCAAGAAGGATTTTGGTGGCCTCAGTTAGAGTCCATTTGGTACCTCAAATCTCAGGAAAGAAGAACGCTAGAAAGATGTTCAAAACCCTAAAGAAGTTGATTGAACATAGTAGTATCAATGTAACCCTTACATTGAGGAACCAGTTATCAAACATGAAGATGTCCAAGTAAAAATCCATTGCCTCATATTTCATGAGGATCACAGAACTAAGGGACAAGCTTAGTACCAGTGGAGACACCATTGATGATAAGGAGCTTGTCATTACTACTCTAAATGGTCTCCCACCATCTTGGGAGTCATTCATTCAAAGTATAAGCGGTCGAACCAAGATGCCCAAATTTGACAAGTTATGGGTAGATTGCACTCAGGAAGAATCAAGGACAGTAGATAGGCAGAGACTTCATGGCACTCAACTTGAGGAAAATCAAGCATTCATGTCCCATGCCAAGAAGGGCAAGGGAAAGGGAAGAAAGTTTTACAAACACAAGCACTAAGGTAGGAGATCAAGTCCTCCTCCAGATCAAAAGAAGAAGAAGGATTTATCTCAGATTACAATGCTACAGGTGCAAGACATACGGCCATTACACCAGTAATTGTCGAAGTTCAAACAAAGGGAAGCATGAAGCCTCAACTGTTGATGTAGAAGAAGACCACCATCACAAGAAGCCAAGGAATGAAGATCGTACAAAATTCTTCTTCATATCAGCATTATCAAGTATTGTTCCCACCACTAGTGATACATGGCTCATAGATAGTGGTGCTTCTAGACATATGACAGGTTATAAAGAAAATCTTTCAGAATTAGTTGAGAAAGAATCTCATCTCCGTGTTGTACTTGGAGATGATGCTAACTACACTGTGAAGGGATCTGGGCCACCTCCCTTCAACTAGAGTTTATTGATACACTACACTTGAGTGATGTGCTTTATGTACCTGATATGAAAAGAAATCTTGTCTCCATCTCAGCCTTGGAGGAAAAGGGATATAAAGTTGCATTTTCAGATGGGAAAGTGCTTGCTTGGTGCAAGAACTCAAGCATGGATACAACCAAAGTAATTGGTGTGAGAGAGGAGAGCTTGTACTGGTTGAGCACCCCACCAGGTCAAGCCCTAGTTCATGACTCTACCAGCATGGGTGAACTATGGCACAGAAGACTAGCTCATCTAAATTATAAAGCTCTCCCAGCATTGAAGAATATAGTAACAGGTATACCAGTGCTTCAAGTAGACCATTATGGAACATGTAGAGGATGTGAACTTGGCAAGAATGCCAAGAGATCTTTCCCAGATAGTGAAAGCATATCTAAAGGAATTTTGGATCTAGTGCACTCTGACTTGTGCGGGCCCATGACTGTTGCTTCACTGGGTGGCTATAATTATTATGTGACATTTATTGATGACTACTCACGGAAGACTTGGATATACTTTCTCAAGACCAAGGAATCGGAGGAAGTGCTTAGCAAATTCAAAGAGTTCAAAGCACAAGTCGAGAATTTGACAGGAAATAGGATCAAGATTTTGAGATCTGATAATGGTGGAGAATATACCTCTACTAATTTCAATAATTTCTGCAAGGAAGCAAGAATTAAGAGGGAGCTCACAGTTCCCTACAACCCTCAACAAAATGGGGTTGCAGAAAGGAAGAATAGAACAATTGTGGAGGCATTCAAAGCCATGATAAATGACCATAGCCTACTGATGTTCTTGTGGGCAGAAGCATCCAGAACAATTGTCTATGTACAAAATAGATGCCCACATAAGATTGTGAAGAACAGGACTCCGGAAGAAGCTTTCACAGGAGTGAAACCAGAAGTGGGCCACCTCCGGATCTTTGGCTGTCCAATCTACATACATGTGCCCAAGGAGAAGAGGACGAAGTTAGAACCTTCATGCAAGAAGGGAACTTTCGTGGGATACAATGAATCTTCAAAGGCCTACAAGATTTATATCCCAGGATACAGACAAATAAAAGTCAGCAGGGATGTGTTCTTTGAAGAAGAGATGGTTGTCAAGAAAGGCAAAGGATCAGACATGGAGATTGATGATGAGGAGATGCTAGACCCTGATGAATATAGTTGTCATTGATGACAACATTAATGACAAAGAAGCATGATTGAGGACTTGAACATGAAGATATCAAACAAGCATTGATGATTGGCACATGACTTGGAGAAGACAAGTCAAAAGACAAGGTGATGGGCTTTGGCACACCTAATGAGCCAAATGACCCATACTATGGCCATTTGGAATTTGGCCTAATACCCTAGACAAGGATGATGAGGACAAACACATGGCAAGCAAGACAATAGGCAAGATGACAAGTTGACAAGCAAGGAGTGAATGGTTGAAAGTGATGGCAATGCCAAGCAAGTGTGAGCTTGCGGGCATGCTCCATAAAGCATTTGCGGGTATGAAATTAACTAGTGCGGGCATGTAAGACATAGCATAGATCGAATTAACAAGTGTGGGCATGCTGAAAGCAAAAGAAGTTGGTCATGTGGGTGTTAAGACCACATGCATGTGCCAAGAAAGACAAATGTAATCAATGAATTAAAATGTCATTTAATTTATATATTAAATGATAAAATAAAAATTACAATGGTGAAGTCGGCCCAATTTAAAAGACAACTCATTTTAAGATAAAAATGTAAATTGAAATACTCTTATCATTTCGGCCCAGTAAATAAAAATATACAAGACCTATATAAATACATGTTAAAAGCTTCATTTCAAGCTGGAGATTTTCGTGGAGATCTGAGCAATTTCGGGGGATAGTGAGGTGTCTTGGAGAGAAAAATTTGTATGGTTAAAATGTGAATTCGGTGGAGTTCCTCTGAGATTTTCGTGACTGTTGAACTGAGGTTTTTCGCAGCAGCAGAGGAGCAGTGACTGCAATTTTTGCAGACCCGAAATTGCAGAGAAAAGTAACAGCAGCAAGAGAGGATCCGAATCTTGGTCTGGCGTTGGAGTAAGGCATTGGATGGTGATTATTTTAGCAGCAGTATGTAATTCTTTTTGTGGTTTTTGAATGGTTTGTTAAAAGCCCTAAATGAGCAGAACAGTCCCTAATTACAGAGAAGAGGAGCAGCAGAACACAAACCTTTTAGTGTTTTAATTCATGGATAATCCATCAAAGAAGTAAGCTAGTGAATTCGTGAAGGAAGAATCTCCATGTGACTTAGGAGCAGCAACATGATTTTTGGTTGGGGCTACATATGATGGATAGTATGCTAATTTGCTTTTGAACTTGATTTCTGGGCAGCAGCATTTTTATGAAGAGTATGCTGAGAATGATGTTGATGCTGATATGATTTGATGCTAAACTTTTGATGCTGAACATTCTAATATGGTGATATGATGCATGATTTTCTGGGTTGATTAGGGAAGCTGGTTTTGATGGACATAATGATGATTTTATGAGCAAGAAGACAGTGTTGTTAGGAGTCAGGACAGCAGAATACTGAGATGATGATGGACAGTTAGATGACTTCTGTGGAATATGCTGACAAAGATAATGAGCAATGACAGAGTGAAATACGAGATGTAATATGTACATGCAGTACAAGCAGGGTCTTGTTATGAATTGTACTTGAATACAGGCAGGGTCTTGTTATGAATTGTACTTGAATACAGTCAGGGTCTTGTATCTCTTTCTTAGTAGGATCTAAGAAAACCTAGGCTGGGTCCTAGATGATGGGTTGGTGCTCATTGTATCAGTTGGTGCTGAATTGCCTCATGGTTGTAGCCGTTGAACCCAATACAAAAAGATTACAAAAACTATATCTTGTGTCTCTTAGGTCATTGTGTTTTTACTTTATGAATGATGTGTTATTAGTTGATTGCTGATATGTAATTCATTGATGAATATGATACTGAAGTGAATGTGAAATAATGGTACAAGATTGGTAGAAAAAGTTGAAAATTGAATTTAGCCTTAGCTCACTGATTCACCCCCCCCCTTCTCAGTGAGCATTGTGTCTAACAGACCCCAAGGAGATGAGATCATCTCCCCCTCCAATTCAGAGGGAGTTAGCAAAGAAGGATGAACCCACGATCCCATTGATCCAGTTGAACCAGTTTATGTTACCAGCGATATTGCAGTAGGCCGGAAAAGGCCTAGATGGACACAACAGACTTTGTAGGATGCAGAGGGGCATGAAGCTACACATAGTACTTTCCGAGAAAGTAAAAGACCTCAGCGATCCTCCAGTTATGTAGCATTGATGAGTCACATCATTAACTCAGAACCTACCACTTATGAAGAAGCATCCAGACACCAAGTTTGGAAGGATGCCATGGTGGAAGAATACCAATCCATCGTGAAGAATGATGTGTTGGAGGTTGTGTCGAGACCTGAGGGGAAGTCACTAGACTTCTAAGTGGTTATACAAAATCAAGCATGGAGCAGATGGCAGTGTTGAAAAACACAAGGCTAGATTTGTTTCCAGAGGATTCTCTCAGAAAGAGGGAGTCGATTATGATGAGACATTTGCTCCTGTGGCTCGATATACTTCCATTAGATCGATCATTGCTATTGCTTCAGCTACGGGATGGAAGTTGCATCATATGGATGTCAAGACAACCTTTCTCAATGGTGTTATTGAGGAAGAAGTATATATTGAACAACCAGAAGGGTTGTTGTCCATGGAAAGGAGTCTCACGTATGCAGGCTGAAAAAGGCCCTGTATGGACTCAAGCAAGCACCTCGTGCTTGGTATGGACGGATAGATGGATTCTTGGTGACTCTGGGATTCACCAAGAGTGATGCAGACCCCAACCTTTACTACAAGGTTGTGGATGATGAGTCACTAATTTTGGTCCTTTATGTTGATGACCTGTTTCTCACTGGAAATGAGAAACTTATCGTATGGTGTAAGAAGAAACTTGCCTCTAAGTTCAAAATGAAGGATCTTGGATTACTGCATTACTTCTTGGGATTAGAAGTATGGCAGCAGAAGGAGATTTTCCTAGGTCAAGGAAAAGACACCATAGATATTCTGAAGAGATTCGAAATGTTGGACTACAAGTCCATGGCCACTCCGATGGGGGATGCAAATTTGAAGAAGCTGAGGGATTTTGCTTCAAATTCAAATTTGATTGATCCCACTATGTATCGCCAGTTGGTTGGATCCCTGATGTATCTAACTAACACCAGACCAGATATACGTTTTGTTGTGAATGCTCTCAATCAGTTCATGAGTGAACCGAGGCAGATTCACTAGGTTGCTGCAAAACATGTGCTCAGATACTTACGTGGCACTGTGAGATATGGCCTGAGATATGCTTCAGAGTGTGACTTGAGATTATAAAGGTTTTCAAACTCAGATTGGGCCGGATGTGTTGTAGATAGGAAGAGTACTTCCATATGTTGCTTCAATCTAGGTTCTACATTAATTTCCTGGATGTAGCAGGAAGCAGACCTCAGTAACCCTCAGTACTGTAGAGGCCGAGTATATGGCTACTAGTACAGCAGCTCCAGAAGCTGTATGGCTTTGAAAACTCCTTGCGGAATTGTTTGGCCAGATTCCAGAGCCAACTGTGATTCACTGTGATAACCAGAGCTGTGTGCAGATGTCAGTGAATCCCGTATTCCATGACAAGTCGAAGCATATAGAGATTCGGTATCACTTCATTCATGATATGGTACAGAAAGGTGTGGTTGAGTTACAATATGTTTCAACAAATGACCAAACTGCAGATGTTTTTACCAAGCCTCTTCCCACGGATAAAGTTTGAATACTTTCGTGGAAGACTTGGAGTAGAAGAGAACGTGTCCCTCCTTGAGAGGGAAAGATGACATAGAGATGTTTAACCTGCTTTCACCCAGGTACCTCTACTCGTTCAGGTTCTCAGCCAGGTATGGGAGTAATCCCATCGGCAGATGAGACGGACAGGTAGTAGATGGTCGTGTGATGCTTGCACAGGTACCTCTACTCGTTCAAGTTCTCAGCCAGGTATGGGAGTATCCCATCGGTAGATGAGATGAACAGGTAGTAGATGGTCGTGCACCTCTGCTCGTCCAGGTTCTCAGCCAGGTATGGGAGGATCCCATTAGCAAACGAGACGGACAGGTAGCAGATGGTAAAGCAGATAGTAAAGCTTATCTCTCAGGCATCCAGGTAGGATGGAGAGGCTACTCTTTGGCTCACCAAAGGACCAGTGGAGTTGATGCAGGATGACACTTCTCGAAGGACTGAGACTGTGTTGACAACCTTCAATATGTATAAAGATGATCGAGATGGTATAGATGCATAGATGAAACCCAAATGATCATGATGTTGATGATGACCGAAGAATACCTTTCTTGTTGAGAGAGAGTGTCGGAATTTGTGCAACTTCGGAAGATATTCTTATTATATTTTATTGTACTGATTTGTACCTCCTACAGGAGATGAATTTGATGTAATTAATTATGTAAACCCTTGAAAGAATCAATGTAAACCTTGGGGATAAATTACCCAAAGAAAAGATTAAAATAAACTTTATTTATTGATCCCCAAGTCAAAGTCGGCCCAGACAGTTTGACAAACTGGCCTTGTTGAGGAAAAAGCCAATTTTGCACTTGTATAAATAGAAGGAAAGTTCACTTCATTTGCTCACTCACTCAATCAAGCAAGTTCGCACCACTTGGAGAGAGGTTCGCATATGCAGCTAGGAGAAGATATTTTGGGGTTTCTACTTGAAAAGTTATTCCACTTTTCTCTCTCATCATTGTACTGTGTTCTCAGAATTGTTCATCTCTATACAAAGGTTGTTGGGTTTTCTCCCTATTGGGTTTCCCAAGATAATTCTCGGGTTCTTTGTTTCTGTGCTTTGTCTTTCTTCTAGTGATCCTATTGATCTTATGCAATTGAATTATAATGCTATAATTATATGAAAAGCTAACAATATATATATGTGTGTGTGTGTGTGTGTGTGTGTGTGTGTGTTGTACAAGTTTATGCAACGCGGGAATGTGGGTACGAGTATCGGATACGTCTAAAAGTTTCCCCCAAATTTGCAGGAAACGGTAGGTTGGGAACGACAATAATATACATTAAAAAAATATTAAAAAAATAAAAATAAAATAATTAAAAAGACATGATAAGAGAAGAAACATAGAGAAGAAGAAAAACATTAACACAAACTAGATGACTTATCTTATCCCTTATATTATGGTTGTAACTAGAACCTCTTAGCATATGGAAATGGCAATAAAATCAAGATTAACATCCATGTCATTAATTATATAAGGTAGACTCTTTCTAAAGTGGGGACTTTTCGAAGTTATAGTCCGTATATTTGTGGCTATATCTATAAAGTAGGTTTTCAATTTTGTGTCAACTATGATTAAAATGTATTAGAATATTATATGTTTACAAGACCTTATATGCTAGGGTATTTGCAAAGGTGTATAAATAATCAAATCTAAATTATTATAAAATAAAAATCAAGATACTCTGTATTTAAATTTTAAATGTAATATATGAAATTAGTTTTAAAGTAAGATTTAAAACTATTTCCAATTAGTTAAAAGTTTATTTATTTATTCATAAAGTAAATAATAAAATATATAAATTTACTTTCTTTTATTTAATATATAAAAAGTCAAAATAGATTTGCATTTATTATTAATTATTGGTAACTGCAATTTAGCGTAGGGATCAAAGATCAGTGCACCAACTCAACAAGGTAGCACGAAATAGACTTTTGTTGTAACTTGGTTTTTTTAGAGAAGAAATTCTGAGCCAACCATATATGTGTATGGTCGTGAGGAAATAGGAACGTCGTTAACAATCCATGTGGCGATCATGAATGTGTAGAAGCTCCTGGTGAAGTAAACGCGCAAGAAAAAGTCCGCAAGTTCCCGATTTTAGAGGGTAAGAGTTCCCAACCATTCGGAATGGTTCCCGCTGGATTTGGAAAGTTCCCTACAAGTCCCAAGTTCCTTGAAACGTCGAAACTTCAGAAACGAGTTTCCTTAAAGTTGGGAGCGGTTCCCGTGCTATATATATATTACTCCACCAAGAAAGTATGAAAAGGGCTTAAATGATAAATCTAAAGAAAAAGCAAAGGTGCAATTAGTAATGTTTTTCAACACTAAGAGGCCACTGTTATAGCAGACGTGCTAAGAATTGAAATGAATGCCTCCCACTCAATTCATCCATTTGTGAGACACCACCCTTCCCTAGTGTGTGCCTATCCAATACATGTCATTGTGTTCCCTGTTTCCCTTTTGCTCTAAGAGCTCATAAAGTCAATCTGCATAAGTCAAACTTCATTTTCCCAAGCCTTTCATTGTTTTCACCTCACCCAGGGAAAGTGAGGGGTGGTCTAAATTGTACAAGGTGTTAATGTCAAAATGAGCATATGTTTAAAACTTCATTATTGCTATGAAACTGTCAATTTTGGTCCATATTTAATGTTTTTAATTATGATCACCACTGTTCTATGCCATTAATGATTTACCTCTACTACTAATATAATTTGGAATGTACTACTGACACCTTATGCATGCAAAGATAGTCGATGTTTGGTTCAGTCATCGTATTTGGCCATATTTGACCATGTTTGACCAAGTTTGACTTGGTCAACAAGCAGGGCCTGGGAGCGGATGTGACTACGATTGATTATTTTATGTATTTTGATGCCTATGGATGTCCATTAGATCATTCCATGCTTCAGTATGTAGATTATGCCTATGGTACAGATTTATTATTATTTATCAGGCCATATATTTTTATTATTGGAGATGGATTTCCTTCCAAATGACATCTCAAGTGGATCCATGGTGTATGAGTAGCCATTCATGATGGATTTCATGCTTCTAATTACATCTGTGCATTCATATCATAGTTTCAGGCAAGGGAAGATTAGATTATGGGCAGATTTGATTATTTATAGATATTATCAGCATTTTAATTAAATAATTTAAATTACTATGGTTTATTAAGTTGACTAAAGGGTAAATGTTTGGAGAAGAAGTGACAGTGTCCCGAGACTGAAGAAGAAAAGGAAGACATGTCCCATGTTCCTTATACTAGTGCAGTTGGAAGTTTGATGTATGCCATGGTATGCACTAGACCAAACATTGCCCATGCAGTGAGAGTTTTCAGCAGGTATATGTCAAAACCAAGAAAGGAGCACTAGACAGCTATGAAAAGGGTGTTCAAGTATTTGTGTGGAACAAAAGATAGTGCAATCTATTATCAAGGCAGAACTAGACAGGACAAAGTGTTGAATGTACATGGCTTTGTTGATGATAACTGGGTTGAAGATCTGGATCATAGAAGATCTACAAATGGGTATGTATTTAACCTATTTGGAAGTGCTATCAGTTGGATGAGTAAGAAACAAGCTATAGTGGCACTATCAACTACAGAAGCTAAATACATGGCAACCACTCATGCAAGTAAAGAGGTTGTATGGTTGCGGAGGTTGTGTTTGGAAATTGGGTTTGAACAAGAAGCTATAAGGTTAGATTTTGACAGTCAGAGTGCAATCTTCCTAGCAAAGAACCCTGCTTATCACTCAAGAACAAAGCATATTGATGTGCAATTTCAATTTGTAAGAAACATGGTTGAAAGCAAGGTGTTACTGGAGAAAGTCGATAATTTGAAGAATGTTGCAGACTCATTGACAAAAACTGTGAGCACTAAGAAGTTCTCTTGGTGTAGAGGAGGAATGGGCATTTGTGCCCTGGATTACTGATCCAATAAAATATTGTACCCCTTGTATGCAAAGAAAACAAGTGGGGAATGTTGAGTATGTGTTATATTCTTTGCATGCGTGGGGGGGGGGGCGTCTTTGACCATGCAACTGACAATCCCCTCCATCTAGTGCTCTACCATATGCGTCGAGCGCTACGCAAAGTGCTTGTTCGAGGGGGGCTATAGGGGGGGCATGTCGTTGCCCTCCCCCTTCCCCAAACTGAACATTGAAAATGGGCTAATGCCCATTTTTTATACGAGCAAAGCGAGTTCGAAATTTTTTGGGCTCTTTTTGGCCTATTTTTTAGTTCTTTCTAAAAATATGTAATTTAATCCCGACTAAGGGATTGGAATCTATTTTCTAATTCGGGCTAACAGATTAGGGTTTTGGATGTTGTGGAATACCTATATTTGTATTATGAGTGGATAATAATCAATATGAAAAAATAAGAGGTGCAACTCTAAGTTTTGTTGGTTTTCCTGGTTAAGGGTTTCCAAGTTAAATCTCTATGTATTATGTGTGAATGTTGTGGTGTAATCTTTGCTTTGCTTAAAAGAATATGTATGTTTTGCTTCTCTACACAGGTTCAAAAATTAAAGTAAGTATTTCATCTCATTCCTCTCTTGTTTCATTTACCATTCCATGAGTCAAATAGAAAATAACTAGATTAAAACCCTCATTTTTCATAAGTATTGTTTATGTCACCTAGTATAGATTTCATTCAAAACCCAAGTAGGAAATCATCTAAAACCTCTAGGGACCAAGTTTCATTAAGTTCTGAATCCATTTGCCCAACCTTAAGCACTGGTCTCCCTAGGTGGAATTCGCCCTCCTTGGGTATCTCCACGTTTTGCTAGTTTGGTGACTTGAGTATTGCTTGTCTGTTTTCTAATTGACATATGTTGCATCAAGCATAAATTACAAGTGCTAGACACACCCTTTATTTCACCAGTTTGTAGCCACATTTCATTTTGTATGCTTAAACCCTAGCTGGAACGAATTGGGTATATCACACTGGCAGTCATTCTATCTTAGATCTATTCTAAAATCATATCTATTGAGGTAAAATCACTTTGGTTGACAATCTCATCATTTGCTAAGCCTCCCAACCTTGTCTCTTAAGACCCTACCTCAATAGTCATTTGTTGATTTAGGATACTAAGCCAAGATACCTTTGCTTGCGCTTGCTTTGAATTGTGGTTTGTGTGTTTTGTATTGTCAGTTATCCTTCATTGGCTACAAGGGTCTCTCCCTTGGCTCAGCTCCTAGCTTGGCGTAAAGTGAAGAGCACTCTGTCCGGTGTGACAACTACCTTATCCATAATGGTCAAAGCACTCTTGGTTCACGAGTTCAGTTGCCTTCCCCTCTACCATCCTAGATAGGATCATCCCAAGGGGCAACTACAAGAATAGTGATAACAAGTCTCATCTTTTTATTGGTAAATCAAGTCCCTCCAGGATCGTTTGGCCTTCCGTAAGAACACGATTTTAGCATCAAAACGATTTCTTTCTATCTGCAAAAATTGTATATGCATTGGATAGCCTTGCTGTGATCAAACGATTAACTTTGAGCCACGACTTTGCCATAAAAACGATTATTCTTCCCTAAACAAATTCGTTGTAGCATTTGGAGAGAATTGATTTACTATTCAACCCTGACGTCTTGCATCTGAAGTATATATTTGTCACAAATGAATTTGTTGTAAGTCATTCTAGCTCCAAAAGAGTTCACGATTCTGATTTTGGGGAGTTTCATCATCATTCGAGCTTCAAAGATTTCGTTCTTCCCTTTAAAAAACGAGTTTATCCTCTTCAAGTCAAATCGAACTATGGTTTCAAAGCTATTTTGAATGTGGTGTTTCATCTTTTGTTATGAGAAACCTTTATCTATTTAAAACGATTTTACTTAGATTGACTCCATGATTTAACCCAAGTGTCACCTCAAAACAAAGTCGCATTGAATCATTTCATGCTTTTGGAGTTATTTTATTTGTCTCTGGTGTTTCAATAAACTCATATTTAACTCCTACGATTTGGTTTGGATCGCATATGCATAATCCCTTCTCACAAGATCAAATTCGCCTTAGGGTTTCATAATTTTTTTCATTGAGTCGTTGTTGTCTTTCTTTTCTGTATCAAAATCTAATACTTTAAATTAAATTCGATTGGTTGTAGACTCCATTTGCCCAATTAACTGTTAAAATATTAACCAGGAAAATGATTGGAGAGAAATGCATGCATGCATGCAAAAGTGACTTTTGCATGCAACCATTTTAGGTTTTTGGTAAACCTAACTTGATGATGAGATGTTATAAGGAAGACAGGAGATGACTGTCTTCATCAGTGAGATCATTGATCTGAGATAGATCAAGAGAGAGGAGGACGACTTCACATGTGAAGGAGGGTGCATTCTTCAAGGAGGGAGAAGCTCGTACCGCATCTGGTAGAGCATTTGAGTGTCTGTAACTTACAGAGTATCTTCGTCTTGGAGATTGAGGAAGATCAGTGACGATCAGAGCTCAAATCTGCTGAGATCTGATTCAGTACGAGTCTTTCATTGTTGGACGAAGGGCACACTTGTGCATGCAAGAAGAGGACGTTTTCAGTCACCAGGCACTCTTCAGAGCGAGCAGAGCAGAGCTGAGGATAGAGACAGATAGATTAGGCAGAGGCGGATACAGGGACATTCAGATCCAGTTTTCCATTTAGGGCTCATCTCTTCCGTGCATGCATCAACTGGATGCATGCAAATCTTAAGTTGGCCAGAAAAGATCACTGAGGTAACCCTGTATTGTACTTGTCTCTTTTCCTATATGCTCTAGGCTCGAGAAAGAAGATAGCCCCATAGTTTGTTGGTTTCTCCCGAAAGGGTTCCAGGGTACATTTGGTGTTTATGTATGATTGCATTTATATTGCTCAATTGGTAAATGCGGATCTAGTTGTTTGAGTTCATATTAATGTTGTATTGATATCGAGACTCATACCGCTTGAGATCTCAGGGCGATCCAGAGGGAGTAGTGATCTCTAGATCAAATATTTACATGGTATCAAAGCCTTGGTAAGGGTCAGGGAGTGCTTTCATACACAGATCTACAGCTGCAGCATCAGATCTACATCATGGGGGAAGAGCAAGTTGTTTGCACCTCTTGCTCCGCTACAGATATTGATGAGTGTACTACAAACGGGATTGACAGGGAGATGGCTCTTAACTCCTGTCAATCATTGATGGCATCCACTTCTAGTGTATGGTACATAGACAGTGGAGCTTCGAGTCATATGACAGGTGTTCGCAGATATTTTTCTGACTTAACAGAGGATGGGATAGATCTTGAGATTGTCCTGGGAGACAACTCCACGGTCAAGGCTATAGGACGAGGAACTGTGTCCTTGCAGAAAGACTCTGGAGAACAGATGAGAGTTCATGATGTCCTATATGTTCTAGGTCTTAAGAAAAACTTGATCTCCGTTTTCACCATTGAAGATCGAGGGCTATGGGTGATGTTCAGAGATGGAAATGTACTAGCTCATCCCAAGGGATCCAATGTTGCCTCAGTTGAGAGGATTGGAGTCCGCAGTGGGAAACTATACAAGCTAAGTTTCCAACTACATCATGCCCTAAGTCATAGTAGTCGGAATGAGGGATGTGATCCCTGTGAGCTTTGGCATAGAAGGATGGCTCATCTGCACCATCCGGCTTTAAAGATTCTGAGGGAGATTGTGACAAGTGTGCCTGAGTTCAGCACTGAGCACACTGATGTGTGTAAGGGGTGTGCTCTCGGAAAGTATGTCAAGACAGCATTTCCCAAGAGCGACACTAGAGCTACAGGAGCTCTTGATTTGATTCATTCTGACCTTTGTGGTCCGATGTCCACCAAATCACTGAAAGGATACAAGTACTATGTGTCTTTCATTGATGACTATTCCAGGAAGACCTGGATCTACTTCCTGAAGAGCAAAGAGTCTAAGGAAGTTTTGCAGAAGTTTTAGGAGTTCAAGGCCCTTGTGGAAAAGCAGACAAAAAGGAAGATTAAGATCTTCATATCAGATAATGGGGGAGAGTACACCTCCACTGAGTTCAATAAGTTTTGCACTCAGGAAGGCATCAAGAGACATTTGACTGTTCCTTATACACCTCAACATAATGGGGTGGCAGAGAGGAAGAACAGGGCCATTATTGGAGCTGCGAGATCCATGTTGCATGATCAGGGATTACCATTTTTCCTTTGGGCTGAAGCATGCAACACTGCAGCCTACATTCATAACAGGAGCCCCCATAAGGCTTTGGGGGACAAGACCCTCGAGGAAGCTTTCTTTGGGAAGAAACCTGAAGTTGGGCACTTCAGGATTTTTGGATGCCTCACCTATTCTCATGTTCCGTCAGAGAAAAGGACCAAGCTAGAACCCACTGCAAAAAGAGGAATTCTGGTTGGGTACGATGAAACTTCAAAGGCATACAGCATTTACATCCCTGCTCTCGAAAAGACTGTTGTGAGACGAGATGTGAAGTTCGAGGAGGATCGGGCCTTTCGGAAGTCATGTGAGTCAAAGAAGGAAAAATAAGTTGCTACCTCCCCACTTGACACAGGACAGAGTACTGCTCAGCAGTCAACAGGGTCCCAAGTGTCAGGAGTGACTGATACACAGGATACAGTTTCCATAGGCACAGGAGCAAGGATTGGCACAGGATCTCAGGTTGGTGATCAACTGAGATTAGGATCCCAAATTACAGGTTCTCGAGCTACAGGATCAACAGCTACTGGCACCTCTACTGGAGGTACTCACTCACATACAGGATATTGGGACGAGGATGAGGAGTTCTCATCTCAGGATGTCACTTCAGGAAAGAGGAAGCCTAAATGGCTTCAAGATACCTTGAAGAATGCTCAGGCAGTAGGAACTCCCAAGAAAGATGTGAGAGAAAGAAAGGCTCCACAAAGATTCTGCAATTACTTAGCACTAGTAAGCAGCATCAATGAGTCAGAGCCTTCCTCATACGAACAAGCAGCAGGAAAGCAGGCTTGGAGAGATGCCATGTTGGAAGAGTATGCTTCCATCATGAAGAATGATGTCTGGGAAGTGGTACCCAGACTAGAAGGAAAATCAATAGTCACCTCCAGATGGCTCTATAAGATTAAGTATGCAGCAGATGGTAGCATTGAGAAATACAAAGCTAGGTGTGTGGCTAGAGGGTTCTCACAGATAAAGGGAGTTGACTATGAGGAGACATTTGCTCCCGTGGCCAGGTATTCTTCCATCAGGACTGTTATTTCTGTTGCAGCAGAGATGGGATGGAAGATTCATAAGATGGATGTCAAGACAGCTTTCCTAAATGGACTCATCGAGGAGGAAGTTTACATTGAGCAGCCTGAGGGCTTTGAGGTACTTGAGAGAGAGTCTCATGTGTGCAGATTGAAGAAAGCTCTATATGGCTTGAAGCAGGCACCCAGAGCTTGGTATTCTAGGATAGATACCTATTTGCAGCAGCTAGGGTTTCAGAAGAGTGAAGCAGATCCAAATCTCTACTTCATTGTGGTGAAAGGGGATCCTCTTATTCTTGTGCTTTATGTTGATGACCTATTTATTACAGGAGCAGAGAAACTCATCAGTGATTGCAAGAAGGATCTTGCATTTGAGTTTGAGATGAAATATATTGGGCTTATGCATTACTTCCTAGGGATGGAAGTCTGGCAGGAGGATGGGCATATCTTTCTCAATCAGGGCAAGTATGCAATGGACATTCTGAAGAGATTTCAGATGCAGGATTGCAAGCCTATGACTACCCCTATGACGACCAACCGGAAGAAGCAAGTGGCTTCTAAGAGTAAGTTGGCCGATTCCACTAAGTATAGACAGCTCATCGGTTCCTTGATGTACTTGGTCAACACCATACCAGATTTGAGCTTTGCAGTCAACACCTTGAGTCAGTACATGGTTGAACCCAGAGATGTGCACTGGGTAGCAGCAAAGCATGTGTTGAGATACGTCAGTGGAACTGCAAAGTATGGATTGAATTATGTGAGGCAGGGAGAATTCCAACTTGTGGGGTTCACAGATTCAGACTGGGCAGGGAATGCAGGTGACAGGAAAAGCACCTCCGGGTTGCTTCAGCTTAGGTTCGGCAGTTGTGTCTTGGTTCAGCAGGAAGCAAAAGTCCGTTGCATTGAGCTCTGCTGAGGCAGAATATATGGCGGCTAGCTTAGCTAGTAGTGAATCCATATGGCTTCACAAGATGTTGGTGAGTCTTTTTTATCAGCAGTTGGAGCCTACGGTGATTCACTGTGACAATCAGAGTTGTATCAAGCTCTCTGAGAATCCAATATTTCATGATCGATCCAAACACATTGAGATCATATATCACTTTATTCGTGATCATGTTCAAAAGGGAGCAGTTGAGCTCCAGTACATTTCTACAGACGAGCAGGTTGCAGATATTCTGACGAAGTCTTTGATGAAGACCAAGTTTGAATACTTCAGGGAGAAGATGGGAGTGATTCAGAATCCTTTTCTTGGTTAAGAGGGAGTATTAAAATATTAACCAGGAAAATGATTGGAGAGAAATGCATGCAAAAGTGAGTTTTGCATGCAGCCATTTTAGGTTTTTGGTAAACCTAACTTGATGATGAGATGTTATAAGGAAGACAGGAGGTGACTATCTTCATCAATGAGATCATTGATCTGAGATAGATCAAGAGAGAGGAGGACGACTTCACATGTGAAGGAGGGCACATTCTTCAAGGAGGGAGAAGCTCGTACCGCATCCGGTAGAGCATTTGAGTGTCTGTAACTTACAGAGTATCTTCGTCTCAAAGATTGAGGAAGATCAGTGACGATCAGAGCTCAGATCTGTTGAGATCTGATTCAGTATGATTCTTTCATTGTTGGAGGAAGGGCGCACTTGTGCATTCAAGAAGAGGACGTTTTCAGTCACCAGGCACTCTTCAGAGCGAGCAGAGCAGAGCTGAGGATAGAGACAGATAGATCAGGCAGAGGCGGATACAAGGACATTCAGATCCAGTTTTCCATTTAGGGCTCATCTCTTCCGTGCATGCATCAGCTGGATGCATGCAAATCTTGAGTTGGCCAGAAAAGATTACTGAGGTAACCTTGTATTGTACTTGTCTCTTTTCGTATATGCTCTGGGCTCGAGAAAGAAGATAGCCCCATAGTTTGTTGGTTTCTCCCGAAAGGGTTCCAGAGTACATTTGGTGTTTATGTATGATTGCATTTATATTGCTCAGTTGGTAAACACAGATCTAGTTGTTTGAGTTCATATTAATGTTGTATTGATATCGAGACTCATACCGCTTGAGATCTCAGGGCGATCCAGAGGGAGTAGTGATCTCTAGATCAAATATTTACATTAACAAGCACTGATCCTTGTCAAAGTAAATTTGCCCATAGGGTTTGAAGCCATCTCTGCACAAAGTGTTGTTGGCTAGCTTGTGGTGATTGTTGAAACTTGTAGCAAGCTTTCTTAAAAATCTAGGGTGTGTTTAAACTTTGCAAATCTTTTGCCCTGGTGTCCTTTTTTCCTAGATCCTAAACCTTAACTCGACAACCTTTCTTGATCTAGGATTTCATCCAGGGTACCTTACGTTTCAATTCAATTATCTAGATCTGGTATGTTGTAGTAGGTCTTTCCCACAAGGTAAGGCCGGGGTCTCCCCCTTAGCCATTTAGATTTCTCAAATTGGCTTAAAGTGAAGAGTATCCTACTTGAAGTGACAATTGATCCATCCTCGGGGAGCAAGATCCTCTAGGGTCACCTCTTTAGTTGCCTATCTCCCTCTACCATCTTGGATAGGATACATTTTAGGGGTAGCTAAAAGTTATGTGATAACAGTCCCTTTGCGAGATATTGTTGGGAGCAGGTTCAGTCCCATTTGGCAAGCACTCCACAGGGACCTTTACAATGGCAAACATTCTATTGGGTGATCCCAAATTGGTAAATCAAGATTGTTTGTCTAGTATTTGGAACTGTTTGAGAGTTTCAGTTTGGTATGTTTCATGGAAACTCCACTGCAAATATGTGTTTAGGTCGCCTTTTGTCAACTTAGGCGACGTGAGGTACGTATGCAACTCCTGGCTAACGGAGTGTTGTTGATTAAAGATGCTAAGTTGTTGGACTAGACCTCTTATTCTGATTTTATAGCTTTTTTAGTTCCTTGTGAAGAAAATTGACTTAAATATGAAATGGCTCATTCACACATTCTGTCAAACACTTTGAAGAATCTAGGGTTTTAACTTGAAATTCTGAAAGTAAAACCACACTTCAAAAAAGTACTCCAAATACTGAAAATAACTTCAAGCAAGATGAACACATGTAATTTTGGTCAAAGACCAAGCAAAACCCCAAAAACTTGGGGAAAACCCTAAGAAAAGAAATTCATTTAAAAGAATTCCGAAACTTCTTTACACAAAAATTTCCTTAACTCATAAACTGACAAATTAACCCTACTTATTTTTTCCAGACTGTTGCCTCGATTTTCGTGCCCACAGAATAGTGTACGGCTTTGCTCACACATGCCAAAATCTACTGTATGGACTGTTCATTTACAACATTAAATGTTGCCTCAAAAATTGTGCCAAAAATGTTGTTGTACGATCCATATTGTCAGTAATTAAATTCTGTACTTTCTACCTCGATTTCAATGCCCACACATGTTGTATGGACTGTGAAAAACTTGTTGTATGGACTGTTGTCAAACTGTCTTGGAATCTGTGCCTTCTTGCTGGCGATCTTGGGAAATGTGTTGCTGAAAATGTCTTGGGAAATGTGCCAAGTTTTTCTTAGAAGCTTTCTTCTTCTTCTTCTTCTCTTTTTCCTCTCTAATGGTGAGTGTTCTCATTTGTCCCTTTCACTTCATTTTATACTTTGCTTTTCATTAACTAACCCTAACTACCAAAGAAACTACCTAATCAATGGTTCGGATTAGATTAGGAGATCCGTGGTTCACAATAGATGCACTTTTCTCAATAATAGGATAATTAATAAATATATCACTTAAGTGACCCACTTTTATAAAGTACAAAAATGTCTTTATTTACATAAAAGTCACTTTATTACATAAATACACAAGGAACAAAACTTTCTGGTCCCTCACATCACACCCACACCAAAAACATGAGGGAGGACCTTCAGAGTTATCTTTTTCAACACCTTATACAATAAACACTGAGAAATGTTATGATTTCCTGATATTGACAATCAGTGAAACATACTTTCCTTGATCCTCACACTATGGTTTTGAGGATCAAGGAATTCATCCGCAACATTAGATTTCAATTTGAGCAAGGAAAGGCAAAGATCTAATTAATAAGGAATTATTAAAATGCTTTCCTAAGGTTCAATTTAAAAAATGACTATGATTTATTTTGTATAGCAGCAAGATTGCAGAAAGGTAAAGTGATGAATTGGGGTAACTGTTGCCGCCAGAACACGCACCCGGGGGTTATCGCAGCAGAAATCTTCAAGTTGCTTAGGTGCGTTCCTTGGGGGCAAGTTTCGAGTTGAGATACTGTCACTCAACACCCAACTCCTCCGTTTAGGTAGAACTCCTAACGAAGCCAAGGGGGGTTGTCCCTGTGAGTTACTAAGGCTAATTAAGCTTTAGGTTTATGATTGGGTAAGTTGTTTAGGAGTTTTGGAATAGATTGACTGAAAGCAAAATTCACTTGTAAAATTATGATCAGCAGCATAACATAATCATATAACACATCAGATCTGAGTCAAAGATTGAAATAAATATAAACAAGATCAGTGCCAATATTGGAGTCGAAATAGCATGTTGTTATATTGTAAATGTTTTGCGAGTGCTTCTTGATCAGTTTTAAATTTATTATGAGATGGGATTTGATTACAGGAAGGGGGAGCTCCAAATACACTGTGAGGTACAAGGAGTAATGTCTGGAAGTTAAATAATGGTGGCTCCTCACGAAGACGTGTGAGCTGGAATGGAGTCTCGAGAACGGTGTTAAACACTACACCAACAAGGGTGTAGTGTAATTGTGCCCTGAGGTCGCCTCCCAGTGGTTCCTGCTTCTCCTAAGAAATTTCCCCACACAGTAATTACATTCTTAGTGCCAGATTTTCACTATGTTCAGGGTAGTTAATTTTATTAATATGAGTTGTTTATTTAGATGTGAAGAATTAAAGAGTAGTTCTAACTCTTTCTGATTTCCCACAGGCCCAGGCAAATGCCCACAAGGGGGAAGAGCATACTTTGAGTTGGAACCAAATGTTTATTGTTAAATTTTCTGAATTTACTTCAATATGATCTAGGATCTTAACTGAGAGAACAACATGTACAGCATATCTACAGCATATCATTCATGGAGACAATAATGCAAGCACACAAGAGACACAAAGATTTACTTGGGGAAAACCATAAAGGTGAAAAACCCCAATAACTTCCTCAGAGATAGATAGAGCAATGATACAACCAACCAATAGAGATATCCATAACCTAGCAGCAATCCTCCTCCTCCATAAGTGCGCCTCTCCTCCTTGAGAGCATGTGTGAGAAGTGAGTGAGCAAATAGAGTGCCTCCCGCACTCTATTTATACTTGACATGACTTGCCTTTTTACCTAACTCATGTCGGCTCTAACTTAACCACATAACATAATGCTGAGTGGGCCGACCCCCAATAGGGTGGTCTAATAACCCTTTGACCCACATGGCCGACCCCCAATAGGGTGGTCTAATAACCCTTTGACCCACATGACTTATACAGGGCCGACCCCAAATAAGGTGGTCTAATAACCCATCAAGTATAAGTTACGACACTTACAATATAAATGACGACACTTCCTTATAGAGGAATAATACCATCTCTATAGGAATACAATATACATATATGTGAAATACATTCCGAAGTTACATATACATCAACACTCCCTCTTAACTAGGAAGGTATTTCTCAGCACAGTTCTTCTAGCACAAGTCATCTTCTCTGGATCATCGTCACTAGATAATCGTCATCGAGTCATCATCATCGTCACTGCTGCTGCTATCTCAATCAATCTCTGAATCTACTCGTCATAGGAAGTTCTACAGAGCCAGTCCTTTTTCATACTGGATGTAGGCCCACCACCTGCAGGTCTTCATCATCACTGGCCATACTGTGGAATCTTCAGGACTTTTACGTGCGTCACAAAACCTCGAAAGAGCATCCCAGGATATTACGGGTACACAACTCCAACCTGTAGGATCTCCCAGGGCGCTATTACATGTGACCCCACCACAAAACCTCGAAAGAGCATCTTAGGATGTTACGGGTACACAACTCCGACCTAAGATCTCCCAGGGCACAAATTACATGTGGTCCACCACAAAACCTAGCAAGAGCATCTCAGGATGTTACGGGTACACAACTCCGACCTGAGATCTCCTAGGGCACAAATTACATGTGGTCATGGCAAAACCTCGCAAGAGCATCTCAGGATGTTACGGGTACACAACTCCGACCTGAAATCTCCCAGGGCCCAAATTACATGCCATAGGACAAAACCTCGCAAGAGCATCTCAGGATGTTACGGGTACACAACTCCGACCTGAGATCTCCCAGGGCAACGAATTACATGTCCTCCCAGAGCAATGTCTCGAAAGAGCATCCCAGGCTATTACGGGTACACAACTCCGACCTATAGGATCTCCCAGACATGCTCATCTGCACAACCTGATCCACGGCCACAGAGTATCAACCTGATACTCACCATACATCATCCTGATGTACTCATGATCGTCCTGATCATAATCACTGCAACGTCCTGCTGCAAGTCATCTGGAGCAACATCCTGAAGCTCGTCATCCATGATCGTCCTGATCATTAATGCAACATCCTGCTGCATGTCATCTGGAGCAACATCCTGAAGCTCGTCATCCATGATCGTCCTGATCATCAATGCAACATCCTGCTGCATGTCATCTGGAGCAACATCCTGAAGCTCGTCATCTATGATCATCCTGATCATCACTGCAACATATAGGAGCTTCACGGCTCCTCTCTGCACCATATCCCTGATATAGTGATATTTGATCTCTATGTGTTTCGACCTGTCATGAAACACTGGATTCTCGGACAGCTTCACACAACTCTGGTTATCACAGAAGATATCAGTAGCTTCCAATGGGAGATCAAATAGCTCAGACAGTAGCTTCCGTAGCCATACTGCCTCATAACTAGCTGAACAGGCTGCAACATACTCTGCCTCAGCTGTACTCAGTGCTACGCAGGACTGCTTCCTGCTAAACCAAGAGATCACACCTGATCCCATACTGAAGTAACACCCAGATGTGCTCTTCCTGTCTGCAGCACTGCCAGCCCAGTCTGAATCAACATAACCCTGCAGGTTAAACTTTTGATTCGCCTCATATCTGAGCCCATAATCCACTGTACCCTTCAGGTACCTCAGAACATGCTTTACAGCAACCAGGTGAACACTCCTCGGATCCGTCAGGAACTGGCTCAATGTGTTCACAGCAAAGCAAATGTCTGGTCTCGTGTTCGTCAAGTACATCAAGGACCCAATCATCTGACGATACGTAGAGACATCAACCAGCTCAGATGAAGCATCACATAGAAGCTCCATATTTGATGTCATAGGTGTGGCCATAGCCTTGCAGTCCATCATCCCGAACCTCTTCAGGATCTCTACTGCATACTTCCCTTGTCCAAGGAAGATTCCATATGCACTCTGCCACACCTCCATGCCAAAATCAAATAGTGCATCATCCCCAAGTCTTCATCTCGAACTTGGAAGAAAGCTTCCGCTGCGTGTCGGCAATCAATCTATCTTTACCTGTAACAAACAGGTTATCTGCATACAAAAGTAGTATCACTGGATTGCCTTCTTCAACCTTGTAGAAAAGGTTGGAATTTGCTTTACTCTTGGTAACGCCCAAACTGGATAGTAAGCTGTCTATCCTACCATACCAAGTTCTGTACACATATATGACTACACCATGCTGTCTTGAGATCCATCTGGTGCATCTTCTATTTCATCACTTTTATATTTCTCAATGCTGCCATCTGCAACATGCTTGATCTGATAGTTCCATTTGGAAGTCATAACAAACTTCCCTTCACATCTTGGGACTACATCCCAAACATCATTCTTCATGATCGACGGATCATGGTATTTCATTTCTTCATCCCAGATCCTGGGAACTTCAATATCTCCAATATCTTCAATAGATATCTTTGTTGCTGGAACAAAATGTTGTAGTTCTTCTTTTGTAGGAGATGGCATACGATCTTTCCTACACAACAAGTTAAATTGCATGATTAGAAAACATCTCATAGTTTTCAGAACAAATTCTTACACATAAAGAAATATGCCATACAGTCATGCAATTATCTTAGCCAATGCTTCAATACAACATTTATCCATATTCCGTAACTTTCTAGATGCCTTCCAATCTCTACCAGAACATTGTTAAGAGTGTGCACAACTCCCAACATGTCAGCAAAGAGGTTTCATTCTAGATAAGTAGCAATGGAATGTTGTACAGTGCCATAGGCCACTTACCCATTCATATTAGGAGTATACTGTTCATCAATGCAATTATTCTAATATGCATAATACACAACCTAATTCTAGGAACATCAGTATATACATTATTGAACAGTATTATTTAAGAAATGACAGTTCAAATACTTATCTTTGTTTGTTCATTGGGTGGACTCCCTCTGAGTCTTCGATTCCTTGCAGGAGCTGCTGGAGTCCTAATCTGAAGTAGCTTCTTCTACACCTTTCTGTTGTGGGATGTAGAGAGATGGTCAACTCCCTCTGAATATCTGCATCCTTGCGTAAACCACTGGAGTGTACTCCCTCTTGATCTTTGCTCCCTGGATTACCTGTCCTTGAACTTATATACATTCTCGATCCCTATGCATGCTTGTTAGTATCGTGAATGTGTTATCCTTGTGATCTCATATAAAAACATACATTCATTAGTATACTATTAAAACACAATAATCTCAAGCATGTATAGTCATGATCATTTCAAACAGAAATAATAAGCATTAGCATTCAAGGTTTATCTAGGATTCTTATGGTTAGTCAAATCATAAGAAACATAACATGTCTAAACCTGTAATTACTCAAACCTATGACTCTTCAGGTTAGTTGAATCATCAATCAAGATAAGAGATATAAAATGCATAAAACCTGTGATTATTCAAACCTATACCATCATGATTCTTCTGGTTAGTTAAATCAATCAATATAAGAGACATAATTCTTTTACTTATATTCCTATTTGACCATAGGACTTTTCTGGTTAGTCATATCATCAATCAAAGTAAAAATCATAATATGCCTAAACCCATGAGTACTAACTTCAATGAATAATCATAATCAATCATGCCAAGTATACTTAAATAAAGGATCTTATCACAAGGTGAGATTCTAACTTGATATAGGAAAAACATACCTGGATTAGCATGCTAGATAATTATATCTCACATACTCACATGATGTCTTCTTGTTCTTCTTCAATGACTTGTGCTAGTAACCTACATGTCTCATATGTTAACCATTACAAAACCAAGTTATACATACCTTGTAAATAGATCTTCTATGAGATTCATGACAATGGATGAATCTTTGTCCTCATGTTATCATGATCATATGTTCTTGAACTGGAACATGATTTGTCTTCCTTGGTGTACCTTTCATGTTAGTAGACAACATAAACTTCATACAACACCATAATGCATTAGTACAATCATAAGTGTCAACACCCTAACCAATGAGTATCTTCTATCATGCATTCATAATTTTGTTAAGGTGATACAACAAATCTAAAATCAAAATTGTACTAACCGTAATAACATGAAGACAAACATACCATAAACTTAATCATGGACAAATATCGAAACATACCTCGATGAGTCATACCTGTCGAGATCGCTTGTAATCTTCTTATGTAAGGCCTTATCCTCATCTCCCTCTGAGACAGGAACTTCTTTCACTTATGCAGGTGATCAATCCATCTTCTTCTAGGATTAACCCAATCCACTTGATTTGCAAGAACTGGACCTTGAGCTGGATATGGGTTTGTCAGAGAAACCCCAAAAATTCAAACTTTGAATTTCAACCTTCCGATAGGATAGGAATATGCGCCTCGATGAACTGATCAAACTGGTATATTCAGAATTTGAAAACTGCAAAGTTTCACTCCTCAAATTTGCCTTTGAAACTTCCGGATTCACTGGACGTGACCCTGAACTGGGGTTTGATGAAGCCCACTCTTTTGCCCCATCAAAATGTTTGATCCAAAGCTCTAAGCTTCTATTTTTCTGAGGAGCTTCCAGCCGTGGTCACAGATTTCAAAAATTCCCATTTTTACAGAAGCCCTAATTTTCCATTTTTCTGATCAAAGTCCCGAACTAGGGTCTGATCAAACCCGGCCTTCTACCCAGCCAAAAATTCTGATATTGGTCTCTAAATTTCTATTTTGATGAGTAGCATCCAGCCGTGGTCTCCGATTACAAAAATTCCAACTTTCTTCAAAGCCCTAAATTCCGGAAGCCATGAATGAAGGTACCAAAAAATAATTCTGTTTTGACAGAAATATGTACCTGATTGTTTCTGGTGTAACTCCGAAATTTTTGATCCACAGGGTCTGAAAAAGTTTCCTGACATAGCCTGACCTGTTAGCTTTCCATCCTGACAGGTCTGACCTCAATTGGATGTTCTGAGAGAGAGTTATGCCAAATGTCGCAACGTGACCTGTTTTGGGAAAATACAGGAGAGCGAACTTGTACGGCGTGCCACGTGTCACTGTTTGACCTTCGGCCTCTGAAAAAGTTTTCTGAGATATCTCGGCCTGTTATCTTTCCATCCTGACAGGTCTGAACTCAATTGGATTCTCTGAGAGAGAGATATGCCAAGTGTCGCAACGTGACCTGTTTATGGGATAATACAGGAGATCGAACTTGTACGGCGTGCCACGTGTCACTGTTTGACCTTCGGCCTCTGAAAAAGTTTTCTGAGATAGCTCGGCCTGTGTACTACCTGTCACTTTTCACGAAATTTCATTTGGAGCTTCCTAGCCCAAGTTATGACCTTTTTCCCAAGGTCACCTGATTTTGACTCAGATCTGGAAGAGGCAGAAACCCTATATTGTACAGATCATAAATCACAAAGTACAACGAATTAGAGGTTGTCCTTTGGACACAAGGTACCTGGAGATTTTATCTTCGTCCTGTAACAATTTCAGATCCGAAAAATTCGCCAAAACGGATTTATAGCGAAAGTGCTACGATGACTGGTTTTTGCTATATCAAGCCCTAGCATCGTAAGTGCAACAAGTGTCATACATGCCATATCATGCCTTCTTTCAGGCTAGCTCTGATACCATGTTAAATTTTCTGAATTTACTTCAATATGATCTAGGATCTTAACTGAGAGAACAACATGTACAGCATATCTACAGCATATCATTCATGGAGACAATAATGCAAGCACACAAGAGACACAAAGATTTACTTGGGGAAAACCATAAAGGTGAAAAACCCCAATAACTTCCTCAGAGATAGATAGAGCAATGATACAACCAACCAATAGAGATATCCATAACCTAGCAGCAATCCTCCTCCTCCATAAGTGCGCCTCTCCTCCTTGAGAGCATGTGTGAGAAGTGAGTGAGCAAATAGAGTGCCTCCCGCACTCTATTTATACTTGACATGACTTGCCTTTTTACCTAACTCATGTCGGCTCTAACTTAACCACATAACATAATGCTGAGTGGGCCGACCCCCAATAGGGTGGTCTAATAACCCTTTGACCCACATGGCCGACCCCCAATAGGGTGGTCTAATAACCCTTTGACCCACATGACTTATACAGGGCCGACCCCAAATAAGGTGGTCTAATAACCCATCAAGTATAAGTTACGACACTTACAATATAAATGACGACACTTCCTTATAGAGGAATAATACCATCTCTATAGGAATACAATATACATATATGTGAAATACATTCCGAAGTTACATATACATCAACATTTATTCCGTTTTGATTGCAGAAAAGATAAATAACTTAAAGTAAAATGTTATGCTAATTACTACAGGCAAAGAGTCTCTTTTTTGATCATCCGATCACGTACTCAGGCAAATCCCTTTATGTGACGGCGAGAGCATACTTCGGGAAAGCAATGCCACGTTCGTCATCGAAAGCAAAGATTGAAAGTAAGCAGTTTGAACTAATTACTACACCACGAATATCTTTTCCGTTTCGATACTTCGGTAGAGCGTGGTGGGTTGGTCTTTATTTCCTTGGCAAAAATACTTGAAATAATAAGATCTACTTGATATGTAAAGTATATTGCCTGCAAAAATAAAAAATTAAGTGTTCCTACGTCCTGAGTGAGTTTGAAGGCCGATATTTGGAACGGACACTTCAAACATTAAATTTTAATTCTAGATTGGTTTATTTAAACAGGAAATAAAATCTGTTTGAAAAATTCACTCCATGAAAATTTTGCGAATCCCCCCAGGGGGGATGGAGTGTGGGTGTTGGGTAGCCTACTTGCTCTTCTTTTTATCACTTATTACAATATAGAAATCCTTGTGATCCCTTGTAGAATGGGATCACTAAGCTTACAATGCTTGAGAAAAACAAGTTTTATGAACAAGAGAGGTCCCGGGGTGCCTTGGATGGCTAAAAATTTGAAATTTTGCAAAAGTTTCTCTCCCTTTTTCTTTCAACCTGCTAAAAACCAGCACGTTATTAGTTCTTAAAAGTGCCCAAAAACACTTTGAAAGTGTTTCAAAGTGTTTTTGGACAACCGAAAAAAATTACTAAAAATTGTGAAAATTTTTCTAAGTGTAGATTGCAAAATTGAACACAAGAAAGCAAGCTTTCTTGTGGATCTTGGCTTGCCTTTGAGGGCAGCCAATGAAGCACTTTTAAATTTTCTAAATATGAAACTCTAAACCAATATAAAGACTCTTTTGCACAAACTTCAAGATTTACCTTAAACTAGCTTGCATAAAGGAGAGTTATTGTTAGATCTAGATGACAAATCCAACTTTAACAAATACTTAGATCTAAGCATGCAAAACTATGACTAAGTCTGATTTTTTAAATGAAACTTTTAAGAAATAAATCAAATCTAAGCTATAGCATGAGAACAAGTAATAATTTAAATCTTTGAAAGAAGAAAGAAGGTGGAAGTGAAGGCCCTTGGAACTTGGGCGATGGGGTCTTTAACAATAGCGTTGAAAGTAGACTATGTTGTCTTTGACGAAAGACTTGGAGGATGAGAGAAACAGACGAGATCTCCCCTCAATCCAAGCAAAGCACCTGAAAAAATAATCCTTACACTTGCCAAGAAACTTGTTAAATCATTAGTAAAAATCAATATTGAAGAAAAGAAGGGCATACATAACATCTCATAAGCATGCAAATTCTTATCCTTGAACATAAATTATTTAAAAGAGCAAGAAACTATCTTACTCATTCATTCCGATTAATACTAATCCTTTAGAATGCTAATGATTAATCAAGCAAGAAAGCATCATGCAAGAATAATTCTACGGTTACCTCAATACACATATGCAACAATATTCATCCACTTTGAGCCAAGGACACCATATGAGACCTCCAAAGCCTTTTTATTCACAAAGAACTCCGCAAAAATATTACATAAATGAGCAATGGTTCCACACATTCCCCACTTTGAAGTGATGGAGAGCCCTGCTTTTATAGCATAATGAGGAAGGAGAGGGGCGAATAGCTCAAGGAGAGAGCAATGGCGCATCAAAGGTGAGATTAGGGGGATTGGGAGTTTAACATTGAGTTGGAGTAATGAGGGAGGCACCACCTCACAAGAGGTGCGCCCCCTCTTCCTTGGGATCTCCTCCCACGAATGGAAATCGCCCAACATGCATCAAGTGGAAAATGGCGCAATCTTCAACTCGAGCATTGGAGGCGTCAACTATGAGAGAAATAAGGGATTGGATCGAGGATGGTCCATCATGGATGGCACCATCTCCTGATACCCATCAAAGTATGCTCTTCCCGCATATTGATGAGACATTGCATCATCTAATGAATCAATCCACTCTTTCCCATTTATGCGTATTTCTGTCCACGCATGTGTGTGAAAAATCTCACATGGTGAGGATAAGTTGAGGAAGCAACTGAAAGAGCTGAGGAACAACTGTGACCAGAGAGGGCACCAAGGGACTGCTAACACACATTGGACAAAAGAATTGCTGGCTGAAAGATAAATTACAAGCAGTGAGCAAAACTTGTTCCCTATCCATTGCTTGGGCTGCTAGAATTTAAGTGCAACATTTATGTCCTTAGGAAGGCTAACTATGCACAGGTGGAACATATTTCATCAGCCTTAGATTCATCAAATCAATTGAGAAGCAAAGTGATGCAATAGATTATCCAAGGGGTGAACTGTGAAGACAACGAGTCATCAGACTATATTAGCCATCAAATTCTTACCTCAAATCTGGTATAACTAATTTACTACAACACATTATTTTATGTTTTCCAAGAGAGATTAAATATACTTATCTTTTTAGAGCCCTTTGAAAAAAATAAGGCATCATATGCTAAGAGCAGTAAACAACGTCCCCACTTTTCTATTGGAAAGAATTAAAAAAAACTGATGATTTACAATATGGATCATTTAAAAATATAACTTTCATTATCTATGCACATGTTTCAATAGTGAATCTATTTCTTAAACTAAAGAATTTGGAAAGGAATTCAAATATATGGCAAAAAGAAAGAAAAATTAGAAGCATACACAAAGAAATAAATTTGACAAACCTTTCACAAGTAAAAAATGGAGAATCAGGTGGAGGGATCCCTGAGTCTTCTGCACTAGAAGCTAAACGAGCCCCCAAAAAAGCTCCAATTGGTGGAATTCCACCTTCTCCAGCTGCCCAAACAGCCAACCTCTGCAGGTGTTGCATCTTCTTGACCACCTTTGCATTGGCTGATGAACTTAGGTTTGGAATGTCTTTTCCATCTTCGCGTAAGGACCTTGTAGGACATATGTTAAGGGCACTCACCTTCTTCTTCCCCTTGCCCTTGCCCATTGCAATTCTTTAACAAACTTCAATGAATCTCTGAGCCCTGTAATAGATAGCAATGCAAGTATGAAATTACGGTCGGAGGTAAGACAATCTAAATACAGGTTCATAGTTATCAGGTACGACCAGTAGAAACCATTCATAAAAAAAAGGTGAATACCATCTACTACCATGTGTAATTTAGATAAATAATAATCATATAGAATACCAGCTACATCATGAAAGGTCTCTCTTTACAATTGCAAAATAATTTATCTGTGTGTTTAAGTTCTGGCTTCAATTGACTACAACATGGAAGTTAAAGTACAAGCAGGAATGTACGAAAAGAAACCCTACAAAGTCAAGTGACGTTAAAATTGTATAATATTTATTCACATATTTTTAATTTAGAATTTCTACAAACCAACAATATCTCAATATAAATAGATAATAAGGAAACAAAAATAACATGGGCAATTAGTTCAATAACCCATGGAAGATAACTCCTTGCAATTAGTTCAATAACCCATTGAAGATAACTCCTTGCAATTAAGTTTTATGTGAACATAATCATATTTGTCCTCTTAAAAAGTTAGTATTGTTATTCTTCCCCTATCCTTCAAATTGCAATCATAATAAGCATGGCTACAGTGAGCTCAATGCTCTAGTGTAAAAATCACAGATAACATATTACAAAAACAAGTGAAAGGGGCTTTCAAGGTGAAAATGGAAGTCATAACAAAATGGAGAAGACTCGGAGAAGCACAGCTACAAGAGAGTTAAAAATGGAGGGTATGTACTATGTAAGCTCTGGCTCATCCTAAGTCACAGCATTCGCTGATTTTCAAGCTTGAAAACCGAAATTCGCCGAATTTGATGGGAGGATGAATTTAAATGGTTAAGTTCGCCGAATTTCATCGTTTACATTTAACACTACACCGCCAGCCAGCGTGAAATTTTATAGCCGCCTTGCAGCCATACCTACCATCGGTAATCACCCGATGCTGTGAGAGAAATTAAAAAACGCGTGAGTTTAAGCTTCGACCGACGCCCTAGATTGGAACTGCAGGATAACTTACCGTCCACGATTGTGCTCTCTCTCTGGTCTCAGCACTTGAAAGTTGAACTCGAAACCTCCAAACTGGTTGAGGTTCGCGACAAACCGATTCGTGGCAAACTAGTTCGTTGGCCCGTGCCGTGGCAAACCACTGTTTAAATTGGAGGATAATTGCTTTTATCTGCGATTTTGTCTTAATTGTTCTTTAAGGCTAGCCGCTAGGCAAACCGGTGTTTAAAATGGAGGATAACTGCATTGGAGGATTTTGTCTCAATTGTTCTTTACGACCGACCTTGAACTAGGGTTTGTTTTTAGATTCAATAATTTTGTTATTTCTAGTTTAATTTATTTTATTGTTTGTAGGTTCATATATTTGATTGTATTTTGTTTATATGATTATTTATAACTCTTTTTTCTTTTTTCTTTTTTTCTTAAGTAATTTTATTCTTTCATGGAAATCAAAATTGTTTATAATCTGAAAATATCTTTCAACTTCTTCACAAAAGCTAAAACAACATGATTATTTATAACTTATTTGTGATGTTAGTTATAATAATGTTATTGGACGGAGGTGGATGGACTAGGGTTTGACGGGATGGCGGCAGGGGACTGAACGCCACTGTGGCGTCAGCCAGGCCCTCGGCGGACGGCTGCAGGCCGTCAGAGTTGGCAGGCGTGGGCACGGTTTTCCTTGGACGTTAAGCTTCGTATCCTGGTCAAGGTTAGGGGAGTTTTAACACTGGTAAGTTTTTTTACTGCCTATTCTAACCTTCCCCTATGGTTGCCTCTCGTTCCCTGTGGAGATGGAGCCTATTGACATCGTGGACTACAGTAGCGACACGATGCACCCCAGCGATATTTGGAGTTTGCCACCTGGCGATGCCCGGTTTTCGAAAAGTTTAGGTGGTTTTGACGGGGGTTGTTCAGCAGACTCTCCTCTGAACGTCGGCTTGTTTACCTCCGTCGAACCGGCTCCTCTGGTTTACTCTCCGGCACATTCCGTTTTGGACTCTCCTCTTTGGGTTGGAAACGGTGAAGACATTGCAGCGTCGAACAGGGCAGCCTCTATTTGGGGAGTATCGGTCCCGCAGCAGCCCTCTCCGGAACCGGTTAGCGAAGGTATTGGTGATCTCCCTGAATTTCTGCTCTCCTCGGAGGGTTCTTTGGATTCTTCGGTGCGGGGTTTTTGTGGGGCGTCGAACATACATGCAGAGTTACAAGGTTTGAATGAGTTTGGGGTACTGCAAGGCGGTGTTTGCACTACGGCGCTGGACTGGGCCGAACACAGAGGCTTCTCTAGCCCGGGTGGTGCGTTGTTTGGGAAGGTTCCCGGCTCTGGTGTAGATTCTGTGGGTGCTCTGAGCCCTCGGGCAAAGACGCGTAGGAAGTGGCTAAAGAACTCTGGTAGAGCACCAAATTACGCCTTGGGGGAGGACATCGGTTTCCAACAGATTCTAGAAATGGCAAACTCTGTTTTGGTGGGCAGGGTCTATGGCAGGGCAGTAAGTCTTCACTCGGTGATTCAGTGGGCCTCAAGTGTCTGGTTGGACCACTGTGGATACGTTCCAAGGATTGTTGGACTCTCTGGAGGATGGTTCACTTTTCACTTCAAATCGGAAGCGCATGCAGCATGGGCGCTCAGCCTGAACTGGTCTATCTTCAAAGCGCCACTACTTCTCAAGCCATGGACCCCGCTTTTTGATGCTAGCCGTGAGAGAATGGATACAATCCCACTCTGGGTTCGGCTTCCTGGGTTACGACTGCATTACTGGACAGAAGACCACTTTAGGAGCATTGGAAACATTCTGGGAAACTATTTGGAAGCCGACCTCTCGTTCCAATCAACTGTTGTTCAGAAGGTGGCTCGGATCCTGGTTAGCATAAATGTTCGAGATGGGTTATTTGAGTGTATAAATCTGAACTGGCGACCTTACTGTTTCACTCAAACTTTGGACTATGAAAATGTGCCGTTTCGTTGCAGAAGATGTCATGCGTATGGACACCCGGCAGTTGAATGCTCTATGCCTGTTCGTATGAGGTTAGGCAAGAATTTGAAGAGGAGGCCAGCTGGGGAGGAGGTAGGGGATTTAGGGAACATTGATGAGCAGGAGGGGAAGGATTTGGGACGCACTGCTGAAGAGACTCCCACTTCCGCTGAGAAGGATGAGAACACCAAGGCGACGGAGCTGGAAGTGGTGAACATTCAGGAGACGGACAGCATTGTCCCGGAGATGCACCTTCCTTCTGGCAGAGAAGCGACTGAACAGGTCTTAACATCTGTTTCGGCTCCGGAAGCCTCCTTGCTGGCTCTGGCAAATGTCCCCGACTCGGCTGCTGGTACATTTTCCGCTCCTTCCTTAAACCCTTCCTTCAGTCTTTTTTCTAATAACTTTGTTCATTCTGGCTTCGATTGGGTGGATGGTCTTAAGAACTTGAACATTTCTACAAAGCCACTAGCTATTCTACCCCCTCCTTCGAATGATGTTGGCTCTTCACATGTGACGGAAATCATCCGGGTTCCCTGTCCTACCACTGGTATTGTTGAGGATTCTCCCGTCTTAGTTCAAGTGTTGGCTGAAGCCCCCTCAAATTCTGGTTCCTCGGAGTCTGGGTATTACCTTCGCTCCATGAACAAAGCTAAGGGAGGAGGATTAGGGCTGGAAAAACCAAAAAAACCCAAAACCAGGGGACGGAAGTCTTTCATCTCACAGGCCAAAATTAGGGCACGTTCGGATCTTCGGAATGGTACTCAACTTTCAATTGAAAGGGCACTTAGAGCAGCGAATGCCCACTTGGTTGGGTTGTGATGAAGATTATGTCTTTTAATTGTCGAGGTCTGGCTGGTCCCTCCAAAAGACCAGCTCTGCGATGGTTGCTGCAACTGGAGCATCCGGATGTTCTTCTTTTACAAGAAACTATGTGTGGTGGTACTGAGGCTATTGACAGGCTTAAGGCCTGGTTTCCAGGATGGTGTTTTGAAGCTTTAGATGCTAGGGGCCGTTCCGGTGGTGTGGCAATCGGCTGGAATGAAGCTAGGGTTTGTGTTACTTCCAGCTGGGGGATGCAGTCGGTTCTGGGTATCTCCTGCAATTTCCTGGAGTCAGTTCGTACCTTTACCATTGTCAACATTTATGGACCTTACTGTGAGAGGGAGTTGTTCTGGAATTCACTTCTGAGGAGGAACCAGCTCAGGGGGGATTCAGTGATTTTGGGGGGTGACCTAAATTTTTCATTGGGCCATGCTGAGGTTTGGGGGCCAAACGCCAATGTTGATCCCCTTACTAATTTCTTTATTCGGAAGCTTACTGAAGGCAATTGGATTGATGTGGAACCTGTATTGCTTAAGCCAACTTGGAGGAATAAGAGAATTGGTCAGGACAGTGTGGCTAAGAGATTAGATCGGTTTCTACTCTCTGAGCTTCTTGTGGAGTCAACCTTCTACGCCCGACAATGGATTGGATCAGGGGGCATTTCAGATCATGAACCTATTTTTCTGGAGTTGAAGGATGGTCCCCACAAACCTCCTGCTCCTCTAAAATTTAATAAAGTCTGGCTGGAAGACTCGACCTTCTTGGAACTGATTCAACAACACTGGGTACCCTTTCATACCGAATCAATTCACTCTGCTGCCTTCCATTTTGCCGAAAATCTCAGGACTCTTAAGGAACCCATCAAAGCCTGGGCAGCAGAGAAAAGGAGGAAGGATGATAAGACTCTTAGAGATATTGAAGAGGAATTAGCCACTATTGCTGAGGAAGGGGGAGGAGGTTTCAGTTCTCAACAGTCAAAGGATCGTTTGGTACATCTGGAAAATCTGAGGAACGGTATGCTTCTTCAGTTAGAGGAAACTTGGAGACTAAAAAGCCGCGCTTTATGGTTGGAGAGTGGGGATGAGAACTCCAAATTCTTCCACGCCTATGCCAAGGGAAGAAGGTCTGCCAATACCATTTGGAGTCTGGATGATACTGAAGGTAACTCTTGGTCAACTTTTGAAGGAATGGCATCGGTGGGGATAGCTCATTTCAAGGACCTCTTCAAAGCCAGTGAGAGAGTGAATATTGGAGAAGTGATCCAGGTTGCCCAGCTTTTTCCCCGGTTTGTGGAGATAGAGGATAACAGGAACTTGATGGCTCCCATCACAGGGGAGGAATTAAAAAAGGTTATGGCTAGCTTTCAAAAGGACAAAAGTCCAGGGCCCGATGGATGGACGATTGAATTTTTTATCGCTCTCTTTGATCTCATTGGGAATGATCTGCTTGAACTAGTGGAAGACTCGAGAAGAACTGGTAGGGTGCCAGCCAGCATTAACTCCACCTTCATTGCACTTATTCCCAAGGTGGATACTCCTACTACTTTAAACGACTTTCGGCCTATCTCCTTGTGCAACTGTGTGTACAAGATTGTCACTAAGATAATTGCTTGCAGACTCAAACCTATTCTCTCCTCTCACATCTCTGAAGAGCAGTTCGGGTTTCTGGAGGGGCGTCAAATACATGAGGCTATAGGCATAGCTCAGGAAGGGATGCATAGCATCAAGACTAAAAAACTGAAGGGTGCTATTCTCAAAATCGATCTCTCCAAAGCATTTGACAAGGTGAGCTGGCTTTATATCAGACTCATGCTTACCCACCTTGGTTTTGAGATTGGATTTGTTCGCTGGATTATGAGCTGTATAACCACCGTCTCTTTCTCTGTCTTACTGAATGGAGCTGCTTCCCAGTTCTTTCACTCAGGCCGTGGATTAAGACAGGGATGTCCTCTCTCTCCTCTCCTATTCTTGCTGGTGGCGGAAAGCTTGAGTAGAGCTATCTTGGATGCCAAACGGTCTGGCGTTTTTGTAGGGATTTTGGTAGCTCCTGGGCTTTCACTAACTCACTTGCTTTTTGTGGATGATATCCTGATCTTCTGCTCTGGCTCTTATTCAGACGCTGCTAAACTTAAAGAGTTGTTGCAACTCTTCTCAACAGCTACGGGAATGGAGATAAATGATGGAAAATCCACACTTTCTATCTCGCTTTTGCAGGAGGAGGAACTCACTTTTTACACCACATCTTTTCCCTTCAGGACACTCAATCTTTCGGATGGGATAAAATACCTGGGGTTCAATTTAAAGCCTAATGACTACTTAAAAAAAGATTGGACCTGGTTGCTGGATAAATTGGAAAAGAGGTTGAAGAGTTGGAGTTTTAGGTGGCTCTCGCGCGCAGGGAGGCTTGTTCTTGTCAAGTCAGTGCTGGAGGCCATCCCGGTCTATTGGATGTCACTTGCTTGGATCCCTAAAGGGACACTGGAAGCAGCAAGGAAGATTTGTTTCAATTTTCTGTGGAACGGGAAGGACGATGCTCATGTCACCCCATGGGTGAGGTGGGACAGAATTGCTGCTCCTAAAGCTCTGGGAGGTTGGGGCCTCAAGAATATTTTTCATTTCTCTAAGGCTCTGGCAGCCAAATGTGGTTGGCGGCTGATCAAGTCGGAAGGATTCTGGGCCAAGGTTATGCTGCGGAAATATGTGGAACCTGACTCGGTGGAGGAATGGATAAGATCTCCTAACAAGAGGCATCATGGCGGCTCTGTCATCTGGAAAGCACTGGTAAAATCTTTCGATATCATAGAGCACAATCTGGCATGGGAGGTTGGCGATGGACATAGGTTTCGGATCGGCCGCGACCCCTGGGTCGGATGCAACGATCAGCATATTCTGTCTGTTGATCTGATGGATGCACTGAGACAACGAGGTATCATAACACTCTGCCATTTAGCGGACTGGGATAACCTTTGGATGGGAAGACCTCTTTGGAGGAGGCCGGACTCACTCAGCTTAAGAGCGGAGCATGTGGAGGAATTAAGGATTTACTGTAGAGCTCTCTGTAGGGATCAGGTTTTTCTGAACGATGGTGAAGATTCACTAATCTGGGATGGAGACCCTTCAGGAATATACACCCCTAAAAGTGGTTATCTGTGGATATCTGAAAACCTTGAGCCACGTGAATTGGAATGGTGGTGAAAAACGGTTTGGAAGCTCCATTGCCCTCCCAAAGCCAGACTCTTCCTGTGGTGTACTCTGGCAAACCGGATTCCAACGTGGGAAATTCTGCAGAAGCGCAGCTTCCACGGGCCTAGTCGATGTATTTTGTGCAAACAGTGTGAGGAAACGACACCACACCTGTTCCTTCAGTGCCACTTCACCAAGGAGGTCTGGAATATTACTGCTCGCATTTTTAAAACAGCGCTTCCTTGGGCCGGGAACTCTATTGATGAAGCTTGGAGGAGTTGGACTAACAATGTAGCTCTGAAACCATTCAAAGCTCTCCCTCCGGTGGTAAACTGGGGACTTTGGCTCATGCGTAACAGTGGACTGTTTAAAGACAAATTGGGCACTCCGGCTCAGGTGGCTCTACAGAGCTGTGGGATCTTTATAGCCCTCCGACGGGTCCGGCAGCCACCCTCTCCCCGTACTATTCTACCTGTTGATATTGATAGATCTCAACCCTGGGGCTTCTTCGACGGGGCCTGTCAAAATGACTCTTGTGGGGGAGGAGCAGTTCTTTACTTATCCCCTGTGCATTTCTTTGTGATGGCCTTTGGTTTCGGTAGAGGAACCAACAATTGGGCTGAAATACTCAGCCTCAAGCTGCTGCTCTCTTATGCTTTGGAACGTTCTTTACTGAATTTGAACGTCGTTGGGGACTCATTGAATGTGGTTAATTGGGTTAATGGCACATTTCTCTGCAACAACCGGAGGATTGCCTCTGTTTTGGATCAAATTCAGAATGCCACTCTTACACTGGATACTTTTACTTGCAGGCACACATTCCGTGAGAACAACACTGAGGCGGATGCGGCCTCCAAGGAGGGACTTACCTTGGGGGATGGCATATGGAAGATTTCTGAATCGCTGAACGGGAATGTGCTGGTTTACTATCATCGTCCATTCATTGAATGAATGGGGTTTTGGGTCCTTGGTCCTTGGCACCGAATTCTGTTTCTGGAGATATTCCCATGTGGAAGTCTGTACTGAACTATATGCTATGTTAATTGTTTTATATTTAGGAATAGAAACATTCTGCACCTGTTTATATGGCACCGCTGAAGCATACTCTTTGAGTTTTGTAAATGATGTAACTTCTCACACAGTGAGAACATCACAGTTATATTTTGGGAACTTTACTGGACAACTGTCTCTGCAGTACTATACTCCACTCTAGATGAGTGAGATGATCAATATAATTTCGTACTCCTTGGATGAAATGAAATTACGCTTTTTTTTCGAGGAAAAAAAAATGTTATTAATCTTTTTTTTCTTTTTTCTTTTTTTTCGAAGCGGGAAAACTCAGCATGCATGTTTCATACCTGCTCTCAAGCTTATCAAGGGCTATGTTGAGCAAAAATCATTGATGCAACAAGGGCAAGGTCTAATAGCCTTGATTGGCACTCAACCTTGTGTACCCCTCATTTCCCATGAGTTCAAACCCGGCCAGCCTTTGATAACCCGTGGCTGGTCCGTAAGGGGGCATGCTTTTACTCCTGCCAGATGCCACCGACCCAATCTCATGATCTAACCGCCGTGAGCAGCCCAACTCTTAGCCAATCAGAAGCACCAATGTTATTAATCTTATTCTTAATGCTATTATTATTAATATTAAAAAACTTAATTAATATATTAATTTTATTACTAATATTATATATGTTATTATTAATACTATGATTGTGCTAAAACCAGAACTAATATTAACTCTAGGATTATTAAAAATTTAAAACTAATACTAATATTATCATAACTAGAACTAATACTAATACTAAGATTACTATAAAATATTAAATACTAATACTAAAAAAATTAATATATATATATATATATATATTTTAGTATTTGATATATATATATATATATATCAAATACTAAAATATATATATATATATATATATATATATATATATATATATCAAATACTAAAATATCAAATACTAAAATATATATATATATATATATATATATATATATATATTAGTAGTATTTGATATATATATATATCAAATACTACTAAAATATATATATATATATATATATATATATATATTTTAGTAGTATTTGATATATATATATATCAAATAAATACTAAAATATATATATATATATTTGATATATATATATATCAAATATATATATATATATTTTAGTATTTATTTGATATATATATATATCAAATATATATATATATATTTTAGTATTTGATATATATATATATTTTAGTATTTGATATATATATATATATCAAATACTACTAAAATATATATATATTTTAGTATTATATATATATATATATAATACTAAAATATATATATATTTTAGTAGTATTTGATATATATATATATCAAATACTAAAATATATATATATATATTAATTTTTTTAGTATTAGTATTTAATATTTTATAGTAATCTTAGTATTAGTATTAGTTCTAGTTATGCTAATATTAGTATTAGTTTTAAATTTTTAATAATCCTAGAGTTAATATTACCTCTGGTTTTAGTATAATCATATTATTAATAATAACATATATAATATTAGTAATAAAATTAATATATTAATTAAATTTTTTAATATTAATAATAATAGCATTAAGAATAAGATATATATATATATATATAGTCTCTCGAATTTTATCACCAAAATTTTTATTGTCGAATTTTTTACGAACTTCAAAGTCGTTGAACTCGAACACGAATTCGAACCAAGTGACTTAGCATCCTACCACTGAAGGCACCAGGCATACCAGTTTAAGTAGGAGGGGTATGTAAATTGGGGTTGTGATGTGATTATCCCACCACCCCCAATCAGGCAAGTCTATCGGAGTTTGCAAAGTAATTGTTGGTTATTGTGACTAATTGCAGTCTTTGATTCATTTCAGTCATTTTTCTACAAGTTATGCATCATTAATTGGGGTGGGGAGTTCTCATGTGGCATGGCAGTAGCCATTGTTGCTCCTCACCACTGCTGCAATCTACATATGTTTAGCCTTAGCGACTAATACCGATCTTGATCACATGAACAATGTTGCAGAAAAATCAGAGCTCAAAGGGATTAATAACTACCCATTCCTCATGGGCAGATATCATCGCAACATCCTATGGCAGGGCTCAACTGTCTGACCATACACATGTTATAGTTGTGGACATGGATGGCATAGGTCATTCCCTAACTATCCAGCGTCCAGAGTATATGATTCCTCCTGGGAAAATGACAGCAGGTGAAGATTTCATCTGCATTAGTAATAGGTATTGTTATCACATACATAGTAACTGGAGCTACCATGATGCAACAGACCATTTTTTGCTTCCAGTCAATACCAGTCCTACACGAGTTGAGCATATTTTTCATCTAGTGATCATCAATGGTGGATTCTTTCAGAGTTTCTCAGAGCCTACAGAGCAACCTGACAGTATCCCATGTCATGAGTTGGCCTTGCATGACCCCATTGAGAGGACTTGGTGTAGCTATGGTTCACTTCGCAGAGCAGGCAACTGATATATTCTCCCTTGCCCAATAGCAGTCAGAGTGGATCTTCATGATTGTACTCAAAGACAGGAATATGGCTAAGCAGGTATACATATTGCATTTGGGTGTTATTTCTTGTCTTTCTTACTCGTATTACTAACTTTGAATTAGCATGGTGACTGGCAACGGTGATTGCATTATTTGTTGTTACTATGGATTTGTTGTGAGTGGATAAATGATCCTGAGTGTTAATACTTTTTCCTATGCTCACTAGTATTGCCTACCTTATACTGGCTTAACCATACCCTTGTTATGAATGGCACCACTTCTCATGTTTTTCATCCATCCATTGCCTCCATCTTTGAAATTTGACCTTTGAATTGGACCTGGACTTGTGAGATCAAGGACCTCCCCCCACTTAGAACTCTATGTTGGATAGACTCCATGTTCATCGTGTCTCGTCTCTGGAGTGTGTAGCCTGGTTATGAATCTCATTCATCCCCTTTTGCTTGTATGATGCCTTATGGATTGGGTGTGTTGTTGAAGTAGCTTGTGCCACTAGATTGTTTTCCTATTAGTCCTCGAAACAAGTTGTCCTTTTATCATTACATGCATTAGTGTGACTTATGCTATATCTAAATGAAATGCAAGCCAAAAGGCTAATGAAATTCAATGAAAGTAACCCTGATAAAAGCTGCGAATAGTTGTGCTTTTTAGCGCATGTAAAATAACAAGAGGGTCATGAAATGAAATGCAAAAGGGACAAGTAAAAGCAAATGAGGAACAAATGCAAAATCTAAATAACTGCTTGCCAATATCATGTAATGATTATTCCTCACAAAGCCCAAAAGGGCGTGGATGTGGGATGGAGTAAGGGACTGCTAATTCTAAGAGCCCCCTAGAACCTCAAAATTACAATTGATTGTGCACTTAGCGCAATGGTTCTAGAAAATAACCTCACAAAGCCTAAATCAGACTTGGATGTGAGCCAAAGGAAATTTGTCAGTCTATTGGAAACCTTCTAAGCACTCTACCCATATGTGAGACACTGCCATACCCTAGTGTTATCTATCCTACACATGTTTAAGTAGATTCATGTTTCCCTACTTTCCGAGAGATCATAGTGTCAAGGTATAACTTGTCAACTCACCTTATCCTGGCCTTGTTTCTTCCATCTCACCCATCATAACAGTTTGGTTAAGTTTGCAAGTGAGCATATGTAAAGGGCTTCAGGAAGGAGCAATTATTTACTCTAAACAAGTCTTATCTTTGATGATTGATTGATATATCACGATTGTCATGTTACTAATGTGTAGTTGGCTAATAATATGAATAGGGGAGAATCATTCACCCCTTATGCATTGCAGGATCATTCATATTCGAGTTTAGTCATCAGTTTGGCTATTTTTCACTTGGTCAACCAGGTTTGACCTGGTCAACGTAGGTCCCAAGTAGAAAGGAGGAAGGGAAAGGTAAGGGATAAGAAAGAGGGGGCAACGAAGGGAAGGAATGAGATAAGGAGGAGGTGTATGGGAAGAAAAGAGACTCATAGACTTGACACGATCCAAATACGAGCTAGTTACCCAACTATTCAGATGAAATACAAACATGTGCCATATTCAAGGGAGACAACAAGTTGCCATAAATGCAAATACAAATGCATTTCCCCTCCCTTATTCCCATCATGATTGATGAGTACCTCTTTATTGATTAACGAGCTTGAGGAGGATAACAGATGCTCAATATAGCTCATCCTTCGGACGAGTCCAATCTCACATGTTTTACGAACCTAAGAAAGGAGGGGTTTGTCCCTATAAGGATCCTTTAATGTTAATTTTTAACGAGTCCAAAGAAGGCAAACTTGGTGTCTTTTCATTTTTAGAGAGTCTGAAAAGACTAAAGAAGACTCCAAGGTGTACATTTTTCGTAAATTTAGTCCCCAAGCCCGAAAAAGTGCAAAACAATACCTAGAAGAAATCTCCCAGTCAAAGTTTGAATGAGGTATTCATTTTTCGTAATTGATACTACTCAACCCAAAAAAGGGGTAAACCAAAACTGAATAGATGCCCTTTCAAATCCTTTTATGAGCGTGAAGGGAAGCAAGTTCGCTCATCGACATTTTGATATTTTAAGAGTCTAAAAAGGGTTTAAAGAAAACTCCAAAAGTGTCTTCGAGATCAATGTCTTTATATAATGATTTGTTTTTCAAATATAAGTTCTTTATAAAAAATTAAATGAAAATAACTTTTTTAATGTTTATTAATTTGTTTCAATACTATAATAGTTGATATTTTTTGTTATGATGTGACTTTGCAATGGGTTGTATTGATTTTATAAAATTATTAAAACTGTAATTATTTGATTTGGATCTTCGAGGAACTATACAATTACAAAAATATTAATGACACATGTGTAGGTTATTATTGATGATAGGATTGATATGATCTATTACTTAAATTCTGATTTTCTAGCATGGGTGCATTTGGGAAGAAGAGTTAATGATAGGATGGTTGCATTTTCATTACCACTCTTCCTTTCATAATAGAATCCCCTTGGATTTGCAAATGGGAATTTTCTTCATTGTTGTAGGGATATTGTGCAAGCCTTCAAATTTTTGCTCGACGATCTTGTCTTCTTTCAGGGTTCAAATCCTCCAAAACCATGTTTTTGAAATCCATGTTTGGCTTATTGTATGCAACAATTATCACTTGTTGGATGGGACGTGTGCTATTATGTAAGGTGGTTGCGCTACTAGCCATGGATTCATGATTTCATCAACCAGGGAAAATTTTAAGGATTTGTAATTTTCTTAAAGTGTAGTAACCTTGGCGAATCTTACTAATTATCAAATTCCCAACCATTAAATGTTTGGAGATATTTTTAAAAAATATTCAAATTTCTAAGGGTTTGATATAGTTTTTGGACAATTTTTGCGATTTTTAAAGTAAAAAATTCTAATCCTATGAGATTTGGGCAAATCATATTGGAAAAAATAGAAAATGGCAAATATTATTATGGAAAAAAACCTAAAAAAAATTGCCCCTAGAATTTTCCATGTCATCAACTATGGCTAGTCCAAGAGTTTGGAGGCTTGGAGCATAATTGAATGAGATTGTACATCAAGATATTATTGGAGGAAAATGGTACAACAAGATTGCCAAACTCTAAGAAGACGGTGCATGACGCGTGGAATCCAAAATTACACACTCTTTTGGTATAGATCTATGTTGCAATTTTTGGTTAGAAAAATTGTCCAAAATGAGGGGATTTGAATAAAAAAACTTCTCAAAATAAAGCGATTTGATAGCTCTTTCTCCTAGGTTAAATTTGATGGAAATTTTGTATTATATTGACAAATGTGATCCATAAACACCAGGAATCTATACCTTTCCACTCTTTGCTAGAAGGGTGTAACTAGTAATCACCTATGATACACAATGCAATCCTAAGCGCCAAGCATTAATTGACAATCACCTCTAGTAAGCTGGTAGCCTAGTAGAAAATAAACTTGCATTAATTGACAATATGTTGTGGTAATCTAGTATCCTAGTAGCAAATAAATGCATTATTAATGATGGTTGTGTTTTGGTAGGCCATCACAGTTGAAATTCACTGACAACATGCTTCAAACACTTAACACAACTTGACAACTATTCCTTCTCAAATATCGACTCAACCTCGATTGGTTAGAAATAATTTTCAATTGATTTCTTTATATTTTCGGGTATTATTTATGTTTCTAAAATTTCCACTATATGCATTCTTGGGTTATTTGGACTAGACATTGCTTATTAAAAACCATAAAATGGAACGACAAAAATTTTATCTAATTTTATCACTATCTAATTTTATCACTATATTGAGAAATTTGATTACATTGCTTTTAATATACAATGAAATTTCGATGTATTACTACATGTTCAAATGAAAGGAGTGATTTATTTTAACTTGTCGTCATTGAAGAGTTTAATATATCATAGCCATGCAGAGTCAAATAGGACCCTACCATTCAAATTTGAGCATTGGATAAAATAAGGCCGAGTTCATACTTAGCGACAAAAAAGAGTTACAAAATGGCATCTATATGTTATAGCTTCTTCAAAAGGAGAGTCCATACATGCTTCTTCTGCTATTGCTATATATGTAAAAGAAGATGAACAAAAAAGTTTGCAAGTGCAAAACATAACTACACTATCATAGGTAAAGTTGTCGCCTAACCGCATCCTGCCATCCTTGAGCTGGAGGATCTGTTGCTGCAGATGGATCCGGAAGTCCACTTTCCATAGGAGACTTGGTGGCAAGTTGGGTACTGACCATAAAAATTTCCAAATGAGAACCAATTTTGTATCTTTCGTCACTGGAAGAAGCTTGCAATCCCAAATTAATGGGACCTACTGAACTGGTAGTTCCAAAGAACTGAGTTGAAGAGCTGGGGGTTTTCTCAACATTATCTAGCTTCTTGTAGGATGTATGTTCTATGAGCCATGCAGCCATAATTTCCTCATTGTCTTCACTAGCGGAGACACATTCCTCAAAGCGCTGCATACGAGAGTTAATCGCTTCTATGAAATCCCACATGACACCATCCAGAAAACAAATTTGCCTGCTTGAACCTGATTCTGATTGAGCAAGGCGGTTATTGGGTCTATTGCCTCACTCGAAGTGGCCTTTCGCTTGGTGTATTTACAAGTTAGTTATAGGCGGCATTGTGGCGAGAAGGATCGACGAGCACTCTATCTCAGAGATATGCAATTGCATAGAGCCAAACAAAAGAAACACAAGCTCTGAAAACTCATGACGATGAATGTTGAGCCAGATCGCGGGCGAAGGTAATATGGTCATTACATATTTCTTTTTGAAGAATTATTTCTGTAAATTTGTGGTCTGTTTGTGAAAGAGCAGATGTCTCTGCTCATTCTGCATGTAAACTCTGCATCCCGGGCAGACTAAACGCTCGGAATCACTTTCGCAGCCCTCACTTCGGTCCCATGGCGACGATTTTTGCAGTTGGGTTCCCACACTAATGTTTTCGCGGATTTTGTTGATGATGTAAGATCTTTAATGGCAGATGCATCAGAGGAAATGCATTGTATTATTCGACATTGACAGAAGGTATGATGTGATACCGTGAGTTCTTATGAATACCCGCAGCCTCTACATTGCCGGTTTCGTCATGCTTCAAATGAGAACAATATGATGATGCGATGTAAGCGAGCAGCTTGACGTTGAGCTTTGCAACCCTTTGCAACATAATCGTCTGGGGTTGATATTGGTTGATATTGTTCAAGTGCAGGGGCAGAGCAAAACAGGGTATTCGGAGGCAAACACAAAACAGGAGCTGCTTGGGGCTCTTCTCACATTAGCTAAAACATAAAGACAAAGTACAATAGGATGAAAACCTAAGTCAAAGAGAGACGAGTCTCCTGCAGTAGTTGCATGCAGTAAATAAACTATCTACTCTGCATTAAATGCCTATCAGCTACCTTGTAAAAGACAACTACTTACTGCAATAACTGGGTACCACGAAGGTGGTGAGAGGCGGAATTACATTTAACACACCTCCTTAATTCCGACTTTACAATCATCAGCAGATACAATTCCTAAGTGCTGTTTTTGAAATTCAAAACTATCTTTTGCCAATGGCTTGGTGAAGATATCCGCCAATTGGTCTTTCTAACCACAAAAATGTAGATTTACGTCACTATTGCTTACAAGTTCTCATATGAAATGAAAGCGAGTATCATGTGTTTCACCGACCATGTTCAAGTGTAGGGGCAGAGCAAAACAGGGTATTCGGAGGCAAACACAAAACAGGAGCTGCTTGGGCTCTTCTTTTAACAGATATTACAGGATCACGATGCTACCACTTAAATTGACAGTTGCCTTGATCTGTGAAGAAAGACTCGTGAGAGCAGCCAAAAATCGAACCAATCTGGAGTTGGTTTATGTTGTTAGTGGAAAGTTCAAACAAGAGAAAGCCAAGGAAACACCCGTATTTGTCAATCCGTGAGAAAGAATGTCTTAGAACAAGATATGTTGTGTAGAAGTCTTATGATATGCATTTCTCATATTCTTTAAGGCATTCAATATATTAAAAAGGAAAGTTATGAAATGAGCTTTTGAGTTATGAAATGAATTTTATATGCACAAGGAGTGCTTAAAAAGATTTTTTTATTTTTTAAAAAAGTAGCATTGTAAGCTTTAAAAAAGCCCTAACTTTGTTTGGGTGAAGAGGAGACCTGCCAAAAATTTGAATAAAAGTTTGAGACGTGCTATCAATTTGAATTAAGGTGATAGTGATAAGCACAAAGCCATGATTTTGAAGAAAGTGAGAGCTGTAGTCTACGATCTGTTCAAGTCTGTGAAGGCTATTTCACGTGAGGAGGAAGCCTGGTAGCCAATTCATTGTGAAAAGAGAAGACCATCTTTGAAAAGATTCCGCAAAAGAAACTGACATTTCATTCTATGATTCAGTGAGTTGGTTATTGGATGATTTGCAGAAGAAATCTCAGATTGTGAGAAAGCAAGAATAAAATAGTTGTGTGCATGATATCTGGCAAAAGTACAAGGAGAAAGAAAATCCATAAGAATTCATCCAAACAAAAATCAAGTGAAGATTTAGATAGTGTAGAAAACAACAACACGATACGAATTTGCAGAGGTGCATCAGAGAAATATAGAATGTTTCCAATTGAAGATGAAGAATATAATGACCACCTCCTATTGTGAAGGAGAGATTCCAGCATTCATAATTTACAAAAGATAAAGCATCCAGAGTTTAAGAACAATTCAACACCTCTTTCTGAACTTGTGTCTGTTCATATTTGTATCCTTGCATTCTGTGTTTTTGCAAGTTTTTTGGTACTTACTATTGTGTTCGTGAGTATCATTATTATGTTCAATTGACGTATGATTGTAATTGAGTGCATCTTTTGTTGAAGCCAACACCCTTCTATTGAGTTTAATTTTTTTATTGTCGAATTGGATTATTGTAAAAAGGTGGAAAGAAGACTGCAACAAAAAAACTAGGACACGAGATCCATATTTAATAAAATATATATTATTGAATTGATAAGATGCTTAACGTTTTACAAGAGCTCGCCTTTTATAAGGTTTGAGCATTCTTAAGAAGGGCTACGTCCCTTCAATTAAACTAATTAATAATTTACTGATTAATTTAATACAATATTTAAAATTCATAGCATTGCCACTCCCTTTTAAAGAGCTTTGTCCTCAAAGCAATGGTAATGAAGGATGTAACTGTCGAAATTGTTCTGATTCCCATGTTGCATCTTTTTCGGGAAGATTTTTCCATTTTATGAGGTATTCTTTAATGACTCGCGTTCTTAATCTCTTCTCTCTAGTAGCAATGATAGATTCTGGCTCGAATATGATTCTTCCTTCTTCATCTAACAAGGGAAGTATTGTTTGTGCCTTCTGGTGTTGACCTATCATCTTTTTCAAACATGAAACATGAAAGACATTGTGGATGCGACTTGTAGTTGGCAATTCCAACGCATATGCCACCTGACTAATCTTCTTATTGATTTGATATGGGCCATAAAAACGTGGAGCCAATTTATTTTTTCCACCTTGTTTAAGTGATAATTGTTTATAGGGTTGTAGTCTTACATATACCCAATCTCCAATTTCAAATTCTCGTTATGTTCGGTGTCGATCTTCTTGTTGTCTCATTCTATTCCTGGCAGTATTCAAATTCTCTTTAAGTACTTGGACAACCTTTTGGTTTTCTTCTAAATGGTCATTTACTGATGCGACCCTTGCTTGGTTGGTGATGAAATCCTTCCATTTTGGGGGTTCATATCCATATAGGGCTTGAAATGGTGTCATTCTTGCAGAAGTATGATAAGTAGAATTATACCACCATTCCGCAAGATGTAGCCATTGGACCCATTTATTTTGCTTATCAGTTACAAAACAACGGAGGTAGGTTTCTAAGCATTTATTGACAACTTCTGTCTGTCCATCTGTTTGGGGATGATAAGCTGAGCTCATGTTAAGAGACGTTCCAATTTGCTTGCAAAACTCTCTCCAAAAGTTCCCTTTAAACTTGGCATCCCTATCACTTACTATAATCTTCGGAAAACCATGTAATTTGTAGACATTTTTACAAAAAGCTTCGGCTGTTTCTTTTGCTGAATCAGTTTTCTTCACTCCAACAAAATATGCATATTTGGTTAGCCTGTCTACCACAACAAGTATTTTGTCTTTTCCATCTGATATGGGTAGACCTTCAATGAAATCCATTGAAATTTCCTCCCATTTCTTATTTGGAATATGTAATGGATGGAGTAACTCCGGACTTGAGATATTCTCAGTTTTATTCCGCTGACAAATGTCACAATCTGCAACATACTTGTGAATGTCGGCATACATACCTTTCCAAAAGAATGATTGCCTTGCATTATAGTAGGTTTTAAAAATTCCTACATGACCAGCGGCTGGGCAGTCATGTGACTCTTTAAGCGCCTTGGTCTTAAAACTGGAATTGGAACTTAAGTAATTACGTCCTTTGTACCATAAGAGATCATTCTTCCATTCAAACTTCAGATACTGATTTATGTTGTTAATTATGGAGCAAACCTCTGAATTCTTGGCATATTCCTTACGAATTTCGTCCAAAAATTTTGGGATCACCATGGATACGGCGTAGACTTGTATCTCTTCATCTTTCCCTGATAAAGCATCAGCTACTACATTGTCCTTCCCCCTTTTATGTAGGATCTCCATATCGAAGGTAGAGATTTTCTCTATCCACTTTTGTTGTTCGGTTGTTAATGTCTTCTGCTGTAACAAATGTTGTAGACTATTATGATCCGTTCGGATTAGGAATTTACTTCCCAAAAGGTATTGTCGCCATTTAGTTAATGCATGCATGATGGCAAGCATTTCCTTGTTGTATGTAGACTGTAGGTATTCTCTTTTGTTCAACTTCCATCTTTCAAAAGCGATTGGATGACCTTCTTGCATTAGCACAGCTCCTATCCCAAACCCTGAAGCATCACATTCGATTACGAATGGTTTTGCAAAATCAGGTGTTGCCAAAACGGGAGTTGAAGACATAATTTGTTTCAACGTTTCAAAGCATCTTCTTGCTTCATCATCCCATTGAAAAGAATTTCTTTTTAGGAGATTTGTTAGTGGGGCAGTGACATGTGCATAGTTCCTGATGAACCTTCAATAGTAACCTGTTAATCCCAAAAATCCTCGCAATTTTGAAACATTCTTTGGTTCGGGCCACTCCTTCATCGCCTGGATCTTCTTTGGGTCCACCTTAACTCCTTCCTTTGAGATTATATGACCAAGATACTCCACTTCTTGCTTCCCAAATGTGCATTTTGACTTTTTTGCACAGAATTGGTTTTCCTTCAAAAGAGATAGAACCTCTTCTAAATGCGTCAAATGTTCTTTCCATGTCTTGCTATATATAAGGATGTCATCGAAGAATACTAACACAAATTTCATTAGGTATGGCTGAAATAGTTCATTCATAGTTGCCTGGAATGTGGCAGGGGTATTGGTTAACCCAAAAGGCATTACTTTGAATTCATAATGTCCTTCATGAGTTTGGAAAGCAGTCTTTGCGATATCCTCTAATCTGACCCTGATTTGATAGTACCCTGACCTTAAATCGAGTTTCAAAAAATATTTTGCGTCATGAAGTTCATCCAGCATGTCATCGATGAAAGGGATTGGAAACTTGTTCTTAATTGTTATTTTGTTTAATCCTCTATAATCTATACATAATCTAAACGATCCATCCTTCTTCCGTACTAGTACGACTGGAGCTGCATAAGGGCTTCTACTCTTGGTGATGACACCACAATTCAGTAGATCTTGAACCAACCTTTCTATTTCTGTTTTGTGGTGGTGGGGATACCTATATGGTTTAACCTTGATAGGATTTGACCCCGGTTTAATCTCGATTATGTGTTCTATACTCCTTTCTAGTGGTAGATGCATGGGTAAGTCTTGAAATATGTGTTCATGTTTCTGGAGTAATTTTTGGATTTCCTTCTTGAACTCATTTGGTTCCTCCTCCTTTCCTTCCAGTTGATGACATTGTATTACGTATGCTGATGCCCCTTTTCGAATGAGTTTTTCCATATGCTGAGATGAAACTACCTGTGTGTTTGGTGGATGAAAACCCTATAGCTTAAAATTTTTCCCTTGCCACTTAAACTTGATGAAATGTTTTTGATGATTGGCAGAATATGTTCCCAATGTTTGTAACCATTGGACTCCCAAAACGATGTCTACGCCTCCCAACGGTAAGGTGTAGAGTTCTGATTCCAGTTCAAAGTCTTGTATTTGAAGTCTCACCTTGTGACACTTTCCAACTTTTTCGATCTTCTTGCCATCTGCAACCATCACCTTCATGTCTGGAACTAGATGTACGAACAACTTGAGTTTTCATGCCACTCTTATATCAAGAAAGTTGTGAGTGCTTTCAGTGTCTACTAGCACTGTAACATTCTCATTTTTTATATGCCCTTTTAACTTGAGAGTCTGTGGTTGACTAATGCCTGTCATGGCTGCTAGGGAGATTTTGGGGGTCTTGTCGTTCCCGGCTGCCATATTTGCGGTTTCCTCCTCTTCATTTTTTGGCTCTTCTTCTTCTGATTCACTATTCTCCTATGCTTCACAAGTATATAATTTCTTTGAGCTGTCCTCGGAGCGACACCTATGTTTAGGATTCCATTTGTCTCCACATCGTCGACATTTTCCTTCTCTCATACGTTGATTCTCAAGGTTCTTCCTATCGTCCCTTCTAGGCGGAGGGATGTATTTGTTTGTATCATCCTCTGGAGTCGATTGTATGTTTCTTTGTGAGTATGACTTCCCTTTATTTGATTGGAAACTGTCAAATTTGGCCTCAGCTGCTTTTGCTTTTCATCTTGCTGCCTCGACATTCGTTATGTCATGCATTTTTAATTCTTTTTGTATGTATGGTTTTAGTCCTCCCGAGTAGGTTTCCAACGGTTGTTTGTCGGATAGCCCAAATACTCTGGTAGCGAGGGATTTCCATTGATGTGTGAATTCTTCGACACTTCCCCTTTGTTGTAATCTGGTAAGTTTTGAAAAGAATTCATCTTCTGTGATTCCTTGAAACCTTTTTAAGAAATCATTCTTGAATAAGTTCCAAGTGTATGCGAAGTTGTCTCCCTTCCACCACATATACCAGTTGTAGGCATATCCTTCAAAGTGCATTGAAGCATACTTGACCTTTTCTTCGTCCATTGTAATGTTATATATGTCGAAATACTCTTCTGCTTTATTCAACCAAGCGACGCATTGGTCTTCTCCTCCGTTATATTTCGTCATTTCTATTTTTGCTCTCGGCGGGTACATTATGAATGGTTGGTATTGAGTACCTTTCGTCCTGTTGCGTTTTGGTGACTCAGAATTGGAAGATGGGGTAACCGACATATCCGAGCCATGTTGTTTATGATTTTTTTCCTTATCATCCATTTTTTGTAATATTGCCTGGATACCTTTCTAGCTCTCAGTCACTTTTTGGTCTAACATTTTTTGTTCCTTGCTCATAATGTCGAACTTGTCGTCTATTTTCTGCTCCATTACATGAATGACTTCATCCTTAATTTCTTTCTTAAGTGCTTCCTGGCTCTTGGTGATCATTTCCTTGAAGGTTCGGAAATCCTTCTCTATTTTCTCCATTTGGGCTCTTAACTCTGTCGTCATGCTTCTTAGGTGTGGTGGTGAATAATTGGATGCAATTTTGGCTTAGGAGGGGTGGAAAATGAAAATGACTTGGAAAAAGTGGAATTACTATAATTTTTGTGTGGTTAAAAAAAAATATAATAAATATTATATTAATATATATTTTTTTTTATTTAAGGATTTTTTAAAAAATCAATATTAATTATATAATATTAATTTTTTTTGAAATTAGGGTTTGAGGGAGTTTACGTGGATGAAGGAGGGCTATGTGGCGGCCGAGGTGCGACGACGTTGAGCTACGTGGAGAGTACAGAGCAGGTGTGATGGCGTGGATTCTACAGTGCAAATATAGAGATAGAGTAGGGCTGGAGAGTATGTAGGAACGTGGGGAAGGAAGAGCAGCGCGGATGATGAGAAGCGCAGAGATGGAGATGGAGTAGGGATGCAGAGTGGGGAGCGGGAGAAGTGCGTGGTGGTGGGAGAAGAGATGTAGAGCGAGAGGAGGGAGAGATGGTGGGGTGGCCTCGGTGAGAGCATTGGTTGGGTCGTAGAATGGTGGAGGAACGCGATGGATGACGATGTGAGGGAATGGATGGGAGGTGACGAGGACAAGTGCGCAGAAGGTGGATTGGAGTGGAGGGTGGGTAGGAGGAAAACGTGAGGGAAGAAAAAAAAAACGCAGGAGTTGTAAGTGTGAGTGCGCGAGGTCAGAGATGGAGAGTGCAGCGGTGGAGAGTGGTGGAGAGTGAGCGCAGTGGTGGAGAGAGAGAGCAGCAGGGATGGATGTGGAGGATGTCGGTGATGAGGAGAAGGATGAGAGAGGATGGGATGTAGATTGGAGTAGAGGTGAATGCCGTGAGCTGGAGCCTGAATGCGTGAGAGAGAGACGAGAGCCAAAGCTCTGATACCAAATGCAACAGAAAAACTAGGACACGAGATCCATATTGAATAAAATATATATTATTAAATTGATAAGATGCTTAACGTTTTACAAGAGCTCGTCTTTTATAAGGTTTGAGCATTCTTAAGAAGGGCTACGTCCCTTCAATTAAACTAATTAATAATTTACTGATTAATTTAATACAATATTTAATATTCATAACAAAGACCTGCAGCAAAAGAGAAGCCATTCTGAACCTGTTTGTGTTCAAAAATTTCAGTAGTTTGTGAATGAAGGACCAAGTAATCATTTGGAACCTGTTTATGTTCAGACATTGTAGCAACCTGATCAAAATAGTGCAACAAGGTAAGTTGAATAACTTGTCCCTAACAGGGGGGAATAACATCTAAATTTTTCAGTCAGGTTCCAAGTTTGTTTTAGAGCCCGTGAAGAGATGATCAAATGGGAAACAAGTATGCAACCTTGTTCCTGATACGGTTTGTGGTAATCCTAAAACCACCTATGTTTTGGTTGGTTAGTGGTCATCCTAAAACCACCTCTTGGTTAGTGGTCATCCTAAAACCACCAATTAAGCAGAAGAGATGAGGTTCTGTTTGTTACATTTTCAGAGAACATATATAGTTGTTTCTTTGTTTGGATAGTTTAATGGTTAACTTAAAACCATTAGTTTATGGTCAACTGGAAACCATGCAATTTAGTAGAAGTCTTCATCTTCTGCTAGATTTTTTTTTAGAGAGATTTTCAACCATTTGTAGCTGACCTTCTTGAGTTTTTTACTCTCTAAATTTGCTTGACACTTTGTTGATTGTCAAGTAGTGGTAGTTTTTCAAGCACTAACAAACTTATGATTAAGGGAGAATGTTAAAGACTCTAATCATAGTTCATTAGTTTACCTAACTGTTTTTCAGTTACATGACAGTTATGGTCTTTTTGTAATATATATGTACATATTTGTGCATATTGAAGATAGCTTAATTGCTCATTAATGTTATGTCTTTTCTGCCATTGTTGGTCTTCATGTCTTTCTTTATCTTCTTCATATTTTTTTCATGATTTGATGTATAACACTTAATAGAGAGCGGTGAAGCAACTTCCATGACAGCTAGGGTTTGATTACCTGCAACTTATCCTGGTGAGTCTTGAAGCTACTGTCCACCTGCACCGAGGTATTTGCTACTTGGATAGCATTGTTTGGGTCTTTATAGTTTGTTTTTTCCTCGTTTTCCTCTCCGGGAGGTTGTTTTGTCTTGACTGGAGACTATTCTGGGCCTCATTTATTGTTGGTTCGTTTTTTATGGGTAGGAGGGCCCCATATTTGTCTTTGTTTTTGGACTATTCCAAATGTTTGGGTGATTGGACCTTTACTGTCATCTTAAGACAGAAATCACATGGATTCTACCACGAATGCCTCCACTCTCGTTTCTTTTGGTCAAAAGACAATCATATCGAGGTCTTTAAATCCTTCTCCCCCTCGGAAGACCCACTTCTCTGTGAAACTAGGTTCTCCTAAGATTTACTTGTTAGCTCGGATCCAGATACAATTTTCGATACCTTTGAACTTGTTGCTTGCTCTAGACGGGGTGGTGGGTTGTCTCGAGGCTCCGAAGTGAAGGCTAGACAATCCAAGAAACAAAAAGCCCTCAAAAAATGAAACGAAGGTGTCGATATGACCCTAGGTAAAGATGTTCAACTGAGTAGGGTTATAAGCTTTTTACCCAGGGCACTGGTTGGTAAGATATGTTTTGAGAAGGTGAGTTGCTCGACTCTCCTTTCTTGGGTTTCAGAACACTGGAAACCCTTCCTTCACTATTGCCCTAAGGTTCACCTTTTGGTCAACAACTGGGTTATCTTTCACTCCCTTGACGAAGGCCATGTGGACTGTATTCTGGAGACTCAATGGGTCATAGGCAAGGGATCCCTATGCTTGAAGAGGTGGCACTACGGGTTTAACGCGAGGATAGAGGTTTTGAAACAAAACCATTTATGGGTTTTGTTGAAAGGTTTCCCGATTTAAATCTGGGCTAGGGAGGTCTTTGTAAACCTCACAAACAGGATTGGCAAGTTCATCTATTTTGATGATAAGTCCTTATATCACAAGGACAAGATAATGGCCTGGGTGCTTACAGAGATTGACTTGGAATCGGGATTACCAGACTCCATTACCATTCGTTGGGGCGGCAGAGTCATCATTCTGCCTCTCGACTATTGGAGGACTTCGTTCAGGTGCTTCAAATGTGGTGAGGTGGGACACCTCCGAAACACTTGGAGTCTCTATGTTGATACTTGGGCCACACATGGTAAGATCAAATGGTCTTTTCCAAAAAATTTCAACCCTTTGTCTTCCGAGGGCCTTGGTTAGGTTGCAGAGATAGGACTGGCCTGTTATGGGGACCGAGGACAATATTTGGTTATGGATAATCTACGGGACGGGACTATAGGCTCTAGGGTTGCTCCCCTATCAAAATAAAAGGTGATTCCTGAAGACACTCACCAACCCAAGTCGGACTCTCCCATAGACGGTGTTGGCCTGTATTTGAACTCTCAGTCTTCTCATAGGGTTGGGGCTTTATCAGAGACATCAAGCTTCCTTTCATTAGAGCCTTTTCTACACTTAAAAGGTTTCATACACTGGTTCAGGGACTTGGTTGATTCCCACGGTCTTATTGATGTCGAGCCATCCCTCTTTGTGCCCACTTGGTGCAAAGGAAGATCGGGGACAGAAGTCGTGCACAAACATTTGGGTCGGTTCCTAATACCTGAAGACCTTTATGCTGCTTTAGAGAGAGGTAACTCATGAATTAAGAGTGCCAACATATCAGACCATAAACCGAGTATTCTCAAATGTGGAAAAGGGGATAAACTCTCAAAGTATCCATTCAAATATTGTCATTTGTGGTCACAAGAAGCAGATTTTATCCAAATGGTTAGACATCACTGGCTCAGGTTCTCAATTTTTGCGTCAAGCTATGCTATGGATCGACTACCACAATTCTTAAGGTCACTCAAATATTTGGTTTCGCCGTGGATAAGAAGCGGGATATCCTACTCAAAGAGGAAGAAATGTGGCGTTTAAAAACCTGGGATCTCTGGCTCTCTAATGGTGATAAAAACACAAAGTTCTTCCATTTCTTTGTAAATGGTAGGAGGCGACACAAAGCAATTGGGATTTAGAGTCCCCCTCAGGAGATATAGTTATAGATCGGACCGGTATAGAAGAGGTGGCCATTGGACAATTCACTAAGATCTTTTTGGATCCGAAAAATTCCAATCTGGAGACACAAATCAAGATTCTCTAGGTGTTGCCTTGCATTTTTTCAGAAGAGGATTGTACCAGCATTCGTAGGCCTGTGAACTTAGAGGATATAGAAGACATATTGAAGCATATGGACAAGGACAAAAGCCTAGGTCCCGATGGCTGGACCTGCAAATTCTTTATTCAGTTTTTTGATATTTTGGGCCCTGAACTGGTCAAACTAGTGGAAGATGCTCACCGATCAGGTAAAGTTTCAGGTGGGGTTAATGCGACGTTTTTGGCTTTAATCACCCAAAACTCTAACCCTTCTTCTTTCAGCGACTATAGGTCTATTTCCTTATGTAACTTGATTTACAAGCTCATTGCTAAGACTATTGCTAATAGAATAAAATAGGGTTTATCAGCAGGAATCTCCAAGGAGCAATTTGGTTTTTTGATTCAAAGGTTGATCTTTGACGCCATCGGGGTCGCACAAGAGGATTTACATTCCGCTAAGCACAAGAAATTGGGTTCACTAGTTCTAAAATTGGATCTAGTGAAAGCCTACGACTTGGTGGATTGATCCTTCCTCAAACTGGTTCTACTAAACGTAGGGCTGGATTACTCTATCACGCAATGGATAATGGGCTGTGTTTCATCTGTAAATTTCGTGGTTCTCATCAATGGAAGCCCCACTTCTTTCTTCAAAGCTTCGAGGGGCTTGCGACAAGGATGACCACTATCAACTTTATTGTTCCTCTTGATTATAGAAGGGCTCAACCGACTTATACAACAAGCAAAATCAAAAGGCAAGGTACATGGCATTAAGTTCTCATCCAACCATTATATTACCCATCTCTTATTCGTGGACGACGTCCTCATTTTCGGCATTGGAAATTATCAAGAATGGATGCACTACAAATCTTTATTAGATACATTTTGTTGTGCTTCGGGTATGTTGATTAGTTTCCAAAAGTCGAGTTGTACTCCTTATTTCTGGAAGAGGAGCATTTTCTCCATTTCCGTGACATATTCCCACTGGATATCAAAGATCTTAGTTTGGGGTTGTATTACTTGGGCTTTTTCTTGAAACCAAATGCCTATAGGGCTTCCAAATGGCTATGGTTGATTAAAAAGATAGAGAAGAAGATCAATTCGTGGACACTACGCAAGCTCACCTTGGGAGGCCGATTGACCCTTTTGAACTCGGTGCTATCCAAACTGCTAGTATACTGGCTTTCCCTAGCAAAGGTTCCTTCTTCTATCCTCCATAGAATAAGACAATTGTTTTTCAATTTTATGTGGAGATCCTCGTTGAATGCCCATGGTATTCATCTAGTGGCCTAAGACAAAGTCTCCTTTCCGAAGTCTTTGGGTGGCTGGGGTATACGAAATATATTTTGGGTTTATTGGGCCCTTCATATGAAAAGCATGTGGAGAGGGATCAACGATCAAGGCCTTTGGGGATTGATTTTAAGGGAGAAGTATCTTAGGCAGAGGTCTGTGATTAACTGGTTCATAATAGATAACAAAAAAGTTAGACATTGTTCATCGATTTGGGCTAGACTGGTGGACTTTTTTCCACTTCTAAACCGCTGGGTGGTTTGGCTTGCTGGAAAAGGATATCAGATCAGAATTGGTGTTGATCTGATTCTTTCCACCAACTTAGGCACTCTATCCCCCTTGACATTACAGCTGGTTCATCAAAGAGGTGTATTTTTCCGCGACAATGCATACAGGAGAGAAGCGGGTATCCCCAGACACCTTGCTTGGCTACAGGCTCGGGATTTAAATCTTTCGGGGACTGAAATATTGGAATGTAACAATTATATTTCAGAACTTTCTCATGCTGGAATCTGCTTGAACGAAGATATGGATCGCTTATTCTGGTCTTTTGGAAGTAGTGACATGCATATCACTACTAATTCTGCCTACGCATCGATCGTCGACACAGCAACTATTATTCCAACATTTTTGTGGACCAGAAGTCTATGGAAATGGGACATTCTGGTCAAGATTAAGTTATTCATTTGGCAGGCTCTTTAGCGTAGTATCCTTACGGGTGATATATATAGACTCAGACGTGGCATTGGCCCGTCATGTTGTTATTTCTGTTATAGATCCGAGGAGACAGCTAACCACATATTTTCACTCAATGTACCTTCACTCTACAGGTCTGGGATGAAGTTACCACCCGACACCGGATCACAAGCGAGTGGACTGCGGGTACACTAGATTCTTGTATTAGAAGACGACACAAGAAACATCAACCTTATACGTCTTTTCCTTTTCTTTTTATATGGGGAATCTGGTGGGCACATAACAAAATCCTATTTGAGGGCATGTCTTTCACTATTACAAGGGTCGCCTCTTACATTTCTCACTAATTATCTGATTTTTCTCGCAGCAGACCGGAACACTCACAGACTTGCAGGATGCCCTCAGTTCTTACAGACACTTGCCCGGCTGGTTTCACAGGCAGACAGGTGTGGAGTCAAAAGTTTTATTATTCTGGAGATGAGCATTGAGGTTGTTGTTATCCCTAAAGTTGATCCTAGACTACAGGGTATCAAGCTTAAGGAGATCTTAGTTGTAGGAATAAAGCATCTACACAATGATTGTTTCAGTTTTGTTTGGTGGAAGCAGAAAACAGAGCTATGTAAAATATTTAAAAGGAAATAAAAGGAAGGTACAGTATAACATCTCAATATATGAATAGAAGCAGAAGAAAGACTGTGATTTTAAGGCTATGAATATAAGAGCTCAAATATATTTCATGATGGGGGCATAGTTATATACTGTTTGGAAGAATCATAACATGGAATTTAGACCACATATGGACAGAATACCAAAAGCATACACTTCATAAATTGAAAAAGAAATGGCTCAAAGATCATATTTTTACTTCATAACGGTCATCTTCTGCAAAAATTAACATAAGAAATACATACAGATCTGCATGAAACAACTCCTTAAAATCAAACTTCTATCATGTTCCTCCAGTTCCAACCCTTATTACCTCTATCTATGTCCTATTTATACAAAATTTGTTCAAAATAGAAAACAATTACTAGATCCTATTACATTGGATCTGATTGCTCCAAAAATAAAATAGAGTTTTAAAATAAAGTCTAAGTCTATCGAATTGTTACAATAAGCAAACCTAATCATAACAACTTACCACCTAAGACATCTTATCTCTTAATTGTAGAAGACAGACTAAAGACTTCTTGATGACTCAGCTAAATCAGCCATTTCATTTAAAACTTGTGATCTTCGTTGTAACGTGGCAAATTCTGCATCTACATTGCGCTCTCGCCCCTTCGACTGGTCTAGTTGGGCCTTCATTTGCTTGCATTCCTCGTTCATAACTTTCTTTTTCTGCAAAGTGTCCTTGGCAATCATTGCTAGCTTTTCATAATCAATATCCCTCTGCTCCAGGTCCTCTCATAGTCTTTTGTTCGATATCATCAAACTTTCATTAATACTGTGCAAGTAACGACACTGCTCTTTATAGGATTCCAATTCCGGGATTGGTTTAATTTCCTCTACATCCAGTACAATATTATCCTTTTGTATGCCGGAGCTTGAAGCTTGGTTTTTTATATGCCTTTGTTTATTTTCCACAAATATTTCAGGTATTTGCCCTACATGTATATGTATATCAATGGAACCCTCACCTTCAGTTACAAGAGTATCTTTCTCCTGTATATTCATCTCATCGTCAGACTCATTCACCGACACAATTTGATGTTCTCCTATAGGTTGTTTTAACAATCTAATCTCTGCGGCCACTTTAGCTCTGACTTTGGTCCTCGGCCCCAAGTCCATATTTTCTACACTTACGCTGTTTATTGGTTTATCTTCATCAATGTTCAGCAGGGTTTGAACAATATCTTGCTTTTTTCTAGAATTTTCAAACTGTGCTTGCCCATCTGACGATCTGCTTTCTTTACTCTTCTTCTTAGTGGATTTCTTCTTCTCTTTAGTCTCAAATCCTTGTTCACGAATAAACTAGTCCCAATCTTTGCCTATTTGCTTCAAATGATGTAAAATCAACAATTTGATAAGCCCTTGGTGAAAGATAGAATGGTCAATGTGCTTTGGCCGTTTTTGAATTGATAAAACCATTTTTTGCAGACTCCTCCACGAGTAATATGGAAGATTTAACTTCTTCCTTCCTTGTAAATGCATTAGTAACCTAACATGGCATCCCAAAACCTTATCAACCGACTATCACAGTAATGTAATTTTGGATTACCTCGAGTGGAATTTGCCAATTAGGTTTTATTTTGCTTATGTGCACACCACTGCTCCAGTTTAAACTTTCAAACCCTAGTAACATGAACTTGCCATAATCTCCTTCAAAGTCTTGATGTTTGAACCATTGTTCACCTTCAGCAATGACACCTGTGACTTCTGCAACAACCTGCTCATTTACCACAATTTTGAAATCCTTGAAATCGACCACTCCTTCTTTGTAATTTTTTATAAATGCCTTCACCGCTTGAAGGTTATAACCCTGTAACCTTTCACAAAATATAAACCATCCAACATTTTTCATTAACCTTGTTGTCAGAGGAAATTGGGAAATCCATTCAATGTTGTTGGGCTTAGTTCTGCATATGAGTCCTCCAGGCTTTTTCTTCGGGCTCTGCGTGGAAATTTCATCCATTGGATCCTGTTACAATACTTAAACTCTCAATATTGATAACCTATTTTTAGTTTTGAAACCCTTCTCTACACTTGCATGGAAATTTAGCTGGATTAACCATGAACCGGTGTTCAATAGACCCTAATTTGCATGATACATGCCCTATATTTCATTCTCTGTCTATAGCATTCACCAATTTCGATGTTGGACAGACCTATTCATGACCCTGGCTGATGTACTGGCCTGATTGCCAAATGTCGAGTGGAGAAGGTAGTCATGCTATCGACCATATGTTAAATTCATGCATATATGACTTATAGGTCCCCCAAACATTTCGAGTCATGATTGCAACGAATTAAAATTACAAGCATTTACAACCCTATTAAATCATAATTTGAAATTTGAAACTGACAACATTTTTCAGAAACTGACAGCATTCTCAAATTTGAAATTACAGCAGAAGCTGTCAGTTCGCCATTTTAAATCAAAATTATGATATTTAGAGCTTCACAAGCATTTGTAATGTTTGTGAATGCAAGAAAATGAAATTTATTTTGAAATAAAAAGTATGAACTAGAGCCAAATCCTAATTTAATTATGAAAAGATAACTAATGACAAAAAATGTTTAAGGAATGGGGAAAAGCATAGGCTAGACTAATAGAAAAGATATACAGAGTATAAGTAAAGGCTAAGTAAATCTTAGGAACAATCCTAGAGATAACATCTGGCTCCGTCTGGGGATAAGGTCTTCTTTATAAGATCTTAAGAACATTATGACCTGTGCCTTCTGAAACTTGTGTTATTGGGCTGGAGTCTACATATAACTGCTTGAAATGATATTTACACTGACTATGTACAATATACGTGTCATTTTGGCATGTATGGAATAATTTCAAAAATCGTCCATTGACTGGACCTGGAATCTCATTACCACCCAAAGTCTGCAGCACAAATGTGTTGTTTCCCAAGTTTTTTACCACTATAAAAGGTCCCAACCACAGTGCATCAAACTTACCATGCTTACCTTTATCTTCATTCCGGGCATCCCATCTTAACACTTTGTCACCTGCTAAGAAAATATTTTTCTTCACCTTCTTATCAAAATTTTCTTTCATCCTGCTTCTATGTATTTCAGCTTTGTCCATAAGGGCTTCCCTTTCTTGTTGTAACAAAATTATCTGAAATGTTCTCCTTTTCTTTATTTCTGGTTCTTCTTCAGCCTCCTGCACAAACTTAATTACTGGAGTCATCAATTGAATTGGGAATACTGCTTCAGTTCCATATACTATTTGAAATGGAGTGGTTCTGATGGATTTCTTTAAAGTAACTCTGTCTACCCATAATGCAAATTTTAATTTAGTATCCCAATTTTTCTTTTTCTCTGATAACATTTTCTTGATAGTGTTTATAATGCTTTTATTGCTGGACTTTGCTAGTCCATTGCCCTGGGGATAATAGGGTGTAGATTGTCTCAAGGAAATGTTATGGTCTTCAGCAAATTTTATCATCTTTTTGGATTTGAACGCAGGGGCATTATCAGTAAGGAGTTTTCTAGGGCACCCAAATCTATTGAGAATATTTTCTTGCAGGAAATTAATGATAATTTGGTCTGTGGCTCTTCTGGTAGGAATGGCTTCTACCCATTTGGTGAAAAAATCCGTTGCAATTAAGATCCACCTATGTTGGCCACTAGACAGAGGATGAATTTCACCTATAAAATCCAGACCCCACTGTTGGAAATGAGCATCTACTGAAATAGGTTTCAAGGCTAATGACTGTAACTGATGTTTGCCTGCAAATTTTTGGCATTTTTCACAAGCTCTAATTCGTTGGTACACATCTGAGAAGAGAGTGGGCCAATAATACACAGCTCTCAATATTTTGAAGGCTGTGGCCTTCCAGTATTTGTGTCCACCACACACACCAGCATGCATCTCCTCAATAACATTATTTGCTTCTAATTTATCCAAACATCTCAGAAGTATCCCTCCAGGATCCTTCCAGTACAATACTTGATCAATCAACACATATTTGAGAGCTTTCAATTTTATTGATCGGCATTCATTTTTACTAAACTCCTGGGGACACTGTAAACATAACAGGAAATATACAATTTCAGCATACCAAGGGCTGTCATCATACCTGCTGCTGTAGACTTGTTCTTCGACCTCTTCTGCACCTTCTGCCATCATATGCAAATCCAGTATTTGACAATTTGATTATGAGAGAAGCTTTGCTAGGCCCTGCCCTTTCAACAATTTAGTGGGCTTGATCTCCACATCATATTCCATCACTTTTGCAATCCATCTACCCCTTTTTCCTTCAATGTCCGGCTGTACTAGGATTTCCTTAACAGCAGAATTAGGCACATAGGCTCAAACTTTAGAATGGAGTACATATATTCTAAAAAATTTAAGTGCCTTTACCAAAACATAGGCCTGTTTCTCCATACTAGTATATTTCAACTCTAAATCCCTTAATGTTTTACTAAAGAAGGATATGGGCTGCTCTAATCCCTCAGAATTTTTTTGCAACAACACAACAACAATTGTTTCTTCTGATGCAAATGAAAATATTGCAAAATCTTTGGTGTAATCAAGGGCTGCCAACACTGGTGCTTCTATCAGTGCTTTTTTTATATTTTCAAATGATTGTTTGGCCCGTTCAGTCCATTTTATCTCCCTATCCTTCTTAAGCATATATGTTATGTACTTGATAGTTTCTGCAAAATTAGGAATAAACCATCTCAAAAAATTGATTTTTCCTATGAAAGACTGAATTTCCTTCTTATTTCTCGGAATAGCAATATTCAAAATGGCCTTCACTCTGTTTGGGTCTATCTTAATTCCATCTGTTGAAACTATATGACCCAATAATTTGCCTTCAGTCATGGCAAAGTGAGATTTTTTAGGGTTCAATGACAGTCCAAATTTTCTGCATTTAAGAAAGGTCTATTTTAGATGTTTTAGATGCTCATCATTAGATCCAGAAAAAAACTGTGATGTCATCTTGATAAATGACTACAAATTTCTCATTTTCTCCCACAAATGCTATATCCATTGCCCTCTGAAACGTAGCACCAACATTCATTAGCCCAAAAGGCATTTTATCATACATGAACGTACCCCAAGGGGTTGTGAAAGCTGTCTTTTCTCTATCTTCCGGATGGACTGCAATCTGGTTATAACCAGAGAAACCATCAATCATCGATATCCTTTCTGCACCCACCACTCTCTGCAAAATCTGATCTATTTTGGGCAATGAATAGTTGTCTTTGAGGCATGACCTGTTTAGATTTCGAAAGTCCATGCACAGCTTTATTTCTCCATTTTTCTTGCGTACTGGCACAAGATTGGCTACCCAAGATGAATACCTGAGGGGAACTATGATTTTGGCATCCAATAATTTTTTTACTTCTTTCTCAATGATTGGCAACAGTGCTGGGTTAAGCCTTCTGAGTTTCTGTTTGAAAGGCTTAGTATTTGGATTTAGGGGGATTTTATGTTGGATAACATCAGTATCATGTGTTTTTAGATCATCATATGACCATGCAAATATGTCTATGAAAGCCTTCAACAAGGCAATATATTTGCTTATGTTCTTCTCTGATAATTTCTTTGAAATCTTCACCATTCTGGGTTCTGCTACAAAACCAATGTTACAGCTTATTACATTCTCTTCAGCAGTCTAAAGATTATTTTTCAGCAATGTGTCATTTTTTGAAAATAATCTCTCCAATGGAACAATTCCCTTTGGGATGAAATTAGTTTTTAAATCCAAAATTTTCTGATTAGCAATTGACTGTTCTGTATAGGTGGAAAACTGAGGTGAGTGGCTTTCTTCATCTAAATCAACTTGATCATCTGCAAATTCTGCAGTTAATTGCAATAACTCTTTTATCTCCTGATCATCCTGAAAACCCTCCAATGTTTAATATTATCCGGAACTGCTGGTCTGTACCTCACATCAATAGGATATTTCAGATGGGTCAATTTTGGGATCCTAAAATGGGCTGCTGCTAATGCCAATGAATCTACAGTCTGGTTCGAGTGCCTTGGAATATAAGTAATATTGAAAGCATAAAAATAATTGTCTATCATATCCCATACTTCATTTCTATACACTTTCAGCAACAACTGCTTTACCTGATAAACATTCCTGACTTGCTGAATAACCAATTCGGAGTCGCCAAATACTGCAAGTTTTTGAATGTTCATATCTTTTGCAGCTCTTCATCCCAATATCACTGCCTCGTATTCAGCAGTATTGTTTGTGGTTTGGAATTCCAGTTTGTACATTAATGAGACCATTTCACCACCAGGAGAAATCAACAACACACCAGCCCCTGCTCCCTCTTTACTTGATGATCCGTCAAAGTACATTTGCCAAACACTATCTTGTTCTTGTGCATCACATTGAACTATATTATCTTTTTTAATCTGCAACATACCTATATCATCTTCACTTACCTGTAGCATGCAAGAACCCATATCCTCTTGTACTGTATAGATAGGGTGATTTGTCGGATTTTTATCATCACTTACTAAAAACTTCAATTGCACTTCTCTGTATAATCTTCTATATTCACCTCCGAATATAGGATTGAAGCGTATGATAAATCCATTTGTAAGGTACCACCTATCTTTTTAGCCCATGATCTTGACAAAAGCATGCCAAACTTGGGAGAAACATTAGCTACTACTACATCCATGAGAACACTTTTCATAGGCAGCTGGGCAAGGTTGACTACAAGATCTTTTATGACTCCTAAACATTTTACAGCTCGGGAATCAAAAGCATATAGGTCATGATATGGTTTTGTCACAGATAACCCCAAGGCCTCCATAACCTCCCTGGGCATTAGGTTGTGCGAAGCACCTGAATCCAGAAGGCAGTTATGCAACATTTGATCATGGATGGTCAGTGTGATATAAAATGGTGGAGGATGGCAACATTTCATGTCTGGATGGTCAGTGGGTTTTGAACCTGTGATAATGGTAGGATCTTTCTCCTGCAAATTTATTATATCTGATGAAGGATGAATAGTTGATGCATTCAAGGCTTTCATGGCAGGTTCTCTGTAAGATCTGCTTTTTATTAATTCAGTCAAGGGAATGGGAACTTTGAGTTTATTGATTTCATGCTCTAAGTCAAAACCAGGGATATTACCTACCTCTGCTGTTTTAACAATGCTATTATCATTTTGTTGTTCTTTAGAAGGTGATAATTCTCTGATTGGAGCAAACTTGACTTTCCTTTTTATAGGTGCTACCTTTTTTATCCTTGACCTAAGTCCATATGATTTCTGTTGTTCCTGTTGATTCCTGTTGACAGATTTCAGCATGCTGATTATTGAACTTTACTTCTTCATCACCACATTCTGCTGAACCATAATAATCATCCTGAGATATGAAATTGGAAAATCAACATCATCCAATTGACCAATGTTATGTTCTGATTCTTCAATTTCTTCATATGCAGTTTCATAGGGATCATCTTCTCTTATCAAATTGTCCTGAAAAGGTGGTTGGATCTTTTGATCCTCATTTTCTCTCCTCTTTCTTTGGATGTCATTGTTCCTTCTTTCTCTAGGCATAAACCTGGGAGGATAAGGGCGCCTAAATTAATTTTGGTTTTTGTTATCAAAATCCTAGGCGGGCCTGTTCTGATTTTTCTTTTCCTTTTCTATTCTATCAAGCTTTGCAGACATATCTTGTAAGGCCCTCTGCATCTCATCATACTTATGATCTGAACCCTTTGTAACCGAAGAGGAAGGAATCATTTCCCTTTTACCTTTTTTGTCTATCTTTTGGCATTCATCTTCCTCCTTAAGTTTATTTGATACTAGGATATTTGACTCAATTTCTAGGGCTGCATCCTGCATATTCATCAGTGACCCAACTCTTCTTTCCCTCAGCCACAGGGAAAACTGATGATCAAAAACATTGGCATAGGTCAGTTTTGCTGCAGGTTCAGTAGGTTTAATTTCTAGGGGAATTTTATTGTACATTTTATTAAACCTTTTGGAAAATTCTGCCACTGCTTCATCAGGCTTCCTTTTCAATGCTGTAAATTCTGTGTAATAGTAGAGATAATCCTTCGTATCTCCCCACTGCCTGATAAAAAGTTGGTTTAATTCCTCCATAGTATCTATAGAATTTGCTGGTAGTTCCTTGAACCACTTTCTCACCTCTCCATCCAAACTCTGTACGAACATTCTCATCCACACATCCCTAGCTTCAATGTTGTAATTATCAGCATAACTACAAAACTTGTCCCAGTGTTCTTCCGTAGTCCTACCACCTTGGCCATCAAATCTGGGCAAGTATTTCTAGTAATCCCCACCAGGCAAAGGATTTAAGGGTTTGGGCATAACTAATGGGGCATATCTTGTTGTTACCATGTGGTCAAACATATCAAGAGGTTGACCAACCATATTTGGTGAATGAGATGTCTGAATGACAATTGGCTGATGCTGTAGAGCTGAAGGTTGCACTATATGTGAAAAATGGGCTGCCTGTGAAGGAGATGGGGGTTTAGTTTGTGGGGGAGAAGGTACTTCTATCTTCAATTGGCCAATGAAGATTCTGCTCATGAGAGGAATCTCAGGAATTGTCAAAGACTTCAGGGTAAAGACTTCTTCAGGGACATGTTTATGTTTTACAGATAGGGGGTTTGAATAAACATTGAATTCACCAACTTGTGTTGGATTTAGATCATCCACCTCTGGGATGTTCAAAGATAGATCTGGCTTATTTTCTTCTTGAATATCCACAGGATTTAAGGAGGAAGGTCCTGTTATCACCTAGGTTGTAGTTACCCCTATGGATATATCCAGTCATGGATGGCAATAGGGAAGGGCAACTCAAAAGGTGCAACCACGATTACCTCGACCTCCAATATATGGTTGTCACGCCAGTCGAGGCAGCCTTCACTTTATGTTATCTAGCCCAGACAACAAAGGGGGAGACCCAATCTACTCCCGACAGGAGAGATCAAAACCAAGACACCAAATCAGGGTATTTCTAAGTGAAGTTAGGTGTATGGTTTATCCTAGACCTAAGGATGGAGTCACAAGACAAGTGAGGGGTTCAAAGAGTGTAGCTTTGGTTCATAGTTGATGTGAAAGTGACTTATAGTATTTGAAATGAGATCTAGGATTAGGGTACTAGTTCAATGTTAGATAATCCACTCCCTTGGGAACCGTGTCCAATGCAGGGTGGTTTAGGGTTGAATTGGGGCTAACTAGTACATGTGACAAGCTTGACCATGATACATGATGGCTTCAAGGGTTTAGTTCACCATGCAAAGGTCAAACCACAAGTTAATCCAACAAACTAGGAAAGTCGAGTTGACTTGGAGAGAAACCAGTGCCTTGGGAATTGGGATAATGGAGTCAAAGTAGGGTTGACTTATGGTTAAGGACTCCTATGGCATGGGACAAGTGGGCAAATAAGGTCTTGATGGATGAATGGGTGTAGATCTAGGTTTGACCAAAGTGGACACAATCCCTTAAAATAAGGAATGCTATCCCCAAGGCGAGATTTGACAAGATGACACACTAGACCTAGGTTTTGAATTATTCCGGTTCCAGATCTCCAACAATCTCAAGTACCCATGTCCTAGAAGTGAGTCAACTCACTTCTCCAAGGTGGTGCGACTTTACCCAAGGAGGCCAAAAATGTGGGTTAGGTGGCTCAAGACAAGTCCGATGGCACCCAAACTTTAGATCCAGGTAGGTTAGTCAAGTAGGAGTGTGGATCTATAATTTTACGACAATCCGACGGTTAGATCTTACTAGATCTGAGTTTGAATGTACCAAGTGGTGCAAGAATGGGGATTAAATCCCTTAAAATGTGGAATAAGGCCCACAAGGTGAAAATCAGAAAAGTGACAATCTGGGGGTAGGTTATTTGATGTATAGAATATGAATCAAGCGGGATCTCAACTACCCACTACCTAGATCTAGGTCAACTCACTACCACCAAGAAGTGCGCCCTTGCTTGGGAGAGCTAAGTTGGCTTGGGAAGGGGTTTAAACGGAAGCCAATCCTCACCAAACTATAGATCCGGGATGCCGTGGATGCTATAGAGGTGGGTTTTCAATATTATGCCCAACAACCCACTAGATCTAAGTAGATGTGAGAAAAAAATGGGGGTTTTGAAATAATTAGGGTTTTATCAATTTATGAGCTATGTCAATGGATTGGATAAAGATAAGAGAAACAAACCTGTGGATCTTACCTGGGTAACCTTGTAGATGCCTTGATGATGATTATCTATGCAAACCCGATCAATTTGAGAAGCTTTGAGGTAGTTTTCTATGCAATCGATTTAGTCCAAGAAGCCAATGCGCCCTCTCTCCTGAACAACAAATGTCAACAATATCAGATTTGATGCAATCAAGAGATAAGACTAATGCCACAAGAGAAGTAACAGAAAGAAAGCATAGATCACAATGATGCTAATGATAACCCCCTGATACAAGCGAATGCCAATAAAGTCGATTTGAAGAAGCCTTGCAAAATCGCCCTTGTTGAAGTCGCCCTCCTGTAGACAAACAATGATTTCCAAAAAAAGATAGATCTTACCACAAATTCCAAATGCTAAGTTGCAATAGACTTTCCAATCGCCATCTAAGAACACCAGATGCAAAGGAGACCACAAGAATTTCCACAAGAAAGTTTTTCTATACCAATAATCCAAGAGCCAAAGACCCCTTACAATGAGAGGCTCTCTCCTTTAAATAGGAAGGAGAGGCACCAAAACCCTAACCACTTTTTGAATGAGTGGCTAAGATTAAAAGATACAAATGTCTAATCAATGGTTGAGATGAGATCAACAATAAAATACATGGATCACTAATAAAATATTATATGAGTGGACAAAATCGCCCTAGAAGAGGGGAATCCCACCAAATCATGATGACAAAATATAATGAGGGGCTTATGGTGGGTCCAAGGGGTAATTTTATCCCTCTTTGGTCAATCCCCATAGCACAATAATCATAAATAATCATCAATATACCAAATCGTGCCTCCATGGTCAAATCGTAGGCCTCAAAAAGACCTCAGAAATTCTCAGAAAGTGCCATAAGTGATGGATGCGGGCCCCGATGAAACTGAAACTACTGGAGGAGGTGTGGAGGACCCCGATCTATCATCACTGATCATCCCATGCCATAACATTGCCTCAGTATCCCAAATCGATTTCCTCAATAGCCATTTCTAACAATCCTGAAATGCCTCGGGAAGCGTGAAACTGCCCCAAACTGCCTCCTGGAGTGCCTGCGCTGTCAAGGTGAGGGCACCAGTGTGTCCGGGAGGGGGGTAATATGGTAAAAACAAGTGGCTGGACCACCCCCTCCATCATCAGCGCCCTAGGTCAACCAGATAAAAATCACATCTACTCTGACAGGGCCTCCGATAGACCAAAACTGCACTGGGATAGCCTACTGAGGCTCAATCATCACTGTAAGTGCCCGGAACTGAAAACAAACTGTCTCATTGGACTCAGAAGGTCCAAATACATCCAAGATGTGTACTCATACACCATATGAGTCTTTGCATAATAAAAATATATATCCAATATACCGGAACATGGCCAATAATAATAATCTGTAAATGACCAAACACTGCTGTAAACCAAGAATCATCATCATAACCCTGTAGCTGCTGCATAGAATCATCATGTATGTATACATAGACCATATATCATCTATCCATGTCATCATAAGGTCCAACCATCTCATGTCCTCTGGTTGACCATGGTTAGACTAGGCCTAACCAAGTCAACATGACCCAATATAACTCAGACCATCATCATAAGCTGCTGCAAAGTGTCCAATGTTAATGCATGCTCTACAACTTATTCAAATAATAATTATAGCACAAAGTAATGATTACTGGCAATCTAAATCCAAATATATAATGTCATTAATTATTATTATTACTCAGACTAGACTTTCAAGATCATACTCACTTCATAGCTGTGATCAATTTGCTAGTGAAGGGTGAAGGCTAAAATAACTGGCTAGGCTAAGGGATGACTTGATTGACTTAACTTTGTGGCACTTTGGCAAAGGGAAAGGGAATACACACCATAGTATATACTGAATGAGCAATAACACAGGGAAAGGCGGTGTCTCACAAATGGATGAGTTGTTCAAAGAGGGTTTATTCACCTTCACAGATGCGCACAATCCATAATACAAATAAGGCCAGTAATTGTTTAGATATAGCATTTAAGTTCCATTTTTTTTGGGGCCTGAAGTTTCCATAGCCTTGATCTATGTGTGTTTATAAACACATTGCATAGATTTACATTTATTTTAGGCTTTCTGCTGCAGGTGTGTTTTTAAGGCACTTGTTTACCTGAGCACTTCTAGGTGTGTCATGGACAGTTTGTTTACCTAGGTATTTATTTTTCCAAAAGATATAACATTTTATTTTCATAGCCATTTTCATTTGGCATGCCTTTCATTCATGTGTGTTTAGAAACACATTGCATGAATGGGCTTTTCATACAAGATATAGCATTTCATTTTTCCAGATTTTGTATTCATGGCAGCACTAAAGGTTTCAGGTTTAGCCAACACAACTTTAGTGACTAGGGGGAATTCACAAGGAACTCCAACTCACCATAGGCAAGTTTTGTCACCAACTCAGAGCCGAGACACAATAAACAGGGAAGCTCATCCAATACAAAGGCTACAGTGGGAAAAGATCCTCCATGTCACTAGTCAAGTAGTAAGTCAGGGTAATAAACTAAGAGGTAGGCAATGGATGGATGAAGACAATGAATAATGGAGCCGACACTAGCAAGCCAAGGTATGGTGGAATGATCACCTCTATTCTCCCTAAGGAGGGTAAAACCAATGAGTATGAATAGTGAACTTCTAAGTCTGAGTAGGGACAATATAATATATATAATAAGATCAACCAGGTCCACATATCTATATGATCGCCAGATCATGAAACTAAGTGCTAAGACATGCTATAAGAATAAATATAAAAGCAATATAACCATGACACAATGATATACCTGCTGAGTCATATACCTGAATGCTCATCAATATGTACCATCATCTGTCCTCTGAAACTGCTGCAGTAACTTTGGGCACTACTGACTGCTCTGTACTAATGGTATAATGGCTACATCGGTCATCTCTCTGAGTGTCCTGAGACTCAGTCATGGCATGGGGAATACATACTGCTGTCCACAATCTGATAATGATCCAATGTAGATGCTCATCTCAACATCTCAAATGTAAGGGAACTGGCTGAATAGTGTACTGGCATCAGAAAAATAATGTATGGTAGCCCGGCTACTATATATGTGATAACAGGTCCTAATTCTGCATCATTAGTGGAAAACTGAAGGTTACTGGATGATGGAAAATTTAACTTCCTTCTAGCCTCCCTGATAATCTTTTCTGGATCAAAAACTCCTTCATGTAAAGGAGATTTAGGATTCCCTCTTGTACCAATCGGCTTTGAAGCCACTGTAACTTTCTGACTGTCAGGTGAATGTAGTCTATAAATAAATGTACTGATTCTGTCACCTCTCAAAACCAGCTATAAAAATGTCAACACCCAGGGAAGATATACTTTCGTTTCTCTATCCCCGGCAACGACGCCAAAAGATGTTATCCCTAAAGTTGATCCTAGACTACAGGGTATCAAGCTTAAGGAGATCTTAGTTGTAGGAATAAAGCATCTACACAATGATTGTTTCAGTTTTGTTTGGTGGAAGCAGAAAACAAAGCTATGTAAAATATTTAAAAGGAAATAAAAGACAGGTACAGTATAACATCTCAATATATGAATAGAAGCAGAAGAAAGACTGTGATTTTAAGGATATGAATATAAGAGCTCAAATATATTTCATGATGGGGGCATAGTTATATACTGTTTGGAAGAATCATAACATGGAATTTAGACCACATATGGACAGAATACCAAAAGCATACACTTCATAAATTGAAAAAGAAATGGCTCAAAGATCATATTTTTAATTCATAACAGTCATTTTCTGCAAAAATTAACATAAGAAATACATACAGATCTGCATGAAACAACTCTTTAAAATCAAACTTCTATCATGTTCTTCCAGTTCCAACCCTTATTACCTCTGTCTATGTCCTATTTATACAAAATTTGTTCAAAATAGAAAACAATTACTAGATCCTATTACATTGGATCTGATCGCTCCAAAAATAAAATAGAGTTTTAAAATAAAGTCTAAGTCTATCGAATTGTTACAATAAGCAAACCTAATCATAACAACTTGCCACCTAAGACATCTTATCTCTTAATTGTAGAAGACAGACTAAAGACTTCTTGATGACTCGGCTAAATCATCCATTTCATTTAAAACTTGTGATCTTCGTTGTAACCTGGCAAATTCTGCATCTACATTGAGCTCTCGCCCCTTCAACTGGTCTAGCTGGACCTTCATCTGCTTGCATTCCTCATTCATAACTTTCTTTTTCTGCAAAGTGTCCTTGGCAATCACTGCTAGCTTTTCATAATCAATATCCCTCTGCTCTAGGTCCTCTCGCAGTCTTTTGTTCGATATCATCAAACTTTCATTAATACTGTGCAAGTAATGACACTGCTCTTTATAGGATTGCAAGGATTTCCTTACCAAATCCAATTCCGAGACTGTTTTAATTTCCTCTGCATCCATTACAATATTATCCTTCTGTATGCCAGAGCTTGAAGCTTGGTTTTTTATATGCCTTTGTTTATTTTCCATAAATATTTCAGGTATTTTCCCTACATGTATCTGTATATCAATGGAATCCTCACCTTCAATTACAAGAGTATCTTTCTCCTGTATATTCATCTCATCGTCAGATTCATTCACCGGCACAATTTGATGTTCTCCTACAGGTTGTTTTAACAATCTAATCTCTGCGGTCACTTTAGCTCTGGCTCTAGTCCTCGGCCCCAATATTTTCTGCACTTACGCTGTTTATTGGTTTATCTTCATCAATGTTCAGCAGGGTTTGAACAATATCTTGCTTTTTTCCAGAATTTTCAAACTGTGCTTGCCCATTTGACGATCTGCTTTCTTAACTCTTCTTCTTAGTGGATTTCTTCTTCTCTTTAGTCTCAAACCCTTGTTCACGAATAAACTGGTCCCAATCTTTGCATATTTGTTTCAAATGATGTAAAATCAACAATTTGATAAGCCCTTGGTGAAAGATAAAACGGTCGGTGTGCTTTGGCCATTTTTGAATTGATAAAACCATTTTTTGCAGACTCCTCCACAAGTAATATGGAAGATTTAACTTCTTTCTTCCCTGTAAATGCATTAATAACCTAACATGGCATCTCAAAACCTTATCAAACTGACCATCACAGGTAATGTAATTTTGGATTACCTCGAGTGGAATTTGCCAATTAGGTTTTATTTTGCTTATGTGCACACCACTACTCCAGTTTAAACTTTCAAACCCTGGTAACATGAACTCGCCATAATCTCCTTCAAAATCTTGCCGTTTGAACCATTGTTCGCCTTCAACAATGACACCTGTGACTTCTGCAACAACCTGCTCATTTACCACAATTTTGAAATCCTTGAAATTGACCACTCCTTCGTTGTAATTTTTTATAAATGCCTTCGTCACCTGAAGGTTATAACCCTGTAACCTTTCACAAAATATAAACCATCCAGCATTTTTCATTAACCTTGTTGTCAGAGGAAATTGCGAAATCCATTCAATGTTGTTGGGCTTAGTTCTGCATATGAGTCCTCCAGGATTTTTCTTCGGGCTCTGCGTGGAAATTTCATCCATTGGATCCTGTTACAATACTTAAACTCTCAATACTGATAACCTCTTTTCAGTTTCAAAACCCTTCTCTGCACTTGCGTGGAAATTTAGCTGGATTAACCATGAACCGGTGTTCAATAGACCCTAATTTGCATGATACATTCCCTATATTTCATTCTTTGTCCATAGCATTCACCAATTTCGATGCTGGACAAACCTATTCATGACCCTAACCGATGTACTGCCCTGATTGCCAAATGTCGATTGGAGAAGGTAGTCATGTTGTCGACCATATGTTAAATTCATGCATATATGACTTATAGGTCCCCCAAACATTTCGAATCATGATTGCAACGAATTAAAATTACAAGCATTTACAACCCTATTAAATCATAATTTGAAATTCGAAACTGACAGCATTTTTTAGAAACTGACAACATTCTCAAATTTGAAATTACAGCAGAAGCTGTCAGTTCACCATTTTAAATCAAAATTATGATATTTAGAGCTTCACAAGCATTTGTAATGTTTGTTAATACAAGAAAATGAAATTTATTTTGAAATAAAAAGTATGAACTAGAGCCAAATCCTTATTTAATTATGAAAAGATAACTAATGGCAAAAAATGTTTAAGGAATGGGGAAAAGCATAGGCTAAACTAATAGAAAAGATATACAGAGAATAAGTAAAGGCTAAGTAAATCTTAGAAACAATCCTAGAGATAACAGTTGGTAGGGGAAGTAACACTCGTGCAGAGTTTTTAGCGCTAAAGGGAGTCCCACAATTGGCCACTCGACAATCGATCAACACATTACAAAGATTGTTCGAGGCATAGCCAAAACCCCAAGTGTAAGAATCCGCTTGCTCCTCGAGGTGAAGAATAACTCCTCCCGCTCCTGCCACCCACCCCTAGGTTTCCTTTCGAAGCTCTATAAAAGAAGAGAATGGGGTGCGTTTGCTGCTTGATCCAAGTGGAGAAGACTTGAGGTTGCATATGCAGTTTGCAGGAGCTATCTTTAGTTTGCCTCCATGATGGGTGGGATTTCCAAGAAGTGTCTTTGATTTTGCCAAGCCACTGAGCCTCCGGGGCAAAGAGAGGAAGAAAATTACTGGCAGGAACTCCACGAACAAATAAAACTTCAGAGAGAAGTAACCGAGTTTTGTAAGTTACCTGGATAGGCTGGGCCAAGACATCCTGGAAAATTACACTGTTTCCAGCAAGCCAAATATTCCAACATAGATATATTGGAAGGTACGAACAATATCATCTGAGAACTGATTTGGATTGAAGAGAGCTAGGAAATACTTTTGGAATCTTCCAATAGACGAACATCTCCTTCCAAGTGATGGAAAGGAGAAGGACATCTCCCAGTCCAGCGTAGGCAATCCTTCAAACCGCTAAGGAAAAAGGGCACTCTTGAAAAAGATGCTTGAGAGTCTCCTCCGCTTGTTTGCAAAGACTGCACCAAGAAGATCCTTGTATGCCTCTTTCCTTAAATTATCAGCTGTCAAAATTTTACCATGCGTTCGAATCCAACAATCAGGTTCCAGATTGCTTTCCAAAGAGTTAACCGTGGAGGATCGGAGACAAGCTCTAGGAGTTTCTAATACCCAGCTTTAACTTGGTAACCTATGGGGTTCCGGTCCCAAGACCTTTAATCTACCTTTAATCTGAAGTATGTCTGTTAAGAGGGGCCGCGCCTTTAAGAGCTTAAAGGAGAAGCGAAGTCTGATTTTGCAGATGAATGGGAACAAGGTCTAAATGCCATCCGGTCTCCAGTGTTTGGGTCCCATTATGAGAGGTCAAATAAAGAATGTTGACCTTCAGCGTCAAGCCATGCCTTTAGATCCTGCAAAGAATCTTGCAAATCCTCAGTGAAGCCACAGGATAAATTATCTTTCCCCGTATTAATGTTTTGACCATTCCCCACGTTCCAACAAATATGATATTGAAGGCTTACAAAGTCACCAGATGCAAGAACCTTTGCCTGTCCAACTGATTGTTTCATGGCCGAGAGGGTTTGAGTTGGGAAAGTATTTTTGCTGCATAACCTGCTTCCGCCAGGCGCCATCCTGATTGACTAGTCTCCAAACAAACTTTGCCCCGAGAGCTAAATTGAAAAGCTGGGGATCACAAATAACCAAACCTCCTGTGGATTTTGGAGCTCTCACAATGTTCCAATTTACTAAATGGATTTTTTTTGCATTGGTCGTGCCCCCTCCCACATAAATTTCCGGATTACAATCCCAATTTGCGAAAGAATCCCCTTTGGAGCTACAAGACCAGAACATTGATAAATTGGCAGAGAGGTGAGCTCGAACTTGATCATTGTGATCCTTCCTGCTGGATTCATCCATCGCGAGCCCCAGGATACAATTATTTTCTTCAATTTTTTTATGAGACCATCCCACTCCTTTGACAGGACGGCAGGAAATTGGAAGCCCGAGATTACTTGAAAGAACTCCCGTTCGGGGAAAAGAGAAAGTCGAGTATGCGCGAAACTGCTCTTAGAACATTCTCCTGACAGTTCCATCCATAAACCTGACATTTTCTGTTGTTTTTTACACGAGCTCATGAGGCCTCCAAATAAGAGTCTAAAATTTTCTTGAAACGATTAGCAATTATTTTAGAGGCTCCCTAGCAATAAATTGTCATTTCGATTGATTTATACCCTTGATATTACGGGTGAACTAAATTCCCATTCACCGTCCATAAACTTGCTCCTCTTCAAGTTTTCGACTAAGAGTGTCTCACATCATAATGTAAAAGGAGTGGGGAGAGGACACAACCTTGCCGGAGACCTCGAGAGGCTTGGAAGAAATAGGCAAGACGACCATTAACGAGAAGAGCTATATGGGGGTTGCCAATGCATACCTACACCCACTTGAAAACACAAATAAAAAAACCAAAACTTTTCATAACTTTAAACAAGAAGGAATGTTTTACCCTGTAAAACACATTGCCCATGTCTAATTTGATGATCATGCCTCTATCTCTGGAAGTGTTGCTTGAATGGAGAGCTTCATGAACCATGAGATAATTATCTAAAAGGAATGAGAGCAATAAATGTGCAGTTGGTGCCTCCTCCTATTTTGTCTTTAAACGTGGTCCAATTTAACATGCGGCATAGATTGAATTTGATGATGTTCCAGAAGGCCCTGTAGAAATGGATTGAAAAGCCATGGGTCCTTGGGGCTTTGTCAGGATCCAAGCTCCAAATTGCCTCAGTTACTTATTCCTCAGAGATGTCTCTACAGTGTGCATAGGTATGAATTTTCTTCCTCATTGATTAAATTAGGGATTACTTGAGGGAAAGAGTTTAAGGCCTCAAGATCCATCAAACCTTCCTCATGGAAAAGAGCTTTGAAGTGTTCTTGGTCAGTAATCTACATTCAAACTCCTAAAAACACCCCATCTAAGTAACCTTTTTCTAAACACTTAACAACCTTAGAAACATTTCATAGGGACTACCCTGCTTGGCTTCGTTAGGAGTTATCCTAAATGGAGGAGTCAGGATCAGGTGATAGACTTGACTCGAGACTTGCCCCCAAGGGCGCACCGAGTAGTAGTGAGATTTCCGTTGTGTTAACTAGGTGCGCAATCCAGTGGCAACATTTTTGGCACCGTTGACGGGGATAAATCTTTCTATCTATGGGTATAATTTTTTTTTAACCTTTTTTGCTTTGTTTGATGAATCCTTAGATCTAATCTTTATTTTTTCATCCGGTGACTCCACTAACCTTTTTTTTATAGAATTTCAAAGTAAAAAATAGAACTTTTGTGAGTGTTGTAAAATGCATATTTTTATTCTCACATGGAAACTCCACTGAAGGGATCAAAACCCTTGTTTCTCATAAATTTGTTGAGACTTGTTGTGTGTAGATGAGCCCATGCAATACATAAAAAATTTAAAGCTCATTTTTTGATAGCTCCCCTGATGCAGTAGCAGATACTTTCCATGGTCATTTCAAATATATGATTCTGATAGTCAAGTATGGATGATGAAGAGTCCGATGATGAATTTTCAAATGAATATCCTCCTATTGAATTCTCAAACATCCCTGGTTTCCCTAATTATCATACTGGTAGAGACATATTTGATCATTTGCCAATCTTTTGGGGAAATGGTGATTTAGAGACCCAACATGTCATATCCTTTCTTGAGCTCATGGCCGACTTCAATGTTTTGTATGAAGATAACATGATGGAGATGTTTGTTAGTACTCTGCGAGGAAATGCTCATTATTAATATTCTAAGGGCCTCCCGAATAAATGTATTACTTCCCTTATGAGCTTCCTTAGAGTATTTCTGAGGCAGTGGCATAATAAAGGATTTGGTATGGAAGCTTTGGAAAGTATCCTTGAGAATTTATTTCTCATCTTCCTGCCCTGGATAAAATATCATGAGGATGACCCTAATGCTCCTCACCTCATCATAATAGAAAACAAAAAATATTGGGAGTTGCCTCTGAGTTATGCCAGTAAAGGGAGGTTTAGGCAACTTATTAAACTAGAAAATAGTTTCTTTTTCCATCAATCACATCATGACCCTATTAAAGAGATTCATGATAACCCTATTGAAGAGCCTGAGCCACCCAGCGTCAACATGATGTATGACACTCCTTTTTCAAAGATTCATGTTGATCCCATTAAGGATGAGCATGAGAAAATTCATTGAAGATATTACTGAAGACCCTCCTCATGTCACCTCAATAGAGAATAATGAAGATTGGGAGTTTTCTCAAGTTTATTTCAATGAGGATGAGCACATTGTAATATCCCTAATTTGAAAGTTTACCCAATTTGGCCAATTTTCGAACCTTGGACTAGTGAAACCCCAAACTTTCCCAAATGATACCAAATGGCTTCGAATTATGTATGGAATGAATTGAGGTGTCTTAGGACACAGTAATGCAGCTATTAGATGCTTGGACACTTTTAAAAGACTTTAGCAACTTGCATTTACAGCTGGAGAATGAAAGGCAAAAATACTAGGAAAATCGATGTTAAAACCCCCAAGGGTAGATGACTCTTTTGGCTTCCCAAATGTTGTACGAACCTCCCAAATTTTTAATATGAGTCTTGAATCCGTTAAAGGACATCAAGGACAACATGTGTGCATCATCATATCAGGTTTTAGGGTCGAATAGGTATCCAAAAGGACATTAGCTTCTAGAGTATATAACTTGGATGAAGATGGTAAACAAGGGACCTTGAATTTATGTCACAAACTATAGTAACACTTTAGGGGTCTGCATACATTATTTGGGCCATAAATTTAACTCCATATGCAACTCATAACATAGACAAAAATCTCAGAAAGATCTGATATAAAACAGGTGCAATATCATCCCAAAATCACCATCAAAATACTATGAGGGAAATGGCTCGAATCTCAGTTTTAATTGGAAATGTCATATGAAGTACTTAATATTTCGAGTTGTGGCTCTCATGATATGTCTATTACAGATTTATGCAGCAACTAACATGTCTATAAGGTCGAAATACCAATCCTTCATTAGCTAGATGCAACAAGAAATGCGCCATCACACTTTTACATGACATTGAGAGAAAGAGGAAACTAGCTCAAATATCAATGTTACTTGGAGAAATAGTACATGAAGTGCTTAGTATTTCGAGTTGTGGATCTCATGATCTATCCATTACAGAGTTATGCATCCATTAACAAGTTCATAAGGTTGAAACAACAGCTTTCCATTATCTATATGCAACAAAGAGTGCGCTATCTCACTTTACATGAACATTGAGAGAAAGATAGTAGAATGAGAATAGAGAAGAATGAGAAAATATGAACTCGAACTCAAATGGGGGTTGAACCTGCATCAAAATATATCCATGAAGCTCTATTGAGAGGTCTGAATGGCCTCTCCATCAACCAACTTGGATGGGAATCTTGCACCCTCGAAATTGGTTCTAAGGCAGGGAGGATGAACATCCATTGTGCAAGGACAAGCTTGAAGCTCTCCAAAATTGCAAAGATGCAAATGACAAATGACCAAAAGTTGCTCCATTTTGACTTGGCCTCCTTTTAATAACTTTAGTTGACTCATTTACCTCCTTAGAACTCAAATTATCTCCTAATTACTCATGAAATTCGAATTAGTGGGATTTATGACCCTTCATTGACCCCACATGACACTTGGCTCATATTTTGTCTCCAACTCCTCCATGAATTCGAATTGGGGAATCTTTTGGATGCTTTAGAGATGTGTAACTCCTCTCATCCACCCTCTTGGTCTATTTTTAGCTCTTACATTGTCATAGATGTCATAGAATCTGTCATAAGTATCATAGGTGTCATAGAATCTGTCATGAGTGTCATAATGCTTGTTATAGTTGTCATAGAATCTGTCATTGCCTATTTTAGCTCTATAACTCTTCCTCTTCCTTCATGAATGTTACTGTTATCACCTAAGTTGTAGTTACCCCTATGGATGGATCCAGTGATGGATGGCAATAGGGAAGGGCAACTCAAAAGGTGCAACCACGATCACCTCGACCTCCAATATATATGGTTGTCATGTCAGTCGAGGCAACCTTCACTTTATGTTATCTAGCCCAGACAACAAAGGGGGAGACCCGATCTACTCCCGACAGGAGAGATCAAAACCAAGACACCAAATCAGGGTATTTCTAAGTGAAGTTAGGTGTATGGTTTATCCTAGACCTAAAGATGAAGTCACAAGCCAAGTGAGGGGTTCAATAGGTATAGCTTTGGTTCATGGTTGATGTAAGAGTGACTTATAATGTTTGTAGTAATATCTAGGGCTAGTGTACTAGTTCAATGTCAGAAGATCCACTGCCTTGGGAACTGTGTCCAATGCAGGGTAGTTAAGGGTTGTATTGGGGCTAACTAGTACAAGTGACAAGCTTGACCATGACAGCTTCAAGGGTTTGGTTCACCATGCATAGGTCAAACCACAAGTCAATCCAACAATCTAAGAAAGTTGAATTAACTTGGAGAGAAACTAGTGCCTTGGGAATTGGGAAGTGGAGTCAAAGTAGGGTTGACTTGTGGTTTAGGACTCCTAGGACTTGGGACAAGTGGGCAATAGAGGTCTTGATGGATGAATGTGTCTAGATCTAGGTTTGACCAAAGTGGACCCCAATCCCTTAAAACAAGGAATGCAATCCCCAAGGCAAGATTTGACAAAGTGATAGTCTAGACCTAGGTTTTGAATTATTCCGGTTTCAAATCTCCAAAAATCTCAAGTACCCAGTTCCTAGAAGTGAGTGAACTCACTTCTCCAAGGTGGTGCGACTTTGCCCAAGGAGGCTAAAAAGTGGGGTTAGGTGGGTCAAAACAAGTCGGATGGCATCCAAACTTTAGATCCGGGTAGATCGGTCAGGTAGGAGTATGGATCTGCAATTTCGTGGTAATCCAACGGTTAGATCTTAGTAGATCTGAGTTTAAGTGTTCCAAGTGGTCCAAAATGGGGATTAAATCCCTTAAAATGTGGAATGGGGCCCACAAGGTAAATTTCAGGAAAGTGACAACCTGGGTGTATGTTATTTGATGTGTAGATGACAAATCAAGTGGAATCTCAAACACCCACCACCTAGATCTAGGTCAACTTGCTCAACTAGTGAAGTGCGCCTTGCTTGGGAGAAGCTAAGTTGGCGTGGGAGAGGGGTCAAACGGAAGCCAATCCTCACCAAACTATAGATCCGGGATGCCGTGGATGCTATAGAGGTGGGTTTTCAATATTATGCCCAATAACCCACTAGATCTAAGTAGATCTGAGAAAATGTAAAAAATGGGGTTTTGATTAATTAGGGTTTTAAGTGTTTTTGACAATTGGATAGATCATGGAGATAGAACTTACCTTGAGATCATACCTGAGTGATGTGGATGAGATGCCTTGATGTTGAGGAAGATTCCCGCAAAGATCAAATGAGAGATTGTTGATTTGCTTGCCGATTTGATGCCCTAGCCCACAAGTGTGCCTTCCTCTACCTGTCAAACCAAGGAATGAAAATTCAATCAGTAAGATCAAGTATGGAAGAAATACAAGAGAAATGCAAATAGTAACATGAAATAGAAGGTCCTGGGACAATAATACTCCCTGTTACCAACGAAGAGCTCCAAAGAAGAAGTAGGGAGAGTCTTCCCCTACCAATACCTCCTCCTCCAAGCAAATCGGCCTCCACCTGTAGATGCAAAATCGTGGTACAAAGATATGGCAAACAAGATCTCCAATAACTCAGTGCAAAGGAAGAAACAACGAACGAACACCAAAAACATTCACCACAACACTGGAGATAGATGCAATAATAATTTTCTATTCCAATAATCCAGAGCCAAAAGTCCCTTTACAATGAGAGGCTCTCTCCTTTAAATAGGAAGGAGAGGCACCAAAACCCTAACCACTTTTTGAATGAGTGGCTAAGATTAAAAGATACAAATGTCTAATCAATGGTTGAGATGAGCTCAACAATAAAATACATAGATCACTAATAAAATATAATGTAAGTGGACAAAATCGCCCTACAAGAGGGGAATCCCACCAAATCATGATGACAAAATATCATAAGAGGCTTATGGTGGGTCCAAGGGGTAATTTTATCCCTCCTTGGTCAATCCCCATAGCACAATAACCAAAAAATAATCATGAATGTACCAAATCGTGCCTCCATAGTGAAGTCGTGGTCCTCAAAAGACCTCAAAAATCCACAGAAAGTGCCATAAGTGATGGATGCGGGCCCCGATGAAGCTGAAACTGCTGGAGAAGGTGTGGAAGGTCTCGATCTATCATCACTGATCATCCCATGCCATAACTTTGCCTCAGTAGCCCAAATCGATTTCCTCAATAGCCATTTCTACCAATCGTGAAATGCCTCGGGAAGCGTGAAACTGCCCCAAACAGCCTCCTGGAGTGTTGGCGCTGTCAAGGTGAGGGCACCAGTGTGTCCGGAAGGGGGGTAATATGGTAAAAACAAGTGGCTGGACCACCCCCTCCATCATCAGCGCCCTAGGTCAACCGGATAAAAGTCATCTCTGCTCCGACAGGGTCTCCAACAGACCAAAACTACACTAGGACAGCCTACTGAGGCTAAATCATCACTGCAAGTGCCCGGAACTGAAAACAAACTGTCCCATTGGACTCAGAAGGTCCAAATCCATCCAAGATGTGTACTCATACACTATATGAATCTCTGCATGATCAAAATAAATATCCAATATACCGGATCAAGGCCAATAATAATGCGCTGTACATATACAAACACTGTTGCAACCCCAGAATCATCATCATAACCCTGTAGCTGCTGCATAGAGTCATTATGTATGTATACATAGACCATATATCATCTATCCATATCATCATAAGGTCCAACATCTCATGTCCCATGGTCCTCCATGGTCAAACTAGGTCTAACCAAGACCAAATATAACTCAGATCATCATTAATAGCTGCTGTAAAGTGTCAAGATTAATATATGCTCTAAAACTTATTCAAATAACAATTATAACACAGAGTAATCATGACTGGCGATCTAAATCCAAATGTATAGTGTCGTTAATTATTATTATTACTCAGACTAGACTTTCAGGATCATACTCACTTCATAGTTGTGATCAATTTGCTAGTGAAGGGTGAAGGCTTAAATTAACTGGCTAGGCTAAGGGATGACTTAACTGTCTTGACTTTGTGACACTTTGGCAAGGGAAAGGGAATACACCACAGTATATATTGAATGAGCAATAACACAGGGAATGGCGGTGTCTCACAAATGGATGAGTTGTTTAAAGAGGGTTTATTTACCTTCACAGATGTGCACAATCCATAATACAAATAAGGCCAGCAATTGTTTAGATGTAGCTTTTAAGTTCCATTTCTTTTTGGGCCTGAAGTTTCCATAGCCTTGATCTATGTGTGTTTGCAAACACATTGCATAGATTTACATTTTTCTTTTAGGCTTTCTGCTGCAGGTGTGTTTTTAAGGCACTTGTTTACCTGAGCACTTCTAGGTGTGTCATGGACAGCTTGTTTACCTAGGTATTTATTTTCCACAAGATATAACATTTCATTTTCATTGCCATGTTCATTTGGCATGCCTCTCATTCATGTGTGTTTAGAAACACATTGCATGAATGGGCTTTTCATACAAGATATAGCATTTCATTTTTCCAGATTTTGTATTCATGGCAGCACCAAAAGTTTCAGGTTTAGCCAACACAACTTTAGTGACTAGGGGGAATTCACAAGGAACTCCAACTCACCATAGGTAAGTTTTGTCACCAACTCAGAGCCGAGACACAATAAACAGGGAAGCTCATCCAATACAGAGGCTACAGTGGGGAAAAGTCCTCCATGCCACTAGTCAAGTAGTAAGTCAGGGTGATAATATAAAAGGTAGGCCATGGATGGATGAAGACAATGAAATGATGGAGCCAACACTAGCAAGCCAAAGTATGGTGTAATGATCACCTCTATTCTCCCTAAGGAGGGTATGTACCAATGAGTATGAATAGTGAACTTCTAAGTCTGAGTAGGGACAATATAATATATATAATAGATCAACCAGGTCCATATATCTATATGATCGCCAGATCATGACACTAAGTGCTAAGACATGCTATGAGAATAAGTATAAAAGCAATCTAACCATAACACTATGATATACCTGCTGAGTCATATACCTGAAAGCTCATCAACCTGTACCATCATCTGTCCTCTGAGACTGCTGCTGTAACTCTGGGCACTACTGTCTGCTCTGTACCAATGGTATAATGGCTACATCGGTCATCTCTCTGAGTGTCCTGAAACTCAGTCATGGCATGGGGAATATAACTGCTGTCCACAATCTGATAGTGATCCAATATAGATGCTCATCTCAGCATCTCAAATGCAAGGGAACTGGCTGAATAGTGTACTGGAATGAGAAAAATAATGTATGGTAGCCCGGCTACTATATATGTGATAACAGTTACCTCTTCCCTTCCAACTCGAATTTGGGGATGGCTCCATGTTTAAAGGAGGAATATTCTCTCATGTGGACCCCACATGTCCACTTATGCACCCTCAAGTCCAACTAGGACCTAATGCCACTTCATTTTGGAGCATTTAACATTTATTCCATAATTTATTGGCCTATTTTTCCACCATCAATTTAGAATATTGAATTTTCATGAGAAACTATAGACCTTGGGGTTAAATGTCAATATTTTAATTCTTCCACATAACCCTTAGGAATTGGGTAGTCCAACTTAATTATTTATCCGAAAACCATTTAATTGGGGACATGACACAAATTTGTACTCTTGATCCGCCTTCACAAGAAACCATTACAGAAGCCCATATAGAAATCCAGTATGAAGTTTGTAACGTATATGATGATGAAGGCTTGGAGGGTTTACTTCCTTGTGACCTTTTTTCTTAGGATGACTATGAGCATGAAGAGGACATGCATAGCCAGGAGCTCAGTACAAGTGATGAAAACTCCCATATATCTGACACGGATATTGTTGATAATTATTGGACATTCATGGAAAATCCTATCTATTTCATAGAAGATAATGTTGAGTCCAATCATTTTGGTGGTTTCATTGATATCTCTAGGGAGGGTAGTGTTCATTCAGAAGTAATTGGAAGTCCCATTTTTTATATATCAAGAGAAGGGAACATGGATTTTGAGACTTCGGAACATGTCGACATGGAAGAGGAACATGTTATTTGTTCTTATGAGCAGTCAAAGCCATGCGCCAGTATCAATAATGAAGACTTGGAAAAGCAGTGCAGTGAAGAGTTAGACCGGATACAATCAATTGAAGATCAATCTCAGTTGTCATCTTCACATGTAGAGATTCCTTATGATTTGGAGTGGCTTGGGGCTTACGCAAAGATTTATCATCCGATAAGTCTTGTTGAATAATAATGATGAAGTGGTTAATCTACCTCGTCATTCAGAAATTTGTATCGGTCTTATCCAGTCATGGATAGAAGAAGCCCGCGGGAGAACTTTCCAGTTTGGGAAGCAGTTCAATGACGAATTGCATACCTATGATCTCCCATCCAAAAAATTTACGCAGGTTTGCATTTCTTGAATAAATTTTCCTTGCTTTGACTGGTAATCAAATGCAAAGCCAAAAACTCTAAAATTAGTGAAATGTTAAAATGGCTACTTTGGATTTTTCATTTTACTTAGCAATTTTATTATGTTGTGCTTAGAGTAAGAAAAATAACCTCCTCAAAGTGAGCATTTACTTTCTGTATTTCCTTTTCAGTACTTTCCTTTTATGAACTTAGGAACTTCCTTAGTTTCTTTTTTTCAAATAAATGCAACTTGTGGTTCATTAGCCCTTTTATAAAACTTGTGCTACTGAAGGGTTTTCTTGTCAAGCTGAGGTGTTTTTATAGGTTAGCAAAACTGGAGATTCTAGTATTCTCGCATCATCTCCTTGTTTGAAGGCCAAATCGAGCACAAGTCCCGTAGTTGGAGCCAGATGTTACCACCTCAGTTGCACTTAGTTGGTTTCCAAGTGAGCCAGGGAAGATTGGAGCAATGTACTTGTTCATTGCCAGCATTCAAAAGTTCAGCCAACCAGTTTTGGCCCATTTTTAAAAAATTGCATGTCCATGCCCCTTGGGGTTATTGTAATAAGTTGGTCTAGCATGGTCCTTTTTGTAACAGTCTTGGATTACCTTAGGTTTATCTATCAATGTGGTACTCTAGAGTGTTTTTTACTTAAGAATTATACGTTGCACTTCAGTGGCGTAGAATTCCTAAGTTTTTCACTCATCCCTCCAAAGATGGAGTATTTACCTTGGTGGTTAAACCTTGGGAGGTTATTAAAACCTAGGTGTCTATGTATTTTTACATGCTAGCCATCAATACCGAGTCATATGGACATGTGTTAGGTCGTATGGGAATTTTTTTAATTTCCGAGAAAAATAATGTTTCTCGTAAAATTAAACTATTTTTTAATAATTTAAATGAAAAAATTGAAAATGTAATAAAAGTATGGTTTGTGGGTTAAATTTGACAAATGGATACTCATTTTCTAAGCCAGAGCACCCATTTAACCCATAAACCCACTTTTCCTAAGTTTCGAGTGAGTATTTATCTCCAAAATTAATATTTACTTGAAAAAGGACAAAAGGACCAAATAAATGGCCAAATAAGACATAATAAAGTCAAAATTGAGATCCCACTGATTAAGGAAGTTTGTCAGATTGAAACATCTGATGATTGGCAACAAATCCAAGGAAATTTTGGAGCATCTCTTCACTGATTTGATTTAAGATTGGATCTCATCTAAAAGGGGGCGAATTTTTTATTGGAGAGTTGTCAAGTGGAGGTTGAAAAGTGTCAAATTGTTGGATAAAGGTGTCATTAACCTCCCCAAACCTCTCACATGTGTCAACAAGCCTTTTCCAAGTGTATCAACTCATTTCTCCAAGTGTCAAAGAGGATCTCTCTTGGGAAGTGCACCTCCCCCTCTCTCATTTGACTATAAAAGTGAGGTCTTTACTCACTCTTCCTCATGGATGCATAACCTCTTCCATTTTGTAACTTGATGCTATTTGGATATATGTTGGAGACTTTGGAGGTCCATCATGTGCCATTGTGTTGAATGATCATTTCATGAGGTGATATTGTGGGTTATGCTTTTCTTGCTCAAGTTATTGACGGATCTAGATTAGTTGATTATAGATTAAACATTTGCAGATGTCAACTTGCTTATTTGTGATTTCATTTAAAGAGATTTAGAAGTAGCCAATCATACTCGATTGCATTTAGGTTCTTTTGGTTTTCTTTTAATTATAACACACTAGATATAATCATTTTTTGGTGCAAGAATTGTCTTATAAGCTGCAGATCACAAGCTTAAAGGGGGGATTCGAACTCAATTGTATATTTTCCTCTTTTTGGCACCATTTTCAAAGCCAATACTTTGTTTGCAAGGGCTTCCAAGACCAACACCCCAAGATCAAGCTTTGGCTTGAAATAGATTCATCCATCTTCTACATCAAAAAACTTCTCTCCCTTCCAATTTTCTTGCTTTCCAAAGTGCTTAAGAAGTAGATCCATCATATTCATGATTATCATTTAGATCTATATTACTTTAGAATATTCAAATAATTAGATCTAAGTACTCTAAAAAGCTTCTATTTCTCACTAGATCTAGGCTAGAAATTTGTACTTATACTTAGCAATTTTTCCGAATTTTTTTTAAGTACAAAATTTCAAAAAAAAAATTGTTTTGTGTTTGCCATCATATTTTAATCAAATTTTTTTGTTGGTTTTTAGCAGATTGAAGGAAAAAGAGGAGGAAACTCTGGCGAATTTTCGTCAGATTTGGCCAATTTGAGCTTCCGGAGACCCTCTTTCATCATTGTTTCCATTTCTAAGATTGTAATCCTTTGGATGCAAGTCTAAAAGGATCAAGTGGCAGATCTTTAATTCTTTATAAATATTTTAATAATGAGATCAGGTGGGATACACAGCAGCCACACTTGATCCCCATGGGGGGATTTGCTGTCTTTTTTCGTGGGAATAATTTTTTCTAACATTTTTTTGCTTTTTTCATTACACAAGCACACGATCACATTTTATGCAGGTTGTGTACTTCATTAAGTAGTTTAAATTTTATTCTATTTTATTTCATTTTCACAAAGTAGCAAAAATAAATCCAGATTCGTCACCACGAAGTGTGCTCTCACCACCACCTAAAGGCATGGCCGATTAGTGGTGGTTGATCAGAAAGTGACACATAATCTTGGTGATTAATATCTTTCCCTTTTGCAATTTTATTTGTTTAGCACTTCATTTTAGTCACTTACAAATGGAAACAAACATTTTGTTGTTTAATCAAAGTATGCTCTTTCCCTTTGCGGGCATTGGCCTGTTCCTTGGGAAATCAGAAAAGAGTTGCAACAACTTCTTAATTTTCACATCTAATTAAAAAAATCATATTAACAAAATTAACGACCCTCAACATAGCGAAAATCCGACACTTGATAATTAAAAATTGTGTGGAAAAATTTCTTAGAAGAAGCGAGAACCACTGGAATGTGACCGTGGGCCCCCATTAGGATACACCCTTGTTGGTGTAGTGTTGAACATCCCCTTGAGACTCCATCCATCTCACACGTATTCGTGAGGAGCCACCCTTGATTGATTTCCGGACATTACTCCTTGTACCTCACGGTATATCGGGAGCTCCCCCTTTTCCCTAAATTAAATTCACCTTTAATCATTCTAAAATTGACCAAGAACACATTGCAAAACATTTCATATTCAGCAACAACACTTTATTGGGCATTTGAATCCAAGGCATTGGTACATTTATTGTTATATCTATTTTTAAGCTTTCATTATGCCATGATTTAACTTTATGTTGTTGTTCATAATTACTTTTGAATAACTTGGATAGTAATATACATTCAAACTCCTAAAAACACCCCATCTAATTAAGCTTTTTCTGAACACTTAACAGCCTTAGAAACATTATGTAGGGACTACCCCCCTTGGCTTCGTTTGGAGTTAGCCTAAACGGAGGAGTCAGGATTAGGTGACAAACCTGATTCGAGACTTGCCCCCAAGGGCGCACCGAGCATTATTGAGATTTATGCTGCGTTAACCAGGTGCGCAATCCAACGGCAATAGGTCGAAAGAGAAGAGATGAGCTCTTGATAGGTTTAAAGGAGTGCTTGGCCCAAAACTTGAGGGAATTCTTGACCAAATTTATTTTTGATTCCCAAACGAAGGTTGGTGGGCCATCTACATAGGTATCCCATGCAGTAGATATCAGATTTTGCACTTCAAGTTCTTGAAGCCACAAAGGATTGAAGCAAAAAGGTATGGGACCGTAGTTTTCTTGTTCTATGAAGGAGAGGGATATGGGTCAATGATCAAAGTCACTACAGGCCAAAATTTCAGAACTTACTAGTTTGCCTTGGAACATTAGATCACCACTCACCAGGAATCGATACAGTCTTACAACTATATGGTGTTTCCCAAATATTTTATTAGACCAAGTGAATTTGCCTCTTATTGGTTTGACATCAAAGAGGCCCTAGACTGCGATTAGATCTTGAAGGGGTCACGCACCAAGTTACATCCTTGTTTTTCCAAAGGGGAAAGGGTGGTATTGAAGTCTCCCCCAATTATGCAGCGATTGCTATATCCGTTTCCTTTAGGTTTAGAAGGGATTTCCAGAAAAGGAGTTTGTCATTGTAGATTTTAGGGGAATAGACATTAATGACACGGAAGTTTTGACCATTGGATTTATGAAGGAAAGAGGTGATGATGTAGGACTGTGATTCTTCAAAGAATAGGAGTTCTAGCTGAGAGGGATCCCAAAGAGTACATAAGACCCCCGAAGCTCCCCTTCAGCTAACTGCTATTAGGTTGTTGTGCTTCCAAAATTTAATGATAGTAGTGATCAATGCTTGCTTTTCCGATTTGGTCTCTTGGATGCAAAGAATTGAGTGTTTTTTAGTAAAATACAAGTTTTTCATTGCTAAAACTCTTTTGGTAGTTCTTAAATCTCTACAATTACAAGGGACGACCTTCATTATTTAACTAAATGGGGAAGAAACTTTCCTCCACTTGGTTCTTGTTTCTTTGAGGGTGCACCTCCCCCTCCTAATTTGTACTTTTCAAGGTTAGACCGAGTTCTTAGCCTTACATCTTGGGCTGCTTCTGTTTCTCAATTTTCTTTGTTAGTTTTCCTTCCTTTCCTTTTGGTCGGGTCGCCCTCTTGATCATATGATTTATCTTTTCTTGGTTTTTGCATTGATTTGCTTCGAGTGGTTATTCTGGCATTCATATATTGTTTTGAGATATGAGAAGGAGGCCCTTCCGAAGAGCTAGAGTCTCTTTCAACCAGAGAGAGGTTCTTCGGCGATTGGGGAGCTAGAGGGTCAGAGGGCAGCAAAACAACTGAATAAGTCATGAGTTGAATGTGAACGGTATCAGGCCCACTTATTGTTTCCTTGTAACTTAGCTTTCTTGGGGAGGAGGTAGGACTTTTTTTAGGAGTCTTACCTTTCACTCCCTCTACTGTTGGCATCTTATCTTCAGGACCGTGGGAGAGGGATCCATCCTAAGAAAGAGAAAGAGCTGCAAAACGATTCGAACCATACAGACCCTGACTAGAAGAGGGGGTCGAGGGTTTTGGGACTCTTTGAGATCCTTTTTGAGAATTCTTATTATGGGTTTTCCAATGTTGCTCTGAAGGAGCTTCATGAGATTCAACCATCTTGGCTTGTTTACAATCTTGGGAGAAATGGTTGTAATTATGACAACTTTTACACTTGAAAGGTAGTTGATAATAGTCCAATTGTTGATGATGAGACTAGGAGGTGTGGGTTAGAATGATTTCAGCTGGGAGGCCCTTTTCAAGATTAACTTCTACACAGATACGAGCACAAGCAAATTTGTTTCCTTTAAGGATTGACTAATCAATGTATTTTCCAAGGGTATTACCAATGGATCTGACACAATCATCACCCCAATAGGAGAGGGGAAGGCAAGGAATTTTTACCCAAACTGGGACCACGGAGGGAATATTGGAATTTGGGTCGAAGTCCAACGTCCATTTATTCAAATAGAGGCCTCTTATTCCAAATAAGTAAGAGTCGCTTCTGAATATCAAGTTCTTATCCTCCTTATGCTGAAAAAGAAAAGCGAAAAAACCCTTACTGCAAGCAAAGAGCGAAATGGTTCCAATGATGAGGGGTCTCCATGATTTTTCCAGCCATTGTTCCATTGAGGTCGGAGAAGGCGACATGCTAGTAAACTATCCAATGATTCCTATTTTCCAAAGGGCATGGGTCATACTCCTGAAGGAAATCGGTTGCATGACAACCGTGGGGATTTCTTCTGCTTTTTGGATGAAGTGTAAAGGGAATTTTTTGGGCCAATCTTTGTTGGAGATGGAGGACATAAGAGCTTGAAAGGCCACTTCATCCTCCAAGAGCGGAGGCGGAGGAAACCCCTTCAAAGCCATTGCATAAATCCAATAGGGAAGAGCAAGCCGAACGATGGGAGGAAACCCTAGCAGAGGGTTTCAGTGCTAAATTGTCATGGCGTATTCACGTGATTATTCTATTTTCATGAAAGCAAATAATCTTAGATTACTAGTTGCCTATAGGATTTAGTGAAATATTTCTCTTGAAAGAATTGAATTGCTTGTCTTTAATTCCAATAGATTAGATATTTTACTCTTGCATGTAGAGTTCAGTTTGATCTAATTGAAATATTAACCATTTGGATTGTTGATTCTCTTTGTGATTGATGTTTTAGCTAGATTAAGTTGAAGCAAGGTGATTTCAAGAGAAAACCTTAATTATTATTTCCTGAAGAATGGACACCTCCTCTTTAACTATTGGTTACTAATGCGTCTTTTATGAAACACATATGACTGCATAGCCCTTCATCATCTTACTAAGGCAATTGGTCTCTAATCCCTTTCTTTCCTCCACATTCTACTTATCACTCTCTTTGCTACCACATTTCACCATACATTTGGTTGAAAGACACGTGTTCTTGAGGGTATTCAACCCCCCTACTCCCACCCCACCTTTTTCTTGTTGCCATGTCCAACTCACGAAATTCACATCCCGAAAGAGAAAAAACTCATCTAATTAACTCAAGAAAAACTATTTAAGATCTGAAACCAACCATTATAAGTTGTTGGTTATAAATTTGTGTCTTTTGGTTCATTGTTTATGGTGAATACTTGTAACTTGTTGTCATTTCTAACACTTTTGCAAGTGTATTTTTATTACAACAAGATCCCCCTTTCAGTTGAATGTTGTTGTAATTGTGTAGCTATTATTTATGAAGAAATTTTGATTCACTTCATTCCTTTTAAGTTAATAGCTGCATGTAAGACATTTCCAACATTCATATTTCTTCTTTTATTGTTGTTCATATCTACATTATGCACTTAATAAACAACAATTTTTATTAAGTGTGATTTATCTTAAAATTGTGCAAATCTTTGGCTCGCTTAGGCTAATTTTGCATGCTTATTATTGTTGAGATCTACTTCATATGGTCACACTCTTGTATGTGTTAATGCTCTTGATCACTAGCATTGTATTGTTTTGTCTTTGTCTTTGTTTAGATTTGAAACTATACCCTCACTATTGTTGGCATACATACACTTAACACATGTGGACCATTTCATATTAACGTTTGTTTACACTTGAAAGAATAATTGCCTTAAATGTATCATGGTCTTATTTCGATAAAAAAAGAGTTTGTGAAAGCATTTCATGGTTGATATAGTAATTGGCAAACTTGTTTTATTCCTTATTCAAGTATTAAATACATGTTGATATTCTTCTTTCATGAAATGGTTATTTGAGCAATGCATGCCTTACAGGATATCATTTTGAATTATTGCGGGTTAATTTCATACATGTTGTTTAATCTATTATATTCACGTGTCATGATTATTTGAATGTTCTTGGTATCTACACACTTAAACACCATCTTTCCTAGATTCACCTTGAACTTCACCAAGCGAGAGAATTTATGCCATTATAATAAACCCTTGGCTTGTTTCCAAAGTATGTATGTCCTTTTTCAATCCTTGTAATCCAAGACACAATCCCAATCGGATTATTACATATGAAAGCAAGAAACTGTTGGATAGTACTAAGGAAAATCTTGGGGTTTCCTTATGTAGCGATATGTTGGGTTAGAAATCCCAGAGTTTTGCCAAGCTAGCAGCTAACTTACCTTGCAATCATTTGGCTGCTAGGTTGTGCAACAATTTGTTCAATATATAAAACTTTCTCTTTGTATTCTTTTATTCATGTTGTTCAATATCTGAAACATTATTGGAAACTTTTGACTCAATTTTAGGCTCCAAATTCAATAAATAGTCCCAAATATTTGTTTTCTTGACGATGAAGTTGGAATTGTGGGTCCTGGTTCTAGCTCATAGCAAATTGTTTTCTTCATTCATGCATGGTGTTTTCAATATCAAAGATTCATTCCAGGGATTGTATTCGGTCAATGCTAGATGCATTAGAAACCACTGATGGAGTAGTACTTGGTGTAAGTAATGTTGTTTTTGTTCGTTTTTCCTTTTAATTAAGCTCTACAACTGGTAAAGCACATTACTCCTCTTGTTATTTCTTCATAAGAATGAGAAACATATTTATGCCCATTCTTGTCATCTCTTGTCATTTCTTCTTACCATAATAAACATCTTACAAACTTCTATCATAGACAAGTTATAAGATAACTTTTAACATTATACATTTTATTAGCATATCTTTCAAAAACGAAATACAATTTTATTGCAATATCGTTAAACAACAAAAAAAAAACATTGCTAATTAATCCTTTATGCATGATATGCAATCATTCTTATCTAAACCATGATCATTTAATTTCCATGTATACCATATCCATTGTGCGCTCCCCAGTAAAAAATAAATGAGATTACAAGGGGAAGACGATTAAGTTTATAACTAGCAATTGCTCCAAACAGGTGCAATAATACGCCGATAGGTTGTTGTTGGAGGGTGAAATGACTGAAAAGGGGAAACTAAAATCAAATTAATGCTTTGGGAACCCCCCAAAAATGCATAGACTAAAGTTTTCCCATGTTATATAATTGGCCTTGCATCACAATTTGAAAGTAAACTTTTTGAAAAAAGTTGAATTTGGTAAATAGTTAATAAATCCACTGTGTCATCTTTAGATGTAATCCCATTTGCTAACATAATGATTGTGAGTTTGTTAGATTGGATGTTTTTGTTCATTTTGGATGAAGAAAATGATCCAATCTAACAAACTCATTACAATTTGCTTTCTTAATTAAACTTAGGGCAATTTTTTAAAACACTAAATCAGAGTCAAATGTTTTATGTATATTTTGTAGTCTTATTTTATTTTGTAACTAATGATGAATGGAATGATTATTATGTCATAATATTGTACTTTATTGCTTGTAAGTTGGTGGAAAATTAAATCATAGACAATTTTTAAGAGATGATTAGGTAATCCTTATAAGATGTCCTCACAATGAAGGGAAGTAACTAATAGGTTTCCCTATGAAATGCATTGCACAAAGCAATATGTAGATTTAAGTCAATGTCAACAATTGAAAGAGTCAAAGTCAGTAGTCATACAAGTCACTAATGTCATGAGTAACAATTATGATAGTATTGGGCTTAATCATGTGATCATAATCAATAATGGAGAAATGTATGCAGCAACATAATGTAGAGATCTATGTGCATCCCATAACCGCCAGGATCTCCAAACTTCAAATTTCACACAGCTTTATTCATCCTTCAACATATGCATACAGACTTACAGACTTGTGGATCGACTTCGGACAGCGAAGTTCGTCACCACACACACTCACAGATTGTCTAAGCACAATGTCATTGGCCCGTTTATCTTTCAGAACTTCTCGAAGGCATGAACTTACTCGAAGGCTCCTGGGATTCCAATGATATGCCCACTAACAATATTTACAGACTCTAACAAATTTTACAGAAGCGAACTTCGGCTTTCTGATGCTGTGTTATACCATTACGGCAACCAGCAGAGCATATTACCTCGGCTCTCACACACCTACTGACTCGCTGAGCTTCCAACTACCGGAGTAGCTTGGCACTAGACTCGACTCACTTGCAGAGCTCTTAACCAGCTCGATGCATACAACTCGAATGCCAAATGACTTCCCAGACCTCCAATATATAGCATGAGATCAGGTTACCCGGTAATACAAAACTTACACTAACCGGTTAAAAGGCATGGAATCTGAGGTCACTGTGGGACTACACCATGATTATCTCGTCCGTTGGAGGCAGTGCCATGTGGGGACTCAGATTCGACACAGACACTGGCCGAAAACACTGGGCCTACAACTTTCAATCACACCGAAAGTAAATATGCTATGGCCGACATATATGGCCCAATACAAATTTCGGAAAAGATAACCGACAGATTACAACTGTGGAGCTATTATTCCCGACCCACCACGGTTTCCAATAAAGTAAAAGCATATGTATACAATTATTACAATATCGGACCAGAATCTTCATTCCCGGTATTAGTCATCACCGGAACGGCAGACGCAAAACAATTCAGGATTGTCAGGTGGTCCACATGGTTGGCCACTACATGCACAGTCTAACACGCCTTCATCATAGAGATTCTCTTCGATCTCTCTCTGTGCAAGATCATCTTCCCAATTATATGGTTGGGAATCATCATATGGAAGATAATCATCTTTATACTCGGGTTCTGGATACAGCCATTCACTGAAACACTGCTCAATATCTGAGCCATGCATTGCATCACTTTTCTCATCGAGAAACTCGCTTGCAAACATGGACTCAATCCTATAGTCCAGCGGTAAGGTTCTTCGGTGTATCTTGGTATCCAATCTGTTACCTTGGGCATCCCTTTTAATATATTTCTGTGTGACATTTATAGTATGTTCAAGAGGAGTATACCTGCCACCATGGTGTCTTAATAGAAATTTGAACCATAAATTATGTTGATCTGCAGCTTGCATGTCAGCTTCCATATGAAGGATAAAGTTGGCGCGTCTGTTGGTCCAGTCAACTCTTGGACAAAACTTGTCAAGAAAGACTTCTGTCCATCCTGACCACTTCTTGTTTCTCATATTTCCTGGATCTGCGCAAATAACAATTGCAGTCTGCTCCCTACAAAATTGAAGAATTAAATTATATGAAGTCCAAGTGAGGTTACCCTCACCAATATCAACATACCACACAGGACCTTCTTTTTCGTCATTGCAATCAATCCACAGCTCACGGCATCTCCGAAGCTTTTCCTGTGCTTTAGAAAAACCAACAAAGGCGGTTTTCTCCCACCTTTCAAGGATATGCAGTTTACATGGATGTAACTGTATTTCTTTTATCAATGTTAAGCTAAGATATTTCTCAGCTTGGTGTTTGTCTGCATAATCCAGTAATTCTCTCCTTTCAGCAGGAGACAAACTCTCATCCCACGGCTTCATGAATAGAGCATTCCGTGGCAAAGTACCTTCAACTGGCGCAGGGCCTTTACCCTTATCATCTTTTGAACCAGAGCTGGAACCAACTGAAACATATTTAAACTGACTGATTTAACTTCTTCTTGCTGCACATTTTCACGCGTAAGCATATCAGCCAAGCAATTCAAGTAACTTGGTTTATATATGATATCATAATCAAAATTAGAGAGCCATACAAACCACTTTAGTATTTTGCTACTGTTTTCTGCCATTAAATTCTCATTTTTGAAGATACCAGGCATGATCTTCAAATCAGTTCTAATTAAAAATCTGACAGGTTTCAGGAACAGAATAAAATGATTGACTGTCTTCTTGACAGCCATAATTTCCTTGTGGCTGCTGGGATAGTTTAATTCTGCACCTTTGAACGAACCAGAAGCATAACCACAAACATTTTCTTTTCCCTCTATCTCTTCTAACAGAACACCACCCCATGTAGTGTTTGATGCATCAGTTTCAATTATAAGCTTACCGTTACCCTGAGGGAGATGAAGGGCAGGTAGATCTTTGACTCTGTTCTTAATTTGCTGAACAACCAGAGTCATTTCTTCAGACCATGCAGCAGGCTTCTTTTTTAATCTTTGCTGCAAGCAATGTATATCAGAGGCCTGTCCTCTGTAGAAGGGTCTGATGTAGTTGAGACATCCTAGAAATCTTTGAAGTTGAGTCTTTTCTAGGATCTTATCAGGGAACTGATCAAACGATTTTAGAACATGATCTTGGAGTACAACTTGACCAGCTTTGATATGAAACCCGAGGGAATCCATCTCGGTTTTACCAATATCCATTTTAGAGGCAGATAAGACCAAACCATGCTTAAAAACTAAATCATAAAATTTCTGCAAATGCTTCAAATGGTCTTGCAGATTCTTTGAACATATCAAAATATCATCAATGAAAATAATAAGCCATGGAATATCTCTGAAGATGTCTTCCATCCTCTTCTGAAATTCGGATGGAGCATTGTTTATTACCTTGCAATTTTGTCCTGATGAATTTAAGTCCTACCCTGTACAGTGTCTTATAGATTCAGGTTGTCAGTTTAACTTGGCAAAAGGTAATGCAATCCCTCAGTATTATTGGGAAAAAACAAAAGAATTTGGTTCAGCTATCCAAGGTTCACCTGTTTATCTTACTGGTAAAATTCAGGATTTCCCAATAGCATTATCTGGTGTAAAAAGTTCTATATCTTTATTTAGGTTAGATGAAGTCAGAGAAGACTGTGTTTTGGGTTTTGAGTTCTTAACTAAAGTCAGTCCTTTCTCCATTGATACCCAAAAGATGAGTTTCTCTTGTACAGTTGGTAATCAGTCTGTGTCAATTCCTTTGAGTCATAAGTTTGTACCAAAATGTAAACCCATTGTAAATAAGTCTGTCAGTCATGTACAATCAAGTTCTGCTTTCAACAAATTGGAACGCTACATCTCCTATGCAAAGGTTCATGGTGAAAAGGCTTTAGTAGCAATAAAATAAAAACTTATAAAAGACTGCTGCTCAGAGAATCCAAATACCTTTTGGACACAAGAGAAGTATTTTGTCTCTCTACCTTTCGACCCCTTGCAAAAGATTAAAACAACATATAATCTCTAATTAATATAATACGTTTTCATAAAAGAACGGCATAAGCTTTATGCTTTAAGACTAGTTGCAAAAATATGACAAAAAAACAAAACAATTCTCATGACAAGAAAACATTGTAACACCCTAAAACTTACAAAAAATGGTATGAACAAGTCAACATTATAAAATCCCAAGTTAAAAAAAGTTGTGAACAAAATAATTTGTTTTCAATGCTTCATTGAAATAGCAAAACAAATTGTTTTATCTCACTTTGATCTCTTAAATAAAATTTTATAAGTTTGAATTTTCCATTTCCAACTTAAATAAAAAATTCAATCAATTTTATACTATGAACAGAATAATTGTTTTTCAATACTTAATTGAAATTGCAAAACAAACTTTTTTATCAAACTTTCATGTCTTAAATAAAATTTTATAAGTTTGAACTTTCCATTTCCCTCAAACAAACTTTTTAATCTCACTTTCATGTCTTAAATTTTAGAATTAATAACAAATTTTCTTTAGCATATTTTTCACATTTCTTTTGTTTTTATATTATATCAAAATTCAACAAAAACAAAATAAATTCAAACCAACCTAAATTTTTATTAATTTCAATTCCATATAAATTCAAACATAATTATATATATGAAAAATCTTATCATGTTAATGAATTTGTTTAAATATATTGTTATTATTCCCTGCGAGGGATATATTAATCGTTTATTAGTGAAATGTCTTTAACGGTTTATTAGTCAAATGTCTTTAACGGAGTGATTTTATTTATTTAAATTTATAAATAAATAAAATTATTTTTTAAACTAAATTTTTCTTAAAATACCACATATAAATATTGTACCTTTAACATTAAATATAATTCCGTGACTTGTCCTTTAGTGATCTGTTGCGCTGTCGATCTGTTGCACCAGTTCGCCTAGTTTGTACAACACTTATAGCTCCATACCCGCTGTCGCACTTCTAGGATGAAAAGCTTAAAACAAATCACATTTCATTTGACAATAATAAATTAATTACGCACTTCATAAAAAGATTGCTAAATAGAATATTATATTTTCAATCAAATTTATGTCACTAAATAAATCAATAAATCCATAATTATCATATCTACAAAAAAAATATTGTTTCAATAACAAACACATTGGGAAAAAAAAAATTTGAGGGAAGATACACATCTACCTTGAATCCTTGCCTAGAAATCATCGATGTCCAACTTAGCAATATTTGCTTGCAAATAGTTTATGCCCAACATAGGAATCTAGCGTAGCTGAACCCAATCATGTTTTCCTTTCTTTTCTTTTTAATTAACCAATACCAATTCAAAAACTCATTCTTTGTAACCCTTTTTGGTGGAACTAATGGTGAAAACCCCAAGTATGCATAAACCCTGTCTCGGAACCCATGCATCCATTTATCTAGTATTTTACTTCAAATTAAATGGAAGTCCAGATCCAGGTTTCTAATATCTAGACTTGAACCTTTATAATATTGTATAAACACTCATACATTTGGATGATCGTACCTTGTCCCAAACTCTGCAACCTTATATTTTATTCAAAATATCCTTTTCGATTACGAATGGCTGCCTCTAAGCTCCGTCTCTGCACTCTCGAATCTGCCCACACATTCCTTCTAAGGCAAAGATATTCATTCTTATATAACATTTACCCATATTCAATTTTTTAATTTGTGAGATTTGGATTTATTGTTTTTTGGTGGGATGATTTAGTGTTGTTGAAATGTATCTATAGAAGTGGGGAAAGACTTCTTATTAGCATTAGTGAGAAGCATGGGCTATTCCCTATAAGAAACACCTACTACAAAAATGCAACGAGTAATTGAAGAACAATCGATTTGTTAAATGAATGTGTGTATAGTAAGTCCTAAAAATCTATCCTAGTGAGTAATTTTGTGGTTGATAAAGGAAATCACGACGCGATGCAACCATTCTTTTCTTGTAATGGTGGATGGGATAGAGACTAATCTTAACGGGTGAGCAAAGCATTGAGTCTTGACAGGACAGGTTGCCTCGAGGAATTGCCTTGAAGTGATACGACACCCTTTATCAATACATTACATGTTTAGAAATTAATACAGATAAAATAAATCATTCTATGGTATGATCAATAGAAATTAACTCAAGTAGATATAATACAACTGGAGAAATTTTTTATTCAGACAAACAAAATAACAAGCAGCCAAATGAATCATTTTCAAACCCAAAGCCCACTTGATCCTCTTCATGGATGTGCCATTTATACAAAGAATTGTAGTGGATGTAGGTACAACTTTGAACTGACTCGAGTCGAGACTACAACAAAAGAATTTCCATGCTCAAAATTGTCATGAAGATCATGAATTAAGCAAATTGATGTGAACAAAAGGCAACCCATTTGTATCATGTATCACTATGCTATGTTCAGTAATGGAGACTCATAAATTCAGATGTGACGTTGAGTAAAATAAACTAAGCTTGCTCGTTCGCTAACCTATCAAGTTTGTCTTTTTGTTATTAAATAAATCAAGAAATGAATAAGATCAATAGTGGGAGATAAGTTCGTAACAATGTATTTAATAGTTCTATGGTCATGGCCATAAATAACCATTTCATCGAAAAAGACTAATGCAGACAAAAATCCTAACCCTCCATATAAACAAAAGATCGGAGTCAAAGAAAGAGCAGCCTACATATCTGCTATACATGAAAAACCTTCAAAACAAGGAAACATAAAAACTGTTTCAACAAAGAAACCATATCAGCTTAGTCTTTAAGGAAAGGAGCACATCCATTAAAGAGTAGAGCACCATCAATCCACTCTTCCAAAACTAATTTTCCTTCTTCTTCCTAGAGAGATATTTGATAACACATTTAATGCTCGCAGCACATTAGGGATTGAACAGTGAATTAAAAATATTTGACAAAGAGTTTGAAAGTTAACACTTCTTATGTAATTTTAATATAATTATTGCACTTTTTCATAAAATGTCAAAATTAAAAATTATAATTTTTTTTGACGTGCAATTTTTTTATAACACTTATAGCACGTGCTGGGAGCCCTTTGACGTGCTGTGACATGTTCAAATGTTCAATTTCGAACCCTGATCCGGATGTTTCCATACTCAAGTAGAGGAGGTTTTCCTCCATCGTTGGCCTCCGGAGGTTGAGCCAACCCGGCTCTCTGCTCTCTGTGTAACAGAAGGGATTGAGGTTACACAGAGCCGTGATTCATCTCAGGCTTTGTTTCGATTGTGGTTATCATGTAATGTACGAGGCCGCGCATTTAAGCAGCGACATGCGTCCTACTGCCAAACAGCTGTGGAAACCACCGCTGGGAGTGCTGGAGCTTGGAATCCAGGGAGCTCAGAATCTTCTTCCCATGAAGACAAAAGTTGGAAGAGGATCAACAAACGCTTATTGCGTCGCCAAATATGGCCAGAAGTGGGTTCGAACCAGGACCATCCCCGACAATTTCAGTCGAGCAATATACATGGCAGGTCTACGATCCATGTACTGTTCTTACATTGGGAGTTTTTGATAGCTGGAATATATTTAACTTGGTCGACGAGAAAACGACCAGGCCAGATTATCGCATGGGAAAGGCTCGAATCCGGATTTCAACCGTAGAAAGGAACAAGGTATACACGAATTCATATCGGTTAATGGTTTTAGGATCATCCGGTGTGAAAAAAATGGGAGAAATCGAACTAGCAGTTCGATTCACTTGCAACTCGTTCCTGGATGTATTGCATGTCTACTCACAACCTATGCTTCCCAAGATGCATTATCTCCATCCCATGGGGCTGCAACAGCAAGACATGTTGAGAAACACGCCCATGAAAATCGTGGCTCTCAGGTTATCTCGTTCAGAGCCGCCATAGAGGCAGGAGGTGGTTCAATACATGTTGGACACTGATTCAAACATGTGGAGCATGAGGCGTAGCAAGGCCAACTGGTTCCGTATCGTGAATGTTCTGTCTGGTGCGATGAATGTTGCTAAATGGATAGAAGATATCTGTCAATGGAAGAATCCATTGACCATAGTATTAATTCATCTACTTTTCTTGATTCTAGTATGGTACCCGGAGCTAATTGTGCCTACTGTTTTCTTCTACATATTTCTGATAGGTTGTTGGTACTATAGGTTCCGGCCCCGAATGTAACACTACCTAAGCTGTAACAGGTTTCCGAACCAGGGAATACTAGAGCATATTTTGTTTGCTTTCCGTGCAGCTTTTCGTTTTTTGTCTACGATGATTCGGTGTCTTCTTCCAAATGTCATTTTTATAAATACATCACAGTTGATCGTCCTCATTACCCGCAGCTGGAACAGAACATATCAGAAATGGTATTCAGGCCCAGTTAAGAACGGAGGATATAATTTTCTGCGACTCCAGCTTTGTTAACAAATATTTCGGTAGGCCAACAGAAACTCGGACAATGCTTCTAGTTTTTAGAAGCATTTTGGAAAGAGCAAGAGAACAAGGCCGGGAAAGTAGTCTGGACGCTTTCTTGGCGGGTGACCACAAAATAGTCCATCCTTGCCTTGATCAGCCTGAGTTTTCTAATGTCTTGAATTTCTTGCACGTGGAAACAGTGTCATATAATTGGTATGCCGGTTGCATTCAATCATGTGGTTGGGTACAAGGTCTATTGAAGATTTATATGTAGAACTTCTTTGTTTTATTGTTGATTATTGGAAGGCTGGACTTTCAAGTCACCTACAGAACACTCCATTCTTGAAGTATGTAAATTCTGGTAACATTAACATAGCTTTGCCAAGTGTAACAACTAATGAAATGGGTACAAGAATATATTTTTCCTCAGAGAAGTCACATATATGGTGGCTGACAAAATGGTCTGAAGAGCTTCAGAGTGCAGCAAAACGCTATTTCATGCCCGAATCCATAGAAAACTCCATAATAGGTTTGGATGGTAACAAAGGTAAGAAACTACGCCAGTGATTGAGAGAATATCCTAAAATTAGCAATTGCCCCTAAAAAGGTGCAATGATATGTCAATAAGTTGTTGTTGGAAAACTAAAATTGAATTGTATTTTAAGAAAAAAAAATTAAAATTAGTCAATGGATTAATTTTTCCCCCTAAGCTTATCATGTGTTAGAAGAAAAAACCTCAATCAAATATGCAAAAAAACATAGTGATCCCAACAAAAATCTACATTTGTGTATATGGAAGAGTATCATGCATATATTTTTGGTCAATGAGTACATACATCATTGCCCTACAAGTTTTATTTTGAGCATGTACACATGGCAACATCATGCCCAAGCAATAATCTCACATTATATAGTAATTAGATAGTAAGCATGCCAAGGGAAAAGACCTAATGATAAACCAAGCTGCAAAAAACGATCCTACCCCAATCACTAAGGTGGAAGATATGGTAATTTGTAGGAAAATGGTTAATGTCAAACCCATCATTCCATTGCCTCTACCTTTCCTTATTCCATGAGAAGATAAAATCAAGTGATAATGCATTGCAATAATCATTGTTAAAAAAATCTACCACTCATCTTGTGAGTATTGCTCTTTTGTAACAACCATGAAGCTATTAAATTTGGAGAACCGAAAGAGTCAATTTGTTACATAAATTGATGAAATTTTGGGAATTTGGCGGAAGCTGCACCAATGGCTTTATGGCTCATAGAACATCATTGCACATGCAGATCTTTTTGGTAAAACCCAACTAGAAACCAATTAAATTGGATTAAATTGTACTTTAATTAGATTAGATTGAGATGGAACTTTTGGTACCAATAAAAAACTAACATCTTATTCAATGTGGCCGTGATCCTTGATTGAAATATGGGGATTTTTTTTTTCTATTTTCACTCACTAAGTTGTTATATGTAAAATAATTTATAAAAAAAAACAATATAAAAGAAATTCCTATAGCATTTTTAATGTAATTGAGTAAAAATATAATGATTTTTAAAAATATATTTACATGTTTTTTTTTAACATGTATTTTTTAAATATGGGTTTAGGTTTGTAATTTGGTAATAAAAAAGGATTAATATCATAAAATGTTTACAATAGGAATTTTAAAATACATTTTTTTTTAATTATAAATAATTATTAAGCAAGATTTTAATTACACATTTAATCTTTTTTTATCATAAATTTAATAAATATTAGCAAATTTTTTAAATTGTATTTCATCCATAAATGTATTTCTTTTTTGTTCAAATGAAATTTTACTAACATGTAGTTTATAATGTTCATAAATGCATTGACATATTATTCTTTGTGAAAATGTAGCGTATTCAATATTTTAAGATTTGATTAATTTTACAGATAAATGTTTTCTTCAAAGTTTCATTGATATTATAATATTTTTGAAGTTTTCATTTCAAGGTTTATTATTCTTTTGTATTTTACATGATGTTTTAATAAATGAAAAATGAGCATTTTGATGATGAGGAGGAAACTCTTCATGACACCTATTTTAAGGTCCTATTTTTTTTCCATTAAATATCACATCGTGATTATTTTCCTCTAAAGAATATCACTTATTATTTACAACTAACATCTTAAAAAATGTAACTAACTATATTATGTTAGTCATTATGTTGTAGTGACACTCATAGCCAATAATCATTATATTCATTCTATATATAATTCATTGATTTTTTAATTATAATTAAATTCAAATTTCTAGTCTATTTGGATTATTTAATTCACAACATCTTCTATATAATGCCATTTACAATTTACAACTAATTGACAACATCTTCTAAAAAGTGGCACTAATAATTTTCAACTATGGTGGACGAATTATATTCTTTTAGTCATTAGGTTGCACTGGCATTCATATTCAATGATCTTTATCGTCTCTCTCTCATGAACACATTCCATTGATTTTGTAATTAGAATTAGATTCAAATACTTTAACATGTTATTTTGCTCATACAAATAAATTTAAAATCATGTTTATTAAATTAATTTAAAATTAAACTTAAGTTCCTTTCAAAAGTAAATAAATCTTTCAACAATAATTTATTTTCTTTCACATATCTTATTAAAATACCCATTATTAAATTAATATAACTAAAAGCTATGTATTTTAGATTTGTTTTTTTCCTAAATATTTTCTTGAATATTCTAATTAAAATAAAATTTATTTAATATATATAATTATAATTTAAATAATTTAATTAAAATAACATTTCCTTAATATATTTAATAATAATAAAACTCACATATGTTTCCTAAAATAATTTACATGTGTTTAATTTAATATAATTTAAAAAAAAGAAGAAGATAAAATACATGTGTTTCCTTGAAAATTACAATTCAAATTCTGATATTTCAACAAGTATATACACAAGTTATAAACTTCAAACTCTGATATTTCAACAAGAAGTATATACACAAGTTATAAACTACTAGGTGTTTTTAATGTGGCAAATGAAATTAAATTTGACACTTTCACTGTGATACAATGAAGAATTTGGTTTGTCATGTAAAAGGTTTAAGGTATTATGAAGTTTGTTTGTTTATCATGTGTTTAATTGGTTTGGAACCTTTTCCCAAGTAACATTTCAGTTCTTTGATGGAATGATCTTAAATTCAACTTCGTTTATGTAGCAGCATTGTCTTTTCTTTATGAATATTTTGGACAACAAATTTGTGTAATTTCATCATTGTAATGTTTTATATGATTTTGCTATTGGATGCAAATCACAATCATGGATTGCGTTAATATTTTCATCCTTGTCTGTTTTATATGCTTCTGCTATTGGATGCAAATGGAAAACAAGGCTTCCACTTCTTGTGGGGGTTTTTCTCCCATCTTTCCTATATTATATCTAGTTTTTGTAGCCATATTCAGAAATTCAATCCTATTTTTCATATTCATCACTAAAATTCAACATTGGCATTGATGTTTTCCTCGAGGAGATCTATTTTTGTTCTTTATCCATGTCTTGGGAATTAATATGTTGAACTGAATGGCCTATGTCCACATTGTTTGTTGTTTTGTTGAGTTATATGTGTGCATAATCTAAGTTTTGGGAACTTGTTTCCTCTTTTCTTCAATGTAAGCAGCATAACCGTATTGTGCTTTTGTACTTGTGTATGGCATGCTAAGAATCAACAAGGGTGTGATTCTTCCTGTGTAGGACATTACCACTTTGCTTTCTTCATGTGGACACATATTTGAATGGTTGAATTATCTGGTATTTCAGTTCCTTGTGGTTGTGTAATAGGTAGGGATTTAGGTAGGATAAACAATAGATTATGTAAAAATCAGCTCCTCTCAGAGTTGCAAATTTGCCATTTCATTGTTTCGATATATGCATATAAAAGTAGTCATAGTTAGAAGTTGGGTTTACATTCAGTTTCCCAACATGATGCAAAATTGCTCGAATTTTTTTAATGTTCCAACTATATTTTTTTATGCTTTGCTGCTAAATTGAAAAAGCTCTGAATTAAATTTATTTTTAATGTTCCACTATATTTTTTTTTCTTCGTTGCTAAATTGAAAAAGCTCTGAATTAAATTTCTTAATTTTCCTGGATTACTACTTCTCAAAAAACTGAATTGGTGTTTTAGGTTAGGTTGACCAGGAAAACAAGGATGAATGTTCATTTTCTTTGTCCACAACAAGTTACGGTCCCTCGCATGTGGGCATGAAATACTTTATCCTCATGAATATTACTATATTAGTCACTTTAACAAGAGTTCATAGTTGGTGCATACAAAATAGCTAGTCACAAGTCTGTTTACAATTGTCCATACTGTATGGATACAATGTAGGGGAATGTTATGGTCTCCTCATTGAAAATAAATGTTGGAAAATGGTCATGCTCGAAAATGATCATATGTAACTGAATTTTTAATGAAATTGATAGGAATAAGTCTTTGAGGAAAAAATATGAATAAGTCCAACTGTACAGGATCTGCAACACCCTTGAAATTAGTTGCAGTATTTTCTTTCATAACTGTGCTTCTCCTTCAAGGACTTTGAGTCCTGCTAACTCCGACTTGCTTCCACTCCAACTTGATAGAGTAGACTGTTCAAAAAAAGAGATATTTCCCCTTGTTTCAAGTAGCCATTGATAGAATGAGCAATCAATAATATACTGTGATAAGCATACAGTGCAAATGCATTCAAGGAGACATTAACCATATTAACTGTTTGTAAAAAAATTCACCTTTATCTCAACACATGTTGCAGTCTTGAATTTGGATTATGTGGTCGCAGGATAATTAACCCTTAAAGAGACTTCACACTGTCTGCTTCAACTAAACCTGAATCTAAAACATAACATATCCAATCTGTGGTTATCCAAACATTGTCTCAACATTCAAATGTCCTTAGCTTAAAAAAAAAAGTTTAAGACCAGCATCTGAATACATTTGCACTACAAAAACTCGTGTATCCATTGAAGCCAGCGAAGTTTGTAAAGACATCACCCATCTCGGTTTGGCCAAATCCAGGAGTCATAGCTACCTTGTTGGTAATCTTAGCTCCCACAATTGCAAGAGAATCCCCTTCCATTCCTCCCATATGCATCATCCATATACATAGCAACAATTTCTCTCCATTCATAAGAATCCACAAACGTTGCAATTCCTGCCATCTAAGAAACATTATTGTGGGTTACACGGATAAAGGGTATTCATATGATGTCAAAGTTGGATCATTGGCCACAAAGGACAGAAGTGGTATTTGATGTTCATTTGCTATATGGGATACAAGATGAGAAAGGACAGAGAATGATGGTCCTATTATTACCACCACGTCTTTTTCCATTAATTCCAAAGCTGCATGGAAATCAATCATTACATTAAAAATAATATAAACCATATTTCTCAATTATGTATTGATTAAGAATACATTAAATTCTATTTGAAAGCTCTAAATTGGCACATGCTTTAAAAGCTTGTCATAGTTAATTGGATTCATTGACAGAATAAAGTTTCAGTAGTTGCATAACTTGCTTGAGAACATGTACCATAAAAAGCTAGCAGCTGCAACAACTCTTCACTAAATTGAAAATTCACATCTCTCCACTAAATTGAAAAATCATATGAAAGACCGTTATATACTCAGTAGCAGCTGCCGCATTGAATATTTTGATACCATTACAATAATCTTATTTTGTGAACATTATAATAAGATGATAAAGCATTACACTATCTGTGAATTAAGCCATATGCCCATAATCATCTTCGTAAGTTTGAGGTAGGTTGAAGTGCTATAACATTGTATGTGGCTAAATACCTGCAATATTTGCACCGATCGAATCCAGGTTAAGCAATTTTTTTTCAACAAAAGGATGAAAGACTCAAGGTCATGACGCTTTTCTCAATGGTGATGAAAATATATTTTCTATCTTAAAAGTTACAATTGTCAACATGAAATATCAGGAAAACCCTTTCTCGCGACAGTGACAAATGTTTATTGATGTGAGATAATATGCTTCTTTTGATTGTATTTGTGCAAAATGCCCAGATGAAGTATATACATGATTGCTTACTAATTTTAGAAACAGATGTTATAATATACAAAGCCGTACATTCAAGCATTTTTTCTTTGTCTTGTTCAAGCATAATATTTAGTAGTTGTTTTAATGAGTATTTACTAATATTCATTTTTTCTTACCATCCTCAATTCGAAAGCTAAGGCTAACCTATCATAAAAAGAGAATATTTAGTAGTTGTTTTAATGAGTATTTACTAATATTCATTTTTCTTACCATCCTCAATTCGAAAGCTAAGGCTAACCTATCATAAAAAGAGAGATACATTCCAAGACCTGAAATATGGTTTTAACATCGATTAACTTGTTATTACCGTGATCCCTTTTTGAGCATTACTGAGATTCCAGACAGAACAATTGTATCAAGAATTAAATACAAAATTAATGTAACATAATGGGGACCGATAATCATTCTAGAAATTCAATTAATTAAGTACATAATTAATGCAACATAATGGGGACCGATAATCATTCTAGAAATTCAATTTATCAAGACAAGAGTACATAACTCTGAAATAGTTAGCACCTGCTTAATGATTGGGTACAATATCAATAGGACACTGTAAATATATCTAGAATTGAATATATACCTCTGAAATCATGAGGAATTGACCCCTGGAGTTGCTGCCCAGATCAAAACAAAACTTTTCTGCTAAGCCCTGATAACTTTTGCCAGCACTACTCCACCAGCATCTATGATAGATAACCCCATGGCTTTGTCATCCATGGCATCATCAACAGATGTTTCTTGATCACTCTCACATTTATGAAACAAGGCCCAACTGCATCTGACAATGCTCACAAGTGCTCAAATGGCCTGGAAGCTATATCCCAAACAACCAAACGACATAGCCCAAACAATCACACATAATAAATTTGAAACCCTGATGTGCAATAAAGGGGCAGAAAAAATGACTTACAGTATCCGTGGGCTTAACCTCGATATTGAAGTGGTTATCCTTCATGGTTTTGATGGAAAACGTCATCTTGATGCCCGAATTCAGGTCTCTAAAAGCTCTCTGAAATGCAAAATCCCTCCGCACAGCAAGTAAAACAATACTTTTAGGACTGAGATGGAATATAGAGAAAACACATTCAACTTCTGTCAACCAGTTCCTTCATAGAGAATCAAGGGCATGGTGTTTTCGTGAGATTTTTAATTTTTGTTTTCTAAGGGGTTTTCAAATGGAACCATGATTTGCACAACCTACTAATTGCAAATTCCATGCCTCAATGCATGGGTTATTTTCCAAAAAACATAATGAAGAGAGTTCCAAATGAGCAGAAAGCTAATCGATAAGAAATATTTGGTGTAAAATATGACCAATTTAAATTTTAGAGGATAGAATCCCACCAATACAATCACCCTGGAAGATATCCACCAGTCAGGGGGCTGAAATTTCAGCATGAGATTCTTTCTCAATCATGGAAGATCTAGTAGTGTAGCACTTTCATCTAACCAGATAGTGGTTGGATAGAATGGTGATAATTCTAAGGTTAGGTCTGAAAATAAATGTATTCCAAGATTCTAGCTAGACTTCTGAATTCAACAACCATCAAATTTTGTTATAAACCTAAAGTTTCATCAAGTTTGTAATGCAAACATATATTGTGGACTGCAAGTTAGATGAGATCTACAAAGCCTTATCAAGTCAACAAAGAAATAGTTGGGGTTCTTGTCAAGTTACTGTTTTATTTCTAGAAGATTAAAAGTTATATTCCAAATTAGCTTGTGTTAGATATATGATTTGGATTGATTAGAGATGCTAGATATAAATAACCTTGATATGTTATGAGCACACTAATTTGTTTACATATGTTGCCATATCTCTTCTAAAAATCACATGGAAAAGCACTATTGGGTCATCATTTTTTTATGGAAAATGATTGAGGATAAATATTTGTGTTATCAGCCACTGTATTTCACAAGGTATTCAATCAACCTGATTTTTTACATATGAAAAATTTGGTGCTACCATGGCTCATAGTTGCCCAAATTTTTGGCATAGGGTTATTGGCAGAAGACATTATGTGTACTTATTGTAGTTTTGCATTTCATGTTATCCTCATCTTAAACTGTATCCTTTCATAGATAAATCCTACGTAATTGATTATTTAACACATTGCTCATCCTTTTTGTATCTACAGAGTGCCTGTAAGTTATTAGGAGGCTCAATTATACTGAAATGAATTCTTTGATCCCAAGTGGATGTGATATTTGTGGTTCAATTCCTCTCCAAATCGTTTAGGTGACTGTATAAACATTGCTCTTGCATATGTCAACTTACAAGTACAGCTCGTTGCAAAGGATCTAGTGAGATGAATATTAACCTATTCACAGGAAAACAAGTTGCAAGGAATAGTTATCTTGGCATTATTACAATTGGTATAAAGTGTGGACTGATGTCAGTGGGACTACTCAAAACACCCTGTGTTGGCCTCCTAAGTCATGGTATGAACATGGGTGCCTCATAAGCATAGAGTTATGTTGGTGCCTTGGTTGCTTAAGTCATGGTATGAAGTTATGAACATGGGTTCCTCATAAGGATATAGTTATGTTGGTGCGTTGAGCTTTGCCGGTGCAAAATCAAATTAAAAATTGTATTGTAGATTCAGTTGTAAATACAGGTTAATTGGTTTTATGGAAATACCTTATTCCTCAACTGACAAAACTGCTATGTAACCAGTATCATGGAAACTGAAACCCCCCAATACCATTTTCAAGTTATGATGCAGTGATGGAAACCCACAACAATGATATAGTAGTTGCCAACAAGCTAGACCAAATGAACACCATTGTTGGGGTACGACCTCTCCTTCCCATTAAACCCTTTGCAAATGGATAGAGATGGCATAGCACCAAGAAATCAAGAAGACGCCTCCCAAAAGCTTGCTCTTGTGTGGAATTTCACTGTATATGGTCCTTGCAATGCCAACAGCTATCGCAATTATATTTATCATCATGATTGTGATTGGAGGGATCATGAGATAGCTCCATTTGATAATGTAAAGATCTAGAAATTCATCATCATTCTCTTCATTTGCAGACTTGGATGCAAGTGTGAAGGATGTATCTATTCCTACTATGACCTTCAACAAGCCTTGCCAAACAGCTACAAGGTGGGCACTGGTGCCTCCAATCAACCAGAACTGCTCATTTTTCCACCACTCTTCTTCTAGTGTGATTCCTGACCATTTGATTTCTAGGATTGCCAACAGGGAGAGTGGCAATGTGATTTCCTACAAGAAGACTAGGAATGCAACATTCAGTTTATGTACTATGAATTGTCCAGTGAAAAGGGACAATGTAGGTAGGAAACAATAGACCATGAGAACTATGGAAGTGACATTTATATAGGCTATTCTTTGTAAGAACTTCATCCAGGGGCTTGCAAACAAGGCATTGTTACGAGAGAAGAATATCTCCACTGACCCAGTAGCCCATCCAAGCACTTGATGCAGATGATTAGTCAGATTTATTGGGGCAGTGCCTATGAATGCATCTCTCTTTGTTACACAGTAGATTGATCTCCATCTTCTGTTATACATTCTATAACCAGTAACAACATCTTTTGTTACAGAGCCATAAATTCAACTTACTCTTTGGCCCCATTCAGGCTTATCCTCATACCAGCAAGATATCACACTGATGGCTTCGACAATAGTAGATGCATCCATAGGTTCTCTGGGGACAACCAAAGCACATGGAGGCCTACCATTCTCGAGTTCCTGCTGATCTACAAGAGGCCTACCTTGATATTATGCAATAGGAATAGATGCAGAAAGAGTCATAGAGTTACCAAACTTATTGGGTAGAAGCTGAATCTCTATATCTTCATCTCCATTGCCTGAACCGTTGAGCGAAGATGCGTCAGAATCCTCAATTTTTTAGGAGCCTTTGTGTTCAAAAAATTTCTTCTTTCCCCAACAGCCTCCTTGCTTTGTAACTCTGGGAGGATCAAATCCATAGAGGGCAATCTTTCTGAATACACATCCTGTTCCTACATACATTGGACTGTGTAATCCATCAAGTGCTCTCATGTTGACATCAAGGAAAACAATATTTTGATTGGCATCCCTATCACTATGGTCCACTCCAAATCTTTGTGGAAATTGCACATAAGATATCTTGTCTGCTCCTTTATCCATCATGAAGCACATTGCTTCTCTCAGTGCAAGGGAGTTGTAAATACAGTGATCACAATCCAAATTGAGGATGAAAATCCCACTGGGAAAGATAGAACTTGTCCGAACTAAAGCATTCATGGCACCTTCCTTCTTGTTGTGATCATAACCAGGCCTTTTCTCTTTGGAGACATATACCAACGTTGGAAGTCGAATATCTACATATGTGGCGTCAATTAAATTCTACCCATCAGAATTTCCCATTAGAGGTTCTAAGCTCGGAGGAGACAACATTACCTATGGGGTAATACCAGTCAATTAAACCATGAACAGTCATTCAAAAATAGACCTCTAATGCCGAAGTACAATGAAGTTTAGACTATGAACAACATTACCATCACATTCAGACTCTTCGAAAATTGACAAAGTACGATGAAATTTAGATACATACTAAAATCTGAAGAGCATTGAAGGATTAACTTGGAGATGACATATTTGGTTAGCTCCATTGAAGGAGCATTGAAGGTGCGGTTCAAGTTGGAGATGACACGTTAGGTTCCTCGCACCACTTGTTATGGATTAACAACATAAATTCATTTATAACCATAATCAATGGCTGCTAATCTCTGTCGAAGCTGCAATGGAACACGAATAATGAATTCAGTCTCTACAAGCCTCTGAAACGTGAAAACCCTCTGCACAGTAAACAAACTAGGCCTCCAAAATGCGAAATCCCTTCGCACGGCACGAAAAATCATAATTGCACCTTGATATCAAGGTTTTGACGGAAACCTTCATCCTGCTGTCGCTTGAATTTAGTCTCTACAGGCCTCTGAAATGCGAAAAACCTCCACACAGTAGGCAAAAGAGGCCTCTGAAATGCGACATCCCTCTACACAACAAGCAAAACGAGAATTTACACACATAGAAACTTCAGGAACACGCTAGCAGACGTTTATGTACACTCGTGACAGTTGTCACTTTGACAAATAAACGGTGGACTTCTAACCAATGAGGCCAATGCATACGTGGAGAAATCCGATTAGCCGAAGGGACGACGAAGGTTGCACAGTGTTTCTCAAACTCCCCTTCAGAATATACGTCTATCGACGTAATTACACAACTTTCTATCTCAAGCTTCGCCGAGCAACTACGGAAGGTACCTAGGAAGCTTGTTATTAATAACAAATAGGAAGCTTGTTATTAATGTTGCACATTTTTTCTATTATTCTTATGTGAACAAAGTACCTAGGATAGGAAGCTTGTTATTAATGTTGCACATTTTTACTATTGTTCTTATGTGAACAAAGTACCTAGGTGTGGAATATTTGTTGAGTCTTTGCTCGGATATTCCTACCGTGGATGAGCGGGGTATTGTCAAACAACGTGGTCATCTAAAGATCCTAGTCGCTATCAGTAAGTGGGCCAATTTAATGGGAAATAATCCATGGACTGGGCAAAACTTTGTCGCACTTTCTGAATATTATCTTACGTTACCTCCTTGTGCACGGGGTTTGACAAGTGCAGGTAAAGATTTAATTTCATTCGTTAAAGTACAGCTTCATGCATTATATATTCCAGAGCTAATCCCGCGAGATATTTCTTTTACTTTTCATCATTTGGCTAATAAGGAGATTGGTATATCAGAAGGAAAATGGTTCAAAACAGGTAGGGGTTTTGAATCTCCGGCTAAATATGTTTTGTTTGATTTCAAGTGGAGGTATGCTTCGCAATTAGAAGAGGACGACGTTCCTTGTATTGACGAGCCGTTCAATGGAAATGGAGTTATGGATTCAAAGATGCTCTTGTGATGTTATTGTTGATTATCATATTAAAATGACACAGATTTCAAAGCCATAACTAGGTTGTATAAGTATCTTCAGGAAATCCTGTGTAATCCATGACGTAGATGGGCATTTCAAATTGATGATGAAGGTCCTGGAAAACTGGTACGATGAACAATTGATCGAGTTCTTTTCAAATTCTCTTGCTGTACCGACCTATCCACGAATTGAAGACTACTGCTTTATGTGGCGAGACCGGGCAGGAAATGACACCCATGGAATAAGTGAATTCAAGATTGGAGTAAGATGACCCATTTACCTGATTCAAGATTGCAGAGGTGAGGTAGAGGACTGGCCATTCTCCAAAACTGGCAAACCGAATCATATCAGTGATGGAATAATTTCACTTCAGGTAATTTAATTTTTTTATAAAGAAATTTGAATTTTGTGTGATTTTGAATTCAAAAATGAATTCAGCTCCCTAAAAAATTCCAGTACACTCATAATATGCGAATTTAGCACTGTGCTTAATATTTAAAAATGTCTAAATCATGCAGGACAAACTCCCCCAAAATGAGTAAAATCGCCTAGCCTTTAGGCTAAGCAATTTCTTTCTATCTATCTATGATTTGTGTTTTAGCCTAAGCAATTTCTGTCTATCTATCTATGATTTGTGTTTTGTAGATAGGTGGAGAGTGGAGTATCCATTAGAAATGTCAAACTCATAAATTCATATACAGTTAATCTCAAAATAATTAAGTTCTCATCAATGACGATATTGGTTTGAAGCTACGGCCATTTAGAAGGATATACTGTTTCTTTAAAATTTGGATGAAGGTGAAATTCTGATCATTCTTGAATTTTCTATTAAATTTATGTTAAAAATTTGTTATTGGAAAATTTTCTCTTAAAGACTTATGGTAAAAGATGTAATGTCCCCAGTTTGGCCCCATGGCATTAACATTATAAATGATGTAATCTTGTTATGAAATCATGGTGAGGAGCTCAAGGCCAAGGCCCCGCCATCGATTTAGTGATGCATATGGTTTGAGTGCTAGCAATGCACATTGGAAATTCAAATATCATGTAATATGCATTTTAATAAAAATACCCACAACTAGCTATGCAATGCAACAAAGAGATGGGGGCATGATTTCACAAGGAATTGGGAGGGAAAACATTCAAATCCTTGAGCCAATAGAGTTAAGCAAAATGTCAATGAGAGAACCCATCAAACCCTCAACTACCCATGTTGACTTTTGTACCCAACCATTGATTTCTCCCAAGAGTTGGTTGAGGTAGTTAATGCCTTGGGAATGGAGAGGTATGGCTGTCCAAATTCGGGTATGAAAAAGCCACCCTTTATGGAAAAACGTGTTTGTCTCCTTGGGAAAGAATAGAGCCACGAAATTGCTCTCTAATCCAGGATGCAACCATGAGTCTTGCTCCCTCACACAGCTCTAGCTGCTTGGGCATTTTCCTCCATGGTTTTCTGGTTTTTCCTTCATCTTTTTACCTGGGAAGGGGCGTTTTTGTATTGATTACCAGTGGGGAAGAAAACAGAACGTTTGTGAGTCTTCCTAGAGGTCGTTTAGGCCATTGGAAAGGATCCTAACCAGTGGAGAGAAATCGGTTTTGCTCCCTGGGGTTGAAATCAAAATTCCACAGTTCGCTTGGGTGAACCACGAGTTGGGAGAGCCAATGTGGACCCTGTTTTGTGAACACCTCTGTTGTAAATGTGTAACCCTGTCAATGATCGTTTTGCTGTGAGAAGAAAGAGTATGTTGGGGTATGGGTAATGGGCAATCCATTGTTTTGGCTTGAGCTTGAGAATAGCATCCATTGTTCCACTGTAGCCTGATAAACCCAGCTATGGACTGGCTTGGCTCGGATGAAATGGTTAATGGGCTGTGTGTGAGCTGGAATGTTCCCTTTTCCTTGTGAGAATCATGCCCAGCTCAGGGGTGGCCTTTGGACGGACTCAGTATAAGCTGTCAAAGAGCCTATGGTTGGGTGGAACGTCACAGCGACATAGCTAGTAGCTTTGGGCAGTTGCAAAAATGAAGATAAGTGTTTTATGCCTCTATATTTACTTCTGCACTATATTAATTCCATAACTGTTGATACGTTGTATGCATGAGTAATGTGTGTGGATGTTTTAATTTCGTTGTGCATCATAATTGATTTGTTTTACATCTGCACATTCATAATTTATTTATATGAATCTAACTAATGGGCTGAGATCATGGGTAAGCCCTGAATTTAGCATCATGTACCCTGCCTTGCATTGGTTAAATGGGTGGGTACATGACAGTTGGTATCAGAGCTGCTGGTTGCAACATTGGGCATTTATGGGCCAAATCCAATTGCAGTCGCAAGGAAAGAAGAATCCGGAAATTGTTTCAAAAGTTTTTGAAAATTTGTTTAAGTCTGTTTCGGAAAGGATTCCCGAATGACTTCTGAAATTGCGGAAGCATTCGGCGAATTGCTCCGAAACTGCGGAAGCATTCCGCGAGTTTTTCCGCAACGCGGAAGAGTTCGGGAAGTTGCCCCGAAACTGCGAAAGGAATTCCCTTCCGAAATTTGCGGAAGGAATTCTCTTCCGAAATTTGCGAAAGGATTCCGCAAGTTGTCCCGCAACGCGGAAAAATTCGGGCGGACTGCTCCGAAAAAGCAGAAATTTTTTCTAAGTGTTCAGCGTCAAAAGGAAGTTTTCGGGAGGAATTCTCTTCCGAAATTTGCGGAAGGAATTCTCTTCCGAAATTGCGGAAGGGATTCTCTTCCGAAATTTGCGGAAGAGTTCCGCGAATCTTCCCGAAATTGCTGAAGCCTTCCGCGAATAGCTCCGCAACTGCGGGAGCATTCGCCGAATCGCTCTGCAACGGAAGCATTCCGCGAATGGCTCCGCAACTGCGGGAGCATTCATTGAATCTCTCCACAACTGCGGAAGCATTCGGCGAATTGCTCCACAATTGTGGGAGCGTTCGGCGAATCGCTCCGCAACGGGAGCATTCGCCGAATGGCTCCGCAACTGCGGGAGCATTCGTCGAATGGCTCCGCAATTGCGGGAGCATTCGCCGAAAGGATCCGCAATTGTGGGAGCATTCGCCGAATGGCTCCGCAACTACGGGAGCCTTCGCCGAATTGTTCCGCAACTGCGGGAGTGATCGGCGAACTGTTCCGCAACGGCGGCAAAAAAAAGAAAGAAAGTAAAGTGACCAAAACTTGATTTTTGGATAGAAGGAACATCCGGGCTCAGAATGGAATGATTCCTGTGAGGCTCGGAGGCCATTGACGAAGGCCATGAAAGAACCAGTGAAGACCCCGAGCCCATTACACTCCGATTTGACAGAAAATGGATAATAGTGACTTTTGAAGGACGGAGTCCCGAGGCTTGACAGAAGGTCAGCTTGAGCTGAAATTGATATGAGGCAGTCATGAAGCAGGCACGATGTTAAGTTCAGAATCTTGGAGCCAATCTCCAAAGGATGTGAAGTTGGGGTGATCAGGAAGGCCAAAAAGCACTATTCCGGACCACTTTTTCGGGATTTTGAAAAGCTGGTGGACAGTAAAAGTGACCTTAGATGTGGGAATCAAAATTTTTACGGAAGTAGACATTTCATATTCTCATTAAGACGGAGAGTTTCCGTTAGACAAAGATTTCCCAGAAATGCACCGTTTGGGAGATAGCCATTTTTGGCCCAAAATTTGGAATTTTGGAAAAATGTGAAAAGTGAGAAGTAGTAAAACCCAGAAATTCATAGAAGATGAATGGTGCATCAGAATTAAAATCCGTGAATTGCTGAGTGTTCCTTGTTATATGGAATAACCTCACCCGATAGATAAGTTTTTGTGATTCCTCATAGATTTTCTTCCGCAGGTGGCTAAAGTTGGCATTCTGGACCAAAATACAACTGTGTAAAATGTGCAAAATTGGAGTGAAAGTTGTCATTTTGAAGAAACGTAGTTTCCGCACCTGATGTCGGAATGGAGCATGAAGACAGGAATTGGAAAGCTTGTCCAGCAGGGAACAATGATGCATGAGCAAAGTTTGAATGAGGTTTACATATATCATAGATATTTAGTGCAGAAGAGTGCCAGTGGTTGTTTTGACAAACAAATTTTGTTGTCAATATGGGCAATTTCTACAATTGCATGATATGGAAGAGGAATTCCATGTTGCAATGAGGGATCGAAAAGGGAAGAATTCTTTAAACCCCTATTTGTTATCATACTTATAATTATGAAATTGTCATATTGCATAAAAATGTTAAAAATGTAAGGGATTACATAGATGTATATGCACTAGATGGCATCTTAACAAACATTGCATAGTGCATATGGAAATGCTTGTGCCTAAATGGGATATTGCATATTGGTAGAATAATGAAGTTTGCATATGCAATGAACCACTAATGGAGAATATTGTGGTTGATAATCACTATTGATGTTGGTATTGGTTGTAGGACCAAAGATAACAAAAAGCATGGCTAAATGTGCTGAGGATGTTGTTGCATGAAGCCAACAACCTTATGTAGAAAGGATGGTGCAACAAATCTATCAGTTGGCAAAAGGACTGAGCAACCTTGGTAAGAGGCCAACTGATCAAGTAACATCAGACAATGTTAATGGTAACTATGCAGGTAATGATTATTGGTGCCAAATTGCATGAATGTTGAAAGAGGATTTGGTAAGATCTCTTCAACCATGTTTGAGCTATGTTGAGTTAGTTTGCATGTGATATTGAATACTGATTGGGACTGTTAACCTACCAAGCTTGGTGAGGTGTGGGTAAGTGAAGGAAATGATCCTTACACCCTATGACTGTTTAGAAATCTTAATGCATTCATATGAATTTATATCCTACCGTGTGTATGTTGGTTATGTGCTTAATAACCAAAGCAAGTGAGGACTGGTGGTCCTGATTATGGTAATGCAAGTTATATGAGATAATCATGTTTCGATCATAATATGCTTGAATGCATAGTACTCATGAAACAATGCAAGGTAGCATTGAGTAGATGTGCATTAAGAGATTTTATAAATCTTGTGATGCATTGTATGAATGTATAGGGATGATGCATATGTTATTGCAAAATAAATAATGAATGAAATGATAAATTGATGATAATTCTAGGACCATTTCATGGGTTGTTATGAATGCAGAATAGTAAGTAAATGAAGAGCCCAATCATGATCGATGGGCTGCTAGAATGTTTTGTGGAAGGACAGAGTTGTATGAATGAGTATTCTGTGACCCTAGACAAGAACATGCATGTCTAAATTATTAGGGTTAATATGCAGAGCATGCTCTATCTTATTTATATCATTGCAAACTCCTTGAGTATGATTAAGGCCTACATGGCGCACATCAGAAAGGGGGTGCACACCTTTTCTGGTGCTGGGTCATGGTAGGGTTTTCAATATTGACTACACCCTAAGGGAATGGATGCATTCCTGGTGTTTCAATACTTGATAGTGAATGATATGAAATATGATTACAATTTTTGGGCGGCAACACTGATGAGCCTGCTTATCCTTCTTGTGCTAACAGCTTACACAAATGCAACTTGGTGTTGCACGTAAGAGGCAAAGTGAAGAAAGGGTGCTCAAGAGGACTGTATGGGCAGTGGTAACCTTTCTACGCTCACACTAAAGGAGACTAGAAGGGATGGATAGGCCCGAGGAGCTGTGTTGCAGAAAAGGGGTATCATCCTTGTGTAGTGTGAGTGGGTATTGTGGGGCCATGCTAGCCTGCAGTCAAGTGAGTCACCTATGGAGTTCCTGGAGGGAACCATTGGTTGCATAAGAAAAGAAGTCACGTAATCATATTATGTTGTTCATATTGCCTGATAAACCCATCCAATGTACTGGCTTGGCAATGGTTGTTGTATGCCTGATCAACCCAGTCGGTGTACTGGCTTGGCATTGGTTATTTGGGAGTTGTGGCGAAAGGTTGTTGGATGCTTGATAAACCCAGTCGGTGTACTGGCTTGGCATGTTGTTAAATTAATGCCTGACAAACCCAGTCGGTGTACTGGCTTGGCATTGGTTATTTGCATGTTGTGGAGATATTGGTTATTTGGGTGTTATTTCCTGACAAACCCAGTCGGAGAACTGGCTTGGAAATGATTTTCGTATGCTTGATAAACCCAGTCGGCGTACTGGCTTAGCATACTAATTTTTGAAATGCTTGATAAACCCAGTCGGCGTACTGGCCTAGCATACTAATCTTTGGGATGCCTGATAAACCCAGTCAGCGCACTGGCTTGGCATTGCCTATTCGGATGATGTTGTGGAGCAGCATGTGTGCTGGCCAAGCATCCACCCCACAGGTGATCCAAGGCTTGTAAAGCAGAGAAGGAAACCTGTGGAGTAGCGAGGAAAATGCACAACACAGATAAGTATTCATTTTCATTTATTTCTTGTTTGGAATAATGAAGACTTCAGGTATAAGTCTTATGACAACCAAGCTGATGCACTGTTGTTTCTTTATTGGAAACCTTGGCCATTACAGGAAGCAAGGACCCTGAAAGAGCTATAAATGCTTGGTAAAGCCAGAGAGTAACTGGTTGGAGCTATAAATGCTTGGTAAAGCTAGAGAGTAACTGGTTGGAGCTATAAATGCTTGGTAAAGCCAGAGAGTAACTGGTTGGAGCTATAAATGCTTGGTAAAGCCAGAGAGTAACTGGTTGGAGCGATAAATGCTTGGTAAAGCCAGAGAGTAACTGGTTGGAGCTATAAAATTCTTGGTAAATTCAGAGAATAGTTGGTGGGAACATTAACCACTCGATGTTGTGGAGCAGCTAGCGTGCTGGCCAAACATTCCCTTAAACAATTGATAAAACTAGTCAGCGTACTGGCCTGGCATTGCCTATTCGAATGGTTGTGGAGTAGCCTGCGTGTTGGCCCAACATTCATTGTTGTATCCACGATAAATCCAATGCTTGAAAAGCGAAGAAGGATCCTGTGGGATAAAGTGAAGACATCCAATAAAGATAAGTATTTGGTTATCTTGCAACTCTTGCTTATGAATATACATGTGCATATGATTTAATTATGATTTCTTAAATTTCTCATTTGGAGATAAATCCTATGAAAATACACTAAAAATGTGAATTGACTCAATGTTTGAGTGTAGGTATTGCTGGAAACAAGGACTATGAAAGCATCTGGAGGATGCATGTGGACATAGGACTGTCCTAAAGAGCTCAGTATGAGCAGTAACGAAAGATGGTGCTAGTGGAACTGTGTGGGTCCTAGCAGCCAAAGGTTCTGTAAGCAACAATGGAGAAGGGTTTCCTAGTTCAAAAGGCATTAGACAAACCTTAGACACTAAAGTGTCATAGCCAAGAAAGGGAAAGTCAAGCATTCACATTGAAGTGAAAGAGACTAAGGAGCATAGAACCACCAGTGATGGTGTGGCTCCGGATTGGAACAAGACTAAGAGGGGGAAACTCTTACTCTTCTTTTTCCTTTTGACTGATGCATCTTAGAAACAAAGGATTGTTGAATGCATGTCATAAATGAAAACAAATTGTGTTTCATTGCTTGAAATGAATTGTGAATGCTGAAATAGTTATTTTCTTGTGAAAAGATGAACATGAATGAGTTCATGTGTATGTGGGAAAGCATGAAATGTGTGGAAGTCTCATGAGTAAAGCATGGACGTTCCAAGTCAATTAGGAAAATAATTGACTAATTTTATTATTGTGTTATGCTCATCCTAACAGGAATTGCCATGATAAGTCTCACAGGAGAGACATTGAAAGCCATTGTTGCAGCTGTTACTAGCCAAATGATTGCTAGTGAGGAAAGCGAGAGCCAGTTGTGCACATTGATCACGGCAGCAGGCCAAAAGCTATTTGTTTTGGCTGGAAGTATTCCTCAAATAGTTGCCGAGACAACAAGAAGGATGGCATCCATGAAATTCTAGACTGTGGATCAACTAGAAGGTGAATAAAAAAAAGGGATTGCTCGGGAGCAATGCCCACCTGTAGAACTGGAAGACCAAAGCCAGCAGGAACGATTGTGGAAGCCAAAGGAATGGGTCCTAAAAGCTCAAAGTAAAGGGATGAAACGCAGGACAGACCTGTCACAGTTTGTGAATTTTAAATCATGTGTAAAGTGGGTATATAGTCCGAAGTGTTGGAACACCGAGGACGGTGTTACTCCAAGGGGAGGGGAATGTAATGTCCCCAGTTTGGCCCCATGGCATTAACATTATAAATGATATAATCTTGTTATGAAATCATGGTGAGGAGCTCAAGGCCAAGGCCCCGCCATCGATTTAGTGATGCATATGGTTTGCGTGCTAGCAATGCATATTGAAAATTCAAATATCATGTAATATGCATTTTAATAAAAATACCCACAACTAGCTATGCAATGCAACAAAGAGATGGGGGCATGATTTCACAAGGAATTGGGAGGGAAAACATTCAAACCCTTGAGCCAATAGAGTCAAGCAAAATGTCAATGAGAGAACCCATCAAACCCTCAACTACCCATGTTGACTTTTGTACCCAACCATTGATTTCTCCCAAGAGTTGGTTGAGGTAGTTAATGCCTTGGGAATGGAGAGGTATGGCTGTCCAAATTCGGGTATGGGAAAGCCACCCTTTATGGAAAAACATGCTTGTCTCCTTGGGCAAGAATAGAGCCACGAAATTGCTCTCTAAGCCAGGATGCAACCATGAGTCTTACTCCCTCACGCAACTCTAGCTGCTTAGGCGTTTTCCTCCATGGTTTTCTGGTTTTCCCTTCATCTTTTTACCTGGGAAGGGGCGGTTTTGTATTGATTACCAGTGGGGAAGAAAACAGAACGTTTGTGAGTCTTCCTGGAGGTCGTTTAGGCCATTGGAAAGGATCCTAACCAATGGAGAGAAATCGGTTTTTCTCCCTGGGGTTGAAATCGAAATTCCACAGTTCGCTTGGGTGAACCACGAGTTGGGAGAGCCAATGTGGACCCTGTTTTGTGAACACCTCTGTTGTAAATGTGTAACCATGTCAATGATCGTTTTGTTGTGAGAAGAAAGAGTATGTTGGGGTATGGGTAATGGGTAATCCATTGTTCTGGCTTGAGCTTGAGAATAGCATCCATTGTTCCATTGTATCCTGATAAACCCAGCTATGGACTGGCTTGGCTCGGATGAAATGGTTAATGGGCTGTGTGTGAGCTGGAATGTTCCCTTTTCCTTGTGAGAATCATGCCCAACTCGGGGGTGGCCTTTGGACGGACTCAATATAAGCTGTCGAAGAGCCTATGGTTGGGTGGAACGTCGCAGTGACATAGCTAGTAGCTTGGGGCAGTTGCAAAAATGAAGATAAGTGTTTTATGCCTCTATATTTACTTCTGCCTTATATTAATTCCATAACTGTTGATACGATGTATGCATGAGTAATGTGTGTGGATGTTTTAATTCCGCTGTGCATCATAATTGATTTGTTTTACATCTGCACATTCATAATTTATTTATATGAATCTAACTAATGGGCTGAGATCATGGGTAAGCCCTGAATTTAGCATCATGTACCCTGCCTTGCATTGGTTAAATGGGTGGGTACGTGACAAAAGAGAAAACCTTTTCCTGGAAGATTAGTTTGAGGTGTTCATCTAATGCTTATTTTTTCATACTGGTCCATGAAAGCACTATCCAAAGCAACTATGTTAAAAGCTTTATGAGTGCATAAGAGTTCATGTGCAATATTTATCAGACATAGATATTGGTTGTTTTCTGAATTTCTATGAATTCTGAAGCAGAGTTCAAAAGGTCATGTAACCTAAAATCAAGTAACCTGATTTTCTTGTAGCAAAATGATCTTATTCAACCAAAAACACTCAAATATGAATAAAATTATACTATAGTTTTGTCCAATTTTGAAATAGAATTAAAAAAACCTAATAATTTTGTTCTGTTAAATAGTAAAATGATCTTATTCAACAATTTTTTAAAATACAATCAAAGTTCTATTACAATTTTATATAATTTTGAGTTAAATTTCTGAATCTAGAAAATATTTAACTTCTTGTATTCAGTTTTTGACAGGAATCCGATGCAACAAATCCTTCATGTGTTCCACTGATGCATGTTCTAATTGGCAGGGAATTAGCTGCTTGCAGCTTTCTCCCTTGTCTTTAAATAGAATTTTAAATTTTAAATCATATTTACAACTTGAAAATTTATAAGAAAAAAACTTTTAAAAATTAATTTAAAATTTTGTTAATTTTTTAATAATAATATGGTTTTCTTTATACCATTAATAACTTTGAATCTATTGGATTTCAAAATAATAACGCAGATCCACATAAAAAATTACAACTTTAAATAATGAAAATTAATAAATACAATTTGGCATTGTTTTAAGTTTTATTTTTACTTAGTTACAAGCACGTTACCAAAATAGTTTATATCATTATTAAACTAATCATATTCACACAAAATCCATCATCGTTGAAGGAGCATCCTCCCAAACCCAGTAATAATTTCAAGCGAAAAACTGAAATTGAAATACTAAGGTGTTTTGTTTCTGTTTTTTTCCATTGGTATGAGGATTTTTATCATAAAAATAGAATTTATCCCATTGGTTGTGTTCACTAGGTATTCCAATTTATCATGACCAGCGACATCAAATTTTCTCAATATATCATGCACACAAGACACTGAATTTACTAATGCACACGTGATGCGGAGCATCCACACTCACCTCCACTCCACCGCATTGTGGTCGAGTTGTGACAGCCATCGCATAATCTTCAAGAGAACTAATTCAGAACATAACGACTGCTTATTAAAACCCCCAACGGAATTGACTAAACTCCCAGTTAGAGATCCGTAATCATAGGGACTGGCGGGAGCACTATGAGTTCGGGTGGGCACAACAGAAACACGGCGGCGTCATTTCTGGAGCTATATTTGGGCGGAAATTCGAAGAATAAAAGCACTGGACCTGGGCGAATGATGTAGTTTTTAGTTTTCCAGTTTCTTTAGTTTTTCCTGAGATTGTTTTTCTTTTTTTAGAGATAGGGGAGCTTTGGGGATGAGGCTCAATCCTCTCGTGACATTTATGTGATGAAAAATCTATTCATTTGATTTATTATCTATTCAATAAAAAAAGTCTGAGTGTTTGGTTGTATCTGGTTCTTATGTACACGGATTATTAGCCTTTCATTGTATTATTTTCCTTGGTTTCACTAGTTACTCTGTTTTCAGTTGTCTGAATATTGTTTGCAGCAGAGTGCCTGCATCATTTGGTATCAGAGCAACCCACAATGGCCCGGAGGGGAATCCATTGTTGCAGACCGATCACTAGAGACTTAGCTGCTTAAACCGAAAAGTTGGTTCGAGAGGAGAACCAAGTGTGCTCAGAGGAGCACTAGATTGCTTGGAGGAGCACTAGATTGCACGGAGGTGCATTATTGTTACCAGTGGGATTGGATATGGAAAGCCATATTGTGAACAACTGTAAGAGATCAAGCTCTTGAAAAGCAAAAGAGAGAGAGAGATTGGCAAGTAAAAGTTAAAAAATGGCAAAGGAGAAGTGGGTGAGCCAAGAAGAGAAAGAATGGATCAGGGCAGAGATACAAGCAATTAGGCAACTAATCAAAGAGCGTTATGAAAGACTGCAAAGAAAAGCGGAGATCCGAGCCATACAAAAGGTGATAAGGGCCTTAGAGGAGAAAGAAAGACATCAAATTGAAAAGACAGAGTTTTCAAAGGGGGTCTGAGTTGTGGAAGTGCTTTGCTACCCGGAAGAAGGTAAATCACTTGTGGAAGTGCTTTACCACCCAGAAGAAGGTGAAGAACTTGAAGAAGAAGAATACAGTGCTACTGAGCACATGGGAACAAAGGAGGAGGAACAAATTCTCCCATTGTTGAAAGAACAAATGGTTGGGAAATGCATAAAGAGTGTGGCTGAAGATGTAGACAGGCCATCAGATTGGGATGCTGGGAAGGAAAATGGTTCCTTTAGTGAAAATGAAGTTGACAAGGTTGCAACAAAAGAGAAAATTGCTTATTGGCAGCTCCTGCATGTAGGAATTGAGGTGCCAAGGAAGGACATTGAACAAGGTGTAACAGAGAAAATTGGTGGTGTTCCAATGGTTAATGCAGTTGAAGGCCAAAAGGCTGTGAAAGAATCGCTGAATGTGCTAAATGTTACTAAGCAGAGAAATAATGACAATCTAAAAAATGAATTTATGGAGAAAGACGGTTTATACCAAGGTTTTTTGGTGTGGTTGTTGCTAATTAGACTGCTATTGTGTAAGATTCTATGGTTGTATTTTGATCGATGGAGAAAGTTGAAGAAAATAGAACTTAAGGCTATGAACCAGGAGGTTCATAATTCTTTAAACGAAGGGAGTATGATGCGGAGCATCCACGCTCACCTCCACTCCACCGCATTGTGGTCGAGCTGTGATAGCCAACGCATAATCTTCAAGAGAATTGATTCATAACATAACAACTGTTTATTAAAACCCCCAACGGAACTGACTAAATTCCCAGTTAGAGATCCGTAATCATAGGGACTGGCGGGAGCACTATGAGTTCGGGTAGGCACAATAGAAACACGGCAGCGTCATTTTTGGAGCTATATTTGGGTGGAAATCTGAAGAATAAAAGGACTGGACCTGGGCGAATAATGCAGTTTTTAGTTTTCCAGATTCTTTAGTTTTTCCTGAGATTGTTTTTCTTTCTTTGGAGATAGGGGAGTTATGGGGCTGAGGCTCACTCCTCTCGTGACATTTATGCAATGAAAACTCTAGTCATTTGATTTATTATCTATTCAATAAAAAAAATCTGAGTGTTTGGTTGTATCTGGTTCTTCTGTACATGAATTATTAGCCTTTCGTTGTATTATTTTCCTTGGTTTTACCAATTACTCTGTTTTCAGTTGTCTGAATATTGTTTGCAGCAGATTTCCTGCATCAACGCGACAAAATTGCTTGTGGAAAATAGCATGAACATCATTCATCTTCTCCCATACAAGATTTTTAATTTACGAATTACTTCACTTTTTGGGTTTACGAAACTTATTTACAAAAAGGGACATGGACACTAAAAAATACAAGTCAGTGAATGCTTCAATTCCATCATTAACCATTCTGGGTAAGAAAATTTAGAGAGAGCACCCACATTAAAAGTAAATGCCATTACCTTAAAATGTGAATGTAGTAAAATGCTACCTTTTAAAACACAATCATCATACACAGGACAACAAGTTGTCACAAAAACAGCAACAGCATGCAAATCAAGGGAATGGACGGTTTCTTGTATTGGATTCTGAAGCAAGTTAAGATGACACTAATGATCCACAGACCTTAGAATGCTACAGTGCCATCACAACTTCTCATTTTAATAACTTAAAATATGCTAAAGAAATTTATAATAGAACTAATGATCCACTAACCTCAAACTCCTGCACAGCCATCGATGCATTCTCATTCTAATAACTCAAAATATGCTACAGCTAACTAAGCTAACTAAGTCTTCTTACAGCAATAATGGGATCCACCTGCTAGGTCAGATAAAAGAGCAATAAGCAACCTAACAAATGGATTCCCATAATGTGGATGGAAGAGAGAGGTATCTTACTACATACTTTATTAAGAACCAAAAATTATCAAATATTTTGATACCTAGTGAACTTCCATCTAGATGAGAATCCACGCAACGTGGGAAGTGGCCATTCTGTCAATCGCCTTGCTTTAAAAGGAAAATTAGGGTTCTCTGTAAATGCCCTTACCCTAGTACCCATGAGAAAGGAAAATGGACAGTAATTGATGATACCGAGACTAATAAAATTCATCGTGCATTCAAATAGAAAACAAGCATAATTACAAGCGGGCCAACCTCCATCCATTTAAGCATCCAAAGATGACACTTCTCCGTTATTATGGTTTCATATTGACTAAAATTAGATAATTGTGACAGATTAATCAATATTAAATAGCGTGACCCTAAAATTAACAACAACCAAACATATGTAATTCATAATCTGGCAATAGCTACAAGGATTCTCTTATTAATAAAAATATTAGTATAGTTAGCAAGCCGCCCCTAAATTGGGCACATAAAACAATGTCCTACAATGGACTGAAAACAGAAATGTAGTCAATATACTTCATAACCAAGCTCAATAAACTAAAAATTTACTCTTTCGCAACATCAACAACGTATCCATGGCCTGCGATAAGAGCAAGGCTAAGAGAAAATATAATTCCAATTACAAAAGTTCATCTATATAAAAAATTATAAATTCTCTATTATAAATTACACAAAAAGTTGTGATAAGTGATAAGTTGAAGCACATGAAAAATTGTTTGTTCTAGTGGTAAATTGAATAAGATAATAAACACTTTTGTAGTAGTCAAAATACTCGATGGCCAAGCGTAGTAAACTAAAAATTTACTCGTTCACAGCATCAACAACGCATCCATGGCCTACAATAAGATCAAGGTGAAGAGCAAATTTTGGGGATCATGTCTATTTGTTTTGCATTGAAAGGTTTCTCATTGAACGTCATGATTAAAGTGAGAAACCTCTAAGGCAATTATGGATAAGAGAGGGAAAAAGGAATTATACTTCATTTGCGACTCTCTCGGATGCATGTACTTAATTCATCTCATTAATCATGGTTTTTGTTCTTATGAAGTAATGACTTATGTCATTTGTTTCATTTTTCTAGGGAAGCTGAAAATATTAAAATCCAACCCCATGAAGCTCATGAACATGTGATGCATTCATGTTTACTTCAAGGTCACTGTAGCTTCTCAGGATTCTTGTACCAAGTAGCAACAGAACCTTATCACCAACCTCAATTTGCAGGCATATTTTAACAAGATAAATAAAGATAAGGGGGTATATAACTCTTACTTGACACTGATACTCACACTTCCAACAATTTTTCCAACCATTGGAAACCATCCATGGTCTAGCCTTTCGTCATATAATGCACAACCTTCTATTATGGGCACATGGTGGGAAATCACTGAAAATATCTCCACATATTTTGGGGATTAAACACAGTACTTCCAAAGTAATGGGAGAAAATAAAAAGGATGCATATTGCAGAGAATGGTTGAGTGTAGCTTTTCATCTTGCAGGTGGCCCTATAGAGTACCTTGTGGCCATCGACTAAAAAAAAAAATTCAAGAAATACTATGAGGATTCTACTTATTATTGAATAAAAAAATCAGTTTAGCTAATCATGTTCAGGCAAACTTTGTCACTAACAAAAGAGGAGACGTTAATCCTCTTGGTGAACGTCCTAAAAGACCGGAATAAATAATCAATAAGATACTTGCCATTACCCTTTCAAGATAGTCTAGTTAAATGTCACTAGACTGGTTAAATTTGTTAATGTTTCTGACCATTGTTGGAGAGCATTGTGTGAACTCCAAATACTATCACCACCACTGTATACTTTTCTATCTGCACAAATAAGAAAGTAACCTGGTATTGATCACATAACCAGATACTTGACACACCAGTAAGCATGTGCATTGCATTTCTATTGTACATGAAGTTGAACTTCAAGTTCCTCGTCTTCATCATTCAATATAATTAAATCATGTCAAGACGTGCACACAGAAAAAAGGAAATAAATGTTTTTGGGCACCTATTTCACATGCAAGCAACTTAATGCACTTCCACTACTTCGAGCATTGTCCATCCTTAATCACTATTAAAAAATAATGTTGACAGTTGCCAATAATAACTTCATAGGAAATTCTAGAATTGATTGATTTCCTCACTGGTTGTTCAAAAATGCAAAAAAATCAACAGAAACCATGAGAATTGTAGAATGTTGAACATGCAAAAAATTCAACAGAAACCATGAGAATTGTAGAATGGAATGAAAGGGTATTAATAATACATGTCAATGACTACTCTAATCCCGACTGTTTTTTATTTTTTTCTCCATGAAGTTTAGAACGAGAGAGAAAGGATTCAACGTACCTGTTTGCATGGTCATGCATATGTGGATAGATGTAAGATGGTTAAGAAAGGGTACAAACCCCATACACAACGCATGATAGAGAAAAAATGAGTATCAAATAAAAGGAGTGATGTTAAAACTACAAATTCAAAATTCAAAGAGTAATTACATGCAAAGTTAATCGAACCATGTTACCTACCCCATGGAAGCCAAAGCGAGAGAGTTTCCCTTTTACCGATTATATTTTGGTAATAGAACCCTCTGTACAAATGTAGGGTATAACATACAAAAATTAGCAAAGTTGCATGTAAAATAAATAACCACTGTGATGAAACAATAAATTTTAAGAACATATACTAGAGAAGCTGGAATTTGAGAATAAACCAAATATTCATACCTTTGAATTTGAATAACTTATGAAACAAGCTTACCCTGTCGAGATAACATTTGCATTTGAGTACAACTAAACCCCTAATTGTTCCACTCGAAGAAGTTAAACAAAGAACTCTACTAATTTATAGTCAGTAATATAATACACAACCTGAATATTTGTCTTCCAAAAATCAAAGTCTATCATTGAAGAAAATCCCAAATCCTAAGCACAACTTCTGCCAAGCAAATCTAAATCTCAAACAGACTAACTCGGATGCCAAAAATTATTTGATTGTTACTTCAGCTTGTGTTTCTCCATCTCTATCGGAGAAGTCGCTTTTGCAACTGTCTCTAATAGTTTCCCATGAAAAATTTCAGAAGCTTAGTAAATAAAAAGCATCTCTTCTCTCTCGGCCCATGGTGTTGTGTTGGGGCGTTTTTTCTTATGTTTTAGTCTTTGTTGTTGATTCTTGTGTGTGTTTGTTTGGTGTATGCCCGCCTGTCAACACTGCGATCTGTCGGTGGTAATTCCCTGCTTGTGGCTGCCGATGTAACACGCTCTTCACATTTGTAAACTAGTGGTTTCCTGTGTTTTTCAGTGAAAAATGATAACCATGTTCAGCCACAAGAGCTATGTGCTCTGCATGTTCCTACTAGCATATCGTTCTGCATACTACTCATGGCACAATCTACTGAGCTTCTCAGACAGTGGTTGCATCTGCTTCGTGTGGACGCGTCTACGTACTGGTCATGGCACAGTCTACCGAGCTTCTCGGGCAGTGGTTGCTTTTAACAGTGATTAAATTACAGAACACCAAGATCATTACCAGATACCCAATATTCTTACTCTTAACGAGATTCGAAACCCATGAGTGATTCTACAAAAACAAGGGGCCTCACTGCACAAGACTTCATAAATGTCATAACATTCTGTCCCAGATTGCTTGGTTGCAATGTAGATAATACCATGTCCCCCAACATTTGGTATCTTCAAAACCTGTTCAGATCAGAGGCTGATGTCTCCAGGGTTTTCAAATGGGCACTTCAGATTTTAATTTGTGGTAACGGGCCTAAAAATGTTGAGTGAGATTGAAGCATTTGAAAAATAGAGGAACAGCGGAAACCATAGTGATCCCTGAGCACAGACCCAATGCCCTACAATCATCATAAAGATGAGCTCAGGTCCTAGAACGAAGGGTTTCCTCCAAAACTTACAGAACACGCAAGATGAACCAACGTTAAAACCATGTGGCGGGTTCTTACGCGTGGCAATTTTTATTTACGTAACAGATGACACGTGGTGAAAGCCTATTAGCTATAGGGACGACGATATTGAACAGTGTAATTGCAGTCGGTGTTCTCTCTGCAACCTAGCCTTAATGGGAACAGCAGGACGACCAGGAGGGCGACGAGAAACCCAGTGGACATTCCAGAAAACCCAGTGGACACGAGCAGGCAGATAGATGGCGGCACGAGGGGGACGAACACGTGGTAGCATTCCATTCACTCAATGAGCGAGGAATCTTTTGCGTTGGCAACAATGCTCTTGCATTGTTTGAATCTTTTGCGTTGGCAACAATGCCCTTGCATTGTTTGAACGCCTACGACGTAATAATAACCTTCTCAAAAAATCAATTATATAAGATATCAAATTTAATAGTTATAACTACATTAACAAAAAAACTTCCCAAATGATTGGGGCTATTTTCCAACTCTATGGTATTTTGCAATAAAACTAAATTTATTAAATATTTTTTAATTACATTAAAGAAAATATGTATAAACAAGTTTACTTAACGTAAGCCAAAAAAATTATTTCATATATATGACTATTAAATAATTTCCATCTTGAAAATGGTGGATTTCGCTTTATCATTAATATTCTTTCATATGTCAAGCCTCCCTCCAGTAATACTCTGATCCACATTGGTAATTGAAACCCATTAATTGTGACACGCTAGTGCATTCTTGAAAGCACTATGATACATATTAGTAATTGACACTCGTTAATTGTGACAAGTTAGTGCATTATTGAAATAAGGGTTTATATGTTTCTACAGGCTTTCGTAGTGTTTGACTAATAACATTTAAAATTGTGACCAAATATATTAATAAACTGTACACATTGTATAATTGATACTCATTAATTGTGACAAGTTAGTGCATTCTTGAAATAAGGGTTTCTTGGTTTCTACTTTTGTGGTGTTTAACTAACAAAATTTAAAATTATGACCAAATATATTAATAAACTATACACATTCTAGAGAAACAGAGCATGAGAAACTAAGATTCATAAGTGACATAATTACACTTATATGGCAACTATCCATACTCAAAACACATTAATATTGATTTATAATTAATCAAAATCTAATACTTGATGTTTTAATTTGGACATCGAAAAATATGTATTGTCCTTGCAAGGGGACATTAATGAAATGATAGTTTTTTTAATTCTTGTGTTGAGCCCTATATTCGGAGTTAGGGTAGAATTTTGTGGCTTGAGAATTTAAAAAAAAAAGGTATTTCTCCCCTTGTTGATTGGTCGTCCGCGTAGTGACATCAATGTCGAGTCCCGTTTCAGGGGATCGGGCAACGAGGTGACGTCACTTATTTAAATCTCATTGTCTGGTTGTTTTTACTCCTCTCGTATTGGTTGCTGGAGTTGGCAGGGCGTAGGAGGGTGCTTGTCCTCTATGGGAGTAAATGTGAGTAATTGCAGCAGGGTGGTTTGTATTTGGTGGGCTTGCTTGATTTTTTTGTTGTTTTTTGTTGAGTTCGCTTGTGTTCTTGAGATGTTGGACATGGTATTGAACATGGTGGTCTCTAGTTCCTGAGGCATGTGTCTCTAAGGTGTTTTTGATTCATCGTTCCTTCCGTTGGTTTATGTTTATCATTGGTTTGTTTCTTCTGCAAGGGGTTTCTGGTTTCAGGTGGTCTTATTGTTTGGTAGGGCTGAAATTTGTCATTCGACTTCTTGCTTTCGTAGGGGTTCTAGCGAAAGGGGATCGATGTCTTCTTTTGTCTGTCAATCAGTTGCTTTTGCAAGGGGTTTCTCTTTCCTAGTGGTGCCATTCTCTGGTGAGAGCTGTGATTTTCCGTCTACGTTGTTGGTATGTATGGGTGGAGATGAGGAAGGGTGCTCCTATGTTGGTTGGCTCGGATTTTTTCTTCCAATTGACATTATTTTTTCGGTAAGCATGTCTTATGTTTGGGTTCGTTTTGGCATAATTTTTAATGCTCGTGTTTTCATATTGTCTCTGCGCTTCTTGTTTTTGCAGGGGGGAGGGTTTTCACATGGTTGATACATGAACATTGCTTTGTTCTTTTGGTGGCAGGTGAAGTGGCTACATTAGTGGTGTGTGTAAACAGAAACAAGGGGGTTTGTGCTTATTAGCTCGTTGCTCTGTGCCGAGTAAGCATGCTCTCCATTTCCTTTTCCTTAATTTGAGGTTTCTCTTGTGCTTCGTTTTAAAGAAACAGGGTTGTGGAAAAAACCCTCGTTCATAGTTTATTGGTTGCTCTCATTTGAAAATATTAACACCCCTAAGCAAATAGTGCCTCCATTCATTTGTGAGTAACTAGCGAATTTTGTGAGTAACTAGTTAAAGTCAGTGGGATTCCGTGATGAATTGGTATGTGGTTTCTTAGGGTTGCCTCCCATGTATTGATATATGATTCACTATGGTTGTTCTCGGTAGCATAGCCTTCCCCTTGCTACGATGAAGCCTAGATAATTCCAATATCAAGTGATTTCTTGAAAGAAAAAATCTTGAACTGTGTAAGGATGGACTGTGAAGTTGTGTTAAAGGCCATGCTTGTATACAATTGAAATTGGGAAATACATTTCTTTGATACTACCGTGTCATTTTCCAATGCTTTATAGTTGTGATTTCCACTCTTACCCTTTAATTTTTACTCAAATTTGTTGTTTGTTGTTTAGCGTATTGAAAAGTAGGGAAACAATCAAAATAATTAAGCATCTCCTACCAGAATTGGTTGTTTGGGTTGTTTCCCACCACTATGTGTGTTGTTTTGTATCTATTAAGTCAAATTGTTAAAGAGTTCTACATACTAGACTATTGGTTTTAATGTTGTTATCGACAGTCTGTCATTGGGTCACCCTTTAGCATAGTCAAGCACTACAACTAGTTCCTTAAATTTTACATTCTAGTTTTCTCAACAATCTTGTACACGCCCTTCAATGCATCTCACCCTTTCTTATGTATACCATCGTAGACTTCTTGGCAATTGTTTCTACTTTCCAATTATCGCTTGTTCCCATCACTAGTCTAAACATTTTTGGATAGGGATTTTTGTGTGGCATAGTCCTTGCCATCATTCTTGTCCATAGCAGTACAAAAGTTTGTGGTTCAATCGCTAATGAAGCAATTTGTCATTTACTCACCGTTTACCATAGTCGAGCACTACAACTGGTTTATTAACTAGTTTCATTAGAAACGCGGATCTGTAGATGACAAAGTTTTCACTTTTTTCCCTAATTCGACCTTTGACTAGTTTTGATGTCTAGGTCTCCAAATGCTCCCAAATATTATGAGGAGGTGTATGAATGATATTAAGACTTGATTATGATGTTCAGGGATGATTTAAGACCATTAAAAAACTTCTACAAACTTGTTTAAGATTCTGGTCATTGTATGGTATTTTACTAGCAATTTCTCTTTGACTAGTATTGGTTCCTTGGTCTCCAAATGGCTCCAAATTTTTCCAATTTGCTACAGAAGGTACTTGGATGATATTAATACATATTTATAATGTTTATGGATGCTCTGGAGTGTTCATGTGACTTCTGCAGCTCCTCTTTCAAATATGGTCAAGATAGGGATTTTACTAGTAAATTATGGTTCAAATCCCCCTAGGGGTAGATGATGAAAATGACTTTTCAAATGAACTCAATCCAACTCGAATTTCTGAATGGAAGCAGGGGACATATAAAGGACATCAACATGAACTCATATGCATCACCATTAAACTTTTAATGTCTACTATAAGTCCCTTAAATCAAATGCAAAAAGACTAGTTTCAACCTTGGGGGAAATAGCATTAAATCTTCTTCAAATGAAATAAAACTGAGCAAGATGCATCAAAATGCTTAAGTGTTGAACATGAAACTTGTAACAATCATCAATGGCAGTCCATACATCATAAATAGATTAGATAAACATTCTTCCATTCGAAATAATCATCAATACATTGGCATACATCAATCTAGTGGGGGAATGGTCACTGTTTGCTCAATAATCATCAATTTTACATACAACCACTTGATATTTCGACCTGAAACTTTCTGGAGATGAATAAAGAGTATTTAATTCATATTATAAAATAAATGGGGCATTAGAAGCTCCCCCAAAGAGTACAATTGCTCACCAAAAACACCCTCCCTCAAGGATCAAGAATATGCAATGAAAACTGGAAATGGTTGAAGGAATGAGCTGTAATAGAAGAAACCATGATCTGCCCTGTAGCTTACACCTGCAACAAATGACTCCATTAAATCTCCAAATGAAAGGTCTGAATGGCCTTTCCAATTACCAACTTGGATGGGAATCTTTCACCCTCGAAATTGGCTAAGGCAAGAAACTAGTCATCCACTAACTCTCCATCTTCACAAATGCAATTGCAATTTCTAAAAATGATCAAAAGCTGGTTTCATTCTTTGTTCTTGACATTTATAAAGTTTCCAATCTCTCTATGGGTCGAATTCCTTCAAAGATATGCATTCCAACTCAAGTTGGGAAGAGATTCCAAAGAATGCCACTTGTACAACAATTCCTAGTCTCCCACTTCCACCAAATCACATGTGAAAGCATCTTAGCTGCCCTAAATCCCTTGAGAGCCCTCTTGGAGGCTATTTTTAGCCCTGACATTTCATATAATGTTTTCAGGTCTGATTTGTGTCATAGGTGTCATAGCATCTTCATCATTGTTGTCATAGAGCTAGGGAATCTAGTCCAAGTGTCTCACTACCTCCAAAATGCCTCTTCATCTTCCATGGGAGTTACTCTTCCACTCCAATTTGGCCTTAATTAATTCTTGCCAATTATATTTACCTTCCAAATCATCGCAAGACCGTGGAGCAGCAGATCTTGTCTGTCGCGGAACGCTGGAATTCTATCAATACACTAAGCAATGGCGTTACAAAACTCTAGTTGGAAGGATCCGGCTGTAACAAGCCCATGATGTTAGTTAGTTTGGGAAAATCCGAAGAAATTTTGGGATAATAGTTCATTAAATACATGTATGTGCGTGCGATACTCCTGGTTTCACTGGTTTCGTGATAGAACTTCTCCCTTGACTTCTCAGGACAGCTTTTGGCATGCTGGCCGCCTTGTGTGGCTATTGCATGCTACCCATATGTGCATGCTCTGCTGCTATTGCATGTTGCCCAGGTGTGCATGCTCTACCGCCACAGCACAGATGTTCTGGTGGCTGCCACATTCTATCTAGCCATCCTCAAAGGCTACTAATTTAATTCTAGACGCAGTTGATGAACGAACTTGAGGGGGCAGAAGAACTGGCCAGTGTGCAGTTCTGCTATGTGCAACCTATTACACAGATCACAGCTAGTTTTCCAATAACTCAGATCAAAGATAGCATCTCAAAATTTCTACCAGTTCTACTCGAAGTCTATAGCCGCGTTATCTTCAAAGTCTCTAGCCGCGCTATCTTCTGTCTTGCTGTAAATCTCCACCAGCGAGAACCTGCAAGGCAAGGTAAGGAATCTAGGCAAGGTAAGGAATCTGGGCAAGGTACTATGCAGCCTGCTACATGAGAACTAGTATTTAATGCATATTTGTTGTTGAGTTAATTTTCTTGCAAAAAAAATCATCTCCACAATTTATACTATAATTTAATGGAAATGTTTATTATATTTACAAACTTAATTGTAACATCATAGCTTACCGTGATTGCATTTGCTGCAAATTGTGATGATTAGCGTTAATCTTTATGTATTCTGTGAGTGATTAATGTAAGATTCCTAAGGACGCTCGAACTGATATAAATCCCTTTTGCTGGCATGCTAGCGTAATACTGTGAAAGAGTGGTGCATTTCTCTTTCTGGCTCTATTCTCCTTGTGGTTGTCATTACTTAAAAGAAGGTTATCTTAAATAAATAAAGATTATTGGCTCAGTCAGAAAGGTAATCTTCTTTAACTATTGCTCCTACTCTTTTGCTTGGTCTTGGCGCCGTCTTTCGCATTGTGCCTTATCTTTCACGTAGCTGCTTGAATCCTTCAACGTAGCAGCTCAAAGTCGGACACTGCACTCAGCTTTCTATATAGGCTAATAAAATGAACCATGTGGCTAATAGCAGCTCGAAGCCAGACATCGCGCTCAGTTTTCTACATGAGCTAATAAAATGAACCATGTTCCTCCCACAAATTCACGTACTATCCAACTCTTCAGCAACGGCCAAACCAAGCACCATCTCCACAACAATAGCAATACCCAATAACTAAAGGGACGCAATAATCATTCCTGGCTGCTATCTAACATACACTGTTGGGGAGGGTTGTAATTTCAGTGCAATAGTTGCTATTATTGTTGTTACTATCCGTAATTCTTTGACATCTCGGCAAAGGACAGTTCAGTTCAAATATTCCAACAAGACCAACATGGGTTAAAACCTGTGAAGAAATATTATATAAAGCTCTACCTTATGTGCTTGGATCGCTTTACATGGTGGGTCCTCAACAACAACTTCCCAAAGCCATGGTAGCTTAATGCCATCATAATAATTTTGATGACCAACAAAACTCTTAGGACACCCCAGTTCTAAGTCCTGCTTCGGTGTTTTAATTATTTATCTGCTTTGGCATTTAGAAAGAATCTGTCCCCAGGCATTTAGAAGCTAGAAATAAATCACTATACAAGATTTAAACTAATCTAATCTTGAATTTTATTATAGTAGCTCTAAAGAACTATAACTCCATCATACTTACAGAGTGTAGGTTTGTAGTAATGGATAGTGAACTGTGAGATGTTTCCTCAACAAAGTATTAAGATTCTGGCATTGTCTTTCTTGAAAGGACACCTTCAGCCACATCTTTTGAACCAGCTTTTCTGACTGCAAAATAGTACTAGGCAGCTTGACGTTAAAACTTGCGATCGCGATTTGGAAGGGATAGATTCAACAGTCAGATTTGACTTCATTCCTCAACTTGTGGGGTTTCTCAACTCGCGGTCTCTATGGAAATGTGGCTCCATGGAATAGTTGATCTTACTATGAACCAGGACCTAAAAGACAGAGTGAAGGTAAAGTTTGAACGGGTGGCAACATGATTTATACTTGCCATCCATGGTTGAAAAACAACTGGCAGTTGACTTAGGCTTGTGGTGGGTTGTAAAAAAACAAATGATAGTTGGCTAGAACTCAATTGTTCCAACATTTGGCATCCGTGACGTTGCATGAGTTGCACATAGAAGCAAACTCTCAAGAATTCTTACGAGCAGGCATCTTACTAACAGTCCGAACAACATCTTGGTCGAGGTACGAGTGATAATTTGGGACGTACCACATTTATTGTTTAGAGATATAATTATAGCGGAACTTGTATCAAGGTCTTGGAGAGCTGCTTTTCTTGTCCAGCAAAGATAGTGTTGCATTTTTCCAAACGGAAAGTGAATAAAAAAACGACTTAAAGTTTACCTAGCTTATTACAGGGGTTAATAATAGAGTGAATCTTATGCGAAGTATTTAAATTTTACTATGCAATTTGGAGAGGTTAGAATTCAAACCTCCTTAGGATCCTCAATTAATAAAATGTGCATTGGATTTCTATTTATCCTCGGTGTATAATTGTATTGTGTGATTTTTCTTACATTAGGTGTCATTTGGCTATTTTTTACTTAGCTACACATGTACCAGTCAGTTGATAATCATAATCGGCTATGTTACATGTTTTCAATTCGTGTAACTAGTTGTGATATTTAATTACTCCTTTCATGAATCAATACTATGTTTTACCACGGCCCACGAATCTTCATGACTTTTATACATGCCATATGCATTGAATACTTTCGATTTGTTGGCATCAATTTTACTACGAAAGCTCCGACTGTCGTGGTGTTAACTTCAAGGAATTAATTATAACCTTTTTATCTCATTCGAGTTTTTCGTAGTGTTAGAGGAAGGTTAACTTCAGTAGGTCGGATCTTGTCAAATAATTTAATGAATACAACGAACTAAAGGATAGCTTTTAGTTATTCACCACATTTCGAATAAGGTCCAAGAACATTTTTATAACAACTCCTAAGCAACATACAAAGAAACTGCCATTTCATTTATTTGGTTCTTTGAAAAAAGAACTATGTAAAGATTATTTTATTCATAAAGCATCCCAACATTGAGAGTTATCCATATCGTCCATCAAATAATGAATTAAAAGACAAAAGCAATCTTTGTCAAGCACGTTTTGAATTCACTTTTGTTATAAACATTTCTACAACAGTGATGAGTTCATCAAACCTCTTCAAAACACTACATATGAGACCAAAAACAACTGCGCTTATCAAATTTGCTCAAAATATTACACCAAAAACATTTGTTATTTAGATGTTACCCTTTTTATGAGATCAAAGTATGATACTTACTTTTCATCTTTATAGGTATTCACACACCTCTCACCAATATTTAATGGGTTAAAAATACTAAAGATGCTTGACTTCTTTTAAAACAAAATGTCTAACCTATAGAAATCTCAAACTTTATTTAATAAAAGATTGAAAATCTTTATAGTAACCTCCTAACACTATATAAAGAGTTATTAGACATAGATCCACATAAAGTGCTTAGCTTATTTTTTCTTGTTAATATTAAAACATGTATAAAAATTAATAATAATTAATCTAACAAGTATTTCATATTTAAATTTAATGAAAGTATTTCATATTTAAATTTAATGGATACTTGGCCAAATATAAACATCCTCTTTGAGAAGCATGACCAATCATCCTCAAAGATTTTTTCTATAGCAAATAATTGTGACATGGACTTTGCTGCTTATAATCCAAGACTTTACTTACCAAATATTTTTTATATAGCAAATAATTGTGACATAGACTTTGTTGCTTATAATCCAAGACTTTACTTACGGCATAATGGTTCAATCCTTATGCCTGGTTTACCATTCAGTGATAATAATATTAGAAGTCATTCACACCGAGTCTTTAATCTGGATACATGTTATTCAGGTTGATTTCTCTTCAAGTTGCTTTCTACTAAAGAAAATACGAAGATGAATGGAAAGCTGTGAGATTATATGGGGTTGACGAAACTGAACGAACTGTTTGGTTTCTTTTGTAGCATTGCTTCAAGTCAGAGAGTTTCCGCCCTCTCTCTGGTGTCGAGAGTAACTTGGGCTCTATCGAAATTCATAACCAAAATTAATTCTTATCACGTAAATTCAAGGTAACATGTGGTGTTTCCTGCGTTTCTCTCCATACGTGACGCGTGGCCATCTCCACTACGTGTTTTATGCCTGGTGCGTGCTCGATGAATTGTTGTTGTTTGGTGTGCATGGCCAAGTGCCTTAGTGGGTCAAAACATGAAAGCAAAATCTTAAACCAAAGTCATGGCACTAGCGCAAAGCTCTAGGTCAATACACACGTTGCAGTAGCATAATTTTGTTTTGTTTGCTTTCACATGTAGATTAAGAGGCTCCAATTTGACTTTATAAAACTAAAGCTTTAGTTTTATTTCAAAGAATATTGGATGCTCGTAAAATACATATTTAAAGAGGCATGCAATGAAGCCGAATTTACATCTCAAATATATTATTTATGAGTGACTACTTGTTATGCCGCTGCAACAAAAGAGTATTGTTATTATCACAGTCCCAATGTTGTTACATGCTGGGTGTGCATGATAATTTCAATATGGCCAATGGTCTTAGGCCATTGTGACCCAATGCAAAATTTGGGACATGACATTGGACCTGTTTGGATTGGTTTTGGGTTCCATTTTGGACAAGCTTGACACTTGGTAGTGGTGGACACTTTATACTCCCCCACCTTCATCCACTTGACCTTACTTTCCCTCCTCTCCTCACTTGATCCGTTCATTGTATCAGATCTGTTTCCATACCTCTTTCTACACACGTCATTTAGTTTTGCTTGAATACGGTTGATTTTGAGTGTTTTGTGTGTTTTTGGTATATTAGAGTGGTTGTCATTTTCTTGAGAATTTCTAAGTGAATAGAGTGCTGCAAGTAATCTCTTCTTTTCATCCATTTACATTTAAAAGCATTATCATTATTAAGTGTTGTCTTGGTGCATTCATTGGAAAAATCAAAAAGTGATTCATTTTTACCATTTTTTAAGTTCATTTGAGGATTGTTGTAAAAATTGTCTCATGCATTGGAATTCACCATTCATTGGTCTTTTGGAAAGTTTGAAAAGAAGTTAATTGTTTGTGTTTTTCATGAATTATGAGCCATTCGTTTTCTTGAAAAACCCAAGTGAGGTCAAATTTTTGCAATAGTGTTTCCATGCTTGAAGAAGTTATGTGCATTTTTTGTTTTCATGCTTTTGGGCTATCATACAGAAAAGTAAAGAGCTAGTGCGCTCTAAGTAGGATTTCTCTCTTTTCATCACTTAGTGTCACTCTAATTGAAAAGACAAAAAGAAAAATACTTTGATTTGGATTTGATGCTTGTTGATTTTCATGTTTTGCTTGAAAAACGGAAAAGAGTACTTTCATTGTCATTTTTGGTAGATTTGGGATTTTGTTGAAATTTGTTGTTTTGGTAAAAACCACTTGGAAAAAGATTTCTCCTTCCCATACATAGATTTCATCAAAAGAAAAAGTGCATTTCTTCATGTAGCTAGAGCTTGCATTATGCTTACGTTTATGTACTCACTTCATTCATTCACCTAACCGTCCAAATAAAATTAACAGTAGAACTAGGGTAAAATCTTTAGTAACTTGTGTGTTAATTTAGAGACGTGTTCGGACGTCATAAAACGTGGCAGCTGTCGTTACTTGCCTGCATTGCATTCCAGGGGTGTTGTAGTTCTTCCACGTACCAACTGGTATATCAAAGCTCTTTCACATACCAACCAGAATATCGAAGGCTCTTTCACGTACCCTAGGGTATATTGAAAGGCACTTCACGTACTCGATGTATATTGAAAGGTGTTTTATGTAATCGGTAGTATATTGAAAGGCTCTTGCCGTACGGTTGTGCATTAGACAGCACCACTATGGATTTGAGTTCCCACGTACCTTGTGTATATCAGGAGACACCTTTAGGATTCCTGAAACCAAGTGAGCTAACCATTTGGTCATCCTGGCAGAGCAATACACCGAGAACAACACTCAAGGTGCTACTACGCATGTACTATCATGTAGTCGGGTTATATGGTCAAGGGTACGGTCCTAATCCTCCCAGGTTAGTGCTCTAAAATATTGGGCTGAGTATAACTGTTGGACCCTGGAGTATATCGCGAGTTGCGAAGCCTTGACAATCCCGTGAGGGTCCAAACTTTTGAATCCACACCTATCACATAAGTTTGCTTGTGGCCTTAGTTTGTGTAGATTTTTCTGGACTACTTTTCTTTTGTTTAGTATACACCTAGGAGAATTTTTGGTTCAGTCACTCTGGCTAAGTTTCCTTGGAGAAGGTCTCGTAGAATTTTAAACTTACCACCCGAATATCCCCTTAATTAGGAGGTAATTTCGAGGGTAAGAATGGACCCACATGTCACGGTCGTGTCACCTGAAGTAGAAAACCCTACTATGGATCCGGCAGCACACATGTTTCCTCCAGACTCACTAGTCTCCAACCCCTCAAGGGGCGAAGAGGCAGAACCTTCCACTTCACAAGACACATCTCTCCTCTCAGGAGAGCCTGGATCTTTAAAATGGTTAAATTCATCCCAAGAAGACCCTGTATCTGCTACAATTGGTCCAACTGCACCCTTTTGGGCAACATCTCTAGGTCAACAAGTGGCTCATTTTGCCATTTCATCCCCACCCAGTTGAGCTACTCTTGACGTGCTTTTCGCACCCATTCTTGATCGCTTGGATTGGCTACGTGCCATGGGCGACGAATTTCGAAGGCAAAGTCTCTTACGAAGGGCTGAAGACACAGAGTTACCCACATACCGACATATCCCAATTCGTTCTTTATCTTATGATTCACCGGAACCATCCATCCACAACATGACCACTTATGAACCTGGTCAACCCTCATTTCCTGCAACTACACTCCTTAGATAGGAGACCGATTCCATACCCCAAATGACTCAACCTGTTGAAGGACAACAGTCCAACACACCTCTTACTACTCTGGTTACATTAACCACCCCTCCCCCGCCCCAAAACTCACGGGGAGGATACTCTTTACCCCCTAATTTTCTTATGAGTAAGGTTTATCCCGTAGCAAGTAATCAACAACCCATTATGGGTCAACCATCGATTATTGGTCAACATGTTGTTACTGGGGGCAACCCCTGCTTCCTAATCATAATTCGAGTGGAGGATTTCCTATTGGTCATTCCGTTGGAACTTCCTTAACCGCTATGGAATCCACCATGGATTCGTATCATGTTGGGGGACCATCCAATTTAACTCAACCATCATGGAGTCAAGCGTATCCAGGTTATATTAAACCGGTGTCAGGATAATTCAATCCCGGAAATGCACTCTACGGGATACCTTATGCCGGGAATCCATACTCTCTATGGGGGCACCAAAATGTCTTACAAAATGGATCCCCGCCAATCGTCCCTCAAGTACCACCACCCCCGTTTGGTCCCCATCCGCCTCCCTCTAGAGGCAGTGGACCTCCATATAATTCCGGAGGAGGCGGACCTCTACCTTTTGGCGGAGGACCACCTCATTTTGGAAACAATGTCCCACCCCCTCCCAGCAGTGGAGGCGGAGGTGGAGGACCACCCCCTGGTGGAGGCGGACCCCCACCTTATGGTGGAGGACCACCCTATTCCGATAGCAGCGGTGGAGGACCACCCTATTTTGGTGTAGGTGGCAGAGGAGGACCACACCCTTCCTGTGGTGGCGGAGGCCCCCACCCTTCCAGCAGAGGTGGTGGACCACCACCCCCTCCCGGCGGAGGCGGTGGAGGTCCACCTTATCCCGGAGGGGGCGGCGGACCCCCACCATTTGGAGGAGGCCCACCCCCTCCTGGTGGCGATGGCGGACCCCCACCTTATGGTAATGAACCACCCTATTATGGCGGTGGACCTACATATGGTCTAGGCGGCACACCCCCTTATGGCCAGTTTCCTCCGGGAACACCCTACAACCACTCGATGCAAGGTCCCATTGGTCCATATATGCCCTATCAGTACCCCTAGCCGAATCAACAGCTGCCTTTCTTTGCCAGTTTGGACCTACCTGACCTGTCTCGTTTGACTAATGACCCCATCTTCCACGGATACAATTGGCCACCAATTCCGGTCAAACTACCATCCGATATTCCCAAATTTGATGGAAAACCTGGTGAGGATCCAAAAAATCATGTGATGACATACCATTTATGGTGTTCATCCAACTCCTTGATGGACGACTCCATCCGTCTTAGGTTATTCCAAAGGACTCTCACCGGCCCAGCCGCCAAGTTGTATATTGAATTACCACCGAACTCCTTTCCATATTTTTGTTCTCTTGCTATGTCCTTTTTTACCCATTTCCAGTTACCCATTTGCTATGAGATTGGTATGGACTTATTGACCTCTCTTCGCTAGAATACCACAACTCATATCTCAGATCATATCCATGAGTGGTGGCGAAGACGACGTCTCATTAAGGCCCACATTCCAGACCAACTCTTAGCTAACTGGTTCACGAAGTCTCTTTTACTTGTCATACCTCGAGACGTGGCCATGGGAGGGGTCGTCACCGAGGAACATGCTATTTCCCATGCCCATTACTTAGACCTGGTCTATGCTCAATCTGGCACATTGTATTTGTTCCTGATGCACCCCGCCCTACATACGACCCTGCAAAACCACCTAAGGGACCTCAGGCCAATGGCATCATTGGTTCCCTCCACTCCCAGCCTTCTACTCAAACTGGTGGACTGACGAACCCCCAGGGCTCTTCCACATCCCCACCACAGGCTTGTTAAGATTTAATATGCTAAGACAGAAAATAGCAGCATTACATTCCATTTCACAATAATAGCATATACAGGATCACTGAAGAAACAACAAGCATAGCATAAACACAAGAGACAGAGATTTATCCTGGGAAACCCTCATGGGGTAGAAAACCCAGCAAAGCTTCCTCAATATAGATGACCAGCAATATACAAAGATGAAACCCTGAGACATGATCTCCTCCTCGACAATAGCAGACCTCTCCTCCACAAGTGCGCTATCCTCAAGTGAGTGAATGTGTATAATGAGGAACACACCTCCTCTATTTATACACTACTCTGATATGTATTTTACACAAGTACATGTAGGCTCGTATTTAACCATTAGGTTAAATACCCCATTATAACTGACTGGGCCGACCCCCACATGGTTGGTCTAATAACCCTTTGACCCACATAACACATACAGGGCCGACCCCCACTAGGGAAGTCTAATAACCCAAGTTACCACATTCCAACGGAGGAATAAACATCTCCGGATATACAATAAGATCTTCACAGAGGAATGAAACATCTCCGGAATAATAAAGTACAAATATAATATTCTTTGAAGTTACAATATCTCAACACTCCCCCTTAACGAGAAGGATATTATAACAGCATCTGCACAAGCAAGGAGTCATCAACATCATACATGATACATCTATAAATCATTGGAAGCTTTCTCAACATCATCAGTAACTCAAGCAGTTACTGGAACATCTTCAATACTGGAACATCAACATCTTCAGTACTGAGTCTTTATCTTCTGCAGCACTCGAACAACTACAGCAACATCAACATTTAGATCCTCACGATCATCAGCATCATCATCTCATGATCATCAGCATCGTCATCACACGATCATCAGCATCGTCATCAGCATCGTCATCAAACGATCATCAGCATCGTCATCAGCATCGTCATCACACGATCATCAGCATCGTCATCACACGATCATCAGCATCGTCATCACATGATCATCAGCATCGTCATCACACGATCAGCAGCATCGTCATCTAGATCATCACGATCAGCAGCATCGTCATCAAGATCATCACGATCAGCAGCATCATCATCTATATCATCACGATCAACATCATCATCATCTAGATCATCACGATCAACAACATCGTCATCTAAATCATCACGATCAACAACATCATCAATACAAGTATAAATATCATTAATACAAGTATCCTCATCAATACAAGTATACACATCATCAATACAAGTATCCTCATCAATACAAGTATACACATCATCAATACAAGTATCATCATCAATACAACTATACACATCAGCAATACAAGTATCCTCATCAATACAAGTATACATATCATCAATACAAGTATCCTCATCATATCATCAATACAAGTATCCTCATCAATACAAGTATACACAATAGCAGCATACCCTGCAACACACAAGATCCAATTATGGGATGATCAATCCCTCTCACTTTAGGACATAGGTCCAAGGATGATACAATCCTGATCCGCTTACGGGATGATCAGTCCCTCTCAGTTTAAGACAACTCTCATGTCTATGGATGATGCAATCCAGATCAACTTACAGGATGATCAATCCTTATCACTTTAAGACACCTCACCATGTCTAGGGACGAGGCAATCCCAATCTATTTACAGGTTGATTAGTCCTTATCACTTTAAGACATCTCACCATGTCTAGGGACGAGGCAATCCCAATCTATTTACAGGATGATCAGTCCTTATCACTTTAAGACATCTCACTATGTCTAGGGATGAGGCAATCCCAATCTATTTACAGGATGATTAGTCCTTATCACTTTAAGACATCCCACCATGTCTAGGGACGAGGCAAACCCAATCCATTTACAGGATGATTAGTCCTTATCACTTTAAGACATCTCACCATGTCTAGGGACGAGGCAATCCCAATCTATTTACAGGATGATTAGTCCACTTAATCTCATTTAGGACTATCCTTCCCTTCGGAATTACTGGATTTACTGTCCAAGGATGATTTAATCCACTCAATTCATTTAGGACTATCCTTCCTTTCGGAATTACTGGATTTACTGTCCAAGGATGATTTAATCCACTCAATTCATTTAGGACTATCCTTCCTTTCGGAATTACTGGATTTACTGTCCAAGGATGATTTAATCCACTCAATTCATTTAGGACTATCCTTCCTTTCGGAATTACTGGATTTACTGTCCAAGGATGATTTAATCCACTCAATTCATTTAGGACTGTCCTTCCTTTCGGAATTACTGGATTTACTGTCCAAGGATGATTTAATCCACTCAATTCATTTAGGACTATCCTTCCTTTCGAAATTACTGGATTTACTGTCCAAGGATGATTTAATCCACTCAATTCATTTAGGACTATCCTTCCTTTCGGAATTACTAGATTTACTGTCCAAGGATGATTTAATCCACTCAATTCATTTAGGACTATCCTTCCTTTCGGAATTACTGGATTTACTGTCCAAGGATGATTTAATCCACTCAATTCATTTAGGACTATCCTTCCTTTCGGAATTACTGGATTTACTGTCCAAGGATGATTTAATCCACTCAATTCATTTAGGACTATCCTTCCTTTCGGAATTACTAGATTTACTGTCCAAGGATGATTTAATCCTCCACCGTACATTTAGGACCTACGTCCAAGGATGACTTAATCCTCCACCGTACATTTAGGACCTACGTCCAAGGATGACTTAATCCTCCACCGTACATTTAGGACCTACGTCCAAGGATGACTTAATCCTCAACAGTCCACCAAGGACTTCATTCTCGAAGACATACGTCTACGGCTCTCTTTAGGACTGAAGTCCAGGGATGATCCAATCCCCTCAAGTCCACCAAGGACTTCATTCTCGAAGACATACGTCTACGACTCTCTTTAGGACTGAAGTCCAGGGATGATCCAATCCCCTCATGTCCACCAAGGACTTCATTCTCGAAGACATACATCTACGGCTCTCTTGAGGATGATGCAATCCTATCATGTCCACCAAGGACTTCATTCTCGAAGACATACGTCTACGGCTCACTTTAGAACTTGTGTTCAAGGATGATGCAATCCTCACATGTATTCTCATCAATTACTATCGATCCTGGGAACCCATACAGAACCTGATTCACACTTCTTCTTTTTTAATTACACCATTAAGAGAATGGTCTTATCTAGCCACTTGGAGCAAACATCTCATCATGATTCTCTTCCCCTTTCTAAGAGAATATTCTAGCCATGAGCCTTCTATATTTTGTTTGATTTGTAAATCTTCTTGTTTGAACATCCATCACTTGTACGGTGTCCATCATTCTTCATGACCTTTCCTACAAATCAAAATTAAGTACATGATTAGTAATACTTCATAATCATCAAATCATATTGACATGGTAACCTATTATGCATACAGATATCATTTACATAGTTATGCAACTAATTTGACCAATACTTTGGCACAACACTTTCCCATATCCTGTATGCATACAGTGGCTATCTAGATGCCTTCCATCTCTACCAGAACATACTATCGAGAGTGTGCACAGCTCTCAGCATGTCAGCAAAGAGGTTTCATTCTAGACAAGCAACAATGGAATGTTTGTCCAACTTACCAATCATATGCACATTAGTAGTATACTGTTCAATGCTCTATGAATGTTTACACTCAGCATTATATATTCTAGGAATACAAATATGCATACAACCTATTACAGGCAATATCATTACTATTTCAAATAACAACTCAAATACTTATCTTTTATGTTTGTGTGGTTGCCTCCCGCTTGATCTTCTGTATGTCTTTTGAACTTCTATTCATTCTGTACCACTGTGCATGCTCAAGAGTCATCCTCATGATCTCATACACAAACATACACTCATTAGTATATTCTAAATGCTATCAAAACATTATAGTTCTAAATAATCTTGAAAATGTATAGTCATGATTATAGTTAATAAACATTAGTATTCAAGATTTCAGGGAAGTCTTCTTTTACTCATGCATATCATCAATCAAGATAAAAGACATAATATGCATAATCCCTTGATTACTAACTTTATGAATAAGCATAACCAATCATTCCAAGTATACTTATATAAGGGAACCTAACACAAGGTAAGATTCATGGGAAACATACCTGGATTAGTATACCTACTTGGTTATGTACAACATACCTAAACAATCTCTTCAATGATTTAGAGATCCTGAGATAGAACCTGCATGTCTCATAGGTTAAGCATAATATAACAAAGTCATACATACCTCGTAAGTAGAACAAAGATTATGGATGAGTCTTTGTCTTCATGTTTCATGGTCATGGAACCTGATTTGTCTTTTGTGATGTACCTGTATCTTGCTAGCAAACAACATCAACCTCACACAACATCATAATGCATTAGTACAATCATATAGCCCTAATCAATGAATGTCTTTGATCATTCACATGCATTCATACTGTTACTAGGGTGATAAGACATTTCTAACATTAATCAAGATTGTACTAATAAATAATATGAAGACAAACACATCATGAACTTAATCAAGAATTAGATTTCAAGACATACCTGAGCCTTCTTAAGTCATACCTGTCGAGACTTCTTGTAGTCTTCTTATGTAAGGCCTTAGCCTCAACTCCCCCTGAAACTTGATCTGGAGCTTGATTAGGGTTTGCTAGAAAAACCCTAAAAATTTAATCTTTGACTTTCACACTTCTGAATGGATGAAAGAATATGTCTTGCTAAGCTGATCAAACTAGCATACTTAAATTTTGGAAATTCCAAAATTTGACCCCTCAAAATTGCCTTTGAAACTTCTGGATCTTTTGGACAGGATCCCGAACTAGGGTTTGATGAAGCCCACCCTTCTTCTCAAACAAAAGGTTCGATCCAAGGCTCTAAACTCTTATTTTTTTTAGGAGCTTCCAGCCATGGTTACAAACTTCAAAAATTCCAACTTTTGCTGAAGCCCTAATTTTCCATCTTTCCGATCAAAATCCCGAACTGGGGTTTGATCAAGCCCGGTCTTCTACCAAACCAAAAAATTCAATCTTGGTTTCTAAATTTTGATTTTCCTGAGTAGCATTCAGCCGTGGACTCCGATTCCAAAAATTCTAACTTTCTCTGAAACCCTAAATTCCGGAAGCCATGAATAAAGGTGCTCCAAAAATAATTCTGTTTTGACAGAAATATGCACCTGATTGTTTCTGCTATAAATCTGAAATTTTTGCTCCACAGGGTCTGAAACCCTTTTTCTGCAGTATCCTGACCTTTCATCTTTCCATCCTGACAGGTCTGACCTCAATTGGGTTTTCTGAGAGAAAGTTATGCCAAGTGTCGCAACGTGACCTGTTTATGGGATAAAACAGGAGAGCGAACTTGTACACCATGCCACGTGTCACTGTTTGAACTTCGGCCTCTAAAAACTTTTCCTGAGATAGCTCGACCTGTTATCTTTTCATCCTGACAGGTATGACCTCAATTGGACTCTCTGAGAGAGAGTTATGCCAAGTGTCGCAACGTGACCTGTTTATGGGATAAAACAGGAGAGCGCACTTGTACGGCGTGCCACGTGTCACTGGTTCACCTTCGGCCTCTGAAAACGTTTTCTGAGATATTACAGTCTGTGTACTATCTGTCACTTTTTACGAAATTTCATTTGGATCTTCCTAGCCCAAGTTATGACCTTTTTTTCCAAGGTCACCTGATTTTGACTGAGATCTGGAAGAGGCAGAAACCCTAACTTGTACTGATCATAACTCACAAAGTACAATGAATCTGAGGGTGCCCTTTGGACACAAGGTACCTGGAGATTTAATCTTCGTCCTGTAACAATTTCAGATCCGAAAAATTCGCCAAAACAGATTTATAGCGAAAGTGCTACGATGACTGGTTTTTGCTATGTAAAACCCTAACCTTCAAATTGTCGTAAGTAAAGCAAGTGTCGTTAGTGCCATACCTTGTCTTCCTTCAGGTTAGCTCTGATACCATGTTAAGATTTAATATGCTAAGACAGAAAATAGCAGCATTACATTCCATTTCACAATAATAGCATATACAGGATCACTGAAGAAACAACAAGCATAGCATAAACACAAGAGACAGAGATTTATCCTGGGAAACCCTCATGGGGTAGAAAACCCAGCAAAGCTTCCTCAATATAGATGACCAGCAATATACAAAGATGAAACCCTGAGACATGATCTCCTCCTCCACAATAGCAGACCTCTCCTCCACAAGTGCGCTATCCTCAAGTGAGTGAATGTGTATAATGAGGAACACACCTCCTCTATTTATACACTACTCTGATATGTATTTTACACAAGTACATGTAGGCTCGTATTTAACCATTAGGTTAAATACCCCATTATAACTGACTGGGCCGACCCCCACATGGTGGGTCTAATAACCCTTTGACCCACATAACACATACAGGGCCGACCCCCACTAGGGAAGTCTAATAACCCAAGTTACCACATTCCAATGGAGGAATAAACATCTCCGGATATACAATAAGATCTTCACAGAGGAATGAAACATCTCCGGAATAATAAAGTACAAATATAATATTCTTTAAAGTTACAATATCTCAACAAGGCTGGCAACAGCACCACCAAGTCCTCCACTCCTGCCTCCACCAAAGAAGTGAATTATGTTCAATCAGCTTCGCCTCATAAATCCGGTGGTAAGAAGAAAAACAAAGGTAAACCCAAGAAACCTTATAACTAGCAGGAGCCAAATACCACACCTGAAGACACCAAACAAAAGAGGATGTTGAAGTATCCTTGTTTACTGTGTGGTGGTGAGCATTTCTCAAAAGAATGTCCCCACCGAGATGAAGTGCAGAAGTTTCTCAAGGGAAACCCCACTCCTGCAATTCTCAACGATCCCTTCCCCACTCAGAACCAATAACTGATCACTCAAACCTCTCCTTCACAAAGAGAGGCATCCTCTACCGTGCATGTTCTCATGATGCGTAGTGAGACGGTCAACCTGAACACACGATCACGTTCATACAACTCAGTACCTCCGAAGGAACCCATTGGAAGTAATAATGAAAAAGGTTCCACTTCTATTCCTGACGTCACCGTGCCACCGGCTTCTCTCGCCATTGACAAGCCTTCCTTAGAGTCAGTATTGCGTCCGCCTAAGAGCATGATTCGAAAAGCAGTTTTCAATCCTAATGCTCAGGAAGCTCAAAATTACAACATTGTAGAGAACCTGGCACAAGCTCCTTGTTCTATGTCGACGCTAGAGGTCTTGCAGAACTATCCTAACCAGTGCAAGACTCTTCTCGCTTCCAGTGGCACGGTTGATCCGGATTCCTCTAATACAATCATGTTCTGACTTGAGTACTTTAAACCGAGGCTTTCCCACCAGTTGGCATTTCAAGTTTCCATGAAAATTGTTGGGAAGACCATCCATCGCACTGTGTTAGACCACAACCATTAACATGGAAGTAGTCGCAGCCCCTTTAGATTATAATCTCTTACTTGGTCGTAATTGGTTTTATGCCATGACTGCGGTCGTGTCATCCGTCTTCCACATTGTACAATTCCCCCACCAAGGTCGAATTGTCACTGTCGACCAACTAGACTTCTGTACACTGGACACCGCTACTCATCTGGGCGATAATGTCCCATTGCTTGGACAATCTTCGCAGCTATATGAGAGCGTGGGGGTCGTCCTCATAAAATATTCATCTCTTATGGGCATCTTTTCAACCCTGGATCCCCCTAACCATGTTGCTATGGTGAACATGATATCCTCTTTTCCCAACTCCACCGACCAATGGATTGTACCCGATGAAGCCACTATGCATCTAATTGGAGATACCATGCCTCTTTCACCCACTGAACTCACTTACGAGGCTATCTAGTCAGCACCCGATGACCACTTAGCTATGGCCTATACATCCTATTCTCCACAGCGGACGACATCCTTACCCGATCCTCTGCTTCGGACTTTTCATTTTGATGAGTCCATTATGGAAATTATGAGTGTGGATGACCCTCTGTGGGAAGATCTCCACCATAGATCGTCTTTCCTTCCTCCATTGGATTCTGTGGAGAATAGCATTACCACCATTTTCACACCAAATGTCTACCCTTGCCCCCAGTAACCGATACTCACGTGTCATACAGACACTGAGGGAAACTTGGAAAACATCGAAACTACCATCATAGTTGACATCTCAGTTACTTCTGGTGTAGTGGAACATATTCGTTTAGGCTAGAAATGTTCCCCTAAAGAGATTACTACTTTCACGGCCTTATTCAAGCAATTTCGAGACGTGCTTGCTTGGACCTACAAGGAAATTCCCGGGATAGACCCTGCTATTGTTTCACATGAAATCAAAACCTATCCCGATGCTAAACCAGTCTGCCAAAAGTTACGATCGGTACACCCTCGAAAAACTGCGGAGATCAAGGCAGAAATTGAAAATCTCTTGAAGGCTGGCTTTATCTACCATGTTCCATTAACAGAATGGGTCTCAAATGTTGTCCCTGTGGCTAAGAAGCAGGGCACCATTCGTGTTTGTGTCGATTATCGGGATTTGAACAAGGCTTGTCCTAAGGAAAATTACACACTCCCTTTATCAATCAGATCATAGACAATTGTGTCAGAAGTGTCATCTTTTCATTCATGGATGGTTTTCCGATTACAACCAGATTGAGATCCAACCGGTCGACCAACACAAGACAACTTTCATCTGCCCTTGGGGCACGTTTGCTTATCGCAAGCTCCCTTTTGGCCTTAAAAATGTCGGCGTCACATTCCAGTGGGCCATGTTGTACGCTTTTCATGATGTGAATTACTTTGTGGAACCTTATCTTGACGATCTCCCTGCTCATTTGCAGCAGCGTGAATTCCACATCGACCATATGACACATGTATTCCTTAAATGCAGGTGGTATAACATCCGCTTGAACCCTCACAAGTGTATCTTCTGCGACGAGTCTGGATGCCTCCTAGGTTTTATCATTTCGAAGGACAGGATCCGCATTGATCCCTTAAAGGTGGAAGCCATTGTTGCTCTCCCACCTCCTACTGACGTTACAAAACTACAAAGTTTGCAAGGGAACGCAACTTACCTACAACTTTTTGTCTGTAATTTTTCTCAGAAGACATAGGGTTACATGAGACTACTCAAGAAGGACGTCCCGTTCATTTGGGATGATCAAGCACGACAATCCTTCGATAGTCTGAAACATGCCATTACGCATGCCCTTGTGCTCCAACCGCCCAATTACTACAAAGATTACATTCTTTATCTTGTTGCTTCTGCCACCACGATCGCTATGGTCTTGGTGCAGGAGGACAACAACACCGAGGAACATGTGATCTATTACCTAAGTAAGGGTCTTATTGACTCTGAAACTCATTACTCACATGTCGAGAAGCTCACTCTCACGGAAGTCATCGTTGTCCAAAAGTTCCGTCATTACATACTGCTCCGCACCACCACCATCATCGCTAACTCAAACCCCATGTACCACGTTTTGACACGTCAAGTACTTGGGGGCAAGTATTCATGCTAGATCGTGATACTTCAGGACTTTGACCTCCTTTTCGAGAAAGCCAAGTTTAAGAAGTCTTTGGTGTTTCCCGAGCTCATTTTCGATCTTCCCCATGTTAATTTAGGATATGAGCCCAATGATTCTCTTCCAGACGAATCATTGTTCCTCATCAGCACGTCTGAACCATGGTATGGAGATATTACCTTATATCTTCAAACCCAATGTTTCAACCCCCAATTGTCTCATGGCAATCATCATCGTATCCGTCACCATGCCAAGTATTACTTAATCGTTAGTGATACCTTGTACCGTCATGGTATCGATTTCGTTCTTCGACGCTGTCTGACACACAAGGAGGCTGAACACATCTTGAATGACAGTCGCGCTAGGGCTCAAGCCCAGAAGATCCTACGCGCGAGATATTACTGGCCATCCATATTTAAGGATTGCATAGAGGTCGTTAAAAGATGTCTCCCCTGCCAACATTTTCAAGCAAAAAAGCGCACCCACCCAGCCCCGTTACACCTGGTTATTGCTGTTGGCCCCTTCACAAAATGGGGCGTAGATTTCATGCACTGTAAGCCTACCTCGGCCGGGGGCATGGTTACGTCATAGTAGCCATGGATTACTTTACAAAATGGGCCGAGGCTATGCCTACATACAACGAAGACGGCAAAACCGCCGCACTCTTCATGTTCAACCATGTTATTGCACGGTTCGGAGTTCCACAAGCCATAGTCACTAACCATGGATCTCACTTCCAGAACCATATGGTTGATGAGTTGAGCACCAGACTAGGTTTTCGTCATGAAAACTCAACCCCTTACTACCCACAGTCCAATGGACAAGTAGAGGCCATTAACAAGGTCTTGAAAACCATGATTCAACGCATGGTGGGTACGCACAAGTCTAACTGGCACAACATGTTCTTTTTCGCACTATGGGCATACCGGACCTCTGTCAAGACTGCCACCGGATTTACACCTTTCCAACTTGTTTATGGATTGGAGGCAGTCCTACCTATAGAGTGTGAGATTCCATCTCTCAAACTCGCAGTCGAATTTCTCCCGAACACTACCACCGAGGAAGAACGCTTCCTTTACCTAGCGAAACTTAACGAGACCCGCTGCGATGCTTCTCTTGCCAACAAGGCACACGAGAAATGCATCGAGGCACAATACGATAGTTCAGTTAAACCTCGTGTCTTTAACAAGGGTGATTTGGTCCTCACATGCGACCAAAAGCACGATAAGCTGGGGGCAGGTAAGTTCGAGTCCATGTGGCACAAACCATACATAGTGAAACATGTTCTAGAGAAGGGAGCCTACGAACTAGAGGAATATGACGGGATATATTTGGGTGAGCTCCGCAATGGGCTTTACCTAAAGAGGTACTATGCCTGAATCTTTCATGCATAGATATCTTGTATATACTGTACATGGCGTGTGTTTTGTGTGGTGTGACGCTTTTGTTTTCGTGTGTCTAGATATTGTTTCGTTACTTATACCATGTTCTGTTTGCATGTGCAGATGGTAACTTGCTATGGATTCGCAGACGGCGCCAACCGGCATACCTGTAACCTTGCTTCAGCAGCCTGGGTACTTTACTCTTCCACCAACGAGATTATCAGCTCAGGAGGAAGTTGTCTAGAATACGCAACCAATAATGCCGCAAAGTATCAGGCGATGATTGGATCCCTAACCGACACTCTTTCCTTGGGTATGAACCACGTTGTCATCCATTTGGAGTCACAACTAGTGGTCTCTCATCTTAACCAGATCTACGATATCTGTGACCCTACCTTACTCTATCTCTTTCGACGAGTCTGTCTTCTAGAAAGGTCCTTTGAATCTATTCAATACCTGCACATTCCACGAGACATTAATACAGTTACTAACACGATGGCCAACTTCATTCTAGATTGGTACATTGCACACACATAACATATTCATAAAATATAAAAGCATACATAACATGTAAATTATCCATTGTATAAGCAAACATGTAAACAAGATCTCATTAATCATCCATAGAACACAAAATGTATAAAGCCGCCGAAAATGTCTGTATATATATATATATATATATATCATTACAAAATGATGGTGTTGATACAAAGGTCTGAAGCATACTAGCTTTCAGTACATACATAAACATGAGTCCAATCCCTAAGCTGCTCACGATAGCAGACTACGGTCCTCGCCACTTTACGGAGCAGCGTGCCGAAATGTAAAGATACCCCGACAATGTACTTTTGATAGACCTAAGGTAGATCATGGACACCAGGCACTAGGATATCTAGTTTCAACTTGTGGAGGTTCTCATGGACCTCCTCCATCTCCTCGATGGCATCTCGCATTGCGGGACCTATGACCGACACATCTCCTCTCCTCGCAATGAGCGAGACTCCAACTAGTCGCAATGGACCCACATCTGCATAAAACATTATTGAGTCGTCAGCACTATTCCAAAAAAAATGATAAATGCATAAAATGAAAAAACACAATAGTTGTTGTTCTTAACGATGTCACCCCATTGTGCACCCTCGGGAAGCACCAGGTCAGGATCGCCTCTGAAATCCGTCCCGTTGTATGGATAATCCTCTATCATGAGGAGTTGTCCCTCCAGCCAAGTGAAAAATCTTGAACCGAAGCCTATGATAGGACCCCCGCCACCATGGCGGGCCATCACCTCTGCCTACCGGGTCATGTGTGGATCCTGAGCATCTCGATCATCCAAGTCCACCTGCAGATGCAGATGAGGTACCCGCTCCAACAGTAATGATATCACCACCGACCCATAGCCAAACTGCTTTAGCGCCCCACGCTGACATTTGTTCAACTGACTCCGGAGGTTGGTTAGGAGTCCCTCGCACCAGTTGACTACAGGAGGACCCATACACTCCTCCGTGTACATCAACTGCGATTTGCTCACAAGGTGAGTAGATCGACTTCTCACCACCCTCACTATGGTGAAGAGCACAGTACGTAAAGCATGGTCTCAAATGTCTTTGATGGGGATCTTCCCACCAATAGCCACAGTGCCTCTAGTGCACCACTGATCAATCATATCATCCACTGTACGATCACCTCCTCGTGATCCGGTAAGAGATACAGGCTCTCCCTTCCCGGATAAACCTGTCAAGAAGTAGATGTCCTTGACATCTATGTTGAGTGTATGCACTCTGATCACAAAGTGCTACTATACGGGATCCCAACATTGGATCATGTGCATTAGCAGCGGAACTTGGGCCCTCATGCCCGACACTCTGAAGTATTTGAGAAACCCACAGTGCCTCAATGCAGCAATGCATTAAGGGTCATTCTCAGCTTGAGCATCATCAACTTCGTGCTCTCGTTCTTGCCACTTGAGAACCATATATGTCACCTTGAACCTGTCAAAAAGGGCTTTTAAACATTGTTAGAACCATTTCCAATCATCAAAATATTTTCTTTTGGGTTGGGAGTTGAGTTGTAATTGGGGGTTCGCGTCGGCGCAGGACGTCATTGCTGACAGGGCGCCGCCGGCACAAATTAACCTTACGGGTTTTGCGTCGGCTAATGCCCAGCGCAGATCCCATAAGGAGGGATTGCGCTGACCTGCGAGCACATATCCCCCCACCAAATCAACTCAAAACCCACTAAAATGCACAAAAAACATAAAAGTGATCCACTAGAAAGTTAAATAGCAAAGGTTAGGCCTACCTGTCTCTAATGGCACGCGAAATGGTCAACTATAGCTCCCGGAATCAAAAAGTGAAAAATGGCTCCAAATGGCTCTTCACAATTCTCCAACTTGGTAAAAAACAATTGTAATTATTTTTTACTATTTTGCCCATTTTATAAATAAAAAGGAAATATTCCTTTTTTAATTTTATTCTTTAGTGGGTCATTTACTATAGTTTGAACTATTTACTACATTTAAACATTTGGTTAACTGTTTGACCTAGTCTTTAAGCTTGCAGGTGAAGTTAGATGCCTAATTAATGCCATTTTTCGTCGTGGTGATCATCTCACAAGTATTATCAGGTACGAACAACTCATCGAGCGTCTTTTTGTCATTATTTCGCTCATTAAATTCAATTACTGATGACACCGAGCTAACTCTTTGTTCTTTCTCATGCTTGTAAACCGATGAGAATAAGTCATCGAGTTATAGTTTATCACTTTTTCGGGCTCGTTAAACTCCTACGAAAAAGGAACCCCCAGGAGTCTTTCTTTAAGCTCTTTTTAGGCTCTCTAAATATGAAAACATCGCCAAGCGAACTTAATGCGTTCACGCTTGTAAAAGTATTTGAATGATCATCTTCCTAGTGATAATTTAGCCCTTTTTCAGACCAGGGGGCACTATTTACGAAAAAGGAATACTCTGGCCAATCATGACTGGAAGAGTCCTCTCTCACGTTGTTATACCTTTTTTCGAGTGAAGAGGCTAACCTTACGAAAAAGGACCTTTGTAGTCTTCTTTAGTTCTTTTCAGACTCTCTAAATATGAAATGACGCCGAGTTTACCTTCTATGGACTTGTTAAAATTCAACATTAAAGGACCCACCATGGGACGAACCCCTCCTTTCCCAGGTTCGGAAAACATTTGGGGTTGGACTCATTTATGAGATGAGCTATACCGAGCATCTGTTTACCCTCCTCAAGCTCGTTAAAAAACACCTGAGGCACTCATCAGTCATGATGGGGAAAAAGGAAAAATGTTTGTGTTACATTTTATCCTGTGGCAGTACTTAGTTGTTCTTGAACATGGCACTCATTTGCATTTTCAGTACTTGAGAAATCCGTTTGTCATCGAGTCTTGCTAGCTTCATGAGTTTGGTTACTCCTTTGGGTCATCCAAAGAATACTTCCACCATCAGTTGCATTAGGAGATGGTGTAGTTCCCGTCATGTCAAATACTGCCAAGTCATGCCATGCCCATGTTCAAGATACATTCATTGCTCATCATTTGTAGTCAGTACACCCTCTATTACATTGGTCTACTCTGAGTCAGTCTTGCATGTTACTATACCATCCGATCTACTCCAAACATCTGTTATCAAGTTTCATGTAGATGATGGGGGATTCATCATGGCCCTACTTCGACGGATTCATCCTTGTCGACTTCAACACATCATCCAAGGACTGAATCTAGAAACCAATCGAGTACATTGGGCCTGCATGCCTCAATGGCAGGTTACCTCGCTTTCACCATGATTTTACATCATTGACTCTTGATTGAAAGATTTCATCAAGCGTTCGACTTCAACTCACTTATTCACGCTTGGTGATATGTACTATGATACCTTGGGAATCATCGACATCAATGGTGATTTTCCTCGTGCTTGTTAACGGTATGCATTAATGACCGGTAATCAAGCGGTTTCTACCATGTTCTGGCGACTTCAAAACATTGTAATCACATGGATAGATTCGTATCATTGCGGGTTCAACTTGAAGACCCCGGTGACGTCATATTCTACCCAGGTTGCGATGGAGATTGTTTGAGTTATATTACACGGATCCACTTTGTATTGGTCATGGTTGTGTTATCATCTCGTCATGGATCTACGATTGTGTGTAGTAGCCATGATTGCGTTCAGTCAGTCTTTACTACCGTGGATCTGGATTGTATTGGTCGGCAACCATGTTGTGAGTCATACGAGACTGTGTTCTCAGAGTGAATTGTAATGCAGCAACATCTTCCATCCGACAAGTCCTCTCCATCCTTCTATCAAAGCATTTCACCTGTCTAGTTTTATCAGCTTCATGCTTTGGGGGGCATTCTATTACACCTAAAATATTGCCATCATGAGACATATGTTAACTCAGTGCACAAATCCCTGAGGTTTCCATGACTAGGAAGTCCAACTAGAAAAGTTACTAATCCCTTGCCATAGGATCTAGTTGGGTCGGTGCAGGTTGCCCCCTAGCAACTTGCATCCAACTAGGTCAGGTGTAGGTGGTGACCTACTAGATTGTGTCGATGGATCATGTCACCCTTGTTCAGCATGGGTCGTCCCTATCAGGCGCAAGTTTCCCTAATACAACTTGCGTCGATGTTAGTTAATGTGGATAAAAGGAATCTTTGAGTGATTTCTAGAAGGTGTATGACTTGGATCTCTACCTCTAGCTTGTAGTTGAGCTAGCATTCAGTTCCCTAACCCCTTGGGAGGATCCCTTGGTCCTCTCCCACTATTTCTCAACCTATCCTATCCTCCTAGTCCTATATATATGAATCTCCTCTCCATTCCAAAGGGAGGAAGGCTATAACATCCATATGCTGGTGGAATAAGCATAGGAGATCATCATTCATCTCTTGGAGGCACCCATTTATCCTTAGAGGAATTGGCTTGGCTTGTTGGAGGAAGATTGCAACATTAGGGCTTGGTAATCTTATCTCTTCTTTGTATTCCCACTTTTTATACAGTAATACAAAACTCTTTCCATAAATGTCTTGTTGTTTGTTGATATTTATAGTTTACTTCCTTAACCGTTTACTTAGATCAATTATTGTGTAGATGTACTATTATTGCTTGTTTGTCTCTTGCATGTTCTGATAGGTCTTGCAGCTACGGATCTGACGACCATGGAGCTTGGAGCGACAAAGGAGGAAAGGACCTACAGATCTGAAAGGTAAGATGTTTACATCACTTAATCTCTAATTTGATCTAGGAAGGTAGATTTGTATTTTGTCTGATTTGTTCTAGATTCGCATTGAACTAGGGAGATCATGCCTTAAGTCCGCTTTCGGTAGATTGTTCGGTAACAGTTCTAGTACCTTCATGATGTCATTGTTACAATTTGACATCATTATATAAAATTTTGGTAGTTTGGTTAACTACTGAAATTTGACTAAGTGTTGGGAAACTAGTTTGAAAGGCTCTAGGAAAATGCACGCCAGATCTCAGGGATGGATGATAAAAATTATCTAATACTATCAGGCTATAGATTTTTGTCCTGGCTATCCGACCATGGTCTTAGCTTATCTAAAGAGTGCTTAAAGAAAAAAGATACAGGTTTGCCAAAATGGTGTTTCAGGCAGTTTTGTTGTTTGGAAACCCAGTTCAGTAAAATGCACGCACAGGTCAAAGGATGATGAATCTGAAGGTGAAACAAATCTTGTTGAGTTGAGTTAGATGTTATCTATGATCTAGTATCATTGGTTTATTTTTTTGATGAAAATAAAAATCACCTTAGTTGACCTAGGGTTTGAAAAATATGTCTAAGTGTATAACCCAAAAGTTTAAAACGCCATTTATAAATGCATGCCATATGCTCTCGTTTTGTAAATAAAATTATCAAATGGTATGAGGTTGTTCCTTAATGATTTGTCCATCCAACCATGCTCTTAGTTTTCTCTCTAATGGTCACACGTGCGAGAATTGGATCTGCCAAATTGAAGAAAAATTATGTTTTTCTTCATTGTGAAATATGCCCGCAGGTTTATGAAGGATGACTACAGGAATATGCCCGCAAACACTCTGATATACTTAGGTGATTCCTGCAGATATAAAATATGCCTGGAAAATTTATGAAGGGTGCTTACTTTGTGAAGAGTTGCCCGCCATTGTGATGGAGAATGTTAAAATATTAGTTAAAATCTATAAAACAATAATTATTATTGGCTAACATGGATATGAAGGGTGTGATGAAGGTTATTAAAACAAAGATATAATTAGTTGGTGAAAAGACACAATGAAGTGTTATGATACTTGAATGAAAGGATACGATGGTTCTATGCGATTACGATGAATTGATATAAACGGATTTCAATATGATGAAAGGTGTGTCTCTGTGATTCAAATTGCAGATTAAAAACAAAGGTTGAACAAAGAGTAAAAGCAACAACATATTCTGAAGAATTTCTTGAAGGTTTCTAAAACCAAAACCAGGGAGGCAAGGTGGTGCTAGGGCAGGCTACAAGCCTGCGAGGGGTTGTATCCTCCTTCCAGTAGATGCTGGTAAATAGGGTGTTGGTGCATCCTGTCAGTTGTAGTTGACAAAAACAGGGAGTTGGTGCATCCTTTAGTTGTACCTGAGAAACTTGGGGATTGAAGTCACCAGCAAGTTGTTGCTTGCAAAACAATTGTAAATATAATTTTTTAGTAATAGAAAGAGTTTGTAGTTTTCCCAATTAGGGTTTCCACGATAAAATTTGTGTTCCTTGTTCCTTGTTCTTTGTTGATTCTATATTTTAATTAATAATTAAAGTGGTTTGAAATTGTTAAAACGTTATCAATGCTAATTCATCCCCCCCTTCTCAGTATTGTGCAATATTCTAACACTATGCTTCTTTATAAGTGCTTGGAAAGATGGAAGACTCAAACTAGATCAACCATTGCTTCCAACTAGGTACCTGCATCTACTTAGAAATCCTTGCACAAAGAAATGGTTAAACACAAAGGTGTTTCCAATAACAGAAGCTTAGAAAGAATGCAATTAAAATAAAAATACATGCACCTCTAAGGGATCTACAACAAACATACAATAAGAGAATAATCGAGCTAGAAATTCCCTTACCTGCTGGGAGATAGCTCCCTTTACAGGCCCAAAGCTAACCAAACAAGTACAAGAGAATAAGCAACACAAGTTACCTCATAAACAAAGCAATTGTCATCCACACACATTGATGCACTACAACACAAGTTTGCCTCCAAAGCATTTTTATTCCAAATAAGTATTACAAATTACAAGAGCAGAGATTAAGCAGCCTTTCAGTCCTTTGACCATGAGAAAATGAGAGGCAATGCCTTTGTTAGATAGAAAAAGAGCTCAAAAACCAAGTGGGGAAAACTTGCCAAGTGTAGAGACAATCCTGAGTGGAGAGGGAGTGATCTTGAGTGATTCTATGGAGTTCTAGGTGCCACATTTGGTGAGGTTGGGTTCCCTCCCTTCATGAAGTGACACACCATCAATAAGAGATGCACCCCCTCCTTCAAGAAGTGTGCCTCTCCTTGGGAAACATGCCACCTTCGAGAGAGGATCTCAATCTAATCCTCAATTCAATTGCTTGGCTCCCTTCTAACTTGAGATTGATTGCCACCACTACAAAGGACCAGAACATGTCCTAGAAAAACTTTCTTGATTTGAGGGATCTCGATATTCCATTATTTTGTCATTTATTTGACTTTTTAAATTGCTTTTCAAGAGAAAATGAAATTAGGTAATTAATAATCACTAATTTCACTCTCAAAGTGGGTACAAGGGTAAAGTGGGTGCTCTGAGTTAGAAAACAAGCACCACCACGGAAAATTTCACCCCCTAGTACCACTTTTATGCCCTTTTAAATTTTTACAATTAAAATATCCCTTTTTTTAACAGGAAATTCTTATTTTAGTGGAAAATTAAAAATGTCTGGGGGGGACTTAGCGCATGTTCATATGACTCAAGAATATTGACTAGCATGGTAATATGCATTGACATTAGGCTTTAATAACCCCCGAAGGCCTAACCACCAAGACAATTACTTAGCTTTGGAATATTGAGTGAAAAAATCGAAAATTTTAAGTCGTTGAAGAGCAACATATAATTAATAAGGAAAAAACACTCGCGAGTAATTGGATTGATGTCTAAGTCCTAAGAAATCCAAACCTTTTACAAAAATCCACCATGCGATGTCATTCATTACAATTCTCCCAAGGCTGTATGAACATGCGAAAACTAAAAAGGGGCAAAAAAATGGCCTGCATGGACTTCTAAACACTGATAGTAAACAATTGACTTATTGAATCTCCAGCAACTCATTAAAAATCCAACTAAGAGCAACTTAGTGGGTAACACAATCTATGATAAAAAATTTCAAAGAGTTTGTCCGGCCGCCAGATACCAGAATGATTGGGGATCTCTTGATTAACAAAAGTTACTATTGGTGCTTCTTTGATGGAGTTTGCCAAGGACTTGAGAACATCACATGTATTGGGGGAATTTGATTTCTCTTGGATGATAATTTTTTACTTTCAAAGCAAATGGGTGTAGGGTAACAAATAAGTAAACATAATTGTTAGCTTTGCGCTCTTTACTGAGAGTTGCATGGGAAGAGGGTGTCAGAGATATTAAGGTCCATGGGGACTTAGCTTTGGTGGCAAATTGGATAAATGATACAATTATTTTGAGCAATATATATTTGCAGAATATATGCACAAGACTGAAGGACATAGTAGGGTCCTTTAACAAATTCAACATCAGCCACATTTATAGAGAACTAAATTTATGAGCTGATAAACTCTCGAAGCAAGGTTTGTTGTTAGCTCTTGATACCCTGATTTAGTCCTCTTTCCGAAGGAAGACCAATCAATTGACTTGATACCGATATAATTTTATATGAAAATCCAACTATTTTTTTTGTCCTTTATACTAAGGTTTATAACTATAGATACTGGAAAAATTATGGTAAAGATAAAAATAATTTTGAATATTTTGATGATCCTAATCATAACAATGAAAATTATATCAATTTAGAAATTTGATGAATTCAACAAATTTTGGAATTTTTATAAGAGCTATATAACTTAGTATCAGTGCTTATATGCATATAAAAAATGTAATTCAACCCCACATAAAGAATGTAATTCAACCCCTTATTGGAATGAAATACAAGTTTTTTTTCTTAGAAAAAAAATATATAAATATATCATATTAACATATATTATTATTATACATTTAATAATTTAAATATTAAAAATATCTAATACATATTTAATATTTTTAAATAAAATTGTACATATCATTTAGTATTTAACTATTTAGAATTGTGACCAAATATATTAATAAACTGTACACATTCTATGAAAAGAGAGTATGAAAGAAAATAGATATAAATTAACATATTAACATATATTACTATTATATATCGAATAATTTAGAAATTAAAAGTATTTACTATACATTTAATATTATTAAATGAGATTGTTATTTTCTTACTTACATATTATTTAGTATTTAACTATTTACAATTGTGACCAAATATATTAGTAAACTATACACATAGAAGCAAAGTATGAGAGTGACATAATTATTATTATACTTATATAGCAACGATTGAGACTCGATACTCTCTGCAAACACATCAACATTTATTTATAATTAATCACAATCTAATACTTGAAGCTTTAATTTCAAATTTTAAAAACATTTATTCAATTAATTTTTATATCAAACTTTCTTTAAATACAAGTACTGACAACTTCATCTTATAATATTAATATATAGAAATAGTATATTAAAATATATTATTATTATTGTGTTCAGAAGGCGTATTTCTACAATTTAGGTAGGGAGAAGTGTCCATCTATCACATTAAAAAATAAAAAATAAAAATAAGAATGCATGCATCAGTGTGTTGTAACATAATGAATCTCGGGTGGGGGAAAGTGCTTGTATGTCCCATAAAAATAAAAAAATAAAAAAATGAGAATGCGTACACTAGTGTGTTGTATATTGGGGCTTATTTGATGGAGCTTGCCAAGGACTTGAGAACATCACAAGTATTGGGGGGATTTGCTTTCTCTTGGATGATGATTTTCTTACTTTCAAAGCAAATGGGGCTAGGGGAACAAATAAGTCAACAAAACTATTAGCGTTGCGCTCTTTACTGAGAGTTGAATGGGAAGAAGGTGTTAGAGATATCAAGGTCCATGGGGACTTAGCTTTGGTGTCAAATTGGATAAATGATACAATTATTTTGAGCAATATATATTTGAAGAATATACGCACAAGACTGAAGAACATAGTAGGGGCCTTTAACAGATTCAACATCGGCCACATTTATAGGGAACTAAATTTACGAGTTGATAAACTCTCGAAGCAAGGTTTGTTGTTAGCTCTTGATACCCCGATTTAGTCCTCTTTCCGAGGGAAGACCAATCAATTGACTCAATACCAACATAATTTTATAAGAAAATCCAACTGCTATTTTTTTGTCCTTTATATTAAAGTTTATAATTGTAGATATTGGAAAATTATGGTAAAGCTGAAGATTATTTTGAATATTTTGATGATCCTCATAACGATCAAAGTTTTATCAGTTCAGAAATTTGATGAATTCAACAAATTTTGGAAGTTTTATAAGGGATATATAGCTTAGTAGCAGTGCTTATATGCACATGAAGAATGTAATTCAACACCTTATTAAAATGAAATACAAGTTTTTTTTTCTTAAAAGAAAATAAATATAAATATATCATATTAACATATATTATTATTATATATTTAATAATTTAGATATTAAAAATATCTACTACATATTTAATAATTTTGATATTAAAAATATCTACTACATATTTAATATTTTTAAATGAGATTGTCATTTTCTTACGTACATATCATTTAGTATTTAACTATTTAAAATTGTGACCAAATATATTAATAAACTATACACATTCTAGAAACAGAGAGTATGAGAAAAAATAGATATAGATTAGCTGATGCTTTCTCAATAGAAGGACTAAATCCGAAAGCTGACAATTGCAAGATTTATACAATATGAAAGGGAGCACATGAAATCAGTTGGAAGACTTTAGACTTTTGGACAAGCTAAGTTCTTGTTTATGTGAAAGTAACATTTTTTTTGTAAAAAGTGAACAACATAATATATATTTTTGTGCAGTACAAAAACTTTTGGTTTTCTTCCTTTAACATAATATATATTTTTGTGCAGTACAAAAACTTTTGGTTTTCTTCCTTTAAATATCGTACATATGTACACTCGTGGAATGTATTCTCCGAACTTCATTATGAATGAGAAAGATATGATTTTTTCTTCGGAAAAAAAAGAGATTAACATATTAACATATATTACTTTTATATATTAAATCATTTAGATATTAAAAATATCTACTATACATTTAATATTATTAAATGAGATTGTTATTTTCTTACTATTATTTAGTATTTAACTATTTAAAATTGTGACCAAATATATTAATAAACTATACATATAAAAGCAAAGTATGAAAGTGACATAATTATTATTATTATATTTATATAGTAACGATTTAGACTCCATATTATATCCGTGAGATGTAAAACAGTTGGAGGAGGGGTATGGTTAAGACGCCCTCTAAGTGGAAAGGTCGCCGGTTCTAATTCCACGGATACCAAAAAATCCAACCATGTTAAGGGTTGGTGCGGTCCAGGCCGGGTGCGATCCCCGGGTTATTTTGACGGCTTAGATGCCCCTGGTTTGTGGTAACTTAGCCAAAGGCAAACTTGCTAGTCAAGGAGGTTCCACCACTTTGCCAACAACAAAAAAAACGATTTAGACTCCATACTATGTCCAAACTCATCAATATTGATTTATAATTAATCACAATCTAATACTTGAAGCTTTAATTTCAAATTTTAAAAATATTTATCTAATTAATTTTTATATCAAACTTTCTTTAAAAATAAGTACTATTCGTTTTATCTTATAATATTAATATATAGAAATAGTATATTAAAATATATTATTATTATTGTGTTCAGAAGGCGCATTTCTACAGTCTAAGTGGGGAGAAGTGTTCATCTATCCCATAAAAATAAGAATGCATGCATCGGTGTGTTGTAGGATAGTGGATCCCATATGGGGGGGGAGTGTTTGTCTATCCCATAAAAGAAAAAGAAAAAATGCGAACATTAGTGTGTTGTAGCATAGCAGTGAAAAGGATGTGTGTTGTGGTTTAGTGGTGTAAGGTTTGGAGATTTGACCCATTTTGACGCTTTGTAGAATTGGAGTTAGATGGGTCTATACTGGCATATTTATTGCACTGAGAAGGCACATTTCTACAGCCTAGGTGGGGAGAAGTGTCCATTTGTCCCATAAAAAAAGAAAAAGAAAGAATGCATGCATCAATGTGTTGTAGCATTGTGCTAAAAGGGATGTGTGTTATAGTTTAGTGGTGAAATGTTTGTAGATTTGATCCCTCTTGGCGCTTTGTAGAACTAGAGTTAGATGGGTCCATACTAGTATATTTATTACGTCGAGAAGGTGAATTTCTACAGCCCGGGTGGGGACAAGTGTCTGTTTGTCCCATAAAAATTAAAAAAAAAATTAAAAATAAGAATGCACGTATCGGTGTGTTGTAGCATAATGGATTCGGGGTGGGGGAAGTGTCCCTTTGTCCCATAATAAAAAATAAAAAATAAGAATACATGCATCAGAGTGTGCTATAGCAATGTGGTAAAAGGGATGTGTGTTGAATTTTAGTAGTGAAAGGTTTGCAGATTTGATCCCTCTCGGCGCTTTGTAAAACCAGAATTAGATAAATCTATACTAGTATATTAATGTAGATATTAAAAATATATTTAATAATTTAAATACTAATAATAATTTATGATAATATTTATTAAATAAGATTGTCATCTCTTAACTATGTATCATTTAGTATTTAACTATTTTTTTATTTTTAAATAAAGCTTTAAAAAAATTTAAAAAAATAAGAATACATGTATAAGAGTGTGTTGTAGCATAGTATTTAACTATTTTTTTTTTATTTTTAGTCAAAATTTTTAGAAAATAAAAATAAGAATGCATGCATCAGAGTGTGTTGTAGCATAGTGGTACAAGGGATGTGTGTTGTATTTTAGTGGTGAAATGTTTGCAGATTTTATCCCTCTCGGCACTTTGTAAAACCAAAATTAAATAGATCTATACTAGTATATTAATGTTGATATTAAAAATATATTTAACTAATTTAATTAATTTAGTATTTTAAATAAGATTGTCATCTCTTAACTATATATCATTTAGTATTTAACTATTTTTTATTTTTAATTAAAGCTTAAAAAAAAAAAAAATACATGCATCAGGGTGTGTTGTAGCATAGTGGTAAAAGGGATATGTGTTGTATTTTAGTATTAAAAGGGACGTGTTGTATTTTAGTATTAAAATGGATGTGTGTTGTATTTTAGTGGCGAAAAGTTTGTAGATTTGATCCCTCTCAGCACTTTGTAAAACAAAATTAGATAAATCTATACTAGTATATTAATGTAGATTAATGAATAATTATTGTCGATTACGGTTAATAATGTTGATTAATGATTAATTATTGTCCATTAATGATTAATTAGTGTTGATTAATAAACAAGTTACGGTTACAACAAGCTCGGCACGGCGGTCGCTAGGGTTTGACTGCAGGAAACGATAGCGGCTGCGATGGCAGGCCCTGGGGGTGGGGACTCGCCCCCCCCCCTCCTCTCTCGGACGCAAACGCCTTCAGGAATCTTGTTAGCCATGGTGGAAGGTGATCTGCTCCTTCTTCTGTCCCAAAGTTCATCAAAAAATTAAATGAAGTCCCCGAAATCGCCCTTCCTAAGACTCAACCTGTTAAGATCGCATTGGCCCTGGCGGAGAGAGGCCTTGTTGGACAGTTCATGGGCCTTTGGCCTTCCCCAAAGACAACAGATGACTGGATTCAACGGAACTGGAAGCCGCACCTCAGCCATGGCGTAACCTGTTACCTCGTGGGAAGAGGTTACTTCATTTTTGAATTTATAGACAAAGAAGATAGGGAATTGATATTCAGAAATGGCCCCTACTTCATGGGCACGCAGGGGCTCTACCTTAACAGATGGACCCCTGATTTCGATCCTAACGTTGACACTCCTAAGGAAGTCCCTGTCTGGGTGAGACTCCCCAACCTCCCTGTCCACTGCTGGAGCTATGAAACTTTACAGATAATTGGGAATGGAATAGGGTGTTTTATTGACAAGGCTGCAACCAAGACGAATTACACTTGTGCCAGAATCTGCGTGGAAGTTGATTTGGAAGCAGGTCTCCCTGAAGCAGTGAAGCTCACAGTAGGAAGCTGGACTCATTATAAAAAAGTAGACTATGAACACTTGCCTTTCAAATGCAGGAACTGTCAGGAACATGGGCACTTTCAGAGGAATTGCCCCAAACTTCAAACGCAAGATAAAGAACCATCGGAAGGTTGGAAACAGGTTAAGAGTTCCAAATTCTCCCATAAGAGCAGAGAAAGGCACCCTGATGAGGGTGTAGATCCATCCCCGCCGGCCGGTGAAGCTCCCCTAGCTGGGCCTACTTCTGTCCCCCAGCCTTCTTCTTTGCCCCCTCCCTCTGCCTCCCAATCTTTGGCCCCCCCAATCCCTTCTGAGCCCGAGTGTACCCCGACAGAGGAGCAGCAGAAATCCGACGAAGAACATGTCTCTCTGGAAACTGGAAATGAGGCTGAGTCATATGAAGACGCCACTGAGACCAGCAGCTCAATGGAAACCCCTGAAATAGTCGTAAGAGGAAGAAAATCCAACAGAAAAAGAGGGATGAAAAATCCTACAGGGATGTTGCAGTCGGGTCTCAAAAAACCATCCCTGACATGATAACAACCAGATCTGGAGTCAAGGCAAGCAAGGCTCCTAAGGGAGCCCCCACCTCCCCATCTAGACAGTAATGCAGTACGTCTCCTGGAACTGTAGAGGACTTGGCAGTAAAGGGAAAGAAAAAGCAGTTAAAGATCTTGTTCGAATGTCAAATCCCGAAGTCTTGCTAATCCAGGAGACGAAACTGGAGGATTCATAAGTCCTCCAAGCAAGCACCCATTTCTGGAATCGTGGTTCGGGCAGAGCAGTAAGCTCGAGAGGAGCTTCAGGAGGCCTGGCCACATTTTGGAACTCCACCTCGTTGGACCTCATTGAAGAAGAAGGAACCATCCACTGGCTTTTTACCAAGTTCCGCCATACAGAATCTGGTCACTCGGTAAGCCTGTTCAATATTTATGCCCCTGTATTGCTTTCGAAAAAAAAAGAGTGCTGGGAATCGCTTAACAGATTCCTTAGCCTCAATCATCAGGAAAGCATTATCTTAGCAGGTGACCTTAATGTCACTTTAGCTTTGTGGGAAAAAAAAGGAGGCTCCCTGGTCAGAGACCCTTCCAGAGAGTGGGTTGAAGATATGATCTTGGATTGGGATCTTCAAGATATCAAACCTACTAAGGGAAAATTCACATGGTCAAATAAAAGAGCAGGCCCTGGGCATATTGCAGCCAGACTGGACAGATACCTCATTCAATCTTCCTTCATTAATCTGGGGCTCTATGCTTCCTCAAACATTCTTCCTTCGTATACTTCAGACCATAATCCTATCACTCTTTCTCTCTCCTTAAGGGAAAATATGGGTCCTATTCCGTTCCGCTTCAGCCCTCTTTGGACTACCTCGGAAGGTTTTCTTGACACTGTCACCCATTCTTGGAGTCACCCTGTCTCAGGATCCCCCTTCTTTGTATGGGAAGAGAAACTCAAAAGGCTTAAGAGGGATCTTAAGACCTGGGCTAAGAACTTGAGCTCTCCCTTAAAAGAAAGGACTAAATCCCAAAGGGAACTCAGTTGTTACCAGCTCTCAATGGAAAAGGGTCCGATCACTGCAAATGAGTTGGAGCAAGAGACTGATCTGCAAAAGAAGCTGCATAGAGCATTGAGGCGAGAGGAGGAATTTTGGAGGGTAAAATCAAGGAGCCTGTGGCTCCATGCTGGAGACAAGAACACTTCCTTCTTCCATAAGCAAGCAAAGGCCCGCCAAAATCACAATACAATAACAGAAATTAATTTCCAGGACCAAACCATAAGTAATTATGAAGAGATAAAGCAGGCAGCTCACTCTTTCTTCCATGAGATATTTACGGAAGAGAACCCGTACGCCCATCTCTCTGATGGATACCCCCTGAATTTGGTCCCATCCTTGGTTGATGCAGAAAGTAATCTCAAGCTTATATCCCCTGTCACGGCAGATGAAGTAAGGAAAGCTCTTTTGGGTATGAATCCTGACAAGGCCCCTGGGCCTAACGGATTCACGGCAAGGTTTTATCTAGCATGCTGGGACATTATACAAAAGGACTTGATAAGAATGGTTTAAAAATATCAATGTAGCCACAAGATCGGTGGGAGTACAAACTCCTCCTTCCTTGCGCTCATCCCAAAAGAAAAGGGAGCCCAAAATTTTTCGAGATTCAGACACATCTCATTGTGCAATATAGGGTACAAAATAATAACCAAAATTATCCCCAACAGACTCAAGCATGTCCTCCCTAAGATCATTCCTGAGAATCAAGGAGGGTTTGTCAAAGGGCGCCACATCCAGAACAACATTATTTTGGTGCAGGAAGCGATTCATTCGAGCTGCCAGAGAAGAGAGAAAGGAATGGTGGTCAAACTAGACCTATCAAACGCCTTCGACAGAGTCCGCCATAACTTTCTGTTTGTTGTTATGACTAATTTAGGATTCCACCCTCATCTAATCAGTTGGATCAAAGCCTGCATCTCAAACCCTTGGATTGCCCCTCTTGTAAACGAACGTTTTGCCTCCTTTTTCCAAGCATCTAGAGGCCTCAGGCAAGGTTGCCCCTTGTCTCCCCTGCTCTATGCCATCCAAGCTTCAGTTTTGAGCTTCCAATTAGACAATTGCCTCCAGCAAAAATCTCTCCTCGGAATTAACATTGCCCCAAGAGTCAAGAATGTCAATCACGCCTAATTCGCAGACGATACCTTGTTATTAAGTCGTGCTTCCCTCAGATCTGAAGTTAAATTTAGAGAAGAGCTGGACGCCTACAAGAAGGTATCTGGAAGCGAGTTAAGCCTCAGAAAGTGCAAAATATATGGCTGGAACTGTTTGCCAAGGGATATGCTTGATATATCCAGGGCTCTAGAAATGGAAGGTACCTCCTCCTAGGAGTCGTTTAACTATCTTGGAATTCCATTAGTTAAAGAAAAGCCCAGGAACAGCCTTTGGCTCCCTCTTCTCGATAAATTCAAAAGCAAAATCCTTGTCTGGGGAGCCTCTTGGCTAAATAAAGCAGGGAAAATTATTCTTATAAATTCTGTTCTAACAGCCTTACCTGTCTATCAAGCTTCAATCCTTCTTGCCCCAAAGGTTGTTCTCATCCAGATGGACAAACTGATGAGGCGATTTCTGTGGGAGGGAGGAAAGAAGGGTGAAGGGAAAATGCATCTAGTTAACTAGGATAAAGTTAAATCTCCCAAAGCAGAGGGAGGCTGCAACTCAGGGATATTGGTGCTCAAAACTCGGCGCTGGGAGGGAAAATTCTGTGGAGATTGGTCCACAAGAAAACCTCTTGGAGCACCAAGGCACTCCCTCTCAAATATTTTCGGGGTCAGAAAGAGCGATGCCTGGATAGACCGTTGGTGACCTGAAGGGGTTCCCCAATCTTCAATCTCTGTTCCAAAGCAAGGGAACTGATCACCTCGAAGCTCTTCTGGATCCCGGGAAATGGTAAGAAAATCAAGGTCTGGGATGACTGCATTTTGGGAAACTCGCCGCTAAATCAGAATCCTGAGATGGATAATATTAGGGAATGGCTTACCTCCAGAAACCAAATCACCCTGTGGGACATCTCTGCCTGGAATCAGGATGGCACCTGCTCGTGGAATTCTTGGTATTTAGGTGACTTCCCTCCAAACTTGAATAGGGAAGCAGAGCTTCTTCAGCAAGTATTGCATGGTTCTTCTCCCATCTCTAGCGGTAAAAAGGACAAAATAGGTTGGGGCTCTGCCTCTGGAAGGTATACAGTTGCAGCTGGTTACTCGGCTTGTCTCTCTATCCCTTGGGTTCCGCCCGATCCTTTCCTCTGGAAAATCCTTTGGAACTTCCCCTCCCTGCCTAAAATTGACTTCTTCTACTGGTCCCTTCTGCACAAAAGTATCCTCACCTTTGATATTCTTAAAAAAAGGGGATGGGAAGGCCCCTCGAGGTGCCCTCTGTGCTTCTGTAGCGAGGAGTCTGCTGACCACCTCTTCGTCCTCTGTCCCTATGCTCTTGAGCTTTGGAGTCTTGTCTTGGGGCCTCTTAACTTTGATCTTCCCTCTACCGTTAAAGATCTGTTCTACTCTTGGATGAATCTGGCTCCTTTCCCGTTGGCAAATCTGTCTCTCCTCAAGAACTGTTGGATCTGGGTCCCGAAAATAATGTGCTGGATTATTTGGTTGGAAAGAAATGGAAGAATTTTCAAGGAAATCGCTGCTCCTCCGGCCCGGCTAGCTTCAAAAGTTACGGTGCATGTCAATGATCTTGTGTCCTCCAAACCGCTGCTCCATAATGAGACCCTTCCAGATAAGGACACCTACTTCTGGTTTAACGACCTGGATCCGCTTCTGCTCTCAAGAACTAAGTCTCTGCATTCGCATCACTCCTCGTGGGAAATCAGGATCGGAGAGCAAGACTTCCTTATGTGGAGATCGTCTCTTAAAAAGCACATCCTGATGGTGGATGGTGCTTCGAAGGGGAACCCAGGGAAAGCAGGAGGAGGTGGGATCATTCTCATCCCTGATGGCAATATAATTTTGTCCTTCTCCTGGGGTCTAGGCATCCTCTCTAACAACAGAGCTGAATATCTCGCTCTCTGGCAAGGTCTTATCCAGGCAAGGCATTTGAATATCTCTGATTTGGTGGTAATAGGGGACTCCAGAATAGTTATACAGTCTCTGAATCGAAAGCGACGTCCGACTCATCTTTCATTGTCTCAGGTTTACTCCAGGATACAAACTCGAGTTGTTGATTTTGGCTGGATCCGGTTCTTCCACGTGCTCAGGGGACTAAATCATCTGGCGGACCTTGAGGCAAATGCGGGTACCGCTCTGTGCAGAGGAGATCTTAAGATCAACAGGATGATCTCTCACTTCCCAATCCCTTAATCTGAGTATCCCCTCCCCTTACTTGTCTTAATTTGAGTATCCCCTCCCCTTACTTGTCTGCTTCAGTAGTCTCAGGGAATCGATAGGCTCAAAAGCCCTGGATCCTGATGGTCAAGACTTCACAGAGATCCGCTATTCTAAGAAGTCCCGAGGACTTGGCAGGCTGAATTGTCCTCTCCAGCCGTCTGAAAAGTTTTTACTCAGCAAAAATTATGGGCCAATGGACGTCATGATTCAAGAAAATGAACTTAGGTATTATGACCATCGATAGGATATGCAGGATAATGACTCACCCCTGCAAGTGACGGCTTCCCCCTGGTTGACACTTCATTGCTGAGAGTCTGGTTGAAGATGCGGGATCGGAGGTTCATGACCAGATAAGCGAGGACGTCGAGCTCACCCTCTGGAGTTGGCTCAGATTAAGGTTCCAAAGTGACCACGGTTGTCTGTCTCACCATGTGGCAATCTGACCTGGAAGAGCCTTTCTTGTAGCAGGAGTTGTTCACAGTAGATCGTCATCGATCGCTGGGACACCATGACCCAGGGGCTCAAAGAGATCCGGGGAAATCTAAGGGAAGACCAATCGACTTCCTTGGAGGACACAGTAGTAAGCACTGGCGAGCTCGAGAAGAGACTGGTGGCTATGGAGAAGAATGTCGACGACCTGTGCAAATTGTTGGGCAACTCCAATGGCAGAAGACTGAGCCATGGCCCCCTGTTTTCGTTGGATGTTCCTGGCGCCACCTGCGTTTGTGCCTGAAGATTAATCATCTGGTCTCGGTGCTTTTATCATAAGGATGCTTTTCTGCTGTTATAGTTTAGGATTTAAATTAATCTGGAACAGGATTTTTGATTTGTTGGATTTCCTTAGAAGTTTAGAGATTGGAAAGGACTAGGTGAAATTTAGTTATCCTGGATAACTTCGTTTCAGTATTGGTTCTTGGATTGTAAAGCTACAGGCAGGCTATTTGCCAGTAAATAATATGAAAGCCTCATAACCGTTATAGTTATAAAAAAAAATAAACAAGTTACAGTTAACTTAAGTAGTAAATAATGCATTTGGTTAATAATGCTTAATTGAATGTTAATGAGTATGATTAGTAAAGACTAAGGGTTAAATGTTAAAAGGGGATTGTAATGTTAGTAAGGATAAAATTAACTTGAAAGGGTAAGATTAATTACGTACCAAACGATATTAATTAATTAATTAAAATATAGGGATAAGGTTTAATTAATATATTACTTAATTTATTATAATTATGTCATAGTTGTTTAGAACCATGTGATAAATTACAAATAATACCATATACCATCAATTCACAAGTTTTTAAATTGTATTTGAGTTAATTAATAAGAATATTAATTAAATTGGTGAATTATTCAATCGTAAAGTCAACAATGATCAAATAAATAAAATAGGTTAATATTATTTATTGAGGAGTTATGGTTGAGAAGTGACCCCAACCAACACATTTTAATATTAATTTAAATTATTAATGGGAGTCATGGGAGATGGGATCGAGGAAGGACTTTGAGGGGAAAAACATTAATTTTGGGATAAGGGTAGTAATTGCATTGAAGGAAAGATGGCAACGGGAGAATAAGGTGGAGAAGAGGAGGAGAAATGGGGGATCTTTACTTTGGTAGATTTTGGGAGAAGTTTTCATTGTAGATATATAAATTTTAGAGCAGAGCTGAAAGGGGGTTTTTGTTGGAGATTTTATGAAGGGATATAACAGGTTGGCTTGTACTCGGTTTGGGCTCGGGTGTCCAAAGGGGTACCTTTGGAGCTGGGTGGTCGGGGAGACTTCTCCAGTTGGCAGGGTGGCAACTCAGTTTGAGCTGGTTGAGTTTCAAAGGTTTGGGGAAGGATTTGTTGCAGGGCTACAACGCGGCATCCAACAGAACTGAAAGGGAGCAGCAAAAGGGATCTTCTAGCTAATTTGAGGTATTTTCCTACAAGTATTAAATCCATTTCTACCATGTAAATTATTAATTTCAAGTTATGAAAAATGGTAATTTTATGAATTAGTGCACATGTATTTGCTATTACACCTACACCAATAGTAATTGTTAGAATTAGATAAAACAGTAAATATAACTATTTCAAACCTGTAAATGTTATACTTTTACTGGCATGAAATTTAAACAAAACTAGAAATTAAAACAGAAACAAAAACAGAAATTTTGACAAGAATGTAAACAGTGAAATATCTGATTTTTTTTAAGAGATAATGGAGACCCAGGTTGGGGTTTCTACATATGGTATCAGAGCCATTGGCTCAAAAAATTGGACCTTAAGAGACCTGTACACACCCAACTATCCTGAAATTTACAAAGTTTAAGCTTACATGATGACAAAATTTAAGACAAAACCTTGTCTCAAAAATTTGAATACTAACAATCCAAAATTTAGCTTTGGATTACCTGCAAAATATACAAATGAAGATCACATTAGTAAGCTAGTGGCAAATATATCTGCATTAGAAATTATATATATTCGACAAAAAAATATTATAATAGGAAATTATATGTTTGAAAAAAAAAGGGGGAAAATAATTTTTATATTCTTTTTTTTTATGCATAGAACTTTTGCAAAAACCAAAAGAGATAAAAAAAAGAAATTTAAAAAAATAAAATATATATATATATATGCCAAAACAAACATATCAAAAAAAAATTATATACATATCCAAAAAAAAAATTATTTTATATATATATATTCAAACAAATTTGTTTTAATCAAAGTTTAACTAAATCAAATATATATATATAAGTCTATATATCAAAAAAAAATTATCATTATCATATTAAAAAAAATGTATTGAAGTATTATATACGAATTTTGTTTTACAGAATGTAAAACAAAAAAAAAAATTATGTAGATAAAATAAAGATAAAAAAAACAGGTATATAATTTTTTTTTATATTTATGTGGTGGTATTTTCTAGCCAAGCTCGGTGCAGCCATGGCTGCGGCCATGGGCAGCCTGGCCAGTAGCTGTGCGCTGTGGCCTTGGAAGTAGCCCGACCAAGCCAACACGGTAGAGTAGAGGCCCCAAGTCTGTTCACGTTGAAGAGAGGCGCGACCTACCTGTGAAGAGCACGTGGGAGGGGAAAAACCCATGCCCTGTGCGCGAAAGAGGCCGCAGGATTGTGTAGTGGGAGAGGCACCCAGAAGAAGACCTGGTGGGGGAGAGCCTAGCCTCTGCATAGAAGAGAGAGCCAAAGAAAACACCAAATGAAAATGGAGCTGCGCCTTCTCTAAGCCACACTCTCTGAGCTGGATGCGGGGTTGTGTTAATATAACTGTCCGGGCAAAAGATTTGTTTGAAGGGAAACTTCAAAAACAAATTTAACCAGCAAATACTCGCAGAGTCATGGGAGAGCCCACGATTCCATCTACGTCCGCTCATATATATATAAATAGAATGAAATATGTACATATATACCCTTATATATAAAAGCAAAAACAACGAGTAAATAAACAAAAAAAAATTGTGTTGAGCGTGAGGGTAGGGCAACCATGGCTAAGGCTGATCCCTCACCATCCAACATGCAAGGGACGTAGAACCAGCTGCGCCCTGGTTGCACTTGTTCCTAAAAAAAAAAAACAGCAAAACTCAGCACCAAATGAGGGATTAGCTATTCCTGGTCGGCTGTGGAGCAGAGTTCAGGAAGCCCATCGCTCCCTATGGTCGCCGAGACCACCAAATTTGCAGAGCTGATATCCTCGGGAGCTAAGAGCGAAATGGCGGGTAGTCCTTGGACTTGCCCTTTTAGGGTTTCCTTTCACTCATGGCGGTGGACAAGGTGGGAAGGTCGCGTGCCCTTAAAGCTGGCTACTTAGGGTTAGAATAAGCTGTGTGAGTAATATTGTTTTTTATTATTCCTCTAACTTCGTATCCTATATATAAATATATTTACACGGTATCCTATATATAAATATATTTATGTATTTCATTTTTATTTTTATTTTTTTCCCTGAAAAAAAAAAGCGTAATTTCATTTCATCCTTAAGAGTACGAAATTACATTGAACGTCATCACTCCGTTAGAGTGCAAGATGTAGCAATTAAATCTAGCTTTAAGCTTTAGTCTGAAATATGCAGTGATGTTCTCACCACATGAGCAATAACATCTTATACAATGGAATGTTTAGACCCTGTAATCATATCTGAATAGTTTTTCAAAAAATATTGTATGCCTGCTTGTACAAGTTTTTTAAAGAGCAAAATAAACAGAGAAATGCAAGAAATTACATTTATCCAACCAATTGTTCCGCTGTAATAACTTGAAGTTCATCAAACTTTCAAAAAACATGTCTTAACATCATTCAATAAATGGTCTGTGGAACAGTTCCCGGCCAACCCCATCTTTAAATTCAATGACTTTCCAAATACCGATTCCTAGCAGCAATCCTTTCTTCGAGGCTTTGTCCGCCTCTGCGCTATTTTCCCGAAATATGTGCCTGCAATTGAAAGTATCAAAGGTGTAAGAGACATTCTGAATTTGTTCCAAAACAGCAGCAATTATCCGGTTGTTGCACTGATACAAGCCATTGACCCACTTTATCACATTCAATGAGTCCCCAAACACTGAAATATTACTGACAGAATGTTCCACAGCAAAGGAGATTAGTAACTTAAGACTGAGAATATCAGCCCAGTTAGTGGTCCCCCTCCCAAATCCAAACGACATCACATAAAAATGAGTAGGAGACAAAAAAAGAAGAGCCCCTCCCCCACATAATTCATTCTGGCAAGCCCCATCAAAGAACCCCATGGCTGAGTTCAATCAATATCCACCAGTTGTATATTTCTAGGAATAGTAGCATGTCTGATACGCTTGAGAGCTAAAAAGATGCCATAGTTGTTAATAGCCACTAAAGCTTGAAGTCCCTTCTTGTCAGAGAACAAACAATTGTTTTGAGATAGCCAAATTCCCCAAATAACAATGGGGGGAGCGCTTTAAAATTGGCAAATGCAGGATTATGTGACCACCGGCTCCAAGCCTCCTCAAGGGAATTCCCATCCCATAGGAATTTTACCTTTAAAATTCTAGACACAACATTCCATACCTCCGTGATGAAGCTACAGTGGAGAAACATATGTAGTACATTTTCCTCACTCTAATAACACAGGTAGCACCTACTTGCACCTTGCAGACATCTTCTTTGCAAAAAATCCCATGTCGAGATCCTGTTGACCAAGACACACCACATGAAAATTCTAGCCTTGAGTGGGCACTAAATTCTCCATAGAGTTTTCCACCACCATACCTGCTCTCTGTGCACAAAGTTCTCACTGATCCACTGATAACCATACTTTGGAGTATAATTGCCCGAGGGATCCCCATCCCATACCAAAGTGTCGTCTTCTTCTTTGAGGAAAATCTGATCCCTACTGAGGGCCCTCAAGTACAGTCTAAGTTCATTCTCCTTAACCATATCTAATCCAAAGGTATCCTCTCTCCTCCAAACAGGCCTTCCCATCCAGGCATTCTCCAAGTCCGCCAAGTGATGGAGAACAATAATATCCCTCTACCGCAGCTCCTCAATCAGCCCTGCTGACAATAAGTGTTGTGCTTCACATCCCACCCAAGGATCTCGTCCAATCCTCAGCTTCTGCCCATTGCCTACATCCCAGACTAGATTCTGTTCAATTACATGAAACGAGGAAACCAAAGATTTCCAAATAACAGACCCCCCTTTATGTGACTTGTGAAGAGTCCTAATCCAATCTTCCACTGTATTTGGTTCAATATATTTTTGAATCATAACTCTAGCCCAGAAGCCCCTTGATTTGATTAACCTCCAACCACACTTAGCTGCCAATGCTTTAGAGAAATAAAATACGTTTTTCAGTCCCCACCCACCCAGAGCTTTTGGAGCTGCGATTTTCTCCCATTTCACCCAGGGAGTCACATGTGCATCCTCCTTGCCATTCCACAAAAATATGAAACAGATTTTCCTAGTAGCTTCAAGAATCCCCTTCGGAATCCATGCTAGGGACATCCAATACACTGGAATGGGTTCCAGCACCAACTTCACCAATACCAACCTACCAGCTCGAGAAAGCCACCTGAAGCTCCAGCTTTTTAACCTTTTTTCCAACTTTTCCAAAAGCCATACCCAATCCTGTTTCAAATAGCCATTAGGCTTTAAATGGAAGCCCAGATATCTTAACCCTTCAAAAAGGGTAAGAAGAAGGAAGGGAAACAGATCAGTGTAAGTGTGAAGTTCCTCCTCACACAAGAGAGAAATAATAAGTGAGGATTTCCCATCATTAATCTCCATTCCAGTTGCAAGGGAAAAGAGATCCAGAATTTCTTTAAGTTTAACTACTTCCCTCCTTGAACCTGAGCAGAAAATCAGAATGTCATCCACAAAAAGCAGATGTGATAGAGAGGTGCCAGGTGCCACCAATATCCTTTCAAAATCTCCTCTTCTTTTAGCTTCCTTAATAGCCCTACTCAAGCTCTCGGCCACCAGCAAGAATAATAAGGGAGACAGTGGACATCCCTGATGCAGGCCACGTCTAGAGTGAAAGAAGGGGGTCGTCGCTCCATTCATTAATACCGAGAAGGAAACTATGGATATACAGCTCATGATCCATCGAATGAAACCAATCTCAAACCCCAAATGTGTTAGCATAAGCCAAATATAAAGCCAACTTACCTTGTCATATGCCTTTGATAGATCAATTTTTAGAATTGCTCCTTTCAGCTTTCTGTATTTGATACTATGTAAGCCTTCCTGAGCTATACCAATCGCTTCATGGATCTGGCGCCCTTCAAGGAACCCGAACTGCTCCTCTGAGATATGTGTAGATAAGATAGGTTTGAATCTTCGAGCAATCACTTTAGTTACAATCTTATACACACAGTTGCATAAGGAGATAGGCCGAAAATCATTAAGATTGGAAGGGGTGTCCACTTTAGGAATTAGAGCAATGAAAGTTGAGTTAATGTTGGCTGGAACTCTGCCTTCCTTTCTAGAATCCTCAACAAGCTGTAAGAGATCATCACCAATAATATCGTAAAGTGCTATAAAAAATTCAATCGTCCATCCATCAGGCCTAGGGCTCTTGTCCTTCTGAAAACTATTCAAAACTACCTTCAGTTCATCCCCAGTAATGTTGTCCATCAACATCCGGTTATCATCCCCTTCAACAAACCGAGGAAAAAGTTGAGCTACCCTGATGACCTCTTCAATGTTCACTCTGTTGTTGGCTTTGAAAAGGTCCTGGAAATGATTAACCCCAACCCCGGCCAAACCATCAAAAGTGGACTGAGAATTACCATCAGAATCTTCAAGGCTCCAGATTGTGTTGACAGATCTTCTGCCTTTGGCGTATGCATGAAAAAACTTGGAATTATCATCCCTGCTTTCTAGCCAAATGGCCCTACTTTTCAATCTCCAAGCCTCTTCATTTTGCATAAGGATCCTGTTCCTCTTATCCACCAATTTTACAAGATGTTCCTTCGATGCCTAAGAGCAGTATCCACCACCTGTTCCATCAGAAATAGAAGAAATTTCCTCTTCAATAGACTTGAGATCCCTGTCATCCCTACTCCTCTTATCTGCAGCCCACGTTTTAATAGGTTCCTTGAGTGATTTAATGTTCTCCGCAAAATGAAAGGATACAGTATGGACAGAACCCGGATGATACGGGATCCAATGCTGGTGAAATAGTTCAAAAAAGGTTGGGTCTTCCAACCAAACCTTATTAAATTTTAAGGGCGCAGGAGGTTTGATAGGGCCTGCCTTCAACTCCATAAAAATCGGTTCATGATCTGAACATCCTCCCAACCCTATCCATTGCCTAACATAGAAAATAGTCTCCACAATCTGTTCAGAAATAAGGAAACGATCCAACCTTTTTGCCACTCTATCCATACCAACTCTCTTGTTTCTCCAGGATGGATTCAAACATACAGGCTCCACATCAATCCAATTGCCTTCTGAAAATTTCCGAATAAAAAAATATGAAAGAGGATCCACTTGAGCATGTGGCCCCCAAATCTCAGCTTGCCCAAGAGAAAAATTGAGATCCCCTCCCAGGATCGTAGAATCTCCCTTGAGCAGATCTCTATCCAACGGGGCAGTCCAAAAATGGTTCCCTATCACAATAAGGTCCGTAAATGTTTACAATAGTAAAAATCTTGTCAAAATCCAATGACTTACAAGTCATGCCTAACACCGACTGCATTCCCCAAAGAGGAAACACAAACCTTAGCTTCATTCCAGCCAATCGCCAAACCTCCAGAGCGACCCCTAGCATCCAAACCCTCAAAACCCCTGCCCGGAAACCATAACTTAAGTCTACTAACAGCTTCGTCACCACTACACATAGTTTCTTGAAACAACAAAATATCAAGATGTTCCAGTTGCAACATCCGACGCGCTGCAGGTCTTTTGGAGGGACCAGCTAGACCTCGGCAGTTAAAGGACATAATCTTCATCGGATCCCTTCCTTATAGGAATTCACTGCTCTAAGTGCCCTCTCAATAGACAATTGTTTACCGTTCCTAAGATCCGAGCAGGCTCTGGACTTAGCTTGGGAGATGAAGGACTTCCTACCTCTGGGTTTGCGGGGTTTTGTCTTCTCTTTCCCTAACCCCCCAGCAGATGGCTTATTCATAGAACGCAGAAAATAACCAGACTCAGAGGAACCAGTGGGTGAAGAAGGCTCAAAAGGTGCATTCTGATGTTCAGGGGAATCATCAGGGTTATTAACCGGGGAGCAATCTAACAGCGGAGGATCCACAACAGGGGGTGAATCCACTGAACACAAAGGGACCGAAAAGGATGACAACATTTGTGGGGAAATATGTAGATTCCTAAATCCATCCACCCAATCCAAACCAGGAAAAGTAAAGTTTTTAATAAAAAGACTGAAGGAAGGATTTGAAAAGGAAACAGAAGAAGAACTTGCTACCATGTCCGGTGACCGAAGAAAGGAGAGCAGAGATCCCTCCTGAGCTGAATCCCGTGGCTGAGAAGGTTCTGGCTCTTCTGTAACCACGGTGACACCCAATACTGGGACAGAACCTTCCTCCTCCACAATGACAACAGCCTCCTCACCACCCATAGGAACCTCTCCATCAGAATGAACAGCCATAGGAACCTCCACATCAAAACGAACAAACACTTGTTGATCCTCAGCATCCTCTTCCAATGTCACACCAACCTCCTTTGCCACAATCCATCGCTTCAGAGTATTACCAAACTTGATACGAACAGGCATAGAGCATTCGATAGCTAGATGTCCATATTCATGACACCGTCTACAACGAAATGGCACATTTTCATAGTTCAAAGTTTGTTCAAATGTGTAAGGCCCCCATTTCATATCCATGCCCTCATATAACCCTTCCCTAACATTAATACTCACCAAAATTCGCACAACCTTCTGCATCGCAGTTGCCACAAAGGAGAAATCTGCATCCAGGTAAGTCCCCAATAGGTTACCAATCCTCCTGAAATGTTCCTCGGTCCAGTAGTGTAAAGGGAGACCCGGAAGCTGAACCCAAAGCAGGATAACATCCATATGTTTGCGGCTAGCATCGAATAAAGGATTCCACGGCTTAAGTAGAAGAGGAACCTTAAGAATCGACTAGTTTAAGCTTAATGCCCACTGAGCATGAGCGTCCGAGGAAAAATGGAAAGTGAACCACCCTCCAGAAAGCCCCACTACACGAGGGACATAACCGCAATGACCAAGCCAAGCCCCCGAGGCCCACTGAATCACCATCTTGTGGCTCACAGGCTTTCCATAAACCTGACCCACTAGCACCGACTTGACCATCCCTACAATCTGCTGGATGCCAATGTCTTCCCGAGCGCGTAATTTGGAGCTTTGCCCATATTCTTAATCCACTTCCTTTAGCTCTTCATGCGTGGTACATTGTCCTGCAACCCTTCTAATCCAACTACACGACCACGGTCCCTCTGATTAGAATCCCCGGACGGGCTAGAGAAACCACGATGTTCAGCAAAATCCAAATTTGCTGCCACAAAACCTCCAGGGGGGACAAATGACAAAACCCTTCCCGCTTGTCCTCTCTAGCCACCGACTCAACACTGATTCCCTCCACAAGTGAAATATTATTGTAACCATCCGAGGAGTTAATGAAATCCGGTAGCTCCCCAATACCAGCACTCAACAGCTCCGGAGAAGGTGAAGAACAAAAACCCTTAACGCCCCAAATGCTCACACAACATTCCTCTGGCACGAAACCTACTGCAGGACCTTCCCAGAACGGAGAGTTGGGTTGAAATGGCGGAATAGCTGCCTCTAGGGTTGAATGTGGTCCTGTTACAAACTTATTTGTACCATAGTTGGAATATCTGAAGAGCCGCAATTTGACAAACATGATAAGTGTTTGACTCCAGTGTATCAGATGATCCAGCATTTGTGGCTAGCCAATTTTGGTTAGCCTGTTTTGTTTTTTGAGTCGACATGACCATGGCCCCATGGGGGTTTGTAATAAAGTGTGCTAGTAGGATCTGAGTGTCTCGGTTCCCCATGACTTGATTAAGAAACTAAGGCATTCCAGGGAGTTTTTTCCCTTGTCAATTATACTTTGCTTACAGCCGAGCTATAATCGATGAGGTTTTCTCCCGCTCCTCTAAAGCTGGAATGCCCAATTTTGAAAATTCTAGCCATGGGGAGTTATTAGAGGCCAACTGATGTATATAAGCCTACTAGACACTATTAGAATAGGTGTCGGTCATGTCCTAGGTCCATAAAACCCTCAGAAAAAGTTTCGAAATTTTTTTACCAGGTCCGTCGAATTTGGGTTTTTAATTATTTTTTAAATTTAATAAATTTCTCTATAGTTTAAATAGAGAAATAATAATTTGTAATATGTCAGTCGTTCGGAGTCCAAATTCAGTGATTGATGGCTCGTTTCATAAGCCAAAAATCACACATGACCTATGGACCAGCTAAACCCAAGTTTCGGATGTCATTTATGCCTCGTAATTAATATTTTCTCTAAAAAGTCATTTACAGAGAAATTATTAATTAAAATAATAAAAATGATTATTTTGGAGATAATCCAAATCCCTCCAAAATAATCCAAATGGAATAAAGTAAAAGGCTAAATGACATGGCACTCAGCATTTATGAAGATTCCAATCATCTCAGTCAACATTCAATCAAGTATACAATCAGCACAAGTATATCTCTCCAAGCTAATTCGCCCTCCATGCATGCAAAGTCGAGTTGATGATGTGGAGATCAAATGAAATGAATTTTGGTTGGTGAGAGGTTGCATTGAATGGAAGTGGGGGCGCCTTGCCTAGGTGGAGGCCACCTCCCGCTCCCAACTACCTTGATTACAATCAAATCATGTTTTAAACTCCAAGCACCTACTTCAAGCTCACGTCAATCTCCTTGGAAGGGCGAGTTCTACACATGGCAATTGTTTATTCGCTTGGTGATGCATCCAAAGTGAGATGGGGGGCGCCTTGCCAAGGTGGAGGCCACCTCCCCATCCACATCATCCACAAACTCGAGTTTGTTGGTGAGATTAGCTCCAAGCTCCATGCTGATTGGTTTTAGACACATCCTTGATTGGAAGTCGAATTATGTTAGGTGCTATTGGCTCCATTCAAGCCAATTCGAACTAGGGTAGGCTAGCTCTTGTATTGTGCTATATAATGAGGCTCTTTTTCCTCATTCATCATGGATTGTTAGGCAAAGAAACTCTGGAGAAATTGTAAGCATTTTTATTGTTAATAAAGTTAAGACTTTGGAGGTTAAAAACATGGAGGCTCTTGATGTTCATTGCTTCACCTGAGAATCAAGGTGATATTGTTTTGCATTATATTTGAGGCTTTTAAGTTGTAGATCATGTTCAAGATGGCTAACAATCTAGCAGAAGCAAGCATGTATCTAGTTCTTTTCACTTGAATATTTTTGTTCCACATATATTATCCCATGCTTAAGGTTCATGTAGGTACATTTTCACTCCACATAAGGCCAAAGGAGTTCTAGCTTTATGGATTTGATAAACAAGAGAGTTACTAGTTCTTCTCCATCAAGCACTCAAAATATTTTCTCAGTTACTAGTTACTTGGATCTACCTTCACTCTTGTGGAAACCCTTTCCAGATCTTATTCCAAGTTTGAAGTTCTTCTTGTTTTTAAAGCCTTAGATTAGTTTGCCATAAGGTCGAAGTTCCTTCAACCTTGGGGAATAGCTTGGGATTTGTTCCCTTGTGCTCTCTTCAACACTTGTCTTTTGGCGTATCACCGGTTAACCGGAGGATTTCCATAGCAGTGTTTCAAGCCCTCAAGTGTTCCACTTGAATCCCATCTCCATTCCAGGTTTCCTCTTCTCTTCCATTCGCTCCTCCTTTACTTTTTGTCTCTCCCTTTCCCATTCATTTCCCTCTTCTCCCCCTATCTTCTTCTCCTCTCGTCCCTCATCTCTTTTTTCCCTTCCTCGTCTCATTTACCCGTACCTTCTTCTCCTCTCGTCCCTCCTCTTCCATCCACCGGCTGCTCCTATTGTCCTCCCTTCTTCCCATTCGTCCACCTTCAAAAATAACAACAAAACAATAAAAACCAAAAATTTGTTAAGTTAGAGAGTAGCTAGTTGCATTTCTTGGAAAGGTTAGTAGTTAGATTTCTTTTACAAAACAAATTTTCATGCATTGAAAGGTTAGTTTAGGCATATCAAAAGGTCATTTAGGGCTTGCACTTAGTCTCTTTCTTAAAGTTTTATAGTTCCACTTCAAAAGTAGATAAGTTGGCGTATGAAGTAGTGTGAAATCTTGTGGTTGCATCCTCATTCCCATCGTTTTTTGGGGCATTTTAGCTTGCTGGTCCGTTTGGTTAAAATCGCAATTTAATTCCAAAATCTCATGCTTTTAACAAAATAGACTTCATTTCGTAAATCCCAAAAGTTGCATTTTAAAAGAGCATTTTGCACATGCATTAGATCTTAGTTGTTTGCATCTAGTTCAAGCTTATTTGATTTAAATTTTTTCGTTAACATTTAATGGGTGCTTGTTGAGGATTTGTTGAACTTGTGTAGATCTTTAAAAAGGGAAGAGAAGTGCTTGTGCGAGCAAGGCACAAAAGTGATCGAAGTCACATTCAAGAAAGGAGCATAAACCGAGCAAAAAAGAACCAAAACGATTATCCTTTTGTAACTAGCCATTAAGGGCTCTAAATATCTCTTTTTAAAAAGTTATCTCAAGTCAGATCTAAGACCTTTCAAGGAATTTTCCTTAAGGCACTTGTAAAAAATTAATAAAATTTTCTAGTGGAGGAGTCCTCCACCTTTGGGTTTCTTCCCCATTTGGGGAGGAGTGTTGGGTTTGCTTAGCTTCGATCTTTTCATTTCTTGTTTAAGAGTAGTTTATTTTATCTTGTCGCTTCTCTCTCAAGTTTTGACCAGAGTAAGCTAACTTTGGGATTGTATCCCAAAGGCCACATAGTCTTGTGGTAGCTTCTCGTTCCCCCATCAGCTTCTTGTGGACATCCAGCTAGCTGGAAGGTTTCCAAGACTAACGGTTCTAGTGGTTGACCTTGTTCGGAGGTTGATCCCACCTTTAGAGTAGAATTGCTTGGTAGAACACTAGTTCTTTCATTTTTTTCATTTTTTTTGCAAGTAGCATATTAGCAGTATTTCACATCTATTTGAGCTATCACATGATTTAAGTATTACAAAGTTGAAGTATCTTGTTATCACAACTGCTACTTGTTTGTTAAAACGAACAAAGTCTCTTGAACTTGGCCAAATCCAAGTCAAGAGCACTCTTTATCGGAGAGCATTGTTAGACTTGCATTAGGCATTTTAAAGTAGGAAGTCTCTTGAACTGTGGTCATAAGATCAAGTCAAGAGCACTCTCTGTCGGAGAGTTGAACAAGTGCTCTAAATAATAAAATATTTCAACCCACATTTTCTCCCTTAATTAATTTATCTTGGTCGTTTATCCAACACCCGTATGCTCTGCCAACCGGAAACGGTTGGGCTAGTACTCAGAAAGGTGAAGGATTTGATAATCTCATAAGTGATAATTAATTAAAACTTTCACCCCCATAACCAATGAACCGACGTTGTTCAAAAGTATTTTAAGCAGTTCTCAGGGGAGGCGCTGGATTGCCCAATCTGCGACACGGTGGCTGGTTAGCATTGCGCGCCTCGCTGTGATTCCAGACAGGTCCGACATGTCTCTTAAAGGAGCTGCTTAGAATGTCTTTCTGGACACTCTTTTGATATCCTTGGTTTTATCCTAATAATCAAGACCATTAAAATCTTCAATTTACAAAGATAATCTCCACAACGATCTCACAAACGACATTTCTTCAAGATCCACACTTTCAGCATCACAATCTTTATTTTTCTTTGACTCCATAAGGCACTGGTTGTTTAAAAGCATATATATTGATCAGGACCATTTGTCCTTGTGTTTATTTAATATTGTGAATGCTTTAGAAATTAATCAAGTCTTGAATCATATTGCCATCTTGTTATCTTATTTCGCAACCTGGATTGCTTATTATCTGTTGTTCATTTTCTTATATTTTTGGCCTCATCACGAAAACTCCTAAAACAACACTCATCCGCATCACCCCATACAAACAACATTTTAAAATACAAGAGTCTTAGACAACTCTTTTTTAGGGACTACCCCCCTGGCTTCGTTAGGAGTTAGCCTAAACGGAGGAGCTGGGATTCAGGTGACAGTACCTGGCTCATTGCTTGCCCCCAAGGCCACACCTCTCTCACTTGTAGTGAAGAGACAGCTTTCGAAAGATTTCTACTGCTGGTGTGCAGTATGGCGGACAACATCTTTGGCGCCGTTGCCGGGGACAAATCTTTTTGTTCCTGGACGACCTTAGTTTTTTCTAGTTTGTTTTACCTTTTGATAGATTCTAAAATCTGTCTAGCGACTCCATTGCCCTTTTTTCCTTTTTGGTAGATTTTTAGTTTAATCACTCTCAGAAAGTAGACTTTGATCCACCTGGCGACTCCACTGTCAGTTAACACCTCAAGGTATTCGACTAGAAGAAACTCTGAAGGCTTGCTTAGTTTTACCCCTGAGCCTGAAAAGGTTTATAGGAGAAGACTGAACAAGCTTGCTTCTTGTAAAATCCTTGAAGAACTTAGATCTCAGTCTATTTCTGACATCCATAGTCTTTTTCAAGAAAATAACTTAGAAAATTCTGAAAACTTTGAAAACAATAATAATTTCTGATACGATGGGTGATTTCTATTCTCCCCTCAACATTACTCAGATAGCAGGTCAACCACATGATATTCCAGACAAAGCTATCGACAAACTCCCCATTTTTACTGGCACTGATGCCATTACTGCCGCTTATCATCTCAAGACCTTCTCAAAATGTACAAGTGGATATGTTAGAGATCCTGCTCATAATCATGATGATGTATACATGAAGCTATTGGCCTTGTCCTTAGATGGGGATGCTGGTGACTGGTTCATCGGCTTGCCAGCGAACTCCTTTGCCACCTTGACTGAGTTCAAAACTGCTTTCACCAACAAGTATGGTGAGAAGAAAGAGCCCCGTCATCAACTTGCTGCTCTAACAAACATCAAAAGAAGTGAGATGGAAACCATGGAAGAGTTCAACAAGAAGTTTACCGACTTATACAATGAAATCCCTACAGATTACAAGCCAACTCCACATACTATACTGGTTTACTACATCGAAGCTTTAAGTGGGGAGATGCAATATGAACTTAGGGATAAAGAGCCCACTACTTTGTTAGAAGCACAGACATTGGCAACTAAGATCGATAAGAACATGCAGTCCTCTAGAAAATCAAATATGCTTGGTTATTCAAGAGCTCAAACTCCCTTAAAAACAGCGGAGCCTAAAGATAAAGATCCTCTAGCTACTCTGAAAGATTCATACGAGAAAAAGATGATGGATATGTGTGAGAGGATGGAAAAAGCTGAACATAAGCATGTAGTCCAAATGAAGGAAGTACAAAACAAAATCATAAACATAGAAAGAGCACATGTCCAGCGTGTTCAGCAAATTCAACAGACTCAACCAATTCAAAGAAACTACCCTCCCAAAAATAACTGGCAGAAGAAAGCTCCCGAAAATGAAAAGAGGCCTCCAACTCAAATAGAGGCTGCTAACACAAATGAGGTGTACATCCCATTCTGTAGAGCTTGCAAAGATTTCCATGAGGAATTCGCTTGCTATTTTGCAAACTATGTACAAGAGCATGGTTATCCTGAGGGGGAGGGTACCAGTAATCCAACATCAAGCGAGCCTGAATACATAAATGCCGTAGGAGATATCCGCAACATTCCCAGAGAAAACTGGAAACATGCAGAAAATGAGCCAGACAATATGACTAAGAACTATGGAGAAAGACCATCTAGTGAACAGCTCCACAATATGCAGAGATTTAAAGGGGTTGGATACCAAAGAAGATCAAATCCCGCACCTGCCATGCAACCTCCAAAGGTAATTATTCCAGATGATTCAACTGACTCTAGTAGATTAAATTTTGATTGGAATAATTGGTTCAATACTACTAAGGTACCTATACCCATAAATGAACTCTATAAAATCCCTGGTCAAAAGGAAAAGTTGTTGAAAACATTGGAAGCACCTATTACTGCATGTACTACCAATCCTAGTCCACCCACTCCTCTCACCCCTCAGACCCCTAAGAAGGTCACTTTTTCAGATAATGTGGAAGAGCCTTCAACCAATTGTGAATCAACTTATGAGGACCCTCCTATAATCCTGCATACTAGGGATACAAGAAAAGAAGCTCACCCCCCTTTTTATATATCATTGATGATAGGTGGCCTTCTTCTACATAATTGTATGCTGGATTTAGGATCTGGTGCAAGCCTGATGACTAAAAGAGTTATGCAACAGCTTAACTTAAGAACCACCAGACCCTACCAAAATGTGTGTGCTATGGATTCTAGGCCCATTAAGGTTGAAGGGATGATAGAAAATGTTCCTGTTAGATTGGCCGAGTACCTGGACATCCATATTTCCATGGACATCCTTGTCATAGATGTACCAGATAGGTGGGGTATGCTACTCTCTAGAAAGTGGGGTGCAACCTTGGGTGGTTCTATACAGTTGGATTGGTCTTATGCAATAGTTCCTGCTTCTGAAGATTCACTTGTAAAATTACACACTGAAAAGGAAAGAAGATACCATGTTGAAAATTCGGAGAGACCATCAAATGAGTTTGTCTGCCATGTCGGTGAGATAGGAAATATTCAAATCAACTCCACCTTTTTGGATCCAATTCATGAAGAGGTTAAAAAGGAAGAAACAAATAAGCTATGGAAAATGAACTTTGATGGAGCATGTTCTAGAGCAGGAAAAGGGGCCGGGGTTGTCATCACATCTCTAGAGGATAAGATTTTCAACTTCGCTTTTAGATTAGAGTTTGAAGCAACTAATAATGTGGCAGAGTATGAGGCACTTCTACTAGGCATAGAGATTGCCAAGGACATGGGAATCAAACTGCTGACTATAAAAGGGGACTCGGATTTAATTGTCCAACAGATTAAGGGTCAATTCGCATGTAAGTGCCAGAGACTTAAAAAATACCGAAATGCAATCTGGGACACAATGGAATTCTTTGATGCCCTTAATATAGAAGCAATCCATCGAGACCAAAATAGTGCCGCAGACAAACTTGCAGTTTCAACCTCAACACTTCAACCTTTAGATGAAATGCTAGAAGGACATTGCCCCTTGGAAATAAACTTTAGACCTTCCATTCCTGATAATATAGAACATTGGCAAGTTTTCAGAGATGATGAATAGATACTAAAGTTCATAAATAACATTGATGAGTTCTTAAATTACAAACCGAATGATCAAGAGGAAGGAAAAGTTTATCAGGATGAGGGTAACCGCTCAAACCCTGCTCCACGAGGTTTTGTGGCTTTGGAGAATGTTTTTGACAGACAGGATAGGAGAAAGAGTAATGTGGACGAGATGAAACCGGGTGAGTATATTGAGATTAACATCGGAACGGAAAAGGAACCAAAAATACTGAAAATTGGAAAAGGTATCCCTGATGAAGAAAGAAATGCCCTTATAAACTTGTTAAGAGAATTTAGGGACATATTTGCCTTTACGTATGATGAGCTCAAAGCATATAGGGAAGATGTCTTCCAACACACCATTCCCTTAAAACCAGAATGTCAAAAGGGTAAACCTTTCCGGCAAAAATTGAGACAAATAAATCCTAAATTAGCCCCTATTGTAAAATAGGAATTAGAAAAGATGTTGGCAGTAGGCATTATAGCACCCACTCGACATACTTCATGGTGCTCCAACTTGGTGGTAGTCAGAAAGAAGAATGGCAGCTTAAGAATATGCATAGACTTTAGAAATCTAAACATAGCATGTCAAAAAGACAATTACCCCCTTCCAAATATGGAGACCCTCCTCCAACGGGTCACTGGATCAAGCATGATGTCAATGCTGGATGGATTTTCAGGGTACAATTAGGTAGTCATCAAGGAAGAAGATAGACACAAAACTGCTTTTACAACCCCTTGGGGAACTTTCAAGTATCTAAGAATGCCTTTTGGCCTTACAAATGCTGGGGCCACTTTCCAAAGGGCCATGGATTATGCCTTCAAGGAATTAGTGGGAAAAATCATTGAAATCTACTAGGATGACTTGACTGTATTTTCAAAAGAAAGATCTAGCCATGTTGGTCACCTTAGGAAAGTATTTGAAAGATGCAGAGAGTATGGGATCTCTTTAAATCTGGTAAAATCAGTCTTTGGTATCGAAAAAGGCAAACTTTTGGGTCACATTGTTAACAAAGATGGGGTCAAGGTTGACCCCGAAAGAGTAGAAGCTATCCAGAAAATTCCCCTTCCTAGAAATGTCAAAGGTCTCCAATCTTTTAATGGTCATATCAACTTCATAAGAAGATTCATACCAAATTCAGCCGAGCTAATAAAACCCATGCAACGGTTGTTAAAAAAGGATGCTAAATTTGTCTGGGATAATGAAGGAAAGGAAGCCTTTGCAACCATCAAAGATGCTATTTCTAGATCACCTGTGTTAGTCAGCCGTGGCTACACTAAAGAATTCATGATATTCTCTTTTGCCTCAGAGGACACAACTGCTGGGGTGTTGCTCCAGAAGAACTTCGAAGGGTTCGAGCAACCAATTGCCTTCATGAGTAGAGCCCTCCAAAATTCAGAATTAAAATATACTATCATGGAGAAACAAGCCTATGCCTTGGTGAAATCTTTAAAGCACTTCAGGACATACATCGGTTATTCAAGAGTTATAGGGTATGTCCCCCATGCTGCAGTAAAAGACATCCTATCCCAGCAGGATTGCTTAGGAACAAGAGGCACATGGGTATCAAAAATCCAGGAGTATAATTTAGAGATTCGGTCCACTAAACTAATAAAGGGGCAGGGCCTAGCTAAGATGCTAACTTAGAAAAATGAAGAAGCCATTGACATGAGTTGTGCAAACCTTTCATCCGATCCTCGCATGACACCATCTTTACAAGACCTAGACAATCATTGGTACTCCGATATCATATACTTCCTGCTGCACTTAGATGTCCCAAATCATCTCAAGGGACATAAAAGAAGAGCTCTTAGATTAAAAACTGCTAGGTATTGCCTCACTCAGGAGGGTTTGGGTTGGAGAAACCCTGATGGTGTGATACTTAGATGTGTTCACGAGCAGGATTCCAAAAAGATCCTGACTGAGTTCCACTCAGGATTCTGTGGGGGCCACTATGCAGCGAATACAACTGCTCATAAAATTCTGAGAGCAGGTTACTATTGGCCAACTATTTTCGCTGATGTTTACAAACATGACAAGTATTGCCAAGAATGTCAACTTTTCACAGGAAAACCTAAATTGGCTGCTTTACCTCTCACACCAGTAGTTGTCATTGCCCCTTTTCAACAATGGGGTCTCGACTTTATTGGCAAATTCCAAGATAACTCTAGCAATGGGTTTTGCTAGATCCTTACTGCAACTGATTACTTCACTAAGTGGGTAGAAGCTATTCCCACCAAAATAGCCACTGAAAAGGTTATCATGGATTTCATTGAAGACAGGATCATCACCCGGTTTGGCACTCATTTGAAAATAACAACTGACAATGCTAAGGCTTTCAGTTCAGCAAAAATGAATGATTTATGTTTCAAGTATGACATTGTTCTATCACACTCTTCTGATTATTATCCTCAGGGTAATGGACTTGTAGAATCCTCTAACAAAAATTTGATGACCATCCTTAAGAAAACTGTGGGAGATAACAAGAGATCTTGGGATAGCAAAATCAAGTATGCCTTGTGGGCAGATAGGATCACCAAGAAGAATTCCACTGGGAAATCTCCTTTTGAACTTGTTTATGGCATCACGACAGCATTACCTTTCAACATGCAAATACCCATTTGTAAAATGTTGACTGATTATGGTACTGAAAAACTGGAGTTAGATGACAGGGCAAATCAAATCATTGAACTTGATGAGAGCAGAAGGACATCATTGGACAAAATGCTAAGACACCAGGAAAGCATGAAGACCACTTTTGACAAATCAGCTAAGCCTAGAGATTTCCAAGTGGGAGACACTGTTCTCTTGTGGGACAAGAGAGGAGAAAAGCCAGGGAAGCATGGAAAATTTGACAACCTTTGGAAGGGTCCTTTTATCATACGTTGTTAGGCCGAAACACATTCTTTCTTTCTAAATACCATGGATGGAGAGATGATACCATTGGCCAGAAACGGGCAACATCTGAAACCCTTTTATCGGAACAATATTCAAGATGACCAAGGGGTCATCTCAGGAGATTCCTAAAACCATATCCTTGTCAAAAATTTTATGCAATCTTTTGTACCATATTGATGTATCATAGTTTTCATATGTTAGTTTTTTGTATCATATTTCATATATATGCTGGAAAAAGAAAAGATTTTATTTTTATGTACTTTTGAAAAAAGAAAAAAATATTATGTTGGTATTTCATTTTGGCGTTATTTATCATGAAGATGTTTGACTAGGACACTTCCGTTTCTGTGCAGGAAACTGATATGCTGGGGTTCTCGAATGCTCCTTTTGATCCGTAAATCAAACGAGCACCCGTCCCACAGTTGGAGCCAGATGTTACCAACTTATTTGTACCATAGTTGGATTATCTGAAGAGCCGCCATTTGACAAACATGATAAGTGTTTGACTCTAGTGTATCAGATGATCCAGCATTTGTGGCTAGCCAATTTTGGTTAGCCTGTTTTGTTTTTTGAGTCGACATGACCATGGCCCCATGGGGGTTTGTAATAAAGTGTGCTAGTAGGATCTGAGTGTCTCGGTTCCCCATGACTTGATTAAGCAACTAAGGCATTCTAGGGAGTTTTTTCCCTTGTCAATTATACTTTGCTTACAGTCGAGCTATAATCGATGAGGTTTTCTCCCGCTCCTCCAAAGCTGGAATGCCCGATTTTGAAAATTCTAGCCATGGGGGGTTATTAGAGGCCAACTAATGTATATAAGCCTACTAGACACTGTTAGAATAGGTGTCGGTCATGTCCTAGGTCCATAAAACCCTCAGAAAAAATTTCGAAATTTTTTTACCGGGTCAGTCGAATTTGGGTTTTTAATTATTTTTTAAATTTAATAAATTTCTCTATAGTTTAAATAGAGAAATAATAATTTGTAATATGTCAGTCGTCCAAAGTCCGAATTCAGTGATTGATGGCTCGTTTCATAAGCCAAAAATCACACATGACCTATGGACTAGCTAAACCCCAATTTTCAAATGTCATTTATGCTTCGTAATTAATATTTTCTCTAAAAAGCCATTTACAAAGAAATTATTAATTAAAATAATAAAAATGATTATTTTGGAGATAATCCAAATCTCTCCAAAATAATCCAAATGGAATAAAATAAAAGGCTAAATGACATGGCACTCAACATTTATGAAGATTCCAATCATCTCAGTCAACATTCAATCAAGTATACAGTCAGCATAAGTAGATCTCTCCAAGCTAATTCGCCCTCCATGCATGCAAAGTCGAGTTGATGATGTGGAGATCAAATTAAATGAATTTTGGTTGGTGAGAGGTTGCATTGAATGGAAGTGGGGGAGCCTTGCCTAGGTGGAGGCCACCTCCCGCTCCCAACTACCTTGATTGCAATCAAATCATGTTTTAAACTCCAAGCACCTACTTCAAGCTCACGTCAATCTCCTTGGAAGTACGAGTTCTACACATGGCAATTGTTTATTCGCTTGGTGATGTATCCAAAGTGAGATGGGGGGCGCCTTGCCAAGGTGGAGGCCACCTCCCCATCCACATCATCCACAAACTCGAGTTTGTTGGTGAGATTAGCTCCAAGCTCCATGCTGATTGGTTTTAGACACATCCTTGATTGGAAGTCGAATTATGTTAGGTGCTATTGGCTCCGTTCAAGCCAATTCGAACTAGGGTAGGCTAGCTCTTGTATTGTGCTATATAATGAGGCTCTTTTTCCTCATTCATCATGGATTGTTAGGCAAAGAAACTCTGGAGAAATTGTAAGCATTTTTATTGTTAATAAAGTTAAGACTTTGGATGTCAAAAACGTGGAGGCTCTTGATGTTCATTGCTTCACTTGAGAATCAAGGTGATATTGTTTTGCATTATATTTGAGGCTTTTAAGTTGTAGATCATATTCAAGATGGCTAACAATCTAGCACAAGCAAGCATGTATCTAGTTCTTTTCACTTGAATATTTTTGTTCCACATATATTATCCCATGCTTAAGGTTCTTGCAGGTACATTTTCACTCCACATAAGGCCAAACGAGTTCTAGATTTATGGATTTGATAAACAAGAGAGTCTAGTTCTTCTCCATCAAACACTCAAAATATTTTCTCAGTTACTAGTTACTTGGATCTACCTTCACTCTTGTGGAAACCCTTTCCAGATCTTATTCCAAGTTTGAAGTTATTCTTGTTTTTAAAGCCTTAGATTAGTTTTCCATAAGGTCGAAGTTCCTTCAACCTTGGGGAATAGATTGGGATTTGTTCCCTTGTGCTCTCTTCAACACTTGTTTTTTGGCATATCATCGGTTAACCGGAGGATTTCCATAGCAGTGTTTCAAGCCCTCAAGTGTTCCACTTGAATCCCATCTCCATTCTAGGTTTCCTCTTCTCTTCCATTCACTCCTCCTTTACTTTTTTTCTCTCCCTTTCCCATTCGTTTCCCTCTTCTCCCCCTATATTCTTCTCCTCTCGTCCCTCATCTCTTTTTTCCCTTCCTCGTCTCATTTGCCCCTACCTTCTTCTCCTCTCGTCCCTCCTCTTCCATCCACCGGCTGCTCCTATTGTCCTCCCTTCTTCCCATTCGTCCACCTTCAAAAATCACAACAAAACAATAAAAACCAAAAATTTGTTAAGTTAGAGAGTAGCTAGTTGCATTTCTTGAAAAGGTTAGTAGTTAGATTTCTTTTACAAAACAAATTTTCATGCATTGAAAGGTTGGTTTAGGCATATCAAAAGGTCATTTAGGGCTTGCACTTAGTCTCTTTCTTAAAGTTTTATAGTTCCACTTCAAAAGTAGATAAGTTGGCGTATGAAGTAGTGTGAAATCTTGTGGTTGCATCCTCATTCCCATCGTTTTTTGGGGCATTTTAGCTTGCTGGTCCGTTTGGTTAAAATCGCAATTTAATTCCAAAATCTCATGTTTTTAACAAAATAGACTTCATTTTGTAAATCCCAAAAGTTGCATTTTAAAAGAGCATTTTGCACATGCATTAGATCTTAGTTGTTTGCATCTAGTTCAAGCTTATTTGATTTAAATTTTTTCGTTAACATTTAATGGGTGCTTGTTGAGGATTTGTTGAACTTGTGTAGATCTTTAAAAAGGGAAGAGAAGTGCTTGTGCAAGCAAGGCACAAAAGTGATCGAAGTCACATTCAAGAAAGGAGCATAAACCGAGCAAAAAAGAACCAAAACGATTATCCTTTTGTAACTAGCCATTAAGGGCTCTAAATATCTCTTTTAAAAAAGTTATCTCAAGTCAGATCTAAGACCTTTCAAGGAATTTTCCTTAAGGCACTTGTAAAAAATTAATAAAATTTTCTAGTGGAGGAGTCCTCCACCTTTGGGTTTCTTCCCCATTTGGGGAGGAGTGTTGGGTTTGCTTAGCTTCGATCTTTTCATTTCTTGTTTAAGAGTAGTTTATTTTATCTTGTCGCTTCTCTCTCAAGTTTTGACCAGAGTAAGCTAACTTTGGGATTGTATCCCAAAAGCCACATAGTCTTGTGGTAGCTTCTCATTCCCCCATCAGCTTCTTGTGGACATCCAGCTAGTTGGAAGGTTTCCAAGACTGACGGTTCTAGTCGTTGACCTTGTTCGAAGGTTGATCCCACCTCTAGAGTAGAATTGCTTGGTAGAACACTAGTTCTTTCATTTATTTCATTTTTTTTGCAAGTAGCATATTAGCAGTATTTCACATCTATTTGAGCTATCGCATGATTTAAGTATTACAAAGTTGAAGTATCTTGTTATCACAACTGCTACTTGTTTCTTAAAACGAACAAAGTCTCTCGAACTTGGCCAAATCCAAGTCAAGAGCACTCTCTATCGGAGAGCATTGTTAGAGTTGCATCTTCCCTTGCATTAGGCATTTTAAAGTAGGAAGTCTCTTGAACTGTGGTCATAAGATCAAGTCAAGAGCGCTCTCTGTCGGAGAGTTGAACAAGTGCTCTAAATAATAAAATATTTCAATCCACATTTTCTCCCTTAATTAATTTATCTTGGTCGTTTATCCAACACCCATATGCTCTGCCAACCGGAAACGGTTGGGCTAGTACTCAGAAAGGTGAAGGATTTGATAATCTCATAAGTGATAATTAATTAAAAATTTCACCCCCATAACCAACGAACCGACGTTCAAAAGTATTTTAAGCAGTTCTCAGGGGAGGCACCAGATTGCCCAATTTGCGACACGGTGGCTGGTTAGCATTGCGCGCCTCGCTGTGATTCCAGACAGGTCCGACATGTCTCTTAAAGGAGCTGCTTAGAATGTCTTTCCGGACACTCTTTTGATATCCTTGGTTTTATCCTAATAATCAAGACCATTAAAATCTTCAATTTACAAAGATAATCTGCACAACGATCTCACAAACGACATTTCTTCAAGATCCACACTTTCAGCATCACAATCTTTATTTTTCTTTGACTTTATAAGGCACTGGTTGTTTAAAAGCATATATATTGATCAGGACCATTTGTCCTTGTGTTTATTTCATATTGTGAATGCTTTAGAAATTAATCAAGTCTTGAATCATATTGTCATCTTGTTATCTTATTTCGCAACGTGGATTGCTTATTATATGTTGTTCATTTTCTCATATTTTTTGTCTCATCACGAAAACTCCTAAAACAACACTCCTCCGCATCACCCCATACAAAAAACATTTTAAAATACAAGAGCCTTAGACAACTCTTTTTTAGGTACTACCCCCCTTGGCTTCGTTAGGAGTTAGCCTAAACGGAGGAGTTGGGATTTAGGTGACAGTACCTGGCTCATTGCTTCCCCCCAAGGCCACACCTCTCTCACTTGTAGTGAAGAGACAACTTTCGAAAGATTTCTGCTGTTGGTGTGCAGTTTGGCGGGCAACAGGTCCAACAGAAGATCGACTACCTGCTAAACCACCAAACCCAAAACCACTATCCCCCTCAAAATTCCGGAAAACGCTAGGTGGCGAGCTCCAGATGTCATGGTGCCGCAATGTGTCGCTGCCGTAATCCACCTTGCCCATCGAATCCATAGGGAATAACAGGTGCCTTCCCGAGGAGAAAATAACAAGAAAACAGTAAAAAAAAAAACACACTGGTAAAAAAGTTTAGTAACAAGCCTTAAAACCACTGCTGGAGCCTGTCTTGGGAAGCATGCAGCCCAGCTGACATGACTGACGGCCTGCTGCCGTCTGCAATGGGATGCACAGTGCCCACCGTCCACCAATCATACCCTAATCTCCATCAAACCCCAGCCTCTAGGTCAACTCCCCAAGAAATACCGTCCATTCAAAAAAAATTCCTTTTTATTTATTTTGTATACCTTAATTAATTGAATAATAAAATAGAAAAAATAAAAATAAAATAAAATAAATAAATAAAAATATATAGAAAAAAATATAATAATTATTATAATGTTAATTGATTAGGTTAATGTAAATTAAACATTATAATGACCTTATAATAATTAATGTTGATCAATAAGTATAAAACTATATTTTCAATAATTGAATTAATTATTAAAATAGTTAGGTTAATGTACCTTGGATTAATTAATTAATTTGTACATTAATTGATGTTTAGTATAAGGTTAAGTTAATTATTATAGCTTAATTAATACCCTTGTTATTAAATTGTTTTTTTATAGAGCTAATCAAATTAGTTTAAGGGTTATTCATTAATATTAATCAATGATAATATTAGTTATTTAATTAAATTGAACCACATGGTTCAAATTTACACTAATTAGCCCATCTTCTCCTTCATAATGCTCATTGCCAAAAGTTCGACGTATAGTCGAAGGGGGAAGACAAGCATGGAATCTCAAAAACGAGACATCACAGAGAACAGCGTGGTGAGTTGATCGCTAGGACACTAATTCTACTCCATGACAAAAATGTTTGATAAACACGGCTCTAGACTTAAAACTTAGGTTATGGTATTATTAAATTATTAATAAGAAACAAGGTACTAAACAATAATTAAAATTTCATGAAGGGTTAAATTGCGACTTAATGGGGATGGCGTGGAATCTGATACATGACTTACATAGAACTACTGTTGTAAATTTAGTACCGGGTGGCCTCAAGATGGCCTGATCGAAATGCCCAGAACTATAGCTCTTAGAGTAAAAAAAATGCTCGTAAAAACAGTCGTCCGACGCACCTTTTTAAATTAATTGTTGAGTTTAATAGTAACATAGTCTTGATGTCGTCGTATGCTAATTATCCTATTATTCCATGTTACAGGGATAAACATGGTAAGAACGTGAGCAGGTTGGGGGTGAGGTCAAGCGATGACATTACCTGAGCCGAATGTGTCGGCACCATCGCCAGAGACCATCCTTATATTGCGCTCGCTGGAAGTAATAAACAAAACACTCAGGGGACTACAGATAGGAAGTGTTACCTCGGAGGTAGAAGTGGAGGCCCCTCCACTAAGGGAGAAAGTTCCTGTGGTAGAAGTGAATACGGTACCAAGACCTCCACATCAGGATATCACAAGGGAGCTTCAAAATATAAGGCTTTCAGAGTTTTCAAGGGGTCGAGCAGGGATACGTGCAGAGTCTTGGTTGGAAGAGATAACTAGGTGCTTAACCTTACAGGAGTACACTTCCACGTCCAAGTCCAAGATGGCCATATTTCAACTAAAGGGGGTCGCTTTGAACTGGTGGGGGAACCAAGAAAGGCAGCTACACCTTACACTAGACACGGTTCCATGGGAGCTATTTGTGGAAAAGTTCAAAGGGAAGTACCTACCCGCATCCTACTAGGAAGAATAAGCAGGGGTTGTTCATGCCTTGGTACAAAGGCATCTATCTGTGGAGGAGTATGAAGAAAGGTTCATGGAATTAGTCAAGTATGTCCCCTACTTGGACAACGACGAACACTAGGTTGAGCGCTTTGTGTATGGGCTCAATACCAAGATCAGGGCCCAAGTGCGGATGTGGAAACCAACTTCGGTCGCCGAAGCAGTAGATTGTGCTCGTTACACTAAGGAGATGTTGGGTGCAAATCCCATCAGGTCATTCAACTCTCAGCAGTCAGGGTTTGTAGGGAAGGCCCCTCGAAGCTACCCTCAGGGAGGATATGCGAGGCCACCTCCATACGAAAACATGAGCACACTAAGAGTTGCAACGGTAGACAGATCAATGTCAACTAGGGCGGTGCCCCAGTCAGCCACAGGAACTCACCAGGGTGTGAGGAATTTCATAGGATCAGCCGGCAGGGGAAGGGGTCCCAAGGGGAGGAACCCCTCTCAGAGGTCTGAATAGGTTATCTCGCCCACTCCATTACACGTTGCTTATTGGGGATGTGGAGGTCCACATTACCAGTGTGACTGTCCTGAATCACAATTCGGAACAATGCATCAAGAAGGAAAGGCTCCAATGGGGAATGGGGGTAGTAGACATCAGATCTTGGCAGCAGTACACAACCATCAGGCAGAGCACCAATCCACTATGGTGGAATCATCAGGTACGGTCAATAATGTCAAGCTTAGAATATTGTTTGATCTTGGTGCTACAGTGCTACAGATAGTTTCATTTCTCCATATGCATTAGACAAATGTGGGTTGGCAGCCTATGAGCATGACGATTTCAACTTAGTTGAAATGGATTCAGGGGTAAAGCAAGCGGTAGGACCTAGTGTCGACAAGTGCGTGGTGGGTATCGGGGTGTGTGTTACACAAGTTAAAGTGTACGTCACCACCCTCGAAACTTAAGATCTCATCATAGGTATGAATTGGATTGAGAAACATCGAGCTTTCTTAGACTGTTATGGAAAGAAATTTATTTGCATTGATGACAAAGGAGAGGCCATTGAGATCCAGGGTATCAAATGGAAGGTGTCCCTATGTTTCATATCCACGATGAACGTAAAGCGATGTATGCAACAGGGATGTCAGTTGTATATTGTTGAAGCGGTAAACAATGAGAAGGGACTCTCCTTTGATGAGTACCCTGTGTTAGCCGAATTCATTGATGTCTTTCCAAAGGAATTACCTGGGTTACCTCCTAAGAGGGAACTTGATTTTACCATTGAGGTAAAACCCGGTTCGGAGCCAACATCGAAGACACCATACAGGATGACGGCCCCAGAACTTTGTGAGTTACAAATGCAGTTGAAGGAACTCCTAGACCTAGGGTTCATAAGGACGATTATTTCACCATGGGGTGCACCAGTAATATTTGTGAAGAAGAAGGATGGTTCCTTGCATCTTTGCATCGATTACCGAGATTTGAACAGAGCCATAGTGAAGAATAGGTACCTGATACCTCGAATTGATGACCTCTTAGATCAAATGAAAGGGGCGACAGTCTTCTCAAAGATAGACTTACAATCAGGTTACCACCAGCTACGGATTAAGGAAGGTGATATACCTAAGACTGCTTTTCGAACAAGGTTTGGGCACTATGAGTTTGTAGTGGTACCCTTTGGTTTGACCAATGCCCCAGCTGTATTCATGAATCTCATGAATAGCGTGTTTCAAAAATACTTAGATCAGTTTGTGCAAGTCTTCTTGGATGATATCCTCGTCTACTCCAAGAATGAACAAGAGCACATGGAACACTTGCGAATAGTGTTGTCATGCTGAAGAGAGCACAAGTTGTACGGTAAGTTATCCAAATGCTCGTTCTACTAGAAGGAGATCCATTATCTAGGGCATATAATTTTCGGTGAGGGAATTTTAGTTGACCCTAAGAAGGTGAAGGCCATAATGGAATTGCCCGTGCCAAAGAATGCGCATGAAGTGACAAGCTTCATGGGATTAGCTGGGTATTATAGAAGGTTTGTTGAGGGTTTCTCAAAAATTGCAAAACCCATAACTACCCTATAGCGTAAAGGCACTAGGTATGAATGGACGGATGAATGCGATGTCGCATTCGTCGAGTTGAAAAGACTATTGACGAGTGCACCAATTCTACGAGTTCCAGATATGGAGAAGGAATTCACAGTTTGCACAGATGCCTCAAGACAAGGTTTGGGTGCAGTGTTGATGCAGGAAGGTGGGGTAATAGCTTATGCGTTGAGAAAGTTAAAAACACATGAGGAAAAATACCCTACCCAAGACCTAGAGTTGGTTGCGGTAATGCTAGCTCTAAAGCTTTGGAGACATTATCTTGTTGGATGAAGCTTCAAGCTCAAATCGGATCACCTGAAAGCTTAAGGTATATCTTCACTCGGAGAGACCTAAATGCTAGACAAAGGCAATGGAGTGAATTCATGAGTGAGTATGATTTTGGGATTTCATACATCAAAGGGAAGGAGAATGTGGTAGCCGATGCCTTAAGCAGAAAACTAAGACTTTTCTCTCTTATACCTTTGAAGGTTGATTTGAGGGAAAGGGTTTTAGGACAGTTAATCGGGGATAGTTGATACCTAAAGGTCACATCGGTAGTCCAGAATGGGAAACCGGTGGGATCTAAGTTTGAAGGCTATGAGTTGGAAGCCGATGGTTTGTTACGGTATCAAGGGAGGATGTATATTCCCGAGGAGGGAGATATTAGAGAGACTATGCTTAAGGAAGTCCACAGAGCAGTGTATAGCGCACACCCAAGTGTAAAGAAGATGTATGCGGACATGAAGCAACTCTTCTTTTGGGCATGGATGAAAAGCGACGTGGTCAAATTCGTCGCTAGGTGCCTTGAGTGTCAGCAGGTAAAAGCTAATCATCACCACCTGGCAAGACTGTTGCAGCCACATGACATTCCTATGTCGAAGTGGGAGGTTATCCCCATGGAATTCGTGGTGGGATTGCCTCTTACCTCTCATAAGTATGATGCCATTATGGTCATCATTGACAAACTGACCAAAACTGCTCACTTCATTCCAGTTAAGAAGACCTGTGATGTCACGGATGTGATTCGTGTGTTCATAAATGAAGTAGTGTGACTCCATGGGTTTCCCAAAAAGATAATCTCGGACATAGATTCCATGTTTACGTCCAGGTTTTGGACAAGTTTGCAATCAGCGTTGGGTACTCAGTTGAACCTAAGCACCGCTTACCATCTAGAGACAGATGGGCAAACAGAAAGAGTGAATCGGGTGATGGAGGACATGCTGACGATGTATGTCATGGATCAATAGACTCATTGGGAAAATCACTTACCTTTGGTAGAGTTTTCTTACAACAACAATTACCATAGCTCAATTGGGATGCCTCCATATGAAGCATTATATGGAAGGCCATGCAGAACGCCATTGAGTTGGGAAAGGTTAGAAGATCGAGTAATTATAGGACCTGAGTTGATTCAGGAGATGGAAGAATAGGTTGTTCAGATTAGACAGTGGTTAAAGGAAGCTCAGGATAGACATAAGAGCTATGCCAATGCGCATAGGGTTGACCGAAGCTATAAGGTTGGTGATGTAGTGTTCGTTCGCATCAGGCCTAGCAAAAGTATCATCAGGTTTGGGAAAGGGACAAAGTTGTCGCCGCGATTCATAGGATCGTTTGAAATTTTAGAGAAGGTTGGACCCATCGCGTATTGTCTTGTGTTGCCACCCCATTTGCACAAAACTCATAATGTTTTTCATGTATCTATTTTGAAACATTATGTAGCTGATGAGTCTCATAAAATAAATTGGAAGGAACTACAGGTTTCGGACGAGGAGACCATCAGGGTCGAACCATTACGTATATTGGACCGCAGGGTTAGACAACTGAGGCACTGTTTGGTGGACCAGGTTAAGGTCGAGTGGGACCGGTATATCTCAGGTTCTGCTACCTGGGAGGACGCAGAGACTATGCGTCGTGATTATCCCACACTATTTTGACCATAACTTCGGGACAAAGTTTCCTGAAGGGTGGGTGTATGTAACGCCCCGTTTTGACATTGCTACTTGAACTACTATTATATGTTGTATTTGTTTGATTGCGAGACTTCGTCAGTTTGACGACACTGTGGACATATGGTTCTATTATTTTTTCGGTATATATATGTGTGTGTGTGTGTGATGTTAGTATTATGATCGGTAGTCGTGTTTAGATATGTATCATGTGTTAATTATGTCTCATATATGCAAAGTACTGAATGATGGGTACGTGGATACCGTACAATTATATGTTGAATAAATGAATGTTATGCTAGGTGCATGGCAAATAAATGATTTTATTGTTGTTATGTTATGATGAAATGTATGTGTGCATGTTGAGGATTTATGCATGATATTCTATATTGTATGTCAGAGACTAACTTAAAGGTTTAAAGGCTAAGTAATAGCTAGATCCTACGAGGTGAGAGGACCTCGGGGACAGGGACTTCGAAAGATAAAAGGGTATGCAAGTAATGCATTATTTACTTGCACATGCTTATTATGCTATTTATGATGATGTATATTATGACATGGGTGGGGTAGGGTTTCAGGAAACTCAACCGCCCATATTGGTTATACAATGACAGATCGAGTACAGGTGCAACACAATTATTATGTTGGGTAGACATAGTCCCTTGTTTCATTAAGGGGGTGGAGGCTTTAACCACCGTTTATCTCCAAGGTGTGTAATGATGACTGTTGGTTTCCTGGTGGGGAAGCTTGGTCGATGTAGTCGACACTTCCACTTACGGGTTCTAGCTAGACTCGATCATGGCTTGACACTTCAAGGTAGTCCAACAGAGGAAAGGATAGGATGTGGAAGTTAGTAATGATGTAGGTAGATATAGTAATGTATGAATTGTCATAACTTAATAAGATGCAGTTAGGTAAAGGATTGTACCTTGCAAACTATGTTAAATATGTGTCAGTGAACAATAAAATTTGTGATTATGATTGATGTGTGTGAATTATTACTGTTAGTGTACTTACGCGAGGTATGTAAGCAGTAGCTATGCTTACATAACTCGCCTACATATTTATAAATTGTGTGAAATATTGCTGAATAATAATGTTATTATTGTCGATTAATAACTAATTATTGTTGAACAATGTTAATAATGTCGATTAAGGTTAATAATGATGATTAATGTTAACTATTTTCGATTAAAGTTAATAATGATGATTAATGTTAGTAATGTAGATTAATGAATAATTATTGTCGATAAGGTTAATAATGTTGATTGATGATTAATTATTGTCCATTAATGATTAATTAGTATTGATTACTAAACAAGTTACGGTTAACTTAAGTAGTAAATAATGCTTAATTGAATGTTAATGAGTTTGATTAGTAAAGGCTAAAGGTTAAATGTTAAAAGGGGATTGTAATGTTAGTAAGGAAACATTAACTTGGAATGGTTAGATTAATTACGTACCAAACGATATTAATTAATTAATTAAAATATAAGGATAAGGTTTAATTAATATATTATTTAATTTATTATAATTATGTCATAGTTGTTTAGAACCATGATATAAATTACAAATAATACCATATATCATTAATTAACAAGTTTTTAAATTGTATTTGAGTTAATTAATAAGAATATTAATTAAATTGGTGAATTATTCAATCGTAAAGTCAACAATGATAAAATAAATAAAATAGGTTAAAATTATTTATTGAGGAGGTATGGTTGAGAACTGATCCCCAACTAACACATTTTAATATTAATTTAAATTTTTAATGGGAGTCATGGGGGATGGGCTCAAGAAAGGACTTTGAGGGGAAAACATTAATTTTGGGATTAGGGTAGTAATTACATGGAAGGAGAGTCTCCAAAGGGAGAATACAGTGGAGAAGAGGAATACAGGGATAAGGTTTAATTAATATATTACTTAATTTATTATAATTATGTCATAGTTGTTTAGAACCATGATATAAATTACAAATAATACCATATATCATTAAGTAACAAGTTTTTAAATTGTATTTGAGTTAATTAATAAGAATATTAATTAAATTGGTGAATTATTCAATCGTAAAGTCAACAATGATAAAATAAATAAAATAGGTTAAAATTATTTATTGAGGAGGTATGGTTGAGAACTGATCCCCAACTAACACATTTTAATATTAATTTAAATTATTAATGGGAGTCATGGGGGTGGGCTTAAGAAAGGACTTTGAGGGGAAAACATTAATTTTGGGATTAGGGTAGTAATTACATGGAAGGAGAGTCTGTAAAGGGAGAATAAAGTGGAGAAGAGGAGGAGAAACGGGGGATCTTTACTTTGGTAGATTTTGGGAGAAGTTTTCATGGCAGATATAGAATTTTTAGAGTAGAGTTGAAAGGGGGCTTTTGTTGGAGATTTTCTGAAGGGATATAACAGGTTGACTTGTACTCGGTTTGGGCTCGGGGGGTCCAAAGGGGTACCTTTGGAGCTGGGTGGTCGACGAGACTTCTCCGGTTGGCAGGGTGGCAAATCAGTTTGGGCTGGTTGAGTTTCAAAGGTTTGGAGAAGGCTTTGTTGCAGGGCTACGGCGGGGCATACAATAGAACTGAAAGGGAGCAGCAAAATGGATATTGTAGCTAATTTGAGGTATTTTCCTGTAGATATAAAATCCATTTCTACCCTGTAAAATATTATTTTCAAGTTATGAAAAATGACAATTTTATGAATTAGTGCACATGTATTTGCTGTTACACTGCACCAATAATAATTGTTAGAATTAGATAAAACAGTAAATATAACTATTTCAAATATGTAAATGTAAATGTAAATGTTATACTTTTACTAGCATGAAATTTAAACAAAACTAGAAATGAAAACATAAACGAAAACAGAAATTTTGACAAGAATGTAAACAGTGAAATATCTGATTTTTTTAAAGAGATAATGAAGACCTAGGTTGGGTTTTCTACACCAAACACATCAAAATTAATTTATAATTAATCACAATGCTTTAATTTCAAATTTTAAAAATATTTATCTAATTAAATTTTATATCAAACTTTTTTAAAAACAAGTACTAATAGCTTTATCTTATAATATTAATATATATAAATAACATATTAAAATATATTACTATTATTGTGTTAAGAAGGTGCATTTCTACAGTCTAGGTGGGGAGAAGTGTCCATCAATCCGATAAAAAAAATTAAAAAAATGCATGCATCAATGTGCTGTAGCATAGTGGATCCCGGGCGGAGGGAAGTGTTTGTCTATCCCATAAAAAAAAAGAATGCGTACATGAGTGTGTTGTAGCATAGCGGTGAAAGGGATGTGTGCTGTAGTTTAGTGGTGTAAGGTTTGCAGATTTGATCCCTCTCAGCGCTTTGTAGAATTGGAGTTAGATGGGTCTATACTGGTGTATTTATTGCACCCAAGAAGGCACATTTCTACAGCCCGGGTGGGGAGAAGTGTCCATTTGTCCCATAAAAAGAGAGAAAAAGAATGCATGCATCTGTGTGCTGTAGCATAGTGGTGAAAGGGACGTGTGCTATAGTTTAGTAGTGAAAGGTTTGTAGATTTGATTCCTCTTGGGGCTTTGTAGAACCAGAGTTAGATGGATCTATACTAGTATATTTATTACGTTGAGATGGTGCATTTCTACAGCCCGGGTGGGGAGAAGTGTGTGTCTGTCCAAAAAAAAATAAAAAAAAATAAAAATAAGAATGCGTGTATCGATGTGCTGTAGCATAATGGATTTGGGGTGGGGGGAAGTGTCCTTTTGTCCCATAATAAAAAATAAAAAAAATAAAAAATAAGAATACCTGCATCAAAATACGCTGTAACATAGTGGTAAAATGGATGTGTGTTATATTTTAGTGGTGAAAGGTTTGTAGATTTGATTCTTCTAGACACTTTGTAAAACCGGAATTAGATACATCTATACTAGTATATTGATGTAGATATTAAAAATATATTTAATAATTTAAATATTAATACAAATTTCTTATAATATTTATTAAATTATTAAAAAAGATTGTCATCTCTTAACTATATATATCATTTAGTATTTAACTATTTTTTTAATTTTTAATTAAAGCTTTTAACTATTTTAAGAGTCACGAGGTTTTTAAGTCTTTATGGTCATTGGTAACTATTTAATGTAAGTACGATAATATAAATTGTCTTTAATAATACTTTGCAACATGAATATTACTTTATATATCATTTAGTATTTAACTATTTTTTATTTTTAACTAAAGCTTTTAACTATTTGAGAGTCATTAGGTATTTAAGTCTTTATGGTCATTGGTAACTATTTAATGGATAAGTACGATAATATAAATTGTATTTAATAATACTTTGCAACATGAATATTGCTTTGGAGTTTTGTTCTTAAAACCAGTAAAATATGGCTTCACACGTGTTGCATATTTCGATGCATATTATTTTAAAAAGAGTCTGGTTTTCATACCAGTTAAATATGACTTCAAAACGTGTTAAAAATTGGACGCCGAAATCTATTCGGAAGCTGCCAAAACCTCCAAAGTACGAGATGTACATTCGGTATTGTAACCATGAATGTGCGATGCCAGCATGATTAATGTTTTATCCTACTCGCATTCAATACGAAAGGAAGAAAAAGAATAATAACGTATACTGGGCACCGAAAACCTTGCATGCAAATGCATTTTATGAGTCATGTGATTGCTTTACAGGTGCTAGAGAAACCTAAGAGAGTGGCTACGTTCTTCTCTTCTGCTCTCATAGACCCACATACTTATCAAAGCTTCTGGTTTTCACTGCCAACGAAGCTGCTCTGCTCTTCAAACTATTCGTTGTTGTCGTCATCCAGACAAGTTAGTCCGCCCTTTCCTTCTCTTCAGTTTCTTAACAGCGTAGCAATTACATTTTAATAGCGTCAAAGATTTAGTAAAATAGATACTAGCTACGTTAGCCTTGTTTTCTAAATGCAGTTAGAACGGAAGGATTCACCAAATGAACAATTTACTGATCCATAAATGTTCTGTTATACTTATCCTAGATCTGTGATTCTGATTGAAAATAACATGCTATTAAATAGACAATGCCATTTTTTAGAATAGGTTACAAGGTCTGAGAATCCAAGATTGAATGACCCAAATGAACAACTCAGATTTCATATTAGACATTAGAGGTAGCTAGCTTTGTTGGGACATGCATTGGCATCTTTAAAGCTGGGGAATGCATATTTTCTGTTTGTGGATTTTGTAAAAGCCCGATGAAGTTGGAAAAATTTATACAAGTATTTGTCGCAAACTTCTTGAAATATTGCCATACAGAAGCCCTAGTGTTATATCATCTATTCAATTGTAGAGCTTTTTGAACTATGAAGGTCTCTACTTACCTGTGAAGGCAAAGGCTTTACATAGGCCCAAAATGGGGATACCCGAGGACACAAGAAATCCCTGAAGTCTTAACAGCGAGGAAATCAATAAGCTTGTTGACTCCAAGATGGCTTGTTAGAAGTACTATATTATTTTGGGTTTCTATAGTTGCTAATGAAATGTGCGAGGAAGACTCTTTTTGGTTTTTACTTTGTTTTTCTTGTGAGTTAGGTTAACTATTCTATTGATTATGTACAGAAAGGTACAACTAGTTCCCACTGTAGCCCGCTACAGGGGAAATCAAGACTACCGTGGGTCAAAAAATACCCACGATGTTCTTAAGCCCCAAACAGAGGCATTATGTCTTAACAGACTTAAGCTGTTCTAAGCTATGCCTATAACTAGGGTATAAACGGTTAATATACTATTCCTGCTGATTGTCTTAACACATAGAATAATCCAATTTCCATCTCTCGTAAAAGAAAAAGTATAAGGAAAAGTGTGAGCAGTCATTACAGCACCTAGTCATCATCATCAGATTCTGAGTCCACATTGATAAACCCTGGAGTGGGAGTGGAATCAGTAGGCTTCTCTGTGGTTGGGGATTTGTTTCCTTGTTGTTGATCCTATCCAACAGCTTCCATTTTCAATAGGAGTTTGACAAGTGCCTCATACTTCTTGTCCAAGAACTCCAATTTCTCCATAACTGCCTTTTGTTGAGCACCATGTTCTTCATCAAGCTGAGCTACAATAAATTTGGCATGCCAATAGAAGTTGATTTGCTTAAAGAACTCAGTGTCTTTGCTGAGAGAAAAACCAGTATCGTGGTCCAATTCATGATTTCAGAGTCAATGTCATGAAAGGATATGTTGCCCCCTCTTCTCCCTCACTCTTTGGTCCATTTCCTCTACTACAGCCTTGATGTTAGCATGAACCTGGCTGTAGTAGCACACGGCTGCTTCTTTGGCCTCCTTTTCCTCTCTGGTGTGCTTGTGGGGTTTCTTTTTGCAAATTCTGGGTTGGCCTCATTTGACAGGTTTGGAGGAGCTGCTGTCACCCATTATGGATTTTCCCTTTCTGTGCCTGTCATTGATAGTTGAAAACGGAGGTTGTTCTTTCCCAAGATTACTTACCATGGGCTGGAGAAGGCCTGGAGTCTCTGTCTCAATCCCCTTCCAGTGGTTGACCAGGCCAATAATCTGAGCAATCTGAGATTGGAGTTCATTGGATGGCAGCCCTAACACTTTCACTCGTTCCAAATGAACCTTGCAACTAGTGGATATGAGGGCCCCAGGATTTTCTAACTCTGAGCACCTGACCAGTACCAACTATCCTCCCATTCAAACTGCAACTGAGTATGGTGAGCCTGAAGTTTTTTGGGCTTAAAGCATTGCTGCAAAGTTCAGTGGAGCTCCAAGAGTGGCCTAATATAACCACAAGAACAACCAAGTAAACCAAAACACGGCACCTTTTATCATACCTTTCATACTAGGCTTGTTCTGTAATCATGGTGAGGACTGGCTATCGTTTGCTAGCCCATGCAAAGCCATCATCTTTGGCATCACCATATTGAATGACTGCTTGTTTGAAGGACTGAGGTGGGATGATGAGGAGACCACCCTTTTCCGTCCCTTCCTGTTCCCATGTGCCATCAATATAACTAACACTTGCCACCTGTAGCCTGCATAGATAGGCTTTCAATAAATAAATCCATTTTATTTCTTGGAGTAGTCAATGTGAGGATTTTTCCCCTCTCGATTTATTTGCTGTTATATTTGCATTTTATTTCCCTTTTTTTCATGACCTTTTTTGCATGAGCTAGTAGTGGAACTGAATATATCAACCAAAATATAACAGCACCTTCATATCAGTTTGATGAGTGGCCAATCCAGCCCTACAAGACTAGTTTTCACGCTTAATTTCCAACAAACACTCTAAGGTGAATTGTATCAAACCTAGATTCTTTTTACCTTGAGTCTATAATTAATGATGAATGTATCAATACTAGATCTCTCATCCAAGTAGGTTGTGTTACAACTTAGATTCACACCCCTTGTGATAAAGTCCCAAAGCACAAGTGTGAACCTAGATTGAACTAAGAGGGGGCCACAGTCACCTCACCACCCTCTTCTTCTATTTAGTGCTAGTTCTCCTCTAGCACTAGGGAGGCTTCCTAAGACTAGGATTGCTAAATGCTAAGAGTGATAACTCAAGGAGAAAAGGTTATTTAGTAAAACAAAATACAAGTGGATATGGAATTAAGAGTGAGTGATGGTAAAGAAAAGGACTGATGGTAAAGAAAAAGGACTGATGCCTAGAGGCCATTGGACGCATGGGGTCATACTCATAAATGGAAAATCATGGATGATACACTTGCAAAAGGAAGAAGGACATACAATTACATAGTCCAACCTTCCTACTAAAACATCAAGAGGGCTTAATCAAGTGGTTTTATGAATGATTCTTACAACAAAGATGAATTACAATGATGCAACTCTGTTACATAGTTCTATTATCCATTACAATAAGAATGAAATATGTAAATTACATTAATGAAGTATAAGAGGAAATACATTTCCTATTTAACAAATTCAAGTTGAAAATAATTACCATACAATAGTTACTCCAGGTATGCATCCATCATGATGATAGTTTCTCAAGACAAAATTCCAGCATCAAGGTGCCATAGCTTAGTCTTCATTATTATTCTCAAGCACCAAAATATTTACAAGGAAAAGGAGACTCCAAAAACCATTCTCCTCTCAAGTGAACAGAGCAAAACCCTTATATAGGTTTTAGCTCATCTTCCTTGTACAATAGAATAATAATTTCCTTTTCTAGATCCACTATTTGCTCAACAATTTTTTGTAAGAATAACAAACTAGTGGTTAGATCCACTATATTCTCCAAGGAAATAATACAATAATAGTTTTCATGTAACCAACTATTTGAGAAGAATTCAACAATAATAAACAATTGAATTGGTTAGATCCACCAAGGCCAAGAAGGTGGAGTGCATGCCTAGGTGGATAAGTGTTTGACCAAGCTTTGACATCTACTCCAACAATTCGCCCTCTAGAAAGCTTCCACATGTGAATAGATCCCTTCTTCAAGTGTTGCACCCTCCAAGAGTGTAACAAACTTTCCATATGTGAGTGGATCAAGGGGTATAACAAACTTTGATAGATGTGCAATGAGTAACAAACTTGGACCAAGGAATACAATCATCTTTCTAGAAGGTGAGGTTCCTTGAAACAAGTGCCTTCCTTAACCACCTTGACCAAAAAATAGAAGTGTGCCCTTGAGAGAGAGTTTTCCACATGTGTGCATCCAACTAATTCCTCAGGGAATGTGTGGCCTCCATCATAGCTCAACTAACTCCACACGTGTGGTATCTTTGATCAACAAAGTGTTTGAATAAGGAGTGCGCCCCGTTAGAAAAATGACTTTTCAATGATTTTTTCTTCAATTTTTGTTATAGCGTTCCATGGGATCTAGGAACTTTGCATTTATTGGTCATTTCCAAGTGTGAACAAGGTCAAAAGAGCTAGGGCGTTTTAGCATTAAGCCTCCATGTGTCACAACCCCTAGTCAACTCAAAGTCAAACATCCATCAAATCATCCACATTATTACGCCCCAAATTCTCTACAGTGCACCCTACCAGATGATGCCAAGAGGGGGGTCTTTTTCCATTGTAAAAGGCCAAGTTGGGGCTTCTCTATGTAAAAGTGTTGGTCTAACTGGGATCTAGACCCCTTGGTCGGTCATGGCAAGTCCTCTTGGTACTCATTTCAAGATGTGCTAGTCTTGATGCCTTGCTGACTACCCCTTCATGGGTGGTAACTGTTATCACATCCATAGTAGCTAGGGCTACCATGTCTTCAGACCACTTTTGAGCACATTTATGAGCCAGTCCTTTACTATGATATTTTGAGATCAACAGATGATGAGTAGTTCATTGATGATCACTCATATTTTAGCGGACCCAGAGCATACATATTTTCAGTCCCATGCCAGGACGGAGCCTCATGACCCCAGATTTGATGAATGAGTTGGCCATTCTCTTCCATATAGAGCAGATATGATGACAATGCCCATGGTTTGTACAGCAACAGTGTTGCAGTGTCATTCAGTAGTTCAGATTGTGGATACAGGTATATGACCTAGCAGGTATATAGTTTGTGTTGCATTTGGATATTTCATATTATGCCCGGTTACTTATCTTGGTAGCTTAACTGGGTATAGGGTGGTCATTGCAGTGGCAATATTTTGTGCTATTCTTATTGACTGTTTAGAGTAGAGGTAATTTGGTTACTTTGAGTGAGAGGTTCTTGTGTATACTCGTTGGTCATGCCCTCATTGTAGTATGGACTTGGTCTTTACCCTCATAGGGTCTTTGCTAGTCATGGCTTCATGTTGTCACTTTCCCCATCCATCCGTTATCATCCCCTTGGGTTTTATCCTGACTTAAACCATAACTAGTGATATCGAGGACTTCCCTCACCTATGCCTCTGTGTTGGATAGACTCCATGTTTACCTTGTGTCTCGGCTCTGGAGTGTGTGATTCTAGTCACAGTGATTGTTATCCTTTAGTCCTTGAAAACCAAGCATCCCGAACAAAAGTGTTGCTAAACACTAGAGCATTGGAACTTAAGTGTGTTGTATTCTAAACGGATGCTAAGTCAACAAAAACAGTGTTGTTAAACACTATGGCAAGTAAATTGAATATCTATAATAGTTAGTCAGTGGCCAAGGGACGAGCACTCATCCTTTGTATGATGTAAGGTTGTTTGCCTATACAGGGCAACCGGGTGGTCACTCCATCGCACCTATGGATGGTGGCGGGCAATGGAGGTCATACCGAGTCATTATCTGAGGCCTGCAAGGCTATTCAGAGCACCTTCTCTTGGAGGTTGGCTAGTGAAAATCTTTATAAAGTTGAAATAAATGTTAAATATCAAAGTGTATAAAGCTGACAATAAATCAAATTGCTATAAAGGTTGTGTTATCACACAACTTGTAGTTGTCCCTAAAGGTATCCCATCCGGGATGGTAGAGGAGACAGACAACTAAAGGGGTGACCCAAGAGATGCAACGGTTCCTAATGCAAGCTGGGTGTCACGATAACTGAGGCACTCTTCACTGTAGATCAAGACTAATCAAGACCAAGGGGGAGACCCTAGCCAATCAATGCAGATTAGCTAACCCAAAGGTTCCTAGTGTGTAAGTTGAGTTACGGAAACCAATGAGTGAATTAGATTAAGTGGACCTAAGAGTTTAAGTGTGGTTGAAGAGGCTTAAGAGGTGACAAGTGTTTCAACCAGAGTGATTAGGGCCACTTACGAAGCTCAATTGAATTAGATCTAGTACCATGAAAATTACACAAGTGGGCCCCACTCCTTAAAATATGGAAAATGGTCCAAGTAGGGCCCTGTTGATGCCTCAGGGGTGCAGGGTAAGTGCAAAGTGCTGGAATGGGTTCCAAGGCACACAACAGGGGATGAAAACCTAGCCAAAGGCTTCAGTTAACCCTATGCAAGAGTTACCCTATCCTCGAGCTGTTTGGTGTGGTAATCACCCACGGATATTTGGCCTCCCGCTGGCACTCTAAGAGTAAAAGGTTTGATCTTTCAAAAGATCAGTTTTCCTATTAAGGAAAATGAAGTGTGATAGCTGATTAACAAATCTAACCTAACCTACCTAAGGAAAGAATCTATTCTGAGTTAGATCTAACCTGAGAAGGAAAGTTGATATTGTGCAGATCATAACTGAAGTATGAAGGACAAGTGATTAAGTACCTTAAACAGAAATGTCTTCGGGTTCTTCACTTGTTAATTAAAGTTTTATCAATTAAGAAATTAAGTGACAATTATTCAAAATGTTTAAGCCCATTCAAATAACTGATCTGTAATCATTATGTTAATTGAAAAAATTAACAATTGATTATGCATATTTAATTGCATCGAATCATTTGCAGAAATATAAAAATGAGAACTGTTCAATTAAAGAAATTTAATAGGACAATTCAGAACATGAGTCAAAACATACAGAAAAATCAATATGAAAGACCATGTACATCAATAAGTGACCTGCAATAGATTGAACGCATAACTGATGACAATTTGAAACATTTAACTCAGCGATTCTCAAATAAATTTGAAGAACACAAGAAGGTGGATAGGAGATAACTTTACTACATATAAAAGTCTTGTACAAAAATTACAATGGCTCGAATAGATAGAACATCTTCGGTCCATACTCCTGCTGAATCAAAATTCCAAAATTCCCCACACCTTTGCTAAAGGAAACATTCCTCATATACTAAATTTACATTAGAGTTCCAAAAGGAGAAATTCTACAAAGTAGGGATTACAAAATCGGATCAAATCGTCGATCCAAGAAATCTTGCTATTTTTAAGCTAAAACGATTTTCCGCCACCTTCCACAAGAGAAAGACTTGATCTTTAATCGAATAAGGTCTCGTGGCACCATAAAAATTCAATCACAGATTGTTCACTATCATTGACAGGTGGTGTGGCTTGTAGAGTGTCCATTGTAGAAAATTCAGGGTTGAGGAACCCACTATCAAAAACAGAGAAATCCATCAGCGGATTTACTTCGGGAATGGCAGGCGGCCTGTCAGGTTCTTCATTGATTATAAAGTCATGTATAACATCAGTATCGAGATCAGTTGGTTCCCCCAGAACTTCCTTCCTTTGCTTTTCGGGGTTCTGTATGTAGGTAGACAAAGCTTCGAAGTCTTCTTCACTGCTACTGCTGCTAAGATCAGGAACACCTGCATCAAATGGTGGTGACAACGTTTCTTGATACAACAAGGGGTGAAGTTCCTCATTATCGACATGAATATTAGAAGGTTCACCTCCTGCATGAAAATTACTCATCCCAGATAACTCTTTAGATAACAGGATGCCCAAAACGCAGCACAGAGTCTTTCCTATTACAGAAAGCAATGAACAATGTAGAATTTTCACGTTAATTGCTACTTTAAGACCAACAGGCAGGGTGATGTCGATTGAGCGAGGCAATTTGCAATGATTAAACTTACGCAGCGAACCCATTATAATTACTTCAACTGTCATGAAAAAGCTGAGATTTGATTTTAAGCTTGTGAGAAGTACAGGCTCAATTACTGCTTGCATGATTTTGAATGGCTTTTACGATCACATCGTTATAGGCAACTTCCCATCAATAATTATAACTGGTAATTAATAATGGAAACGGAGGCTGCGGTGATAGAATTGGTTCGCAAAAAGTCTGGATTAGGAGTTCTAGTACACGGGTGATCATTTCTTCACACGTAACACATCGGATCAATCTGACCGAACTTCCATGAGAATCATAGAAGTTTTGAAGTTGGAAATTAAGTGAAAAGACATGATCATTAAGAAGCGGAAGAAACACGACAAATTGTCAAAACTCGAGACCAGACACGGCGAACTCAAGGCAGAGCAATGGTGTTCATCCAACATGAAGCAATTGATAGTCTTGTAGTAATATCCACTGTTATAAATTATACAGAAAAAATGATAATTTGGGAGAACCAGTTTTCCACAGACAAAATAGCGCATCCTGACTTAATTGATTACCCAAGATCAATATGACCACAAGTCCATAAAGATGGACGGCTGTGATTAGTTGGAGCGGGATGCGGAATCGAATTCAATTATGTTCATGAAGTTTTTATTCAAAGACTCGCAAGCCGAAATCCGAAAGTGCGGGTTTGCGGGTAGCAAAAAAGAAAATAGAAAATGGATTTCTGAAAGTCGAAAACCTACTATGCGGGTGGCGGGCTTCGGAACGTTAAACTGCGACGTAAAATATCCATCCCGAAAGCCGGATCCCGAAATTACGGGTTGCGGGTTTCGGGAACACACACCAAATAAACGAAAAGAACACAATCCCGAAAGCCGAATGCCGCCATTGCGGGATTCGGGTTTCGGGGGTAATTATTTCTCAGTTTTATTAAAGAATGATTCCGCAACCCGCAGCCGTCGGGTTGCAGTTTTCGGAATTACCAAAACCAAAACTTTTAAAAACAACAATCCCGCAACCCGCAGCCGTCGGGTTGCGGGTTTCGGGTTCTCTAAATGTCGGGTTTCGGGATGATGATACCAGTTAACAAAATACTCAAAATTTTGGCTTTCTTCAAACCGAAACTCCTTGGAAGGAAAAATCAAACTCTCAAAAGCAATCACCCACATACTTTCGCGTTTATTAAAAATGGGGGGGGGCTCCCGTGCTTAGATAAGCATGGGATCTGTTGTGGCTACAACAAATGGCGACTGGCTGGGAAGAACCAGTTATCTCTGCAATAAAATCCAACTAAAGACAACATGTTAATCAACCAATTTCTTGAAACTCAATTCAAAAGAAGATACTCAAAAGATAGCAGCCAAGAAACAATGAACATGAAAATGGATAGATCTCAACAATGACCATTTTAAAGATAACACTCATCCGATAAAGAGATTTAGAGAGTAATACCAAATCTTTACCATGATGTAATCATAGAAAAGCAGCTTGTGTTGAACCTGGGCATAGTCTTAGAAATGCTCATGGATATCCTAATTATAGATCCCCTTGGTTTATTAATTACATGTATATTTAGTGACACTTCATCATCTTATCTTTTTTTTTTTTTTTTTGTCTTCTCTTTTTATTTTTATTTTTTATAAACATAAAATTTTGTTGATACAAGACCACTGTACTGACTTGGTGATCAGATGAGACAGCGCCATTCACAAGCCGGATCTGGAAGCTGGTCAAGCTAGCTCAATGTCGAGACTCCTTGTCTTCTGGCTGTAAGACCAAAAGAAATTATCATGGCTTGGTGACCACATAGTGATAATTCCAGTCCAAGGTCAAACTCATGATCATAGCAGGGCTGGCTTGTAATAAGACCCCCCTGTCCTTGTATACAACAAAATCTTATGACAAACAAAACAATTTATTTTGGCATAAGTTACAAGGCATTACCATGGCTTGGTGACCATATAGTGATAATGTTACTCACTGGTGCTTTGCGGATCATCAATGGATCGACCTGTAATAGGATCTTCCACCTTCCAGGGGAACTGAAAGTCATCTTCCAAGTGTGGTGGCTTGATGTGAAGATGTCATTCCACTTTAAACACCTATGAACCTAATGGGCTGGCTTGATCACAAGACCACCCACCTTATAACTTATAATTTTAAACAAATTTCATATTCAAAGTGATCGTAAAAGGACCCATGAGCAATCGGAACTGGTCAGGTTATTATGATATGCCGTTCAACCATGAAACACCAGATAGAGAAATGATGACCATCCTCCATACCTCAATTACACAAATAAAGCATGGTGAAAGATAATGATCAAAGTGAAAAGTATTCAAAGGCACTGCACTTATTTGACTGCTTATTCTTCAGAGCAAATTTTAATCAAAAGCTAGAAAGTAAGATTAATAACGATGCTGAAACTTCAGAAGCAATTGTTGCTAAGAAAAGTGATCATAAGTTATTACCACAACTATGAAGCCTTAAAACAAAACAAGAAAATCAATCAAAATAACAACGCAATAAAACAAATGATTGAAAAACAAATCACACCTATGTACAAGTGTATCAGATTGCTCAAACAAAATACTTTTTGAGAAGAGACACATTCAGTGGGAAGGTGTCTACAACTCCCTCTAGCATCTGTAATCGAACAGTATTGGGACCAATCTTTTCTGTAATAATGAAAGGTCCTAGCCAATGGCACTGGAACTTGGTGTACTGGTTCTTATCTTTACGTTGCTTATCCCACCTTAGAACCAGGTCACCAACAGAAAATTCCCTGTCAGATGAAGATTTTTCATCAAACCATCTCTTCACCATTTGCTGATGATGATACAACTTATTCTTGGCTATTTCCCTGTCCTCCTCTAGCTTCAAAAGGGTGTCAATTCTTTTGCTCGAGGGGAGAAGAATCATCTTCTTGGACAAACTGGGCCAACTGTAGAGAAGGGATGGCAAGATTAGTGGGGAGGATGGCTTCTTTGCCGTAAACCAAACAGTAGGGAGAATTTGCAATTGCTGCTTTTGAGGTGATTCGATCTGCCCATAATGCATTATACAACTGTGTGTGCCAATCTCTGTGATGAGAAGCTACAGTCTTCTTGAGAATGTTTATCAGGTTTTTGTTTGATGACTCTGCCAAACCATTACCTTGAGGATAATAATTGGCAGAAAACTTAAGCTTAATCCCCATTTCAAAAATCCCCATTTCAAAGGCATATTCAATTATATCAATTGAAGAGAAGTAAGATGCATTATCGAAAACTAAGTAGTCTGGAGTGCCAAAGCGTGTGACGATCTGGCTATCAAGGAAAGAGATTACTTGGGCGGCGTTACATTGTTTAAGAGGAGTTGCCTCCACCCATCTAGTGAAATAGTCTGTGGCTGTGAGGATATACTTATGTTGGAGAGATGAAGGAGGGTTTATAGGCCCAACAAAATCTAGTCCTCATTGTTGAAATGGAAACTAAATTGTAACCGGTTGTAGAGGAAATGCAGGTTTCCTAAACTTACTTGTGCATTTCTGGCATGGCTCACACTTCCTCACATAAGCATAGGCATCTTTAAACAACGTGGGCCAATAATATCCGACCCTAAGAATCTTGTGTGCCGTAGTCTCTCCTGAAAAATGGCCTCCAGCAGGATCTGCATGAAATTGAAACAAAATGTCATCAGTTTCATGTTTTTCTAAGCATCTAAGAAATACTCCATCATAATTTTTTCTAAAAAGAACTTGATCAATGAATTGATAAGGAGCAGATTTCAATCTTAAAGCCCTTCTTTTCTTAAAATCAAGAGTTTCAGGAGCAAACCCATGGTTCAGAAAAAATCTGATATCGTCGTACCATTCTGATGTCGAAGCATCAATAACATTAACAACACCTGAGGGAATTTCTTCCTCATGATCCCATTCGGACTGCTGCTGTACGGGGTCGTTGGATTATGCAGTAAGAAGACAAAGGTCTTGGCCTTTTACAATTTTTGCCGGTCTGATCTCAAGATCATATTCTTGTAGGGCAATCATCCAATGGGCCCTCTTTTCCCCTAACTCTTTCTGAATGAGGACATTCCTGATAGCAGAATATGGAACAATGACTTTGGTTCGGGACTTCAGTAGGTAGGGTCTGTAATGTTTGACGGATTTATAGACCGCATATGCTTGCTTATCAATCTGTGAGTAATTAAGCTCCGTGCCTTTGAACGTTGAGCTCATAAAAGAGATCGGGATTTCAGTATCATTGTCAGGCTTTTGAGTTAAGACAGCTGCATAAGAAAAGTCAGTGGCAAAAGTATACAGAATGAAATCCTTATCAAAATCTGGGGACATGAGGGCAGGAGCTTCTGCAATGGCCTTTCGAATTTTGATAAACGCATCTCTCTGTTCTTGTGACCAAATAAACTGTACATCTTTCTTGACCAACAGTTGCAATGGTTTGACTCTTTGGGAAAAATTTGGTACAAATCTCCGTACAAAATTGATCTTACCTAGGAAGGATTGCATTGCTTTGCGCGAGCTAGGTAAACCAATCTTTGAAATGGCCTCTGTACGTTCAGGGTCAATAACCATACCTTCTTTCGAAACAATGAAACCCAAAAGCTTTCCTTCTGTTACTACAAAAATAGATTTCTTCGGGTTGAGAGAAATACCGAATTTCCTGCAGCGATCAAAAACTTGTTTCAAAGCAAACACATGTTCATGTCGTTTCTTAGAATAAATAGTGATATTGTCAAGATAAACCACGACAAAATTATGCATTAACCCTCGGAAAGCTATATCCATAGCTCTCTGAAAAGTAGCTCCTACATTGATCAGCTCGAAAGGCATCCGTTTGTAAGCAAAAGTACCCCATGGGGTTCTGAAGGTTGTTTTCAATTGATCGTCTGGGGTAACCATAACCTGGTTATACCCCGAAAAACCATCCAAGAGGGAAAACATCTCTGACCCGACTACGTTCTGAAGAATCTGCTCCATAGGCAGAACAGGATAGTTGTCTTTCTCAGAAGCCCGATTTAGGTTCCTGAAATCAACATAGAGTCGAATTTCTCCGCTTTTCTTACGGACAGGTACTAAGTTAGTGATCCATTGGGTGTGCCTGACCGGAAAGATAATTTGAGCGATGAGCAATTTCTCCAGCTCTTTTTTAACAGAAGGCTCCAAACTGGGGTGCATTTTCCGCAGCTTTTGTTGAAATGGCTTAACCTCTGGTTTCATGGGTATGTTGTGGAACATGACGCTAGTGTCAAACGTTCTCAATTCGTCATAAGTCCAGGCAAAGACATCTTTGTACTGTTTACACAATGCAATAATGGCTCTGCGTTCTTCAGGGGTGCAATCAATTCCCAAATTGATGAAACGAGGTTCCTGTTTGGTCCCTAGGTTGACCCGCTCATAATTTAAAGATGAACTTTGAGTTTTACAATTAGTCTGAGATTTGAATTTGTCCTGTAAATCGTAAAACTTTTCTAGATTGATCACCGACTTCGGGATGACGTTTGAGGAATCAGTGAGAGACTTTTCGTGTTCTACTTCATCGATGGCCATGTCTTGAAACGTATCCTGAGCAGTGAGGAAGTCAATTATTTGTCGATGATCATCAAACACTTTCCAATTAGTCACATTATCTGGAATAGATGGTCTGTAGATCAATTCAATTGAAAAGGTTTGAGGAGACAAACCTTTCGGCGGAATCAGTCTAGAAGCTGTATTTGCTAACAGATCTGCATCAAAATTTTGTGATCTAGGAACTAATTTAATCTTGAATGCTGAAAATGAGTTGGTTAGTTCCCTTACCCGCTTTTGATAATTAGCCAAACGCGGAGATAAGCAGTGTATCTTATTTCTGACTTGTTTGACTATAATTTCGGAATCCCCATAACATTCTATTGCTTGAACACCCAAATCAATGGCTTTCCTGAGCCCCTGCACAAGAGCTTCATATTCGGCTACATTATTAGGGCAGTCAAATTCTAATCTGCAGGCAATCATGATTTTCATTCCTTTAGGATTGATAAGAACACAACCTGCTCCAGCTCCCTCCTTGGATTTAGAACCATCGAAAAATAAAGTCCAGGAGACAGGGTCTAATCTAAAATTTGTTTTCACATTATATACATTATGCACAATTTCACCAGAAAAAGGTACAGAAGTAACCTGAGTGACATGTGATTCGTTATGAATGCTTTCTTCTGGTGAAGCATCAGCTGGGAATTCACCGAAAAAGGTATCGAATGTAAATTGCTCCGTACGAGAGGTGAGATAACCAGTAGGCTCACTTGAATCATTAAGATCAATAACTGTCTGTTTCATAAAAGGTTCTCTGCTGATCTTAATTTTATTCGGTTGACCATTGTATGGCAACCATAAGTGGGACCAGTCGGTTGCAAAATAACCTTTAAGTTTTTTTGATCAGTCCCTGCTTAACCACATCCCATAAGCTTCCGGGATGTCGGCTATCACAATGTCAACTGTCTGATGGATCCTGGGATCAGCTGACAATCTAAGTAGAACATTCCTCAATTTGCCAACCACTCTAACTTTGGATCTGTCAAGTTGCACAATCTGGGTTGGACAGGGTTCCCACGTTGCATTCAATTTTCTGTAAACAGAGAGGGGCATCACATTTGATGATGCTCCTGAATCTATCATGCAGTTGTGCACATTCCGGTTGAAAATCTTAAAGGTGAGCAAGAAAGGAGGAGTTCTCTTGCTGGTTTTTGATCATCAATCTTAGTGACAGAGTCTAGATTATTATTCCGTGACTCTCTAGGCTGTTTGACTACCATGTTTTTAGGTAAAGAGTCTCTCATAGCAGGAATCTTGAGTAGCTCAAACAGAGATATGTTTGCTTTGACTCTTTTTAAGTCTTCAACCAGGTTGTACTCCATTTGAGGGAGGAGTGTATCCTTTTGTGGGACAGGATTGTTTCTTGTGGGAACCGAGGAAGGAGACGAAGGTTCTTGAGGTGGCTGCGGTCTTGACCTTGTATTATAAGGATGTTGTGTGTTCAACACCGCCTCAGGTTCTTCTTCTTCTTCACACATAGGCAGTTCTGAAAAGCATCCCACAGCATCAACATGTGGGTCACCTTCTGTTTCTTCTTCAGGTAGTGGAGAATCAGGAGCAGTCTACTCGTTGGGAGTGTCGGGATTGACTTGAGATTCTGCTGCCAATGCCCTAAAAATGGAAAAGAGTTCCTCGTTTGTGAGTGCATCCGCTGGATTTGGTGGTGGTGGATTTTGTGGAAGCTGGTAAGGTCTCCTGAATGGCGGCCTTACAAAACCTCTGTTTTGGTTCTGATTCTCATTAGTGCTCTTCTTTAAATCCATCATCTCATTCGACATTTTCTGAAGAAATTTTTTCATTTCAGTCATATCAAATGTATCCCTGTTCTGAACTGTGGGTTTAGGGACATTCTCAGTTTTCTTCCTAGAGGTAGAAGGTTGACCTTCTGAAGCTTCAGGGTTGTCTTCCAGACAAAAGATGTCTTTCTCAACTTGGATTGCTTCATCAAAAGCTTCCAGTAGAGTACCCTTTTGTGCTCTTTTGACCCATATTGCAATAGGGGGAGGCAGACCCTTTTCATAATAGGCCACCAACAACTCTTCAGCAGGAAGAAGATTGGCAGGAATTCTGTTTTTGAGATATGAAAACCTTTGGTTAAAGTCTTTTACTCTTTCTTTTCCTTTGGCTTTCATGGAGGACAACTCTAATACAAGATCTTGCGGTGTTTTGTCATCCCCGAACTTCTGGGTAAAATGTTTCTCGAATTCATCCCAGGAAGTTATAGATTGAGCCGTCAAAGCAAAATACCAAGTGGCCGCTCTACCCTCAAACGTGTATGGAAACAGTCTGCATACTACATCCTCATGTACCACACTTCTCAGCCTGATTGCTTGCATAAAAGTTTTTATGTGGTCCAATGTAGGTGCAGTTTTCATACTAGGTGATCAACATAGATTACCAAAGAATCCTGAGAAATGGCTGCCTCATTGGAGGTTCTTGTTCCTCTTCTTCAGATGACGAACTAGAGGAATTCTCTTCGTCCGAGGAAGATGATGAAGATGAAGGAGGGGACAGTGGTGGACCGCCTGCTCCAAGATTTGGCTGACCTTGTGTTGCTGTGTGAGTGGTCTCACGATCATATTCAGGAGAATCTGGTCGATTAATTTGGTCCTAGTTTTCAGATTGGTGATCAGTTGTATGTTGATCCTGTGTGTTAAAACTATCAGTATGTTGAACCAATGGATCAGAGGTGTGTGAAGTGGGAACTTGCTGTTCTTCCCGATCGCTAGTCTGCAAGACACCCTCTAAGTTTAAAGCTGCCAAGCCGCGTCTTCTTTGGTCGGCAAGACATTGTTCAACTCTTAAAACCCTATCGGCAGATGTTTTCAATAATTGCTCTAACGAGATGGGTCCCCTTGTGGGTGATGTGAAAATAACCTTTCTTCTGTTCTCCTGTTGTACCACAGGTGTGACAGGTATAGTTGTAGGTTGCGCGGACGTAGCCGGGAGAACTGTAGGTCGTGAGTCAGTTGGTTGTTCAGATGTTGAAGCCCTAGTCTGGCTTCGGGTTTGAACCATTGAAGTACTTGTTGGAGGAGGTTTATCAGTAGCTTGTTTAGGCATGCTTTACTAGCGGCCCTCCTTCTAGCGCTATTTATTGATGCCTCGGGGGTGCAGGGTAAGTGCAAAGTGTTGGAATGGGTTCCAAGGCACACAACAGGGGATGAAAACCCAACCAAAGGCTTCAGTTAACCCTACGCAAGCGTTACCCTATCCTCGAGCTGTTTGGTGTGGTAATCACCCACGGATATTTGGCCTCCGCTGGCACTCTAAGAGTAAAAGGTTTGATCTTTCGAAAGATTAGTTTTCCTATTAAGGAAAATGAAGTGTGATAGTTGATTAACAAATCTAACCTAACCTACCTAAGGAAAGAATCTATCCTGAGTTAGATCTAACCTAAAAAGGAAAGTTGATATTGTGCAGATCAGAATTGAAGTATGAAGGACAAGTGATTAAGTACCTTAAACAGAAATGTCTTCGGGTTCTTCACTTGTTAATTAAAGTTTTATCAATTAAGAAATTAAGTGACAATTCTTCAAAATGTTTAAGCCCATTCAAATAACTGATCTGTAATCATTGTGTTAATTGAAAAATTAACAATTGATTATGCATATTTAATTGCATCGAATCATTTGCAGAAATATAAAAATGAGAACTGTTCAATTAAAGAAATTTAATAGGACAATTCAGAACATGAGTCAAAACATACAGAAAAATCAATATGAAAGACCATGTACATCAATAAGTGACCTGCAATAGATTGAACGCATAACTGATGACAATTTGAAACATTTAACTCAGCGATTCTCAAAGAAATTTGAAGAACACAAGAAGGTGGATAGGAGATAACTTTACTACATATAAAAGTCTTGTACAAAAATTACAATGGCTCGAATAGACAGAACATCTTCAGTCCATACTCCTGCTGAATCAAAACTCCAAAATTCCCCACCCCTTTGCTAAAGGAAACATTCCTCCTTATATACTAAATTTACATTAGAGTTCCAAAAGGAGAAATTCTACAAAGTAGGGATTACAAAATCGGATCAAATCGTCGATCCAAGAAATCTTGCTATTTTTAAGCTAAAACGATTTTCCGCCACCTTCCACAAGAGAAAGACTTGATCTTTAATCGGATAAGGTCTCGTGGCACCATAAAAATTCAATCACAGATTGTTCACTATCATCGACAGGTGGTGTGGCTTGTAGAGCGTCCGTTGTAGAAAATTCGGGGTCGAGGAACCCACTATCAAAAACAGAGAAATCCATCAGCGGATTTACTTCGGGAATGGCAATGGGCCTGTCAGGTTCTTCATTGATTATAAAGTAATGTATAACATCAGTATCGAGATTAGTTGGTTCCCCCAGAACTTCCTTGCTTTGCTTTTCGGGGTTCTGTATGTAGGCAGACAAAGCTTCGAAGTCTTCTTCACTGCTACCGCTGCTAAGATCAGGAGCACCTGCATCAAATGGTGGTGACAACGTTTCTTGATACAACAAGGGGTAAAGTTCCTCATTATCAACATGAATATTAGAAGGTTTACCTCCTGCATGAAAATTACTCATCCCAGATAACTCTTTAGATAACAGGATGCCCAAAACGTAGCACAGAGTCTTTCCTATTACAGAAAGCAATGAACAATGTAGAATTTTCATGTTAATTGCTACTTTAAGACCAACAGGCAGGGTGATGTCGATTGAGCAAGGCAATTTGCAATGATTAAACTTACGCAGCGAACCCATTATAATTACTTCAACTGTCATGAAAAAGCCGAGATTTGATTTTAAGCTTGTGAGAAGTACAGGCTCAATTACTGCTTGCATGATTTTGAATGGCTTTTACGATCACATCGTTATAGGCAACTTCCCATCAATAATTATAACTGGTAATTAATAATGGAAACGGAGGCTGCGGTGATAGAATTGGTCTGCAAAAAGTCTGGATTAGGAGTTCCAGTACACGGGTGATCATTTCTTCACACGTAACACATCGGATCAATCTGACCGAACTTCCATGAGAATCATAGAAGTTTTGAAGTCGGAAATTAAGTGAAAAGACATGATCATTAAGAAGCGGAAGAAACACGACAAATTGTCAAAACTCGAGACCAGACACGGCGAACTCAAGGCAGAGCAATGGTGTTCATCCAACATGAAGCAATTGATAGTCTTGTAGTAATATCCACTGTTATAAATTGTACAGAAAAAATGATAATTTGGGAGAACCAGTTTTCAACAGACAAAATAACGCATCCTGACTTAATTGATTACCCAAGATCAATATGACCGCAAGTCCATAAAGATGGACGGCTGTGATTAGCTGGAGCGAGATGCGGAATCGAATTCAATTATGTTCATGAAGTTTTTATTCAAAGACTCTGCAAGCTGAAATCTGAAAGTGTGGGTTTGCGGGTAGCAAAAATGAAAATAGAAAATGGATTTCTAAAAGCCGAAAACCTACTATGCGGGTGGCGGGCTTCGAAATGCTAAACTGCGACGTAAAATATCCATCCCGAAAGCCGCGTCCCGAAATTACGGGTTGCGGGTTTTGGGAACACATACCAAATAAACGAAAAGAACACAATCCCGAAAGCCGAATGCCGCCATTGCGGGATTTGGGTTTCGGGGTAATTATTTCTCAGTTTTATTAAAGAATGATTCCGCAACCCGCAGCCGTCGGGTTGCGGTTTTCGGAATTACCAAAACCAAAACTTTTAAAAACAACAATCCCGCAACCCGCAGCCGTCGGGTTGCAGGTTTCGGGTTCTCTAAATGTCGGGTTTCGGGATGATGATACCAGTTAACAAAATACTCAAAATTTTGGCTTTCTTCAGACCGAAACTCTTTGGAAGGAAAAATCAAACTCTCAAAAGCAAGCAGACCAAAAGCATGGGTAGAGAATTTAGAGGTAAAATTAAAAACCTAAAATTTTCAAGATGACTCACCCACATAGTTTTGCGTTTATTAAAAATGGGGGGGGGGGGGCTCCCGTGCTTAGCTAAGCATGGGATCTGTTGTGGCTACACCAAATGGCTAAGCACGGGATCTGTTGTGGCTACAACAGGCCCACAAGGTCAATTTAGGGGTGAGATGGCACTAAGGTGGATGCAATGATGTAGATCTATGGATCTAAGATGAGAGAGGCAACACCCACATATGGGATCTAGCAAAAGACCACTAGCCCAAGGAGTGCAATTTACCCAAGGGAGACTAGTGCCTTAATTTGAGGGGGGCAAATGGAGTCCAAATTTCACCAAAATGTAGATCGGGGTAGTTAAGGCAATTATCAAAGTGGGTTTGAAATGGCATGCCCCAATATGAGCTAGATCTCCATAGATCTAAGATTGAAAATGCCTCACCAAGTGACCCAAGTGGGGCTCAACCCTCAAAATGAGGAATGGGGCCCACAAGGTGAAAATCAACAAGGTGAAGCACTAGGGGTAGGTTATCAAGGTAGATCTATCCGAATCAAATGGGATCTCGCCTACCCACAACTTGGAACTAGCCCCACTAGCCTTCCTCAAGGAGTGTGACCTCCCTTGGAGAGGCTAATGTGCTTTGGGAAATGGGTCAAATGGAAGCCAATCACCACCAAACTATAGAGGCTAATGTGCCTTGGGAAATGGGTCAAATGGAAGCCAATCACCACCAAACTATAGATCCGAATTGCCGTGGATGCTATAGAGGTGGGTCTTAAAAATTATTCCCAAAAGCTTGCTAGATCCAAGTAGATCTAGAAAAATGTAAAAAAAAAGGGTTTTAATCAATGAGGGTTTTGTGGTCTAAGAGAATAGATGGATAGGATAGAAGAATGTCATACCTCATGGAACATACCTGGAAAATGAAGATGAAGGTTGCTTGTGACGAGGATTACTTCCCATAAAGATCAAATGCCAAACTTGATGGAGCCCTTCTTGTCAACGTTTTGCCTCCTTCAACCAAATCGGCCTCCCTATTCCTGTCAATCAAGGATACAAAGATCAATCAATTAATCAAGAATGGAAGTAGATGCAAGCAAGAGAGATGAAGAAACATGAAATTGTTGGTACAAAGACAAAACAACTCCTTGTCACCCAAAACGACTTGTTGAAACGAGCAGGGTAGGCCTCCCCACCAATGCGAATTGCCCCAAGACGTCTTCTTTGCCTGCAAAAAATGTTAGTTGAAGATAAAATCCAAGATGGCCACCAATGTCTATCAATGCAGAGGAAGAAGCATTTACAATCACCACAGGCATTCCAACTCCAAGATCCAAGATGCCCAAGAAAGTATTTTTATTCCAATAGCCAACAGCCAAAAATCTCTAGATAGCTTTTGCAATAGGGGGTCTCCTCGTTTTATAGGACAATAAAGACCAAAACCCTAAACCACAAAACCACTTTTTGAAACTAGTGGTTGAGATCAAAAGACCTAACAATCTAATCAACGGCTAAGATGAGCCAATACATAATATCACATGGATCACTCACTAAGTGATGATGTCATAGCTAAAAGTGACTAAGTGAGGGTGACGCCATACACGGAGGGTGGCTAGAAACACATGTGCCACAATATAAGATCAAGACAAGTCACTAGGAGCTCATGGTGGGGCTAGGAGGTATTAATTCCCTTCACTAGCATGTCCCCATGGCACAATAATATAAAATAAAGAGTCTATGACATGTCAAATACACAAATGATCAAATCCTGTCTCCAAATCTGAGAGAGACATGCAGTAAAAGGCCTCCTGTAACCACTGTGGACCCCATTGACTGCTGCCAACTGATTTGGAAGATGGGGGGTTCACCATAGATGACCTCAAAGCAGACCAAGTGCCAAAACCTTGCCTCAATTGCTCAAATCGAAATCCTCAGTGACCTTTTTATTCCATTTTGTATCCTCCCGAAAACCCTGAAAGTTCCCCAAACTGCCATCCAAGGTGCCTGCGCTGTCAAACTGATTGCACCAGGTTGTTTGGAAGGGGGGTATAATGGTAAAAACAAGTGGTTGGACCACTCCCTCCCTTTGTAGCGCCCTAGGCAACGACTCGCCTCAAAGGCCTCTGCTGGACAGGTTGGATCAGCATGCCCAAACCGGTCAACAGGTGGATAACTGCTAATATCATACTCAGAAGTGCCCGGAACTGAAAGATGAGTGTCTCGGTGGATCCAAAAGACCCAAATCTACTAGGAATGAGTACTCATACACCATGGGTTGACTTGTGGGGTCAACTGTAGGGTCCACCATACCCGGACAATGTAAAATATGATGATCTGGAAATAATAATAAACTGACCAACTGCATCAATCATCATCAGAAGCATATGTCCAACATATGGAATCATCAATAGGTGCATGTGGGACCACATATCAATATCCATAAGCACAAGTGGTCCATCTAATCACGGATCCCAAGAATGACCATGGTCAAAATACAACCAAAGACTAGTTTATAACATAAGACTAAGACATGTTCCCTTAATCATATTCACAACTTAACTTAAAGTATAAACATCATTCATTGGCAATTTTATTGTTATTTATAATTTACTTGCACAAAATCTTTAAAGACATATTCATTCAACGGACATGGCCTAACTGCTAGCAAAGGGTGAAGGCTAAGAAGAAGGTTAGGCAAAAGGGATGACTTAACCAACTCAACTAAGTGACACTTTGGACGGGGAAAGGGGGGGAGCTACACTCTGTGCCATACAAAATAACAAAGGGAAGGGTAGTACCTCACAAATGGATAAGTTGTTTAGAGAGTGTTTATTCAACTTAGGCATCATGTCTACATCAAGTTTGATCCAGGTTCAATAGGATCATTCATTTCATTTCCATGGCCTTTTTGGCCTATATGACCCCTCTGGGATTTCACATGCGCTAAAAAACACAACTAATCACAGCTTGCATCCGGGGCATATTTATAATCTTGAGGTCAGCAATATTTAGATATAGCATTTATTAAACCATTTCTTTTTGGACCTTTCTATACCCTTTGCGGGGTATTTTAGCAGTTCATTGCTTTAGCCTTTATTCATGTGTGTTAAGAAACACATTCTAGAATTTTAAGTTCACAGGCTTTCATAATACATTTCCAATACAAGTAGTACATGTGCTTTCAGTTTTAGCCAACAACAACTCATGTGACTAGAGGGAATTCTGCGCTAAGCCAAACATCGGGGCAACCGACTAGAGTGATCTAGGCATAAAATCCAACTCACCAAAGGCAAGTTCTGTCACCAACTCAGAGTTGAGACACAAAACAAACGTGGATGCGATCCAACACAGAAGTAGAAAATGGGGAAGTCCTCCATATCAAGCAGTCAAGAAGGCAAGTCAGGGAGAAAGCCAAAATAAGGAAGGTCATGGATGGATGGAGTCAAGTGAATGTGGTGCCTAGGCTAGCAAACAAAGATGTCATGAAAGACCATGTCCATGCTTACAAGAGGGTAATGAAACCAATGAGTATTGTTAGGAAAACTTAGAGTGCAAGTAATACATCCAATCTTATATTTATAAAATCATCCAAGATATTTCATTTTATTATTTAGATAGTATTGCCACATCATGAGTTACATACCAAGTCAATGCTATGAAGAGGACTAAAGCAACAAGATAATAATCACAAGTCCAAAGGTCACATCATATCATATAAATAATCATCATCATCCATAAATAACTAAAACATTGCTGCAACAATAACATCCGGAATTCTAGACACTGAACTGAAACTGTATGGAACAAAAGGTCACAAGGTCTACTCAAGTCTAACATATACTGCTCTGATTTGTGAGTGATCTCAAATAACTCTGCTCATCATAGTTGATCTCTGTAAAAGCAAAGCTCTGGAAAGTGCAGATATCTGCTCAGAAAGAATAGTAGCCCAGCTACTATGGTGTGATAACAGGTTGCTTGTCTAGAGTCTACTGGAAGCAGTCTCATCACTCTACTCATTTGTGAGACACCGCCATTCCCTTTGTGTTTCTCTATCCAGCATATGTGTAGGTGGTCTTCCCTTATTCCCTTATCCGAGAGGTCATAGTGTTGAGGTTGTTAAGTCCTACCCTTTAGCCTAGCCTTGTTTCATTCACCTTCACTCGTTTCTAGCAAAATGACCACATCCATAAATGAGTATACACTTGACCTAGACTTATTATTGATGATTTTTATGTATAATCGCCAATTAAATGCCGCTTTATGCTTTCGTCTTACTATCAATATAATTAAGGGAGCATATCTTATCCATTTGTACTTGCAACATCAGTTATTTGTATCCTGGGTCATTATTTTGATCAGTCTTGACCTGGTCAATCCCATTTGACCAAGTCAACAATAGGTTCAGGGATGAGTTGGGACGATGATGTTCGAGATTGATTATTCATGGTCCTTTGGTGCCCATTAGATGATTCCATGGATTAGACAGAGGTTTTATATGATGGTTTGTGAGATTTTTATTATTATCTGCAGTTACAGACCATTATTTTTATTTATTCGGGCATGGGTGAGCTTATAGATGATATTCTTGATGGTCACATGGTGTATGAGTACTCGTTCCTACTTGATTTGGGCTTTCTGAGTCCATCGGGACACTCAATTTTCAGTTCCGGGCAATACAGTTGATGTTGTGGTCAGCTCATCATTTTGCAGCATATTGCGATATAAAAATGGCCTTTACAACACTTGCAGAGATTATTTCATTTCTCCTAGGGCGCTACAGAGGAGGTATGGGGTTTAGCCACTTGTTTTTACCATATTCCCATATCCCTGGACACATTGATGCAGTCAGATAGGTGCTCGAAGCACTTGGCAGTAAGTTACAAGCATTTTTATCTTTTCCAGGTGATATTACAATAGTTAAAAATGGAAGAAATCACTAGCAAAGAAATCGATTTGGCTTAGTGAGGCAAGGAAATGGCATGCGATTTGATCTGAGACTTGTTGTGATGCATTCTACACCTTCCGACACAGTCTTCTCCTTCAGTGGGGTCCACACATCCTCCCAATCACCTCATGAGGGCGTTGTCTTATGTATTGGGGACACACATCGTAGTCACTTTATGATGTATTTTATTTTTGATGTATATGGGGCTTGGCATAGTGAAGATGTTATTATCTCCTAGCCACCCCAACATGATGTTATATTGTTGTTCCTAGTGATATGTCATGTCTATGTCCCCCCTTGGGCGTCTTTGAGGGAAAACCTCCCCCTCCTTTTGAGTGATCCATGTATATTGTATCTGGCTCTTATTAGCCGTTGATCTCATTGTATTATATTATGATATCAACCACTCATTTAGAAAGTGGTTAGGGTTTTGGTCTCTCTCGATTCTATATAAGAGAGTACCCCCTCATTGTAAAAGGACTTTTGGCTCTGAATTACTGAGAATAAAGAAAGCTTTTGTGATCAATCTCTTGTGTTTATGGTTGAATGTGAGATGTGGTACTAAATGCTAGCCTTCTCTTGCACTGTTATATCTTTGTTGCACCTTCGTATTTTTCGTGGATCCATCTTTGATTTGTAGCAGGGAGTCCGATTTGGAGAGGGGAGCACTTGCAGAGGGAGCTCACCTTGCTTCTCTCTCTCGGATTGAGGGTTTTAACAGGTAGTGAATTTGTTTATGACCATTTACTCATCATTTAGTTTATCTCTCGTTGTTTTATCACTCATCTATTTGCATTACTGATTGATTTCTCCTCGACTGTGCAGGTTAGGTGGGATGCACTTGGTTCTATGGGCATTTCTTGGACGTGTGTACGCAAAATATTTATTTGATCTGGTAGAGACTAGTCTTCACCATACGACATTCATCTACGGGCATCGGGTAAGTGATTGCATTTGAATTTCTTTAGTTTTATTACTTTATCCATTGGTCTAAGCTAAATCTACATTAAAACCTGTTATAACACTACTTGTAGTTGCCCCAAATGATAGATCCTATGTAGGATGGTAGAGGGGATAGGTAACCAAAGAGGTGAACCACGAGAGCCTCGATTCCCAAAAGGATTGGTTGTCACGCCAATCGAGGCACCCTTGACTTTATGTTATCTAAGCCCGAGACAACAATGGGGGAGACCCGGATCAACTCCCGACAGGAGATATCCAACCAGGACACCAGATCAAATTAGATGGATGAAGTATGTAAGGTGTTTGGTATGATGAACACTAGATCTATGGATGAACTCACAAGATGAGTTATGGGTTGGATCAAGAGGCTTTAAAGATATGAAATTGATCCAATGTGAAAATACAAGTCACTTATAAACTTAGGTAAGAGATCCAGGATCAAGGCACTAGCAAATGACAGAAAAATCCATTGCCTTGGGAACCGTGTCCAATGTAGGGAGGTTAAGATTAGGATTGGGGCTATCTAGTACCTTTAGTTAGACTTGAATAACAGGTATGACAGTATCAAAACACACAAGTCTCAAAACGGGCATCAAACACTAGGAAAAACAACCAACTCAGGGAATGCGCAAGGGTAGAGAGATCGGTGCCTAGGGAAATGGGCCACAAGGAGTCCCTCAAGGGTGACGCCCTTGAGAGTCCACAGCAGTTGCATATTCAGTGGGGCCCATACATCTTTCTCCGACACATTTTTGTGGTTTCATGGTGCCTCTAGAGGCTCATGACTTTCCCTATTGGGCATGATTTTGTACTTTGATGATATATTTGATGATTATTGTGCCATGGGGACACACTAGGGAGGATATATGTTGCCCCCTAGACCCACCATAAGCGATATGTTATGTTCTCTTAGTCACTTGGAGTGGGACGCCCCCCTAGGGCGATTTTGTCCATGTCATTGTTATATTTTTGAGTTGATCCATGTACTTTATTTGTTGAGCTCATCTCAACCATAGATTATCACTATTGTATCTTTTAATCTTAGCCACTCATTAAAAAGGTGGTTAGGGTTTTGCTCTCTCATAGCTATATATATGAGAGAGCCTCTCATTGTAAAGGGACCTTTGGCTCTTGCAATTTGATAGTAAAGAATTATTTGCAGATACTTTCGGATTTTCTTTGATGTGATGCTCTTAGATATTGATTGTAAAGTCTATTGTCACCTAGCATTTGGAGTTTTGTGGTGAATCCAAAACATTTTGTGGAAACATTGTTTTGTTTATAGGAGGGCGACTTCACTTGGGCGTTTTTGTAGGGGGCTCCTCAACTCGTTTCACTTGGGTTTGCTTGTATCAGTGGGTTTTCAATAGCTTCATTGTGATCTTTGAATTCATCTTGATATGTCTCTTGTTGCATTAGTTTTTTTATCTTGTTGCTTCGAATCTAACTTAGGTAGTTCGTTGTGTAGGAGAGGAGGGCGCATTGGCTTCTTGGGGAAAATCGATTTCACTTGGACACTCACTCAAACTACTTCAAATTGATCGGGAAGGCATAAATCATCAGTATCAAGGTATCCACAAGATTATCCGGGTAAGATCTACTTTTATTTCAGTTATTTTTGGGTTCCAATCCATTGGCCATCTTCATTTATAGTTAAAACCCTCATTAAAATCCTTAGGAAAATTCCCTGGCTCAAACGACTTGGTTTATTGGCAAACCATTTCTGGGTTTTCTTGCTTTGGCCAAACCCTAGGTGGGTTCTCCTAGACGTCATGGTTGGAGGACTCTACTGGTCCTTGTTGTTTGGGAATTCTACCCTATAGCGAGGAGAGGGACACTACCAACTTCTGGGGTGACAGGTAAATACATTGATCATATCACATGGGTTTCCACAAAAGGAAAGAGATCAAGGTTCTTGAAGGCATACCTTATTAACGAAGTTCGATCCTAGCTTTCGCTTGCTCCTTCGATCGATCCTCCACTTGATCTTCCGTTTGACGAACCTGCAATACAAAGATACCTTCCTCAGCGTATCTTGACCGATATAACAATGATGAAATTGAAATACAATTTAGATATCAAATACAATCAAGCATTTAATCCAAACAAATATGCAATCCAGTAGACATTTGATTGGGACAGGAAGGGCATTTCAACCTTTATTGTCAAAAGCAAATAATCAGTACAATTATACCTGATCATTCAAAGTGCTTGTGCAACCGGAACCTTGGCTCTTGCTCTTCACATTAACTTTGGAATTCCTCCAGCGTAACAACCCTTAATGCATAGTTTCTCCTCCCTTGTGAGTCTAGTCTCTCTTCTATACCCCTTGTATTTATGGGACAAGGTAGGCAGTTTGGATCGAAAGGTAGTTTGATTGGGAGGTCGCAAAACCAATTTCAACTAATCCCAATTCGTTAAATTAATATATTTTTGATTATGTTTTAAGGTGTATGCTACTTTTCTTAAGTGGAGTAGCGTTCAACATGCAACTTCCCTGCTTTACAACCAGCGTTTGCAATATTTTTTGAGCTGTACGCTACTCTATTGAAGCAAAGTAGAGTATTTCTGAGGGCAAACGCTACTTTATTGAAGTGGAGTAGAGTATTTTAGCAGGCAAATGCTACTATCATGCTTATAGGGTAGCGTTTTTCCTTAAAAGTAGGTAAAAAGAGGGTTTTGTCAGCTGCAGAGGGGTAAGTCTAGGCCTTTCATCAACTAGGGTCATCATGCTCTTCAATCCAAGTTGTCCTTTTGTGTGATCAATAGCTAAATGTGATCACGGTCGTAGAAGTGCAGATTTGACCTATAACAGATGCCCCCTAATGTGTGAGGTCAGAGGGAAACGATGGCTGAAATACATTATAATTCCAAGTCAGCGGAGGAGCAAGAAACCATAGAACCAAGTTACAAAAGTATTTGAAATAACGATCAAGGTCAGCGGACAATTACAATCTTGACATCATACAGATGTGTAGTATGATACAACATGATCTTCGATACATGACTAGGAGATGTATATATAGCATGGCCACTGAAATACAAGCGTGGATCCATGTCAGAATGAGAGATCATAGCCATAACAACAAACTGGATCTATGTCTCATGGAGAGCCAAAAATGAGTGAAGCTCAGTCTTGCGCAGCTTGGGTGATAACATAATGAGGTAATGCTAGCAAAATCCCAAGGTCTTCATCCAAACAACCCAAGGTACAAACCCCAACCATGTGAATAAATGAGCTGAAAGTCGAACATGGGGGTATCGTCTGATTACCGGTCATTGATGTATACCATTAACAAACGCGAGGGCTTCCACCGATAATGATGATGGGGCCCAAGGTACCTAGTACGATCCAACAAGTGTGAATAAATGGACTTGACGTCGAACACTTGAGGAACCTGTCAAATAAGAGACATTGATATATTCTCATAATTCAACAGCGAGGGAAATTGCCACTGGTGACTGCAATCCCCAAGGTACTAACCGAAACTCTAAACTTCATTCCCAGAGCAAAATGAGTTGATGTCGATGGGAAGAAGTCCGTTGGAAGGGAGGCCTTAAGGCATCCTCCATCATCCAACACGAGGAACACTCAAATGGTATGAGCTAATGTGGAAGTAGTACAAGTAACAAGACTGACACTAGGATGGCCGACACATGAGGTCAAGGTAAACTGCAGAATGGCCGACAAAGGTTATATCCTTGAATAGTGAGCACGACACAAAGTGACTTAGGCAGTTTTCAACATGATGGGGAAGTGATATTAGCCTGCAATGTAGGAGACATTAGAAGACCCTCCATATGGTTGGAAGAATAACCAATCGGGGGAGCAAACAACTCAGAGATCAGGTTCACCCTAAGGTCAAAAACTAAAACCCAACTGACATGAAAGTCTCAAGTAGATGCTATGTTCAAGGATATGACTGACTGAACTGCTTTTGACACTATAAGATGTGATATACCCTTCTTATCCCTTATTCTTTTTAGATAAAAGAATACCTTTCTTGTTGTTTTAATGAGTCCAAGAAAGAATGAAAACTCAATAGATCCAACCATGTAAAGAGTTTAACGAGCCCATGAGAGGAAGACTCAGGACCTTCTTCATTGTTTACAGAGTTCGAAGAAGAGATAGAAGAATACTCTATTATACTGATCTCTGGATTTTAATATCGAGCCGAGATCTGTTCTTGCTCGCCGGTGTTTTCAATTTTAAGGAGTCTGAAAAACTTAAACTCCATTCACCTACTCGTGGATTTTAATATCGAGCCCAAGTAGGTTAATGCTCGCCGATGTTTTCTTGTTTATAGAGTCTGAAAAACTTAAACAATCCTCTATTTACCCTCTCGTGGATTTTACATCGAGGCCGAGTAGATGAGTGCTCGCTTGGTGTTTTCATATTTCTAGAGTCTGAAAACCCTAAAGAAGGCTCCAAAAGGTCCTTTTTCGTAAAGTTAGTCTCCTCCCCCGAAAAAGTGTAAAACAATGAAAGAAGAACTCTTCTAGCCACGGGTGACTAGAGTATTCCTTTTTCGTATTTAATCCACAAAAGTCCGGAAAAGGGTTAAACTTATATTTAAGCAGATGTCGCTTCAAATCCTTTAACGAGTCTGAAATGACAACTATACTCGGCAATCTTGTCATATTTAAAGAGTCTAACAAGAGCTTAGAGAGGACTCTATAAGAATCTTTTTCGTAAAATTTTAATGAGCCAAAAAAAGTAAACTCGTGACCTCCTTACTGTTTTTAACGAGCTCAAAGGAGAGATGGAAGAATGCTCGTAACTTCCTTACTGTTTTTAACGAGCTTGAAGGGAAGGTGGAAGAATGCTCGAAACTTCCTTACTGTTTTTAATGAGCTCGAAGGGAAGGTGGAAGAATGCTCAACGGTGGATCAATGTCCAAATGAATGGTAGACTACATTATAGACTCTAGGAAAACTTCTTTAGATGGAAGTATATCATCCCAAATAGAACACATATCTAAACATTCAGATGGATTCTTCACCTGGTCAATTGCCGGGACCTAGTCTCGAGAAGGTAAGCATGAATTCAGAGGCTTATTCTCAGTAGCAATTGGACTCAAAGAACAATATGCCACATAATTTGATTGTGACATAGTAGTGCCTACTGACGGGGGACATACCTTGTCTATAGTTGGGTAATAAGAGGGATCAACAAATGTAAGTTGATCGATGGTGACAATGTTTTCGTTGTGAGGAAAATGCATCACACGAAAGAGCGTAGACACCACAGCCTGCATAGTATAGACGTAATCACGCCCTAGGATCATATCAAAGTCCATAGGGTGCTTTAAAACCATAAAATCAACTAAGACTGTTTTTCTACTCAAAGTAACAGGTACCTGAGGGAGGAATCCCAATGGTTCACTAGGTCTTCTGTCGAAGGTCAACGGCCAATTAACAACTGTAACAAGGTTAGGGAAACCTAAGTCTCTCCAAGCATAAGGGGATAAGAGACTAACAGAGGCTCCTTCATCTACAACGCATCGTTGAACCACATGGTTGCCGATATCAACCTTTATCTGGAAAGGTGTAGCAGAAGGAAGGCGAGGCCCAGTTAGACTATTCCAATCAAAGCAAATGATCCCAGAGCTTGGTAGGGGTTCACTCGACACAGATGCAGTGTCCCCATTTTCAGAGACATCCGAACTGGTAATGCAGAAGACTTCAGGGACAGGTGCATCAGTCTCAGAAGGACTGATGGGATCGGTCGAAGATTGCATCGATTCGATCACTTCACTCGCCAAAGGAAGAGTGGGGTTGACCAAAGATTGCATTGGTTCAACCACTTCACTCTCCGAAGGGAGAGTGGGGTTGACGAAAGATTGCGTTGGTTCAACCACTTTATCAACCAAAGGTTGATCAGGCTGTTGGGAATCTATAGACAGTTCAGGAGAAGAGGATCCTTCAGACATGGACCACACTCTTCGCACCTTTGGAATAGCAGGGCATCGGTGAGTAAGGTGATCTCCCTTACAAAGTCTACAAGGGAACTTTGGCTTGCGTCTTATAAGCTTAGACTCCGTAACAACAACAATACTCTCAGCATGACTAGCATTGGCTGACAGCTTGCCCCCAGCATGACTTGCATTGGCTGGTTGCTCAGAAGCATAAGACTTTTGAAGTAAGGACCACACTCTTTGCACCTCTGGAATAGCAAGGCACCGGTGAGTAAGATGGTCTCCCTCGCAAAACTTACAAAGGAACTTAAGCTTCTGTTTATTAGGTTTGTTGACAATGTCAACGTTCTCAGCATGACTTGCAGTGGCCGATTCAGTGTCTCCAGTATGACTCACAGGAACTAGTGACTTGTCATTAATATGACCAGCAGTGATCAATGACGCATCCTCAACATGCGCAACATTGGCATGACCACCAGAGGTTGGGTAGGTGCCCCCAGCATGACTTCCAGAGGTTGGGTGGCTGCCCCCTTGCTTTGGCATCTTCTTCCTATTCTTCCTCCGTCTCTTCCTTTTAGAATGCTGGTTACTAGTATTACTACTTTCACCACACGAGGTAGAAGGAGGAGGAGAAGATGTTACTGGCAAAGCAGGCATAGGGTTTTGCTGCTCTTGATGTGAAGTGCTTACTTGAGAAGCATTAGGAGCCTGCAAGGCATTCAGAGTGGAAAACAACCAAACCGGTAGCCCTATAGTGAATCCTGGAAGATTCAAAGTAACCATTAAGGGAGTACCAATGTTCCCAATGAATGGAAAAGCACAAGGAGCCCCTTCAACAGGGGTGCCTTGATTGGTGCTAACCGGGATGCTATCCATAGCTTTCGACTCAACAAACCATAAATCTCTAAGGCCAACTAAAAGCAAGCAGCACAAAGAACACACCACTACAAAATACTAAGTATCCGAAACCAGGCAAACAAGGATGGTGAATACTCTCAATAGAAAGTCTTGGATGATCAGGGCCCAGAACAAGCTAGTAGAGCATCGAAGAACAGTTATACCGCGTCCAATTCAGGTCCTTTGGGTGCAAGCGTTTGAATCACCAGACCGCCCTCTCGGGATTACTGAAAAGGGTTACCTTCCGTATCTGTCTGAGGTGAAGTGGGAATAACCGCCCACTCTACCTGTGTAGGATCCTAAAGGTCTGATACTAAGGCTACTGTTATCACATTTTATGTCGGGAGCAGCTTCCACACTGCAGACTGTGCGGCCGAGGACCACACAGTACTTTTTTTTCCAGATCAGGAGATCAGCTACCTCCACAGGAGGCATTTTTTGTTTAGATTGCCCCTAGCAGATACCTCAGAGGGGATAGACAGTTGGACTTGCCATCTACCACTGGGTTACCTTTCCTTGCTAGGCGTTGACACAAGCCCATTTGAGACAGTGCCTAGTCTTATTCTGATCGAGATTATCACAGTACAGTGCTGGTTTATTATATGCCCGGATTCAGCAGAGATCCAGCTCAGATACAGGTTCAGTGGCAGCAGGTATATGGTGCAGCATGTATTGCATATTGTTGATTATTGCTCATGTTGTAGATTAGACTCATTTATACTTGTTAGTACACTAACTTTGCATGAGATGATATATTTGGTGATCTAGCTATGATGTGATGTGTTTGGGCCTATTGGTGATGTTAGTCCACCCCTCCAGTTAGACTTATGTATATGCACGTTGAGTCATGTCCTACACACTTGGCTTAGACTTGATCATTGAGCCCCCTGAGTAGCCGACTCTAGCACCATTATCACTCTCTCCACCCATCCGACTCATTCACGACACTTCTTCCTTGACTTGGATTCTGATTTGTGATCCCGAGGACCCCTTTCCCCACTGATCTCTGAGTTTGCCATGACTCCCTGTTTATTGTGCCTCGGCTCTTTAGTGTGTGAGATACACGGTTAGACCTGGGATATGCTCCTGTCGGTTGCCCCTAATGTTGCAATGCAGTTAGGATTGTGTAGCCTCACTGGGTGCTCCCCACTTGTCGTCGAAGCTTGTATTACCCACCCCCATTACCTTTGCAGTATGAGCGCCATGTTTATATCTTTTGAGATATGTATGTAGCCCAAGAGGGCCATGAAGAAATAAAGAAATGAAGACATGAAGACATGAAGAAATGAAATGTAAATCAGGCTAAAAAGGCCTCTATGTTGTAAATGTAAAATCTAGCCAAAAAAGGGCTAAGTATGAAACTCATTGTAAAATCCATGCAATGTGTTTATGAATACACATGGATTTTGGTCAGCTATACATGTCAGCATTTGTAATGGTTATTCCTCACCTAGTCCCGCGGGACAAGGAGGTGAGAAGGAGCAAGGGACAAGCTCAAGATTGCCCCCTAGAGTCTCAAGTTACGGTTTGCCGGACACCCAGATTGGCGGCTCTAGAAAAGAACCTCACGGAGTCTTCAGATACGGATGTGAGTTGTGGGATACTTGTTAGATGACTAATGGTGGTTTCCCTGCACTATACCCATTTGTGAGGCACCGCCCTTCCCTGTGTTTTGTCATGGCATGCTTACCTCAGTGGACCCCGCTTTCCCGAGTTGTCTTAAGGGTCACACGATCTTTATCCTTGTCTTCCCATGTCCTTTACCTTGTTGTCCACATCACCTAGAGTCAGCAAAGTGGTCAATTCTATAGAGGTGTATAGCATCTTAGTCTTTTGGAGTTGGTGGGTCCACTTCACCAGGGCCTTGTACTATTTCGAGATTTAATGAATTTCTGATCACCATGTTATCATTTATTACTTAGTAATGTACTAACTTGTTTAATTGAGTCTTGTCACTTCATGATTGCATACAGGTTTCAGCTAGCACTATTGTTGACCAGATTTGACTTGGTCAAACTGGGTTGACTAGGCCAAAAATGTTGCGATCGAAATTTCGATTTCGATCAATTATTATCTATAGGGGTTCCATATGAGCATACAACTGACGGAATTGCAAAATGCTGAACCGTTTGAGAGATTTTTAATTATTATTGGTCAACTTTGACTTGTTTTAATTAAAAATCATGGATTTGGGGCAAATAATGCCAAAGTGATGGATTGGGGTCGTTCAAGTGGTCATCTCTACTACTTTTGGGGTCCACGATCACATTGTAGTAGACGGTTCGGCAATCCGGGCAATAAAAGTGGGTCAAAAGCCCAATTTTCATCTTCAGCCATATAAACCAGCATAAAATACATGGAAATCAGAATTTGACTAAGGCAACTATAGGTAAATGGAAAAATCAAAGGTTGGCATTGGTAAAGGTAATTGCTAAGGTATTTTTGGTAATGTTTGAGGTAATATTTGGGCATTGTGGGCCCCTCCATATGATAACTCACCACTTGAGTTCGATTTGGCCCATAGGGGCGTTTTTCTCCTTAGTGGGGAATTCGATTTTCTTGTTTTTGATGGTGGGACCCTTCTTGTATGTGGTTGGGGGGATAAAACTCCATATAGACACCCCCCAACCTCTTTTGTATTGATGTATGGCCCACAATGGGCCCCTCTCTCTCCATAGTGCGCTTCTCCTTGGGGCAATTCGCACCCCTCCCTTGAGTCATCTCCACCATTCGATTTGTGGATTGGGGAGATGATCTCAACCCTCCATTTTGGGGGGAAACCTAGTTTGAGTGTGAGCCATCTCTATAAGAGAATGGACTCACTCCATTTTACTTCTTCTTGGCATTGTAGAGACTTGACATTGAGATTATAGAGAGACATCCTCACGGTGTTACTTGGATTTTGGAGTTGGATTCTTCTTGTGTTGATTGAGATGACATTTCTGATGCATTGCTGAGTTACTTGTGGTGTCCCCATATCTCCTTGAGCATTTGCGATTTGTAGGTGAAGCTGGCCACTAGGGGAAAACGTAGCTCTTGAGACATGGTCTCCTTGCTAGCGTTTTTCTTTGGGTTCTCCAATAGGGATGTGAATTTACTTGTATTGTCATTTGCTTCTCTCATTATTTGTCATCTCATTTGCTGGTTTATTATTGTCATATTGCCATAGAAACTGATTTCATCTTCTTCTTGGTAGGTACAAGAAAAACGCCTTTGCTCACTGGCTGCTCCAAAAACGCTGTCTAGCTCTGCACTTGATCTTTGGGGTGTGTCTTCAGCACGGGAATACCTTCTCCATTATCCGGGTACTGATCTTTTCTCCTTTCTTATAATCTCTCTTTCACTGTTAGATGCTAAGCTGCAACCATTAAAAAAAACTCCTAAAAAATTGATAACTTAGGATTTCACCATAGGAACTTGTTCTAATTAAAAAACCCAGTAATGATATATGCTTAAACTCTCATATCTCAAGTTTCATTCGAATCCAACCCTGATTACCCTTAGAACTAGGAGTTGGTCACCTGCTGAATTCGCTCTCCTTGGGCATTTCAGCCAATCTCACTGTTGGGTTAATTTTTGGGTTGTGGGTAGTCTTGATTCTAGCTTAGAACGCCATTTTACCTTAAGGAATCAAGTTTCAAATCTTTTGGACTCCATTCGCCCGTAATTTTAGCACTGGTCCACCTGGCAAAAACGCCCCACTTGGGCGTTTTTCTCTTGCTGCTTAATTGGGTTGATTTGGGGTTCTGGGTACTTTTGATTTGGATTTCTATTGTCATTTTGCCTTAGGAAATCAAGTACCATCTTCTAGAAGTGATCATAAATGTCATTTTCTTGCTGCCCTAGGTCCACTTGATTCATTATTCAACCATTTCCCTGGGCAGTTCATTATAGCACATCACTTCTATTTTTACAGCTCCCTTAATCATTTCAGCCATACAATCCCTTGTTATAATCTTGGTCTTTAACTATTTCCGATTGCTGGTCACTTGTCTCATCACTCTCATTTTACTGCTTGTGTCCATTTATTGGCTGAAATCAAACATGAGGAGCTCATTTACACTCACTCCTTGCTTTCATCTGTCATCTTTCTGTGTTTGGGTGTATTTGTTGTCTCTCAACCATCATTGGTTGAGCAGGGTCTCCCCCTTGACTTGGCCAAGTGCCTCGTCTAAAGTGACAGTAGCCTTATCCGGTGTGACTTCCGTTCATTTGAGCGGAGGACCTGGCTATTGTCGGTTACACCTTCCTAGTTGTATCCTCTACAGTCCCTATTGGGATATCTACCACAAACAGCTAGAGATTGTGTGATAACAGCTACCATACATACGAAATATCCTGGGGGGACAGTCATCAGCCTAGTCAAAACGCATGGGAGGGCAGCAAAGCTCGAAGTCCGAAAGGACCCCCATACGCGAATCGACTCTGGTTTATGGTCAAAAGGAACGAGAGGGGGTTATTCTCAACAATTCCGATCTTCCACGCCCTTGTGCTTAACTCTGTTTTGAGTAGAGCATCCCAAGGTTATTTGATATATATGGATTTACCTAAATGAAAGTTGTACTACGATTGTTGCGTAATGAAACTAGTTCCGAGCAGTTTAAGGTGTTTTAAGCTCGAAACTCTAGCCTAAGCTAGTTGGTGTCGTGTATTTCTAAAAAGAAAATGTTTTTAATTTATTTTATTAAAATTCTTTTTAAGGCAACTTTTTACTCAATGGGGTAGTGCATTGTGTGGAAATGGTTTGAGAAAGTAAAGTGCGAAAGAAATAACTTTCAAAGCAACAAAAAGACTCTTTTTCTTTTTTCCGTTTATGCTCTTTCCAAAATGAAAGCTTAAGAAAACGAAAAACAAATCTCTTTTTTCTTTTCTTTTTCAAATTCAAAACAAAGTAAACTACGCTACTTCGAAATGATCATAAGCCTTACTACTTTAAACTACCAAACTCATTTTTTGCTTTTTCTGATATATGCAAAAGAAAAAGAACTCGAAAATGGAAGCAAGTAAGACCTAAAAGAGCAATGTAAGTAAGGAAAAGCAACTCTAAGGTTCACAACAATCAACTTGATTACTTGACAAAGACTTGTCCTACGAAGTTTTTTAAAGGAAAAAAACCTTGGGCTTGGAAGACAAAGTGGAAAAAGAAGAAAGATAAGAGACGCTTTAAAATGGAAAGGCAAACTTCAAAGGTTGCTCCAAAGCATCAAGAACCCTAAAAACACTAAGCCAAGCTAGCGGTAGGCAAGCGAACGAAAGATGACCTTACAATCACAAAGACTCAAATGGAAGCAAACTAAAAGACTTCCACTTACTTGAAACTGAAACTGACAAAGTAATCAGGAAGTGTCTAGACTCAAAAACTTTTGAAAACACCCTAAAGACTCCAACTTGGGGTCAAACCCTAAATCAAAGGCCAAGACATCGTCAAAGTATGCTTAGAGTTGCCACAAACAGCAAATGCTACGAAACAAAGGTTTGTATACCCGCAACAAGCATCTAGGGTACAGAAGTGCAGCTATGTCCAACAAGGAACAAAGCACGGTTTCCAAAAAGAGCCACAAACAAACAAGACACCTCAAAAAGTACTCAAGCAAGCAAAAGATGACCTAAGGGACTTAGGAGAGGCAAACAAGGCTCAACAAAGGCATAAAGACCTCAAGGATCAGTTGGGAAAGCAAAAACAGAGGCTAGAAATCAAGCCAAATAGGCAAAAATCAAATCCCAAACACAAACAGAGACTTACAGGAAAATACTCTACTGTGCAGTAGAGAAGCTTGCGTATTTTTGGAGGTGTACTCTACTGTGTAAAGGCAAACCAACATTTTTCAGTAGGTGTACCCTATTGTGTAAAGGCAAACCAACGTTTTTCAAGAGATGAACGCTACTGTCTGCATAGAAAACCAACGTTTTTGCCAAAGAAGGTTTAAAATAGGCTTCAAAAACTTCAAACTGAGGTAAGTCAATTAATGGAAACAGGCTACAATAACCTACAGAGCCTCTCAGAGGATCAAAAAGATCTAAAAGTACTGGAAGGAAAGTCAAATGAGTCTCCTAGAATAGAAAACATCCAGTCCCCAGCGGAGTCGCCAGTCTGTTGTTCGGGAATTCTACCCTATAGCGAGGAGAGGGACACTACCAACTTCTGGGGTGACAGGTAAATACATTGATCATATCACACGGGCTTCCACAAAAGGAAAGAGATCAAGGTTCTTGAAGGCATACCTTATTAACGAAGTTCAATCCTAGCTTTCGCTTGCTCCTTCGATCGATCCTCCACTTGATCTTCCGTTTGACGAACCTGCAATACAAAGATACCTTCCTCAGCGTATCTTGACTGATATAACAATGATGAAATTGAAATACAATTTAGACATCAAATACAATCAAGCATTTAATCCAAACAAATATGCAATCCATTAGACATTTGATTGGGACGGGAAGTTCATTTCAACCTTTATTGTCAAAAGCAAATAATCAGTACAATTATACTTGATCATTCAAAGTGCTTGTGCAACCAGATCCTGGGCTCCTGCTGTTCACACTAACTTTGGAATTCCTCCAGCGTAACAACCCTTAATGCATAGTTTCTCCTTCCTGTGAGTCTAGTCTCTCTCTTCTATACCCCTTGTATTTATGGGACAAGGTAGGTAGTTTGGATCGAGAGGTAGTTTGATTGGGAGGTTGGGGAAGTTGCAAAACCAACTTCAACTAATCCCAGTTCGTCAAATTAATATATTTTTGATTGCTTTTTAAGGTGTACGCTACTTTTCTTAAGTGGAGTAGCATTCAACATGCAACTTCCTTGCTTTACAACCAGCGTTTGCAAGATTTTTTGAGTTGTACGCTACTCTAATGAAGCAAAGTAGAGTATTTCTGAGGGTAAACGCTACTTTATTGAAGTGGAGTAGAGTATTTTAGCAGGCAAACGCTACTATCATGCTTATAGGGTAGCGTTTTTCCTTAAAAGTAGGTAAAAAGAGGGTTTTGTCAGCTGCAGAGGGGTAAGTCTAGGCCTTTCATCATCTAGGGTCATCATGCTCTTCAATCCAAGTTGTCCTTTTGTGTGATCAACAGCTAAATGTGATCACGGACGGAGAAGTGCAGATTTGACCTATAACAGTCCCAATTCGCAAGGCACTGATCTCCTAACCCTTGCGCATTTCTTTGAGTAGCTGGTTTTCCTATCGTTTGTTCCCGGTTTGCAAGCTTATCTGTTTTAACACTGTCATATCCTTCTGTCAAGCAGTGCTAGAAAGCCCTAATTCTCAGATCCACTCTTTGAGATACTTTCCTTGTTTTAAGGGGCACGTTTCCCAAGGCAGCTGAATTTGATCATTTATACTAGCACATGAATCTTGGAATCACTTTTAATCATAGTGTCACTATGCCTAAACACCATAATCCAAATCTTATATTTCTTAAGCCTCCACATTGACCACATTGACCTTACGTAGCTGTTATCACACAACTTGTAGTTGTCCCTAAAGGTATCCCATCCAGGATGGTAGAGGTGTTGGACAACTAAAGAGGTGACCCAAGAGATGCCATAGTTCGCAATGCAAGTTGGGAATCAGGACAACCGAGGCACTCTTCACTTTAGATCAAGGCTAATCAAGATCAAGGGGGAGACCCTAGTCAATCAATAAAGACTAGCTAACCTAAAGGTTCCTAGGGAAATGTGTAAAGTAAATCAAGGAGACCAATGATGAGTTAGATTAAGTGGACCCAAGGGTTTAAGAGGCTTAAGAGGTGACAAGTGTTTCAACCAATGAATGACTAGGGCCACTTATGAGGCTCAATTAGATAGATCTAGTACCATGAAAGTTACACAAGTGGGGCCCACTCCTCAAAAAGTGGAAAGAGGTTCAAATGGGGCCCACAAGGTCAAGTTAGGGGTAAAATGGTACTAAGGGGTATGCAATGATGTAGATCTATGGATCTAAGATGCAAGAGGCAACACCCACATATGGGATCTAGCAAAAGACTACTAACCCAAGGAGTGCGAATTACCCAAGGGAGATTAGTGCCTTAATTTGAGGGGGCAATTGGAGTCCAAATTCCACCAAATTGTAGATCGGGGTAGTTAGACAAATATCAAGGTGGGTTTTAATTATTAAGTCCAAATGCTTGCTAGATCTCCACAGATCTAAGATGAAAAATGCATCACCTAATGACCCAAGTGGGGCTCAACCCTCAAAATGAGGAATGGGGCCCACAAGGCAAAAATCAAAGAGGTGAAGCACTAGGGGTAGGTTATCAAGGTTGATCTATCCGAATCAAGTGGGATCTCTCCTACCCACTTACTAGAACCTAACAAACTAGCCTTCGTCAAGGAGTACAACCTCCCTTAGAGAGGCTAATGTGCCTTGGGAAATGGGTCAAATGGAGGCCAATCACCACCAAACTATAGATCTGAATTGCCGTGGATGCTATAGAGGTGGGTCTTAAAAATTATCCCCAAAAGCTTGCTAGATCCAAGTAGATCTAAAAAATGTAAAATGAGGGTTTGATGACCAATGAAGAAGAATGAATGGATCTAGGTACATACCTTGTAGAACATACCTCAATTGCTTGTGGCCACTTTGCAAATTGATAGCATTCCCCCTATGTGTATATTCATGAGTGAGATCTAGTGCTCCAAGCCCAAATGTCCTCCTCCAAGGATGGCCAAATCGTCCTCCTCCTACAAGACAAGATCAAGTTAGAAACAAGTCAAGTAGAAAAATTATGAAAATGATGAAGAGATGTAATAGAAAGCATCAACTATGTCACAAAGATACAATAATGATACTCCCTGTCACAAAGATCAACCCAAGAGTAGATATGTGGGTCCCCCCCAACAATAGCCTCCTTCAAATCGTCCTCCTCATCAATTCGGCCTTCCTGTAGAAAAACAACTAGTAGCCCATGATCCACAAATGATACATAGAGAAAATAATCCACAAATGATACATAGAGAAAATACTGTATATTCAACTTGCAAAAGAATCCATCAAGACAAGAGAAGTAGATCCACAAAATAGTATTCTATTCCAATCTTCAAGAGCTCCAAAGGTGCCTTTACAATAGGGGCATCTCCTCCTTTTATAGGATAATAAAGAGCAAAACCCTAAACTACAAAACCACTTTTTTAAAACTAGTGGTTGAGATCAAAAGATATAACAATCTAATCAACGTCTAAGATGAGCCAATATAATATATCACATGGATCACTCACTAAGTAATGATGTCATAGCTAAAAGAGACTCAATGAGGGTGACATCATACATGAGAGGTGGCTAATGATACATGTGCCACACAATAAGACCAAGACAAGTCACTAGGAGCTCATGGTGGGGCTAGGAGGTATTAATCCCCTTCACTAGCATGTCCCCATGGCACAATAATATAAAATAATGAGTCTATGACATGTCAAATATACAAATGATCAAACCCTGTCTCCAAAATCTGAGAGAGACATGCATTAAAAGACCTCCTGTTACCACTGTGGACCCCACTGACTAATGCCAACTGATCTGGAAGATGGGGGGTTCAACATGGATGACCTCAGAGTAGACCAACTGCCAAAACCTTGCCTCAATTGCCCAAATCAAATTCCTCAGTGAACTTTTTATTCCATTTTTTAATCCTCCTAAAAACCCTAAAAGTGCCAGAAACTGCCTTCCAGGATGCCTGCGCTGTCAAACAGAGTGGACCAGGCTGTCTGGAAGGGGGTTATAATGGTAAAAACGATTGGCTGGACCACCCCCTTCCTCTTTAGCGCCCTAGGCAACGATTGGCCTCCAAGGCCTCTGCTGGACAGGCTGGATCAGCATGCCCAAACTGGTCAACAGGTGGATAACTGCTACTATCATGCCCAGGAATGCCCGAAACTGAAAGATAAGTGTGTCAATGGATCAAGAAGACCCAAACCCACTAGAAATGAGTACTCATACACCATGGGATGACCTTTGGGGTCATCTGTAGGGGTCCACCATACCCGGACAGTGTAAAATATGACGATCTAGAAACAATAATAAAACTGACCAACTGCATCAATTATCATTAGAAGCATATGTCCAACATAGGGAATCATCAAATAGGTGTATGGGGGACCATATATCAACATCCATAAGCACAAGTGGTCCACCTCATCACGGATCCCAGGAATGACCATGGTCAAACTATGTTTGAATAGATCAAAGTGCAACCAAAGACTAGATTATAACATAAGATCAAGACATGTTCCTTTAATCATATTCACAGCTTAACTTAAAGTATAAACATCATTTAGTGGCAGTTGATACATATATATTTCATCATTGTTTCTATTTTACTTGCACAAAAGCTTTAAAGACATAGTCATCCAATGGACATGGCCTAACTGTTAGCAAAGGGTGAAGGCTAAGAAGAAGGCTAGGCAAAAGGGATGACTTGCTCAACTTCAACTAAGTGACACTTTGGACGGGGAAAGGGGAAGCTACACTCTGTGCTGGACAAAATAACAAAGGGAATGGCAGTGCCTCACAAATGGATAAGTTGTTTAGAGAGTGCTTATTCAACTTAGGCATCATGTCTACATCAAGTTGATCTTGGTTCATTAGGATCATTCATTTCAATTCCATGGCCTTTTTGGCCTATATGACCCCTCTGGGATTTCACATGCGTTAAAAAGCACAACTAATCGCAGTTTGCATCCCGGGCATATTTATAATTATGAGGTCAACAATATTTAGATATAGCATTTGTTTAACCATTGCTTTTTAGACCTTTCTATACCCTTCGCGGTGTATTTTAGCATTTCATTGCTTTAGCGTTTATTCATGTGTGTTGAAAAACACTTTCTAGAATTTTAAGTTCACAGGCTTTCATAACAGATTTCCAATATAAGTAGTACATGTGCTTTCAGTTTTAGCCAACAACAACTCAAGTGATTAGAGGGAATTCCACGCTAAGCCAAACATTGGGACAACCGACTAGAGTGATCTAGGCATAAAATCCAACTCACCAAAGGCAAGTTCTGTCACCAACTCAGAGCCGGGACACAAAACAAACGTGGATGCGGTCCAACACAGAGGTAGAAATGGGGAAGTCCTCCATATCAAGTAGTCAAAAAGGCAAGTCAAGGTGAAAGCCAAATAAGGAAGGTCGTGGATGGATGGAGTCAAGTGAATGTGGTGCCTAGGCTAGCAAACAAAGAATGTCAGGAAAGACCATGTCCACGCTCACAGGAGGGTAATGAAACCAACAAGTATTGTCAGAAAACCTTAGAGTGCAAGTAATACATCCAGTTTTATATTTTATAAAATCATCCAGGATATGTCATTTTATTATTTAGATAGTACTGCCACATCATGAGTCATATACCCAGTCAATGCTATGAAGATGACTAAAACAACAAGATAATAATCCATGATAATAATCACAAATACATAGGTCACATCATATATCAATAATCATCATCCATAGCCAACTGAAACACTGCTGCAAATAATAACATCTGAAACTCTAGGCACTGAACTGAAACTGTATGGAACAAAAGGTCACATTGGTCATCAAATCTAAGCTCTCAAGGCTCAGCCTTGGCACAAGGTCTACTCAATGTCTGATATACATACTGCTATGATTTGTGAGTGATCCCAAATAACACTGCTCATCATAATTGATCTTTGTAAAAGCAAAGCTTTGGAAAGTGCAGATATCTGCTCAGCAAGAATAGTATCCTAGCTACTATGGTGTGATAACCGTACCCTACCTTGATTAGCTTGATCTGGTGATTTGGTTAGATCTCTCATATCGGGCGTAGATTAGGGTCTCCCCCTTTGTTATCTTTGGCTTTGATAGCATAAAGTGAAGGGTGCCTCGATTGGCGTGACAACCAATCCTTTTGGAGATCGAGGTTCTTGTGGTTCACCACTTTGGTTGCCTATCCCCTCTACCATCCTATATTGGATCTATCATTTTGGGGCAACTACAAGTTTGGTAATAACAGGGGTCTTCAAAGATGAGACATTAGGGATGAGATGGTCCTTGATGGAGTCAGCAATGATCCTTTTGGCCTTGATCATGTTCTTCTTGTGGATTGCTTTGTTATCATCTCCCTTTGGTTCTGGAACCTCCTCATTCACATATTTGTCGAAATCATTCTCTTCTAGAACGAGAGAAATTCTATACTTCCATGCCTGGAAGTTATCAACCTTTTCAAGCTTATCCTCAAGCTTGCTGTGATTTGACATTTTGATATGAGAACCTCAAATGGAAATAACAAGGAATTAGATCTTACCAATTTGAGATGCCCAACTTGGTTTTGGAGCTAGCTGACCTAGGGTTTGACAGAGAAACCTTAATTTTTCAAACTTGGTATTTTGAACTTCTGCTTGGGTAGAAAGATGCACCTCCTCAAGGCGAGTTGTCCAATGTGCTCCTTTTCCTGGATTGATGAATGGAAGCTCCAAAAATTTGATTCCCTAGTTTCTCCCGACAGCAGTGATAGGGCCAAAAATGAAAATTTTCCAAATTGAATTCTGCTTCCACCAAAAGATGCGCCTCCTTGAGGCGAGTTAGCCTAGCCCTCTTTTCTGGATGATTTGTGGAGAGAAGACCTTGGATTTGGAAACCCTAGCTTTTTGCTGCTGCACAGTGCCTTCTTTCAGAGTGGCTCTGAAACCATGTTAGTGTTTGCAGTGTCAAGTTTGCACTTTAATTCAATTATGTTAGATCTTTGATTTGAAATATAGACAAGCACATCAATACACAACAACACAAGAATTTTCTTTGGGGAAACCATAAAGGAGAAAACCCCGCAATTTCTTCAGTGATAGATTTGTCACTTAGTACAATATCAAACCAAGATAGAAAACCCAAAGATAAGATGACTTCTGCAGCTTCCTTCTTCTTCTTCAGCAAACTTGTCTTTCTCTTCCTTGGAGTGAACTTGCTTGTTGGTGTATGTCCAAATGAGGGAGAGCACCTCCCTATTTATACTTTATGTGTGACTGACTTAAATCCCTAATGGGGCCAACTTCCTTAACTGACTGGGCCGACCTCTCCTAGGGAGACTCAAAAATACATTTTACATTTAACCTTTTGGGGACTATTGCCCCGACTGGAGGTTTTACCTCGATATTCTTACATGACCAAATACAATAATGACATACCCGAATGGAGGAAAAACATCTCCGACGGAGGTACAGTAAAAGCACAATAATAATATAATAATAATATACAAAAGAATATCTTCCGAAGTTACATTTACAACAACATTATGTTGAGGAGGTCTTGAGCCTAAACCCAATATAAGAGAGGCTCCTCCCTTTTGTAATGGTTGTTGAATGTGTGGTAAACTTTGAGAGCTTATTGTTGAAGATCTTTTGAAGGCTATTGGAAAGTTTAACGGTTTATTCTTGTTGATGTGAGGCATATTGTTTTGGACCTTCCCATGGCTGAATGTTGATGCAGAAAAACACTTGCAAAGGACATTGTTTCATGGGCTATCTGTAAAGGGTTACACTGCTCCAGTAGGAGAAATTAGACGTGGTTGACTCTTCTCTAATCTCTTTGACATTTTATGAATGAATGTGTTCTTGTTGCATCTATCATCTTCTAGAGTTGTTACAGATTTATACTGTTAGATATTATAATGTTTATGTAATGTACATTACATAATAAAATAATAATGAGTAATAATGTCATAAAGTGAAATAAGCCATATGTAATAATAAAGTGAATTAAGTCATACATAATAAATGACACTTATGTTTAATGTAATTATGAAGTTAGGTGAAGTTAAGAAAATTAGGTAAGCAGTTCCTAAACAGGAATACTGGAACTTGCTACACATATATACAATACCACTTTATGTAACTTGTGAACATTATTGATAATACATCTTTCGTTCATTTTCTCTCTTTATTCTCGTCTCTTGCATACTTTTCTGTAGCATAGTTTAACATATACTTCATAGTAAAACACATCCTGAGAAACCTGGTTAAAGGTGCATCTCCTGTAGAGCTCTTTCAAGGAAAATTTCTGCATTAATTAACAGCAATATTAGGCTGGCTGTAGCATGCACTTTGCAGCTCTGTTTTCCCTAATTACTCATATAGAACAGCCCTCTATGTCTGTCCTATTGACCCCATATGCACAGTTTGGATTTAGGCACCAATCTTTCCTTTCAACCTCCCATAAAAATACAAAATTTATCATTTATTTTCTGACTATGAAAATCTGGAAATTACTGTTGAAATTACCCTGAATCAGATTTGGGCCAAGTCTAGAAACCATTCCAAGCCTTTATCCATTTACTAGACTTAGCTGCCTTTGGAGATTCCCCCCTTGTGCTGGAGGAGGGCAGGTCTAAAGAGACTGAAAGTGCTATTAAGGCGACATTGGGTAGCCTTTCTATCTTTACCTCTAAGGTTTCAACTGTGGCTAGGGCTTTGCCACCCAAGATGAAGGTCTGGGAGGTAACAGGACTTAAACAGGGTTTTCCCACTTAAGGCTTTAGACAAAACATTTGCAATACTTTTCTTTTCTTTCTTTGAAAATTTTAGTTAAAGTCTTGCTATGTTCAACATTTTACTTCCAAGACACATAGCTAACGAAATTGAATTCTTTTATATGCTCTATTTTTTTTGATGGAATGATATATTAAATTAAAAAATGCAAAGAAAGATCTATCTTTACTTACGTATGTGTATTCGCAGATATGACACGCCAAGCATCTTTCATCGCTACTTATCATTTGTCATGTTTATGTCACCAATTATAGTCATACTTTCCAGCTTAAGAGGATAAGTGCAGTGATGTTTAGCCTTAGATGATTGAAGAATCTTTTGTTTTAAAGCAACTCTTCATTCTCAATTGTGAAAACTAGAATTAGAAGTAGAGGAAGGATAAGAAAGGGAACCTCAGCAGTGAAGAATAGATTCTAGATTTTGGTTAGATGCATAAAAGATATTTTCCTGACTTCTTTTATTTTTATTTTTGTAGGTTATAAGAAAATCCTGAACTTTTGGTTTAAGATTGTTGCTAAGTCAACCATGGAAGAACACAAATCGTGGACTTTAAAGGACAGTGGGTTGAAAGAAATAATAGAGGACTGCGAACTTAACCACAAGACGCTTATCCATGGAAATATCACCATACACCTTGTGGAATGTGGAAGTTTAAATGGAGATCTTGTTAGTTATCAAACCCTTCTTAAATAAATCAACACAAGTTGCATTTCTTAGTTTTACATCGTCAAAGACAAATGATAATGTTATTTTATACGCAAATCATAAGTTATACTTTTCTTTGATGTGTTTGTGAACATATTGTTGCCATCACAAGGCATTTAGTCCATTGCTCTTATTTTTTGAAGATAGTGTTTTTAATATTTCTATATACTTTTTATATTTTGGTTTATGGGCTTAGGGGATATTCAAAACATCTCATAGTAAATGTTGCATATCATTTGCAATTCGCTGCAATCATTTTAAGACACATCAAAGGCATTCCAAAAAGGTACAACTTTTGTATGGACAACAGGCTATAAGATGGAAAGATGCAAATGCCATAAGCTCAAATATTCTAATTTTTGAATGGCATAACGAATATTAGGTGCATGTTGATGCTTGATTTATGCTATTGGAGGTGTACTTTCTAAGTCTTGTGATCTAAAGATGTGTCATTGAATGTACTTTTTTTACAGGAATTTGTCTTCAATAGAAAGGGGTTATTTTGATATTAAGAGAAAATGTTTATGCACGGTCTTTGCCAAAAAATTCACACATGATTTCTCATTCACTCTTACATTTTTATTTTTGATTATCAAGCATTATTAGATTTTCTCAATAAGTTTAAGCCTTACATTTAAGAACAGAGTCAGTAAATGGATTGTGCCTTCAAACAATTTTAATCTAGGATTATGGATAGATTGAGGAGGCATCGCATGGTGAAAGATTGCATGTTTAGAGTTGAGAATGATGGAAAGCTAATCATAGTTTAAGATATTTCTAGATGCTCATTTTTTCTATTTGAGGGTGTCCTCATATAGTATATTGCGATTATTCATTACAGTAGGGAAGCATCATGTGATGGTAGACTATATGTATGAATTGAGAATGATTAGAACTCTTCTGAATGTAAGCGATTTTATTGATGCTCTTCTTTCTTGAGTTGAGGTTATCCTTACGGGGTATGCTGATATATCAATATTTTTGAGCATAGGTAAGTTTCTACTTTGATCGAACCTATAGTACATAACCTATACTTCGCTTGCTTAGGGAAAGGAAGAACATAAGGTACACAATAATACTTGGTGGCATTGAGTCTCTTCTAGTCATTTTCACCTTATTATGATCAATATATTCTACCTCCTCTTGAGCAACCTTGACATGAACCTACCACACACAAGATAAACAAATGGTGAGCCTGTGAAGATAGAACAAGTCTACTTGTTCATAAATAGAAGATCAAAAGTCCTAGCAGGCCACCTTGGCCTGTGATTTTTAATAAAATCACATGTCCATGCCCTACGGGGAAATTGTAAAAATATCATAGCATGACGGTTTTTGTAAAGGACTTGGCTTTCCTAGGACTTAGTTATTAATCCGACTAGCCCATAGTGTTTTTTCCCTTGTCAATTATATGTTGTTGAATAAACGACATATAATTTTCGAGTTTTTCAATCATCCCTCCAAAGTTGGGGTGGTTGGCATGATTTCTCGGTCTTAGGAGGTTATTAGAGTTCAAGTGTCAATGTATATTACCATGCTAGATATTAAAATTGAGTCATATGGACATGTGCTAGGTCCCCCCCAAGTTTTTTTAAATTTCCGAAGAAAATAAAATTTTCCGTAAAACTAGACCATTTTTTAATGGTTTAAATGGAAAATTTCAAATTGTAATAAAAGTGAGGTCTGGAGGTGGAATTTGGCGTGTGGATGCTCGTTTTGACGCTCAGAGCGTTCTCTTTACCCTAGTACCCATTTTCCCCTTTCCAGGTGACTACGTCGCCTCTGGGAGCATTATTCCTCAAGTATGCGACAATTTGGCAATAAATGCTAAAAAAACCCAAATTACACCAAGGCAAAAAAATAAAAAAATATATAAAAGGTCATTTAGCATGTGCCAAATGACTTGGCATGCCACATCATGTGAAAGGTGACTCAACTAGTGAATAAAGGCACATGTGATAATGCCAAGTCAATGGATATTCGAATTATCTCAAGTTAATAATGCACCCCTCCCATGAGGATGATGCATCTCATGTGTTGGGCGATTTGCATTTGTGGGTGGAGAAAACAAGGAGAGGGGGCGCACCTCCCTTTTAGGTGGCACCCACCTCATCAACCAAATCCCAATCAAATAAAGCAATGGGCGAGTTGTCATCTTTTAGGGAGGTCGTATATCTCTCAAGAAAGGGCGCGAATCCATTTGAGGAGGACGTGTTTCAGCTTGGGCGAATCCCATTGGTGGCAGGAGAAAGCAAGGTAGAGGGGGCACACCTCTTGTGAGGTGGTGCCTCCCTCATCACTCTAAATCCCTCATCACCCTCAATCAAAGGGATATGTCCCCCCTATCTCTTAAGATTGACGCCCTCATGCTCCATGGGAACTAATGTGCCCCTCCTCCTCTCATAATCTATTTAAACAAGACCACTCTCTCATTGCAAGCTAGTTAGAGTTGCATGAGAAGAGGGCTTTCCATTGTATCATTGTCTCATTTTTGTATTGTTGGAATAAAAGAGAAAGCTTTGGAGGCTTAATCGTGTAATGCTCGTTGTTGGATGACCATTGCTGCTCATGTTTGAGGTAACCTGTATCTAGTATAGTTTCTTTTGCATGCTTATATTGTGGATCTTGCCTTGATAGGATTGTTCTCAATTGATAGGAAAGAATCTCTTAATAAGTTTATTACTTGATTTCTCTTGTTCATGTATGTTAAAAGTTGTAGATCTAGCATTTTAATAAGCTTATTATCATGTTGCTCTAATCTTTCATATATATGTCACTAGATCTCACAAACGTTTTTGCAAGAGTGTCTGAATAGCTATAGGTAACCGTGGAAAGGAGCTTGAACAAGTTTTTAACCTGTCCTAAATTTGTTTCTAGGAGGTTTTTGGACTTTAGTGGCAAAAAATCAAGTTTGAAGCCAAACCAAAGCTTCCCGGAGCTTCTTCCTAACTTCATTGGGCAATTTACACTTGTATTTTTGTAAGCTTTTGGATCTAGATCTGTAAAGATCCAAAGCATTTCTTTCTTCCAAGTTTATTGTAAATCATAAATGAAAAGAAGAGCAAGTGGGCTACCTAGCACCCACACCCCATCCCCCCTAGGGGGTTTTGCAAAATTTTCATGGAGTGATTTTCTCTAACAGATTTTATTTCTTGTTTACTAAAACCAATCTAGTACTAAAATTTAATGTTTGAAGTGTCCGATCCAAATATCGGCCTTCAAACTCACTCAGGATGTAGGAACACTCATCATACTTACCAGCCTCGGAATCGACAATAAATCGGCGAGGCAAAAGAGTGAAGAGTTTGAATCGGATCGGGAAAAAATCGGCAAATACAAAAATTTAAATATATACCTATATTTTGAATTAAAAAAACATTTTTCATAGATATTCAAAATTGCCATGTCCATATACTGCAACATATCAATAGATGTCCAAAATATATCAACTCATAAAAACTAAAATTGATTTTTTATGCCCTTGGTCGTGACTCATGACTCCTTTGTGGAGTTTGTTCGATGCTCTGTTCTAAACTTCTATCCCTCTCTGTGGCTGTGAATCCTTCACGCGTGACCTACTGGTGAGTGATGAGTAACGTGTAAACATTGAAATAGTGCTCGTTTGTCTGCCTGTCGTCGTTGCTACCTGAGTGCTCACGTCGCCCGAAAGTTTGAAACAGTGGTAGCGTGGCTCTCAAATAGCGTTTTAAAGGTGGCTTCAATTCACAGTTAGGGTAAATCGCGTCTCCAACTCGCTGAGCCCAGTTCAAATCGGCGATTTATTCCAGTTCAGCCACATAAAACCGGGAAGACCGAGTTTGACTCGGGACGAGCCGAATCAGCTCGTTTAGCTGTCGATCAGAGTCAAACTCGGAATAATCGCGAGTCAACTCGCGATTCCTGTTACTATGCACTCAATTTCTATTTTTTGCAGGGTGTATACTTTAATCAAGTTTAATTTTACTTTTATTTTATTTTTGCAAGCGTAGATTAGAAATAACACAAAAACCTCGTTGCCACGAAGTATGCTCCCACCACCACACAAAGGCTTTGCCGATTAGTGGTGGATGATCAGAAAGTGACACATAGGTTTTGTGCTGCTTTACTTCTGTTGTAAGCTTTAAGTTTTCCTTTCTACAATCATTAACTGAAGTAACATTTGTCCTACGTATCAAAGTATGCTTTTTCCCCTTGCAGGCATCTTGCCTGGGCCTGTGGGAAATCAGAAACGATTGTAGCCACTTCATTAATTTTCCACATTTAAGTTAAAAACTCACATAATAAAATTAACTACCTGTTGCCGCTTAAAACACACTTGACCGCGGGGAAGTCTCCCAACTGCTACATGTGTTCCTAAGGGAAACAATGAGTTAAGAACCCAATGTCACCTCGGTCCTAAACTCCTCCGTTTAGACCAAAGCTCCTAAAGGCCAAGCGGGGTAGTCCCTACTTACTAAGTTCTTTTTATAGTTTGTTTTTTGGGAGTTGTAAATTATCAAAAATTCAGATGAGAGTCAAACGTGCAATAATGCAATGTTTTTAATGACAAGCAAAACCTTTTACAATGAACTAATACTGATTGCAAGAGAGAAATAAACAATTAGCCAACAAACCAGTGCCGTCTCTACTCGGGCTATGGAGTCACAACAATCAATTAATTAAATACTTTTCCAAAGGATTAACTCATTCATTTAACCAAATATAACAAGAAATAATGATTTCCAGTAAATGAACAAATTAATGTTAAGTGCTTGCAATAAGATAATCAAAATGTCACATAAAGCATCAAATTGTAGAACATGAACAACTTAGTGAATCAAAGGTACATATAACAAGATTAAGCTATAAATGAAATGCTTTGGAAATGAAGTACTGAGAACAAGATAACAATGTTGTGCAAGTTGTCCTGTAGATTTCAATATATTTTAGGTCTCTCTTTAACTTAGGGGATTAAGGTTTTGCTGCAATGAAACTGAACTATTCTATGTGTCTACCCCAAGAGCCTATCTCCTTCGATTAGAGAGAGAATGTCGGGTGCTCAACCTGAGAACACAAGGTTCCCAACTAGCTCCACAGATCAATCCCAAAACTTGTTGGGTGCTCAATTGGAGGACACAAAGTGCCACGAGGCTCCCCACAGCCTCTACCCCACTAGCTCCACAAGTCAAGCCTCTTTTTCTCCCTTCTAATGAAAATATATTTCCGGATGCTTATTAGACTAGCCAACTCAAATCTTTGCCCTTTCTTGTCACCCAAGATCGGTCAAATCGGCGAGGGGACAGAATACGGGGCAAAAATCGGGGCTCAAGTTAAATTTCAACCTTTTAAGCAAAATTACAAAGCAATGCAAGCCAACGCGATTTCACAAGGGAGGTCGAGCCTTCTCACTTGTGAGGTGCGGGCAAAACAAAATAACTTAAAAATTATAGAAATAAATGCAAGCCTCAACGATTTTGCATCGATGGGCAGAGCCTCTTCTCATGCAAGGTTTGAGAAAAATAACTTAAAGCAAATAATTGGAAAATAAATGCAAGCCTCAACGATTTTGCATGGATGGGCAGAGCCTCTTCTCATGTAAGGTGTGGGAAAAAAGGAAAGTGCAAGAAATAAAAGATGCCTAAAACCAAGATACTTACTGTTGCCGCTTGGTTCCACACTTGGGAAAACGTAGCAGAAGTCTTCAAGCTAGTGGTGTGGCCTTGGGGGCAAGTCAGAGTCAAGTGCTGTCACTTGAGACTCGACTCCTCCGTCTAGGCTTTCCTAGTGAAGCCAAGGGGGGTGGACCCTAGAAAATGAAAACAAACTATGGTGTCTAATCTATGAAAAGGAAAGCATCTAATCTAGGAGTTAGAATATTTTTTGCTAAACCAAGACAATGCAACATATGTAAAGCAAAAGCCTTTCATCAACATTTTATTCCATAATTTTCATAGTCATTTAAAGCATTCATTAATAACTTGAGATATAACTATAAAAAACCAGTGCCAATAAATGGAGTAAAAAAAGATGCTTGAAACTGAAAGGAAAATGTTGTGCGATGTGTTCTTGGTTTATTTTATTTTTATTGTGGTAATGATCTTTTTATTAGGGCTGGTGGATTCCCGATATACACAAAGGTACAGGGAACATGTCCGGAATTCTGATGTGTGGTTTTTCACTCAGACTTAGGCTGGATCGGAGTCTCAAGGAGGTGTTCAGATGCTATACCAACGAGGGAAAGCCTAACGGTTTCCAAGAGGTCACTATCCAGTTTTATCCCAAGCCCTTTGAAAAATATCTCCACAACAAAAGAATATTCGCTTTGTGCCGGATTTTCACAAGAAGGTTTGTTTATTCGGGTGTGTTAAAACCTATTACTTCATCTTCCCCTTTCTGATGCGTACCAACATGATCAAACTGAGCTGCAAGTTGGCCACAGAGCACACCGGAGAAGACCTTCGAAATACAATGATACTCCCTGTAACCGACGAAGAGAAGAGAAAGTAGTAGGGTGAGTCTTCCCAGCCAATTCACCTTCCTCACCAAATCGACTTCTTCACCTATAGATAAAACGTGGAGAAAAGATGTGCAAAGATAATCACAAATAATCTCAGTGCAAAGGAAGAACAGTTTCAATCAACATCAATAGCATCCACAACCACAAGACAAGTGTCTGCAAGAATATATTTTATTCCAGAAGCCAAGAGCCAAAAGTCCCTTTACAATGAGAGGGTCTCTCCTTTAAATAGGAATGGGAGAGACCAAAACCCTAACCACCTTTTAAATGGATGGCTAAGATTAAAAGATACATAAGTTATAATCTATGGTTGAGATGAGCTCAACAAATAAAGTACATGGATCAACTCCAAAACATAAGAAACCCACTAGTCAAATCGCACTAGGGAGGGCGTCCTCATAAAGTGACAAGGAAAATATAACATGAAGCTCATGGTGGGTCTAGGGGGTGACATATAACCTCTCGAGTGTGTCCCCATGGCACAATAACATCAAATATATCATCAAAGCATAAAATCATGCCCAAGGAGGAAAGTCGTGAGCCTCCAAAGGCACCCTGAAACCATAAAAGTGTGCCGGAGAAGGATGTGAGGGCCGCATTGACTGATGTAACTGCTCTGGAGGGTGTGGGAGACATCATACACATCATCAAAACCATTCCTATGCCATTTCCTTGCCTCAGTAGCCCAAATCGAATTCCTCTGTAGCCAATTTTACCATTTTTTATGCCTTTGTAAATCACCTGTAAAAGATAAAAATGCCTGTATCTCTTTGCCTGGTCATCCGGGGCCAAATCTGACTGCACCATCATGTTTGGGAGTATGGCAATATAGTAAAAACAAGTGGCTGGACCCCATACGCCCTCTGTAGCGCCCTAGGTGAACCAATCAAACCATGATACTGCTTTGACAGGCCATTTTTAATGGCAAATCTACACTGAAGTGATAAACTAAGAGATATACCAATTGAAACTGCTCGGAACTGAAAACTGACTGTCCCAATGGACTCAGAGAGCCCAAATGCACTAGAGATGCATACTCATACACCATATGGATGATTGGATAATCATATAAAATCAATACCATGCTTGAACATAATAAAAATAGTAATAATCTGCAAATGATCAAATCATTAAAATGCCACAGATCACTATCTGAGCCTGTAAAAACTGCATGGAATCATCTGGTGACCAACAATAGACCACATATCATCAATAGCTATCATCCAGGGTCTAACTCATCTCATGTCCTGTGGTTGACTTTGGTCAAATTGGGTTTGACCAAGTCAAACTAACCCATAATATGATCCAAGCAAAAACATCAGAGTGCTGCAAGTGTAATTGGTTAAGGCATGCTTCATAAATCATTCCAATAGCAATATAAACATAAGAAATCATTTCATTGTCGATCTAAAACAATATATTCAGGATTTTCAATAATAATAATAGCTCAAACTAAAACCTCAAGACTATACTCACTTCATGGCTGCGATCAATTTTCTAGTGATGGGTGAGGGTGTATAAATGCAAGGCTAGGATAAGGGATGACTGTACTAACTCAACACCGTGATACTTTGGAAGTGGGAAAGGGGATACACACTAAAGCATATGCTTGACAAGCAATAACACAGGGGATGGCAATGTCTCACAAATGGGTAAGCTGTTTGGGAAGTGCCTATTCAACCTTGACAGATGCCTACAACTCACATCCAAGTTGATATAGCTCCGTGAGGATCTTTTCTAGAGCCGCCATGACCAGGTGCCAGGCAACCGTAACTCAAGACTCTAGGGCACACTTAGAATTAGCTGTCCCTTGCTCCATCTCATATCACAACCACAACCTGCAGGCTAATGAGGAATAAATCATTACAGTATAAGGCCAATAGATCATTAGATATAGCATACATTTAACCACTGCTTTTTGGGCCTTTCATTCATTTCCATATCCTTGATCTATGTGTTGAAAAACACATTCTTGGATTTACATTTATTAGGCTTTTTGATCCGTGTGTGTTGAGAAACACATTCTTGGATTTACATTCACTTCACATGCCTTTCATTCATTCACGTGTGTTGAAAAACACATTCTAGAATGGGCTTTCATTTACGATATACAATAATGTTTCCAGATACATGTAATGATGGTAGTACTATCTGGTTCAGGTCTAGCCAACACAACTTAGGCAACTCAGAGCCGAGACACAATACAACCGGGAAGCTCATCCAACAGAGAGGCTAGAGTGGGGGAAAGTCCTCCATGTCACAAGTCAAGTAGTAAGTCAAGGTAAAACAATAACTGGAAGGTAATGGATGGATGGAGATAGTGAAAATGATGCCAACATTAGCAAGCCAAATAATGGTGGGAATGATCACATCCATTCTCCTAGGAGGGTGAAACCAATGAGTATAGACAAGAACCTCTAAAATCTGAGCAAGACACTAGATAAATACATAATACCAACCAAGTCCAATATATATATATATATATATATATATATGATCGCCAGATCATGACACTTAATGCTAAAACATGCCACTAGAATGACTACAAAAGCTACATAACCAAGAACACAAGATAATACCTCCTGGATCATATACCTATGCAAAACATTTGAATCATCATCTGTCCACTAAGAACCTACTGCTGCAACTCTGGGCACTGCATATTGCTCTGTAATGGAAAAATGGCTACATCGGTCATCTAATCTGAGTTTCCTAAGACTTAGTCATGGCAAAGGAATATACTGCTGCTCATAATCATAGGAATGATCCAAAATAGATGCTCATCTCAAGCATCTCAATGTAAAGGACTGGTTGAAAAATATACTAGAATCTGGAAAAAATATATAGTAGCCCCAACTACTATAAATGTGATAAAAGGACTTGAAGTGGCCACTCTTGGGTGCTCTTGGTGTTTACTAATGACCGAATTTGAGCATGCCCTCCCCCTGTAACATCAAAAACCTGCACAAAACAACAAGTTAATATAGTACAAATGTGTTGAAAATGAGTTTAGAATAAACTTGAAACTTTGCATATAAAAGTCATAAATTTTTTCTAGAGCAATGTAGTGTGCAAAAACTTGAAAAAAAATATGATATAAGAGTGCAAAAGAAGTTTGTAAAAAATCTGCAATAAAATGAATGTTAGTTTGAAGATTCCAAGTCCTTTTGAAAGTTGTTGAACAATGGGGTATCCCACCTGTAACAAACTAGCTTAACATGCAAATGGGGTGAGAGATCAACAAAGACTTGAGAAACAAGATATTGAAACTAGAAATATAGTAACTTCTCAAATGCTAAGAAGATAACTCACATAACATGCAACAAAACTATTACAATGCTATTCTCAAGCAAAAACCTTTGTTTGAGATCCACAAATGCAAAATGGAACTACGAATGGAACAATATTACCTCATGCACATAGCCAAGGATAGTATTTTCTCCAAAGATTTTTTCATTAACATATCAAAGCTTGAAAATACAATGGCTCTCTTATTGGACTGAATGGGAGCAAGAGAGTAAGATAGAGCAAAAAGAAGAAAGAGAGCAAGAGAGTAAGAGAGAGCAAAAAGAAGAAAGAGAGCAAGAGCATGAGTGAATGTAACCACAAAGAGGAGGAAGAGCCTCCTTAAGTAGCAAAAGAGAGGGAGAGACCCTCCTTGCATGTTTGCCATGTGTCAAAGGGAAGACAAGGGGGCCCAAGAGAGGGGGGCGCATTTTCTCAAGGAGAGTGTGTCCAAAGTTTGGGATCTAAATAATGGGGGGAAACACCCCTTTTAATGTTACCATGCCCAAACCTAAGCCAAATGGGGGGGAAGCCACCCAAGTGGGACCCCACCCATTGACTTTTACATAAACCATGAGCTCAAGGAAGGGAGGGCGCACTCCGTAGAGTGGGCAACTCAAAACTTGTGATACAAATGCTTGGGGGGCCCCAATTTGCCTTTTACATCACCTTAGGGATATAATATAAACATTAGAACCTTTACTTGGCCCCCCTTTTAATGTTACCATACTCAAACCTAAGCCAAATGGGGGGGAAACCACCCAAGTGGGACCCCACCCATTGACTTTGACATAAACCATGAGCTCAAGGAGGGAGGGCGCACTCCCTAGAGTGGGCAACTCAAAACTTGTGATACAAATGCTTGGGGGGGCCCAATTTGCCTTTTACATCACCTTAGGGATATAATATAAACATTAGAACCTTTACTTGGCCACCCCAAGTGACTATAGTCACTTTTCCAAAATTTGTCTTGCTAATTAAATGCCCAATTTCCTGATTTCCATGTCTGACCTGGGAAAAAGTATCCAAAACCATAGCAAGACTCGTTCGAATGACTTCAAACTTGGCCCAAGGGTGTTGGGGTTCTCATGCCATTTATCTTGAGTACCCATACCCCTACACAACATCAAAAAGGACCAAGTAACTCTCTTTTACATTACAACATTTTATGCCGAGAGACATTTTTTAATGACCAAAAATTAAAAAAATCCCTATGTAAAACCTAATGAAATTCCGCAAGACTCTGGATAATGTCTAGCATGGTAATATAGAACATTCTTAGGCCTCAATCACCCCATGGACTCGATCACTAGAACGCCTTTCATCACTTTGGAGGTATTTTTGAGTGAAAAACTCAAATAATTAAAATCACTAAAAATGAATTTTAATTATCCAAGTGAAAAAACACTCGATGAAAGGACTTCCCTAATGATAAAGTCCTAGGCAATTAAGTTATACAAAAATAGACTTGTTATCACCTAAACTGTAGTTACCCCTATGGATGGATCCAGTCATGGATGGCAATAGGGAAGGGCAACTCAAAAGGTGCAACCACGATCACCTCGACCTCCAATATATGGTTGTCACGCCAGTCGAGGCAACCTTCGCTTTATGTTATCTAGCCCAGACAACAAAGGGGGAGACCCGATCTACTCCCGACAGGAGAGATCAAAACCAAGACACCAAATCAGGGTATTTCCAAGTGAAGTTAGGTGTATGGTTTATCCTAGACCTAAAGATGAAGTCACAAGCCAAGTGGGGGTTCAATAGGTATAGCTTTGGTTCATAGTTGATGTGAGAGTGACTTATAATGTTTGAAGTGAGATCTAGGATGAGTGTACTAGTTCAATGTTGGAAAATCCACTGCCTTGGGAACTGTGTCCAATGCAGGGTTGTTTAGGGGTCAGATTGGGGCTAACTAGTACATGAGACAAGCTTGACCATGGTTCATGATGTCTTCAAAGGTATAGTTTACCATGCATAGGTCAAACCACAAGTCAATCCAACAATCTAGGAAAGTTGAATTATCTTGGAGAGAAACCAGTGCCTTGGGAATTGGGAAGTGGAGTCAAAGTGGGGTTGACTTATGGTTTAGGACTCCTACAACATGAGATAAGTGGGCAATAGAGGTATTGATGGTTGAATGTGTCTAGATCTAGGTTTGACCCAAGTGGACCACAATCCCTTAAAACAAGGAATGCTATCCCCAAGGCAAGATTTGACAAAGTGATAGTCTAGACCTAGGTTTTGAATTATTCCGGTTTCAGATCTGCAATAATCTCAAGTACCCAGTTCCTAGAAGTGAGTGAACTCACTTCTCCAAGGTGGTGCGACTTTACCCAAGGAGGCTGAAAGTGGGGTTTAGGTGGGTCAAGACAAGTCGGATGGCACCCAAATTTTAGATCCGGGTAGATCAGTCAAGTAGGGGTATGGATCTATAGTTTCACGGTAATCCGATGGCTAGATCTTACTAGATCTGAGTTTAAGTGTTCCAAGTGGTCCAAAGTGGCGTTTAAATCCCTTGAAATGTGGAATAGGGCCCACAAGGTGAATTTCAGAAAAGTGACAACCTGGGTGTATGTTATTTGATGTGTAGATGTCAAATCAAGTGGAATCTCAAACACCCACCACCTAGATCTAGGTCAACTTGCTCAACTAGTGAAGTGCGCCTTGCTTGGGAGAGGCTAAGTTGGCCTGGGAAGGGGATCAAATTGAAGCCAATCCTCACCAAACTATAGATCCGGGATGCCTTGGATGCTATAGAGGTGGGTTTTCAGTATTATGCCCAACAACCCACTAGATCTAAGTAGATTTGAGAAAATGTAAAATGGGGGTTTTAAGATATTTAGGGTTTCAACAATTTATGAGCTATGTCAATGGATTGGATAAAGGAAAGAGAAACAAACCTGTGGATCTTACCTGGGTAACCTTGTAGATGCCTTGATGATGATGATCTATGCAAACCCGATCAATTTGAGAAGCTTTGAGGTAGTTTCTATGCAAGTCGATTTGGTCCAAGAAGCCAATGCGCCCTCTCTCCTGCACAACAAACGTCAACAATATCAGATTTGATGCATCAAGAGATAAGACTAATGCCACAAAAGAAGTAACAGAAAGATAGCATAGATCACAATGAAGCTAATGATAACCCCCTGATACAAGCGAATGCCAAGAAAGTCGATTTGAAGAAGCCTTGCAAAATCGCCCTTGTTGAAGTCGCCCTCCTGTAGACAAACAATGATTTCCAAAAAAAAAGATAGATCTTACCACAATTTCCAAATGCTAGATTGCAATAGACTTTCCAATCACCATCTAAGAACACCAGATGCAAAGGAGACCACAAGAATTTCCACAAGAATATTTTTCTATACCAATAATCCAAGAGCCAAAGACCCCTTACAATGAGAGGCTCTCTCCTTTAAATAGGAAGGAGAGGCACCAAAACCCTAATCACTTTTTGAATGAGTGGCTAAGATTAGAAGATACAAATGTCTAATCAATGGTTGAGATGAGCTCAACAATATAATACATGGATCACACATAAAATATAATATAAGTGGACAAAATCGCCCTAGAAAAGGGGAATCCCACCAAATCATGATGATGAAATATCATAAGAGGCTTATGGTGGGTCCAAGGGGTAATTTTATCCCTCCTTGGTCAATCCCCATAGCACAATAATCAATAAATAATCATGAATGTACCAAATCGTGCCTCCATAGTGAAGTCGTGGTCCTCAAAGACCTAAAAAAAATCCACAGAAAGTGCCATAAGTGATGGATGCGGGCCCCGATGAAGCTGAAACTGCTGGAGAAGGTGTGGAAGACCCCGATCTATCATCACTGATCATCCCATGCCATAACTTTGCCTTAGTAGCCCAAATCGATTTTCTCAATAGCCATTTCTACCAATCCTGAAATGCCTCGGGAAGCGTGAAACTGCCCCAAACAGCCTCCTGGAGTGCTGGCGTTGTCAAGGTGAGGGCACCAATGTGTCCGGAAGGGGGGTAATATGGTAAAAACAAGTGGCTGGACCACTCCCTCCATCATCAGCGCCCTAGGTCAACCGGATAAAAGTCATCTCTGCTCCGACAGGGCCTCCAACAGACCAAAACTGCACTAGGACAGCCTACTGAGGCTCAATCATCACTGTAAGTGCCCGGAACTGAAAACAAACTGTCCCATTGGACTCAGAAGGTCCAAATCTATCCAAGATGTGTACTCATACACCATATGAGTCTCTGCATGATCAAAATAAATATCCAATATACCGGAACAAGGCCAATAATAATGCGCTGTACATATACAAACACTGCTGTAAACCCAGAATCATCATCATAACCCTGTAGCTGCTGCATAGAATCATCCTGTATGTGTACATAGACCATATATCATCTATCCATATCATCATAAGGTCTAACATCTCATGTCCCATGGTCCTCCATGGTAAATATAACTCAGTCCATCATCCAAGGCTGCTGAAAAGTATCAAGGTTAATACATGCTTTACAACTTATTCAAATAACAATTATAACACATAATGATCATAACTGGCGATCTACATCCAAATATATAGTGTCGTTAATTATTATTATTACTCAGACTAGACTTTCAGGACCATACTCACTTCATAGTTGTGATCAATTTGCTAGTGAAGGGTGAAGGCTGAATTAACTGGCTAGGCTAAGGGATGACTTAGCTGTCTTGACTTTGTGACACTTTGGCAAGGGAAAGGGAATACACCATAGTATGTACTGAATGAGCAATAACACAGGGAATGGCGGTGTCTCACAAATGGATGACTTGTTTAAAGAGGGTTTATTCACCTTCACAGATGCGCACAATCGATAATACAAATAAGGCCAGCAATTGTTTAGATATAGCATTTAAGTTCCATTGCTTTTTGGGCCTGAAGTTTCCATAGCCTTGATCTATGTGTGTTTACAAACACATTGCATAGATTTACATTTTTTCTTTTAGGCTTCCTGCTGCAGGTGTGTTTTTAAGGCACTTGTTTACCTGAGCACTTCTAGGTGTGTCATGGACAGCTTGTTTACCTAGGTATTTATTTTCCACAAGATATAACATTTTATTTTCATAGCCATTTTCATTTGGCATGCCTCTCATTCATGTGTGTTTAGAAACACATTGCATGAATGGGCTTTTCATACAAGATATAGCATTTCGTTTTCCAGATTTTGTATTGATGGCAGCACTAAAAGTTTCAGGTTTAGCCAACACAACTTTAGTGACTAGGGGGAATTCACTAGGAACTCCAACTCACCATAGGTAAGTTTTGTCACCAACTCGGAGCCGAGACACAATAAACAGGGAGGCTCATCCAATACAGAGGCTACAGTGGGGAAAAGTCCTCCATGCCACTAGTCAAGTAGTAAGTCAGGGTGATAATCTAAAAGGTAGGCCATGGATGGATGAAGACAATGAAATGATGGAGCCGACACTAGCAAGCCAAAGTAAGGTGTAATGATCACCTCTATTCTCCCTAAGGAGGGTATGTACCAATGAGTATGAATAGTGAACTTCTAAGTCTGAGTAGGGACAGTATAATATATATAATAGATCAACCAGGTCCATATATCTATATGATCGCCAGATCATGACACTAAGTGCTAAGACATGCTATAAGAATAAGTATAAAAGCAATCTAACCATAACACCATGATATACCTGCTGAGTCATATACCTGCAAGCTCATCAACCTGTACCATCATCTGTCCCCTGAGACTGCTGCTGTAACTCTGGGCACTACTGTCTGCTCTGTACCAATGATATAATGGCTACAACGGTCATCTCTCTGAGTGTCCTGAAACTCAGTCATGGCATGGGGAACGCAACTGCTGTCCACAATCTGATAGTGATCCAATATAGATGCTCATCTCGGCATCTCAAATGCAAGGGAACTGGCTGAATAGTGTACTGGAATGAGAAAAATAATGTATGGTAGCCCGACTACTATATATGTGATAACAAGACTCTCATGCCGACATATCCTTACAAAATCCTCCCTTCAGGGGTGCGGAAATTTCATAGAGAGAAGAAAAGAAGAAGAGCTGCCTCACTTGATATAATTATTACGTACTTCTTTCTCATCTTCAATGCACATTCAACATGTGCAGGTTACATCGTTGTCCACCTAGTCGGTTTTGGTGGTCAACATTCTAGCTCCAACTGCGGGACGTATGCTCGATCTGGGTCTTCAAGCAAGTAGAGGACACGAGAACTCCAAAATCTTTGGTTCTTATGATCTGTATGAACCACAAGTTGCTTTAGCTTAACAAAAATGTTATTATTCCTAAGTTCATAAAATAAATGCAGAAAGTAAATGCTCACTTTAAGGAGCTTATTTTCCTACTCTAAGCATGATAAAATAAACATCTTAGGTAAAATCAAATATCCAATGCAACCACTAAGGCATTTTTTCAACTTTAAAGTTTTTTACCTTATCTTTGGTTACCATCCAAAGTAAGGACATATTTATTAAGAAATGCAAACCTGCGTGATGATCTAGAATGGGTGGGCTAGATGGGGAATCATTTGTGTGAATAATGTCATCAAATTGCTTCCCAAACTGGCAGGTGCTTGCATAGGAATCCTCTATCCAAGCTTGGATAGGAGCAATATATACATGCGCACGATGAGGCAGATCAACCACTTCAAAGTACTGTTCCAAAGGGCTCTTATGATGATAACTTTGCGTAGAAGAGCCCAGGTGCTCCAGATCATAAGGAACCTCTATATGTGAAAACGATGGCTGAGACATATCTTCATTTAACTGTACCCCATCTGATTCTTTGTCACTGATACTGACATATGGCTCAGATTGATCACAAATGCCAACTGCATACTCTTCCTTCATACAAAGATTTCCCAATGCCCTAAGATCCATGATTTCTTCTCAAAAAACCTCATAGATAGGATCTTCGATAAAACCATCAAGAGACTCAATACTCCCTCCTTTTGACATGTCACAGACGGGATGAGTAAATAAACCTTCAAAAGATTCTGGTTCATCATTCTCCTCCTCATACATGTCATAGATTGGATCATCCATGAATGTCCATGAATCCTCATGGATAACCTTGTCAGACATAAGGGAATCCTCATCACTTGCGTTATGCCCCAGGCTATACTTGTCCTCATCCTGATCATTGTCATCTTCTTCGGAAAAAAGGTCACAAGGCAGTAAACCTTCCAAACTATACAGAGAACAGGAGGGAGTGTCATCATGCACATTACAGATTTCGTCATAAGTTTCGTTATATGCTCCTATAATGGTTTCTTCTTGAGGTAGATCTGGGGTACAAGTGTGATCATCATCACTGAAATAATCATGAAAGCATCCCCAATCTTCAATATCCTCTGTTACGGGGACATGAGGAGAATCTTCAATAACGTTTGGACTTTGATAAACTTCTTCTGTAGGATCATTATTAATAGTGGAAGTCATGGCTTCTCTTAGCTTTTCTAGATAATCGAAACCTCTGGTTAAAACAGTTCTCATATCTTCTTCACCAACATACCAAGTCTTTAAAAATATATTAAAGAAATTTCCAAGGGACGTAATGCATTTATCAGGAAGACCATATTACCACATCCAAGCATCCCTCTTCAGAGTATTAACAAATGCCCACATCATAGTATCTTGATGAAGCATGTTGAGATCAATTTGTACCATTTAAACAAAAGATATGACGTGCACAACAACTGAATCACCATTTCCAAAAAACAGGGGAAGCTCGACATATCCCTTCCTTGAGAGACAAGGCTCGTGGTCGAGAAATCCCGGGATGCCTGAGAAATCTATGGGAGGATATGTACTGGAAATTTCATCTCCGAACTTTTCATCATCCATAGTGGCTACCAGTAGTATATTTTGAATCAATCATGCATTTGTACTGAACAATGAGCTTTAAAGACTTTATTATGTTGCATGGGCTCATCTACACACAATCACTCTCAACAATTTTATGAGTAACAGGGTTTTATCCCTTCAGTGGAGTTGCCAAGTGAGAAGAAACAAATTTGCATCATAAATCTCTCACTAAAAACTATTTTTTTTTTGCTTTTCTTTGTAAATTACAAAATACCAAAGTTAAGTGGAGTCGCCAGATGAAAAATAAAGATCTACTCTAATCATTCATCAAACAAAGCAAAAACAAAAAGGAGAAAACAAAAGTCGATTAACCAAGCACAAGAGACTTGTCCACGACAACGACGCCAAAAATGTTGCCGCCTAAAACACACTTGACCGCGGGTAAGTCTCCCAACCGCTATGTGTGTTCAACTATGAGTTAAGAACCCAATGTCACCTCGGTCCTAAACTCCTCCGTTTAGACCACAACTCCTAAAGGCCAAGGGGGGTAGTCCCTACTTACTAAGTTCTTTTTATAGTTTGCTTTTTGGGAGTTGTAAATTATAAAAAATTTAGATGAGAGTCAAACGTGCAATAATGCAATGTTTTTAATGACAAGCAAAACCTTTTACAATGAACTAATACTGATTGCAAGAGAGAAATAAACAATTAGCCAACAAACCAGTGCCGTCTCTACTCGGGCTATGGAGTCACAACAATCATATAATCAAATACTTTTCCAAAGGATCAACTCATTCTTTTAACCAAATATAACAAGAAATAATGATTTCCAGTAAATGAACAAATTAATGTTAAGTGCTTGCAATAAGATAATCAAAATGTCACATAAAGCATCAAATTGTAAAACATGAACAACTTAGTGAATCAAAGGTACATATAACAAGATTAAGCTGTAAATGAAGTTTTGAGAACAAAATAACAATGTTGTGCAAGTGGTCCTGTAAATTTTAATATATTTTAGGTCTCTCTTTGATCCAGATGGATATAGGTGACCACCCACCTATTCCAATGGCTCAAAACAATTTTTCATTCTGGCAGTTTTCTTGTAATTTTTCTACAGTTTTTCGGGTCCCGAACTTCCGGGGCCGTTTTGAGGCCCTAAACGACGTTTTTTGGAGATTCTGGGGGACAAATGGTTTGATACTAAGGCTGATAAGGCCACCAGATTTGTTGAACGAATCCAACACATCCGCCAACAGGTCCATGAAATTTTGGAAAAGGCCAACACTAAGTACAAGTAGTGACATGACCAACATTGGATCCCACACAAGTTCCATGTGGGTGATAAGGTTTGGTTGCATTTGTAGAAAGAGAGGCTCATAGGACCCCATCGCAAGCTTCGTCCATTTCGATATGGGTCGTACACCATCACCAAGGTAGTTGGTGACAATGCCTTCGAGCTAAGCATCCCTCCATTCCTTCGCTTGCACCCAATATTCAATGTGGAGCTCCTTTGCCCATATTTTCCACCATTGTTGGACACCTCGGAGGTGGCAGAGCAATTGACACCTATAGAGCTTAATCCTGACTGCATGGAGTAGGCAACCATTGATCAGATCATGGACACACAAGTTAAGGGAACCCGCCAGCAGAAGATCCAACTATATCGGGTTGTCAAAGCAGGGCAACTACTTCACCAAGGCAAGTGGCTCACCAAGAGTCAAGTTCAACAGAAGTTTCCCCACCTTATGGGGGCACTCAATGTAATAAACCTAATTGGTTATTACAAATGTATTTATTATTAGATTAGGTTAATTGATTATTAATTATTAAATGACATGTCTATTGATAAATAGACATGTCTATTCCCATTAGGCCATATTTAATATCGGCCATTCCTATGTAATATTCATCATTCAATTATAAAAATATATATATATATATTATCTATTAAGATAATCATGTAAGCCTGGTAGCTTACAAGTGGTATCAGAGCGTGGAGCTAGACGCAGGCGAAGGCGAAGGTGGGAGGTGGCAGGAGCATGGAGCTGGAGGGAGGAGGGTGGGAGAATGGGGGAGCGTGTGCAGGGAGGTGGTGGGAGGTGATTTTATTTATTTATTTTTGTATAAAAAAAATCAATTTTTTTTTAAAGATTTTTACAACTTCGAATCACCATGTTTCCCTCTTTCAACAAGATCATTATTAGCCCATTCCACAAACCTATAAGAGATGAAAGAATTGAAGTCGAAGATATAAAAAGGATCGAGGCTAAAGAAATAAAAAGCGGATATAAAGAAATTATCAAATTAGTTAAGGAATTGAAGTTGACGATAACACAACGTTAAGAAGAAGCTACAGTGACCTTCGAATTCCCAGGTCAAGAAGAGTTGGAAACTGCATCTATACCCATGACAAAAGAAGTAACTATGACTCTTGAATTACCAAGTAAGAAGGAACAAGGGACTATTGCAGCCATAATGGAAGAAGCTATTGCAACTTCCGAGTTCTTAGGTCAAGTAGAGATGGGAATTGCATCTGCACTCACGGTAGAAGAAAGGACTTCGACCATAATGGAAGAAGCAATTGCGTCTCCCAAGTTCCCGAGTAATGAAGAACAAGGTACTGCGATGACTCCTAAATATTCAACAAGGGAGGAGTATGAAGTTGCTACTACAACCAGAAAGGAAGGAAAACCTTGTTGTTCGCCTCCTTATATCCCCCCTCACAAAAGATCCAGGCCACCATATTCCAAGAGGGATAATAAAAGACATCCCAACTACAAACCTCAAAATGCGATACTCAGTAAAAAATATGCACGTCTTCCGGAAATTCGTTGCGGTTACTTCCAAGGTAGGGAAGTAAGTCGCATTAATGCGCCAGTCGGGAAGCCTATAAAGATGTCTAGTGGTACTCAAGGACAAACAAGAGACCATGTTAGGATTCCCAGTCAAAACAAAGTACATGATAAGGAAGACGATGAAACAGAAGCTGTAGAAGACAAGGATATGAGAGATCAATATGATATTGACAATCACAGTGTCAATATCAATTGTAAAGAAAATCATGACGTTGTAGAAGTCAATGAAGTCAATAAAATTAATGTTAACAACAATTATGAGAAAATTGAAGTTGTAGAAGAATGCAATGATAAAAGCGTCTAAGATAACCTTAATCATCGTAACGGAGAAGAAAGAAACCCAAAAGATATTGTGGCAAATGAAAAGATGAATATTCTACTAGTGGTCGCAACTCAAGTTATTCTAGAATCTAAATATCAAAAGGCTCACTGGGTACAACTAAAGATAAGCTTGCGAGACAAGGAAGTAAGTACATTATTAGTAATTAACACTACTGTTATCACCTAAGATGTAGTTACCCCTATGGATAGATCCAGTCATGGATGGCAATAGGGAAGGGCAACTCAAAAGGTGCAACCACGATCACCTCGACCTCCAATATGTATGGTTGTCACGCCAGTCGAGGCAACCTTCACTTTATGTTATCTAGCCCAGACAACAAAGGGGGAGACCCGATCTACTCCCGACAGGAGAGATCAAAACCAAGACACCAAATCAGGGTATTTTTAGTTGAAGTTAGGTGTATGGATTTTCCTAGACCTAAGGATGAAGTCACAAGCCAAGTGAGGGGTTTAATAGGTATAGCTTTGGTTCATAGTTGAAGTGAAAGTGACTTACAATGTTTAAAGTGAGATCTAGGGCTAGTGTACTAGGTCAATGTCAAAAGATCCACTGCCTTGGGAACCGTGTCCAATGCAGGGTAGTTTATGGATTTAATTGGGGCTAACTAGTACAAGTGACAAGTTTGACCATATTTCATGATAGCTTCAAGGGTATAGTTCACCATGCAAAAGTCAAACCACAAGTCAATCCAACATTCTAAGAAAGTTGAGTTAACTTGGAGAGAGGCCAGTGCCTTGGGAATTGGGAAGTGGAGTCAAAGTAGGGTTGACTTGAGGTTTTAGGACTCCTAGTACTTGGGACAAGTGGACAATACAGTTCTTGATGGATGAATGTGTCTAGATCTAGGTTTGACCCAAGTGGACCACAATCCCTAAAAACAAGGAATGCAATCCCCGAGGCAAGATTTGACAAAGTGACAGTCTAGACCTAGGTTTTGAATTATTCTGATTCCGGATCTGCAAGAATCTCAAGTACCCAGTTCCTCGAAGTGAGTGAACTCACTTCTCCAAGGTGGTGCGACTTTCCCTAAGGAGGCTTCAATCGGGGTTTAGGTGGGTCAAGTCATGTCGGATGGCATCCAAACTTTAGATCCAGGTAGATCAGTCAAGTAGGGGTATGGATCTATAATTTCGTGGCAATCCACCGGTTAGATCTTTGTAGATCTGAGTTTAAGTGTTCCAAGTGGTCCAAAATGGGGATTAAATCCCTTAAAATGTGGAATGGGGCCCACAAGGTGATTTTCAGAAAAGGGACAACCTGGGTGTATGTTATTTGATGTGTAGATGTCAAATCAAGTGAAATCTCAAACACCCATCGCTTGGATCTAGGTCAACCTGCTCAAATGGTGAAGTGCGCCTTCCTTGGGAGAAGCTAGGTTGGCTTGGGAGAGGGGTCAAATGGAAGCCAATCCACACCAAACTATAGATCCGGGATGCCGTGGATGCTATAGAGGTGGGTTTTCAATATCATGCCCAACAACCCACTAGATCTTGGTAGATCTGACAAAATGTAAAATGGGGGTTTTGAAGTATTTAGGGTTTTAACAATTTATGAATTATGTCAATGGATTGGATAAAGGAAAGAGAAACAAACCTGTGGATCTTACCTGGATAACCTTGTAGATGCCTTGATGATGATGATCTATGCAATCCCGATCAATTTGGAAGCTTTGAAGTAGTCTCTATGCAAATCGATTTAGTCCAAGAAGCCAATGCGCCCTCTCTCCTGCACAACAAACGTCAACAATATCAGATTTGATGCATCAAGAGATAAGACTAATGCCACAAAAGAAGTAACAGAAAGATAGCATAGATCACAATGATACTAATGATAACCCCCTGATACAAGCGAATGCCAAGAAAGTCGATTTGAAGAAGCCTTGCAAAATCGCCCTTGTTGAAGTCGCCCTCCTGTAGACAAACAATGATTTCCAAACGAGATAGATCTTACCACAATTTCCAAATGCTAGGTTGCAATAGACTTTCCAATCACCATCTAAGAACACCAGATGCAAAGGAGACCACAAGAATTTCCACAAGAATATTTTTCTATACCAATAATCCAAGAGCCAAAGACCCTTTACAATGAGAAGCTCTCTCCTTTAAATAGGAAGGAGAGGCACCAAAACCCTAACCACTTTTTGAATGAGTGGCTAAGATTAAAAGATACAAATGTCTAATCAATGGTTGAGATGAGCTCAACAATATAATACATGGATCACACATAAAATATAACATAAGTGGACAAAGTCGCCCTAGGAGAGGGGAATCCCACCAAATCATGATGACAAAATATCATAAGAGGCTCATGGTGGGTCCAAGGGGTAATTTTATCCCTCCTTGGTCAATCCCCATGGCACAATAACCAATAAATAATCATGAATATACCAAATCGTGCCCCCAAGGTGAAGTCGTGGTCCTCAAAAGACCTCAAAAAATCCACAGAAAGTGCCATAAGTGATGGATGCGGGCCCCGATGAAGCTGAAACTGCAGGAGGAGGTGTGGAAGGTCCCGATCTATCATCACTGATCATCCCATGCCATAACTTTGCCTCAGTAACCCAAATCGATTTCCTCAATAGCCATTTCTACCAATCCTGAAATGCCTCGGGAAGCGTGAAACTGCCCAAACAGCCTCCTGGAGTGATGGCGCTGTCAAGGTGAGGGCACCAATGTGTCCGGGAGGGGGGGTAATATGGTAAAAACAAGTGGCTGGACCACCCCCTCCATCATCAGCGCCCTAGGTCAACCGGATAAAAGTCATCTCTGCTCTGACAGGGCCTCCAATAGACCAAAACTGCACTAGGACAGCCTACTGAGGCTAAATCATCCCTGTAAATGCCCGGAACTGAAAACAAACTGTCCCATTGGACTCAGAAGGTCCAAATCCATCCAAGATGTGTACTCATACACCATATGAATCTCTGCATGATCAAAATAAGGTCCAACATCTCATGTCCCATGGTCCTCCATGGTCAAACTAGGTCTAACCAAGACCAAATACAACTCAGACTATCATCCATCGCTGCTGCAAGGTGTCAAGGTTAATACATGCTTTACAATTTATTCAAATAGCTACTAAAACACAGAGTAATCATGACTGGCGATCTAAATCCAAATATATAGTGTCGTTAATTATTATTATTACTCAGACTAGACTTTCAGGACCATACTCACTTCATAGTTGTGATCAATTTGCTAGTGAAGGGTGAAGGCTGAAATAACTGGCTAGGCTAAGGGATGACTTGACTGACTTGACTTTGTGACACTTTGGCAAGGGAAAGGGAATACACACCATAGTATATACTGAATGAGCAATAACACAGGGAATGGCGGTGTCTCACAAATGGATGAGTTGTTTTAAAGAGGGTTTATTCACCTTCACAGATGCGCACAATCCATAATACAAACAAGGCCAGCAATTGTTTAGATATAACATTTAAGTTCCATTGCTTTTTGGGCCTGAGGTTTCCATAGCCTTGACCTATGTGTGTTTATAAACACATTGCATAGATTTACATTTATTTTTAGGCTTTCTGCTGCAGGTGTGTTTTTAAGGCACTTGTTTACCTGAGCACTTCTAGGTGTGTCATGGACAACTTGTTTACCTAGGTATTTATTTTTCCAAAAGATATAACATTTTATTTTTCATGGCCATTTTCAATTGGCATTTCTTTCATATACAAGATATAGCATTTCATTTTTCCAGATTTTGTATTGATGGCAGCACTAAAAGTTTCAGGTTTAGCCAACACAACTTTAGTGACTAGGGGGAATTCTCAAGGAACTCCAACTCACCATAGGTAAGTTTTGTCACCAACTCAGAGCCGAGACACAATAAACAGGGAAGCTCATCCAATACAGAGGCTACAGTGGGGAAAGGTCCTCCATGTCACTAGTCAAGTAGCAAATCAGGGTAATAATCTAAAAGGTAGGCCACGGATGGATGAAGACAATGAAATGATGGAGCCAACACTTGCAAGCCAGAGTATGGTGTAATGATCACCTCTATTCTCCCTAAGGAGGGTATGTACCAATGAGTATGAATAGTGAACTTCTAAGTCTGAGTAGGGACAATATGATATAAATAATAGGTCAACCAGGTCCATGTATCTATATGATCGCCAGATCATGACACTAAGTGCTAAGACATGCTATAAGAATAAGTATAAAAGCAATCTAACCATAACACAATAATATACCTGCTGAGTCATATACCTGACTGCACATCAACCTGTACCATCATCTGTCCTCTGGAACTGCTGCTGTAACTCTGGGCACTACTGACTGCTCTGTACCAATGGTATAATGGCTATATCGGGCATCTCTCTGAGTGTCCTGAAACTCAGTCATGGCATGGGGAGTATAACTGCTGTCCACAATCTGATAGTGATCCAATATAGATGCTCATCTCAGCATCTCAAATTTTAGGGAACTGGCTGAATAGTGTACTGGAATGAGAAAAATAATGTATGGTAGCCCGGCTACTATATATGTGATAACATCTGGCTCCGGCTGGGACAAGTGCTCTGCTGAAATGAGCGCTTGAGAACCTCAGAATCTCTGGTCCTCGAACTCTGCTACTCGAATCCACGATCCAGCACTCTACCATTTTATTTCCAGCTTTATTCTTGCAACCTATTTTCTGCATTCACAAACATCTAAAGAAAATACCTCATGCCGCATGTGTGGGAAAAATATAAAATCAACTGAAATAAAATCTACTCTATGTCAGAAATATAAATGCATAAAGTATAAATGCAAAAAGTAAATTAGACTACTAACATAATTTGCAAAATTTGAAATTTATTGTGCAGGAAAAGAAAAAGTGACAGGTACTCAGTTAAACTAGGAGCTTACAAAGGAGCTTAGAGACTAAGAAGGTGCCAGACTCAATGGCTGAAAAGACTAACTACTGCCTAAGTAGGCTTATTTGGTTTCCTACCTACCCTACTCTACCAGGCAATGCAGTGCACAGTTTATTCGATAGGTGGGAAGTAATGCTTTAACAAAAGCCCGTTTACAGGGAGTTCAAGTTCATCCCCATCTAGAGTTTCTAGAAATACTGACCCTTTTCCAGCTATCCTCGATACTCGATATGGACCCATCCAAATTTTTTCAAATTTTCCATGGTTCCCAGGTTTTGCCTTGTTTTTATCCCACAGCAAGACTATGTCTCCTACCCTGAATTTCACATTCCTTGTTCTTTGGTCGAAAGTTCCTTTAACTCTTTCTTGTTCAATGACGGTTTTGTTGAATGCCATCCTTCTCATTTCATCAAGTTCTACTAGTTTATCAATTCTTGCTTGGAAAGCTTCTTCATCAGAAGTGCATTGTTGTAACAGCTCATATACAGGAATTTGCAAATTTATTGGGAGTCTACAATCTTGCCCGTATACCAACTCAAAAGGTGATTTTCCGGTAATTCTTTTAACCGTTGTCCTGTCAGCCCATAAGGCATATTTCAACTTTGTATCCCAACTTCTTTTATTGGTGCCAACCATTCTTTTTAGTAACCTTATCAAATTCTTATTGCTAGACTCAGCGAGACCATTTCCTTGAGGATAATAGTTTGATGAATGCGAAAGGGTGATTCCATGATTCATGCAAAAGGTTGACATTTCTATTTTACTGAAAGCTGGAGCGTTATCAGTTGTTATTTTTAAAGGACAACCATATCTGGATACGATGTTTTCTTCCAAAAATTTCACAACTACCTCGGCTGTAGCCTTTTTAGTTGGGATTGCCTCTACCCATCGAGTAAAATAATCAGTACAGGTCAACATGTACTTATATCCATTGCTTGAGTTTTCACTAAAAGGTCCAACAAAATCCATACCCCATTGCTGAAAAGGAGCTTCTACCACTACAGGATTTAGAGGTAGTGCAGGCAATCTCGGTTTTCCTGAAAAAAGTTGGCACTCTTGACAAACTCTAACATAAGAATGCACATCCTTGAAAAGTGTTGGCCAATAATAACCAGCCCTCATGATTTTTGCAGCGGTTGTTCTCGGGGCATAATTCCCACCACATAATCCAGAATGCATTTCTTTCATAATGGTTTGTGATTCCTCTAGGTTGACACATTTCAAGATTATCCCATCAGGATTCCTCCATCCTAATCCATCCTGGGTTAAAACATACTTTTCAGCTTTTAGTCTTAATGCCCTTCTTTGATGATCCACCAGGTGATCAGGGCATGACAAGTTCCTCAAAAAGTATACGATATCTTTGTACCATTCATGCTCATCATCAATGTTTAAAATAAAAGGATCTCTTTCACTTACCATATTTACCACATTTCCTCCCTTTTCCGTTAAAAGTTGAGCTAACCCTTGTCCTTTCACAATCTTAATTGGCTTAATCTCTAGATCATATTCTTGTATACGTGAAATCCAATTTCCTCTTACACCTATGCCATCTGCTTGTGATAGAACATCCTTTACTGCTTGATAAGGCACATATGCTTTAATTTTGGAATACCCCACATAAGTTCTGAAATGTTTCAAGGCTTTAACTAAGGCATAAGCTTGCTTTTCAGTTGTGGTATACTTCAGCTCGGCATCTCTCAAATTTTTACTCATAAAGGCTATAGGTTGTTCATGGTTTTCGTTGTTCTTTTGTAATAACACACCCGCAATAGTATCTTCCGAAGCGTATGAGTAAATCATGAACTCTTTATTGTAATCAGGACAAGCTAGTACCGGGGAGGTTGAAATGGCCTTCTTGAGCTTGGTGAAAGATGATTCACATTCTTTATCCCAAACAAACTTCACATCCTTTTTAAGAAGGGCATTCAATGGTTTGGCTAACTCTGCTAGGTTTGGAATGAATCTTCGAACAAAGTTTATTTTGCCAAAGAAAGATTGCAAGGTGGCCACATTATGGGGTGCTGCAATAGCATTGATAGCCTGGACACGTTCTGGGTCGATTCTGATACCTTCTTTTGACACAATGTGTCCTAAAAGTTTACCTTCATCTACTCCGAAAGTTGATTTTTTGGGATTTAATGATATACCAAACTTTCTGCAGCGTTCAAAAACTCTTCTCAAATGTTCGATATGGTCTCCTCGTTCCTTTGAAAACACTGTTAGGTCATCCTGATAAATGGCAATGATTTTCCCAATCAAATCACTAAATGCTTGATCCATAGCCCTTTGAAAAGTGGAGCCGGCGTTTAACAACCCAAATGGCATTCTTATATATTGGAAAGTTCCCCATGGAGTAGTAAAGGTTGTTTTATTTCTGTCTTCCTTTCTAATACGTACCTGATTATACCCCGAAAAACCATCCAACATTGACAACATACCCGCCCCAGTAACACTTTGCAACAGATTTTCCATGTTTGGCAAAGGGTAATTGTCTTTGAGGGATGCTTGGTTTAGGTTTCTGAAATCAATACATATCCTGATTTCACCACTTTTCTTTCTCACAATCACCGGGTTAGAAACCCAAGTAGTGTGTCGAACAGGTTGGATAATTCCGGCTGCTAGCATCTTCTCAAGCTCTTTCTTAATTAAGGAAGCAAGTTTTGGATTGACATTTCTTAACTTTTGCCTATAAGGTTTAGCTCCTTCATGCAAAGGGATAGTATGCTCAATAACTTCAGGGTCAAAGGTTTTGAGTTCGTCATATGCCCAAGCAAAAATATCTCGATACTTCCTAATTAGATTTACAATCGCTTTTCTTTCTTCTGGGGAGGCATTCTTTCCTATCCTGATCATTCTGGGAGAAACTGAAGTTCCAATGTTTATCTCTATGACCTCATCTACCGGTTCAGCTCTCTTACCTTTGTATTCATCATGTCTGTTGAAATTTTTCTCCAGAGGTATTGCTAGTTTCATAACATCAAGATCTTGAATGGAACAACCGCTTGATTTGTCTTCCAGATTCACATTGCAATTCTGAAAGCTTTCATGGTTTTGTAAGAATGCAATGATTTGTGCATCAGAATCAAAGACTTGCCAATGATCTTGATTATCAGGGACGGAAGGTCTAAATATTACTTCAACCTTACACTCTTTATTTTTAAGATGATCAGGAGTTTCAAAAGTGCATGCTATTACTGATAATGCATCAGCCAGGGTATTTTCTTCTCTTGGGACTGCTCGTATTGCAAAGGCATCAAACATTTCTATAGTGTCCCAAACAACATTTCGATAATCCCTAAGCCTATTATTTTTGGCTGCAAACTGGTTCTTCACTTGGAATACAATCAAATCAGAATCTCCCGTTACATTTAAACATTTGATCTTTTGTTCACGACAAATTTCTAAACCTAAAAGTAATGCCTCATACTCAGCTACATTGTTTGTGCAATCGAATTCAAGACGGTATGCAAACAGCTTTTCTTCACCAGAAGGAGATGTGAGGACAATCCCAGCTCCAGCACCGTGCCTAGATTTTGCCCCATCAAAATGCATTTTCCAAACTTGACTAGGAGGGAAAGGGTGCTGTCGAGGTTCTTCCCAATAGTTGGCCATCACCATATAATTTCCAACTTCCTCAGTGGGACGCATAGCATCTTCAAACAAGTAGTCAGGTGTTTCTACATGTTCTGTCATAGGTTTTTCATTCATCAGTCTATAAGTGGCCTTTTCTCCTATAGGGATGGTTGCGTAAGATAAATCCATTTGAATACTTCCTCCTAATTTGGCAGCCCATTCCCTTGATAGCAACATTCCCCATGCGTCAGGAATATCTAAAACTAGGACATTCATACTTATTTCAATTGCAGGGTAAGCAGCTAGTTTCATTTTGAGATTTTCAATCATACCTTTTGACTCAACAGGCCTGGAATCCATCCCGCACACATTTCTATATTCTCTGGATGGTTTTAACTCCAATTGTTCCATGACCTTAAGAGGCATAATGTTTACTTCTGCTCCTGAGTCTAACATACAGTTGTGCAATATCAATTGATTTATCTCCAAAGCAATATAAAAAGGGGGGTGACCCCTACCTTTATCAATCACACTTTGAATCATGATGGGGGGATCATCCTCAACTGTTACTTTTACAGGATTCTTGATTTTAGGCTCGATTCCTAGGAATTTAGTTGCTTGATTGAAGTATGCAGGGATTTTCAGAAGTTCCTCCAAGGGTACAGGGATATTCGGTTTGGATACGAAATTGCTCAAATCAATCTTTAAGTTGCAAGCCTTTTCTTTGTCTTTGGTATTCATTTTTAAACCCAATAAATGCATTACCTGTGTTCTAACGGAAGGAATAACTACCAAATCTTTTAAAGACACCATGACAGAAGATCCTGAAAGATTTCCCAATATGTTTGAATTTAACTTTTCTTGTGTTATAGGAGATATCTCTTTGCTAGCAGTACTCTCTTGTTTTCTTTGTACTGGATCCCTAGCATGGGGTTTAGCAGGATTTGAACTTATTACCTTCTTGGTGACTTGAGGGGATAACCTTCTGGGTTGATCATTTTTCTTTAAAATTCCCTTAGGAGAAATGTTTGGAGTTTGAGTGGGAACCCTACGAGTGGTATTTCTTTGGTCCAGTGAATTTTCTTTCAGACTGGTTTTGTTCTTATCTGTGTCTTTCGTGTTATTCTTTGCCTGAGACCTAGTTACTACTCTGCCATCAGAAGTGGGCTTAGTTTGAAGACATTCATTGGCATACACACCCTCAAAGGTCCTAGAAAAAGGTTTATACTTTTCAATATTTTCTCTTTGTTTTCTGAGAACTACCCCATTTAGGTTTCGGATTACACCACTCATTTCGGTCATCATTTTCAAAATCATATCGTTCTCTGAATTAGTGACACAAGGCATAGTTCTAAGTATTTTAGGATGTAAATGAGCTCGCTCCTCAGCGGAGTCACGATTGGGAGTCGCCAGGTAGATTTAACTCTTCTACCAAGATATGTGTCGTTGTATATGCAGGAAGGACTAGGGCAAGCTATTGCGTCCCCGGCAACGGCGCCAAAATGTTATCACCTAAGATGTAGTTACCCCTATGGATAGATCCAGTCATGGATGGCAATAGGGAAGGGCAACTCAAAAGGTGCAACCACGATCACCTCGACCTCCAATATGTATGGTTGTCACGCCAGTCGAGGCAACCTTCACTTTATGTTATCTAGCCCAGACAACAAAGGGGGAGACCCGATCTACTCCCGACAGGAGAGATCAAAACCAAGACACCAAATCAGGGTATTTTTAGTTGAAGTTAGGTGTATGGTTTTTCCTAGACCTAAGGATGAAGTCACAAGCCAAGTGAGGGGTTTAATAGGTATAGCTTTGGTTCATAGTTGAAGTGAAAGTGACTTACAATGTTCAAAGTGAGATCTAGGGCTAGTGTACTAGGTCAATGTCAAAAGATCCACTGCCTTGGGAACCGTGTCCAATGCAGGGTAGTTTATGGATTTAATTGGGGCTAACTAGTACAAGTGACAAGTTTGACCATATTTCATGATAGCTTCAAGGGTATAGTTCACCATGCAAAAGTCAAACCACAAGTCAATCCAACATTCTAAGAAAGTTGAGTTAACTTGGAGAGAGGCCAGTGCCTTGGGAATTGGGAAGTGGAGTCAAAGTAGGGTTGACTTGAGGTTTTAGGACTCCTAGTACTTGGGACAAGTGGACAATACAGTTCTTGATGGATGAATGTGTCTAGATCTAGGTTTGACCCAAGTGGACCACAATCCCTAAAAACAAGGAATGCAATCCCCGAGGCAAGATTTGACAAAGTGACAGTCTAGACCTAGGTTTTGAATTATTCTGATTCCGGATCTGCAAGAATCTCAAGTACCCAGTTCCTCGAAGTGAGTGAACTCACTTCTCCAAGGTGGTGCGACTTTCCCTAAGGAGGCTTCAATCGGGGTTTAGGTGGGTCAAGTCATGTCGGATGGCATCCAAACTTTAGATCCAGGTAGATCAGTCAAGTAGGGGTATGGATCTATAATTTCGTGGCAATCCACCGGTTAGATCTTTGTAGATCTGAGTTTAAGTGTTCCAAGTGGTCCAAAATGGGGATTAAATCCCTTAAAATGTGGAATGGGGCCCACAAGGTGATTTTCAGAAAAGGGACAACCTGGGTGTATGTTATTTGATGTGTAGATGTCAAATCAAGTGAAATCTCAAACACCCATCGCTTGGATCTAGGTCAACCTGCTCAAATGGTGAAGTGCGCCTTCCTTGGGAGAAGCTAGGTTGGCTTGGGAGAGGGGTCAAATGGAAGCCAATCCACACCAAACTATAGATCCGGGATGCCGTGGATGCTATAGAGGTGGGTTTTCAATATCATGCCCAACAACCCACTAGATCTTGGTAGATCTGACAAAATGTAAAATGGGGGTTTTGAAGTATTTAGGGTTTTAACAATTTATGAATTATGTCAATGGATTGGATAAAGGAAAGAGAAACAAACCTGTGGATCTTACCTGGATAACCTTGTAGATGCCTTGATGATGATGATCTATGCAATCCCGATCAATTTGGAAGCTTTGAAGTAGTCTCTATGCAAATCGATTTAGTCCAAGAAGCCAATGCGCCCTCTCTCCTGCACAACAAACGTCAACAATATCAGATTTGATGCATCAAGAGATAAGACTAATGCCACAAAAGAAGTAACAGAAAGATAGCATAGATCACAATGATACTAATGATAACCCCCTGATACAAGCGAATGCCAAGAAAGTCGATTTGAAGAAGCCTTGCAAAATCGCCCTTGTTGAAGTCGCCCTCCTGTAGACAAACAATGATTTCCAAACGAGATAGATCTTACCACAATTTCCAAATGCTAGGTTGCAATAGACTTTCCAATCACCATCTAAGAACACCAGATGCAAAGGAGACCACAAGAATTTCCACAAGAATATTTTTCTATACCAATAATCCAAGAGCCAAAGACCCTTTACAATGAGAAGCTCTCTACTTTAAATAGGAAGGAGAGGCACCAAAACCCTAACCACTTTTTGAATGAGTGGCTAAGATTAAAAGATACAAATGTCTAATCAATGGTTGAGATGAGCTCAACAATATAATACATGGATCACACATAAAATATAACATAAGTGGACAAAGTCGCCCTAGGAGAGGGGAATCCCACCAAATCATGATGACAAAATATCATAAGAGGCTCATGGTGGGTCCAAGGGATAATTTTATCCCTCCTTGGTCAATCCCCATGGCACAATAACCAATAAATAATCATGAATATACCAAATCGTGCCCCCAAGGTGAAGTCGTGGTCCTCAAAAGACCTCAAAAAATCCACAGAAAGTGCCATAAGTGATGGATGCGGGCCCCGATGAAGCTGAAACTGCAGGAGGAGGTGTGGAAGGTCCCGATCTATCATCACTGATCATCCCATGCCATAACTTTGCCTCAGTAGCCCAAATCGATTTCCTCAATAGCCATTTCTACCAATCCTGAAATGCCTCGGGAAGCGTGAAACTGCCCAAACAGCCTCCTGGAGTGATGGCGCTGTCAAGGTGAGGGCACCAATGTGTCCGGGAGGGGGGTAATATGGTAAAAACAAGTGGCTGGACCACCCCCTCCATCATCAGCGCCCTAGGTCAACCGGATAAAAGTAATCTCTGCTCTGACAGGGCCTCCAATAGACCAAAACTGCACTAGGACAGCCTACTGAGGCTAAATCATCCCTGTAAATGCCCGGAACTGAAAACAAACTGTCCCATTGGACTCAGAAGGTCCAAATCCATCCAAGATGTGTACTCATACACCATATGAATCTCTGCATGATCAAAATAAGGTCCAACATCTCATGTCCCATGGTCCTCCATGGTCAAACTAGGTCTAACCAAGACCAAATACAACTCAGACTATCATCCATCGCTGCTGCAAGGTGTCAAGGTTAATACATGCTTTACAATTTATTCAAATAGCTACTAAAACACAGAGTAATCATGACTGGCGATCTAAATCCAAATATATAGTGTCGTTAATTATTATTATTACTCAGACTAGACTTTCAGGACCATACTCACTTCATAGTTGTGATCAATTTGCTAGTGAAGGGTGAAGGCTGAAATAACTGGCTAGGCTAAGGGATGACTTGACTGACTTGACTTTGTGACACTTTGGCAAGGGAAAGGGAATACACACCATAGTATATACTGAATGAGCAATAACACAGGGAATGGCGGTGTCTCACAAATGGATGAGTTGTTTTAAAGAGGGTTTATTCACCTTCACAGATGCGCACAATCCATAATACAAACAAGGCCAGCAATTGTTTAGATATAACATTTAAGTTCCATTGCTTTTTGGGCCTGAGGTTTCCATAGCCTTGACCTATGTGTGTTTATAAACACATTGCATAGATTTACATTTATTTTTAGGCTTTCTGCTGCAGGTGTGTTTTTAAGGCACTTGTTTACCTGAGCACTTCTAGGTGTGTCATGGACAACTTGTTTACCTAGGTATTTATTTTTCCAAAAGATATAACATTTTATTTTTCATGGCCATTTTCAATTGGCATTTCTTTCATATACAAGATATAGCATTTCATTTTTCCAGATTTTGTATTGATGGCAGCACTAAAAGTTTCAGGTTTAGCCAACACAACTTTAGTGACTAGGGGGAATTCTCAAGGAACTCCAACTCACCATAGGTAAGTTTTGTCACCAACTCAGAGCCGAGACACAACAAACAGGGAAGCTCATCCAATACAGAGGCTACAGTGGGGAAAGGTCCTCCATGTCACTAGTCAAGTAGCAAATCAGGGTAATAATCTAAAAGGTAGGCCACGGATGGATGAAGACAATGAAATGATGGAGCCAACACTTGCAAGCCAGAGTATGGTGTAATGATCACCTCTATTCTCCCTAAGGAGGGTATGTACCAATGAGTATGAATAGTGAACTTCTAAGTCTGAGTAGGGACAATATGATATAAATAATAGGTCAACCAGGTCCATGTATCTATATGATCGCCAGATCATGACACTAAGTGCTAAGACATGCTATAAGAATAAGTATAAAAACAATCTAACCATAACACAATAATATACCTGCTGAGTCATATACCTGACTGCACATCAACCTGTACCATCATCTGTCCTCTGGAACTGCTGCTGTAACTCTGGGCACTACTGACTGCTCTGTACCAATGGTATAATGGCTATATCGGGCATCTCTCTGAGTGTCCTGAAACTCAGTCATGGCATGGGGAGTATAACTGCTGTCCACAATCTGATAGTGATCCAATATAGATGCTCATCTCAGCATCTCAAATTTTAGGGAACTGGCTGAATAGTGTACTGGAATGAGAAAAATAATGTATGGTAGCCCGGCTACTATATATGTGATAACAACTACATATAAGAAAACCGTATCAAAGCATGTAGAAATATCAAAGATCCACAAAAAATTAGAAGAACAAAGGAACAATGTCAGATTAGCAGATCTGAAATATACGTCGCTTAGTTGTTGTGCGTTCATCTACAGAATCATAAGCATGATAAGATTTGAATGGAAATGTGACCAACTATTCCAAGAACTGCTAAACCGTGGTGTTATCACACAACTTGTAGTTGCCCCTAGTGGTATCCCATCCGGGACGGTAGAGGAGATGGGCAACTAAATAGGTGACCCAAGAGATGCCACGGTTCCCAATGTAAGGTTGGTGTTATCACATATATAGTAGCCGGGCTACCATACATTATTTTTCTCATTCCAGTACACTATTCAGCCAGTTCCCTTACATTTGAGATGCTGAGATGAGCATCTAGATTGGATCACTATCAGATTGTGGACAGCAGTTGTATTCCCCATGCCATGACTGAGTTTCAGGACACTCAGAGAGATGACCGATGTAGCCATTATACCATTGGTACAGAGCAGACAGTAGTGCCTAGAGTTACAGCAGCAGTTCCAGAGGACAGATGATGGTATAGGTTGATGTGCATTCAGGTATATGACTCAGCAGGTATATTACGGTGTTATGGTTAGATTGCTTTTATACTTATTCTTATAGCATGTCTTAGCACTAAGTGTCATGATCTGGCGATCATATAGATATATGGACCTGGTTGATCTATTACATATATTATACTGTCCCTACTCAGACTTAGAAGTTCACTATTCATACTCATTGGTACATACCCTGCTTAGGGAGAATAGAGGTGATCATTACACCATACTCTGGCTTGCTAGTGTTGGCTCCATCATTTCATTGTCTTCATCCATCCATGGCCTACCTTTTAGATTATCACCCTGACTTACTACTTGACTAGTGGCATGGAGGATTTTTCCCCACTGTAGCCTCTGTATTGGATGAGCTTCCCTGTTTATTGTGTCTCGGCTCTGAATTGGTGACAAAACTTGCCTATGGTGAGTTGGAGTTCCTTGTGAATTCCCCCTAGTCACTAAAGTTGTGTTGGCTAAACCTGAAACTTTTAGTGCTGCCATGAATACAAAATCTGGAAAAATGAAATGCTATATCTTGTATGAAAAGCCCATTCATGCAATGTGTTTCTAAACACTCATGAATGAGAGGCATGCCAAATGAACATGGCAATGAAAATAAAATGTTGTATCTTTTGGAAAATAAATACCTAGGTAAACAAGTTGTCCATGACACACCTAGAAGTGCTCAGGTAAACAAGTGCCTTAAAAACACACCTGCAGCAGAAAGCCTAAAGAAAAAATGTAAATCTATGCAATGTGTTTGTAAACACACATAGATCAAGGCTATGGAAAATTCAGGCCCAAAAAGCAATGAAACTTAAATGCTATATCTAAACAATTGCTGGCCTTATTTGTATTATGGATTGTGCGCATCTGTGAAGGTGAATAAACCCTCTTTAAACAACTCATCCATTTGTGAGACACCGCCATTCCCTGTGTTATTGCTCATTCAGTATATACTATGGTGTATTCCCTTTCCCTTGCCAAAGTGTCACAAAGTCAAGGCAGTTAAGTCATCCCTTGGCCTAGCCATTTAATTTAAGCCTTCACCCTTCACTAGCAAATTGATCACAACTATGAAGTGAGTATGATCCTGAAAGTCTAGTCTGAGTAATAATAATAGTTAACGACACTATATATTTGGATTTAGATCGCCAGTCATGATTACTCTGTGTTATAATTGCTACTTGAATAAATTGTAAAGCATGTATTAACCTTGATACTTTTCAGCAGCCTTGGATGATGGACTGAGTCATATTTGGTCATGGTTGGACCTAGTTGACCATGGAGGACCATGGGACATGAGATGTTAGACCTTATGATGATATGGATAGATGATATATGGTCTATGTACACATACAGGGTGATTCTATGCAGCAGCTACAGGGTTATGACGATGATTCTGAGGTTACAGCAGTATTTGTATATGTACAGCGCATTATTATTGGCCCTGTTCCGGTATATTGGATATTTATTTTGATCATGCAGAGACTCATATGGTGTATGAGTACACATCTTGGATAGATTTGGACCTTCTGAGTCCAATGGGATAGTTTGTTTTCAGTTCCGGGCACTTACAGTGATGATTGAGCCTCAGTAGGCTGCCCCAGTGCAGTTTTGGTCTGTTGGAGGCCCTGTCAGAGCAGAGATGACTTTTATCCGGTTGACCTAGGGCGCTGATGATGGAGGGGGTGGTCCAGCCACTTGTTTTTACCATATTACCCCCCTCCCGGACACATTGGTGCCCTCACCTTGACAGCGCTAGCCCTCCAGGACGCTGTTTGGGGCAGTTTCACGCTTCCCGAGGCATTTCAGGATTGGTAGAAATGGCTATTGAGGAAATCGATTTGGGCTACTGAGGCAAAGTTATGGCATGGGATGATCAGTGATGATAGACCGGGACCTTCCACACCTCCTCCAGCAGTTTCAGCTTCATCGGGGCCCGCATCCATCATTTATGGCACTTTCTGTGGATTTTTGAGGTCTTTTGAGGACCACGACTTCACTATGGAGGCACGATTTGGTACATTCATGATTATTTGTTGGTTATTGTGCTATGGGGATTGACCAAGGAGGGATAAAATTACCCCTTGGACCCACCATAAGCCTCTTATGATATTTTATCATCATGATTTGGTGGGATTCCCCTCTTCTAGGGCGATTTTGTCCACTTATGTTATATTTTATGTGTGATCCATGTATTATATTGTTGAGCTCATCTCAACCATTGATTAGACTTTTGTATCTTATAATCTTAGCCACTCATTCAAAAAGTGGTTTAGGGTTTTGGTGCCTCTCCTTCCTATTTAAAGGAGAGAGCCTCTCATTGTAAAGGGACTTTTGGCTCTGGATTATTGGAATAGAAAATAATTATTGCATCTATCTCCAGTGTTGTGGTGAATGTTTTTGGTGTTCGTTCGTTGGTTCTTCCTTTGCACTGAGTTATTGAAGATATTGTTTGCCATATATTTTGTACCACGATTTTGCATCTACAGGTGGAGGCCGATTTGCTTGGAGGAGGAGGTATTGGTAGGGGAAGACTCTCCCTACTTCTTCTTTGGAGCTCTTCGTTGGTAACAGGGAGTATTACTGTCCCAGGACCTTCTATTTCATGTTACTATTTGCATTTCTCTTGTATTTCTTCCATACTTGATCTTACTGATTGAATTTTCATTCCTTGGTTTGACAGGTAGAGGAAGGCGCACTTGTGGGCTAGGGCATCATTTCGGCAAGCAAAATCAACAATCTCTCATTTGATCTCTGCGGGAATCTTCCTGAACATCAAGGCATCTCATCACATCACTCAGGTATGATCTCAAGGTAAGTTCTATCTCCATGATCTATCCAATTGTCAAAAACACTTAAAACCCTAATTAATCAAAACCCCATTTTTACATTTTCTCAGATCTACTTAGATCTAGTGGGTTGTTGGGCATAATATTGAAAACCCACCTCTATAGCATCCACGGCATCCCGGATCTATAGTTTGGTGAGGATTGGCCTCCGTTTGACCCCTCTCCCATACCAACTTGGCTTCTCCCAAGTAAGGCGCACTTCACTGATTGAGCCGGTTGACCTAGATCTAGGTGATGGGTGTTTGAGATTCCACTTGATTTGACATCTACACATCAAATAACATACACCCAGGTTGTCACTTTTCTGAAATTCACCTTGTGGGCCCCATTCCACATTTTAAGGGATTTAATCCCCTTTTTGGACCACTTGGAACCCTTAAACTCAGATCTACTAAGATCTAACCGTTGGATTACCACGAAATTATAGATCCATACTCCTACTTGACCGATCTACCCGGATCTAAAGTTTGGATGCCATCCGACTTGATTTGACCCACCTAAACCCCGATTTAAGCCTCCTTGGGCAAAGTCGCACCACCTTGGAGAAGTGAGTTCACTCACTTCTAGGAACTGGGTACTTGAGATTATTGCAGATCTGAAACCGGAATAATTCAAAACCTAGGTCTAGACTATCACTTTGTCAAATCTTGCCTTGGGGACTGCATTCCTTGTTTTAAGGGATTGTGGTCCACTTGGGTTAAACCTAGATCTAGATACATTCAACCATCAAGACCTATACTGTCCACTTATCTCATGTTGTAGGAGTCCTAAACCATAAGTCAACCCCACTTTGACTCCACTTCCCAATTCCCAAGGCACTGGTTTATCTCCAAGACAACCCAACTTTCCTAGATTGTTGGATTGACTTGTGGTTTGACTTTTGCATGGTGAACTATACCCTTAAAGCTATCATGAATCATGGTCAAGCTTGTCTTATGTACTAGTTAGCCCCAATACATCCCTCAAAACTATCCTGCATTGGACACAGTTCCCAAGGCAGTAGATCTTTTGACATTGACCTAGTACAGTAGCCCTAGATCTCATTACAAACATTATAAGTCACTCTTCCATCAACAATGAATCAAAGCTATACCTATTGAACCCCTCACTTGGCTTGTGACTTTACCCTTAGGTCTAGGATAAACCATACACCTAACATCACTTAGAAATACCTAGATTTGGTGTCTTGGTTTTGATCTCTCCTGTCGGGAGTAGATCGGGTCTCCCCCTTTGTTGTCTGGGCTAGATAACATAAAGCGAAGGTTGCCTCGACTGGCATGACAACCATACATATTTGGAGGTCGAGGTGATCGTGGTTGCACCTTTTGAGTTGCCCTTTCCTATTGCCATCCATGACTGGATCCATCCATAGGGGCAACTACATCTTAGGTGATAACAGTGGGAGTCACGTCAACCGAGGCACTCTTCACTTTAGATCTAGATAAATCAAGATCTAGGGGGAGACCCTATAACCAGTCAAAGATGATTGGACCCAAACAAAGGTTCCTAGGGATGAGAGAATGGTAAGTTATGGAAACCAATGCAAGGTATAGTGGACCTAGAAATTAAAGTATGGTTGAAGGTGGTTTGAGAAATGATTAGTGTTTCAACCAATGTATGATTTAGGCCACATGACTAGTTATAATGACAAGATATAGTGCCATGTGTTACACAAGTGGGTCCTACTTTCTTGGGATATGTGAAATGGCTTAAAGTGGACCCACAAGGTGAAATTAAGGGATGCAATTGGCACTAGAGAATATGTAATGAGTAGATCTATGGATCTAAGTTGAATTTAGGAGTACCCACTTACTGGATCTAAGGTTTGACACAATTCCCAAGGAGTGCGACTTGCTTAGGGAGGACTAGTGCCTTGTTGGATGGGTTAATGGAGTCAAAAGATATGTCAAAGGGTAGATCGGGACACCTAGAGGTCAAGTCAAGTGGGCTAATTGAGATAGAATGGTTGGATCTTGCTAGATCTAGGATTTCCTGAAATGACCCAAGTGGACCACAATCCCTTAAAACAAGGAATGCTACCCCCAAGGCAGATCGTCACAAAATGATACTCTAGATATAGGTTTCAAGGTATGCCCGTTCCAAATCCACTGAAATCTCAACTACCCAGGTCCTAGGAGTGGGCAAACTTAGTCACCCAAGGAAGTGCGACCTTGCTCAAGGAGGGCTAAAAGGTGGATAAGGTGTGTCAAATCAAGTCTAATGACCACCAAATTGTAGATCCAAGTAGCTTAGGCACCGATCTATGTGGATCTAGAAAATCAAGCCAATCCAAGGGTTAGATCTTACTAGATCTGAGTTTTAAGATGCCAAGTATTTCAGAGGGGGTTTTAATCCCTTAAAATGTGGAATGATGCCCACAAAGTAGAAATCACCCAAGTAAAAGTCTAGGGGTAGGTTATCAAGTGTGTAGATTGCAAATCAAGTGGGATCTCACCTACCCACATGCTAGATCTAACCCAACATGCCTCTCCAAGGAAGTGCGATTTGGTTCAAGAGGGCTATATTGCCTTCAAAAGTGTGTTAATTTTAACCCAATCACTACCAAACTATAGATCCAACTAGGGGTGGATGCTATAGAGGTGGGTTCTTAAGATCTTTTCAAAAGCAAGGCTAGATCTAAGTAGATCTAAGAAAAACCAAAATGAGGGTTTTAATTAATTAGGGTTTGTGACCAATGAAGAGAGAATGGATGGAAAGAAGCACATACTGTGTAGATCTTACCTCAATTGCTTGTGGCCACCTTGCAAATTGATAGCATTTTCCTATGTGTATATTCAAGACTGAGATCCAAGAGCTCCAACCAAAACGTCCTCTCCCAAGATAGCCAAATCGTCCTCCTCCTACAAGACAAGATCAAAGAAACAAGTCAAGTAAGATGATTATGAAAATGATAGAAAGATATCATAGAAAGCATCAACTATGTCACGAAGATACAATAATGATACTCCCTGTCACAAGATCAACCCTGTTATCAACTGATTTGTACAATAGTTGAAACCTTATTGAGCCGCCAGTGTTGGAACACATCAGTGTTCACTTCCAGAGTATCTGGGTTTCATATATTTGAGTCTAGCCAGTTTTGTTTTTTTTTGAGTCGACATGACCATGGCCCCATGGGGGTTTGTAATAAAGTGTGCTAGTAGGGTCTGAGTGGCTCGGTTCCCCATGACTGGATTAAACAACTAAGGTATTCCAGGGAGTTTTTTCACCGTCAGATTATACTTTGCTTCAGGCAAGATATAATCTCTTGGTTTTTCTCCCACTTCCTCCAAAGCTGGAATGCCCGATTTTGGAAATTTTTGCCATGAGGGGTTATCAGAGTCCAACTATAATGTATAAACCTACTAGACACTATTAAAATAGGTTCTGGTCATGTCCTAAGTCCCTAGGACCCCCAGAAAAAAATTTCAAAAAAAAATTTACCGGACGCGTCGGAATTGGGGTTTTTAATTATTTTTTAAATTTTAATTAAATTTCTCTATAGTTTAAATAGAGAAATTTGAGTCTGTAATATGTCAGCCATCCAGGGTCCGAATTTAGTGTTTGATGGCTCGTTTCATAAGCCAAAAATCACACATGACCTGTGGAGCAGCTAAACCCAACTTTCGGATGTCAATTCAGCCTCATAATTAATATTTTCTCTAAAAAGTCATTTACAGAGAAATTATAAATTAAAATAATAAAATTGAATATTTTGGAGATAATCCAAAACTCTCCAAAATTAATTAATTTGATTAAAATAAAAGGCTAAATGACATGGCAATGAACATTTATGAAGATTCCAATCAACTCCAAGTGATTCCAGTCAACTATCCAGTCACCAGAAGATTATCCACTCAAGCTAATTCGCCCTCCCCATGCAAAAATCGATTTAGTGTGTTGTCAAGTGTTAAATGGGTTGGTTGGTTTGCATTTAAGGCTAAGGTAGGCGCCCTCATGATTCATCAATCACCATTAGCTTGGCTCTCCTTGCAATTCGAGTTAGTACCTACCACCACTCCACTTGTCATTCACCAACCAACTCACACCCCTCCACAAAGCTCACGTCATTCCTACCTTATCCTCACGTAATCCTTGTTTTAACTCGCCTATTTGATGGGTGATCCATCTCACACCTACCACCAAGATCGAGCTTGCCACCTCTTCATTCAACCTACCATAAAGTCGAGTTTATCCATTGTTTATTCCTCCAAGCTTGTGATTGATTGGAATTCGAACTACATGTCTGTGCCAATTTGACCTAGGGTTTTAGCTAGGTGTTTTTACTATAAAGAGAGGCCCTTTGGGGTTATTATCTCATGGAATTTTTGATGTAAAGTTACTCTGCCATTTTTGTGATTGCAAAGCCATTGGCTTAAGGAAATAAAGCGACTTTGGAGGTCTATATGTTGTCAAATGCTTTTCATGGAAATGTCTTCATAATATCAAGGTGAATTTGTTCTTGTTATTTGCTTATAATCTCATATATTGATCTATAATTTGCTTAGAAGGCTTTCTTAAGCCCATATGATGGGCATTTGAATACAAGTTGTCCATTTATGTTTGGTTTAAGTGTGATTTAGAAGGAGTAGACTGTAGTTGGAAATACTTATACTATTCTACTCTCACTTTTATTATGCATACTATTATGATCAAGATGTGTTTATGAGTGATTACTTGTGCAGATCCAACAGGTTTTGAAGAGAGATTTGAGCTAGGTTGCATCTTTTATCTCTTCATAAGGCCTACATTTTCTAACAAGTTGTGTGTGCTCCAGCATCTTTCTAGAGTCAATCTCAAGCATTAAGGGATTTGGCAAAAGGCCTTGTTATCACATATATAGTAGCCGGGCTACCATACATTATTTTTCTCATTCCAGTACACTATTCAGCCAGTTCCCTTACATTTGAGATGCCGAGATGAGCATCTATATTGGATCACTATCAGATTGTGGACAGCAGTTATACTCCCCATGCCATGACTGAGTTTCAGGACACTCAGAGAGATGTCCGATATAGCCATTATACCATTGGTACAGAGCAGTCAGTAGTGCCCGGAGTTACAGCAGCAGTTCCAGAGGACAGATGATGGTACAGGTTGATGTGCAGTCAGGTATATGACTCAGCAGGTATATTATTGTGTTATGGTTAGATTGCTTTTATACTTATTCTTATAGCATGTCTTAGCACTTAGTGTCATGATCTGGCGATCATATAGATACATGGACCTGGTTGACCTATTATTTATATCATATTGTCCCTACTCAGACTTAGAAGTTCACTATTCATACTCATTGGTACATACCCTCCTTAGGGAGAATAGAGGTGATCATTACACCATACTCTGGCTTGCTAGTGTTGGCTCCATCATTTCATTGTCTTCATCCATCCGTGGCCTACCTTTTAATTTATTACCCTGATTTGCTACTTGACTAGTGGCATGGAGGACCTTTCCCCACTGTAGCCTCTGTATTGGATGAGCTTCCCTGTTTATTGTGTCTCGGCTCTGAGTTGGTGACAAAACTTACCTATGGTGAGTTGGAGTTCCTTGAGAATTCCCCCTAGTCACTAAAGTTGTGTTGGCTAAACCTGAAACTTTTAGTGCTGCCATGAATACAAAATCTGGAAAAATGAAATGCTATATCTTGTATGTGAAAGAAATGCCAATTGAAAATGGCCATGAAAAATAAAATGTTATATCTTTTGGAAAAATAAATACCTAGGTAAACAAGTTGTCCATGACACACCTAGAAGTGCTCAGGTAAACAAGTGCCTTAAAAACACACCTGCAGCAGAAAGCCTAAAAATAAATGTAAATCTATGCAATGTGTTTATAAACACACATAGATCAAGGCTATGGAAACCTCAGGCCCAAAAAGCAATGGAACTTAAATGTTATATCTAAACAATTGCTGGCCTTGTTTGTATTATGGATTGTGCGCATCTGTGAAGGTGAATAAACCCTCTTTAAAACAACTCATCCATTTGTGAGACACCGCCATTCCCTGTGTTATTGCTCATTCAGTATATACTATGGTGTGTATTCCCTTTCCCTTGCCAAAGTGTCACAAAGTCAAGTCAGTCAAGTCATCCCTTGGCCTAGCCAGTTATTTCAGCCTTCACCCTTCACTAGCAAATTGATCACAACTATGAAGTGAGTATGGTCCTGAAAGTCTAGTCTGAGTAATAATAATAATTAACGACACTATATATTTGGATTTAGATCGCCAGTCATGATTACTCTGTGTTTTAGTAGCTATTTGAATAAATTGTAAAGCATGTATTAACCTTGACACCTTGCAGCAGCTATGGATGATAGTCTGAGTTGTATTTGGTCTTGGTTAGACCTAGTTTGACCATGGAGGACCATGGGACATGAGATGTTGGACCTTATGATGATATGGGTAGATGATATATGGTCTATGTACACATACAGGATGATTCTATGCAGCAGCTACAGGGTTATGATGATGATTCTTGGGATACAGCAGTGTTTGGACATTTACAGATCATTATTATTGGCCTTGTTCCGGTACATTGGATATTTATTTTGATCATGCAGAGATTCATATGGTGTATGAGTACACATCTTGGATGGATTTGGACCTTCTGAGTCCAATGGGACAGTTTGTTTTCAGTTCCGGGCACTTACAGGGATGATTTAGCCTCAGTAGGCTGTCCTAGTGCAGTTTTGGTCTATTGGAGGCCCTGTCAGAGCAGAGATGACTTTTATCCGGTTGACCTAGGGCGCTGATGATGGAGGGGGTGGTCCAGCCACTTGTTTTTACCATATTACCCCCCTCCCGGACACATTGGTGCCCTCACCTTGACAGCGCCATCACTCCAGGAGGCTGTTTGGGCAGTTTCACGCTTCCCGAGGCATTTCAGGATTGGTAGAAATGGCTATTGAGGAAATCGATTTGGGCTACTGAGGCAAAGTTATGGCATGGGATGATCAGTGATGATAGATCGGGACCTTCCACACCTCCTCCTGCAGTTTCAGCTTCATCGGGGCCCGCATCCATCACTTATGGCACTTTCTGTGGATTTTTTGAGGTCTTTTGAGGACCACGACTTCACCTTGGGGGCACGATTTGGTATATTCATGATTATTTATTGGTTATTGTGCCATGGGGATTGACCAAGGAGGGATAAAATTACCCCTTGGACCCACCATGAGCCTCTTATGATATTTTGTCATCATGATTTGGTGGGATTCCCCTCTCCTAGGGCGACTTTGTCCACTTATGTTATATTTTATGTGTGATCCATGTATTATATTGTTGAGCTCATCTCAACCATTGATTAGACATTTGTATCTTTTAATCTTAGCCACTCATTCAAAAAGTGGTTAGGGTTTTGGTGCCTCTCCTTCCTATTTAAAGGAGAGAGCTTCTCATTGTAAAGGGACTTTTGGCTCTGGATTATTGGAATAGAAAATTATTATTGCATCTATCTCCAATGTTGTGGTGAATGTTTTTGGTGTTCGTTCGTTGGTTCTTCCTTTGCACTGAGTTATTGGAGATCTTGTTTGCCATATCTATTGTACCACGATTTTGCATCTACAGGTGGAGGCCGATTTGCTTGGAGGAGGAGGTATTGGTAGGGGAAGACTCTCCCTACTTCTTCTTTGGAGCTCTTCGTTGGTAACAGGGAGTATTACTGTCCCAGGACCTTCTATTTCATGTTACTATTTGCATTTCTCTTGTATTTCTTCCATACTTGCTCTTACTGATTGAATCTTTATTCCTTGGTTTGACAGGTAGAGGAAGGCGCACTTGTGGACTTGGGCATCAAATTGGCAAGCAAATCAACAATCTCTCATTTGATCTCTGCGGGAATCTTCCTCAACATCAAGGCATCTCATCCACATCATTCAGGTATGATCTCAAGGTAAGTTCTATCTCCATGATCTATCCAATTGTCAAAAACACTTAAAACCCTAATTAATTAAAACCCCAATTTTGCATTTTCTTAGATCTACTGAGATCTAGTGGGTTGTTGGGCATGATACTGAAAACCCACCTCTATAGCATCCACGGCATCTCGGATCTATAGTTTGGTGAGGATTGGCTTCCGTTTGACCCCTCTCCCAAGCCAACTTAGGTTCTCCCAAGGAAGGCGCACTTCACCATTTGAGCAAGTTGACCTAGATCTAGTACATGGGTGTTTGAGATTCCACTTGATTTGACATCTACACATCAAATAACATACACCCAGGTTGTCACTTTTCTGAAATTGACCTTGTGGGCCCTGTTATGACATATATAGTAGCCGGGCTACCATACATTATTTTTCAGATTCCAGAGCACATTACAGCCAGTTCCTTTACTTTGAGATGATGAGATGAGCAGCTATCTATGGATCACTATCAGATTTTGGACAGCATATGTATTCCCTATGCCATGACTGAGTCTCAGGACACTCAGAGAGATGACCGATGTAGCCATTATACCTTTGGTACAGAGCAGTCAGTAGTGCCCAGAGTTACAGCAGCAGTTTCAGAGGACAGATGATGGTACAGGTTGATGAGCATTCAGGTATATGACTCAGCAGGTATATCATTGTGTTATGGTTATATTGCTTTTATACTTATTCTTATAGCATGTCTTAGCACTTAGTGTCATGATCTGGCGATCATATAGATATGCGGACCTGGTTGATCTTATTATATATATATTATTGTCCCTACTCAGACTTAGAAGTTCACTATTCATACTCATTGGTATTACCCTCCTTAGGGAGAATAGAGGTGATCATTACACCATACTTTGGCTTGCTAGTGATGGCTCCATCATTTCATTGTCTTCATCCATCCATGGCCTACCTTTTAGATTATCACCCTGACTTACTACTTGACTAGTGGCATGGAGGACTTTCCCCCACTGTAGCCTCTGTATTGGATGAGCTTCCCTGTTTATTGTGTCTCGGCTCTGAGTTGGTGACAAAACTTACCTATGGTGAGTTGGAGTTCCTTGAGAATTCCCCCTAGTCACTAAAGTTGTGTTGGCTAAACCTAAAACTTTTAGTGCTGCCATGAATACAAAATTTGGAAAAATGAAATGCTATATCTTGTATGAAAAGCCCATTCATGCAATGTGTTTCTAAACACACATGAATGAGAGGCATGCCAAATGAACATGGCAATAAAAATAAAATGTTATATATATTTTGGAAAATAAATACCTAGGTAAACAAGCTGTCCATGACACACCTAGAAGTGCTCAGGTAAACAAGTGCCTTAAAAACACACCTGCAGCAGAAAGCCTAAAGAAAAAATGTAAATCTATGCAATGTGTTTGTAAACACACATAGATCAAGGCTATGGAAACTTCAGGCCCAAAAAAGCAATGGAACTTAAATGCTATATCTAAACAATTGCTGGCCTTGTTTGTATTATGGATTGTGCGCATCTGTGAAGGTGAATGAACCCTCTTTAAACAACTCATCCATTTGTGAGACACCGCCATTCCCTGTGTTATTGCTCATTCAGTATATACTATGGTATATTCCCTTTCCCTTGCCAAAGTGTCACAAAGTCAAGACAGTTAAGTCATCCCTTAGCCTAGCCAGTTAATTTAAGCCTTCACCCTTCACTAGCAAATTGATCACAACTATGAAGTGAGTATGATCCTGAAAGTCTAGTCTGAGTAATAATAATAATTAACGACACTATATATTTGGATTTAGATCGCCAGTCATGATTACTCTGTGTTATAATTGTTATTTGAATAAGTTGTAGAGCATATATTAACCTTGACACTTTGCAGCAGCTATTGATGATGATCTGAGTTATATTTGGTCTTGGTTAGACCTAGTTTGACCATGGAAGACCATGGGACATGAGATGTTGGACCTTATGATGATATGGATAGATGATATATGGTCTATGTATACATACATGATGACTCTATGCAGCAGCTACAGGGTTATGATGATGATTCTGGGGTTACAACAGTGTTTGTATATGTACAGCGCATTATTATTGGCCTTGTTCCGGTATATTGGATATTTATTTTGATCATGCAGAGACTCATATGGTGTATGAGTACACATCTTGGATAGATTTGGACCTTCTGAGTCCAATGGGACAGTTTGTTTTCAGTTCCGGGCACTTACAGTGATGATTGAGCCTCGGTAGGCTGTCCCAGTGCAGTTTTGGTCTGTTGGAGGCCCTGTCGGAGCAGAGATGACTTTTATCCGGTTGACCTAGGGCGCTGATGATGGAGGGGGTGGTCCAGCCACTTGTTTTTACCATATTACCCCCCTTCCGGACACACTGGTGCCCTCACCTTGACAGCGCCAGCACTCCAGGAGGCTGTTTGGGGCAGTTTCACGCTTCCCGAGGCATTTCAGGATTGGTAGAAATGGCTATTGAGGAAATCGATTTGGGCTACTGAGGCAAAGTTATGGCATGGGATGATCAGTGATGATAGATCGGGACCTTCCACACCTTCTCCAGCAGTTTCAGCTTCATCGGGGCCCGCATCCATCACTTATGGCACTTTCTGTGGATTTTTGAGGTCTTTTGAGGACCACAACTTCACTATGGAGGCACGATTTGGTACATTCATGATTATTTTTTGGTTATTGTGCTATGGGGATTGACCAAGGAGGGATAAAATTACCCCTTGGACCCACCATAAGCCTCTTATGATATTTTGTCATCATGATTTGGTGGGATCCCCTCTCCTAGGGCGATTTTGTCCACTTATTATTATATTTTATGGGTGATCCATGTGATATGTTGTTATGATTTATTATTAGCCATTGATTAGATCTTGAGATTTTTTTTAATCTTAGCCACTCATGTAAAAAGTGGTTATGATTGTACTCTCTCCCCATCCTATTTAAGGAGGGAGCCTCTCATTGTAAAATTCATCTAGAGATTTTTGGCTCTTGGCTCTTGGAATAAAATTTCTATCTTTTGGAGTACATGCTTGGATTGGAGTGGATGTTGGTTGTTTCGATTGTAAATGCTATTGTCCATTGCACTGGAGGATCTATTGTAGCTATCTTGCATATTTGCCATACTTTATTTGCAGGTGAAGAGGACGATTTTGACAAGTGCGAATTGGTGGGGAGGCTTGCCCTTCAAGCTTGGAAGAAGTCGTTTTGGGTTTAACAGGGAGTAGTTTTGCCTTTGTGTCAACTATTCTATGTTTCTCTCTCTCTTGCTTGTATCTACCTTCAATTTGTTAAACTGATTGATGCTTTGCTCCTTGGCTTGACAGGTTAGAAGGAATCACATGTGGCTTGGAAAAATCGATTTGGCAAGAGGGCTTCAACAATTCTCCATTTGATCTTTGGCAAAGTAATCCTCGTCTCAACTAGCATTCATCTCTTCATCTAGGTATGTTCCAAGAGGTATGATCTTCTCTTCCTTGAATCTTCCATAATTTCTAGATCACAAAAACCCTAATCAAATTAAAACCCTTGTTTTTGGTATTTTTTTAGATCTACTTAGATCTAGCCTTGTTCTTGAAAAGATATTGAAACCCACCTCCATAGTATCCACCCCTAGTTGGATCTATGGTTTGGTGGAGATTGGCTAAGAATTGACCCATTTTTCAAGGCAAAAAGCCCTCCTTGACCCAAATCGCACTTCCTAGAGAGAGGCTTGTTGGGCTAGATCTAGCACATGGGTAGGTGAGATCTCAATTGATTGGCATTCTAGACACTTGATAACCTAAACCCATATCCTTACTTTGGTGAAAACTACCTTGTGGACATCTTTCCATGTTTTAAGGGGTTGAAACCCCCTTTTCATCTTCTTGGTACTTTAAAACTTAGATCTACTAAGATCTAGCCATTCAATTCACTTGAAATTTTGAAGATACATAGATCGGGGTACTAGCCACTTGGATCTACAGTTTGGTGGCCATTGGGCTTGATTTGGTCCACCAAACCCATCTTTTGCCCTTCCTTGAGCAAGTCGCACCCCCTTGAAGTTTTGAGTTGGTCCACTTCTAGGAAGTGGGTGTTGGAGATTTTCGTGGATTTGGAATGCCCATGCCTTGAAATCTAGGTCTATACTGCCCTTTTGTCAAGATCTGCCTTGGGGATTGCATTCCTTGTTTTAAGGGATTGTAGTCCACTCTTGGTCTTCACCTAAAAACCTAGATCTAGTAAGATCCAACCATTGGATCTCCTTCAATCCACTTGACTTGGCTTCTAGGTGTCCCGATCTACACTTTGACATACTTCTTGACCCCATTAGCCCATCCAACAAGGCACTAGTCCCTCTCCAAGCAAGTCGCACTCCTTGGGATTTGTGTCAAACCCTAGATCTAGCACATGGGTACTCCTAGAACCAACTCCAACTTATAGATCTAGCCTATACCTAACCTATAGTACCAACATCACACTTAACTTCACCTTGTGGGCCCACCTAGAACCATTTCACACTTCCCAAGAACATTGGACCCACTTGTGTAAACACATGGTACTACACCTAGTTATCATACCCCATCATGTGGCCTAAACCATACATAGGTTGAAACACTAACAATCTCTTACATCACCCTCAACCATACCTTAACCCTTAGGTCCACTTAGCCTTGCATTGGTTTCCGTAACTCATCATTTACCTATCCTTAGAAACCTTTGTTTGGATCCAATCAACTGTGATTGGGGTATAGGGTCTCCCCCTTGGTCTAGTTACACATTGACCTAAAGCGAAGAGTGCCTCGGTTGACGTGACTCCCACATCGCATTGGGAACCGTGGCATCTCTGGGGTCACCTCTTTAGTTGCCTGCCCCCTCTACCGTCCCGGATGGGATACCTCTAGGGGCAACTACAAGTTGTGTGATAACAGGCCCCATTCCACATTTTAAGGGATTTAATCCCCATTTTGGACCACTTGGAACACTTAAACTCAGATCTACTAAGATCTAACCGGTGGATTGCCACGAAATTACAGATCCATACTCCTACCTAACCGATCTACTAGGATTTAAAGTTTGGATGCCATCCGACTTGTCTTGACCTACCTAAACCCCATTTTAAGCCTCCTTGGGCAAAGTCGCACCACCTTGGAGAAGTGAGTTGACTCACTTCTAGGAACTGGGTACTTGAGATTTTTGGAGATCTGAAACCGGAATAATTCAAAACCTAGGTCTAGGCTGTCACTTTGTCAAATCTTGCCTTGGGGACTGCATTCCTTGTTTTAATGGATTGTGGTCCACTTGGGTTAAACCTAGATCTAGACACATTCAACCATCAAGACCTATATTGCCCACTTATCTCATGTTGTAGGAGTCCTAAACCATAAGTCAACCCTACTTTGACTCCACTTCCCAATTCCCAAGGCACTGGTTTATCTCCAAGACAACCCAACTCTCCTAGATTGTTGGATTGACTTGTGGTTTGACTTTTGCATGGTGAACTATACCCCTAAAGCTATCATGAATCATGGTCAAGCTTGTCTTATGTACTAGTTAGCCCCAATACATCCCTTAAAACTATCCTGCATTGGACACAGTTCCCAAGGCAGTGGATCTTTTGACATTGACCTAGTACACTCATCCTAGATCTCACTTCAAACATTGTAAGTCACTTTCACATCAACTATAAACCAAAGCTATATCTCTTGAACCCCTCACTTGGCTTGTGACTTCATCCTTAGGTCTAGGATAAACCATACACCTAACTTCACTTAGAAATACCCTGATTTGGTGTATTGGTTTTGATCTCTCCTGTCGGGAGTAGATCGATTCTCCCCCTTTGTTGTCTGGGCTAGATAACATAAAGCGAAGGTTGCCTCGACTGGCGTGACAACCATATTTTGGAGGTCGAGGTGATCGTGGTTGCACCTTTTGAGTTGCCCTTCCCTATTGCCATCCATGACTGGATCCATCCATAGGGGTAACTACAATTTAGGTGATAACAGGCCTAAATCTAAGGTTCCATCTCTTAAATTCATTTAAAAAATCAACTTGGTTACTTTAGGCTTCTTTTCTTCAAGCCATCTTGTCTTCTCCTTGAACCTTTTGTATTGACTTGCTAAGCCCTTTCTACCCTTTCTAGATCTTGATCCAAGGTTGGTTGTTTGTCTTTTCAAGCCATAGATTAGTTTGCCATCAGGTTGAAGTTCCTTCAACCTTGGGGAATAGCTTGGGATTTGTTCCCTTGTGCTCTCTTCAACACTTGTTGTCAGCGTATCACTGGTTAACTGGAGGATTTTCAAGACAGTGTTTTAAACCCTAAAGTGTTCCACTTGAAATCCTTTGCTCTTGTTTTGCTAGTCCATTCCTCCTTGCCCTAGTCTTTTCCCCTCTCCCATTTGTTTTTGTTTACCATCTCTTTGCCCTAGGTCTCCTCTCTCCATCTAGCTTTTTCCCCTCTCCTCATTGGCTTCTTTCCCCATTCGTTTTTGTCCTCAAACTCTCCCTCTCGTCCATCCTAGAAAAGCTACCCTTCTTCCCATTCGTTTTTGCCTTCCCTCTTAGCTCTCGCCCCACTTCAAACCTCCTCCCTTCTCTACCATTCGTCCCACCTCTTTTAGCCTCTCCTCCCTCCTCTCGTCCCCTTTCTAGCATCTTCTCTCCATCCCATTCGCCATTTCCTTCTTTGCTCTCGTTTTACCATACTTTAGTGCCTTCACTCTCTTCGTTTTGCCCTAGGATTTTGCTCCTCTTCCCTCCTAGTCCACTTCCACATTAGCCCTAAAAAACACAACAAAAACACATTGTTGGTGGTTAGTTTGTTTAATTTTCAATAGTTAGTTTACATTGTTTCAAAGTTATTATTGTAGATCTCATGCTTTGTCATTATCTAGTTTCATTTTCCAAGTATTAAGATCTAGTTCAAATTTCAAGTCTTGTTTTATTTCCTAACATCTAATGGGTATTGGAGTTATTTGTTTGTGATAGATCTTTTCTTGTGAAAGAAGGAGACTTCTAATACAAGAAGCCATCAGGAAAACCAGAGGGCAACCCAAACCAAAGAGATTAGTATTATCCTTTGTAATAGATCTTAGAAATTTGTTTCAAGTTTTTACAAGTAGTTCTTTCAAAGTCCCTACAAGGGTTTCATTCCCAAGGGCATTTGTATTCTCTTAATAAAGTTGCAAGTGGAGTTTTTAAGCCACCACATTCACTTCCCCCATTTGGGGAAGTCTTGTAGTCTTCATTGAGTGGTTTGAGTCTCTAGTTTAGATCTTTAAATATGCTCTTAGATTAGTTTTCATTTCAATAAGTCATTTTTGATTATCAATTTCCGATTTACTTACCCCCATGCTCTCCCGACTACGGTCTTTGACCTGAAAGAGACTCTTGGGTAGATTAGACTTATTTTCTGTTTAATATTATCTTGTCACTTCTCTTCCAAACCTTGACCAGAGAAGAGCTAACTTTGGGATTGCATCCCAAAGGCCACATAGCCTTGTGGTAGCTTCTCGTTCCCCCATCAACTTCTTGTGGACATCCAGCTAGCTGGAAGGTTTCCAGAACTGGTGGCTTCTAGTGGTTGATCTTGTTCGGAGATTGATCCCACCTATTAGATTAGAATTTGTGTGATAGAACACTAGATTTATTCAAAGTTTCATTTTATTTTGCAAGTAGTATTATTGGCAGTATTTCAAATCTATTACATTGTTTAATCATTTCAAGTTGATTTATCTTGCTATTACAACAACTACTATTTGCTTCTTAAAACGAACCAAAGTCTCTTGAACTTGGCCAAATCCAAGTCAAGAGCACCCTCTATCGGAGGGCATTATTAGTCTTGCATCTCTTCCCTGCATTAGGCATTTGTTAATTAGCAAGTCTCTTGAACTGTGGTCATAAGATCAAGTCAAGAGCGCTCTCTGTCGGAGAGTTGAACAAAGTGCTCTAATAATAAAATTTTTCAACCCATTACTTTCCTTTAATTAATTTATCTTGGTTTCCGTCCTACACCCGTATGCTCTGCCAACCGGAAACGGTTGGGATAGTACTCAGAAAGGTGGAAGACTTGTTAATTCATAAGTGATAACTTTAATTAAAATTTTACCCCAAACCCCAACCAAGACAAAATTACTGAGTTCTTCCTGAAGAGGTGGTGTCGGGAATCCACTGTCAGACTCGAGGGCGGTCAAGCCGTAAGCACACTTGCCCTCTTTGCAATCTGGGTGCTCCCGACCTATCACCTAAAAGGTTGCCAGTGTTTTTATTGGTTAAAGGTTCCACTCCTTTTGATACCTTGTTCTTAGCCATAATAATCAAAACTACTAAAATCTTAAATTTACCAAGATAAGTTGCAAAACGTTCTCACAAACTCTTATCTCAAACACTTGTATCAAGCATTTTACAATCACTTTTATATTTGACTCCATAAGGCACCGGTCCTTTATCATATACTTTATTTGCTTAAATATCAATATTGGAGTACTTGCTTTAATCTGCGTAAAGAGTGATTTATTTCTTGTTCAAGTGTATCTCATATCTTCTGTTGCAACGTGGATTGTGTTATCTTGGTCTCATTTAAAGTATTTTGTGTCTTTCACTTCCAAAAACTCCTAAACAACACCCATCCGCATCACAACACCAAAAAACACTATAAATACTAGAGCCTTAGTGAAACTCTTTTGTAGGGACTAACCCCTTGGTTTCGTTAGGAGTTTGCCTAAACGGAGGAGCTGGGATTCAGGTGACAGTACCTGACTCATTGCTTGCCCCCAAGGCCACACCTCTCTCACTTGTAGTGAAGAGACAACTTTTGAAAGATTTACGCTGCTGGTGTGCAATTTGGCGGACAACAAACCCAAGAGAGAGTATGTGGATCCCTCCAACAATAACCCTCAAGAAATCGCCCTCCTCTCCATCAATTTGATTTTCCTGCAAGAAAACTAGTAGAAGCACCACCAAAATCCACAATGATACATAGAAGAGATACTGTATACTCAATATGCAAGAGAATCCACAAGACAAGAGAGATATGCTCCACAAAGAAGTGTTCTATTCCAATATTCCAGAGCTCCAAAGGTGAGCTATACAATAGGGGTTCTCCTCCTTATATAGGATAATAAAGACCAAAACCCTATACCACTCTACAATACTACATCAAATGAGTGGTTGAGATTAAAAGATCTCAATATACAATCAATGGCTAAGATGAACCATAATAACATAACACATGGATTACTCATAAAGTGATGACGTCATAGTCTAAAATAATCATGGGGGTTGACGTCATCCACTAGAGGGGGTAAAAGTACCAAAGCCCACCTCATAATGACTAGGACATGACATAAGAAGCACATGGTGGGGCTAGGAGGCATCAATCCTTACTAGCTCATCTCCAAGGCACAATAAACTAATAAAATATGTCCAATATAATATAAATGATCAAATCTGTCCTCAAAATCTGTGACAGACAAGCAGTAAAAGACCTCCTGTGATCGCTGTGGGCCTACCCACATGGTGAAAATTGGCTGGAAGATAGTGGGATCACCTTGGAAGACCTCTGTGAAAACCAAATGCCAAAACCTTGCCTCAATTGCCCAAATCGAATTCTTCAATGACCACTTTATCCCATTTTTTAACTGCCTCGGTAACTGTGAAAGTGCCAAAACTGCCTCCTAGGGCATCTGCGCTGTCCAACTGAGCCCACCAGGCTCTCCATAAGGGGGGGTAAATGGTAAAAACAAGTGGTTGGACCACCCCCTCCTCATACAGCGCCCTAGGTGAACTGGCCTCTCATGGCCCCTGCTGCTCAGGCTGGGAAATCAGCCCCAAATCTGGTCAACAAGTGTAAAACTGCATCAATCACTGTCAGAAGTGCCCGAAATTGAAAGATAAGTGCCTCATTGGATCCAGAAGACCCAAATCCACTAGGAATGTGTACTCATACACCATGGGTTGCTCTAATGGGCCAGCTGTAGGGTCCACCATATATGGATAGTGCATAATCTGATGATCTGAAATAATAATAAAACCTGCTGAACTGCATCAATCATCATCTGAACCATACGTCCATCATATGACATCATCATCAAGTATGTGGGACCATCAATCATCCTCAATAGGTATATATATATGGCCCACATCATCACGGATCCCAATAATATACAACCAAGGATAAATCATGTCAGTAGACTAAGACATGCTTCTCTAATCATTCTCACAGCCAAGCTCAAAGTATAACATCCATTCAGTGGCATTAATCAAGTTAGCATATTCCTTTGTTATATAAAATTACTTGCACAATAGTTCAAATGACAAACTCACCCATTGGACATGGTCAAACTGCTAGTGAAGGATGAAGGCTAGGAACAAGGTTGGGCCAAGGGGTTGACTTGTCTAACTTAACTCAAAAATACTTTGGACTGGGAGAAGGGGGAAAGCTACAAACTTTGTGTTGGACAAAATAACACGGGGGATGGCTGTGCCTCACAAATGGATAAGTTGTTCAGAGAGTGCTTATTCAACTTAGGCATCATGTCTACATCAAGTTGATCCAGGTTCATTAGGATCATTCAATTTCATTTCATGGCCTTTTTGGCCTACATAACCCTTCGGATCTCAGGTGTGCTGATAAGCACAACTAGTTGCAGCTTGCATCCAGGGCATGTTTTTCAAATACATATAAGGTCAGCAATTGTTTAGATATAGCTTTTAAGAACCATTACTTTTTGGACCTTTCTTATACTCTTCGAGGAGTATTTTTAGTTGTTCATCGCTCTTGCCCTTGTTTTAGTTTCCATGGGCGAATTTATAATTTTCCATAAGTAGAACATGAGCTTTCAGTTTTAGCCAACATCTCAAGTGACTAGGGGGAGTTCGAGCCAATGCCAAACATCGAGACAACCGACCAGAATGATTTAGGCCTACAATCCAACTCACCAAAGGCAAGTTTTGTCACCAACTTAGAGCCGAGACACTGAACATACAGGGATGAGGTCCAAACACAGAGGTAGAAAAATGGGGAAGTCCTCAGTATTAGAAAGTCAAATGAGACAGGTCAAGGTTTAAAGTCAAATAGGAAAGTCATGTATGGATGGAGTCAAGTGAATATGGAGCCTACACTAGCAGACAACTGGTGTCAGGAAAAACCATATCTATGTAAGGTGGAAAACCAGTGGGTTTTGTCAAACAACCTAAATGTGCAAGTAAATGTCCATTTTATAATTTACAGTTCATTTTAAACAGTTTGCCACATTAGGAATAATATACCAAGCAGATGCTGTGAACATGACTAAATCAACAAGATAATAATCCACAGTCAATGATAACATATCCATAGATCATACAACATCATCATAGTAAGAAACATCATATACGATCTGAAACCCTGCTGCAATACATCTCTAAGCACTGAACTGAAACTGTATGGGATAAAGGGTCACATTGGTCATCAAATTTGAACTCTCAAGGCTCAGCCTTGACACAAGGTCTAACATAAGTCTAAATAATACACTGCTTTGATCATGAGTGATCACAAAATATACAATCATCATAGCCATGCTCTGAATAATGGAAGCTCCGGAGTGTGCAGATATTTGCTAAGCAAGAATAGTAGCCCTGCTACTATGGTGTGATAACACGTGGCATAGTTATTCGTGGTGCACATCTGAAATATACGCCGCTTAGTTGTTATGTGTTCATCTATAGAATCATAAGCATGATAAGATTTGAATGGAAATGTGACCAATTATTCCAAGAACTGCTAAACTGTGGCACAGTTATTCGTGGCAAGAATTCTAGCTACAACACGCTCGTAGAAGATTCGTGGTCAAATCTTTTCACTGCGGGATGACTTGTAATAAACCTAATTGGTTATTACAAATGTATTTATTATTAGATTAGGTTAATTGATTATTAATTATTAAATGACATGTCTATTGATGATTGTGCGTATTCTGAGAATGTACAATTCTAAACATCCTTGCACATGGGATAAGAGCCTTCCTTATGTTTACCATAGCTATAACAGAGCCTTTCATAGCTCTACCAGCCACGACACTATTCAAATGTGTCTGGGGTTCCAACCACTTGCACCAAATGATGTAGCTCTTCCCATTGCATCCACACGTGAGGAATCTTCCCATGCTCAGACTGAGGCTGATAAGGCCACTAGATTTGTTGAATGAATCCAACACATCCGCCAACAGGTCCATGAAAATTTGGAAAAGGCCGACACTAAGTACAAGCAGCGACATGACCAGCATCGGGTCCCACACAAGTTCCAGGTGGGTGATAAGGTTTGGTTGCATTTGCAGAAAGAGAGGCTCACATGACCCCATTGCAAGCTTCGTCCACTTTGATATGGGCTGTACACCATCACCAAGGCAGTTGGTGACAATGCCTTCGAGCTAAGCATCCCTCCATTCTTTCAGCCTCTTCTTGTATTCAGCTTGACATGAATGAGCGTAGCCGTCACATCTCTTCTCAAGATATAGCTACCACCATTCTAGCTGCTTTTATTTTACAGTTTGTTCTATTTCATTCATTTAATAGAATCTGAGTTTACTGTATCGCTGTGTTTCTTGCCATATATCTGTGGATGTGAATATATATATGCTCTCTCATTTTGTTCTCACATAAATACAGATCACTCTTTAACTTAAGGGATTAAGGTTTTGCTGCAATGAAACTGAACTATTCTATGTGTTTACCCCAAGAGACTATCTCCTTCGATTAGAGAGAGAATGATGGGTGCTCAACTTGAAAACACAAGGTTCCCAACTAGCTCCACGGGTCAATCCTGAAACTTGCTGGGTGCTCAAGAGGAGGACACAAAGTGCCACGAGGCTCCCCACAGCCTCTACTCCACTAGCTCCACAGGTCAAGCCTCTTTTTCTTCGTTCTAATGAAGATATATTTCCGGATTCCTGTTTGACTAGCCAACTCAAATCTTTGCCCTTTCTTGTCACCTAAGATCGGTCGAACTGGCGAGGGGAAAGAATATGGGGCAAAAATCGGGGCTTAAGTTAAATTTCAACCTTTTAAGTAAAAATTACAAAGCAATGCAAGCCAACACGATTTCACAAGGGAGGCCGAGCCTTCTCACTTGTGAGGTGCGGTCAAAACAAAATAACTTAAAAATTATGGAAATAAATGCAAGCCTCAACGATTTTGCATGGATGGGCAGAGCCTCTTCTCATGCAAGGTGTGGGCAAAATAACTTAGACCAAAAAACTGGAAAATGAATGCATGCCTCAACGATTTTGCATGGATGGGCAAAGCCTCTTCTCATGCAAGTTGTGGGCAAAAAGGAAAGTGCAAGAAATAAAAGATGCCTAAAACCAAGCTACTTACAAAACCATGCAAGGATGGGCAAAGCCTTTTCTCTCGCATGCTATCGAAAGCAAACTAACTAAGAAGTCAATACTTGAAATGAAATACAATAAACTCAAGCCCAAGAGACTCTCTTGGGCTTGTTACAATGATGTATATTTCAACACTAGATATATTGCAAGAAAATAGGGAGAAAATAGTGATCTTGATTGTTTTTGGTGAAGGACTTGAAGTGGCCACTCTTGGGTGTTCTTGGTGTTTGCTAATGACCGAATTTGAGCATTCTCTCTCCTTATAACATCAAAAACCTACACAAAACAACAAACTAATATAGTACAAATGTGATGAAAATGAGTTTAGAACAAACTTGAAACTTCGCATATTAAAATCAGAAAGTTTTTCTAGAGCAATCTAGTGTGCAAAAACTTGAAAAAGATGATATAAGAGTGCAAAAGAAGCTTGTAAAAAATCAGCAATAAAAGGAAAGTTAGTTTGAAGATGCCAAGTCCTCTTGAAAGTTGTTGAACAATGGGGTATCCCACTTGGCAGCCCCACCCTCCAAACTTAGGCAACCTGTAAAAAACTAGCTCAACATGCAAATGGGGTGAGAGATCAACAAAGACTTGAGAAACAAGATATTCAAACTAGAAATATATTAACTTCTCAAATGCTAATAAGATGATCCACATAACATGCAACAAAACTATTACAATGCTCTTCTCAAGCAAAAACCTTTGTTTGAGATCCACAAATGCAAAATGGAACTATGAATGGAACAATATTACCTCATACACATAGCCAATGACAGTATTTCCTCCAAAGATTTCTTCATTAACATATCAAAGTTTGAAAATACAATGGCTCTCTTATTGGACGAGCAAGAGAGCAAGAGAGAGCAAAAAGAAGAAAGAGAGCAAGAGCATCAGTGAATTTAACCACAAAGAGGAGGAAGAACCTCCTTAAGTAGCAAAAGAGAGGGAGAGACCCTCCTTGCATGTTTGCGATATGTCAAAGGGAAGATAGGGGGCCCAATTGCTCAAGGATAGTGTGTCCAAAGTTTGGGATCTAAATAATTGGGGGGGGAGCCCCCCTTTTAATGTTACTGTTATCACACAACTTGTAGTTGCCCCTAGAGGTATCCCATCCGGGACGGTAGAGGAGTTAGGCAACTAAAGAGGTGACCTAAGAGATGCCACGGTTCCCAATGCAATGTGGGAGTCACGTCAACCGAGGCACTCTTCGCTTTAGGTCAAGATACAACTAGACCAAGGGGGAGACCCTATACCCCAATCGCAGTTGATTGGACCCAAACAAAGGTTTCAAAGGTGAATGAATGATGCAATATGAAATTATGCCAAGGAAAAGACTGACTGATACAAACATCCTCTATCAAAGAACTGATAGGATCATAAAATTTATGCAAGTTAAACTCAGAGATGGATGGAGGGAAGACATAAGACATGTGATTCGGTTCATTTTCACACAAATTAACTTCTTCATTTGCTTCTCTCACATAATCAATTTGATTCTCCTTGGGACTGATGATCAAATAGAGACCAAGTGGGGACAAATTAAAGCTTAAAAGATGAAAAATCAAAGTTAGGCCCACTTGATGCTCAAAAATGGAGAAAAGATGAAATTGATCTTTAAACACCTTTTCTAGCCACCAAAAATGATTGATAATTTGACAAGAAGCATTATTGTTCCAAGGTGACTGAAAAGGGAAATGAAGTGCCTTTTCTCCAATTATGTAATCGTGCATATACTTCCTATTGAAAAATTCCAAGGCATAAATTTGACTAGAGCACCAACCCAAAAATGATTGAAAGAGTTGGGAAGGGAGGGTGGATTGCAAATATGAAAATTCTCCCAAATGAATAAACAAGTTTGACTTTGGATTTTGACAAAAGAAAGCACTCTTTGCTGTAGGAATGATTTTAATCTTTTGATCAGGTTTAATATTTACAATCTGAGGACAAGATCGACCATAGCTACCTAACGCTAAGTTGTCTTGATTAAGGATGGAAAGAATTAAGGACTCATTATAAGAAGTGGAACACAAATTAGAGCATCTAGTGTGATCTATTGGCTCATCCTCTCCTTCTATTGATTCATCATTAAAATCACAAGAGGATACTTGATCATTTTCATTAAATTGATCAGGGATAAAATTAACAAATTTATTTAGAACATCTTGATTATTTGCACAATGATCATGTGAAAGTACTACTAAAGGGTCTTGGTCAATGTTTCCACTTTCTTCTTCTTCAATAAGGTGATAAGGAATTGAATGATTGTTAATGATAGAATGATTAAGGAAATCTTTTTCTGAATGATCCTCAACCAACACAAAATCATAAATTTCTTCAAGATCAAAAGTAGGGCTACTCAAGGACTGATTTGAAGTGTCATTATTATTATCATGGTCCTTATTAAACTGATCCTCAACATCATAGTTATTGCTTGATGTCTCTGTTAAGGATTCTTCAATATTACTACCCCATTTATTCTTTAATAACCCAACAAACATATCATATCCAGTGATGGATCCTGGGGCTAAATTATCAAACCATAATCCGGTATTTCCACCTAATGTCTCACCCAGGGCCCGCATATAAACATCTTCATCATCAGCACCCCTAACTTCCATATAATCCCAAAATCTTTGTAAGTGAGTTTCAATTGACTCAAAATGATTTCCATAGAAACGAGGCAACCATTCAGAGTAATTATTTGGCATAAGATGAGGTGCCCCATGAATTTCAGAAAAGTCAAAAGGAGATGGCTTAGCTGGACTTCTAATAACTTTGGCCATTCTACTAGGGATTAGTTTTGGATGCCTAACTGGAATGCTAGAGTCATTTGACCGAATGCTTTGGTTGTAAGGCCTAGGTTGAGATTGAATTTTGTTTGAATTAATTGGGTTAATATTTTTACTTGAAGAATGAATAGAATGATGAGAGTCATAAGAATTATGTACATAATCACTCTCATATTGGTATGTTGACCGACTTTCATTACTTTCTTCCAACTGCCCTCTATAGCGAGACAGATTCTCATATATTTCATTCATACACTTTGTCATTTGGAAGAAAATGTCTGAATTCATTTATGATTTATAAATTACAAAATTGAAAGATGGGAATGGGGCCGATCCTCAGCGGAGTCACGAATTGGAGTCGCCAGGTAGACTTTTAAACTCTTCTACCAAGATGTATGTCGTTTAAAGTGCAGGGAGAGAGTGAGACAAAACATATGTTGAACCAAGGTAGGCCTCTACCTCCCCGGCAACGGCGCCAAAAATGTTATCACACAACTTGTAGTTGCCCCTAGAGGTATCCCATCCGGGACGGTAGAGGAGACAGGCAACTAAAGAGGTGACCCAAGAGATGCCACGGTTCCCAATGCAATGTGGGAGTCACGTCAACCGAGGCACTCTTCCCTTTAGGTCAAGGTATAACTAGACCAAGGGGGAGACCCTATACCCCAATCACAGTTGATTGGACCTAAACAAAGGTTTCTAAGGGTAGGTAAATGATGAGTTACGGAAACCAATGCAAGGCTAAGTGGACCTAAAGGTTAAGGTATGGTTGAAGGTGGTGTGATGGATAATAAGTGTTTCAACCTATAAATGGTTTAGGCCACATGATGGGATATGATTATTAAGTATAGTACCATGTGTTTGCACAAGTGGGTCTAGTTCCTTGGGAAGTGTGAAATGGTTCTAGATGGACCCACAAGGTGAAGTTAGGTGTGAGGGTGGTACTATAGGTTAGATCTAGGATAAATTTATAAGTTGGAGTTGGTTCTAGGATTACCCATGTGCTAGATCTAGGGTTGGACACTAATCCCAAGAAGTGCGCCTTGCTTGGAGAAGGACTAGTGCCTTGTTTAGTGGGCTAATGGAGTCAAGAAAGATGTCAAAGTGTAGATCGGGACACCTAGAAGCCAAGTCAAGTGAAATGGATGTGATCCAATGGTTAGGTCTTACTAGATCTAGGTTTTTGAGTGATGACCAAAAGTGGACCACAATTCCTTAAAACAAGGAATGCAATCCCCAAGGTAGATCGGGGCAAAAGGATAGTCTAGACCTAGGTTTCAAGGCATGGGCATTCCAAATCTACGAAAATCTCCAACACCCACTTCCTAGAAGTGGTCCAACTCAAAATTTCCAAGGGGTGCGACTTTCTCAAGGAGAGGCAAAAAGTGGGTTTGGTGGACCATGCCAAGTCCAATGGCCACCAAAATGTAGATCCGGGGTGCTAGTACCCCGATCTATGTTCCTTCAAAGTTTCAAATGAATCCAATGGGTAGATCTTGGTAGATCTAGGTTTTAAGGTGCCAAGAAGGTCAAAGGGGGGGTTTCAACCCCTCAAAACATGGAGAGATGTCCACAAGGTAGTTTTCACCAAAGTAAGGATATGGGTATGTGTTATCAAGTGTCTAGTTGTCAAAACAAGCGGGATCTCACATACCCATGTGCTAAATCTAGCCCAACAAGCCTCTCTCAAGGAAGTGCGCTTTAGGTCAAGGAGAGCTTTTTGTCTTAGAAAATGGGTCAATTCTTAGCCAATCACCACCAAATTATAGATCCAACTAGGGGTGGATGCTATAGAGGTGGGTTTTCAATATCTTTTCAAATTGAGGGCTAGATCTAAGTAGATCTAAGAAATACCAAAAAAACAAGGGTTTTAATTTGATTAGGGTTTTTGTGATCTAGAAATTATGGAAGATTCAAGGAAGAGAAGATCATACCTCTTGGGACATACCTGGATGAAGAGATGAATGCTAGTTGAGACGAGGATTACTTTGCCAAAGATCAAATGGAGAATTGTTGAAGCCCTCTTGCCAAATCGATTTTTCCAAGCCACATGAGATTCCTTCTAACCTGTCAAGCCAAGGAGCAAAGCATCAATTAGTTTAACAAATTGAAGGTAGATGCAAACAAGAGAGAGAAAAACATAGAATAGTTGACACAAAGGCAAAACCACTCCCTGCCAAACCCAAAACGACTTCTTCCAAGCTTGAAGGGCAAGCCTCCCCACCAATTCGCACTTGTCAAAGTCGCCCTCTCAACCTGCAAATAAAGTATGGCAAATACGCAAGAAAGCTACAAAAGATCCTCCAGTGCAATGGACAATAGCATTTACAATCGAAACAACCAACATCCACTCCAATCCAAGCATGTACTCCAAAAGATAGAAATTTTATTCCAAGAGCCAAGAGCCAAAAATCTCTAGATGACTTTTACAATGAGGGGGTCTCCTCCTTATATAGGATAATAAAGACCAAAACCCTAGATCTCAAAACCACTTTTTGAAATGAGTGGTTGAGATTAAAAGATCTCACAACATAATCAATGGCTAAGATGAATCCATAACATAATATCACATGGATCACTCAACATAACAATAGCGCCCTCACTAAATGGTACAATAGAGGGTGACGTCATCCCACAAGAGGGGTATAAAGTACAATAATCCACCTCATGATGACTAGGACATGATAAAATAAGCACATGGTGGGGCTAGGAGGTATGAATCCTTGCTAGCTCACCCCAAGGCACAATGAAATAATAAAAATATGTCCAATATAATAATAATGACCAAAACTGTCCTCAGAATCTATGACAGTCGAGCAGTAAATGTCCTCCTGTGATCAATCTGGAGATACCCACATGGTGAAAAATGACTGGAAGATAGTGAGATCAACCTGGAAAACCAAATGCCCAAACCATTCTTCAATTTCTGAACAAGCTAAGAAGATTGGGCTCTCAAATTCAATAGTCTTTAATCCAATCTTGACTTGCTTTATCAACAAAAATCTAAGAAGAACCATTAACCTATTTGATGAATGGTTGCACTGGATTTATGATTTTACCTAACATTTCTGCTGATTGGTTAGAGTAGGGTAGGTAGGTCTTGAATAAGCTCACTTGAGCAATAGGATTTGTGTGATTTTTATTTTTCTGTGTGCCGAGTATTGTCCCTTTTTCTTCTTCTGCCTGAGTTGAGTCTTGCTCCTTCCTAAGCTTTTCTCTTCTCCTGCATGCATTTAAGAAATTATAGTTAGCATTTATATTGTTGGCTGCCTGTGCAAGTTGAGATTGCCAGATTAAAGAAGTATCCTTTTCCTCCTGCACAGTAAATAAAAAATAAGAATAATATATGCCATGTTAGTTTATATTTATATTTTGATGCATTTTCAGTTTATGCTGTAGATTAGTTTTCAGTTTTATTTTATTTTTATCCCATACATGCTCCATGATGGTATTCTAGTTTTTGTGAGAGCAGGAACAGGTGCAAGATAAAAGCTAAAAGCAAGGATGGTGCAGTGCTGGATTGAAGATTGATGCAGAGCAGTTCGAGACCAGAGATTCTGAGGTTCTCAAGCGCTCTCTCCCTTAGAGCACTTGTCCCAGCTGGAGCCAGATGTTATCACACCATAGTAGCGGGGCTACTATTCTTGTACAGCAGATATCTGCACATTCCAGAGCCTACATTTTTCAGAGCATGGCTATACATGTTGGATCACTCATGATCAGAGCAGTACATTATTCAGATTTTATGACCTTGTGTCAAGGCTGAGCCTTGAGAGTTCAGATTCGATGACTGATGTGACCACTTATCCCATTACAGTTTCAGTTCAGTGCCTAGAGATATATTGCAGCAGTGTTTCAGATGATGCATGATGATGATTATTATGATGATGTTGTATGATCTATGGATATGTTCTCACTGACTGTGGATTATTATCTTGTTGATTTAGTCATGATCATGGCATGTGCTTGGTATATTATTCCTGATGTGGCAAACTATTTAAAATGAACTGTAAATCATAAAATGGACAATTGCTTGCACTTTTAAGTCATTTAACAAAACTTACTGGTATTTCACCTTACATAGACATGGTCTTTCCCCGACACCAGTTGTCTGCTAGTGTAGGCTCCATCTTCACTTGTCTCCATCCATACATGACCTTCCTGTTTGACTTTAAACCCTGACTTGTCTCATTTGACTTTTTGATACCGAGGACTTCCCCATTTTTCTACCTCTGTGTTTGGACCGCATCCCTGTTTATTCAGTGTCTCGGCTCTGAGTTGGTGACAGAACTTGCCTTTGGTGAGTTGGATTGTAGGCCTAAATCATTCTGGTCGGTTGTCCCGATGTTTGGCATTGGCTCGAACTCCCCCTAGTCACTTGAGATGTTGTTGGCTAAAACTGAAAGCTCATGTTCTACCTATGGAAACTAAAAAAATTCGCCCATGGAAACAAAAAAAATGGCAAGAGCAATGAAAAGCTAAAAATACTCCTAGAAGAGTATAAGAAGGTCCAAAAAGCAATGGTTCTTAAAAGTTATATCTAAACAATTGCTGACCTTATAAATATGTGAAAAACATGCCCTGGATGCAAGCTGCAACTAGTTGTGCTTCTCAGCACATCTGAAATCCGAAGGGTTATGTAGGCCAAAAAGGCCATGGAAATGAAATTGAATGATCCTAATGAACCTGGATCAACTTGATGTAGACATGATGCCTAAGTTGAATAAGCACTCTCTAAACAACTTATCCATTTGTGAGGCACAGCCATCCCCCATGTTCTTTTATCCAACACAGAGTTTGTAGCTTCCCCCTTCTCCCAGTCCAAAGTATTTTTGAGTTAAGTTAGACAAGTCAAACCCTTGGCCCAACCTTGCTCCTAGCCTTCATCCTTCACTAGCAGTTTGACCATGTCCAATGGGTAAGTTTGTCATTTGAAATAGGGTGCAAGTAATTTTATATTATCACGGAATATGCTAACTTAATTAATGCCACTGAATGGAATTTATACTTTGAGCTTAGCTATGAAGTGATTAAAGAAGCATTGTCTTAGTCTACTGATGTGATTTATCCTTGATTATATATATTCTTGGGATCCGTGATGATGTGGACCATGTATGATGATTATTGGTGATGATTTATGGTCCCACATGTTTGATGATGATGTCATATGATGGACATATGATACAGATGATGTTTGATCCAGTTCAGCAGGTTATTATTATTACAGATCAGCAGATTATACATTGTCCATATATGGTGGACCCTACAGCTGGCCCATTAGGGCAACCCAGGGTGTATGAGTACTCATTCCTAGTGGATTTGGGTCTTCTAGATCCATTGAGACACTTATCTTTCAGTTCCGGGCACTTCTGGCAGTGATTGATGCAGTTTTACACTTGTTGACCAGATTTGGGGCTGATTTCCCAGCCTGAGCAGCAGGGGCCCCGAGAGGCCAGTTCACCTAGGGCGCTGATGATGGAGGGGGTGGTCCAGCCACTTGTTATTACCATTTATCCCCCCTCCCGGAGAGCCTGGTGGGCTCAGATGGACAGCGCTAGCACCCTAGGAGGCAGTTTTGGCACTTTCACAGTTCCCGAGGCAGTTAAAAAATGGGATAAAGTGGTCACTGAGGAAATCGATTTGGGCAATTGAAGCAAGGTTTTGGCATTTGGTTTTCACAGAGGTTTTCCAGGTTGATCTCACTATCTTCCAGTCATTTTTCACCATGTGGGTATCTCCAGATTGATCACAGGAGGACATTTACTGCTCGACTGTCATAGATTCTGAGGACAGTTTTGGTCATTATTATTATATTGGACATATTTTTATTATTTCATTGTGCCTTGGGGTGAGCTAGCAAGGATTCATACCTCCTAGCCCCACCATGTGCTTATTTTATCATGTCCTAGTCATCATGAGGTGGATTATTGTACTTTATACCCCTCTTGTGGGATGACGTCACCCTCTATTGTACCATTTAGTGAGGGCGCTATTGTTATGTTGAGTGATCCATGTGATATTATGTTATGGATTCATCTTAGCCATTGATTATGTTGTGAGATCTTTTAATCTCAACCACTCATTTCAAAAAGTGGTTTTGAGATCTAGGGTTTTGGTCTTTATTATCCTATATAAGGAGGAGACCCCCTCATTGTAAAAGTCATCTAGAGATTTTTGGCTCTTGGCTCTTGGAATAAAATTTCTATCTTTTGGAGTACATGCTTGGATTGGAGTGGATGTTGGTTGTTTCGATTGTAAATGCTATTGTCCATTGCACTGGAGGATCTTTTGTAGCTTTCTTGCGTATTTGCCATACTTTATTTGCAGGTTGAGAGGGCGACTTTGACAAGTGCGAATTGGTGGGGAGGCTTGCCCTTCAAGCTTGGAAGAAGTCGTTTTGGGTTTGGCAGGGAGTGGTTTTGCCTTTGTGTCAACTATTCTATGTTTTTCTCTCTCTTGTTTGCATCTACCTTCAATTTGTTAAACTAATTGATGCTTTGCTCCTTGGCTTGACAGGTTAGAAGGAATCTCATGTGGCTTGGAAAAATCGATTTGGCAAGAGGGCTTCAACAATTCTCCATTTGATCTTTGGCAAAGTAATCCTCGTCTCAACTAGCATTCATCTCTTCATCCAGGTATGTTCCAAGAGGTATGATCTTCTCTTCCTTGAATCTTCCATAATTTCTAGATCACAAAAACCCTAATCAAATTAAAACCCTTGTTTTTTTGGTATTTCTTAGATCTACTTAGATCTAGCCCTCAATTTGAAAAGATATTGAAAACCCACCTCTATAGCATCCACCCCTAGTTGGATCTATAATTTGGTGGTGATTGGCTAAGAATTGACCCATTTTCTAAGACAAAAAGCTCTCCTTGACCTAAAGCGCACTTCCTTGAGAGAGGCTTGTTGGGCTAGATTTAGCACATGGGTATGTGAGATCCCGCTTGTTTTGACAACTAGACACTTGATAACACATACCCATATCCTTACTTTGGTGAAAACTACCTTGTGGACATCTCTCCATGTTTTGAGGGGTTGAAACCCCCCCTTTGACCTTCTTGGCACCTTAAAACCTAGATCTACCAAGATCTACCCATTGGATTCATTTGAAACTTTGAAGGAACATAGATCGGGGTACTAGCACCCCGGATCTACATTTTGGTGGCCATTGGACTTGGCATGGTCCACCAAACCCACTTTTTGCCTCTCCTTGAGAAAGTCGCACCCCTTGGAAATTTTGAGTTGGACCACTTCTAGGAAGTGGGTGTTGGAGATTTTCGTAGATTTGGAATGCCCATGCCTTGAAACCTAGGTCTAGACTATCCTTTTGCCCCGATCTACCTTGGGGATTGCATTCCTTGTTTTAAGGAATTGTGGTCCACTTTTGGTCATCACTCAAAAACCTAGATCTAGTAAGACCTAACCATTGGATCACATCCATTTCACTTGACTTGGCTTCTAGGTGTCCCGATCTACACTTTGACATCTTTCTTGACTCCATTAGCCCACTAAACAAGGCACTAGTCCTTCTCCAAGCAAGGCGCACTTCTTGGGATTAGTGTCCAACCCTAGATCTAGCACATGGGTAATCCTAGAACCAACTCCAACTTATAAATTTATCCTAGATCTAACCTATAGTACCACCCTCACACCTAACTTCACCTTGTGGGTCCATCTAGAACCATTTCACACTTCCCAAGGAACTAGACCCACTTGTGCAAACACATGGTACTATACTTAATAATCATATCCCATCATGTGGCCTAAACCATTTATAGGTTGAAACACTTATTATCCATCACACCACCTTCAACCATACCTTAACCTTTAGGTCCACTTAGCCTTGCATTGGTTTCCGTAACTCATCATTTACCTACCCTTAGAAACCTTTGTTTAGGTCCAATCAACTGTGATTGGGGTATAGGGTCTCCCCCTTGGTCTAGTTATACCTTGACCTAAAGGGAAGAGTGCCTCGGTTGACGTGACTCCCACATTGCATTGGGAACCGTGGCATCTCTTGGGTCACCTCTTTAGTTGCCTGTCTCCTCTACCGTCCCGGATGGGATACCTCTAGGGGCAACTACAAGTTGTGTGATAACAGTTACCATGCCCAAACCTAGGCCAAATGGGGGCGAAACCACCCAAGTGGGACCCCACCCATTGACTTTTGCATAAACCATGAGTTCAAGGAAGGGAGGGCGCACTCCCTAGAGTGGGCAACTCAAAACTTTTGATACAAATGCTTGGGGGGCCCCAATTTGCCTTTTACATCACCTTAGGGATATAACATAAACATTAGAACCTTTACTTGGCCCCCCTTTTAATGTTACCATACCCAAACCTAAGCCAAATGGGGGGGAAACCACCCAAGTGGGACCCCACGCATTGACTTTTACATAAACCATGAGCTCAAGGAAGGGAGGGCGCACTCCCTAGAGTGGGCAACTCAAAACTTGTGATACAAATGCTTAGGGGGCCCCAATTTGCCTTTTACATCACCTTAGGGATATAATATAAACATTAGAACCTTTACTTGGCCACCCCAAGTGACTACAGTCACTTTTCCAAAATTTGTCGTGCTAATTAAATGCCCAATTTCCTGATTTCCATGACTGACCTAGGCAAAAGTATCCAAAACCATAGCAAGATTCGTCCGAATGACTTCAAACTTGGCCCAAGGGTGTAGGGGGGCTCATGCCATTTATATCTTGAGTACCCATACCCCTATACAACATCAAAAAGGACCAAGTAACCCTCTTTTACATTACAACATTTTATGCCGAGGGACATTTTTTAATGACCAAAAATTAAAAAATCCCTATGTAAAACTTAATGAAATTCTGCAAGACTCTGGATAATGTCTAGCATGGTAATATAGAACATTCCTAGGCCTCAATCACCCCATGGAATCGATCACTAGAACGACTTTCACCACTTTTGAAGTATTTTTGAGTGAAAAACTCAAATAATTAAAATCACTAAAAATGAATTTTAATTATCCAAGTGAAAAAACACTCGATGAAAGGACTTCCCTAATGATAAAGTCCTAGGCAATTAAGTTATACAAAAATAGACCCTCATGCTGACATATACTTACAAAATCCCCCGTAGGGGTGCATAAATTTCTCTCTTCTCCTTTTCTCTTCTTCTCTTGCTCTCCAACTCTCTTGGGTAACAATGAATTAGGTTTTGTGCCTTTTCCCTAGTTTTATATGAGGTAACCAACACTCACCAAATCCATGGCTAGGATTTAATCTTGACTTGAGGAGATCTAAGGCCCACATTTATTGCTCATTAATGTCTTAATAAATAAATGAAAACACTTTTTCCATTCACTTACGTAAGTGACCCTTCTTAATTTAATGTTCACTTAAGTCTCATAAAGTTAAATTAAAATTATAATCTCACACTCACTTTATAAAGTTACTTTATAAAAAAATAAAGTACATCTCACTTTATAAAGTACTATGGACCTCATTTAATTGTTTTTTATGTCCACGCCAAGGCACCACAAGGTGAACAATGTAAATTTTAATCCAGAGATTACTACTCCCTCTGGATTGCCCTGAGATCACAAGTGGTTTGAGTCTCGTATATCAATGCATACTCATAAAGATATAAACTCAACAACTAGATCTCTTTACAACATTCAAACACATGCAATCACACATAAACACTGCATATACCCTGGAAACCCCAACCGAGGAAAACCAACAATCTGTGGGGCTATCTTTTCTCTCGAGCCCATAGCATAAATATGAAATAGATAAGTATTGCAAAGATACCTTAGAAGTAACTCAATCCGTGAACAAGTCAAACCCTAGATATGCATGCATCAACTGATGCATGCACTGGGAGAATGTGCCCTAACTGTCAAATTGGATTTGAGACACCCTGCAGGTGGCCAAGTCTATTCTGCCACTCTCTATCCTCTGCTCTGATTTCCCTGTGACTGAAGACAACCGATCCGCTCAACTAAAGAATGCGCCCTCCACTGCATGCAGAAGTGCGCCCTCCACTCTTGATGTCTGATGCTCGTTCCAGACCAGATCTCAATAGATATGAGCTCTGAACGTCACGTTCCTTTCTCAAACACTAAGGCAAGGCTACCCCGAACGTCTCAGACTCTGAATTGGTTTATCGAGATCTGAATGAGCTCCTCTCTCCTCAGGAAATGCGCCCTCCTCCTCTGGAACATGTCTTCCTCAAATCTCAACAGAAACCACATTGATGGACTATCTCAATCCACAGATCTGGGTGCCAAGTGCCTCTGGAGCTAATGGTCTCTGATCCAACTCAGATTTGACCACCCTAGCTCCTGCAGTAGCTCCTCTCTCTCTGAGAAAATCGCCCTGCATGCACTACCGCGCCTTTCTCACTCCTGATCTATCACTCTCTGATAAGTCAACTGAGCAACCTCATCCGGGGACCCCCTGCCTCTTCAACCAAGCCCTAACACTTTGGGTCCACTTATCTATCTTAGATCTAGATCTATCCCTCTTGATCTCTTCACATTTTATCTTTCACATTTCCCTAGTAGGTCTTGAGTTGGTTCGCTAGCCTTTATAGGTTAGCTAGGGTCTCCCCCTTGGTCTTGCTTAGGCTTGATCTAAAGTGAAGAGTGTCTCGGTTAGCGTGACACCCAGCTTGCATTGGGAACGTGGAATCTCTTGGGTCACCTCTTTAGTTGTCCATTGCCTCTACCATCGTCCTGGATAGGATAACCTTTAGGGACATCTACAAGTTGTGTCATAACAGGTCCAATTACCTAAAAAATAATTTTTTCAAAAGTTAAAAAAAAACACCTAGGGACCTAGTACATGACCATATGATTTTATTTAAGTGTCTAGCATGTTTATACAAGTTGACACATGAACTTTAATAACCCTCCAAGGCCTAACCACCAACTTAGACATTCCAACTTTGGAGGTGTAGGAGAAAAACTTGTCAATCATACTCGGTTAAAGGAAAAGCATAATTGACAAGGGAAAAAACTCCTTGGAATACCCTCATTAGGTTCCCAGTCCTAGGGAGCCAAGTTACTCAAAAGACCACCATGCTAGTACACCTTATTACAAATCTCGTGGGGCATGGACATGCATTAAAAAATTAAAAACGGGGCCCTGAAAAGGCCTGATTTGAACTTCTGAACACTGAAGTGCACAAGTATTTGTGCAAACATTGGTGGCTCTCTGGAAGTCCAACTGATGTGCAACTCAGTTGGTAACATGGAGGATGGATGATAGGCCATATGTGGACCCAAGGGAGGGGTAAGAGCTCTTCGTAATACCATGGGTAACCTTGGTGACTTGGTTATTACAAAAACCATGCATCTTTCACCCTCGTCAACCTAAGGGTTGATACTGCTAGCTCTACTCATCAGACAATCATGAAGCATTCTTGTTCAAACTTTATAAGACATACATCATCATCATGATGGCATGGCACAAAATATATCCTCCTCTGATCATCCATCAAAAGCAACCACATTTATATCATATGGGGGGCCCAGGAGCAACAAAGATGGGCTCCCACCATCTGGGAATTTTGCAAACTTAAGTCTGTAGGGGTGCCACACAAAGTGTGGCACAACATGAGCCACTATGAAATTTCCCTTGATGTTTGTATATTTAAGCTTGCAAGATAAATATTTAGTTATGGAAATTAATAAAGTACAAATGCATAAAAAGTAAATTCCAAAATTATAAAAAAGATGAAATTAACTGAAGAAAAATGAGTAAAACACTTAGGATCACTTAGGTCAATGAATAATTCTGCAATGTATGATATAATTGTGATTTTATAAGGCTGGATATTGCGGAAATTTAGTAACCAACTCAAACATAAGAAATATTTAACCCTTAGAAATGTGAAATGAGTTGTAAATTTCTGTTTTAATGCTTACAACTTTGCAGTGTCATACATTACTGGGAAACTTCGAGTTTCATTTCTATATGAATTTTAAAATATTCTGTCAGTTTTAGAAGTATAAAGGTTGTCTTAGTTTACTTCTGTAACTTGTATGACTTGTTCCTAGGTGTTGTTACTACATGGGTTTCCAAATTTTTGGTATGTTTGGAAGAAACAATTCAAGGCGCTACATGATGCCGGATACCACATCATTGCCCCGGATTTAAGAGGCTATAATACATCATCAAGGCCTAAAGAAGTTTCAGGTTACAGCCGTTCTGAAGTTATAGAAGACCTTGTTTGTTTAATTGAGTGCTTCAATGCAGGAAGACCTGCAAATATAGTAAGAAATTCATTTCCTATGTAGATACTAGATCGTTTTCTCAACTTTTTCTTTTTGTTTCCATTTCATTTATTCTTATGAGATTGGCTAAACTATTTGGAAACAATGTAGGTAGGGCATGATTGGGGAGCCTCTTTGGCATTGTGTTTAGCTGAAGATGTTCCCAGTATGGTTAGAAGATTGGTTGTGGCAAATGGAACTCACTTGGATCTCTTGAAAAAAATGTTGCGTACAAGCATTCGACAACTATTTCGCAGTTGGTATATTTGTAAGTCATACGTTTCTATGATAATTGGACTGCAGTGTTTCTTGGACATTCTGTTTGCTGAATATATGCTAGCACATGTTGATGAGGTACTTCTTGTTGTTGGTATGACATGAATGCATTCTATTTCAGAGCTATTCAAGATTCCGTGGTAAAGTGATCTGAAGAAGGTGATCATTGAGTGCAGGAAGTATTCAACTCTTAATAATGTCTTGTTGTGCAACATTAATGAATTCACTCTTGCAAATGCTTAGATGTGAATCTGTTTTCTACACTGTTATTGGAGTGATCTTAACATAGTTTTATATTCATAGGAATAAATTATAGATGTCATCTTTTGTTACGTCTTTATGCTCATAGTAATAAATAATGAATCTCAACTTTTTTTACTTCATATCTCTCCTTGGCAGTTTGTTGCAGAGTTCAAACATTTGATTCTACTTGTGAGTATTTAGAGGCATCCCTCGATAAATTATTGATCCTGGATAGATAAAATTAAGGCATCGTTGAGGGAATTGGTGGCACAATCAGGGGTTGCCAAAAGAACAACTGGCCACACAGCCCTAAGGATGCCCAACAATATGATCCACCAACAAGAGAAAATAACGAACAATATCCTTTGTTCCCAATGGCAGAGAAGAGAAATCTGAAACTTCCAGTGCAAGGGGAGGCTGTACAGGCCCTGGTGTGGCCCAATGTTATAGGAAGTAAACCGGAACTGGCAAATCAGCCGGTTCGACCGGTTTTGAGAATTTTCCGGTCCGGCTTAGTGTTTCTGACTGGAGATGGCTGGTTCCATACTGAAGTGGTCGGTTCCATACGGAACCGGCCATAAATGCCCGAACTGGCCGAATTTGTATGAAACTGGCTAGTCGTTTCCATATGGAACCTGCCATAAATGCCCGAACTGACTGAATTTGTACGAAACCATCTGGCTATGAAATTTCTATAGAAGAGAAGGTTAACCATAGTAATGATCAGTAGTATTAAATGGTTTTATGTAAAAATGGCATTCTCCTTACCTTTCATTTTCTATCCTTTTACTTAAATTTTTAACATTACCATTAATTGTTTCAAGATGTTTGAGAGTGGTTCCAACTTCATTGGACTTCATATGCAAAAAGTAGAATTTTAGATCCCGTTGAAAATTCAAAAAATTGTTAACAATTTTCAGGATTTCAGGGTTGCAACATTTCCACTGGATTCTATCATGTATGAGGTTATGGGATTGGCATTTAATCAAGCACATCAACCCCTCTATGTACCTTAATTTTGGTGTTGTTGATTGTTGAACTCCTCTTGCATGACCTTAATAAAAATGTACCCTTCACTCAAGCAAAATCACTTATCAAGCATGGGAAGCTTTTTCTACATTATTTTAATGCTTGGTGTTACCAACTTATTTGTACCATAGTTGGATTATTTGAAGAGCCGCCATTGACAAACATGATAAGTGTTTGTGTTCCAGTGTATCAGATGATCCATCCTTTATGCCTAGCCAGTTTGTTGTTTGTCTTGAAATGACCATGCCCCACGGGGTTTTTGTAATAAAGTTGTGCTAGTAGGGTTTGAGTGACTCGGTCACCCATGACTGGTTTATCAACTAAGGTATTCCAGGGAGATTTTTACCCTGACCAATTATACTTTGCCTTCGGCCGAGATATAATTGACAAGGTTTTTTCTCGCTTCCTCCAAAGCTGGAATGCCCGATTTTGAAATTCTGGCCATGGGGGGTTATTAGAGTCCAACTGATGAATATGAACCTACTAGACACTATGGGTCGAGTTAGTGGTCATTTCCTAGGTCTGTAGGGGTTTTTAAATGTTGCCTGAAATTTTTTTACCAGATGCGTTGGAAAGTTAATTATTTTATTTTTTAATTATTTTTTAATAATTAATTTTTCCATAGTTTAAATGGAAAAATTCAATTTGTAATATGTCAGTCGTCCGAGGGTGTTTTTCAGTGATTGGAGGCTTAATTCCTAAGCCAAAAATCATACTTAGACCCCGGGCACCATTATCTTAAGTTTCGGATCGTCATTTGGCCACTTAATTAATAATTCCTCAAAAAATCAATAAAAGAGGATTATTAATTAATTAAATCAAAAAATTAATAATTGGAGAAAATCCAATTCTCTCCAAAATAATCCAAATTGGATTATATCAGTGGCTAAATGACATGGCACCAGGCATTAAAGAATGTTCCAGTCAACTCCAATCAATTCCAGTTAACTATCCAGTCAGCACAAGTGATCTCTTTCAAAAGAATTTGCCTTCCTTCATTAAAAAAACAATTTGGTGATGTGTAATGGATTGAGTGGATGGTTGAGATGCATTTATGAAAAGGTGGGCGCCTCCTTAAGTTTATGGCACCACTAGGACTTGGCCCCTTATGTAACTTGACCTCAATCCCTATAAAAGTTCGAGTTTGCTCCTTCAATGGCTCATGTATATCCATAAGGGCTCACGTATGTCTCCTTGTGGGCTCACATATTACACTTGGCATTTTTTTATATGGTATGGTGATACTTCCAAGAAGGGATGGGGGGTGCCTTGCCTAGGTGGAGGCCACCTGCCCACCCTCAACCACCACTAACTCGAGTTCATGTGGTAGATTGGCACTCCAAGCCAGGATTTGATTGGATCATGATTGGGAATTCGAATTTGTCAAGTGCCATTGGCTCTCTCCTTGAAGCCAATTCGAATTAGGGGTTTGGTTGTCTTGTTTTGTTATAAAAAGAGAGGTATTCGTCCTCTTTTCTCATGGAGAATTGGGCATAGAAACTCTGCTAAAATTGTAATCAGTCTTTCATTGAATAAAGCTTTTCGACTTTGGAGGTCTATGTGATTGTTTCTTCATTGGTGGATGTGTCTATTATGAGGTGGTATCTTTCCTTGCTTTCCTTTCAAATTGTTTCCTATGTGTTGGATCAAATAACTAGCTTTAGAGGTCTATTGTTAGAACATAAGATTTTCCATTTGCAGTTGTCAAGTTGGATTATTATGCAAAGTTCGTTGTAACCTAGATGAATACAAGTACTCAGTTATATGAAGTATTGATCTTGATTTAATATTCCTAGCATGCTAGTTATTTTGTTTGATCTCATTGGGGTTCAAGTTGATTGTCTTAACAGATCTTGCCATTTGGAGAAGGGTGTGAGCTCAGTTGCATCGATCTCATCTCCATCATCATAAGAACCTTCCAATATTGTTGTCTTTCAGGATCTATAGAGTTGGGCTTGTTCCAAAAAGAAAAACACAAAGAGATCTTACTCCAAAGCTCCATCTTCAATTCGAATCTATCTTTCTTTCTGGGTACTTGGTTACTATTTTGAGTAGTGGATCTTCAAGTTTATCATTCCGACACTCTTCTCTATCTTCTTATATGTAAGTTTTGCCTTAAGAAAGTAGCTTGGGATTTGATCCCAAGTGTCACATAGTTTTGTGGCTACTTCTCTTTCCCCACTAGCATCCTTGCGGGCATCTAGCTAGCTGGAAGGTTTTCGGGACTAGTGTTCTAGTGGTCACTTTGTTCCAAGGTTTGATCCTACCATTGTTTGCTTCTTGTTTTTCTGCTTGCTTTGGCCTTGTCTTCTACTGGTTTCTTGTCTTCATCCTCTTCTTCTTTTGGTTGTCTTCATCTTCTTCTACTTTCGTCCTACTTGGTTTGCTCCCTCATTTGCTAGCCTTTTGCCTCTCCAAAACCTCTCTCCTTCTCCTTTTACTCTCGTTTTCCTAGCTTCGTTTTCCTTTAAGCCTCCTTACCTTCTCGTCTTTCTCTTGTCCCTTGCTTTCGTCTTATCTCCTCCATTAGCTTCTCTTCCTTTTGTTCTAGCCTCCTTCATCTCTTCCTTTTCCCTCACTTCTTCCGTCTTGTCTCCCTTCACTCCTCTTTTTTCTTTCCATTCATTTCCTACTTTGCTGCCCTATCCCTTCCCCCTTTCGTTTGTCCTTGTTCTTTGCTTGTTGGAAGTTAGTCATTTCTTAGTTAGTATTGCATTTAGCTTAGTTTTGATTTTATCCTAGATCTCATTTAAAAGTCAAAACTTGCATTCAAAAAACGATTGAGCATATAGATTAACTTGGTAAGTGCACCTAGTTTCAATTTTATAGATCTTAGATTTATATTTCTACTTGCTAATATCTAATGGGTGCCTTGAATTGAATTGTTTTGTGTAGGTACTTGAAGGAGAAAAGAACTCAAGAAATTTTGAAACAAGGAGAAGAGAAAGATAGAACCAAAGAGAGCATTGAAAAAACCAAGGGGATGATCCAAACCAAGAGAACATGAACCAAAATCACTCTCCTTTGTAAAGGCTACTAAGAGCTTGTTTAAGTTTCTTCTAAGTTCATTTTTCTCAAAGTCCTTCCAAGGGTTTTAATCCCAAGGCATTTGTACTTGATTAATAAAAGAAGGCTAAGTGGGATAAGGCCTCCCATTTTTGTGTTTCTTCCCCATTTGGGGAAGAGTGTGGTCTTTGTTAGCTTAGATCTTTGTATTTTCTGATAAGTAGATTAGATAGGCTTTCATCTCTTAAGTTAGTTTCATTTTGCTTAGAACACTAATTGCTAGATCATCGTTTCATTATTTATTGAGCTATCATTGTGTTCCTTGCTTCAATCTGTTTGTCTTTTAAAAGGAACTAAAGACTCTTGAACTTGCCATAACACAAGTCAAGAGCACTCTCTGTCGGAGAGCATAAGCATTGCATTTTTACTGCATTTAGCATATAGATTAGTCAAAGTCTCTTGAACCTTTGTCATAAGACAAGTCAAGAGCACTCTCTGTCGGAGAGGTTCATCTGTGTGCTCTAAATTAAAACATTTCCAACTCACACTCCCTCTTAAAATTTATTTCGTTGCTTTCCATCACTAAGTATGCTTTGCCGACCCTAAAAAATTGGATTTGTACTCAGAACGGTGATTGGATTGGTTAATCTTACAAGTGATAACCATAATAAAATCTTCACCCCCATAAACCAACGAATCGGCGTTGTTTCAAGAAATACTCAGGTAGTGGGGAAATTCCTACTGGTGGCGTCGGAATCATTGTTGTCATAGAATTCTAGCTTGCTGGTTAAATCCATTGGACACCTAGCCTAGAATACTGGACGATCCGTCAGGTCACCAAGGGGAGCCACTGAAGGTATATTTTCCGGTTGGATTCATATCTTGCTTTCTTACCCTTAATAATCAAGATCACTAAAACTCATAAAATCAACCAAGATAATTTGCAAAACGTTCTCGCGAACAATCATTTTGAGACTTGTATTTTCAGCATCCCCAAGCACTACATATTTGACTCCATTTGGCACTGGTCACTTTGAACTTTCATATATTAATTAATTTGGGCCATTTTTCCATTGGGAATCTGTTTAAGTTATTATCTATCTGTGGAAGCCATTTTATTGTACAATTCCTCATTATATTGTTTATCTACAATTTTGTATCTGCAATCAAGTCCATGTCATTTGAGCTCCGAAAGAGATGATTTCAATCAAGCCAACCAAGTTTTAGCTAACTCTTCCTTGGGAAATGCGCCCTCTCTCTGCATGGGGCGACTTTGTGAGGTGGAGACTTGTGATTGAGGGTGATAAACTCGAGGTTGAGGCCACCTACCATCTCTACATGTGGCGCAATCCTCTTGGTCAGGGTTCAATCAACTCCAAGCTAGCTCTCTCTTGGTAGATGCGCCCCTCTATTGGGATTTGCGCCCCCCTTTGCATGATTTTTGCTATATAAAAAGAGCTTTTGCTCCTTCATTTGCATCAGAAGTTTGAACCTTTGCTTTCCATTGTTATAAAAGGGCCAAAAAACACTTAAAAAGTGTATTTGGCCACAGTTCAAAAATTTGTAATTTTTTCTTAGTAAACTAGTTATAAAAATGAAAAAATGAACTAAGTAAGGCAAGCTAGAAAGGTTTCATTCTTAGGATCTTTGCTTACCTCTTTAAGAGATGGCAAGCAAATGTTTGAGCACTAATCTTGCTTGATAAAAGCTTTTAAAAAAAATCTCTTCTATTTTGCTCTTCTAGATCTACGATTTAAAACTTGCAATAATGCAAAATGCAACTTAGATCTAAAATTATTTGATAAACGTTTTATAACTTTTAGATTGCAAAATTTAGATCTACTTTAATATAAACTTTTAGAATCTAGATCTATATAAGAAATAGAACCGGTAACCAAAATATATGAAAGAGAATTTGTGGATGTAGAAGTCGGAACCCATTGGGGTTTGAGAACTGAAGAGGGGCTATGGAGTTTGCTTCCTGATGCATCGGTGGGATCAGTCTCTTTGTTCAGATTTGCTGAATGAAAGCAAGATCTAACATGTTGATCCACTTTTCCATCTTAAGCAACCTGTAAGATCAAAACAACACTAGCAAAGGGGATTAAGAGCATCTGTGTAAATAATTAAAAGAAAGCATGAGACTTGATAGATTTAAACAAGAATTCTTTCTACCTCTAGCATTCTTATATCATTAACAATAGCAAATAATCTGTAAAGCACTACTTACTATTCTTTATGAAAATATTTTCCCTTCAAAGACAGATGAACCCAACAATTGCTAGCATGATATAGTGGTACAGATTACCTCATAAGGAGCAAAGCATGAAGATCCAACACCAAAGACAACACCAGAGTAGCCTCCAAAGTCTCTTATTAACTCAATAAAAATATTACAATGGAAAGCAGAGGTTCAAAATTCTGATGCAAATGAAGGAGCAAAAGCTCTCTTTATATAGCAAAAAGCATGCAAAGGGGGGCGCAAATCCCAAGAGGAGGGCGCATCTACCAAGAGAGAGCTAGCTTGGAGTTGATTAAACCCTGACCAAGAGGATTGCACCACATGTAGAGATGGTAGGTGGCCTTAACCTTGAGTTTATCACCCTTAATCACAAGTCTCCACTTCACAAGGTCGCCCCATGCAGAGAGAGGGCGCATTTCCCAAGGAAGAGTTAACTAAAACTTGGTTGGCTTGATTGAAATCATCTCTTTCGGAGCTCAGATGAGATGGACTTGGACACGGTTCCCAAGGCAGTGGATCTTTTGACATTGACCTAGTACACTAGCCCTAGATCTCACTTTAAACATTGTAAGTCACTTTCACTTCAACTATGAACCAAAGCTATACCTATTAAACCCCTCACTTGGCTTGTGACTTCATCCCTAGGTCTAGGAAAAACCATACACCTAACTTCAACTAAAAATACCCTGATTTGGTGTCTTGGTTTTGATCTCTCCTGTCGGGAGTAGATCGGGTCTCCCCCTTTGTTGTCTGGGCTAGATAACATAAAGTGAAGGTTGCCTCGACTGGCGTGACAACCATACATATTGGAGGTCGAGGTGATCGTGGTTGCACCTTTTGAGTTGCCCTTCCCTATTGCCATCCATGACTGGATCTATCCATAGGGGTAACTACATCTTAGGTGATAACATTTTGGCGCCGTTGCCGGGGAGGCAATAGCTTGCCCTAGTCCTTCCCGCATATACTACGACACATATCTTGGTAGAAGAGTTAAATCTACCTGGCGACTCCCAACCGTGACTCCGCTGAGGAGCGAGCTCATTTACATCCTTACAACACTAAGACAGATCTTATCATTATCTAGAACCCATGGGGTGCATCATTTTGTTTTCAAGTTCTTGAATTTAGAAATAAATATAAAAATATAAAAAATAAACAACAAAAAATAAAAATTATTATCCATGGCTGCTTCTGAGCGACCTAGAACTTTCGGTCGTTTAAAAGTTTTTGACTTTTCAAAAATTGTTGGGTATCCTCATCATATTCCTCATCAAGCATGTGCAAGGTTGCCTATTTTCGATGGAAGTTATGAAATCTCTGCTAAAAGACACCTTGAACTTTTTAGTGAAATTATTAAAGAGTTATCCATAACCCATGAGGATGTGTGTATGAGACTATTGGCTTCGTCTTTCAAAGAAAGCCCTGGACTCTGGCTTTCGAATTTGAAACCCAATAGCATTTCTGGTTATGACATGTTTGAAAATAAATTCCTAGAAGAATGGGGAAGTGAATTTGATGATATGTATCTTTCGAATCAAACCCAAGATCAAAACCTTCCCCTTTCCGATCCTATTTTGGAATCATTTAACAATCAAACATCAAGTGATTTGTCAACATCCGGAGATGATCTTTCCTGCCCAATTTCTTCTAATGATAAGTCTTCTACTTTTGAGTCAATCGAAAGTCAAATCTTTAATCATTGTACAAACCATAAATTTTCAAATTGCTTTTTAGGGAGCCCTAGTCCTGATCCTGAGGGAATTTCTGAGGATGAGCATTTAGTTAATAGGTCTAATGAAATTCCTCCCTCAGAGAGACTCATTAGTCATTCTGCATTTAGTGATCATTCAATTCCTTATCACCTTATTGAAGAAGAAGAAAGTAGGGACATCGACCAAAGTCCTTTAGTGGTGACTTCACATGATCATTGTGCAAATAATCAGGGTGTTTTAAATGAACTTGTTAATTTTCTCCCTGACAAATTAAATAAAAATGATCATTTATCTTCATATGAATTTAATGATGAATCAATAAAAGTTCAATCTCAAGATGACGATGAAATAATGAATCACACTAGATGCTCTAATCTTTGTTCCACCTCTTATAATGAGTCTTTAAAGTTTTCCATCCTTAGTCAAGATAGGGTCATCGATTTCTTAGAATTAGAATCTTGTCCTCAGGTTGTAAATATTAAATTTGATCAAAAGCTTGAAATTATTCCTAGAATAAAGAATATTTTCTATTATCAAAATCCAAGGTCAAACTTGTCTATCCATTTGGGAGAATTTTCATATTTGCAATCCACCCTCCTTTCCCAACTCTTTCAATCATCTTTGGGTTGGGGCTCTAGTCAATCTTTTGCCTTGGAAATTTTTAATAGGAAGTATAAGCATGATTACATGTTTGGAGAAAAAGCACTTCATGTCCCTTTTCAGTCACTTTGGAACCATAATGTATGTTGTCAAGTTATCAATCATTCTTGGTGGCTAGAAAAGGTGTTTAAAGATCAATTCCATATTTTCTCCATTTTTGAGCATCAAGTGGGTCTGACTTTGATTTTCCGTCTTTTAAGCTTTAATTTATCCCCACTTGAATTTTTGATCATCAAACGCAAGGAGAATCAAATTGAGTATGTGAGAGAAGTAAATGAAAAAGTTAATTTGTGTGGAAATGAATCGAATCACATGTCTTATGTCCTTCCTCTATCCATCTCTGAGTTTAACTTGCATAAATTTTATGATCCTATCAGTTCTTTGATGGAGGATGTTTGCATCAATCATTCTTCTCCTTGGCATAATTTCATATTGCATCATTCAAACCATTTTTCAATTTATGAACAACTCAAGAAGACTGTGCCCTTAAATTTGTTGATCTTTAGCCCAATCTTGACTTGTTCTATTATCAAAAATCAAATAAGAATCATTAACCTATTTGATGAATGGTTGCACTGGATTTATGATTTTACCTAACATTTGTGATGACTGATTAGATTAGAGTAGGTAGGAACTGAATAAGCCTGCTTGGGCAGTAGTTAGTTTTTCAGCCATTGAGTCTGGCACCTTTTTGTTTGTCTCTAAGCTCCTTTGTAAGTTCCTAGTTTAACTGAGTACCTGTCACTTTTCTTTTTCCTGCACAATAAATTTCAAATTTTGCAAATTATGTTAGTAGTTTGTTTTACTTTCTGCATTTATATTTCATGCATTTATACTTCTGACATAGATTATATTTTATTTCAGTTGGTTTTATATTTTTCCCACACATGCGGCATGAGGTATTTTTGATGTTTGTGAATGCAGAAATAGGTTGCAAAAATAAAAAAGCTGGAAGCAAAATGGTAGAGTGCGGGATCGTGGATTCGAGTAGCAGAGATCGAGGACCAGAGATTCTGAGGTTCTCAAGCGCTCATTTCAGCAGAGCACTTGTCCCAGCCGGAGCCAGATGTTATCACATTTATAGTAGCCGGGCTACCATACATTATTTTTCTGATTCCAGTACACTATTCAGCCAGTTCCTTTACATTTGAGATGCTGAGATCAGCATCTATATTGGATCACTATCATATTGTGGACAGCAGTTGTATTCCCCATGCCATGACTGAGTCTCAGGACACTCAGAGAGATGACCGATATAGCCATTATACCATTTGTACAGAGCAGTCAGTAGTGTTCAGAGTTGCAGCAGTACTTCCAGAGGACAGATGATGGTACAGGTTGATGAGCATTCAGGTATATGACTCAGCAGGTATATCATGGTGTTATGGTTAGATTGCTTTTATACTTATTCTTATAGCATGTCTTAGCACTCAGTGTCGTGATCTGGCGATCATATAGATATTTGGACCTGGTTGATCTATTATATATATTATATTGTCCCTACTCAGACTTAGAAGTTCACTATTCATACTCATTGGTACATACCCTCCTTAGGGAGAATAGAGGTGATCATTACACCATACTATGGCTTGCTAGTGTTGGCTTCATCTTTTCATTGTCTTCATCCATCTGTGGCCTACCTTTTAGATTATTACCTTGATTTGCTACTTGACTAGTGACATGGAGGACCTTTCCCCACTGTAGCCTCTGTATTGGATGAGCTTCCCTGTTTATTGTGTCTCGGCTCTGAGTTGGTGACAAAACTTACCTATGGTGAGTTGGAGTTCCTTGAGAATTCCCCCTAGTCACTAAAGTTGTGTTGGCTAAACCTGAAACTCTTAGTGCTGCCATCAATACAAAATCTGGAAAAATCAAATGCTATATCTTGTATGTGAAAGAAATGCCAATTGAAAATGGCCATGAAAAAGAAAATGTTATATCTTTTGGAAAATAAATACCTAGGTAAACAAGTTGTCCATGACACACCTAGAAGTGCTCAGGTAAACAAGTGCCTTAAAAACACACCTGCAGCAGAAAGCCTAAAAATAAATGTAAATCTATGCAATGTGTTTGTAAACACACATAGGTCAAGGCTATGGAAACCTCAGGCCCAAAAAGCAATGGAACTTAAATGTTATATCTAAACAATTGCTGGCCTTGTTTGTATTATGGATTGTGCGCATCTGTGAAGGTGAATAAACCCTCTTTAAACAACTCATCCATTTGTGAGACACCGCCATTCCCTGTGTTATTGCTCATTCAGTATATACTATGGTGTGTATTCCCCTTCCCTTGCCGAAGTGTCACAAAGTCAAGTCAGTCAAGTCATCCCTTAGCCTAGCCAGTTATTTCAGCCTTCACCCTTCACTAGCAAATTGATCACAACTATGAAGTGAGTATGGTCCTGAAAGTCTAGTCTGAGTAATAATAATAATTAACGACACTATATATTTGGATTTAGATCGCCAGTCATGATTACTCTGTGTTATAGAAGCTATTTGAATAAATTGTAAAGCATGTATTAACCTTGACACCTTGCAGCAGCTATGGATGATAGTCTGAGTTGTATTTGGTCTTGGTTAGACCTAGTTTGACCATGGAGGACCATGGGACATGAGATGTTGGACCTTATGATGATATGGATAGATGATATATGGTCCATGTACACATACAGGATGATTCTATGCGGCAGCTACAGGGTTATGATGATGATTCTTGGGATACAGCAGTGTTTGGTCATTTACAGATCATTATTATTGGCCTTGTTCCGGTACATTGGATATTTATTTTGATCATGCAGAGATTCATATGGTGTATGAGTACACATCTTGGATGGATTTGGACCTTCTGAGTCCAATGGGACAGTTTGTTTTCAGTTCCGGGCACTTACAGTGATGATTTAGCCTCAGTAGGCTGTCCTAGTGCAGTTTTGGTCTATTGGAGGCCCTGTCAGAGCAGAGATGACTTTTATCCGGATGACCTAGGGCGCTGATGATGGAGGGGGTGGTCCAGCCACTTGTTTTTACCATATTACCCCCCTCCCGGACACATTGGTACCCTCACCTTGACAGCGCCATCACTCCAGGAGGCAGTTTGGGCAGTTTCACGTTTCCCGAGGCATTTCAGGATTGGTAGAAATGGCTATTGAGGAAATCGATTTGGGCTACTGAGGCAAAGTTATGGCATGGGATGATCAGTGATGATAGATCGGGACCTTCCACACCTCCTCCTGCAGTTTCAGCTTCATCGGGGCCCGCATCCATCACTTATGGCGCTTTCTGTGGATTTTTTGAGGTCTTTTGAGGACCACGACTTCACCTTGGAGGACCACGACTTCACCTTGGAGGCACGATTTGGTACTTTCATGATTATGTATTGGTTATTGTGCCATGGGGATTGACCAAGGAGGGATAAAATTACCCCTTGGACCCACCATGAGCCTCTTATGATATTTTGTCATCATGATTTGGTGGGATTCCCCTCTCCTAGGGCGACTTTGTCCACTTATGTTATATTTTATATGTGATCCATGTATTATGTTGTTGAGCTCATCTCAACCATTGATTAGACATTTGTATCTCTTAATCTTAGCCACTCATTCAAAAAGTGGTTAGGGTTTTGGTGCCTCTCCTTCCTATTTAAAGGAGAGAGCCTCTCATTGTAAAGGGTCTTTGGCTCTTGGATTATTGGTATAGAAAAATATTCTTGTGGAAATTCTTGTGGTCTCCTTTGCATCTGGTGTTCTTAGATGGTGATTGGAAAGTCTATTGCAACCTAGCATTTGGAAATTGTGGTAAGATCTATCTCGTTTGGAAATCATTGTTTGTCTACAGGAGGGCGACTTCAACAAGGGCGATTTTGCAAGGCTTCTTCAAATCGACTTTCTTGGCATTCGCTTGTATCAGGGGGTTATCATTAGTATCATTGTGATCTATGCTATCTTTCTGTTACTTCTTTTGTGGCATTAGTCTTATCTCTTGATGCATCAAATCTGATATTGTTGACGTTTGTTGTGCAGGAGAGAGGGCGCATTGGCTTCTTGGACTAAATCGATTTGCATAGAGACTACTTCAAAGCTTCCAAATTGATCGGGATTGCATAGATCATCATCATCAAGGCATCTACAAGGTTATCCAGGTAAGATCCACAGGTTTGTTTCTCTTTCCTTTATCCAATCCATTGACATAATTCATAAATTGTTAAAACCCTAAATACTTCAAAACCCCCATTTTACATTTTGTCAGATCTACCAAGATCTAGTGGGTTGTTGGGCATGATATTGAAAACCCACCTCTATAGCATCCACGGCATCCCGGATCTATAGTTTGGTGTGGATTGGCTTCCATTTGACCCCTCTCCCAAGCCAACCTAGCTTCTCCCAAGGAAGGCGCACTTCACCATTTGAGCAGGTTGACCTAGATCCAAGCGATGGGTGTTTGAGATTTCACTTGATTTGACATCTACACATCAATTAACATACACCCAGGTTGTCCCTTTCTTGAAATTCACCTTGTGGGTCCCATTCCACATTTTAAGGGATTTTATCCCCATTTTGGACCACTTGGAACACTTAAACTCAGATCTACAAAGATCTAACCGGTGGATTGCCACGAAATTATAGATCCATACCCCTACTTGACTGATCTACCCGGATCTAAAGTTTGGATGCCATCCGACATGATTTGACCCACCTAAACCCAAATTGAAGCCTCCTTAGGGAAAGTCGCACCACCTTGGAGAAGTGAGTTCACTCACTTCGAGGAACTGGGTACTTGAGATTTTTGCAGATCCGGAATCAGAATAATTCAAAACCTAGGTCTAGACTGTCACTTTGTCAAATCTTGCCTTGGGGACTGCATTCCTTGTTTTAAGGGATTGTGGTCTACTTGGGTCAAACCTAGATCTAGACACATTTAACCATCAAGGACTATACTGTCCACTTATCTCATGTTGTAGGAGTCCTAAACCATAAAGTCAACCCTACTTTGACTCCACTTCCCAATTCCCAAGGCACTGGTTTATCTCCAAGACAACCCACTCTCCTAGATTGTGGGATTGACTTGTGGTTTGACTTTTGCATGGTGAACTATACCTTTGAAGACATCATGGACCATGGTCAAGATTGTCTCATGTACTAGTTAGCCCCAATCTGACCCCTAAACAACCCTGCATTGGACACGGTTCCCAAGGCAGTGGATCTTTTGACATTGACCTAGTACACTAGCCCTAGATCTCACTTTAAACATTGTAAGTCACTTTCACTTCAACTATGAACCAAAGCTATACCTATTAAACCCCTCACTTGGCTTGTGACTTCATCCCTAGGTCTAGGAAAAACCATACACCTAACTTCAACTAAAAATACCCTGATTTGGTGTCTTGGTTTTGATCTCTCCTGTCGGGAGTAGATCGGGTCTCCCCCTTTGTTGTCTGGGCTAGATAACATAAAGTGAAGGTTGCCTCGACTGGCGTGACAACCATACATATTGGAGGTCGAGGTGATCGTGGTTGCACCTTTTGAGTTGCCCTTCCCTATTGCCATCCATGACTGGATCTATCCATAGGGGTAACTACATCTTAGGTGATAACATTTTGGCGCCGTTGCCGGGGAGGCAATAGCTTGCCCTAGTCCTTCCCGCATATACTACGACACATATCTTGGTAGAAGAGTTAAATCTACCTGGCGACTCCCAACCGTGACTCCGCTGAGGAGCGAGCTCATTTACATCCTTACAACACTAAGACAGATCTTATCATTATCTAGAACCCATGGGGTGCATCATTTTGTTTTCAAGTTCTTGAATTTAGAAATAAATATAAAAATATAAAAAATAAACAACAAAAAATAAAAATTATTATCCATGGCTGCTTCTGAGCGACCTAGAACTTTCGGTCGTTTAAAAGTTTTTGACTTTTCAAAAATTGTTGGGTATCCTCATCATATTCCTCATCAAGCATGTGCAAGGTTGCCTATTTTCGATGGAAGTTATGAAATCTCTGCTAAAAGACACCTTGAACTTTTTAGTGAAATTATTAAAGAGTTATCCATAACCCATGAGGATGTGTGTATGAGACTATTGGCTTCGTCTTTCAAAGAAAGCGCTGGACTCTGGCTTTCGAATTTGAAACCCAATAGCATTTCTGGTTATGACATGTTTGAAAATAAATTCCTAGAAGAATGGGGAAGTGAATTTGATGATATGTATCTTTCGAATCAAACCCAAGATCAAAACCTTCCCCTTTCCGATCCTATTTTGGAATCATTTAACAATCAAACATCAAGTGATTTGTCAACATCCGGAGATGATCTTTCCTGCCCAATTTCTTCTAATGATAAGTCTTCTACTTTTGAGTCAATCGAAAGTCAAATCTTTAATCATTGTACAAACCATAAATTTTCAAATTGCTTTTTAGGGAGCCCTAGTCCTGATCCTGAGGGAATTTCTGAGGATGAGCATTTAGTTAATAGGTCTAATGAAATTCCTCCCTCAGAGAGACTCATTAGTCATTCTGCATTTAGTGATCATTCAATTCCTTATCACCTTATTGAAGAAGAAGAAAGTAGGGACATCGACCAAAGTCCTTTAGTGGTGACTTCACATGATCATTGTGCAAATAATCAGGGTGTTTTAAATGAACTTGTTAATTTTCTCCCTGACAAATTAAATAAAAATGATCATTTATCTTCATATGAATTTAATGATGAATCAATAAAAGTTCAATCTCAAGATGACGATGAAATAATGAATCACACTAGATGCTCTAATCTTTGTTCCACCTCTTATAATGAGTCTTTAAAGTTTTCCATCCTTAGTCAAGATAGGGTCATCGATTTCTTAGAATTAGAATCTTGTCCTCAGGTTGTAAATATTAAATTTGATCAAAAGCTTGAAATTATTCCTAGAATAAAGAATATTTTCTATTATCAAAATCCAAGGTCAAACTTGTCTATCCATTTGGGAGAATTTTCATATTTGCAATCCACCCTCCTTTCCCAACTCTTTCAATCATCTTTGGGTTGGGGCTCTAGTCAATCTTTTGCCTTGGAAATTTTTAATAGGAAGTATAAGCATGATTACATGTTTGGAGAAAAAGCACTTCATGTCCCTTTTCAGTCACTTTGGAACCATAATGTATGTTGTCAAGTTATCAATCATTCTTGGTGGCTAGAAAAGGTGTTTAAAGATCAATTCCATATTTTCTCCATTTTTGAGCATCAAGTGGGTCTGACTTTGATTTTCCGTCTTTTAAGCTTTAATTTATCCCCACTTGAATTTTTGATCATCAAACGCAAGGAGAATCAAATTGAGTATGTGAGAGAAGTAAATGAAAAAGTTAATTTGTGTGGAAATGAATCGAATCACATGTCTTATGTCTTTCCTCTATCCATCTCTGAGTTTAACTTGCATAAATTTTATGATCCTATCAGTTCTTTGATGGAGGATGTTTGCATCAATCATTCTTCTCCTTGGCATAATTTCATATTGCATCATTCAAACCATTTTTCAATTTATGAACAACTCAAGAAGACTGTGCCCTTAAATTTGTTGATCTTTAGCCCAATCTTGACTTGTTCTATTATCAAAAATCAAATAAGAATCATTAACCTATTTGATGAATGGTTGCACTGGATTTATGATTTTACCTAACATTTGTGATGACTGATTAGATTAGAGTAGGTAGGAACTGAATAAGCCTGCTTGGGCAGTAGTTAGTTTTTCAGCCATTGAGTCTGGCACCTTTTTGTTTGTCTCTAAGCTCCTTTGTAAGTTCCTAGTTTAACTGAGTACCTGTCACTTTTCTTTTTCCTGCACAATAAATTTCAAATTTTGCAAATTATGTTAGTAGTTTGTTTTACTTTCTGCATTTATATTTCATGCATTTATACTTCTGACATAGATTATATTTTATTTCAGTTGGTTTTATATTTTTCCCACACATGCGGCATGAGGTATTTTTGATGTTTGTGAATGCAGAAATAGGTTGCAAAAATAAAAAAGCTGGAAGCAAAATGGTAGAGTGCGGGATCGTGGATTCGAGTAGCAGAGATCGAGGACCAGAGATTCTGAGGTTCTCAAGCGCTCATTTCAGCAGAGCACTTGTCCCAGCCGGAGCCAGATGTTATCACATTTATAGTAGCCGGGCTACCATACATTATTTTTCTGATTCCAGTACACTATTCAGCCAGTTCCTTTACATTTGAGATGCTGAGATCAGCATCTATATTGGATCACTATCATATTGTGGACAGCAGTTGTATTCCCCATGCCATGACTGAGTCTCAGGACACTCAGAGAGATGACCGATATAGCCATTATACCATTTGTACAGAGCAGTCAGTAGTGTTCAGAGTTGCAGCAGTACTTCCAGAGGACAGATGATGGTACAGGTTGATGAGCATTCAGGTATATGACTCAGCAGGTATATCATGGTGTTATGGTTAGATTGCTTTTATACTTATTCTTATAGCATGTCTTAGCACTCAGTGTCGTGATCTGGCGATCATATAGATATTTGGACCTGGTTGATCTATTATATATATTATATTGTCCCTACTCAGACTTAGAAGTTCACTATTCATACTCATTGGTACATACCCTCCTTAGGGAGAATAGAGGTGATCATTACACCATACTATGGCTTGCTAGTGTTGGCTTCATCTTTTCATTGTCTTCATCCATCTGTGGCCTACCTTTTAGATTATTACCTTGATTTGCTACTTGACTAGTGACATGGAGGACCTTTCCCCACTGTAGCCTCTGTATTGGATGAGCTTCCCTGTTTATTGTGTCTCGGCTCTGAGTTGGTGACAAAACTTACCTATGGTGAGTTGGAGTTCCTTGAGAATTCCCCCTAGTCACTAAAGTTGTGTTGGCTAAACCTGAAACTCTTAGTGCTGCCATCAATACAAAATCTGGAAAAATCAAATGCTATATCTTGTATGTGAAAGAAATGCCAATTGAAAATGGCCATGAAAAAGAAAATGTTATATCTTTTGGAAAATAAATACCTAGGTAAACAAGTTGTCCATGACACACCTAGAAGTGCTCAGGTAAACAAGTGCCTTAAAAACACACCTGCAGCAGAAAGCCTAAAAATAAATGTAAATCTATGCAATGTGTTTGTAAACACACATAGGTCAAGGTTATGGAAACCTCAGGCCCAAAAAGCAATGGAACTTAAATGTTATATCTAAACAATTGCTGGCCTTGTTTGTATTATGGATTGTGCGCATCTGTGAAGGTGAATAAACCCTCTTTAAACAACTCATCCATTTGTGAGACACCGCCATTCCCTGTGTTATTGCTCATTCAGTATATACTATGGTGTGTATTCCCCTTCCCTTGCCGAAGTGTCACAAAGTCAAGTCAGTCAAGTCATCCCTTAGCCTAGCCAGTTATTTCAGCCTTCACCCTTCACTAGCAAATTGATCACAACTATGAAGTGAGTATGGTCCTGAAAGTCTAGTCTGAGTAATAATAATAATTAACGACACTATATATTTGGATTTAGATCGCCAGTCATGATTACTCTGTGTTATAGAAGCTATTTGAATAAATTGTAAAGCATGTATTAACCTTGACACCTTGCAGCAGCTATGGATGATAGTCTGAGTTGTATTTGGTCTTGGTTAGACCTAGTTTGACCATGGAGGACCATGGGACATGAGATGTTGGACCTTATGATGATATGGATAGATGATATATGGTCCATGTACACATACAGGATGATTCTATGCGGCAGCTACAGGGTTATGATGATGATTCTTGGGATACAGCAGTGTTTGGTCATTTACAGATCATTATTATTGGCCTTGTTCCGGTACATTGGATATTTATTTTGATCATGCAGAGATTCATATGGTGTATGAGTACACATCTTGGATGGATTTGGACCTTCTGAGTCCAATGGGACAGTTTGTTTTCAGTTCCGGGCACTTACAGTGATGATTTAGCCTCAGTAGGCTGTCCTAGTGCAGTTTTGGTCTATTGGAGGCCCTGTCAGAGCAGAGATGACTTTTATCCGGATGACCTAGGGCGCTGATGATGGAGGGGGTGGTCCAGCCACTTGTTTTTACCATATTACCCCCCTCCCGGACACATTGGTACCCTCACCTTGACAGCGCCATCACTCCAGGAGGCAGTTTGGGCAGTTTCACGTTTCCCGAGGCATTTCAGGATTGGTAGAAATGGCTATTGAGGAAATCGATTTGGGCTACTGAGGCAAAGTTATGGCATGGGATGATCAGTGATGATAGATCGGGACCTTCCACACCTCCTCCTGCAGTTTCAGCTTCATCGGGGCCCGCATCCATCACTTATGGCGCTTTCTGTGGATTTTTTGAGGTCTTTTGAGGACCACGACTTCACCTTGGAGGACCACGACTTCACCTTGGAGGCACGATTTGGTACTTTCATGATTATGTATTGGTTATTGTGCCATGGGGATTGACCAAGGAGGGATAAAATTACCCCTTGGACCCACCATGAGCCTCTTATGATATTTTGTCATCATGATTTGGTGGGATTCCCCTCTCCTAGGGCGACTTTGTCCACTTATGTTATATTTTATATGTGATCCATGTATTATGTTGTTGAGCTCATCTCAACCATTGATTAGACATTTGTATCTCTTAATCTTAGCCACTCATTCAAAAAGTGGTTAGGGTTTTGGTGCCTCTCCTTCCTATTTAAAGGAGAGAGCCTCTCATTGTAAAGGGTCTTTGGCTCTTGGATTATTGGTATAGAAAAATATTCTTGTGGAAATTCTTGTGGTCTCCTTTGCATCTGGTGTTCTTAGATGGTGATTGGAAAGTCTATTGCAACCTAGCATTTGGAAATTGTGGTAAGATCTATCTCGTTTGGAAATCATTGTTTGTCTACAGGAGGGCGACTTCAACAAGGGCGATTTTGCAAGGCTTCTTCAAATCGACTTTCTTGGCATTCGCTTGTATCAGGGGGTTATCATTAGTATCATTGTGATCTATGCTATCTTTCTGTTACTTCTTTTGTGGCATTAGTCTTATCTCTTGATGCATCAAATCTGATATTGTTGACGTTTGTTGTGCAGGAGAGAGGGCGCATTGGCTTCTTGGACTAAATCGATTTGCATAGAGACTACTTCAAAGCTTCCAAATTGATCGGGATTGCATAGATCATCATCATCAAGGCATCTACAAGGTTATCCAGGTAAGATCCACAGGTTTGTTTCTCTTTCCTTTATCCAATCCATTGACATAATTCATAAATTGTTAAAACCCTAAATACTTCAAAACCCCCATTTTACATTTTGTCAGATCTACCAAGATCTAGTGGGTTGTTGGGCATGATATTGAAAACCCACCTCTATAGCATCCACGGCATCCCGGATCTATAGTTTGGTGTGGATTGGCTTCCATTTGACCCCTCTCCCAAGCCAACCTAGCTTCTCCCAAGGAAGGCGCACTTCACCATTTGAGCAGGTTGACCTAGATCCAAGCGATGGGTGTTTGAGATTTCACTTGATTTGACATCTACACATCAATTAACATACACCCAGGTTGTCCCTTTCTTGAAATTCACCTTGTGGGTCCCATTCCACATTTTAAGGGATTTTATCCCCATTTTGGACCACTTGGAACACTTAAACTCAGATCTACAAAGATCTAACCGGTGGATTGCCACGAAATTATAGATCCATACCCCTACTTGACTGATCTACCCGGATCTAAAGTTTGGATGCCATCCGACATGATTTGACCCACCTAAACCCAAATTGAAGCCTCCTTAGGGAAAGTCGCACCACCTTGGAGAAGTGAGTTCACTCACTTCGAGGAACTGGGTACTTGAGATTTTTGCAGATCCGGAATCAGAATAATTCAAAACCTAGGTCTAGACTGTCACTTTGTCAAATCTTGCCTTGGGGACTGCATTCCTTGTTTTAAGGGATTGTGGTCTACTTGGGTCAAACCTAGATCTAGACACATTTAACCATCAAGGCCTATACTGTCCACTTATCTCATGTTGTAGGAGTCCTAAACCATAAATTCAACCCTACTTTGACTCCACTTCCCAATTCCCAAGGCACTGGTTTATCTCCAAGACAACCCACTCTCCTAGATTGTGGGATTGACTTGTGGTTTGACTTTTGCATGGTGAACTATACCTTTGAAGACATCATGGACCATGGTCAAGATTGTCTCATGTACTAGTTAGCCCCAATCTGACCCCTAAACAACCCTGCATTGGACACGGTTCCCAAGGCAGTGGATCTTTTGACATTGACCTAGTACACTAGCCCTAGATCTCACTTTAAACATTGTAAGTCACTTTCACTTCAACTATGAACCAAAGCTATACCTATTAAACCCCTCACTTGGCTTGTGACTTCATCCTTAGGTCTAGGAAAAACCATACACCTAACTTCAACTAAAAATACCCTGATTTGGTGTCTTGGTTTTGATCTCTCCTGTCGGGAGTAGATCGGGTCTCCCCCTTTGTTGTCTGGGCTAGATAACATAAAGTGAAGGTTGCCTCGACTGGCGTGACAACCATACATATTGGAGGTCGAGGTGATCGTGGTTGCACCTTTTGAGTTGCCCTTCCCTATTGCCATCCATGACTGGATCTATCCATAGGGGTAACTACATCTTAGGTGATAACATTTTGGCGCCGTTGCCGGGGAGGCAATAGCTTGCCCTAGTCCTTCCCGCATATACTACGACACATATCTTGGTAGAAGAGTTAAATCTACCTGGCGACTCCCAACCGTGACTCCGCTGAGGAGCGAGCTCATTTACATCCTTACAACACTAAGACAGATCTTATCATTATCTAGAACCCATGGGGTGCATCATTTTGTTTTCAAGTTCTTGAATTTAGAAATAAATATAAAAATATAAAAAATAAACAACAAAAAATAAAAATTATTATCCATGGCTGCTTCTGAGCGACCTAGAACTTTCGGTCGTTTAAAAGTTTTTGACTTTTCAAAAATTGTTGGGTATCCTCATCATATTCCTCATCAAGCATGTGCAAGGTTGCCTATTTTCGATGGAAGTTATGAAATCTCTGCTAAAAGACACCTTGAACTTTTTAGCGAAATTATTAAAGAGTTATCCATAACCCATGAGGATGTGTGTATGAGACTATTGGCTTCATCTTTCAAAGAAAGAGCTGGACTCTGGCTTTCGAATTTGAAACCCAATAGCATTTCTGGTTATGACATGTTTGAAAATAAATTCCTAGAAGAATGGGGAAGTGAATTTGATGATATGTATCTTTCGAATCAAACCCAAGATCAAAACCTTCCCCTTTCCGATCCTATTTTGGAATCATTTAACAATCAAACATCAAGTGATTTGTCAACATCCGGAGATGATCTTTCCTGCCCAATTTCTTCTAATGATAAGTCTTCTACTTTTGAGTCAATCGAAAGTCAAATCTTTAATCATTGTACAAACCATAAATTTTCAAATTGCTTTTTAGGTAGCCCTAGTCCTGATCCTGAGGGAATTTCTGAGGATGAGCATTTAGTTAATAGGTCTAATGAAATTCCTCCCTCAGAGAGACTCATTAGTCATTCTGCATTTAGTGATCATTCATTTCCTTATCACCTTATTGAAGAAGAAGAAAGTAGGGACATCGACCAAAGTCCTTTAGTGGTGACTTCACATGATCATTGTGCAAATAATCAGGGTGTTTTAAATGAACTTGTTAATTTTCTCCCTGACAAATTAAATAAAAATGATCATTTATCTTCATATGAATTTAATGATGAATCAATAAAAGTTCAATCTCAAGATGACGATGAAATAATGAATCACACTAGATGCTCTAATCTTTGTTCCACCTCTTATAATGAGTCTTTAAAGTTTTCCATCCTTAGTCAAGATAGGGTCATCGATTTCTTAGAATTAGAATCTTGTCCTCAGGTTGTAAATATTAAATTTGATCAAAAGCTTGAAATTATTCCTAGAATAAAGAATATTTTCTATTATCAAAATCCAAGGTCAAACTTGTCTATCCATTTGGGAGAATTTTCATATTTGCAATCCACCCTCCTTTCCCAACTCTTTCAATCATCTTTGGGTTGGGGCTCTAGTCAATCTTTTGCCTTGGAAATTTTTAATAGGAAGTATAAGCATGATTACATGTTTGGAGAAAAAGCACTTCATGTCCCTTTTCAGTCACTTTGGAACCATAATGTATGTTGTCAAGTTATCAATCATTCTTGGTGGCTAGAAAAGGTGTTTAAAGATCAATTCCATATTTTCTCCATTTTTGAGCATCAAGTGGGTCTGACTTTGATTTTCCGTCTTTTAAGCTTTAATTTATCCCCACTTGAATTTTTGATCATCAAACGCAAGGAGAATCAAATTGAGTATGTGAGAGAAGTAAATGAAAAAGTTAATTTGTGTGGAAATGAATCGAATCACATGTCTTATGTCCTTCCTCTATCCATCTCTGAGTTTAACTTGCATAAATTTTATGATCCTATCAGTTCTTTGATGGAGGATGTTTGCATCAATCATTCTTCTCCTTGGCATAATTTCATATTGCATCATTCAAACCATTTTTCAATTTATGAACAACTCAAGAAGACTGTGCCCTTAAATTTGTTGATCTTTAGCCCAATCTTGACTTGTTCTATTATCAAAAATCAAATAAGAATCATTAACCTATTTGATGAATGGTTGCACTGGATTTATGATTTTACCTAACATTTGTGATGACTGATTAGATTAGAGTAGGTAGGAACTGAATAAGCCTGCTTGGGCAGTAGTTAGTTTTTCAGCCATTGAGTCTGGCACCTTTTTGTTTGTCTCTAAGCTCCTTTGTAAGTTCCTAGTTTAACTGAGTACCTGTCACTTTTCTTTTTCCTGCACAATAAATTTCAAATTTTGCAAATTATGTTAGTAGTTTGTTTTACTTTCTGCATTTATATTTCATGCATTTATACTTCTGACATAGATTATATTTTATTTCAGTTGGTTTTATATTTTTCCCACACATGCGGCATGAGGTATTTTTGATGTTTGTGAATGCAGAAATAGGTTGCAAAAATAAAAAAGCTGGAAGCAAAATGGTAGAGTGCGGGATCGTGGATTCGAGTAGCAGAGATCGAGGACCAGAGATTCTGAGGTTCTCAAGCGCTCATTTCAGCAGAGCACTTGTCCCAGCCGGAGCCAGATGTTATCACATTTATAGTAGCCGGGCTACCATACATTATTTTTCTGATTCCAGTACACTATTCAGCCAGTTCCTTTACATTTGAGATGCTGAGATCAGCATCTATATTGGATCACTATCATATTGTGGACAGCAGTTGTATTCCCCATGCCATGACTGAGTCTCAGGACACTCAGAGAGATGACCGATATAGCCATTATACCATTTGTACAGAGCAGTCAGTAGTGTTCAGAGTTGCAGCAGTACTTCCAGAGGACAGATGATGGTACAGGTTGATGAGCATTCAGGTATATGACTCAGCAGGTATATCATGGTGTTATGGTTAGATTGCTTTTATACTTATTCTTATAGCATGTCTTAGCACTCAGTGTCGTGATCTGGCGATCATATAGATATTTGGACCTGGTTGATCTATTATATATATTATATTGTCCCTACTCAGACTTAGAAGTTCACTATTCATACTCATTGGTACATACCCTCCTTAGGGAGAATAGAGGTGATCATTACACCATACTATGGCTTGCTAGTGTTGGCTTCATCTTTTCATTGTCTTCATCCATCTGTGGCCTACCTTTTAGATTATTACCTTGATTTGCTACTTGACTAGTGACATGGAGGACCTTTCCCCACTGTAGCCTCTGTATTGGATGAGCTTCCCTGTTTATTGTGTCTCGGCTCTGAGTTGGTGACAAAACTTACCTATGGTGAGTTGGAGTTCCTTGAGAATTCCCCCTAGTCACTAAAGTTGTGTTGGCTAAACCTGAAACTCTTAGTGCTGCCATCAATACAAAATCTGGAAAAATCAAATGCTATATCTTGTATGTGAAAGAAATGCCAATTGAAAATGGCCATGAAAAAGAAAATGTTATATCTTTTGGAAAATAAATACCTAGGTAAACAAGTTGTCCATGACACACCTAGAAGTGCTCAGGTAAACAAGTGCCTTAAAAACACACCTACAGCAGAAAGCCTAAAAATAAATGTAAATCTATGCAATGTGTTTGTAAACACACATAGGTCAAGGCTATGGAAACCTCAGGCCCAAAAAGCAATGGAACTTAAATGTTATATCTAAACAATTGCTGGCCTTGTTTGTATTATGGATTGTGCGCATCTGTGAAGGTGAATAAACCCTCTTTAAACAACTCATCCATTTGTGAGACACCGCCATTCCCTGTGTTATTGCTCATTCAGTATATACTATGGTGTGTATTCCCCTTCCCTTGCCGAAGTGTCACAAAGTCAAGTCAGTCAAGTCATCCCTTAGCCTAGCCAGTTATTTCAGCCTTCACCCTTCACTAGCAAATTGATCACAACTATGAAGTGAGTATGGTCCTGAAAGTCTAGTCTGAGTAATAATAATAATTAACGACACTATATATTTGGATTTAGATCGCCAGTCATGATTACTCTGTGTTATAGAAGCTATTTGAATAAATTGTAAAGCATGTATTAACCTTGACACCTTGCAGCAGCTATGGATGATAGTCTGAGTTGTATTTGGTCTTGGTTAGACCTAGTTTGACCATGGAGGACCATGGGACATGAGATGTTGGACCTTATGATGATATGGATAGATGATATATGGTCCATGTACACATACAGGATGATTCTATGCGGCAGCTACAGGGTTATGATGATGATTCTTGGGATACAGCAGTGTTTGGTCATTTACAGATCATTATTATTGGCCTTGTTCCGGTACATTGGATATTTATTTTGATCATGCAGAGATTCATATGGTGTATGAGTACACATCTTGGATGGATTTGGACCTTCTGAGTCCAATGGGACAGTTTGTTTTCAGTTCCGGGCACTTACAGTGATGATTTAGCCTCAGTAGGCTGTCCTAGTGCAGTTTTGGTCTATTGGAGGCCCTGTCAGAGCAGAGATGACTTTTATCCGGATGACCTAGGGCGCTGATGATGGAGGGGGTGGTCCAGCCACTTGTTTTTACCATATTACCCCCCCTCCCGGACACATTGGTACCCTCACCTTGACAGCGCCATCACTCCAGGAGGCAGTTTGGGCAGTTTCACGTTTCCCGAGGCATTTCAGGATTGGTAGAAATGGCTATTGAGGAAATCGATTTGGGCTACTGAGGCAAAGTTATGGCATGGGATGATCAGTGATGATAGATCGGGACCTTCCACACCTCCTCCTGCAGTTTCAGCTTCATCGGGGCCCGCATCCATCACTTATGGCGCTTTCTGTGGATTTTTTGAGGTCTTTTGAGGACCACGACTTCACCTTGGAGGACCACGACTTCACCTTGGAGGCACGATTTGGTACTTTCATGATTATGTATTGGTTATTGTGCCATGGGGATTGACCAAGGAGGGATAAAATTACCCCTTGGACCCACCATGAGCCTCTTATGATATTTTGTCATCATGATTTGGTGGGATTCCCCTCTCCTAGGGCGACTTTGTCCACTTATGTTATATTTTATATGTGATCCATGTATTATGTTGTTGAGCTCATCTCAACCATTGATTAGACATTTGTATCTCTTAATCTTAGCCACTCATTCAAAAAGTGGTTAGGGTTTTGGTGCCTCTCCTTCCTATTTAAAGGAGAGAGCCTCTCATTGTAAAGGGTCTTTGGCTCTTGGATTATTGGTATAGAAAAATATTCTTGTGGAAATTCTTGTGGTCTCCTTTGCATCTGGTGTTCTTAGATGGTGATTGGAAAGTCTATTGCAACCTAGCATTTGGAAATTGTGGTAAGATCTATCTCGTTTGGAAATCATTGTTTGTCTACAGGAGGGCGACTTCAACAAGGGCGATTTTGCAAGGCTTCTTCAAATCGACTTTCTTGGCATTCGCTTGTATCAGGGGGTTATCATTAGTATCATTGTGATCTATGCTATCTTTCTGTTACTTCTTTTGTGGCATTAGTCTTATCTCTTGATGCATCAAATCTGATATTGTTGACGTTTGTTGTGCAGGAGAGAGGGCGCATTGGCTTCTTGGACTAAATCGATTTGCATAGAGACTACTTCAAAGCTTCCAAATTGATCGGGATTGCATAGATCATCATCATCAAGGCATCTACAAGGTTATCCAGGTAAGATCCACAGGTTTGTTTCTCTTTCCTTTATCCAATCCATTGACATAATTCATAAATTGTTAAAACCCTAAATACTTCAAAACCCCCATTTTACATTTTGTCAGATCTACCAAGATCTAGTGGGTTGTTGGGCATGATATTGAAAACCCACCTCTATAGCATCCACGGCATCCCGGATCTATAGTTTGGTGTGGATTGGCTTCCATTTGACCCCTCTCCCAAGCCAACCTAGCTTCTCCCAAGGAAGGCGCACTTCACCATTTGAGCAGGTTGACCTAGATCCAAGCGATGGGTGTTTGAGATTTCACTTGATTTGACATCTACACATCAATTAACATACACCCAGGTTGTCCCTTTCTTGAAATTCACCTTGTGGGTCCCATTCCACATTTTAAGGGATTTTATCCCCATTTTGGACCACTTGGAACACTTAAACTCAGATCTACAAAGATCTAACCGGTGGATTGCCACGAAATTATAGATCCATACCCCTACTTGACTGATCTACCCGGATCTAAAGTTTGGATGCCATCCGACATGATTTGACCCACCTAAACCCAAATTGAAGCCTCCTTAGGGAAAGTCGCACCACCTTGGAGAAGTGAGTTCACTCACTTCGAGGAACTGGGTACTTGAGATTTTTGCAGATCCGGAATCAGAATAATTCAAAACCTAGGTCTAGACTGTCACTTTGTCAAATCTTGCCTTGGGGACTGCATTCCTTGTTTTAAGGGATTGTGGTCTACTTGGGTCAAACCTAGATCTAGACACATTTAACCATCAAGGCCTATACTGTCCACTTATCTCATGTTGTAGGAGTCCTAAACCATAAAGTCAACCCTACTTTGACTCCACTTCCCAATTCCCAAGGCACTGGTTTATCTCCAAGACAACCCACTCTCCTAGATTGTGGGATTGACTTGTGGTTTGACTTTTGCATGGTGAACTATACCTTTGAAGACATCATGGACCATGGTCAAGATTGTCTCATGTACTAGTTAGCCCCAATCTGACCCCTAAACAACCCTGCATTGGACACGGTTCCCAAGGCAGTGGATCTTTTGACATTGACCTAGTACACTAGCCCTAGATCTCACTTTAAACATTGTAAGTCACTTTCACTTCAACTATGAACCAAAGCTATACCTATTAAACCCCTCACTTGGCTTGTGACTTCATCCTTAGGTCTAGGAAAAACCATACACCTAACTTCAACTAAAAATACCCTGATTTGGTGTCTTGGTTTTGATCTCTCCTGTCGGGAGTAGATCGGGTCTCCCCCTTTGTTGTCTGGGCTAGATAACATAAAGTGAAGGTTGCCTCGACTGGCGTGACAACCATACATATTGGAGGTCGAGGTGATCGTGGTTGCACCTTTTGAGTTGCCCTTCCCTATTGCCATCCATGACTGGATCTATCCATAGGGGTAACTACATCTTAGGTGATAACAGGGTCATCTTAGCCATTGATTGTATGATGAGATCTTATAATCTCAACCACTCATTTGATGTAGTATTATGAAGTGGTATAGGGTTTTGGTCTTTATTATCCTATATAAGGAGGAGACCCCCCATTGTAAAGCTCACCTTTGGAGCTCTGGAATATTGGAATAGAAGATTTTTTGTGGAGCACATCTCTCTTGCATTGTGGATTCTCTTGCATATTGAATATACAGTATCTCTTCTATGAATCATTGTGGATTTTGGTGTTTTTGCTAACCTTTTGACAGGAAAGTCGAATTGGAGAGAGGAGGGCGACTTCATGAGGGTTATTGTTGGAGGGATCCACATATTCTCTCTTGGGTTGATCTTGTGACAGGGAGTATCATTATTGTATCTTCGTGACATAGTTGATGCTTTCTATTACATCTTTCTACCATTTTCATAATCATCTTGCTTGACTTGTTTCTTTGATCTTGTCTTGTAGGAGGAGGACGATTTGGCTATCTTGGAGAAGGGCGATTTGGTTGGAGCACTTGGATCTCACTCTTGAATATACACATAGGAGAATGCTATCAACTTGCAAGGTGGCCATAAGCAATTGAGGTAAGATCTACAAGGTATGTGCCTCTTTCATCCATTCTATCTTCATTGGTCATAAAACCCTAATTAAATCAAAACCCCAATTTTGGTATTTCTTAGATCTACTTAGATCTAGCCTTGCAATTGAAAAGATATTAAAAACCCACCTCTATAGGATCCACCCCTAGTTGGATCTATAGTTTGGTGGTGATTGGCTAAAAATTGACACACTTATCAATGCAAAAAGCCTTCTTGAACCTAAATCGATTTTCCTAAGAGAAGCTTGTTGGGTTAGATCTAGCACATGGGTAGGTGAGATCCCACTTGATTTGACATCTAGACATTTGATAACCCGTACCCATATCTTTACTTTGGTGAAAACTACCTTGTGGACATCTCTCCATGTTTTAAGGGGTTGAAACCCCCTTTTTGACCTTCTTGGCATCTTAAAACTTAGATCTACTAAGATCTAGCCATTGGATTCACTTGAAACTTTGAAGGAACATAGATCGGGGTACTAACATCCCGAATCTACATTTTGGTGGCCATTGGACTTGATTTGGTCCACCAAAACCCATTTTTGGACCCTCCTTGAGCAAATCGCACCCCCTTGATTTTTTGAGTTGGTCCACTTCTAGGAAGTGGGTGTTTGAGTTATCCGTGGATTTGGAATGCCCACGCCTTGAAACCTAGGTCTATACTGTCCTTTCATCAAGATCCGCCTTGGGGATTGCATTCCTTGTTTTAAGGGATTGTGGTCCACTTAGGGTAATCACTTAAAAACCTAGATCTAGTAAGATCCAACCATTAGATTTCACTCAACCCACTTGACTTGGCTTCTAGGTGTCCCGATCTACAATTTGACACACTTTATGACCCCATTAGCCCACTTAACAAGGCACTAGTCCATCACCAAGCAAGTCGTACTCCTTGGGATTGGTGTCAAATCCTAGATCTAGCATATGGGTATCCTTGAAATCAACTTCAACTCATAGATCTAGCCTACATATAACCTATAGTACCTACCTTACATCTAACTTCACCTTGTGGGCCTACCTAGAATCATTTCACACTTCCCAAGAAAACTAGACCCACTTGTGTAAATACATGGTACTATACCTAATCATCATACCCCATTATGTGGCCTAAACCATACATAGGTTGAAACATTATTAATCTCTTATACCTCCCTCAACCATACCTTAAACCTTAGGTCCACTTAGCCTTGCATTGGTTTCCGTAACTCATTACTTACCTACCCTTAGAAACCTTTGTTTGGGTCCAATCAACTGTGATTGGGGTATAGGGTCTCCCCCTTGGTCTAGTCACACTTTGACCTAAAGCGAAGAGTGCCTCGGTTGACGTGACTCCCAACTACATTGGGAACCGTGGCATCTCTTGGGTCACCTCTTTAGTTGCCTGACTCCTCTACCGTCCCGGATGGGATACCTCTACTGGCAACTACAAGTACATGGGCTAGGACATCATCCTCTAGCTGGGGCTAAAGTACATGGGGCCACCTCATATGACTAGGACATGAAACATGGAGCTCATGGTGGGGCGAAGAGGCATCAATCCTTGCTAGCTCATCCCCGTGGCACAATAATATAAAATAATATGTTCAAAATAATACAAATGATCAAATCTGTCCTCGAAATCTGTGAGAGACATGCAGTAAAAGGCCTCCTGTGGCCTCTGTGGACCCCACTGACTGATGAAAACTGGCTGGAAGATGGGGGGTTCACCCTGGAAGACCTTTGTGAAGACCAAGTGCCAAAACCTTGCGTCAATTGCCCAAATCGAATTCCTCAGTGACCCTTTTATTCCATTTTTAACCTGCCTCTATAATTGTGAAAGTGCTGAAATTACCTCCTAGGGCACCTGCGCTGTCAAATTGAGCCCACCAGGCTCTCTCGAAGGGGTGGTAAATGGAAATATCAAGTGGTTGGACCACCCCCTTCTCATACAACGCCCTAGGTGAACTGGCCTCTCATGGCCCCTGCTGGTCTGGTTGGGAAATCAACCCCAAATCTAGTCAACAAGTGGAAAACTGCATCTATCACTGTCAAAAGTGCCCAGAACTAAATGATAAGTGTCTCATTGGATCCAGAAGACCCAAATCTACTAAAAATGTGTACTCATACACAATGGATTGCCTTGATGGGCTAATTGTAGGGTCCACATATATGGACAGTGCATAATCTGATGATATGAAGTAATAATAAAACCTGCTGAACTACATCAATCACCATCTGAATAATATGTCCATCATATAGCATCATCATCAAGAGTATGTGGGACCATCAATCATCATCAATAAGCATACATGGCCCACATCATCACGGATCCCAAGAAATGACCATAGTCAAACTGGGTTTGACTAGGTCAATATACAACCAAGGATAAATCATATCAATAGACTAAGACATGTTCCTCTAATCATACTCACAACTTAACTTAAAGTATAACATCATTTAGTGGCATTAATCTTGTTAGCATATTCCATTATTATTTATAAATAATTGCACAATAGCTTAAGTGACAAACTCACCCATTGGACATGGTCTAACTGCTAGCTAAGGATGAAGGCTAGGAACAAGGCTGGGCAAAGGGGTGACTTGTCTAAACTCAACTAAAAGACACTTTGGACTGGGAAAAGGGGGAAGCTACAAACTCTGTGCTAGACAAATAACACGGAGAAGGGCTGTGCCTCACAAATGGGTAAGTTGTTTAGAGAGTGCTTATTCAACTTAGGCATCATGTCTACACCAAGTTGATCCAGGTTCATTAGGGTCATTCAATTTCATTTCTTGGCCTTTTTTGCCTACATAACACTTCGGATCTCAGGTGCGCTAAAAAGCACAATTAATTGCAGCTTGCATCTAGGGCATGTTTATATATATATAAGGTCAACAATCGTTTAGATATAGAGTTTAAGAACCATTGCTTTTTGGACCTTTCTTATACTCTTCGAGGAGTATTTTTAGCATTTCATTGCTCTTGCCCTTTACTCACATGTGTTAATAAACACATTCTAGAGTTTTCAGTTTCCATGGGCAAATTGACACAAGTTTCCATAAGTAGTACATGAGCTTTCAGTTTTAGCCAACAACATCTCAAGTGACTAGGGGGAGTTCGTGCCAGTGCCAAACATCGGGACAACCGACCGGAATGATTTAGGCCTACAATCCAACTTACCAAAGGCAAGTTCTGTCACGAACTCAGAGCCGAGACACTAAACAAACAAGGATGCTGTCCAAACACAGAGGTAGTAAAAGGGGACGTCCTCAATATCAGAAAGTCAAGTAAGACAAGTCAAGGGTTAAAGCCAAGAAGAAAAGTCATGGATGGATAGAGTCAAGTGAAAGTGGAGCCTAAGCTAGCAGACTAATGGTGTCATGAAAGACCATATCTATGCAAGGTAGTAAACCAGTGAGTTTTGTCAAACAACCTAAATGTGCAAGTAAAGTGTCCATTTTATAATTTATCATCAAAATAGTCCATTTTAAGTTTATAAAGTTTGCCACATCATGAATTATATACAAAGCTAATGCTGTGAACATGACTAGAACAACAAGATAATAATCCACAGTCAATGATCAGGAATCCATAGGTCATACAACATCATCATAAGAATAATCGTCATATATCATTTGAAATACTGCTGTAATACATCTCTAGGCACTGAACTGAAATTGTATGGAATAAAGGGTCATATCGGTCATCAAATCTGAACTCTCAAGGCTCAGCCTTGACACAAGGTCTAACATAAGTCTGAATAATACACTGCTCTGATCATGAGTGATCTCAAAATATAAAGTCATCATAGCCAAGCTCTGAATAATCTAAGCTCTGGAATGTGCAGATATCTGCTAAGCAAGAATAGTAGCCCTACTACTATGGTGTGATAACAGGACCCACACAAGGCAAGATTCTCCATGCCGCATGGCATCCTATTCTCACCCATTCGAATCCAAGGTGGAGTCTAACGTTCTTGGGGGAGTTGGAGAGGCATTATTCATGGCATGAATGAAGGAGGGTCGAATTAGAGTGGAAGAGTAACTCCCATGGAAGAGAAAGAGCTATCTTAGAAGTATTGTGACACTTGGAGCTAGATTCCCTAACCTCTATGACAACGATGTTGAAGATTCTATGACACTTGTTATCACACAACTTGTAGTTGTCCCTAATGGTATCCTATCCGGGATGGTAGAGGAGATGGACAACTAAAGAGGTGACCCAAGAGATGCCACGGTTCCCAATGCAAGCTGAGAGTCACGTCAACCGAGGCACCCTTCACTTTAGATCGAGATGAATCAAGACCTAGGGGGAGACCCTTATAACCAATCAAAGATGATTGGACCCAAACAAAGGTTCCTAGGGATAAGTAAAAGACAAGTTACGGAAACCAATGCAAGGTTAGGTGGACCTATAAGTTTAAGTATGGTTGAAGGAGCTTTAAGGAGTGATTAGTATTTCAACCATCGAATGATTTAGGCCACATGATGAGATAAGATGACAAGATCTAGTACCATGAAATACACAGGTGGGACCCACTTCCTTGGGATATGGAAATGGCTCAAATGGGGCCCACAAGGTGAAGTTGAGGGTGCAAATGGTACCAAGGGGTGTGTGAAGAGTAGATCTATGGATTTAAGGTGAAAATAGAGATACCCACATATGGGATCTAGTACTTGACACACATCCCAAGGAGTGGGAATTGCCTTAGGTGGACTAGTGCCTTGATGGATGGGCTAATGGAGTCAAAAGAGATGCGGAAATGTAGATCGGTACACCTAGGATGCAAATCAAGTGGGCTATTCATGATGTGATGGTTGGATCTTACTAGATCTAATATTTCACTATGTGACCCAAGTGGACAACAATCCCCAAAATGAGGAATGATACCCCCAAGGCAGAACTTCACAAAGTGAGACACTAGATGTAGGTTTCAGGGTATGCTTGTTTCAAATCCAATGGGATCTCAACCACCCATGTCCTAGAAGTGGACAAACTCAAACTTACCCAAGGAGTGCCACTTTGCCCAAGGAGGGCTAAAAGCATGGTAAAGTGTGTCAAATCAAGTCCAATGACCACCAAACTTTAGATCCAAGTAGTTTAGGCAAGTATCAATGTGGATCTAGAAAATCAAAGTGATCCAATGGCTAGATCTCCATAGATCTGAGATGGAAAATGCATCACCAAATTGACCCAAGTGAGGCACAACCCTCAAAATGAGGAATGGGGCCCACAAGGCAAAAATCAACAAGGTGAAGCACTAGGGGTAGTTTATCAAGTGAGGAGAGTGTGAATCAAGTGGGATCTCACCTACCCATGTGTTGGATCTAACCCAACTAGCTTCTCCCAAGGGGTGCGATTTGCCTTGAAAAGTGTGTCAAATGAAACCCAATCACCACCAAACTATAGATCCGAATTGCCGTGGACACTATAGAGGTGGGTTTTCAATATCTTTTCAAGAGGCAAGCTAGATCCAAGTAGATCTAAGAAAAACAAAAAATGAGGGTTTTGATTTTAATGTAATTTTGACCAATGGGGTGGATAGCAAGCGAAATCAATACGTACCTTGTAGATCTTACCTCAAAAGCTTGCGGCCTGTTAGCATATGGAGAATTCTTGCCCTAGTTACAATTCCAAGCTTGATCCAAGTGTCTTCAACCAATAGCATCCAAACCCTAGGAGGAAATATGTCTCATGAAAACCTACAAATCAAACTACATCAAGTTAGATTTGATCTACAAATCCATAAGATCTAAACATGTCATATCAAGAAAGCAATCAATGGACAAAGCACAATTGAAAAACTCCCTCTCTATGAAGACGCCTTGCTCATGGGGGATGTGAGCAACCCCTATAATCTTCCCACAAAGCAAATTGTTGTGCTAGCTTGAGCAATTCGACCTCCCTCTCTTGAAGTCGATTACACCTGAAAAGCAAACGATGTCTAGAAGCAAAATATCCAAGAACATATGCAAGAGCAATCCAATCAAAGCCAAGAAGTAGATCTCCAAAATATTCTTTTCATTCCAAGTTTTCCAGAGCCCAAAGGTGAGCTATACAATAGGGGATCTCCTCCTTGTATAGAATAATAAAGACCAAAACCCTAGATCTCAAAACCACTTTACAACAAAATGAGTGGTTGAGATTAAAAGATCTCAATACATAATCAATGGCTAATAATGAACCATAACAATATATCACATGGATCACTCAAAAGGGTGATGACGTCATAACTAAATGGTACAAAGTGAGGGTGATGTCATCCTCTAAAGGGGGCAAAATACCATGGGCCCACCTCATATGACTAGGACATGACTCATACAGCACATGGTGGGGCTAGGAGGCATCAATCCTTGCTAGCTCATCCCCATGGCACAATAAAATTATATAATATGTCCAAAATAAATACAAGTGATCAAATCTGTCCTCAAAATCTGTGACAGAGAAGCAGTAAAAGGCCTCCTGTGGCCTCTGTGGACCCACCCAAGTGATGAAAACTGGCTGGAAGATAGGGGGTTAACCCTGTAAGACCTCTATAAAAACCAAGTACCAAAACCTTGCCTTAATTGCCCAAATCGAATTCCTCAGTGACCCTTTTATCCCATTTCTGGACTGCCTTAGTAACTGTGAAAATGCTGACACTGCCTCCTAGGGCACCTGCGCTGTCAAATTGAGCCCACCGGGCTCTCCAAAAGGGGGGATAAATGGTAATAACAAGTGGCTAGACCACCCCCTCCTCATAAAGTGCCCTAGGTGAACTGGCCTCTCATGGCCCCTGCTGCTCAGGCTGGGAAATCAACCCCAAATATGGTCAACAAGTGTAAAACTGCATCTATCACTGTCAGAAGTGCCAGGAACTGAAAGATAAGTGTCTCATTGGATCCAGAAGACCCAAATCTACTAAGAATGTGTACTCATACACCATGGGTTTCCCTGATGGGCTAGCTGTAGGGTCCACCATATATGGAGAGTGTATAATCTGATGATCTGGAGTAATAATAAAACCTGTTGAACTGCATCAATCATCATCTGAATCATATGTCCATCATATAGCATCATCATCAAGAGTGTGTGGGACTATCAATCATCATCCATAAGCATACATGGCCCACATCATCACGGATCCCAAGAAATGACCATAGTCAAACTAGGTTTGACTAGGTCCATATACAACCAAGGATAAATCATATCAATAGACTAAGACATGTTCCTCTAATCATACTCACAGCTTAACTTAAAGTATAACATCATTTAGTGGCATTAATCTTGTTAGCATATTCCATTGTTATTTATAAATACTTGCACAATAGCTTAAGTGACAAACTCACCCATTGGACATGGTCTCACTGCTAGTGAAGGATGAAGGCTAGGAACAAGGTTGGGCAAAGGGGGTGACTTGTCTAAACTCAACTAAATGACCCTTTGGACTGGGAGAAAGGGGGAGCTACAAACTCTGTGCTGGACAAAATAAACATGGGGGATGGCTGTGCCTCACAAATGGGTAAGTTGTTTAGAGAGTGCTTATTCAACTTAGGCATCATGTCTATATCAAGCTGATCCAAGTTCATTAGGATCATTCAATTTCGTTTCATGGCCTTTTTGGCCTACATAACCCTTCGGATCTCAGGTGTGCTGATAAGCACAACTAATCGCAGCTTGCATCCAGGGCATGTTTACATATACATATAAGGTCAGCAATTGTTTAGATATAGCATTTAAGAACCATTGCTTTTTTTTTGGACCTTTCTTATACTCTTCGAGAAGTATTTTTAACAGTTCATCGCTGTTGCCCTTTTTAGTTTCCATGTGCGAATCTATATAAGTTTCCATAAGTAGTACATGAGCTTTTAGTTTTAGCCAACAACATCTCAAGTGACTAGGGGGAGTTCGAGCCAGTGCCAAACACCGGGACAATCGATCCGAATGATTTAGGCCTACAATCCAACTTACCAAAGGCAAGTTTTGTCACCAACTCAGAGCCGAGACACTAAACATACAGGGATGCGGTCCAAACACAGAGGTAGAAAATGGGGAAGTCCTCAATATTAGAAAGTCAAGTAAGACAAGTCATGGGTTAAAGCCAAATAAGGAAAGTCATGGATGGATGGAGTCAAATGATGGTGAAACCTAAGTTAGCAGACAAATGGTGTCAAGGAAGACCATATCTATGCAAGGTAGTGAACCAGTGAGTTTTGTCAAACAACCTAAATGTGCAAGTAAAATGTTCATTTTATAATTTATCATCAAGATAGTTTATTTTATAAAGTTTGCCACATCATGAATTATATACCAAGCCAATGCTGTGAACATGACTAAAACAACAAGATAATAATCCATAGTCAATGATCAGGAATCCATAGGTCATACAACATCATCATAAGAATAATCATCATATACCATCTGAAACACTGCTGCAATACATCTCTAGGCACTGAACTGAAACTGTATGGAATAAAGGGTCACATCGGTCATCAAATCTGAACTCTCAAGGCTCAGCCTTAACACAAGGTCTAACATAAGTTTGAATAATACACTTCTCTGATCATGAGTGATCACAAAGTACAAAGTCATCAAAGCCAAGCTCTGAATAATGTAAGCTCTGGAATGTGCAGATATCTGCTAAACAAGAATAGTGGCCCTGCTACTATGGTGTGATAACAACACTTATGACAAAGATCAGACCTGATTGCTGACATGTGATCTATATGACATGTCAGGGCTAAAAATAGTCTCCAAGAGGGCGCACAAGGGGAGTTATGGCAGCCAAGATTCCCCCCTTCGAATTGATGGAAGAAGAAGGCTAGGAAGTGTTGGACAAGTGGCACTCATGGGAATCTCTCCCTAATTCGAGTTGGGATGAAGCTCTTGGAGGGAATTCGAGCCATGGAGGCATTGGGAGGTTAATAAAAGCCAAGAAGAAAGAAGGAGACCAGCTTTTGATCATTTTCTCATTTGGCAAAATTTGGAGAGCTTAGCTTGTCCTTGCACGGTGGATGTTTAGCTTCCTTGCCTTAGAACCAATTTCGAGGGTGCAAGATTCCCATCCTAGTTGGTTGATGGAGAGGCCATTCAGACCTTTCAACAGAGCTTCATGGAGATGTTTTGATGTAGGTTCAAACCCCAACTGAGTTCGAGTTCATCTTCTCTCATTCTTCTCTATGCCTATTCTACTATCTTTCTCTCAATGTCATGCAAATGTGCAAGGGCGCACTTCTTGTTGCACATAGTTAGTGGAGGATTGTTATTTCGACTTCATGGACATGTTAGTTGCTGCACATCTTTGTAATAATCATATCATGAGAGCCACAGCTCGAAACATCATGTATTTCAAGTGATATTTCCAATCAAGAAAGAGATTCGAGCCATTTTCCCCATAGCATTTGCATAGTGAATTTGGAATGATGTTGTACATGTTTTGTATCAGAGTTTGCTGAGATATTTATCCATGTTATGAGCTGTATATGAAGTTACTTTGATGTTCTAAATGATGTTTGCAGACCCCTGAAGTGTTACTATGGTTTATGATTAAATTAGAGACTCCTTGTCCACCATTTTCACCACAAATCTTAGACTATAGAAGCTGTTGTTGATTGGGTTACCTATTCGACCTTAAAACCAAATCTAATGCTACACACATATTTTCCTTAATGTCCTCTAACAGAGCCAAGTCCCAGACCAAGAATTAGTGAATGCCGTACAGTGTTTGGAAAAGCATTTAATGGAAGACCTAGGGGGGATTTCCACTTCTCAAATTAATTAGTCTTGTCCCGAAACTTCTTTCCTTGCAAATTGCAGACCATGGATGGGTATATTAGTTGTTTGGGTGTCTGATAGATGTGTTAATCTGTCCTATGCTCCATCAAGACCTTCCTCCCCAAATTCGAAAACATTTGGAAGTGTTTGGAACCAGTTGTAAACTACATCCCTAGAGTCAAAACAAGGTGAACCCAAGCATCTTCTTTTGGAGGGATATTACAGTGGTATCAGAGCATGGTCCTTGCACTTGATTTGGGTGACCATTTATGAGGTCAAGAAGTCAGCCCCCACCCTTGGAACCCGAAACTCAAAGTACCTTTAGTGACGAGGAAGAAGCATGAGAAGAGGTGCACTCTGTTGAGACTATGGCTAAGGATGAGAAATGAACCTCAGAGATGGAGGAGAAAGAGGAGTTTAGGAAATTCATGAAGCCAATTTTTGAGGACATGACAAGCCAGATAATGCAAGGGTTCGAATTGATGGCTAGTCAAATTGGAAGAAAATTGGCAATAGGAGGCAACAATACCCCTTTCTAGGAAAAGAAGGCATTTGGTAGAAGAATTTTCTCAAAGACAAGGCCTCACAATTGACCCAATGAATTCTAGAGCTCAACAAGAGTCACCACACCCAAGTTTCTTGAGGCCAAAGAGGATCTTCACACCCAATATGGAATGCAAGAAGTTCTAGCAGAATGGCAGTAGTTGAGTGAAGATTGTAGGAGGACCTTACCATTTGATCAATTCTTTACTGTCTCAAACAAGCTCAAAACGAGGGGGGCAACATAACTCCTTTCCAAAACAAAGAATTGAATTATTCCATAGGTAAAATGCCCCTTCCTACCTTTGATGGCTCATCTCAAAGTTCTGCAAATACTTGGGTACACAAGTTAGATGTATATTTTCAGCTGAATCCAATGGTTGAAGAAGATTCTTTAAAAATGGCTATTTTGCATCTTGGGGGAGAAGCAAATGATTGGTGGTTCCATGGACTTAAAACCTTGGGACATGATCAGGTCACATCATATGAAGAGTTTGTTAACATGTTAGTGGAAAGATTTGAGCAAAAAGACCCTGAAATGCCTTTCAAGGAACTAGCACAGTTGAAGCAAATTGGAACCCCTGAGGAGTACATGTTGGAATTCCAAAAATTATCAGTTAGGGTGGCTGATGTATCTATGGTTCGATTGGTATTGCTCTTTACTAAAGGATTGGTTGAACCTTTGAAAGGTTTAGTTAAAGCTCACAAACCTACCGCATTAAAAGATGCCATGAACTTGACAAGAGATCTGCAAAATGTGCTGCCCAAGACAAAGTATTCTCCCAAGCCAAATTTTCCTTCCAAGTTCAGATTTGACAAGAGACCATGGCAAAAAGATTCATTTGGGAAGGACAAGAAAGAGGGACCAATGAAGGAAGAACTCGGAAGAAAGAAACTATGTTACAAATGTTTTCAACCATGGGTACGAGGGCATAAATGTGCTATATGGGGAAAGCACAATTCATTGAAGTATTTTCTGATGATGAAGGGGACATGGAGGAAGAAGAACAACTTTCAGCCCAAGAAGAGGGATATGAGACAGCCGAAGAAGATCATCCATCACCTAAAAAGGGAGAATGGTAGTGTTTTCAGGAGTGCCTCCTTTTCACACCATCTGATGCAAGGGAGTGGTACAAGGGCAAAGAGTTTCTGTATTGGTAGATGGAGGAGCAACTCATAACTTCATTGATGCAACCTTGGTGGAGAGGAGAAAGTTACCTACTTAATCATTCAAAGGGTTCACAGTCATCATTCCAGGTAACAATTCTATGGAATGCAACACATGGATTCTAAAGCTACAACTTACCATAGGAAATTACACATTTTCTAATAGCTTCTATGTGGTGGATGTTGCTGATACAAATGTGGTTTTGGGAGTACAATGGTTGTACTCTATAGGAGAACATACAATGAACTACCAAATACCTGAAATGAAGTTCAAGGATTCAAAAGGAAAACAACGGGTAGTGAGAGGAATGCACACCTATCCGAACCAAGTGGTGTCTTCCTACAGTATGAGGTCCATATTGAGACATGGCGACATTGAATGGGCTGCAGAATGTTTCATCACTTACCCCAAACCAAACATAAAGATTGCAGAACACCCAAGGGAGATAAGGCAACTACTACACAAGTATGAAAGGGTTTTTGGAGACCTCCCCCTGGAGGGCCACTTGACATAGGAGTTGAGCATACCATTGTTTTGGAGGTGGGTACTTCACCTATCCAAATACCCCCATATAGACATCCAAAAAGGTTTAGAGATGAGATTGAGAAGGCTATTCAAGAACTCCTGGAATTGGGGCTCATTAGACCAAGCTCAAGTCCCTATGCTTCTTCAGTTGTCTTGCTGAAGAAAAAGGATGGAACCTTGAGGATGTGCATTGCTTTTAGAGCTTTAAACAAGAAGACAATAAAAAATAGATATCCCACCCCTCTGATAGATGAGCTCATGGATGAGCTATTTGGAGCAAAGTTCGTTTCCAAAATTGATCTTTTATATAAGAGAGAAAGAGCAAGGATGAGGAAATTTGTTGCCAAAAGATCAACCAAGGAGCTCTTCTGTGGGGTACTGAGGGACAATGTCTAGATGTTTTTTTGGAAATGTGGTGGAGTCAAACTTGGTCCACAACTCTTTCAAGCCTTGTAACCTGAAATCTGCTGTGAATATTTATTTAATATTATTATTTATAAATTAATAGATTATTAGGTTACTAGTGAAAGGGCGTAACCCTTCCTTATGCTTGATCAAGCCCTATAAAAGGAGATCTTATTGTAATTTATCATATCATCAAATATATTATTCTTATCTATTATTCAATATGAGAGTCGGATTCGACTATTAACTTAGTGAACGGATACGTTCACTGCATTTGGTATCAGATCCGGATTCGGCTCCTTCGATCTGAGCTCAGATTCGGCTCAAAATCAGAGCGGACTCGCTCCTCCTTAGGTAAAGCTCGGACTCGGCTCATTCCTCCATTCCGGCTACTGGCCATAGAATTGTCAGACCTTGTCTGAGCAGCTGGTCCTTGACCATAACCTAGCCATTGGCCATCTCCTCCTCCCATAACCCCAATCGCATACACTCCTTCTCGCACAAACACTCCGCCGTCCTCCCTTCTCCACAGAACACCTGCATACACCACACTCCATCCACCTTCCGCCTGCCATCGCTCCACTACCTTCCCCCGCGCCCTCCATTTACATCCACATTACCCTTCTCTCCATTCCACTCCATCCACGTCACACTCCCCATCCGTTATTCCCCACCTCCCAGCACTCCCACTCCACCTGCCTCCAACATCCCTCGCTGCGCCCAGCACCTGCGAGCTCCACCTGCACGCTCTCCACGCTGTTTCCCGTGACTGCCCTGCCTCCCCACCGGCTCCCTCCCCTTCGCTCTTCCCTTCCACCTCCCACCTCTACCACATTCCTCTCGCTCCCTCACTAGCCCGCGCCCACGCATTCCTCCACTGCTCTTCCACGCCCACACTTGACCTCCACACTCTAATCGCTTCCCTATTGCGCACGCAGCGCCCTCCCTGCTGCATCCTTCCACCGCAACACCCTTTCCCTGCTTGCCGTCTTCTCTATTTGCGACCCCAATTCCCCAATCACATCTCAGCCCAACTCCCGCCTCAATTCGGATTCCTCCTTCTGTGACCATTGTCCAGTCCCACGTCCACCCACGCAGCGCCGCTCCCACAGCTACTATTTTCACGCTGAAACCCTACACACACAAAAAAAACAAATTTTAATAAAAACAAAAAAAATTATTACTATTATTATATAGTATATTATTGTTTTATTAAAATTTTAACAAATACACCATAAACCATAATATATTATTATTGTAATTATTGTATAATTATTAATAATAGTATCAAAATTGTTATTATACTTTAATAATAATAATTGTATAAATTATTACAATTATTCATTACAACAAAAAAAAGAAGGAAAAAATATCAAGGTCAAGAAGATAATAATTATTTTATTTTAATGATAATTATTATTATCAAAGAATCGAAGAAGACAAAATAAAAAAAATAAGTAAAGAAGACTATCTATCATTGAAGAAGGCAAGTCAGAAGAAGACTTGTGAAAGAAGTCAAGACCCTTTACCACAAGAAAAAAAATTAGAAACTATATATCGCCAAAGACGACCAAGTTTAAGAAAGACTCATCAAAGAAATCAAAGAATATCATCCCACCGTTGAAAAAGTCAGAAACCATGGAAGACGATTTGCGAGAAAAATTAGAAGCCGCGTTAAAACGTTATCGAAAAGACAATGAAGAATTGCGCGACATAAATAACAGCTCAGAAATAAGAATTCAATTACAAGAAAGGTACAATGAAATAAAAATCTCTGACCAGGAAAGGCGTATAGAAAAATTGTATGCGCAAATTGATGAATTAAAAGCTGAAAATAAATTCAATCAGAGGTTAGGAAATCAAGATATAAAGAAGGAAATAAATAATTACGAAGCAGAAATAATATGCTTGAACAAAATCGTTAGTGACAAAGATGAAGAACTAATGCAGTTACGACATAAATTAGAAAGTCAAGAATCAGAGGTTGGCCAGTGTCGACAACAGATAAAAGTTCTTCAACAACAAAATGATGAATCTAAAAAGACACATAAGTCGGAGATCGCGAAGAGTAATAAAGCATTATCTAACAATGCTGAAGAAATTTTTAGACTAAGAAATCATAACAAGCTACTAGTCACAAAAATTAAGAAGTTGAAAAATAGCCGAAAGATAGAACAATCTATGGACGACATTGAAGGGAAACTTCTAGACAAGCAGGAAGAAAATAGTTGTATCATAAGTCATAATGACGATCTTAAGGAACAACGTAAGACATCTGAAGATGACAGAAAATCGCAAGTCGAATTGATTAAGAAGTTTCAAAATGATAATAGGCAGTTAGAAAACAAGTTGGAAAAGATACAGAACAAAAACATAAATCCTCAAGAGACGAAAATACAACTTCCAACTCAGATCAATGCTCTAAAGGCGACATCCGTAAACGAAAATGATATCGTGAAAGTTCCCTATCGACACCCCAACCATAAAAACCGATATTTGAAAAAGTGGGAAATGTCGAAAGATAATGGTACTAATGTGATCAAATCTCCTGACAACACATCAATAGGGAATCCCATCAGTCCACAACAAATCAATTTGGGATGGATTGATCCGTCGACATATCAGAAGTTATGTTTGACTCTTAGCAATTTGTATCGACATGTTTCGTCATCTACGACACCACATAAAATGATGCAGAAACATTATAAGGCTTTGAGGACAAAGCCTTTCTAAGAGAGTGGCAATGCTACGAACATAAAATAAGATAATAATTAAATAATTAATAATTAGGTTAACTAAAGTTAGGTTATGAAATGAGGCATCTCCTCAACATCAAATGCCCGAGCCATATTTAAGGCAGGGCCATCATTGTAACATATCATCTTTTATCTTATCAATCAATATATTATTCTTATCTATTATGCAATATGAGAGTCGGATTCGACTATTAACTTGGTGAACGATACGTTCACTGCATTTGGTATCAGAGCACGGTTTCGGCTCTCCCTTCAAGTCCAACCGGATACAGTTGTTGCATTCAGAGCTCGGTTTCGACTCTCCCTTCAAGTCCAACTGGATACGGTTGCTGGTTCGATTCTCGGCTGCTCGGATTTCATCCATTTGGTTGCTGCTCAACCGCAGGACTCATTTTCCACGGTATTCACCAACCTTCCGCTGCACGCTTCTACTCCTATTTTCCCTCACCGTCTGCACGCTTCTCCCCCACCGCCTGCACACTACTCCCATCCGACTCTCCCCTCCCGCCCTCCACATCTCCCCATGCAACTACCCTGTGCAGCTCCTCATTCCCCGCGTCCCCACGCCTCCATCTACACTCCCACACTACCTGCGCCCTCCACCTGCGGCTCCCTACCTCTGCGTTCCCCCCCCTCCTGCGCTCGCCCCAACAGCCGCCAACCTCACCACAACCTCACCACGCCGTCGCTCTCCACGACCTGCAAAAACAAAACAAAAAAACAAATACAAATATATTATAATATAATAAAGTTATAATAATTCAAATTTTGTTTTATTATATTAAAACAAAATAATAAAATAAAGATTTTATTATATAATAATTAATTATTATCCTTAAAATCTCACCATCTTTAGTAAAAAGATTTTTCCACCCCTCACAAGCCAAAATAGTGTCTAAGTACACACCTCTGTATACAAGGTCCAAGACCATGGTGGAATTAAAAGACAAACTTGAGAAATTGGGAAAGGACATCAAGGCCCTTGTTGCCAACCAAGAAAAATTAAGAGAAGAAACGAAAAATAACAAGGCACTTAAGAAAGGAATTAAAGAAGATGTTGTTCTAGTATTAGAAAGAAAACTTGATGACAAAGTAAACATCATGCACGAGAAACAAAAAGAGTTAGATAACAAGATGTGTGCGATGACACAGAACATAAGCACCATGGCACAGAACTTGAGCATGATGACATCCAAAAAGGTTCAGAGATGAGATTGAGAAGGCTATTCAAGAACTCCTAGAATTGGGGCTCAAGGGCTCATTAGACCAAGCTCAAGTCCCTATGCTTCTTTAGTTGTCTTGCTGAAGAAAAAGGATGGAACCTTGAGGATGTGCATTGATTTTAGAGCTTTAAACAAGAAGACAATAAAAAATAGATATCCCATCCCTCGGATAGATGAGCTCATGGATGAGCTATTTGGAGCAAAGTTCTTTTCCAAAATTGATCTTTTATATAAGAGAGAAAGAGCAAGGATGAGGAAATTTGTTGCCAAAAGATCAACCAAGGAGCTCTTCTGTGGGGTACCAAGGGACAATGTCTAGATGTTTTTTTGGAAATGTGGTGGAGTCAAACTTGATCCACAACTCCTTCAAGCCTTGTTACCTGAAATCAATCAATCAACTTGCAAAAAACCATGAGATCTGATAATAGCATATGGATAGAGACTAAAACAACATGCACATAAACTTATGAAACAAGTTAGATCTAGATCTCTAAAATATTTATCAAAGTAGAACAAGAAAGTAAGCTTACTTAAATTACTCTACCTTAAACAATTAAGGAACCCAAATACATCAAGTAGATAGCAAGAAATTGAAATGACACATGTTACCTCATTTGCTTAAGACAATGTAGATCCACACATAGAAGTACCCCACATCTAGCCTCCAAAGCTTCTTTTATTAGCAAAATGAACAATAGAGCGATTACAATATGGCAAACCTCCTCTCAATCCAACTCTAACTAGTTTGGAATGAGAGAGGTGCCTCAAATATATAGAATGGGCAAGGAGGGAGGGCGCATTAGTTGAGGGAGAGTGGGTGAAATGGTGGAGCAAATGGGGCTGCCAACTCCCCTCTATTTTGGCTGCCAATATCAGCCATAAATCAGCTACAAATCAGCCCCAATACCCAGCTATAAATCAACTGCAATATTCCCTAAGTTGTGGGTCACTCCTCCTTGGGAAATGCGCCCAACACATGGGGAATAGCACCCACCTTAATAGGAGTCAATCCCACTTTATTAGCTGCCAAAAAAGGTTTCTAAATGCCTCTTACATATCCCAAAAATATAGCTGGTCCAAAATCTTATCAATTTTGGAAATTTTTAATTTTCTCATTTTTGGCTTTTTGCATTTTTTTGCACTTTTTGACTTTTTTTTGGATTTTTGCGAAAAGATGAAAATAAAAGTGTCTAATGACTATGGAAAGTGGGTTTAGGGGTAATGTGGGTGCTCCGGCTTAAAACGAGCACCCCCATGGCCAAAACAACCCTTGACCATGATTTTATCACTTTTTTAAATTTTTTGGCCAAACCATTAAAAAAAATGGCTTGTTTTTATGGAAAAATATTTTTTCATCGGAACCTAAAAAAAAACTAGGGGGACCTAAGACATGTTCATACGACTCAAAAACTATTCCTAACATGGTTTAACACATTGACACATAGACTCTAATAACTTCCTAAGGCTTAAAAATTACGCCGACCACCCCAACTTTGGAGGATTTGAGTGAAAAACTCAAAAATTATTCGTCGTTTATTAAACAACCAATAATTTCCAAGGATAAAAAACACTCTGGGCTAGTCGAATTAACGTTTAAGTCCTAGAAGCTGAGTCTTTTACAAACAAGGTACCATGCTAGCACATTATTACAAAATTCCTCGAGAGGGTATGAGCATGTGGTACAAAAATAAAATAGGGCCTAGAAGACCTGATGGACCTCAGAACTCTGATGATGAACAATTAAATTGTTCAAGTCTTTGCTGGCTCACTTGAAATCCAACTAAGTAAGACTTAGTAGGCAACAATCATGACAACCGAGGCACTCTTCACTTTAGATCTAGACAAGACAAGATCAAGGGGGAGACCCTATAGCCAATCGACAGAAGATTAGCCAAAGCAATGGTTCTTAGGGGGATGTGAAAGTTAGGTTACGAAAACCAATGCAAGCTTAGGTGAGCCCAAGAATTTAGGTATGGTTGAAGAGGCTTAAGATATTATGAATGTTTCAACCAATGAATGAGTTAGGCCACCTAGGGAGATAAAAAAGATAGATCTAGTACCATGAAATACACAAGTCGGACTCACTTCCTTAAAGTATGGAAATGACCCAAATGGGACCCACAAGGTGAAGCTAGGGGTGAAATGGCACTAAGGGGTGTTTGATGATGTGGATCTATGGATCTAAGTTAGATTAGACACACCCACATATGGGATCTAGCATATGACACAATCCCCAAGGAGTGCGAATTGACCCAAGGAGACTAGTGCCTTTAGATGGAGGGGCAAATGGAGTCCAAATTATGCCAAAATGTAGATCAGGGTAGTTAAGGCAATTATCAAAGTGGGTTTAGGATGGCATGCCCAAAGAGAAGCTAGATCTCCATAGATCTAAGGTTGAGAGTGCATCACCCAATGACCCAAGTGGGGCACAACCCTCAAAATGAGGAATGGGGCCCACAAGGAAAAAATCAAAGAGATGAAGCACTAGGGGTAGGTTATCAAGTGAGAGGAGTGCAAATCAAGTGGGATCTAACCTACCCAAGTCTTGGAACTAGCAAACCTCACCCAACCAAGGAGTGCGCCCTCACCCAATGAAGGCTAAGTGCCTTGAAAAATGTGTCAAATGAACCCCAATCCACACCAAACTATAGATCCGAATTGCCGTGGATACTATAGAGGTGGGTTTTCAATATTTTTCCCAAAGACAAGCTAGATCCAAGTAGATCTAGGGAAAAGTGAAAAATGAGGGTTTTAATCTATGAGGGTTTTTAGATCTAAGAGAATAGATGGATAAGATAGAAGAATTTCATACCTCTTGGAACATACCTAGAAGATGAAGATGGAAGAGGCTTGTGACGAGGATTACTTCCCACAAAGATCAAACGCCAAACTTGGATGAGCCCTTCTTGCCAATATTTTGCCTCCTTCAACCAAATCGATTTCCCTATTTCTCTCAATCAAGGACACAAAGATCAATCAATCAATCAAGAACGGAAAGAGATGCAAACAAAGAGATGAGAAACATGAATTGTTGGTACAAAGACAAAACAACTCCATGTCAACCAAAACGTCCTCTTGAAGCTTGAAGGGTAGGCCTCCCCACCAATTTGCACTCCTCCAAAATGTCTTCTTTGCCTACTGTTGTCTGCCAAACTGCACACCAGCGGCAGAAATCTTTTGAAAGCTGTCTCCCTCACTGGAAAGTGGGGAGAGTTGTGGCCTTGGGGACAAGCAATGAGCCAGGTACTGTCACCTGAATCCCAGCTCCTCCGTTTAGGCAAACTCCTAACGAAGCCAGGGGGGATAGTCCCTAAAAAAGAGTTGTCTAAGGCTCTTTGTGTATTTAAATGTCTTTGGTGTTGTGATGCGGATGGGTGTTGTTTAGGAGTTTTTTGTATAGTGACTAGAACAGAATTAAACACGCAATCCACGTTGCAAAATTCACAAGATACAAATTCAGAAGATAACAATATACTTTGACTTAGAAATTAAAGCAAAGCATCCACAAGATAGAGATTAAACAAGTGACAAGGACATATGGTCCAGATTCAAAAGATATGTAAGAAATATTAAAGACCAGTGCCAAATGGAGTCAAATAAAATACTTGTGATGCTAAAAAGAATAAGTCGAAAGTAACTGTTTGTGAGAACGTTTTGAAATTGTTCTTGGTAAATTTTAAGTGTTTTAGATGTTCTTGATTATTAGGATAAGACCAAGGGTATCAAAAAGAATGGAACCTTATCCAAGAAAAATACTGGCAACCCTAGGTGATAGGTCAGAAGCACCCAGATTGCAAAGAGGGCAAGTGTGCTCGTAGCTTGACCGCCCTCGAGTCTGACAATGGATTCCCGACACCACCTCTTGTAGGAAGAACTCAGTAATTTATTTTGGTTGGGGTTTTGGGTAAAAATTTTAATTAAAGTTATCACTTGTGAATTAGCAAGTCTTCCACCTTTCTGAGTACTAGCCCAACCGTTTCCGGTTGGCAGAGCATACGGGTGTAGGACAGAAACCAAGGTAAATTAATTAAAGGGGTGTGTGGGTTGAAAAGTTTTATTAAAGAGCACTTTGTTCAACTCTCCGACAGAGAGCGCTCTTGACTTGATCTTATGACCACAGTTCAAGAGACTTGCTAATTAACCAAATGCCTAATGCAGGGAAAGATGCAAGACTAAAAAATGCCCTCCGATAGAGGGTGCTCTTGACTTGGATTTGGCCAAGTTCAAGAGACTTTGATTCGTTTTAAGAAGCAGAAGTAGTTTGTAGTAGCAGTATATCTCAACTTGAAAAGATTTAAACAATACGATTGATCAGCAAGATATGGAATATTACCAACAATACTATTTGCAAGATAAAATGAAACTTGAGTAAATCTAGTGTTCTACCACACAAATTCTAATCTAATAGGTGGGATCGATCTCCGAATAAGATCAATCACTAGAAGCCACCAGTCCTAGAAACCTTCCAGCTAGCTGGATGTCCACAAGAAATTGATGGGGGAACGAGAAGCTACCACAAGACTATGTGGCCTTTGGGATACGATCCCAAAGTTAGCTATTCTCTAGTCAAGGTTTGGAAGAGAAGTACAAGATGAAAAGTAAAGTACTGAATGGAAAATAAACTCTAATCTACCCAAGAATCTCTTTCAGGTCAAAGATCGTACTCGGGAGAGCATGGGGGTAAGTAAATCGGAAATGATAGCCACAATAACTTATTGAAATGAAAATTTGTCTAAGAGCATATCATGGATCTAAACTAGGAAATCAAACCACTTAAGAGACTACAAGGCTTCCCCAAATGGGGAAGTGAATGTGGGGGCTTAAAAACCCCACTTGCAACTTTATTATGAGAGTACAATTGCCCTTGGGAATGAAACCCTTGTAGGGACTTTGAAATAAATTACTTGTTAAAAAAAACTTGAAACGAACTTCTAATGTCTATTACAAAGGATAATACTAATCTTTTTTGGTTTGATTCGTCCTCTTGTCTTGATGGCTTCTTGAATTAGAAGTCTCTTGACTTTCACTTTGAAAAATCTATCACAAACCAATAACTCCAATACCCATTAGCATTAGAAAATAAAACAAATTGAAACTAACTAGATCTTATCAATCAACAAAACTAAGGAGATGCAAGCTAAGCCAAAATGATAGACTCCTAAGACCTTGAGCTTTTAAACTATTTGCAAGGTTGAGTGAAAGATATGAAGTGGCAGCCAATGAACTTTTGTGTTATGACAGTCAACTCCCTGTTAAGATGGCAGCCAATAAACTTTGTTTTATGACAGTCAACTCCCTGTTAAGATGGCAGCCAATAAACTTTGTTTTATGACAGTCAACTCCTTGTTAAGATGGCAGCCAATAAACTCAACCAAAATGGAAAATAGTGGATTAGTATGGTGACAAGATGGAACTAGATAATCAACAATATATACGATCTACACTAGCATGGTATGAGATCTACAATAATGCTTCAAAATAATGCAACTAACTATTAGATTTAAAACAAACTAACTAACAATCTTTTTGTGTTTTTGTTGTGTTTTGTGTGTTTTGTAGGTGGACGAAAGGAGGAAGGTACTAGGGGGACGAAAGCAAGGGGAAGAGATGAGTGGGACGAGAAGAAGGAGTGTGGAGACCTAAAAGAAGAGGAATGTGACACTAAATGGAGATGGGACGAGAAGGAAGAAGTAAGACAAATGCAATGAAAGGGTGGAGAAAAGAGGAGGAATAAGATGGGACGAGGGTTAGGTTTTTAAGGCTTTCTAGGGTAGACGAGAGCAAATAGAAGGCAAAAACGAATGGGAAGAATGGTAGGATGAAGACAAACCTAGGGAGAAGTAGATCTAGGGCAAGGGTTTCAAGTGGAACACTTGAGGGTCTAAAAACACTGTCTTGGAAATCCTTCGGTTAACCGGTGATACGCCGACAACAAGTGTTGAAGAGAGCACAAGGGAACAAATCCCAAGCTATTCCCCAAGGTTGAAGGAACTTCAACCTTATGGCAAACTAATCTATGGCTTGAAAAGACAAGAAACAATCTTGGATCAAGATCTAGGAAGGGTAGAAAAGGCTTAGCAAATCAATACAAAGGTTTCAAGGAGAAAAAGAAGGCTTGAAGAAGATAGCCTAAAGTAACAAAGTAACCAAGAAAGTATTTTGAGTTTTGATGGAGAAGATCCAAATTCTCTTGTTTCTCAGATCTATAAAGCTAGAACTCCTTTGGTCTTATGTAGAGTGAAGATATACCTGCAAGAACCTTAAGCATAGATAATATATATGAAACAAAATATTCAAGTGAAAAGAACTAGATACATGCTACTTGTGCTAGATTGTTAGCCATCTTGAACATGATCTACCACTTAAGAGCCTCAAATAAAATGTAAAACAATATCACCTTAATCTCAAGTGAAGCAATGCACATCAAGAGCCTCCACGTTTTTGACCTCCAAAGTCTCAACTTTATGAACAATAAAAAGTGCTTACAATTTCATCAGAGTTTCGATGCATAAAGAATCCATGAGATAATAACCCCAAAGGGCCTCTCTTTATAGTAAAAGACACTAGCTAAAACCCTAGGTCGAATTGGCAATGACAAGTAGTTCGAATTCCAATCAAGGCAAGGTTTGGAGAGCTAAACTCGAGTTTATGGTAGGTGAAATGGAAGAGGTGGCAAGCTCGACTCTAATGGTAGGTATGAGTGTATCACCATCCAATAAACGAGTTACAACAAAGATAAACGTGAGCTTGAGGTAGGAATGGCGTGAGCTTTGAGGAGGTGCGAGCTAGATGATGGATGGCAAGTGGAGGTTTGGTAGGTGCTAATTCGAATGGTAGAGGAGCCAATCCAATGGTGATTGCATGGGAGCTAACCAATAGATAAACTCCAACTAGGATCCACGTGAGCTAAAGAGGATTGACGTGAGGATTGAGAGGAGGGCGAGTGGGTTGGTGGGATGACATGTGGAGTGTGGGTAGGTAATAACTCGACTTGCAAGGAGAGCCAAGCCTAATGGTGATGCATGAGTCATGAGGGCGCCTACCCTAGCTTTAAATGCAAACCAACCAACCCAACTACCATGTGACAACTCACTAACTCAACTTTGCATGAAGAAGGGCGAATTGGCTCAAGAAGATCTCTTGCTGGTGACTGGATGGTTGACTTAGGCCACTTGGGGTTGATTGGAATCTTCATAAATGTCCATTGCCATGTCATTTAGCCTTTTATTTTAATCAAATTGATTAATTTTGGAGAGATTTGGATTATCTCCAAAATATTCAATTTTATTATTTTAATTAATAATTTCTCTGTAAATGACTTTTTAGAGAAAATATTAATTATGAGGCTGAATTGACATCCGAAAGTTGGGTTTAGCTGCTCCATGGGTCATGTGTGATTTTTGGCTTATGAAACGAGCCATCAATCACTAAATTCGGACCCCGGATGACTGACATATTACAAATTATTATTTCTCTATTTAAACTATAGAGAAATTTATTAAATTTAAAAAATAAATAAAACCCAAATTCGACGGACACGGTAAAATTTTTTCGAAATTTTTTCTAAGGGTTTTATGGACTTAGGACATGACCGACACCTATCCTAACAGTGTCTAGTAGGCTTATATACATTAGTTGGCCTCTAATAACCCCCCATGGCCAAATTTTCAAAATCGGGCATTCCAGCTTTGGAGGAGCGGGAGAAAACCTCATCGATTATACATCGCCTTAAGCAAAGTATAATTGACAAGGGAAAAAACTCCCTGGAATACCTTAGTTGCTTAATCCAGTCATGAGGAACCGAGGCACTCAGATCCTACTAGCACACCTTATTACAAACCCCCATGGGGCCATGGTCATGTCGACTCAAAAAACAAAACAGGCTAACCATAACTGGCTAGCCACAAATGTTGAATCATCTGATACACTGGGGTAAAACACTTATCATGTTTGTCAAATGGCGGCTCTCCAGAAAATCCAACTATGGTACAAAAAAGTTGGTAACACCTACAAAACAATGTTAGTTGAAGATAAAATCAAGATGGCCACCAATGTCTGTCAGTGCAGAGGAAGAAGCATTTACAATCACCACAAGCATTCCAACTCCAAGATCCAAGATGCCCAGAAAGTATTTTTATTCCAATAACCAAGAGCCAAAAATCTCTAGATGAATTTTACAATGAGGGGGTCTCCTCCTTATATAGGATAATAAAGACCAAAACCCTAGATCTCAAAACCACTTTTTGAAACGAGTGGTTGAGATTAAAAGATCTCACGACATAATCAATGGCTAAGATGAGCCAACATAAAATATCACATGGATCACTCAAAATAAAGGTGACGTCATCCTCTAGAAAGCGCTAAGACACATGGGCCCACCTCATATAACATGGACATGACTCAAGAAGTTCATGGTGGGGCTAGGAGGCATTAGTCCTTACTAGCTCATCCCCATGGCACAATAATATAAAATAATATGTCCAAAATAATACAAATGATCAAATCCTGTCCTCAAAATCTGTGAGATACATGCAGTAAAAGGCCTCCTATGGCCTCTGTGGACCCCACTGACTGATGATAACTAGCTGGAAGATTGGGGGTTCACCCTGGAAGACCTCTGTGAAGACCAAGTGCCAAAACCTTACCTCAATTTCCCAAATCGAATTCATCAGTGACCCTTTTATTCCATTTTTAATCTGCCTCGGTAACTGTGAAGCTGCTGAAACGACCACCTAGGGTGCCTGTGCTGTCAAGCTGAGCCCACCAAGCTCTCCAGTAGGGGGGTAATATGGTTAAATCAAGTGGCTGGACCACCCCCTTTTCATACAATGCCCTAGGTGAACTGACCTCTCATGGCCCCTGCTGGACAAGCTGGGAAAACAACCCCAAATCTGGTCAACAAGTGAATAACTGCATCTATCACTGTCAGAAGTGCCCAGAACTAAATGATAAGCATCTCATTAGATCCAGAAGACCCAAAACTACCAAGAATGTGTACTCATACACTAAGTTGCGGGGAAGCGCTCTCCCCCCTCTCGCCCCCCGCTCTGGAAGTTAGCTTCCGGCTGAAGCTAGGCGGAAGCGCGATTCGCTTTCGCTTCCGGGCGGAATCGATTTTGAGAAGCGCGCTTCGGGCCAAAAAATTTCACTCCCTGCCACTGTGTGAGAGCGTGCAGGAATCGATTCGAAGCGTCGCTTCCAAATCGATTCCTCTTCGCTTCCTGCTCGCTTCCCCCATCGATTCCGACTTTAAAAAAACGATTCGGTCGCTTCCTGAAATCGATTCCCGTCGCTTCCTCGGATGATTCGCCCAAACCCGCGATTTTTTGGGTGAGTTGGAGTCGTGGGGTCCACGCTTGGGGTTTTGGAGGGGGGAATAGGGCTTTGAGGTATAAAGCCCTCCTCCACACTCCATTTTGTCACTTTCATTTGTTTGAGAAGAGAAGAGAGGAGAGGAGAGGAGAAGAGAAGAGAAGAGGAGAAAGAGGAGAAGGTGCCATTGGAGATTTAAGAAGGTTAGAATCTTGGATGTCTGGAGCCTTGGCAAGTTGGCACACTCACTACCATTGGAGTCTTGGACATCCAAATAGGTAGGCTCTAAACCGTTTCCTGTTGATTTGCTTTGTGTTTGAAGTTTGAACTTGAAGTTTTGATGCTTGAGACTTGAATTTTTTAAGCTTGAAATTTGACTAGAATATAGAATGTCATTGTAAATGTTCCTCTCCTACTCTTTCCCATGCTTTCTCCATCATTTCTATTGCAGGGCAATAGGTTAAACTCTAGTTCCACTTCCAACTTCCAAGTCCAACAAACATGATGATGGGTTTATGGTTTCTTTTGTTGGTTCCATTTGTTGTTTTGATGATGTTCATTGAAAACCGGAGGAGGAATGAGGGAGAGGGAGATGATGAAGAAGTGGGTAGTGGCACATACCGTGGAGAGGAGGAGGGAGGGGAAGAGGAGGAGGGAGGGGAAGAGGAGGAGGAGGAGGAGGAGGAGGGAAACCGAATGAAAACCAAGGAAGACACAACATCCTTATGGAAATATGTCACCAAGCAGGGAGGAAGCAAGGGGGATGGAACCGCCAAATTTGGTTGCCCCCATTGTAAAAAGACTTACACGGGTTCATATACCCGTCTGAGAAGACATCTATGTGGGAACATGCCATGTGATGAAAACAAAACTGTAGGAGTTTGTGTTTGCAAAAGTGTGCCATCAACACAAAGAGTCATGTATAAGAAGGAAGAATTTGAAGCACAAAACAAATCAAAAGCAAGGGTTGACCATGACCCCTCAATGAACTCACCGATAGCTAGAGGCCTATCCACCCAAGGTAGTGGATTCTCACCCCCTGGGTCACGCAGGACAATATCAGATTTCCTTGACACCAACGGTAGGGATGACGTGGATGCAAGAGTGTTCCGGTTTCTCTATGCATGTGGCATACCGTTCAATGTCCTTCGCTCACCCTATTGGCATGAAATGGTAGATGCCATTTGCACTGCTCCAGCAGGATACAAGAGCCCAGGGTATGACAAAGCTAGAACTGTGGGGCTTGACAAGGAAAGAGGAAAGATCCAAAATGCTTTGGGGCAATTCACAAATGCTTCGAATGAGTATGGGGTATCAATTGTATCAGATGGATGGACAAATGTAAAAGGCAAGCCATTGATAAATGTTCTTGGTGTGTCTGCTACTGGTGCAGTCTTCCTTTCAGCCCATGACTACTCAGATAAATTCAAGGCTGGCATAAACATTGCAGAACTCCTACTCAAATCCATTGAATCTATTGGTCCATACAATGTCATCCAAGTCATAACCGACAATGCTGCTAATTGTAAGGCAGCGGGAGCAATCATTGAAGATAAATACCCCAACATATTTTGGTCTGGGTGTTTGGCTCACACAATGAACCTTTTGATGTACGACATCATTAAGTTGAAGGAAAATCAATACAAATGGATTGGTGAATTGTACAAAAAGGGCAAGAAGATGATAAGATTTATAACCAACTATAGCAATGCCCATGGCATTTTCCACAATCACTCAAAGTTGGAGCTATTGAAGATAGCAAAGACTAGATTTGCTAGCTACTACCTCACTTTCAGGCGCCTTTTGAAGGTAAGAGAGGCATTAGCTAGCATGGTATCAAGTGAGTCATGGCAGGTCTTGAAAGATAGGTGTACATCCGCATTTAAAAGGCTTGATTTTCAGGAGGTGGAAAAAACAGTTCTTGATGCGGGATTTTGGGCAAGTGTCAAGTATGTTTTGCAGTTCACAAAGCCCATATATAACATGATTCGGTTTGCAGATACAGATAAGTCGGTGATTGGGGAGGTGTATGAGCAGATGGATAGCATGCTGGGTCAAATTAAAGATATTGTTGAACAGAAAGATCCCATCTTGTATGACCATATTCATGAACATGTGGTCAAAAGGTGGGAACATCTCAACATTCCACTGCATGCCTTAGCGTATGTATTAACACCAAAATATTATTCTCCATCTTGGTTGGCCAAACCAACACCTGGGGGTGGGGTTAGGAGAAAGCCCCACACAGATCCAGAGGTACATCTTGCGTACATGACTGCGATAGACAAGTTGGTCCCTGATTTAGAGGAATGTGACATATTGCGCAGTGAATTAAGCAAATACCTCAGTGAAGTTGGTCCATTTGGTACTTTGCATGCAATTAGAGGTCGAGATAGGGCGCCTCCTATCGAATGGTGGAACATGTATGGCTCAACATGCCAACGCTTGTATAGATTGGCTGTTAGAGTGCTTTCACAGGTGGTTAACAGTTCCTCTGCAGAAAGGTGTTGGAGCACCTATAGCTTCATCCACTCAGTGAAAAGAAATTGATTAAATGAAAATCGAGCAGAAAGCTTGGTTTATGTACATTACAACTTGAGGTTGTTGACTCATTATTGTGAGCGTGCCAAAACTGATAGATCATATGTCACTTGGGACAACAATCCGGAGGAGCATAACTTTTAGGATGGAGCCATAGCTTTGGAGCGCTTGGAGGAAGAGCTTTTGGGCGATGAGGATGACGCATATGCAGTACCACTACCAATGGCGCCACCATCTTCTTCCTCGTTTCTAGATGCACCATCTTTGCCTAGAGGTTCACGACCTCCATCTGCATCAGTGAGGGGGGGTCGTGCAGGATCGAGTCTTGGACGTGGCTCAGCAGTGGTGGCTACTGGGGATGATAATCCCACTCCCGTTGTTCAGAGAGCATGAGAAAAGAAAATGGAAATTTCTCGTGGCAAGAGGAAACATCCATGATTCCATAAAATCTACTTTTCTTGTATTTTCTTGTTTACAGTACTTTCAAGTTTCGGCACTATTGTCTCTTTTATATTTATTATCATATCTTTTGTAAACATTACATGGCATTTCAAGTTTGAAGTTTTATGTTGAACCTACCTTTGAATTTGAAGCTTTAAGGTTGAATCTTGATGTTATAACTTATGCAATCATGGATATTGGACCTATGGTTGATGAAATCATGAATTCACTAGTAAATGATTAATGAATGATGATTGATGAATGATGTTATATGGTATTATTGTTTATTTCATGCTTTTCAATGATTAATAATGTTATATGATGATTGATGAACTTCTACTTGCATTTGTTGACATATATGCATCAAAATATATAAAAAATATATATTATATAAAAAACACTTCCGGAACGCTTCCTAACCGGAAGCTTTTGAAAATTTCGCTTCTCGCTGCCGCTCCCCGCTTCTCGCTGCCGCTCCCGCTCCCACGTAACCTTGCTCATACACCATGGGTTGCCTTGATGGGCCAACTATAGGGTCCACCATATATGGACAGTGCATAATCTAATGATCTGAAATAATAATAATATCTGTTGAACTGCATCAATCACCATCTGAATCATATGTCTACCATATAGTATCAATAACAATAGTATGTGGGACCATCAATCATCATTAATAAGCGTACATGGCCCACATCATCACGGATCCCAAGAATGACCATAGTCAAACTAGGTTTGACTAGGTCAATATACAACCAAGGACAAATCATATCAATAGACTAATACATGTTCCTCTAATCATACTCACAACCTAACTTAAAGTATAAACATCATTAAGTAGCATTTATCATGTTTGCATATTCCATTGTTATTTATATTTACTTGCACAATAGCTTAAATGACAGACTCACCATCGGACATGGTCTAACTGCTAGCTTAGGATGAAGGCTAAGAATCAAGGCTGGGCAAAGGGGATGACTTGCCTAAACTCAACTAGATGACACTTTGGACTGGGAGAGGGGGAAGCTACACTCTGTGCCAGACAAATAACACGGAGAAGGGTTGTGCCTCACAAATTGATAAGTTGTTTGGAGAGTGCTTATTCAACTTAGGCATCATGTCTATATCAAGCTGATCCAAGTTCATTAGGATCATTCAATTTCATTTCATGACTCTTTTGGCCTACATAACCCTTCGGATTTCATATGTGCTAAGAAGCACAACTAGTTGTAGCTTGCATCCAGGGCATGTTTATACATATACAAGGTCAGCAATAATAGATATAACTTTTGAGTAACATTTGCTTTTTGGACCTTTTCTATACTCTTCGAGGAATATTTTTAACATTTCATTGCTCTTTCCCTTTACTCACGTGTGTTAAGAAACACATTCTAGAGTTTATAGTTTCCATGGGTGAATTTCAAAAGATTTCCAATAGATAGTACATGAGCTTTCAGTTTTAGCCAACAACATCTCAAGTGACTAAGGGGACTTCAACCAGTGCCAAACATCGGGACAACCGACCAGAATGATTTAGGCCTACAATCCAACTCACCAAAGGCAAGTTCTGTCACCAACCTAAAGCCGAGACACTAAACAAACATGGATGTGATCGAACACAGAGGTAGTAATAGGGAAGTCCTCAGTATCAAAAGGTCGAGAAAGGTAAGTCAAAGGTGAAAGCCAAATAAGGGAAGGTCATGGATGGACGGAGTGAAATTAATGTGGTGCCTAGGGTAGCAAATAAGAATGCCAAGGAAGACCATATCGATGCTCATAAGAGGGTAATACAACCAGTGAGTTTTGTCAGAAAACCTAAGTGTGCAAGTAATATGTCCATTTTACAATTTATAACATCATTAAGATAGTTCATTTCATTTGCCATAGTTTGCCACATCATGAATCATATACCCTGCTAATGCTGTGAATATGACTAAAGCAACAAGATAATAATCCATAGTCAATAATCAGAAGTCCATAGGCTATATAACATCATAACAATAATCATCCAAAATCATCTGAAACACTACTGCAATAACATCACTGGGCACTGAACTAAAACTGTATGGAATAAAAGGTCACATCGGTCATCACATCTGAGCTCTCAAGGATCAGCCTTGGCACAAGCTCTAACAAAAATCTGATATACAATACTGCTCTGATCAGGAGTGATCTCAAAATACAGGCTCATCATAGCCAAACTTTGTAAAATCCAGGGTCTGAAATGTGCAAATATCTGCTAAGCAAGAATAGTAGCCTTGCTACTATGGTGTGATAACAGTATCCTAACCTCAGATGCAAGGCAAGCTTGCATTTAAAATACAATATACATCACAAACACGTCACATCAACATTTCACAATCTTTCTATGCATCATAGTACATAAGCCATCATCATCTTCAGCATTCTGTCCAGTTTTCTATTCATCCACAGATGTTATCAAACTGTTCATCTATATGTCAAAGATCAACACATCATCAAACTGTCCAGTCTGTCGCCAAACAAATCCTTATGTCAGCATCATAAATCATCAGCCTGCTGTATACACATCACAGTTCACATTTCTGTAGGCTGTCCACAACATCATTCAGTATTCTGCTCATGTTTCATCACAGTCTTCTTGTTCACGAGATCATCATTCTAATCATCATCTTCTGCTGTACTATCATGTCAACACCATGTCCACCATCATGTCATCAACTTGTCCATAGTCAAATCAATCTGATCACTTGTCACTTCACTGTAACACATCTAGCATTTCACTGTAAAGAGCTTCTTTGTCACTATCAAGTAGCCAAATGAAGAATATGTTTGAGATAGAATTCTTCTGAGTTTGACTTATCATATCACTGTAAACTTAACACATCAATGTCATCTATCAATTATGCTGCTTCCACAGAATGCCATAATTCTGTGTAACATCAAGTTACCTAAAGGGACTACCCAAACATCATTTCAATACTGCCTCTGTCATGCACATGTGTTCACTGTGACACTGTAAATCTTCAGATCAGCTTCAATGTATTCTGCTAATCAACTCTAAGTCTGCCCCAGTGAAACCCGAAGTTCAGAGAGAGTGAAGAAGATAAAATAAAAGTTAAAAATCATGGAGCAGCCCGAGTTTACAGAGAGGAGACAGCCTGAAATTTTGCACAGTAGACAGTTCGAAAATTTACAGAGAGGCAGTCCGAATTTCCATAGAGGACAGTCCGAATTTTCTCTTTTAGACAGTCCGAATTTTCTCTTCTAGACAGTCCGAATTGTGCAGAGGAGAGACAGTTCAGAAATCTCATAAAGCAGCCCGAGTTCAACAAGGAAGCGGCCCGAATTTCAGAGATGATAAAACAAGAACACTGCTGTGACTGCCTCAAAAAATAGAGATGAAGATAAATTTAAAAAAAGATTTCTGTCCACTGTAGCTGCTACAGTACTCGAAAATCAGAGCTCATTTCATTAAAACTTGCTTGCATTTTGGAGTGGAGAAGCTTGGAATTTATACAAGTCGTGTGGGTTAAAAATGAGCTGGTTGACCTTTCAAATTAATTAAAAATGATAATTAAATCTTTTCTTAGGTCGGCTGAGCCAATATATGGGGTTAACTTTGCCACACAACTTCAAAAATTAATATCTCTTCAACCATAAGGAACCACGTGACGTGCCACCTACCGTTGGAAACGGCATGACGAGGGCTACTACCTTGTGAGGGTCTTACTTGCATTGGCAAGGTTCTTCACCCTTAATTTCTTCAATTAGTGCAGGACATCAGCAATTGACTTCAAACTCCACCAAGGGTATTCAAGCATGTGCTACTTGGGCTTCTTCATGGTACAAGGGCTGTGTCCACCAGGTGTATGGGTTCCAAGACCCAACCCTTCACATGTCATCTCTTCAAGAGATTGTCCACATCAAAGACCAATGTCAAGGTCCTCCTACAAACCACCAATGGTCATCCTCACATACTTATGGGCTACAAGAACATCATCAAGCTGCAAAGGGTTTGAACATGTCAACCAAGACTTCTTTAACATTCATATGGGCTTAAGGACCATCTTGTGGGTTCCAACATTATTATGACCATGGTTTCAATCATTTCTTATGAGCAATTTGGCATCAAGGACATCTCAAAGGTAATGGCACCATCATCAACACATCAAGGGCTTTGGATCTCTATATCACGCATATGCACACCATTCCATTGTCATCAAGTGCTAGCATGGACCATCAGACCATCTAAGGGTTCTATGACCCCATCAAGCCACAAATGACTACAGAATGGGTCATTTGGACCATTTGGGCCACTATCAAGTTCTCTTTGCCTTGTCATCAATCTTGTTGCTCCTTGGTCATCATCAACCTTGTTACTCCATCAACCTTGTTACTCCTTTGTCATTAATGGTTTGTCATCAATGACAACCATACTCAACAACTCTAACCAGTCAGACAAATGCTAGGTGAAATCATAAATCCAGTGCAACCATTCATCAAACAAGTTAAAGATTCTTCTTTGATTTTTGCTTATATAATGAGTAAGGACTGTTTTAAGGATTATTGAAATTGATAACACAATTTTCCTGACTTGTTCAAAAATTAAAAAAGGGGTTGAATGGTGCAAAATGAAATCATGCCAAGGGGAAGACTGATTGATGCAAACATCCTCCATCCAAGAATTGATAGGATCATTAAAATTATGCAAGTTAATCTTCGGGATGGATGGAGGGAAAATTTGTGATGAAAGATTTGATTTCCCTTGACTCATACTACTTTCTTCATTCACTTTTCTCACATATTCAATTTGGTTCTCCCTTGTAAATATATATAGATCTAGAGTTCACTACTCCCTTTGGATCGCCCTGAGATCTCAAGTGGTATGAGTCTCTAAATCAATATATGCTCATAAAGAAATAAACTCAAACAACTAGATCTGCATTTACCAACTGAACATAAATGCAATCAACCACATAAACAACAGATGTACCCTGGAACCCTTTTGGGAAAAACCAGCTAATTATGGGGTTATCTTCTCTCTCGAGCCCAGAGCATATAGATGTATAAAAGACAATACAATACAAAATTACCTTAGCCGGTAACTCAAACCCTCTGAACAGGACAAACTCTAATTTGCATGCATCCAGCTGATGCATGCACTGAAGAAGTATGCCTTAACTGCCAAACTGGATCTGAGTGCTCTGACGGTGCCTCTGATAGATTTTCCCTCTCTAGATCTCTCTGCTCTGATCTGCTCACTCTGAAGACTGCCCACTGATGAATTCGTCCTCTGCATGCACAAGTGCGCTCTCCCCTTTGGATGTCAAATGCTCGTACTGCTTCGGATCTCAACATATCTGAGCTCCGATCGTCCCTAAGCTTCCTCAAATCTTGAGGCAAGGCTATCCTGGAAGTCACAGACTCCTAATCGGTCAATCTAGCTCACAATGAGCTTCTCTCCCCTCAGGAAAAACGTCCTCCTCCAAGAGAACTCGGCCTCCTCCAATCTAATCAGTGATCACACTGTGGAGCTCTCTCAGCTCACAGTAATGGGTGTTTGGTCTCACTGGAACTGAAGGTCACTGATCTAGCTCAGATCTGACCTTCCTAGCTCCTGCAGCAACTCCTCTCTATCTCATAAAGTCGCCCCACATGGACAGCTACGTCCTCCTCACTCTGGCAGTATCTCTCTCTGATGATACAACTAAGTAACCTCATTTGGGGACCCCTTGCCTCTATAAATAATCTCACCGATGAATTAGGTTTGCCAAAACCCTAATTCTCGGTGCATGCAAAAAGTCACGTTTGCATGCAGTATCTGAATGCTGACAAGTCATGCAATACTCATGCATGCAAAGGTCAATCTCCCCTGAAGTACCGCATGCAGCCCCCACTGGTCTCATGCCATTGAGTAGAGTGCCTCTATTCCATCCTGATGCCTATGCAGCTAATGTACCTCCATGTAAGGCATCTGAACCATGGAGGACATCCTGAAGTTACCACAATCTAACATCCCCGGGATTGATGATGAAGCAAAAACGAAGTGGGGACAAATTAAAGCTTAAAAGACGAAAAATCAAAATCAAACCGACTTGATGCTCAAAAATAGAAAAAAGATGAAATTGATCTTTAAACATCTTTTCTAGCCACCAAGAATGATTGATAAAATGACAACAAGCATTATTGTTCCAAAGTGGCTGAAAAGGGAAATGAAGTGCTTTTTCTCCAATCATGTGATTATACTTATACTTCCTATTGAAAATTTCAAAAGCAAAAGATTGACTAGACCACCAACCCAAAGAATTGAAAAAGTTGGGAAGGGAGGGTGGATCGAAAATATGCACATTCTCCCAGATGGATAGAAAAATTTGGCCTTGGAATTTAACAAAAGGAAAGGCCTTTCAAAATAGCACTCTTTCTTCTGCGAATGATTTCAAGCTTTTGATCAAGTCTAATACTTACTATCCGAGGTCAAGATTGACCATAACTCTCTAACTCCAAGGATTGGATAAATTTATCTTAATTAAGGATGAACAAATAAAAACTTAAAGATTCACTATAAGAAGTAGAAAAAAGATTAGAGCATCTAGTGTGATTTATTAACTCACCCTCATCTTGAGATTGACCTTCTATTGATTCATCATTAAATTCATATGAGGATAAATTATCATTTTCATTTAACCGATCAGGGAGAAAATTAACCAGCTTATTTATAATATTCTGATTATTTGCACAATGATCATGTGAAATCACTACTAAAGGATCTTGGTCAATGTCCCCACTTTCTTCTTCTTCAATAAGGTGATAAGGACTTGAATGATCACTAAAGATAGAATGACTAATGAGTTTCTCTAAGGGAGGAACTTCAATAGACTTACAGACTAAAAGCTCATCCTTAGAAATTTCCTCAGGATAAGGACTAGGAAAAGGATTTGAAAATTCACCATTCATACCATGATTAGGGATTTGACTTTCGATTGACTCAAAAGTGGAAGACTTATCGTGAAAAGAAATTGGGTAGGAGGGGTCATCTCCGGATGTTGACAATTCACTTGGTATTTGATTATCAATTGATTCAACAATAGTATTGGAAAGCGGAAGGTTTTGATCTTGGATTTGATTTGAAGAATATATATCATCGTATTCACTTCCCCATTCTTCTAAGAATTTATTTTCAAACATGTCATATCCGGAAATGCTATTGGTCTTCAAATTCAAGAACCAGAGCTCAACTCTTCCTTGGAAAGATGAGGCCAATAGTTTCATACATACATCTGTTGCACGAAATTGCAAGTAGTCAGCGCTCCCCGGTGTGTCGTGACAAGGGACTAATTGCCTCTCGTGGATCCTTGAAATCTGGTGGTGGTGAGTTTACCAATCACCTGCGGGTTTTGGTGTAACGACAGCCATACTACCAACAATTGGTATTAGATCTAGAGGTCACGAGTTCGATACACACTCGGCTCGTGCTGAGGGGGAGATTGTTGCACGAAATTGCAAGTAGTCAGCGCTCCCCGATGTGTCGTGACAAGGGACTAATTACCTCTCGTGGATCCTTGAAATCTGGCGGTGGTGAGTTTACCAATCACCTGCGGGTTTTGGTGTAACGACAACCGTACTACCAACAACATCCTCATCGGTTATAGATAATTCGTTACTAACTTCTTTAAAGAGATTAAGGTGGCCTTTAACAGACACCTCATAACTTCCATCGAATTTAGGCAACCTTTCACGGGCTTGATGAGGAATATGATGAGGATACCCAACAATCTTTGAGAAGTCAAAAACTTTTAATCGACCCAAAGTGCTAGGCAGCTTGGAAGCAGCCATGGATGGCAATTATTCAAAAAAAATTAAGAACCTAAATACAAAATGATGCACCGCATGGGTTCTAGATATAATGGGATCGATCACCAGTGGAGTCGCCAGGTAGACTTTAATTCTTTTCTACCAAAAGCTACGTCGTTAAAATAGCGAGGAGAGATGAGTGACAATGAGATGGTTATGAAAGATTTAGGAGAACAAATGATAACCATCTAGTTTACAAGACTGGATGCAAAAATATATGAATTATGCATGGATACTCGCAAACACCTGAGGTAAGCCTGTACCTCCCTGGCAACGGCGCCAAAAATGTTATCACACAACTTGTAGCTGTCTCTAAAGGTATCCCATCCAGGATGGTAGAGGTGTAGACAACTAAAGAGGTGACCCAAGGGATACCACGGTTCCCAATGTAATATGGGTGTCACGTTAACTGAGGAACTCTTCACTTTAGATCAAGCCTAAGCAAGACCAAGGGCCTAACCCTAGCTTAGTCAATGAAGGTTAGCGAACCCACTCAAGACCTCCTAGGGAAATGTGAAAGGTTAAGTATGGAGAGATCAAGAGGGATAGATCTAGATCTAGGATGATAAGTGGTCCCAAGATAGTTAGGGCTTGGTTGAAGAGGCTTAAGGCAAGGACAAATATTCAACCAATTGTAGGGTAGGGTCCTTTATGGATTAGAAATAGTAGGTCTAGATAGATCTAATGCGAAGAAAAATACCCAAGTGGGTCCCACTCTTAAAAAGTGGAAAATGGTCAAAATGGGGCCCACTAGGTCAAAATCAAAGTGAGATGGCACTAGGGGGTATGCTATAGCATGGATCTATGGATTTGAGAAGGAATGAGCAATAACCACATGTGGGATCTAGCAATACCCGCATCATGGCTAAAAGAGGCATCCAAGGGAGGGCTCACTAGATGGGGGTGGCTAAAACACATGTGAGCCACAACATATGACTAGGACAAGTGACTAGGAGCACATGGTGGGGCTAGGAGGTATTATTGCCCTTCACTAGCATGTCCCCATGGCACAATAATATAACATATGACTCAATGACATGTCCAAGTACACGAATGATCAAATCCTGTCCCCATTATAGAAGAGAAGAATGCATGGAAAGACCTCCCGTTGACTGTGTGGACCCCACTGACTATTGCAAACTGATCTGGAAGGAATGGGATACACCATAGATGATCCTTAGAGTAGACCTCATGCCAAAACCTTGCCCCAATTTCCCAAATCGAATTCCTCTATGACCTTTTTATTCCATTTTTAATCCTCCTGAAAAATCCTGAAACTGCCCAAAACTGACTCTCTGGTGCCTGCGCTGTCAAACTGACTATGCCATCATGTCCGTAAGGAAGGTAATATGGTAATAACAAGTGGCTGGACCACCCCATTCCTCTGTAGCGCCCTAGGCAATGATTGGCCTCCAATGATCTAGCTGGATAGGGCACAACAACATGGCCAAACTGGTCAACAAGTGGAAAACTGCTCATAACATGCCTGAAACTGATAGATGAGTGTCTCAATGGATCCAGAAGGCTCAAATCCACTAGAGATGAGTACTCATACACCTCATGACATCTTGTAGGATCATCTGTAGGGTCCACCATACCCAGACAAGTAAAAATATAATGATCTAGAAATAATAATAATCATGACAAACTGCATCAATCATCATTTGAAGCCTGTGCCCATCATATGGAATCATCAAGAGGGTATATAGAAGACCATATATCAACATCATACATAAAGTGGTCCATCTCATCACGGATCCCAAGGTTGACCTTGGTTAAACTAGGTTTGACCGATCAAGTTGATCAAAATATAACCCTGGCTGAGAAGCTATGTTGCTGCAAGTGCAAATAGTTAAGACATGCTCTCTAAATCATTTTCATAGCAAGACTCTAGAGTATTAAGCATCATTTCATTGGCAGTTAATAAGTAATTATAGGTTAGTTAAATAATTTACTTCCAATAAGAATCTCAAGAATATACTTGTTTGTAAACATGATCAAATTGCTACCAAAGGGTGAAGGCTAAAATTACAAGGCTAGGTTGAATAGGGATGACTTGACTGACTTGACATTGAGATACTTTGGATGAAGGACATGGTGGTACACACTTAAGCATGAGTTGGACAAGGAGTGCATAAGGAATGGCGATGTCTCACAAATGGATGTGTTGTTCAGAGAAGTGTTTATTCAACCTTGGCAAAAATGTCTACTACTAGAATTGTCACTTATGGCTCTAGGGGACACTTTGATTTAGCTGTCCCTTACTCCATCTCAAATCATAGCCCGTAGGCTCAATGAGGTATGTTTCCATGAAGGTCAGCAGTCTTTAGATTTGGCATTTGTTTAACCACAGCTTTTTAGGACCTTTCATTTCATTGAATTTCATGGCCAGCAATCATTAGATATAGCATACATTTATCCATTGCTTTTTAGGCCTAATATAACCCCTCTGGGATTTCACATGCGCTAATAAGCACAACTAATCACAACTTGCATACGGGGTGCATTTACATTTCAAAGAATTTCATTGGATTACATTTCACAACCCTTTTCATTGGGCTTCCAATAGTTTCCAAGGTAGTACATTTTGCTTCAGGTTTTAGCCAACAACAACTCAAGCAACTAGGGGTAATTCTGCACAAAACCACACATCGGGGCAACCGACTAGAATGATAACGACATAAAATAAAGGCAAGTTTTGTCTCCAACTCAGAGCTGAGACACAAAACTAACATGCGTGCAGGTCCAACACAGAGGCAGAAGCGGGGAGATCCTCCATATCACAAGTCAAGGTGTAAGTCAGGGTGAAAATCAATAAGTGGGAAAGGACAAACGGATGGATGGACACAAGTGAAAATGGTTCCTAAGCTAGCAGGTCGGGAAGACACTAAATGATCATGTTCACATTCATATGAAGGTAAAGACCAACAAGTATACAACAAGAGTTTCCAAATGTCAGTAATAGAATCAATATATACTCCATAACAACCAATTTCATTTTAACATTAATATACTGCCAGATCATAATTTGCCATATACCAAGTTAGTGCTATCACAATGACCTAAACAACAAGGTAATAACATCAATGCACATCACTTAAATACTGGGTCATATATCAACATTTGTAATTTGAACCAACTATAACCACTGAGGAGACTACATCTGAAACACTGAAAATTGCACTGCATCTGTATGGAACAAAGGTCATATCGGTCATCAAATCTGAGGTCTCAAGGCTCAGCCTTGGCATAGGGTCTATTGAATGTCTGATACAAATAGGCTCTGATATGTGAGTGATCATAAATAGTGCTGCTCATCATAGCTGATCTCACTAAACAAGTGTAAAGGAAAAGTTCAAAAATGTGCAGATATCTGCTCTACAAACATGGTAGCCCCGCTACTATGGTGTGATAACAGAGGCAAGCAAAGATCCTAGGAAGGCAAGCTCCTAGCTTGCCCTACTTAGTTGATTTCTTTCATTTTCATACTAGTTTTACTTAGAAATTTTTGTAATGTTTTGTGGCATTTTCCAAATACATTCTTAAAGTGTCTTTGGTCATTTTTATACTAATGAAGCTTGGTGGTTTTCAGACTTTAGCGAATAGGTAGAGAGGCATGTTGGCGAATTTTCGAGCTTTTGAACCATTCAAGACATTCCAGACAACTTCCACTACCTCTTGCTCCTTTTTTGAAACCCTGTAAGCTATCTGGATCCTGAAATTATAAAAGACCAACAATGTTCCCTAATTTAGAGTGATTGTAATAAAAAATAAAAACAAAGCAAGTAGGCTACCCAGCGCCCGCACCCCATCCCCCTCAGGGGGGATCCGTGTCGTCTCCTGTCATGGTTTGCTTTTTGTTTATTTTCCGCTTTAGTTAGTTTCATTTGATTAACAGTAGATTAAAACACCAAAACACACAAGCACGTAAAGTAGTTTGCTTATTTAATTTTGTCATTTATTTTGTTTACAATCTTTAAAATAAATCCCCTTGCTCTCCTGAAGTACTGGACCAATCGAAATTGATTGCCTGAGTAAGTGGTTTGTGGAAAAGAGACTCTTGGGTTTAGTTAGTTTAAACAACTCACATTAAAACTTTATATAAGCAACCAGGGCTCCATCCCCGTATGCTCTGGACCGCTGTGACTTAGTCCGACCAGTTGGTCAATCAGAAAGGGTTGGAGTGACTAGATTAATAGGGCAATCCATTCGAGTCTTTTCTTTGAGAACTCGGGAGGTCGCGGTTAGGACTTGCTATAGAGTCAGGAGGTTGTCCTAAGAAGACTAACGTCTCGCGTCATTGGACCTTTGACATTGTTGCTTCCGCGCTCAATTCAAAGGGATAAGTTCTTGGTGCGCCACACCAAAAAAATTACCCATTAATAACCAAAAACCATAATAATAAAATTAACCAAGAACAATCTGTATCACATTTTATTTTGCAGCATCTATTTCATGATTGGCACTGGTCTTATTTCAAGTATATTTGATGTTAATGCTTCAATGATGAAAATGAATGATAAATGCTGTTAATCTAGAGTTGTATTGTTCTTGCATTTCTAACTCCTAGATTTTTAGCTTTTTCTTTTGTAGAGTAAAAACCTTAGTTTATTTTATAGGGACAACCCCCTTGGCTTTGCTAGGAGTAGCCTAGACAAAAGAGTTGAGTAATCAGGTAATAGCGCTTGACTCTGACTTGCCCCCAAGGCAACACTGAGCGGCTTGAAGATTTTTGTTGTGCTCCCCCCAGGTGTGTATTAGGCGGCAACATTTTGGCACTGTTGCCAGGGATAAATCTTTCTATTCCCGGGTTACGTCTTTGTTTCTTCTTGTTTATTTTTACTTTGTTTGATGTATCCAGTGAATTTTTAAAACTTACTCGGTCCATCTGGCGGCTCCACTATCAAATAACTTAACAAGGTATTTTACATGAAGAAACTCTAAAGGCTAGTTCTCTCTCATCCCTGAGCCTGAAAAGGTTTACCGGAGAAGATTGAATAAAATTGCTTCTCGTAGAATCCTCAAGAATCTCAGATCTGAGTCTGTTTTAAATATCCCCCTTTTATTTGAAAATTCTGAAGTAGATAATAAAATGGGAGACTTTTTTGGTCCATTAAAATTTACTAGCATAGTTGGTTACCCTCATGCTGTTCCTGAGAAGGCAATTGAAAAATTGCCTTCCTTCCATGTTATGTTGAAGACTTAACTACTACATTCATGTGTGAAAGAAGGATAAAATGAAGAAAAATTGTTTCAATCTCTCCACTATATAGCCAAATATTACCTCTTTTTAAGAGATGAAAATGTGCAGATCATAATTGTTTTATGCACTGCACCAAAATTTTCACTTCTATAAAACTATATGGCCATCACAATAATCTTCCTTCAACATGCTGGTCTGTTTAAGATGTGTTTTGCTTTGCATTACTCAGGATACAATAGCCTTGCGCTTCACACTATTTTATGCATCGGGATGACCGGCAAGTGTCATCTGCACAATATTATTGATCAGTAACCATAGGCTGAAATGTGGAATACTAGATTATCAGTTCAAAAGGATGTGAATGACGTGAAGAAGTTCATGGCCAGAGGATCACGGAAAGCCCATAATTATTTTCTTTTTCATGTTGCAAGTAGATGCACCTGTCAAGATGCGTGACACATCTAAGAACTGGTGAGAAATAGATGGAAATGGATCTGACTAATTCAATTAGAATCAGGAGGGTATAAAATTAGAATTCAAGAAAATAAAAAGTTTAACTGCTGTAGTAGAAAATACTTCGGACTGAGTTCGTTGTAGGATTTTCTTGCTGTGAGAGCTTTGAGAGCTCATTAGGCTGAAGCCACATTGACCTCTCTTTCCCAGGTTTTACGCCAAACCAAGGCTAGATCAACCCTATTTACACTTGTGCACCATGACATTTTCTGCCATATGAAGCTACTCTGTAAAGCTCCTTCCAAAAAGATATCTTCTGATGCATATGTGGAACTAGATCTACTTTGGATACCTAACCCATAAAATAATTAACAATTCAATTTTTCCTGTGTTCTTTCTCATAAATGTAACACACTAGAAATGTAGTTATTTATGTTTTTCTGTAACTGGCTTCTTGTGTGAAATCAGATTTGTTCAAGCATGGTCAGTACCTGGCTCACTTACTGGAGGACTTAACTACTACCGAGCAGCATTCAGGGGATATTGGAATAAAAAAGAACCTGGACTTCCTGTCAGTGTTCCTGTCACTGTAATCTGGGGTGACCTTGATGATTACTTGTTACCCGAACTTGCCAATCTTCCAAGAGACATATTCGTTAAACTTTCCATATTGCGATGTCCACAGGTTGGTCTCTATTATTTTCTGAAGTAAACATATTTTCTGCAGCATAAAAAACTGAGTTCATCTCATGAAGACATAAAGCTCACAATTTAGCTGATCTGTTTGAAATATGGAAAAGATAAATAGAATAATAATCCTCTACTAGTGGCATCCTGCAGGACAATGGCATGAGATGGCCTATCTTTCTGGATTTTACTATGGTTTATTGTTCACGTCACTTACTTGCAGGGACCTGTTGTGTAGTTGATTCTCTGGCTGGACTGTTTCTTTTTCCTTGGGAAGAAAGTCATAATTTCTATTCAAGATGAAAGGAAGTTACATTTTGGATTTGCATCTAGCATTTCAAAGAAAAAGAAAAGAGAGTAGCTCTCTTTGAACAATTCAAAAAGGCCTTATGATCATTTAACAGGCCTGCAAAGCATGCCTTTTTCACCTTCTCTACACATCATAAAAAGTCAGAATCCTTAACATGATTTTTTCAAAAAATATTACATCACTTGAAAAATTTCCAACACAATTTTCAGAAGTCATCTAAACAGAATTGTCTATGAACTGTTGACCAGAACAGCAGAATACCATAAGACTTTGTACCTCCCAAACCTGCACTTCAACATAATGTCTTCATTGACAGTATTGAGGTCTGTTATGAATTCAATGAAAGCCCTAATATGCTGTGCAGCCTTATGAGGCTGTCCATTGAAAGTCGGGGCTTGCTTAAGTAACTGAGGCTTATTTGGATATCTAGGAACATCCAAGAAATCCGAGGGTCCAAGTACAATATCCATGTTTCCTTTTTAATTCAAAAATGACAAACTGATAGAATTGGGAGAACAAATAACCTTCATAGCTTACTTTACGTCAGCAAAGTTTCCAAGGTTAGTCTTCAAATTCTTTCAAGAAGCTGGATGTTCTCACCTCTGCAAACAGCAATTTCTTCAACAATATTCAAAGAACAAGGGCTTCATTCCTTTTTGGAGTTTCCAAATGAGAATATGATCTCCAAAGCAAAAACCTCATCAATAAGTGTAGCAAAACTACTAAATATCTAGGAAATGGACTTATCCACTTCAACTACACCAAAATGTTACCTCCCAAACCTTACTTCTGTTAGACTATAAGTCCCTAGACAATCACAAAGTCCTAGATCACCTCTCACATGAGTTGTCTTACATATCCACTGATGACTTGTCAGTGAAATCTAGATCTAGAGGAGACTATGATCATTGTACTATAAAATACCATCATTGATATGAAGATCAATGTTGGAGAATGACTCAATCCTTTTCCGCCATTTTGTGTCTCTTGTTTGGTTGCTCTATAGTTTAACATGTTAGACTATAAGTTCCTAGGCAATCACAAAATCCTAGATCACCTTTCATATGAGTTGTTATTCTTATCACTTTATGAGTTGTCATACAGAGGATCCAATCAGTTTACAATGTTTTTTAGAGAAAGAATTTGAACCGGAGAAAAGGGAAAGGTGCTGCAACACTTTTAAATGTTTCAATTCTCGAAATTCCGGCAGCACTTCTGCTTGTCCTGTCAACAAAAAGGAAAAATCAGCAAGCAAATTTTACTAAAATATGCCCAAAGACACTTTAAGAGTATCTTTGAACCACCTACGAAAGACTCTAAAAAATTCTAAGTTTTTAAAGATGAAAGAAAAGCAAGACTTAACCACCGGAAACAAGCTAAAAAGATAGTCCAATGGGATCTTTGCTTGGCTCTTTAAGTTGGCAAGCAAATTTAAGTACTTTTATTGCTAGATTTAGATTTAAAACCAAAACTAAACATTCTAACTCAAGCTTTAAGATGAACAATTATGATAACTTGAAAGATTCTTAGTAAGATAGATCTAGCTTTCAACAAAATAAACTTTACTAAATGGCTAGATTTTGAGCAAAAAATAATATTAGATCTACTTATGATTTAACCACTAACATATAGATCTAGTACTATGATTGCAAAAAAGAAAACTGGAGCAAGAAAAGGAATGATAGAGAGAGGGAGAGAAGAAAGAGCTTGATGTTGAGAAAGAGGCTTCGAAGCCTGCTGGTGGGGAACTGAGGGACTATGTCTGCAAGAAAATAATTAGAAAGAAAGAGGAATCAAAGAAGATTGTCCACTATTCCAGCGGAGATAACCTGCAAATCACATCAATTTGAACCCACAAGATCAAAACTAGAAATAAACAAGTAAGAAATCAATGTAAAAGTGTCCATAAACAAATGAAACACTAAGATTAATCTCTACACATGCATAGATAAAAGATTAAAACAACAAACACATTGACTAACCTCCCTTATAGATTGATACCAATCCTTATGATAAGCTAGATTTAGATGCAAAAGTAAACAAGCAGCTCAATTACATATTACCTCATTGAAGTACAATGACATTCATCCACTCATCAAAGGAACTACACCAAGCTTGACCTCCAAAGTCTCTTTATTCTCATAAACAAAATAAGCAATGATACAATCACAAACTCTCACCCAAAGACTCCAACTAGAGCACAGTGGGGGAGAAGGCTTGGTTAAATAGCAAAAATCAGCCCAAGAGGGTGAGTTGGCCAAGATAGGGCGCAATCCTTGATTGAGGAGTCAACTAGACTTGAGGTTGAGTTATTCCTTGAGATGTGGGATTGAGAGGGAGTTGCAATATGAGAGGAGTGCACCACCTCTCAAGAGGTAGGTGCACTCTCTCCTTGGAGTTTACACCAACCAACACATGGCTGCCACTTGAACAAAGTCGCCCAAGTTGGAGATATGCGCCCTCATCAAACTAGAGTGATTCATCCTTGACTTGATTTGATTGGAATCTTCTCCAATTTGTCTTCAATCAATTCCAAATTGATCCCCGGTCTAACTAAAACAAGTCCGGCACATGTTTCCACTAATTGTGGGATTTGATTTTCCTCCATATTTTCCATATTTTTATATTTTTTATTCACTTTTTGACTTTTTCGAGCAAATATTATTTTAAGTGATAAATAATCACTTGAAAACTTAGGAAAGTGGGTTTATGGGTTTAATGGGTGCTCTAGCTTGGAAAACGAGCATCCACTTGACAAATTTGACCCCCTAACCACACTTTTATTACAATTTTAATTTTCCCAATTAAACTATTAAAAAATAGCTTTATTTTACAGGAAAATAGTTTTTTCCAAAACTTAAAAAAAATCCTAGGGGGGCCTAGCACATGTTCATATTGAAGATTTTTGATAAAAATCTCAAAACTTCTTATTGGACTTTTATCAAACACTTTGATTGCAAATTTGATTTATAACTTTTATGAACTATGAATTCATATATCACACTGTAATGAAATTTCTGATAGTTTAAGCATAAATACCATACAACCAAACTCTTGAACTGAAGATGAATACAACACAGAAATTTAGGGCCAAGCCCAGGGCAAAACCTCAGAAGAGGAAAACCCAGAAAGATGTCTTTTTTATTAAATGAGAACAAAACTGGAATTTCTCCCAACTCAGAAATTCATCTTTCCTTTAGCAAGAAAAATCATAAATGCAAATAAACCAACTTATCTCTGCAAATATCAGACTGTTGTACAGATAGGGTACGGATTGCCTCGAAAACTGTGCCAATAGTTTACTGTATGAATTGTACAATCTCTCATTGCTGTACGAACCAATGTTACAAAAACCGAATCGGTGGTCGAACTGGCCAACCCTATAAACCGAAACTGGACCAAAACCGGAGAAAAAACTGGATCACCAAAAATACATACAATATTCAAATTTTGAAAAATTATAAATATATTCATGTGCATCCATGTGCATTCAAACCATTATACACAAAATATGGAAAGTATCTCATTTATATAGCAAATAAGAGTGCATAGAACCAAAATAGCAGTTAGCACTGAGTGCAATACATGTTTGAATCAAAATACATCATGAAAAAAGGCTCTGAATGGCCTATAGAAAAGACTAGAGTCAAAGACTAAACAATCTAATCATCTGAATCCTCAGGCTCAGAGGCCTCTGACTCAGACTCCGAGCCATCATCTACATCCTCATCCTCAATATGTGGAGTCTGGGCTTGGGCCACTTGACTTGACTCACCTGGTCCAGAAGGCACCTGTCCAACATCACCTTCCACATCATGCTACTGTGGAAGTGGGTCCAAATCCATCCATGAAAGGTCTTCATCCTCAGTGTCAAATGCTGGTGGCTGCGTCTCCACAACCCAATCTACTGAGGCATCACTATCATCTAGGAATATGGAAGACGATTCAGGGGTCTTGTTCTGCAATTGGTTGCGCCTCAACCGAAGGTTGTACTGAACAAATACCATATTATTTAACCATTTTTTTCTCTAAACAGTTACGCTTCTTGGTGTGTATACGCTAAAAAACACTCCAATTGCGTTCACAACCAGAAACACTACATGTTTGGCTCAATATTCGAACTGCAAACTTCTGTAAATCAGGGCACTGGCTACGAAATTGTTGCCACCAATATGCTGCATGTACATTGTAAAGACAAAAAAATTAGCAAAAGAATTATAAAGTTTTACTCATATTCTAAACTTTAAAGACTTTCTAAATTCTATTATTACCTGGAGGATCTTTAGATCTAGTTCGTATAGCCGTAGCCATGCCAAAGATACCAAGACTCTCATTGAAATGCAAGAGCTTGCTGTGGATCTCGTCTTGTTTAGCGGGATCAGATACCATGCGCTCAATGCATTTGTACAATCCTTCCTTTACCTCCCCATCTGCTTCAAAATATTTTGTGTAATGGTACCTGTTATCACCTAAACTGTAGTTACCCCTGTGGATGTATCCATTAATGGATGGCAATAGGAAAGGGCAACTCAAAAGGTGCAACCACGATCACCTCGACCTCCAATGGATGGTTGTCACGCTAGTCGAGGCAACCTTCGCTTTATGTTATCTAGCCCAGACAACAAAGGGGGAGACCCGATCTACTCCCGACAGGAGAGATCAAAACCAAGACACCAAATGACTGATAGTATTTGAAATGAGATCCAGGATTGAAGTACTAGTTCAATGTGAGAAAGTCCACTGCCTTGGGAACTTTGTCCAATGCAGGGTAGTTTAGGGGTTGAATTGGGGATAACTAGTACAAGTGACAAGCTTGATCATGAAGTATGAAGACATCAAAGGGTTTAGTCTACCACATAAGGGTCAAACCACAAGTTAATCCAACAATCTAGGAAAGTCGAATTGACTTGGAGAGAGACCAGTGCCTTGGGAATTGGGATAATCGAGTCAAACTGAAGTTGACTTGTGGTTGATGACTCCTATTGCAGGAGATAAGTGGGCAATTAAAGGTTTGATGGAGGAGTAAGTCTAGATCTAAAGGTTCAAGGTTTGACCTAAGTGGACCACAATCCCTTAAAACAAGGAATGCTATCCCCAAGGCAAGTGTTATCACACAACTTGTAGTTGCCCCTAGAGGTATCCCATCCGGGACGGTAGAGGAGTTAGGCAACTAAAGAGGTGACCCAAGAGATGCCACGGTTCCCAATGCAAGATGGGAGTCACGTCAATCGAGGCACTCTTCGCTTTAGGTCAAGGTGTAACTAGACCAAGGGGGAGACCCTATACCCCAATCACAGTTGATTGGACCTAAGCAAGGTTTCTAAGGGTAGATAAGTAATGAGTTACGGAAACCAATGCAAGGCTAAGTGGACCTAAGGTTTAAGGTACGGTTGAGGGAGGTATAAGAGATTAATAATGTTTCAACCTATGTATGGTTTAGTCCACATGATGGGGTATGATGACAAGTTATAGTACCAAGTGTTTACACAAGTGGGTCTAGTTTTCTTGGGAAGTGTGAAGTGATTCTAGGTAGGCTCACAAGGTGAAGTTAGGTATGAGGTAGGTACTATAGGTTAGATATAGGCTAGATCTACGAGTTTAAGTTAATTGCAATGATACCCATGTACTAGATCTAAATTTTGACACGAATCCCAAGGAGTGCGACTTGCTTGGTGATGGACTAGTGCCTTGTTAAGTGGGCTAATGGGGTCAAAAGGTATGTCAAATTGTAGATCGGGACACCTAGAAGCCAAGTCAAGTGGATTGGATGAGATTCAATGGTTGGATCTTAGTAGATCTAGGTTTTTAAATGATGACCAAAAGTGGACCACAATCCCTTAAAACAAGGAATGCAATCCCCAAGGCGGATCTTGATGAAAGGACAGTGTAGACCTAGGTTTCAAGGCATGGGCATTCCAAATCCACGAAAAACTCAAACACCCACTTCCTAGAAGTGGACCAACTCAAAAAATCAAGGGGGTGCGATTTGGTCAAGGAGGGTCCAAAAATGGGTTTTGGTGGACCAAATCAAGTCCAATGGCCACCAAAATGTAGATCCGGGATGTCAGTACCCCGATCTATGTTCCTTCAAAGTTTCAAGTGAATCCAATGGCTAGATCTTAGTAGATCTAAGTTTTAAGATGCCAAGAAGGTCAAAAGGGGGTTTCAACCCCTCAAAACATGGAGAGATGTCCACAAGGTAGTTTTCACCAAAGTCAAGATATGGGTATAGGTTATCAAATGTCTAGATGTCAAATCAAGTGGGATCTCACCTACCCATGTGCTAGATCTAACCCAACAAGCTTCTCTTAGGAAAATCGATTTAGGTTCAAGAAGGCTTTTTGCATTGAAAAGTGTGTCAATTTTTAGCCAATCACCACCAAACTATAGATCCAACTAGGGGTGGATCCTATAGAGGTGGGTTTTTAATATCTTTTCAATTGCAAGGCTAGATCTAAATAGATCTAAGAAATACCAAAATTGGGGTTTTGATTTAATTAGGGTTTTATGACCAATGAAGATAGAATGGATGAAAGAGGCACATACCTTGTAGATCTTACCTCAATTGCTTATGGCCACCTTACAAGTTGATAGCATTCTCCTATGTGTATATTCAAGAGTGAGATCCAAGTGCTCCAACCAAATCGCCCTTCTCCAAGATAGCCAAATCGTCCTCCTCCTACAAGACAAGATCAAAGAAACAAGTCAAGCAAGATGATTATGAAAATGGTAGAAAGATGTAATAGAAAGCATCAACTATGTCACGAAGATACAATAATGATACTCCCTGTCACAAGATCAACCCAAGAGAGAATATGTGGATCCCTCCAACAATAACCCTCATGAAGTCGCCCTCCTCTCTCCAATTCGACTTTCCTGTCAAAAGGTTAGCAAAAGCACCAAAATCCACAATGATACATAGAAGAGATACTTTATATTCAATATGCAAGAGAATCCACAATGCAAGAGAGATGTGCTCCACAAAAAATCTTCTATTCCAATATTCCAGAGCTCCAAAGGTGAGCTTTACAATGGGGGGTCTCCTCCTTATATAGGATAATAAAGACCAAAACCCTATACCACTCCATAATACTACATCAAATGGGTGGTTGAGATTATAAGATCTCATCATACAATCAATGGCTAAGATGACCCATCACAATATATCACATGGATCACTCAACATAACAATAGCGCCCTCACTAAATGGTACAATGGAGGGTGACGTCATCCCACTAGAGGGGTAAAAAGTACAATAATCCACCTCATGATGACTAGGACATGATAAAATAAGCTCATGGTGGGGCTAGGAGGTATTAATCCTTACTAGCTCATCCCCAAGGCACAATAAAATAATAAAATATGTCCAATATAATAAAAATGATCAAAACTGTCCTCAGAATCCATGACAGTCAAGCAGTAAATGTCCTCCTGTGATCAATCCGGGCATACCCACATGGTGAAAACTGACTGGAAGATAGTGATGCCATCCTGGAAGACCTCTGTGAAAACCAAATGCCAAAACCTTGCCTCAATTTCCCAAATCGATTTCCTCAGTGACCACTTTATCCCATTTTTTAACTGCCTCGGGAACTGTGAAAGTGCCAAAACTGCCTCCTAGGGTGCTAGCGCTGTCCATCTGATCCCACCAGGCTCTCCGGGAGGGGGGATAAATGGTAATAACAAGTGGCTGGACCACCCCCTCCATCATCAGCGCCCTAGGTGAACTGGCCTCTCGGGGCCCCTGCTGCTCAGGCTGGGAAATCAGCCCCAAATCTTGTCAACAAGTGTAAAACTGCATCAATCACTGTCAGAAGTGCCCGGAACTGAAAGATAAGTGTCTCAATGGATCCAGAAGACCCAAATCCACTAGGAATGAGTACTCATACACCCTGGGTTTCCCTAATGGGCCAGCTGTAGGGTCCACCATATATGGACAATGTATAATCTGCTGATCTGAAATAATAATAAACCTGCTGAACTAGATCAAACATCATCTGCATCATATTTCCATCATATGATATCATCATCAAACATGTGGGACCATAAATCATCATCAATAATCATCCATACATGGCCCACATCATCACGGATCCCAAGAATATATAATCAAGGATAAATCACATTAGTAGACTAAGACAATGTTTCTCTAATCATTCCCACAGCTAAGCTCAAAGTATAAATTCCATTCAGTGGCATTAATCAAGTTAACATATTCCGTGATTATATAAAATTACTTGCACAATAGTTCAAATGACAAACTCACCCATTGGACATGGTCAAACTGCTAGTGAAGGATGAAGGCTAGGAGCAAGGTTGGGCCAAGGGTTTGACTTGTCTAACTTAACTCAAAAATACTTTGGACTGGGAGAAGGGGGAAGCTACAAACTCTGTGCTGGACAAAAGAACACGGGGGATGGCTGTGCCTCACAAATGGATAAGTTGTTTAGAGAGTGCTTATTCAACTTAGGAATCATGTCTACATCAAGTTGATCCAGGTTCATTAGGATCATTCAATTTCATTTCCATGGCCTTTTTGGCCTACATAACCCTTCGGATTTCAGATGTGCTGAGAAGCACAACTAGTTGCAGCTTGCATCCAGGGCATGTTTTTCACATATTTATAAGGTCAGCAATTATTTAGATATAACTTTTAAGAACCATTGCTTTTTGGACCTTTCTTATACTCTTCGAGGAGTATTTTTAGCTTTTCATTGCTCTTGCCCCTTTTTTTTGTTTCCATGGGCGAATTTTTTAGTTTCCATAGGTAGAACATGAGCTTTCAGTTTTAGCCAACAACATCTCAAGTGACTAGGGGGAGTTCGAGCCAATGCCAAACATCGGGATAACCGACCAGAATGATTTAGGCCTACAATCCAACTCACCAAAGGCAAGTTCTGTCACCAACTCAGAGCCGAGACACTGAATAAACAGGGATGCGGTCCAAACACAGAGGTAGAAAAATGGGGAAGTCCTCGGTATCAGAAAGTCAAATGAGACAAGTCAGGGTTTAAAGTCAAACAGGAAGGTCATGTATGGATGGAGACAAGTGAATATGGAGCCTACACTAGCAGACAACCAATGTCGGGAAAGACCATGTCTATGTAAGGTGAAATACCAGTAAGTTTTGTTAAATGACCTAAAGGTGCAAGCAATTGTCCATTTTATGATTTACAGTTCATTTTAAATAGTTTGCCACATCAGGAATAATATACCAAGCACATGCCATGATCATGACTAAATCAACAAGATAATAATCCACAGTCAGTGAGAACATATCCATAACATCATCATAATAATCATCATCATGCATCATCTGAAACACTGCTGAAATACATCTCTAGGGACTGAACTGAAACTGTAATGGGATAAGTGGTCACATCAGTCATCAAATCTGAACTCTCAAGGCTCAGCCTTGACACAAGGTCATAAAATCTGAATAATGTACTGCTCTGATCATGAGTGATCCAAAATATATAGCCATGCTCTGGAATAAAGGAAGCTCTGGAATGTGCAGATATCTGCTGTACAAGAATAGTAGCCCTGCTACTATGGTGTGATAACAGCAAGATTAGATGAAGTTACCAACTAGACCTAGGTTTTGAATTATGCTCATTCCAAATCCACCAAAATCTCAAGTGCCCACATCCTAGAAGTGGACCAACTCCAATCTCCAAGGTGGTGCGACTTTACCCAAGGAGGCTAAAAAGGGTGATAAATGGATCAAGACAAGTCCAATGGCATCCAAAATTTAGATCCAAGTAGGTTGATCAAGTGAGAGTGTGGATCTACAATTTCAAGGCAATCCGATGGTTAGATCTTACTAGATATGAGTTTAAAGATACCAAGTGGTCCAAAATGGGGCTTAAATCCCTTAAAATGTGGAATAGGGCCCACAAGGTAGAAATCAGAAAAGTGGCAATCTGGGGGTAGGTTATTGGATGTGTAGATCATGAATCAAGTGGGATCTCAACTACCCATCAACTAGATCTAGGGTAACTCACCTTCCCCAAGGAGTGTGACCTCACTTGGAGAGGCTAAGTTGGCTTGGGAAGGGGGTCAAATGGAGGCCAATCCTCAGCAAACTATAGATCTGGGATGCCGTGGATACTATAGAGGTGGGTTTTCAATATTACACCCAACAACCCACTAGATCTCAGTAGATCTGGAAAAATGTAAAAATGGGGGTTTGATTAATTAGGGTTTTAAATGTTTTAGACAAGTGGATAGATGATGGAGATAGAACTTACCTTGAGATCATACCTGAGTGATGAAGAGAGATGCTTTGATGTTGAGGAAGATTCCCGCAGAGATCAAATGAGAGATTGTTGATTTTGCTTGCCAAATTGATGCCCTAGCCCACAAGTGCGCCCTCCTCTACCTGTCAATCCAAGGAAAATCGATTTCAATCAGAGAGGTCAAGTATGGAGGAAATACAAGTAAAATGCAATGATAACATATAATAGAAGGTCCTGGGACAGTAATACTCCCTGTTACCAAGGAAGAGATCCAAAGAAGAAGTAGTGAAAGTCTTCCCCTACCAATACTTCCTCCTCAAAGCAAATCGGCCTCCACCTGTAGATGCAAAAAACGTGGTACAAAAGATATGGCAAAACAAGATCTCCAATAACTCAGTGCAAAGGAAGAACCAACGAATGAACACCAAAAACATTCACCACAACACTAGAGATAGAAGCAATAATAATTTTCTATTCCAATAATCCAGAGCCACAAGTCCCTTTACAATGAGAAGTTCTCTCCTTTAAATAGGAAGGAGAGGCATCAAAACCCTAACCACTTTTTGAATGAGTGGCTAAGATTAAAAGACACAAATGTCTAATCAATGATTGAGATAAGCTCAACAATAAAATACATGGATCACTAATAAAATATAACATAAGTGGACAAAATTGCCCTAGAAGAGGGGAATCCCACCATATCATGATGACAAAATATAATAAGAAGCTTATGGTGGGTCCAAGGGGTAATTTTAGCCACCCTTGGTCAATCCCCATAGCACAATAATAATAAAATAGTCATCAATATACCAAATCGTGTCTCTATGGACAAATCGTAGGCCTCAAAAGACCTCAGAAATCATTAGAAAGTGCCATAGGTGATGGATGCGGGTCCCGATGAAGCTGAAACTGCTGGAGGAGGTGTGGAAGACATCAATCCATCATCATTGATCATCCCATGCCAAGACCTTGCCTCAGTAGCCCAAATCGAATTCCTCAATAGCCATTTCTACCAATCCTGAAATGCCTTGGGAAGCGTGAAACTGCCCCAAACTGCCTCTTGGAGTGCCTGCGCTGTCAAGGTGAGGGCACCAGTATGTCCGGGAGGGGGGTAATATGGTAAACACAAGTGGCTGGACCACCCCCTCCAAGCACAGCGCCCTAGGTCAACCAGATAAAAATCCTCTCTGCTTTGACAGGGTCTCTGACAGACCAAAACTGCACTGGGTTAGCCTACTGAGGCTCAATCATCACTGTAAGTGCCCGGAACTAAAAACAAACTATCTCATTGGACTCAGAAGGTCCAAATCCATCCAAGATGTGTGCTCATACACCATATGAGTCTCTGCATGATCATAAAATATATCCAATATACCGGAACAAGTGTAATAATAATAATTTGTAAATGATCAAATAATGCTGCAAACCATAAATCATCGTCATAACCCTGTATCTGCTGCATAGAATCATTATGTACATGTACATAGACCATATATCATCTATCCATATCATCACAAGGTCCAACCATCTCATGTCCTATGGTTGACCTTGGTCAAACTAAGTTTGACCAAGTCAACATGACCAAATATAACTCAGACCATCATCAGAAGCTGCTGCAAAGTGTCAAAGGTTAATGCATGCTCTACAACTTATTCAAATAACAATTATAACAGAAAGTAATCATTACTGGCGATCTAAATCCAAATATACAATGTCATTAATTATTATTATTATTCCGACCAGATTTTCAAGACCATACTCACTTCATAGCTGTGATCAATTTGCTAGTGAAGGGTGAAGGCTAAAATAACTAGCTAGGCTAAGGGATGACTTGACTGACTTAACTTTGTGACATTTTGGCAAAGGGAAAGGGAATACACACTATAGTATATACTGAATGAGCAACTACACAGGGAATGGCGGTGTCTCACAAATGGATGAGTTGTTCAAAGAGGGTTTATTTACCTTTAACAGATGCGCACAATCCATAATACAAATGAGGCCAACAATAATTTAGATATAGCATTTAAGTTCCATTGCTTTTTGGGCCTGAAGTTTCCATAGCCTTTGATCTATGTGTGTTTACAAACACATTGCATAGATTTACATTTATTTAAGGCTTTCTGCTGCAGGTGTGTTTTTAAGGCACTTGTTTACCTGAGCACTTCTAGTTGTGTCACAGACAGCTTGTTTACCTAGGTATTTACATTTCCAAAAGATATAACATTTTATTTTCATGGCCATTTTCATTTGGCATGCCTTTCATTCATGTGTGTTGAAAAACACATTGCATGAACGGGCTTTTCATACAAGATATAACATTTCATTTTTTCCAGATTTTGTATTCATGGCAACACTAAAAGTTTCAGGTTTAGCCAACACAACTTTAGTGACTAGGGGGAATTCACAAGGAAATCCAACTCACCATAGGTAAGTTTTGTCACCAACTCAGAGCCGAGACACAATAAACAGGGAAGCTCAACCAATACAAAGGCTACAGTGGGGAAAAGTCCTCCATGCCACTAGTCAAGTAGTAAGTCAGGGTGATAAACTAAAAGGTAGGAAATGGATGGATGAAGACAATGAATAATGGAGCCAACACTAGCAAGCCAAGGTATGGTGGAATGGTCACCTCTATTCTCCCTAAGGAGGGTAAAACCAATGAGTATGGATAGTGAACTTCTAAGTCTGAGTAGGGACAATATAATATATATAATAAGATCAACCAGGTCCACATATCTATATGATCGCCAGATCATGACACTAAGTGCTAAGACATGCTATAAGAATAAATATAAAAGCAATATAACCACAACACTTATGATATACCTGCTGAGTCATATACCTGAATGCTCATCATTTGAACCATCATCTGTCCTCTGAAACTGCCACTGTAACTCTGGGCACTACTGACTGCTCTGTACCAATGGTATAGTGGCTACATCGATCATCTCTCTGAGTGTCCTGAGACTCAGTCATGGCATGGGGAATATATACTGCTGTCCAAAATCTGATAGTGATCCAATATAGATGCTCATCTCAGCATCTCAATGTAAGGGAATTGGCTGAATAGTGTACTGGAATCAGAAAAATAATGTATGGTAGCCCGACTACTATATATGTGATAACAGTACCTTTACAAGATTCAAGACAAAGCAAATGATCAATTTAAGTCTTAAGAAGATGATAAACTTTTGTAATTAAAATTTAATAAAATAACTTAAAAACTTTGAAAGTAGTTACCTTGGATTCAAGTAATAGCCCGCAGCATGTAAAGGCCGATGGAGGTTTTTGTTCTAGCGTTCATCAATTATTTTCCACAAAGGAAGATACTTTTGTCTTTTGCCATCATATGCTTCCTTTATTGCCTCCTTGGCCTGATCCATGGCCTCATAAATAAACCCCATCGCTGCTTTATCACCATCCACCATTCTCAGAACTTTCACAAGAGGTTTACTAAAAAGTACAATCTCCTCTGCCTTTTTCCAGAATCCTTTCTCATAGACTTTGTCAACAATGTCTTTTCCTCTAGCCTTCTTGCTATATTGAGAAGCATTTCACTCATCACAGGAGAACATCTTCGTCAAGTTGGCCTTTTGCTCAATCAAGGACTGCAATGTAAGAAAGTTTGTTGCAAATCTTGTGATAGCTTGCCTGACAAGCTCTTTTCCACCAGTGCATTTTCTCATAAGGGTCAAAACCCATGTGTGGTTGCAAATGTATCTTGTTATGGATTTTGCTTGTTCCACACACTTTTTCACACACTCTATTTTCCCAATATCCTCAAGCATGAGGTCCAAACAATGGGCTGCACATGGAGTCCACCAAATGGTGGGATGTTTCTCCTCCAACATCCTTCCGGCTGCAACTTAATTGGAGGCATTATCTGTGATAATTTGTACCACATTTTCCACCCCCACCTCCAGAACTACATCATCCAAAAGACGAAATAGTAAATGTGCATCCTTAACTTGATCAGATGCATCCATTGATCTAAGGAACATAGTTCCTTTTGGGTAAGCAACAAGGAAGTTCACAATGGTGCGACCCCTTGTATCAGTCCATCCATCGGGCATGATCGTGCACCTGTTTTACTCCATGAGTTTTTGAACTTTGATAGGTACTGTTGTACTCTTTCCACTTCATTTTTTAAAAGTGGCCCCCTAATATCCTCATAACTGGGGCCCTTGAAGCCTGGACCACATGTAGCTACAACATCCAGCGTATGTTGATAATAAATAGATCTTGTAGCATGGAAAGGTATGTCAGCATCATACCACCATCTAGCAATGCATTCCCAAGTAGCCTCCTGTTATCACACAACTTGTAGTTGTCCCTAGTAGTATCCCTTCCGGGATGGTAGAGGAGATGGACGACTAAAGAGGTGACCCAAGAGATGCCACGGTTCCCAATGCAATGTGGGAGTCATGTCAACCGAGGCACTCTTCACTTTAGATCTAGATGAATCAAGACCTAGGGGGAGATCCTATTACCAATCAAAGATGATTGGACCCAAACAAAGGTTCCTAGGGATAAGTAAATGATGAGTTACGGAAACCAATGCAAGGTTAAGTGGACCTAGAAGTTAAAGTATGGTTGATGATGGTTTGAGAGATGATTAGTGTTTCAACCAATATATGATTTAGGCCACATGATTAGTTATAATGACAAGATCTAGTACCATGTGTCACACAAGTGGGACCTACTTTCTTGGGATATGTGAATGGTTCAAATGGGACCCACAAAGTGAAATTAAGGGATGCAAATTGGTACTAGTGGATATGTAGTGAGTAGATCTATGGATCTAAGTTGAAATTAGGAATACCCACATATGGGATCTAAGTTTTGACACAATTCCCAAGGAGTGCGACTTGCCTAAGGAGGACTAGTGCCTTGTTGGATGGGTTAATGGAGTCAAAAGATATGTCAAAGTGTAGATCGGGACACCTAGTATGCAAATCAAGTGGGCTAATTGGGATATGATGGTTGGATTTTACTAGATCTAGGGTTTCATGATATGACCCAAGTGGACCACAATCCCTTACAATAAGGAATGCTGCCCCCAAGGCAGATTGTCACAAAATGATACTCTAGACCTAGGTTTCAAGGTATGCCCGTTCCAAATTCACCAAAATCTCAACTACCCACGTCCTCAAAGTGGGAAAACTCAATCACCCAAGGAAGTGCGACCTTGCTCAAGGAGGGCTAAAATATGGGAAAGGTGTGTCAAAATAAGTCCAATGGCCACCAAATTGTAGATCCAAGTAGTTTAGGCAATGATCTATGTGGATCTAGAAAATCAAGACAATCCAAGGGTTAGATCTTACTAGATCTGAGTTTTAAGGTGCCAAGTAGTCCAAAATGGGGTTTTAATCCCTTGAAATGTGGAATGATGCCCACAAGGTAGAAATCACCCAAGTAAGAGTCTAGGGGTAGGTTATCAAGTATGTAGATTGCAAATCAAGTGGGATCTCACCTACCCATATGCTAGATCTAACCAAATAAGCCTCACCCAAGGAAGTGCGATTTGTCTCAAGAGAGTTATATTGCCTTGAAAAGTGTGTAAATTTTAACCCAATCACCACCAAACTATAGATCCAACTAGGGGTGGATGCTATAGAGGTGGGTTCTTAAGATCTTTTCAAAAGCAAGGTTAGATCTAAGTAGACCTAAGAAAAACCAAAATTGGGGTTTTGATTAATTAGGGTTTGTGACCAATGAAGAGAGAATGGATGGAAAGAGGCACATACCTTGTAGATCTTACCTCAATTGCGATCTTACCTCAATTGCTTATGGCCACCTTGCAAATTGATAGCATTCTCCTATGTGTATATTCAAGAGTGAGATCTAAGAGCTCCAACCAAAACGTCCTCCTCCAAGATAGTCAAATCGTCCTCCTCCTACAAGACAAGATCACGTGAAACAAGCCAAGTAAGATGATTATGAAAATGATGGAAAGATGTAATAGAAAGCATCAACTATGTCACAAAGATACAATATGCTACTCCCTTTCACCAAGATTAACCCAAGAGAGACTATGTGGATCCCTCCAACAATAACCCTCAAGAAATTGCCCTCCTTTCCACCAATTCGACTTTCCTGCAAGAAAAATAGTAGAAGCACCAAAATCCCTAATGATACATAGAAGAGATACTGTATACTCAAGATGCAAGAGAATCCACAAGACAAGAGAGATATGCTCCACAAAGAAGTGTTCTATTCCAATATTCCAGAGCTCCAAAGGTGAGCTATACAATAGGGGGTCTCCTCCTTATATAGGATAATCAAGACCAAAACCCTATACCACTCTACAATACTACATCAAATGAGTGGTTGAGATTAAACGATCTCAATACATGATCTATGGCTAATAATGAATCATAACAATATATCACATGGATCACCCAATATAATGATGACGCCCTAACCAAATGGTACAAAGTGAGGATGACGTCATCCACTAGAGGGGTAAAAGTACAAAAATCCACCTCATAATGATTAGGACATAACATAAGAAGCACATGGTGGGGCTAGGAGGCATCAATCCTTACTAGCTCATCCCCAAGGCACAATAAAATAATAAAATATGTCCAAGATAATATAAATAATCAAATCTATCCTCAAAATCTGTGACAGACAAGCAGTAAAAGACCTCCTGTGATCGCTGTGGGCCTACCCACATGGTGAAAACTGGCTGGAAGATAGTGGGATCACCCTGGAAGACCTCTGTGAAAACCAAGTGCCAAAACCTTGCCTTAATTGCCCAAATCAAATTCCTCAGTGACCACTTTATCCCATTTTTTAACTGCCTCAGTAACTGTGAAAGTGCCAAAACTGCCTCCCAGGGCATCTGCGCTGTCCAATTGAGCCCACTAGGCTCTCCATAAGGGGGGGTAAATGGTAAAAACAAGTGGCTGGACCACCCCTTCCTCATACAGTGCCCTAGGTGAATTGGCCTCTCATGGCCCTGTTATCAACTGATTTGTACAATAGTTGAAACCTTATTGAGCCGCCAGAGTTGGAACACATCAGTGTTCGTTTCCAGAGTATCTGGGTTTCATTGTATTTGGGTCTAGCCAGTTTTGGCTAGCCAGTTTTGTTTTTGAGTCGACATGACCATGGCCCCATGGGGGTTTGTATCAGTGTGCTAGTAGGGTCTGAGTGGCTCGGTCTCCCATGACTGGATTAAACAACTAAGGTATTCCAGGGAGTTTTTTCACCGTCAGATTATACTTTGCTTCAGGCGGAATATAATCTCTTGGTTTTTCTCCCGCTTCCTCCAAAGCTGGAATGCCCGATTTTGGAAATTTGGCCATGGGGGGTTATTAGGGTCCAACTATAATGTATAAACCTACTAGACACTATTAGAATAGGTTTTGGTCATGTCCTAGGTCTCTAGGACCCCCAGAAAAAATTTCGAAATTTTTTTTTACCGGACGCGTCGGAATTGGGGTTTTTAATTATTTAATTATTTTTTAAATTTTAATTAAATTTCTCTATAGTTTAAATAGAGAAATTTGAGTCTGTAATATGTCAGTCATCCGGGGTCCGTTTTCAGTGTTTGATGGCTCGTTTCATAAGCCAAAAATCACACATGACCCATGGAGCAGCTAAACCCAACTTTCGGATGTCAATTCCGCCCCATAATTAATATTTTCTCTGAAAAGTCATTTACAGAGAAATTATTAATTAAAATAATAAAATTGATTATTTTGGAGATAATCCAAATCTCTCCAAAATTAATCAATTTGATTAAAATAAAGGGCTAAATGACATGGCAATGAGCATTAAGGAAGATTCCAATCAACTCCAAGCCCATCCAGTCACTCACCCAGTCACCAGCAAAGAATCTTTTTGAGCAAATTCGCCCTCCCTCATGCAAAATTCGATTTTGTGATGTGTCACTTGATGTATGGGTTGGTGGTTAGCATTTATGTTAGAGAGGGGCGCCCTCATGACTCACCAATCATTCATGGCTTGGCTCCCTCTACTAATTCGAGTTAAGCAACTACCCATTACCACATGTCACCCATTGAACTAGCTCGCAGCTCACCTCAAGCTCACGCCTTTCCTCCCAATCCTCACGCCATTTCCCTTTGGCTCACGTGGATCCTAGTTGGCGTTTATCCATTGCCTAAATCCCATGCATACACCATTGGATTCTCTCCTCTATCACTCGAGCTAGCACCTACCAAATCTCTACTCGCCATCCTCACCTAGCTCGCGTCAATCTCATGAATAGCCACGCCTTGCCTTGTTGTGACTCGTTTAGTGGTTAGTAGGTGAGTGGATTAGCTTGGCTTTTGATTGAATCTAAGTTAGTGCCTACCTCTACCATGTGGCATCCACTAAACTAGCCTCGACCTACCACATCCAACTCGCCCTCTCCACATTGGCTCACGTTTTCCTCACCCTAACTCGCCTTTGCCTTGATGTATGTCTTCCATTGGTTAGTGCCCTCACCTCCCACCTACCTCAAGTCGTGTTTGCCACATGGTGTCATCCACAACTACCTCAAACTCGACTTTAGCCATGTCTCTTGCTCCAAGCCACCTATTGATTGGAATTCGACCTCATTGCTCACCACCAATTCGATTTAGGGTTTAGGTGTTTAGTTTTAGTATAAAGAGAGGCCCATTTGGGTTATTATCTCATGGAAAATTGTTGTAAAGTTACTCTGCTCATATTTTTCAAGAGCTTGTGGAAATAAAGTTGGCTTTGGAGGCAAATGGTGTGCATGTCTATTGTTTCATGAGTTAATGGTTCATTGTTGAGGTAATATCTATGATTTTTACATTCTTGCAATTTCAATCTTGATTAAAATTTATGCTTAGATCTCTTTATTAAGAGCATAGGGCAAGCATTTGATGGTCCAACTTGTTTGCTAGGCTTAGGCTTGGATGGTTTCAAAAGAGTACAAATTGTAATCGGTCTTACTACCTTGTCTCTTTTTCCATTTTTGTCTAACTCTCTAAGTTTAAATCAAGCGTTGTTTGTATGAGTGTTTATGTATTGCAGATCCTCAAAAGGGTGAGATGAGATGAACTAGGTTGTATCTCCCTCTTCTCCACCAACAAAAACTTGTGCTAATAGTTTGTTTTCAGGAAACCTCCAAAGAAGCAAGATCTAGAGCTTTGCATAAAAGCGGAAAAGGTTACTTCTTCCATCAAAATCTTCACTTTCAAAAATTTGTTCATTGGTTACATTAGGCTTCTCTTCTTCTAGCCTTCCATTTTTCTCCTTGGATTCCTTTTGCCATTGATTTGCTAAGCCCATTCCTCCTTGCCCTAGTCTCTTTATAGCTCCTTTAGCCCCATTCTCTTGCTCTCGTCCCTTCTCCTTCCCCTTTCGTTTTGGTCCTCTAGCCTTCTCGTCCACCCTAGGAAAGTCATCCTTCTCCTCTCGTCTTTCCCCTATTTGCCTTCCTTTAGCCTCTACCCTTCATCCCAATCCTCCTATCCATCTTTCTTCTAGTTCTCGTCTTTTCAACCTAGCACCTTTTCCTCTCCTTTCGTCCATCCTTGATTGCCCTAAAAAACACACAAGAAAACCAAAAAACGAATTGTTAAGTTGATCAGTAGTTTCATTTTTGGTTTGCAAGGTCATTGGTTAGAGTTGCTTTGTTTCGAAAAAGGATTTATTTAGTTAGATCTCATGCATTGAAAAGATAGCTTCAAAATCATACTAGATCTCATTATTGCACTTGTTAAAATTTGCATTTAGTTTCCCTTTTAAGATAGAATTTTTTTCACAAAATTTTCCTAAAATTTTTAAGTCTTAGATCTCATTTCTAGCACATTTAGAGCAACTTTTGTTCGCTGGTCCGTTTTCCCATACAAACTTTTTCGAACAAAATTTTCATGCCTTTTATGTTTTAGGCTTTATTTTTCAAAGTTGGGACTTGGTAGATTTAAATTTCTTTTGATTTCTGACGTTTAATGGGTGCATGTTGAGCATATCTTTCGAGCTTGTGTAGGTGTTTTGAAAGAAAGGAACTTGGAAAGTTTTGAAGAAGTAAGATCCAAGCAAAGTATCAAGGAGAAGAAACCATGAAAATGAGCAAAATTTGATATACTTATCCTTTGTAAAAGCAAGCAAAAAATTGCTTCCTTCTTAGATTCTCCAAGTATCTTCTTTCTCAAAGACCTTGCAAGGTTTTAAACCCAAGGCATCTGTAAAAAGTTAAATAAAAGTTTTTTTTAAGTGGAGGGGTCCTCCACCTTTGGTTCTTCTTCCCCATTTGGGGAAGAGTGTCGGGTCTTGTGGTTGGCTTTAGCTTGGTTTATTTTTCCATGCTCTTAGATTAGTTTCTATTTCCGCTAAGTAATTTGTTTATTTGTATTTCGTATTTTACTTACCCCCATGCTTTCCCGAGTAGGGTCTTGAACCTGAAAGAGATTCTTGGGTAGCTTAGTTTATTTTTATCATTATACTGTTTCTCTTCCAATCCTTGACCAGAGAATAGCTAACTTTGGGATCGTATCCCAAAGGCCACATAGTTTTGTGGTAGCTTCTCGCTCCCCCATCAACTTCTTGTGGACATCCAGCTAGCTGGAAGGTTTCCAGGATTGGTGGTTTCTAGTGGTTGATCTTGTTCGGAGATCAATCCCACCTAGTAGATTAGAATTTGTATGGTAGAACACTAGTTTGATTTTTATTTCATATTATTTGGCAAAGTAGTTATTGTTGAAGCATTAATTTATATCTTTCAAGTTATCAAGTGGTTTCATCTTTTTTTAAAGTTATTTTACTGCTTTCACAACACAGCTGCTCTTGTCCTTCTTAAAATAAACCAAAGTCTCTTGAACTTGGCCAAATCCAAGTCAAGAGCACCCTCTATCGGAGGGCATTTTAATCTTGCATCATCCCCTGCATTAGGCATTGTTAATTTAGCAAGTCTCTTGAACTGTGGTCATAAGACCGAGTCAAGAGCGCTCTCTGTCGGAGAGTTGAACAAGGTTCTTTTAATAATAAAATTTTCCACTCACACTCCCCTAATTAATTTATCTTGGTTTGTCCTACACCCGTATGCTCTGCCAACCGGAAACGGTTGGGCTAGTACTCAGAAAGGTGGAAGACCTGATAATAACGATCGATAAACTTAATTAAAATTTTTTCCCATAACCTCAACCAAGGCAAAATACTGTTCTCCCACGAGGGGTGGCGCCGGATTCCCACTGTCAGACTCAGGGGCGGTTTAAACATTGGACACCAATCCTTATCGAATCTGGGTGCTTCCGACAGGTCATTCAGGGTTGCCAGTATTTTTCTTGGGTAGGGTTCTACCATCTCTTGATACCTTTTGGTCTTAGCCCTAATAATCAAGACAACTAAAATTTTCAATTTACCAAGATAAGCTGCACAACGTTCTCATAAACTTTTCATTTCAAGCACTTGTATCAAGTTTTCACTTTCACTGTTATTTTTTGACTCCATAAGGCACTGGTCCTTCATCATATATCTTTGTATGCTTAAATATCTATATTGGAGCATTCAGCTTAATCTGTGTGAAAAGTGATTCATTTATTTTGTTCAAGTGCATCCTTTAGTTTCTGTTGCAACGTGGATTGCGCTATCTTGTTATATATTAAATTTTCATAATTTGTCTCTCATTTATAAACTCCTAAAAAACACCCATCCGCATCACTACATCAAAAAACACTTAAAAAAACGAGAGCCTTAGTGAAACTCTCTTTTAGGGACTACCCCCCTTGGCTTCGTTAGGAGTTTGCCTAAACGGAGGAGCTGGGATTCAGGTGACAGTACCTGGCTCATTGCTTGCCCCCAAGGCCACACCTCTCTCACTTGTAGTGAAGAGACAGCTTTCGAAAGATTTCCGCTGCTGGTGTGCATATTGGCGGACAACAGGCCCCTGCTACTCAGGCTGGGAAATCAGCCCCAAATATGGTCAACAAGTGTAAAACTGCATCAACCACTTTCAGAAGTGCCCGGAACTGAAAGATAAGTGTCTGATTGGATCCAGAAGACCCAAATCCACTAGGAATGTGTACTCATACACCATGGGTTTCCCTAATGGGCTAGCTGTAGGGTCCACCATATATGGACAGTGCATAATCTGATGATCTGAAGTAATAATAAAACCTGCTGAACTGCATCAATCATTATCTGAACCATATGTCCATCATATGATATCATCATCAAGTATGTGGGACCATCAATCATCATCAATAGGTATATATATGTGGCCCACATCATCACGGATCCCAATAATATACAACCAAGGATAAATCACATCAGTGGACTAAGACATGCTTCTCTAATCATTTTCACAGCCAAGCTCAAAGTATAACATCCATTCAGTGGCATTAATCAAGTTAGCATATTCCTTTGTTATATAAAATTACTTGCACAATAGTTCAAATGACAAACTCACCCATTGGACATGGTCAATCTGCTAGTGAAGGATGAAGGCTAGGAACAAGGTTGGGCCAAGGGGTTGACTTGTCTAACTTAACTCAAAAATACTTTGGACTGGGAGAAGGGGGAAGCTACAAACTTTGTGCTTGGACAAAATAACACGGGGAATGGCTGTGCCTCACAAATGGATAAGTTGTTTAGAGAGTGCTTATTCAACTTAGGTATCATGTCTACATCAAGTTGATCCAGGTTCATTAGGATCATTCAATTTCATTTCATGGCCTTTTTGGCCTACATAACCCTTCGGATCTCAGGTGTGCTGATAAGCACAACTAGTTGCAGCTTGCATCCAGGGCATGTTTTCAAATACATATAAGGTCAGCAATTGTTTAGATATAGCTTTTAAGAAGCATTGCTTTTTGGACCTTTCTTATACTCTTCGAGGAGTATTTTTAGCTATTCATCGCTCTTGCCCTTTTTAGTTTCCATGGGCGAATTTATAAGTTTCCATAAGTAGAACATGAGCTTTCAGTTTTAGCCAACAACATCTCAAGTGACTAGGGGGAGTTCGAGCCAGTGCCAAACATCGGGACAACCGACCAGAATGATTTAGGCCTACAATCCAACTCACCAAAGGCAAGTTTTGTCACCAACTTAGAGCCGAGACACTGAACATACAGGGATGCGGTCCAAACACAGAGGTAGAAAAATGGGGAAGTCCTCAGTATTAGAAAGTCAAATGAGACAGGTCAAGGTTTAAAGTCAAATAGGAAAGTCATGTATGGATGGAGTCAAGTGAATATGGAGCCTACACTAGCAGACAACTGGTGTCAGGAAAGACCATATCTATGTAAGGTGGAAAACTAGTGGGTTTTGTTAAATGACCTAAATGTGCAAGCAATTGTCCATTTTATGATTTATAGTTCATTTTAAACAGTTTGCCACATCAAGAATAATATACCAAGCAAATGCTGTGAACATGACTAAATCAACAAGATAATAATCCACAGTCAATGATAAAATATCCATAGATCATACAACATCATCATAGTAATAAACATCATATACCATCTGAAACACTGCTGCAATACATCTCTAAGCACTGAACTGAAACTGTATGGGATAAAGGGTCACATCGGTCATCAAATCTGAACTCTCAAGGCTCAGCCTTGACACAAGGTCTAACATAAGTCTGAATAATACACTGCTCTGATCATGAGTGATCACAAAATATACAATCATCATAGCCATGCTCTGAATAATGGAAGCTCTAGAATGTGCAGATATCTGCTAAACAAGAATAGTAGCCCTGCTACTATGGTGTGATAACACGTCCTTTTCCACCTTCTTCTATTTGGCATCAATGGTGGGCTGAGCACCAGGGGTAGTTCAGGGCTGAAAGAAAGACTCAAGGTTGCCACAGGGCCTTTTAAATTGGGATGTACTGCTACCAACACCACCAACAACAACATTTTCTTCCAAAGGTATGGTATAAGGATCATGGGTGGGATTTGGAAAACTAGAGGATTCTTCAAAACTAGGGTTTCTCTCAGAAAAATAAGAACTACAACTTCTCCCTATCTCTTTTTGGATCCTCTCTTTTCTAGCTTTTTCAGCTTGGTAGGATTCAATATGACCAAGCATCTCAGCTCTTAGGTCATCAAACACTTTTGGGCATGGTCTTACATTCCCCCTTGCACCCGCTAAATGTTGTTTCAGCCTATGTATACCTCCCCCACCAACCTCCTTCTGACAATAGTTACACACCATTTTCCCCTCAACTAATTGACAATGAATCCATGTAGGATCCTTTCTATCTTTGGGAGCCATGGAAAGCAATATAAATCTGCAAATAAAAAGCAAAACCCTACTTTTTTAAAATTTAAATCCTATGAAAAAAACTATTTCAAATTTTTAGAGACTAACCACTACATAACTAAAGGAATACGTGGTTGATTTTACATACCTTTAAGAGACGCCTCCAAATCTGCAGAAGAAATTCAGCCTTGAGTGGACTCCAAATCTGCTCCAATTTTGCTCCAAATCTGCTGCAATTGTCTCCAACACAAATCAGCCCACACACTTCGGAAAAAACCTCCTTCAATCCTCCCTTCAAATCAGCCTAATAACCAACTAGAAGACCCTCAGCAATCAACACTCAAAGAATCTAAGGAAAAAGACCCCAAGCACACACTCAGAAATTGAATATTGGAAACCTTGGAAAGACTCCAATGAATAGTGTGATTGAAAGAGAGGGGGTGGGGGTCTTTTTATAGCTTAGCGGGAGTGTTTAGGGTAGTCTAGGTTCATCCCCCCTCACCCACTTTCCTTTTTTTTTAAATAAAAAAAAAAATCAGTTTTTGGTCGGCCGTACGGCGTCGTACGGGTTGCTGTACGGACCGACCGGTTTACTCTGCAAAACCGGTTCCGAGCAGAAAAATCCAGTTTTGACCGGTTAGTTGACTGAACTGGCCGGTTTAGGCAAAAACCGACCAAAAATGGTTTAGGTGGCCAGTTTGGACCGGAAAGGTACTAGAATCGGTCTACTTGGCTGGTTTTGCCTAAATCGGTCTGGTTTTTGTAACATTGGTACAAACTGCCTCGATTTCTGTGTAAACAACTGCCTCGGTTTATGTGCTAGCATATTGCCTCGAAAACTGTGCTAGCAAAGGAGTACAAACTGTATGAACTACCTCGATTTTTGTGCTAGCAAGGGATGTATGGACTGTACAAACTGTTTGCAGAAACTTCCTTGGGAACTGGGCCAATGGTTTTCCTTGGGAACTGTGCTCTCAGAAATCAGAAATGATTTCTCTTTTTCTCACTCTCTTCTTCTCTCTTGATGGTGAGTGTTTCATTTGTCCCTTTCACTTCATTTTATACTTTGCTTTTCACCAACTAACCGTAACTACCAAAGAAACTACCTATTCAATGGTAAGATTAGATTAGGATATCTATGGTTCACAATAGATGCACTTTTCTCAATAATAAAATAATTAATAAATACATCACTTAAGTGACCCACTTTTATAAAGTACGAAAATGTCTTTATTTACATAAAAGTCACTTTATTACATAAATACACAAGGAACAAAACTTTCTGGTCCCCCTCATCACACTCACACAAAAAATATTAGGGAGGATCTCCGGAGTTATATTTTTCAACACTGCCTCATAACGAGGGAGGTCCTTCTGACACCATCCAAATATCCACCACTGACTCCTTATGCAGCTCCCTCCTGCTCTGGAATGTCTCTCGGAGAGAAGTGCCCACCTTTGAAATAAAACTCCGACTCTTGAGATTCTGCCTGAACCTCATCAACTTGCTCATCACCATCACTTGTCTGGCTGAGTCTTTTGCCAGTGCTTTGGAGAGATTCACTTTCCTCATCAGAAGATATGTAACTAACATGCCGATCAACTACAACTGTTGGTTTAGTCATTCTTACTTTCCATGGGGTATAGTTGGATACTCCATCCAACCTATCCTCATACCTGATACTCATCATGGAAATTACCTACAACCAAAAAACAACTGAAAGGAAACCAAAACACTCTTCTACACTTGCTTGCTTCCTATTTCAGTATGGCTCTGATACTATGAAGATTTTTGATAAAAAATCACAAAACTTCTTATTGGTCTTTTATCAAACACTTTGATTGCAAATTTGATTTATAACTTTTCTGAACTATGAATTCATATATCACACTGTAATGAAATTTCTGATCGTTAAGCATAAATACCATACAACCAAACTCTTGAACTGAAGATGAATACAACACAAAAATTTAGGGCCAAGCCCAAGGCAAAACCTCACAAGAGGAAAACCCAAAGAGATGTCTTTTTTTATTAAATGAGAACAAAACTGGAATTTCTCACAACTCATAAATTCATCTTTCCTTCAGCAAGAAATCATAAATACAAATCTCTGCAAATATCAGATTGCTATACGGATAGGGTATAGACTGCCTTGAAAACTGTGCCAACAGTTTACTGTACGGATTGTACAATCTCTAACTATTGTACGAACTGCCTCAATTTCTGTTTAAACAACTGCCTCGAAATCTATGCGAGCAGAGGTATACAGACTGTACAAACTGCCTCAGTTTTTGTGCTAGAAGATTGCCTCGAAAATTGTGCCAGCAAAGGAGTACAGACTATATGGACTACCTCCATTTTTGTGCTAGCAAGGGATGTACGGATTGGACGAACTGTTTGCAAAACCGCCTTGGGAACTGTGCCAATGGTTTTCCTTGGGAACTTTGCTCTCAGAAATCATTTTTCTTTCTCTCACTCTCTTCTTCTCTCTTGATGGTGAGTGTTTCATTTGTCCCTTTCACTTGATTTTATACTTTGCTTTTCACTAACTAACCCTAACTACCGAAGAAACTACCTAATCAATGGCTAGGATTAGATTAGGAGATCTATGGTTCACAATAGATGCACTTTTCTCAATAATAAAATAATTAATAAATACATCACTTAAGTGACCCGCTTTTATAATGTACAAAAATGTCTTTATTTACATAAAAGTCACTTTATTACATAAATACACAAGGAACAAAACTTTTTGGTCCCCCTCATCACACTCACACAAAAAATACGAGGGAGGACCTCCAGAGTTATCTTTTTCAACACATACGACTCTATATTAGTGTCTAGCATGTTGATATATATTGACACGTGAACTTTAATAACCTAATAAGGCCTAACCACCAAGATGGACATTCCAACTTTGGAAGAGCAAGAGAAAAACTCGAAAATTATGCCTTTCTAAAACACAAAGTATAATTAACAAGTGAAAAAAACTCCTTGGAATACCCGAATTGATTGCTAAGTCCTAGGAAGCCAAGTCCTTTACATAAAATCATCATGCTAGCACACTTTATTACAAACGTCGTGGGGCATGTACATGTAAATTTAAAAAAAAAAGGGCCTCGAAAGGCCTGATGGAGTTCAAAACAAGGATTTGAACATATATCATGTTCAGACTTTGCCCGCTCACTTGAAAGTCCAACTAAGTACAACTTAGATAGTAACATCTGGTTCCAACTACAAGATGCATGCTCGATTTGATTCTCTCAATCAAAGAGAGTATGCGAGAATCCAAGAATCTCTAGTTCCTGCACAAAATCTAGAAAGATTCAATCCCACATGTTTTTGTCAAATGAAACATAAGTTGCAGAACTAATGTTGCATCAAAATAAAATTGATATACATAAATGAAACTAATATACACAAAGCATACTATACAAAACTAATGTACAAAAAATAAATAAAGTGCAAGGCAAAGGTTTAGAAATGGCCTTGCTACACAAATGCCCCCATGGGCATTAGATATTATCATCGAAGAACAATTTAAGATGTCGGCCTTTGACTTGAAGGATCAACCTTGCTCCATCCATTGTGCAAAGGAAGAAAGAATTAGCCCCTGCTGGCTCAAACCCCTGCTGGCTCAAATATGATGTATGGCCCTGTTATCACATCCATAGTAGTCGGGGCTACCATGTCTTTAGACCAGATTCCAGTGCTTTTGTGAGCCAGTCCTTTTGCTATTACATGCATGAGATCGACAGATGATGAGTAGTTATTCTGTGATCACTCATATTTTCAGCAGACCAAGAGCGGATGCATTACAACCTTATGGCATGACTGAGCCTCATGACCCCATATTTGATGACTAAGGTAGCCATTTTCTTCCATCCAGAGTAGTGATATGACAGTGCCCAGAGTTATGCAACAACAATGTTCTAGTGATAGTTGATGGTTCAGGTGATGGATACAGGTATATGACCGAAAAGGTATATGGTTGTGCATTGGATGTTTTTAGTGTGCTCTTTTACTTATCTTAGTAGCTTAGCTGGGTATTTAGTGGTCATGATCTGGCGATATATTATGTGGTTATTAGTTGACTGTTTAGAGTAGAAGTAATTTAATTGCTTGGAATTAGAATTTCTTGTGTATACTCATTGGTTCACCCTCTTAGTAGTATGGATTTGGACATTCCCACCAGTTATGGCTTCACTTGTCATCTTCCCCATCCATCCATTATCATCCGTTCTTGGTTGTGACCTGACTTACACTTTAACTTGTGATATTGAGGACTTCCCCACTTATGCCTCTATGTTGGATAGACTCCCTGTTATTATGCATCTCGGCTCTGAGTTGTGCAACAAAATTTGCCGAATCCTTGGTCCATCTAGGCCAGGAGAACCCGCCGGTGTTGGTTCCTGAGCCTAGGTGAGTTGGTTTCTGAAGCCTTGACCTCTCTGGTCGGTTGCCCCCGATGTTTGGGTCTTGATTGTAGATGATTCCCCATAGTTGCCTAAGTTGTGTCAGCTAAGACTTGAAGCAAATTGTTCTACCATCATTACATGCATTGTGTGATTCATTATTCTATCTTAAATGTAAGCCCATAATAAATATAAAGTAAAGTCATTTCGTTGTCCTAGCCTTGTCTTTTCCACCTCAACCCATTTCTAGCAAAATGGTCACATCCATAAAATGAGTATACACTTGAGAGTCTTTTTCTTAGTAATTGACTGCTTTAATCTAGACTTATATTTGATGTTTAATTTGCTTAATCGCCAGTAGAATGCCACTTTATGCTTTAGTTTTGGTATTGAACTATTTAAAGGAGCATATCTTATCCATTTGCACTTGCAGCATCAGTCAGTTTGAACCCGTGTCATTATTTTGATAAGTTTTGACCTGGTCAACCCAATTTGACCATGTCAACCGCAGGATTTGGGATGAGTTGGACCGATGATGTTCGAGATTGATTATTTGTGGTCCTATGGTGCCCACTTGATGGTTTCAGACACATGTTTCATATGATGGTTTGATGGATTTTATTATTATTATTATTTACAGACCATTATTTTTATTGTCCGGGCATGGTTGAGCTTACAGATGATTATCCAGGTGGTCACATGATGTATGAGCAGTCATCCTTACTAGATTTGGAACTGTTATCACACAACTTAGTTGTCCCTAAATGGTATCCTATCCAGGATGGTAGAGGTGTTGGACAACTAAACATGTGACCCAAGGCTTGCCACGATTCCCAATGCAAGTGGGTGTCACACCAACCGAGGCAACCTTCACTTTAGACCAAGAAGAATCAAGATTAAAGGGGAGACCCTAGCCAATCTATGAAGACTAGTTAACCCAGAGACTCCTAGGAAGAAGTGCAAAGTTTAAACAAGGAGATCAATGGTATAAGATTTCAGATCTAGAAAGATAAGTGGACCCAAGGTGGTTAGGGCTTGGTTGAGAGGCTTAAGAGAATGACAAATGTTTCAACCAAGTGTTTGATTTAGGCCACTTATGAAGTTAAGCAAATAGATCTAAGACAAATCTAATGCATCACCCAATGACCCAAGTGGGGCTCATCCCTCAAAATGAGGAATGGGGTCCACAAGGTGAAAATTAATGGGGTGAAGCACTAGGGGTAGGTTTTAGGGGATGATATATCCAATGAAGCAAAAATATCAACTACCCATGTCTTGGAACTAGCAAAAGAGCCTCCCTCAAGGAATGTGACTTCCCTTGGAGAGACTAACGTCCCTTGGGAAATGGGCCAAATGGAATCCAAACACCACCAAACTATAGATCGAGATTGCCGTGAAGATTATTAAGGTGGGTTTTAATTTTTATACCCAAGAGCATGCTAGATCCAAGTAGATCTAAAAAAATGTAAAATGAGGGTTTATGTGACCAATAGGATAGAAAACAAGCGAAATGGATACATACCTTGTAGATCTTACCTCAAAATCTTGCGGCTACTTTGTACATAGATGATCCTTACATTTAGTTGCAATTCCAAGCTAGATCCAAGTGATTCCAAGCATAATCGTCTAAGCCCTAGGAGGAGAGATGCCCCATTAAACCTATAAATCAAACTACAAAATGTTAGATTTGATCTAGAAATCAATGAGATCTAAGCATGTCATATCAAAGAAGCAATCAATGGACAAAGCACAATTGAAAAACTCCCTCAAGATGAAGATGTCTTGCCCAAGGGGGATGCGAGCAACCCCTACAATCTTCCCTTCAAGCAACACACTCCTAGCTTCAACCAATTTGGCTTCCTTTAGTCGATGTCGAAATCACCTGTTACAAGCAAAGATGTCTAAAGCAATAGATGTATAATCATGTACAAGAGCAACCCAATCAAAGCCAAGAAGAAGATCTCCAAAGGTAGTATTTTATTCCAAGTTTTCCAGAGCCCAAAAGGTGCTTTTACAATGAGGGGGTCTCTTTCTTTTATAGGAGAGAAAGACCAAAACCCTAAACCACTTTTGAAAACTAGTGGTTGAGATCAAAAGATATAACGATATAATCAATGGCTAAGACGAGCCAATCATAACAATAGACATGGATCACTCAAAAAAGTGATGACGTCATGGCTAGAAGAGCCCTATGGGGGATGATGCCATACATGGGGGTGGCTAATAACATAGGAGCCACAACATAAAGACAAGGACAAGTGACTAGGAGCACATGGTGGGGCTAGGAGGTATTATTTCCCTTCACTAGCATGTCCCCATGCCATAATAATATAAAATATGACTCAATGACATGTCCAAGTATACAAATGATCAAATCCTGTCCCCATAATCAGAGAGAGATATACAATAAAAGTCCTCCTGTAGCCCATGTGGACCCCACTGACTGCTGCAAACTGATATGGAAGAAGTGTGATACACCATGGATGACCTATGAGTAGACCAAGTGCCAAATCCGTGCCTCAATTGCCCAAATCGAATTCCTCAATGACCCTTTTATTCCATTTTCTAATCTCCTGAAAATCCATGAAAATGCCCAAAACTAACTCTGGGGTGCCTGCGCTGTCACACTGAGTGTGCCATCATGTCTGGAAGGGGGTGAATGTGGTTAAAAGAAGTGGCTGGACCACCCCCTTTATCTGCAACACCCTAGGAAACGACTAGCCTCCAAAGATACTACTGGACATGCCACATTAGCATGGCCAAACTGGTCAACAGGTGGAAAACTGCCAATATCATGTTAGGGAGTGCCTGAAACTGAAAGATAAGTGTCTCAATGGATCCAGAAGACCCAAATCCATTGGAGATGAGTACTCATACACCTCATGATAACCTCTAGGATCATCTGTAGGGTCCACCATACCCGGACAAGTAAAATTACGATGATCTGTAAATAGTAATAATCCATGAAAACTGCATCAATCATCATCTGAAGCATATGCCCAATAGATGGAATCATCAATAGGCATATATAGGACCATAGATCAACATCATATAACATAAGTGGTCCATCTCATCACAGATCCCAAGGATGACCATGGTCAAACTATGTTTGAACTATGTTTGACTAGGTCAAAATACGACCAAAGACTAGATTTTAACAAATGACTATGACATGTTCCTGTTATCACACCATAATAGCAGGGCTACTATTCTTACTTGGCAGATATCTGCACATTCCAGAGCTTGGCTATGATGAGTTTATATTTTGAGATCACTCATGATTAGAGCAGTGTATTTTATCAGACTTATGTTAGACGTGGTGTCAAGGCCGAGCCTTGAGAGTTCATATTTGATGACCAATGTGACCCTTTATTCCATATAGTTTCAGTTCAGTGCCTAGAGATGTATTGCAACAGTGTTTAAGATGATTTATGATGATTATTCTTATGATGATGTTGAATGACCTATGGATGTTTTATCATTGACTGTGGACTATTATCTTGTTGATTTAATCATGTTCACAGCATTAGCTTGGTATATGATTCATAATGTGGCAAATTTTGTAAACTTAAAATGGACTATCTTGATGATGAATTATAAAATGGACATTTTACTTGCACATTTAGGTTGTTTGACAAAACTCACTGGTTTACTACCTTGTATAGATATGGTCTTTCCTGACACCATTTGTCTACTAGCTTAGGCTCCACTTTCACTTGACTCCATCCATCCATGACCTTCCTTATTTGGCTTTTACCCTTGAATCGTCTTACTTGACTCTCTGATATTAAGGACTTCCCTTTTTACTATCTCTGTGTTTGGATCGCATCCATGTTTGTTTTGTGCCTCGGTTCTGAGTTGGTGACAGAACTTGCCTTTGGTGAGTTGGATTGTAGGCCTAAATCATTCTGGTCGGTTGTCCCGATGTTTGGCACTGGCACGAACTCCCCCTAGTCACTTGAGATGTTGTTGGCTAAAACTGAAAGCTCATGTACTACTTATGGAAACTTATGTAAATTTGCCCATGGAAAATGTAAACTTTAGAATGTGTTTTTGAACATACATGAGTAAAGGGCAAGAGCGATGAACTGCAAAAAATACTCCTCGAAGAGTAGAAGAAAGGTCCAAAAAAAGCAAAGTATAGCTGGAAAAAAAAAGTACTGTGCGGTCCTCGGCCGCACAGTCTGCAGTATGGAAGCTCCAGCCGACATAAGATGTGATAACACGGCCTTCAGTGGAGCTGCGGGGTGGAGTCGCCAGGTGAACTAAATACCTTGTTCACCGAAGGTGGGATGTCGTGAAGGGGAAGTGGCTAGTGAGACAAAAATGTGTTGGCTGCAATAATTATGCAAAAAGAAATCAGCCAACAGAGTTTTAAGTTCAGATATGATGATAAAAGGAAAAACAAGCAAAAAGACTCAAAACTCAAACAAAACACGGGTAGGCCTCTACCTCCCCGGCAACGGCGCCAAAAATGTTATCACACAAACTCTAGCTGATGGATAATGAATGTCCCAACAGGGATGGTAGAGGGTGGTCAGCTAGGATGGTGTAACCTGCAATAGCCAAGTCCTCCGTTCAGGGAACGAAAGTCACACCGGACAAGGCTACTGTCGCTTCAGACAAGGCACGTAGCCAAATCAGGGGGGAGACCCCACTCAACTAGTGATGGTTGAGACTCAACAATCAAACACCCAACCCAAAAGATAAGCAGAGCAAGACGCAAGGTGAATGCCCAAGTGTGAGTTTTTTTCCATCCTATTGAAATCGAGATTCAGGACTAGGAAAATAAACTAAATGAAACGATCTCAAATCTGATTACAAGTGTTAAATGATGAATTCTTTAAAGATTAGAAGGCTGGAAACTAAATCAGAAAATAGAAATTGACTAGAAGAGTGACTGAAAATCCTGCCTATGGGGAGTGAAGCTCACTTATGACTACTCAAACATGGCAGCACCAAATTAGGTGAATGAAACACATCTTCTAGCAATCATACATTGAATAATAACTGATTTAAAATAAAGAAAAACAAATCAGCAAGAAGTGAAGTCAAATTGGCCAAGGGAATGAGTTAAGTAGCGGACAAACGGACCTAGGGCAGTGAATAATTAGCGTTTTTAATCACTTCCAGCCAAGGGTACTTCAGATTTGTTTTCAGAATGTCATTTTACCTTAGGAAATAAAAAATGACATTCTGAAAACAAATCTGAAGTACCATTAGCTGGAAGTGATTAAAAACGCTAATTATTCACTGCCCTAGGTCCGTTTGTCCGCTACTTAACTCATTCCCTTGGGCAGTTTGACTTCACTTCTTGCTGATTTGTTTTTCTTCATTTTAAATCAGTTATTATTCAATGTATGATTGCTAGAAGATGTGTTTCATTCACCTAATTTGCTGCTGCCATGTTTGAGTAGTCATCACATGCTTCATTCCCCATAGGCAGGATTTTCAGTCACTCTTCTAGTCAATTTCTATTTTTCTGATTTAGTTTCCAGCCTTCTAATCTTTAAAGAATTCATCATTTAACACTTGTAATCAGAGTTGAGATCGTTTCATTTAGTTTATTTTCCTAATCCTGAATCTCGATTTCACTAGGTTGGAAGAAAACTCACACTTAGGCATTCACCTTGCGTCTTGCTCTGCTTATCTTTTGGGTTGGGTGTCTGATTGTTGAGTCTCAACCATCACTGGTTGCGTGGGGTCTCCCCCTTGACTTGGTTACGTGCCTTGGTTGAAGCGACAATAGCCTTGTCCGGTGTGACTTCCGTTCCCTGAACGGAGGACCTGGCTATTGCAGGTTACACCATCCTAGCTGACCACTTGTTACCAACTTATTTGTACCATAGTTGGATTATTTGAAGAGCCGCCATTTGACAAACATGATGAATGTTTGTACTCCAGTGTATCAGATGATCCAGCATTTGTGACTAGTTAGTTTTGGCTAGCCAGTTTTGTTTTTCAGTCAGCATGACCATGGCCCCATAGGGGTTTGTAATAAAGTGTGCTAGTAGGATTTGAGTGTCTCGGTTCCCCATAACTTGATTAAGCAACTAGGGTATTCCAGGGAGTTTTTTTCCTTGTCAATTATACTTTGCCTATAGCCGAGCTATAATCGATGATGAATTATAAAATGGACATTTTACTTGCACATTTAGGTTGTTTGACAAAACTCACTGGTTTACTACCTTGTATAGATATGGTCTTTCCTGACACCATTTGTCTACTAGCTTAGGCTCCACTTTCACTTGACTCCATCCATCCATGACCTTCCTTATTTGGCTTTTACCCTTGAATCGTCTTACTTGACTCTCTGATATTGAGGACTTCCCTTTTTACTATCTCTGTGTTTGGATCGCATCCATGTTTGTTTTGTGCCTCGGTTCTGAGTTGGTGACAGAACTTGCCTTTGGTGAGTTGGATTGTAGGCCTAAATCATTCTGGTCGGTTGTCCCGATGTTTGGCACTGGCACGAACTCCCCCTAGTCACTTGAGATGTTGTTGGCTAAAACTGAAAGCTCATGTACTACTTATGGAAACTTATGTAAATTTGCCCATGGAAAATGTAAACTTTAGAATGTGTTTTTGAACATACATGAGTAAAGGGCAAGAGCGATGAACTGCAAAAAATACTCCTCGAAGAGTAGAAGAAAGGTCCAAAAAAAGCAAAGTATAGCTGGAAAAAAAAAGTACTGTGCGGTCCTCGGCCGCACAGTCTGCAGTATGGAAGCTCCAGCCGACATAAGATGTGATAACACGGCCTTCAGTGGAGCTGCGGGGTGGAGTCGCCAGGTGAACTAAATACCTTGTTCACCGAAGGTGGGATGTCGTGAAGGGGAAGTGGCTAGTGAGACAAAAATGTGTTGGCTGCAATAATTATGCAAAAAGAAATCAGCCAACAGAGTTTTAAGTTCAGATATGATGATAAAAGGAAAAACAAGCAAAAAGACTCAAAACTCAAACAAAACACGGGTAGGCCTCTACCTCCCCGGCAACGGCGCCAAAAATGTTATCACACAAACTCTAGCTGATGGATAATGAATGTCCCAACAGGGATGGTAGAGGGTGGTCAGCTAGGATGGTGTAACCTGCAATAGCCAAGTCCTCCGTTCAGGGAACGAAAGTCACACCGGACAAGGCTACTGTCGCTTCAGACAAGGCACGTAGCCAAATCAGGGGGGAGACCCCACTCAACTAGTGATGGTTGAGACTCAACAATCAAACACCCAACCCAAAAGATAAGCAGAGCAAGACGCAAGGTGAATGCCCAAGTGTGAGTTTTTTTCCATCCTATTGAAATCGAGATTCAGGACTAGGAAAATAAACTAAATGAAACGATCTCAAATCTGATTACAAGTGTTAAATGATGAATTCTTTAAAGATTAGAAGGCTGGAAACTAAATCAGAAAATAGAAATTGACTAGAAGAGTGACTGAAAATCCTGCCTATGGGGAGTGAAGCTCACTTATGACTACTCAAACATGGCAGCACCAAATTAGGTGAATGAAACACATCTTCTAGCAATCATACATTGAATAATAACTGATTTAAAATAAAGAAAAACAAATCAGCAAGAAGTGAAGTCAAATTGGCCAAGGGAATGAGTTAAGTAGCGGACAAACGGACCTAGGGCAGTGAATAATTAGCGTTTTTAATCACTTCCAGCCAAGGGTACTTCAGATTTGTTTTCAGAATGTCATTTTACCTTAGGAAATAAAAAATGACATTCTGAAAACAAATCTGAAGTACCATTAGCTGGAAGTGATTAAAAACGCTAATTATTCACTGCCCTAGGTCCGTTTGTCCGCTACTTAACTCATTCCCTTGGGCAGTTTGACTTCACTTCTTGCTGATTTGTTTTTCTTCATTTTAAATCAGTTATTATTCAATGTATGATTGCTAGAAGATGTGTTTCATTCACCTAATTTGCTGCTGCCATGTTTGAGTAGTCATCACATGCTTCATTCCCCATAGGCAGGATTTTCAGTCACTCTTCTAGTCAATTTCTATTTTTCTGATTTAGTTTCCAGCCTTCTAATCTTTAAAGAATTCATCATTTAACACTTGTAATCAGAGTTGAGATCGTTTCATTTAGTTTATTTTCCTAATCCTGAATCTCGATTTCACTAGGTTGGAAGAAAACTCACACTTAGGCATTCACCTTGCGTCTTGCTCTGCTTATCTTTTGGGTTGGGTGTCTGATTGTTGAGTCTCAACCATCACTGGTTGCGTGGGGTCTCCCCCTTGACTTGGTTACGTGCCTTGGTTGAAGCGACAATAGCCTTGTCCGGTGTGACTTCCGTTCCCTGAACGGAGGACCTGGCTATTGCAGGTTACACCATCCTAGCTGACCACTTGTTACCAACTTATTTGTACCATAGTTGGATTATTTGAAGAGCCGCCATTTGACAAACATGATGAATGTTTGTACTCCAGTGTATCAGATGATCCAGCATTTGTGACTAGTTAGTTTTGGCTAGCCAGTTTTGTTTTTCAGTCAGCATGACCATGGCCCCATAGGGGTTTGTAATAAAGTGTGCTAGTAGGATTTGAGTGTCTCGGTTCCCCATAACTTGATTAAGCAACTAGGGTATTCCAGGGAGTTTTTTTCCTTGTCAATTATACTTTGCCTATAGCCGAGCTATAATCGATGATGAATTATAAAATGGACATTTTACTTGCACATTTAGGTTGTTTGACAAAACTCACTGGTTTACTACCTTGTATAGATATGGTCTTTCCTGACACCATTTGTCTACTAGCTTAGGCTCCACTTTCACTTGACTCCATCCATCCATGACCTTCCTTATTTGGCTTTTACCCTTGAATCGTCTTACTTGACTCTCTGATATTGAGGACTTCCCTTTTTACTATCTCTGTGTTTGGATCGCATCCATGTTTGTTTTGTGCCTCGGTTCTGAGTTGGTGACAGAACTTGCCTTTGGTGAGTTGGATTGTAGGCCTAAATCATTCTGGTCGGTTGTCCCGATGTTTGGCACTGGCACGAACTCCCCCTAGTCACTTGAGATGTTGTTGGCTAAAACTGAAAGCTCATGTACTACTTATGGAAACTTATGTAAATTTGCCCATGGAAAATGTAAACTTTAGAATGTGTTTTTGAACATACATGAGTAAAGGGCAAGAGCGATGAACTGCAAAAAATACTCCTCGAAGAGTAGAAGAAAGGTCCAAAAAAAGCAAAGTATAGCTGGAAAAAAAAAGTACTGTGCGGTCCTCGGCCGCACAGTCTGCAGTATGGAAGCTCCAGCCGACATAAGATGTGATAACACGGCCTTCAGTGGAGCTGCGGGGTGGAGTCGCCAGGTGAACTAAATACCTTGTTCACCGAAGGTGGGATGTCGTGAAGGGGAAGTGGCTAGTGAGACAAAAATGTGTTGGCTGCAATAATTATGCAAAAAGAAATCAGCCAACAGAGTTTTAAGTTCAGATATGATGATAAAAGGAAAAACAAGCAAAAAGACTCAAAACTCAAACAAAACACGGGTAGGCCTCTACCTCCCCGGCAACGGCGCCAAAAATGTTATCACACAAACTCTAGCTGATGGATAATGAATGTCCCAACAGGGATGGTAGAGGGTGGTCAGCTAGGATGGTGTAACCTGCAATAGCCAAGTCCTCCGTTCAGGGAACGAAAGTCACACCGGACAAGGCTACTGTCGCTTCAGACAAGGCACGTAGCCAAATCAGGGGGGAGACCCCACTCAACTAGTGATGGTTGAGACTCAACAATCAAACACCCAACCCAAAAGATAAGCAGAGCAAGACGCAAGGTGAATGCCCAAGTGTGAGTTTTTTTCCATCCTATTGAAATCGAGATTCAGGACTAGGAAAATAAACTAAATGAAACGATCTCAAATCTGATTACAAGTGTTAAATGATGAATTCTTTAAAGATTAGAAGGCTGGAAACTAAATCAGAAAATAGAAATTGACTAGAAGAGTGACTGAAAATCCTGCCTATGGGGAGTGAAGCTCACTTATGACTACTCAAACATGGCAGCACCAAATTAGGTGAATGAAACACATCTTCTAGCAATCATACATTGAATAATAACTGATTTAAAATAAAGAAAAACAAATCAGCAAGAAGTGAAGTCAAATTGGCCAAGGGAATGAGTTAAGTAGCGGACAAACGGACCTAGGGCAGTGAATAATTAGCGTTTTTAATCACTTCCAGCCAAGGGTACTTCAGATTTGTTTTCAGAATGTCATTTTACCTTAGGAAATAAAAAATGACATTCTGAAAACAAATCTGAAGTACCATTAGCTGGAAGTGATTAAAAACGCTAATTATTCACTGCCCTAGGTCCGTTTGTCCGCTACTTAACTCATTCCCTTGGGCAGTTTGACTTCACTTCTTGCTGATTTGTTTTTCTTCATTTTAAATCAGTTATTATTCAATGTATGATTGCTAGAAGATGTGTTTCATTCACCTAATTTGCTGCTGCCATGTTTGAGTAGTCATCACATGCTTCATTCCCCATAGGCAGGATTTTCAGTCACTCTTCTAGTCAATTTCTATTTTTCTGATTTAGTTTCCAGCCTTCTAATCTTTAAAGAATTCATCATTTAACACTTGTAATCAGAGTTGAGATCGTTTCATTTAGTTTATTTTCCTAATCCTGAATCTCGATTTCACTAGGTTGGAAGAAAACTCACACTTAGGCATTCACCTTGCGTCTTGCTCTGCTTATCTTTTGGGTTGGGTGTCTGATTGTTGAGTCTCAACCATCACTGGTTGCGTGGGGTCTCCCCCTTGACTTGGTTACGTGCCTTGGTTGAAGCGACAATAGCCTTGTCCGGTGTGACTTCCGTTCCCTGAACGGAGGACCTGGCTATTGCAGGTTACACCATCCTAGCTGACCACTTGTTACCAACTTATTTGTACCATAGTTGGATTATTTGAAGAGCCGCCATTTGACAAACATGATGAATGTTTGTACTCCAGTGTATCAGATGATCCAGCATTTGTGACTAGTTAGTTTTGGCTAGCCAGTTTTGTTTTTCAGTCAGCATGACCATGGCCCCATAGGGGTTTGTAATAAAGTGTGCTAGTAGGATTTGAGTGTCTCGGTTCCCCATAACTTGATTAAGCAACTAGGGTATTCCAGGGAGTTTTTTTCCTTGTCAATTATACTTTGCCTATAGCCGAGCTATAATCGATGATGAATTATAAAATGGACATTTTACTTGCACATTTAGGTTGTTTGACAAAACTCACTGGTTTACTACCTTGTATAGATATGGTCTTTCCTGACACCATTTGTCTACTAGCTTAGGCTCCACTTTCACTTGACTCCATCCATCCATGACCTTCCTTATTTGGCTTTTACCCTTGAATCGTCTTACTTGACTCTCTGATATTGAGGACTTCCCTTTTTACTATCTCTGTGTTTGGATCGCATCCATGTTTGTTTTGTGCCTCGGTTCTGAGTTGGTGACAGAACTTGCCTTTGGTGAGTTGGATTGTAGGCCTAAATCATTCTGGTCGGTTGTCCCGATGTTTGGCACTGGCACGAACTCCCCCTAGTCACTTGAGATGTTGTTGGCTAAAACTGAAAGCTCATGTACTACTTATGGAAACTTATGTAAATTTGCCCATGGAAAATGTAAACTTTAGAATGTGTTTTTGAACATACATGAGTAAAGGGCAAGAGCGATGAACTGCAAAAAATACTCCTCGAAGAGTAGAAGAAAGGTCCAAAAAAAGCAAAGTATAGCTGGAAAAAAAAAGTACTGTGCGGTCCTCGGCCGCACAGTCTGCAGTATGGAAGCTCCAGCCGACATAAGATGTGATAACACGGCCTTCAGTGGAGCTGCGGGGTGGAGTCGCCAGGTGAACTAAATACCTTGTTCACCGAAGGTGGGATGTCGTGAAGGGGAAGTGGCTAGTGAGACAAAAATGTGTTGGCTGCAATAATTATGCAAAAAGAAATCAGCCAACAGAGTTTTAAGTTCAGATATGATGATAAAAGGAAAAACAAGCAAAAAGACTCAAAACTCAAACAAAACACGGGTAGGCCTCTACCTCCCCGGCAACGGCGCCAAAAATGTTATCACACAAACTCTAGCTGATGGATAATGAATGTCCCAACAGGGATGGTAGAGGGTGGTCAGCTAGGATGGTGTAACCTGCAATAGCCAAGTCCTCCGTTCAGGGAACGAAAGTCACACCGGACAAGGCTACTGTCGCTTCAGACAAGGCACGTAGCCAAATCAGGGGGGAGACCCCACTCAACTAGTGATGGTTGAGACTCAACAATCAAACACCCAACCCAAAAGATAAGCAGAGCAAGACGCAAGGTGAATGCCCAAGTGTGAGTTTTTTTCCATCCTATTGAAATCGAGATTCAGGACTAGGAAAATAAACTAAATGAAACGATCTCAAATCTGATTACAAGTGTTAAATGATGAATTCTTTAAAGATTAGAAGGCTGGAAACTAAATCAGAAAATAGAAATTGACTAGAAGAGTGACTGAAAATCCTGCCTATGGGGAGTGAAGCTCACTTATGACTACTCAAACATGGCAGCACCAAATTAGGTGAATGAAACACATCTTCTAGCAATCATACATTGAATAATAACTGATTTAAAATAAAGAAAAACAAATCAGCAAGAAGTGAAGTCAAATTGGCCAAGGGAATGAGTTAAGTAGCGGACAAACGGACCTAGGGCAGTGAATAATTAGCGTTTTTAATCACTTCCAGCCAAGGGTACTTCAGATTTGTTTTCAGAATGTCATTTTACCTTAGGAAATAAAAAATGACATTCTGAAAACAAATCTGAAGTACCATTAGCTGGAAGTGATTAAAAACGCTAATTATTCACTGCCCTAGGTCCGTTTGTCCGCTACTTAACTCATTCCCTTGGGCAGTTTGACTTCACTTCTTGCTGATTTGTTTTTCTTCATTTTAAATCAGTTATTATTCAATGTATGATTGCTAGAAGATGTGTTTCATTCACCTAATTTGCTGCTGCCATGTTTGAGTAGTCATCACATGCTTCATTCCCCATAGGCAGGATTTTCAGTCACTCTTCTAGTCAATTTCTATTTTTCTGATTTAGTTTCCAGCCTTCTAATCTTTAAAGAATTCATCATTTAACACTTGTAATCAGAGTTGAGATCGTTTCATTTAGTTTATTTTCCTAATCCTGAATCTCGATTTCACTAGGTTGGAAGAAAACTCACACTTAGGCATTCACCTTGCGTCTTGCTCTGCTTATCTTTTGGGTTGGGTGTCTGATTGTTGAGTCTCAACCATCACTGGTTGCGTGGGGTATCCCCCTTGACTTGGTTACGTGCCTTGGTTGAAGCGACAATAGCCTTGTCCGGTGTGACTTCCGTTCCCTGAACGGAGGACCTGGCTATTGCAGGTTACACCATCCTAGCTGACCACTTGTTACCAACTTATTTGTACCATAGTTGGATTATTTGAAGAGCCGCCATTTGACAAACATGATGAATGTTTGTACTCCAGTGTATCAGATGATCCAGCATTTGTGACTAGTTAGTTTTGGCTAGCCAGTTTTGTTTTTCAGTCAGCATGACCATGGCCCCATAGGGGTTTGTAATAAAGTGTGCTAGTAGGATTTGAGTGTCTCGGTTCCCCATAACTTGATTAAGCAACTAGGGTATTCCAGGGAGTTTTTTTCCTTGTCAATTATACTTTGCCTATAGCCGAGCTATAATCGATGATGAATTATAAAATGGACATTTTACTTGCACATTTAGGTTGTTTGACAAAACTCACTGGTTTACTACCTTGTATAGATATGGTCTTTCCTGACACCATTTGTCTACTAGCTTAGGCTCCACTTTCACTTGACTCCATCCATCCATGACCTTCCTTATTTGGCTTTTACCCTTGAATCGTCTTACTTGACTCTCTGATATTGAGGACTTCCCTTTTTACTATCTCTGTGTTTGGATCGCATCCATGTTTGTTTTGTGCCTCGGTTCTGAGTTGGTGACAGAACTTGCCTTTGGTGAGTTGGATTGTAGGCCTAAATCATTCTGGTCGGTTGTCCCGATGTTTGGCACTGGCACGAACTCCCCCTAGTCACTTGAGATGTTGTTGGCTAAAACTGAAAGCTCATGTACTACTTATGGAAACTTATGTAAATTTGCCCATGGAAAATGTAAACTTTAGAATGTGTTTTTGAACATACATGAGTAAAGGGCAAGAGCGATGAACTGCAAAAAATACTCCTCGAAGAGTAGAAGAAAGGTCCAAAAAAAGCAAAGTATAGCTGGAAAAAAAAAGTACTGTGCGGTCCTCGGCCGCACAGTCTGCAGTATGGAAGCTCCAGCCGACATAAGATGTGATAACACGGCCTTCAGTGGAGCTGCGGGGTGGAGTCGCCAGGTGAACTAAATACCTTGTTCACCGAAGGTGGGATGTCGTGAAGGGGAAGTGGCTAGTGAGACAAAAATGTGTTGGCTGCAATAATTATGCAAAAAGAAATCAGCCAACAGAGTTTTAAGTTCAGATATGATGATAAAAGGAAAAACAAGCAAAAAGACTCAAAACTCAAACAAAACACGGGTAGGCCTCTACCTCCCCGGCAACGGCGCCAAAAATGTTATCACACAAACTCTAGCTGATGGATAATGAATGTCCCAACAGGGATGGTAGAGGGTGGTCAGCTAGGATGGTGTAACCTGCAATAGCCAAGTCCTCCGTTCAGGGAACGAAAGTCACACCGGACAAGGCTACTGTCGCTTCAGACAAGGCACGTAGCCAAATCAGGGGGGAGACCCCACTCAACTAGTGATGGTTGAGACTCAACAATCAAACACCCAACCCAAAAGATAAGCAGAGCAAGACGCAAGGTGAATGCCCAAGTGTGAGTTTTTTTCCATCCTATTGAAATCGAGATTCAGGACTAGGAAAATAAACTAAATGAAACGATCTCAAATCTGATTACAAGTGTTAAATGATGAATTCTTTAAAGATTAGAAGGCTGGAAACTAAATCAGAAAATAGAAATTGACTAGAAGAGTGACTGAAAATCCTGCCTATGGGGAGTGAAGCTCACTTATGACTACTCAAACATGGCAGCACCAAATTAGGTGAATGAAACACATCTTCTAGCAATCATACATTGAATAATAACTGATTTAAAATAAAGAAAAACAAATCAGCAAGAAGTGAAGTCAAATTGGCCAAGGGAATGAGTTAAGTAGCGGACAAACGGACCTAGGGCAGTGAATAATTAGCGTTTTTAATCACTTCCAGCCAAGGGTACTTCAGATTTGTTTTCAGAATGTCATTTTACCTTAGGAAATAAAAAATGACATTCTGAAAACAAATCTGAAGTACCATTAGCTGGAAGTGATTAAAAACGCTAATTATTCACTGCCCTAGGTCCGTTTGTCCGCTACTTAACTCATTCCCTTGGGCAGTTTGACTTCACTTCTTGCTGATTTGTTTTTCTTCATTTTAAATCAGTTATTATTCAATGTATGATTGCTAGAAGATGTGTTTCATTCACCTAATTTGCTGCTGCCATGTTTGAGTAGTCATCACATGCTTCATTCCCCATAGGCAGGATTTTCAGTCACTCTTCTAGTCAATTTCTATTTTTCTGATTTAGTTTCCAGCCTTCTAATCTTTAAAGAATTCATCATTTAACACTTGTAATCAGAGTTGAGATCGTTTCATTTAGTTTATTTTCCTAATCCTGAATCTCGATTTCACTAGGTTGGAAGAAAACTCACACTTAGGCATTCACCTTGCGTCTTGCTCTGCTTATCTTTTGGGTTGGGTGTCTGATTGTTGAGTCTCAACCATCACTGGTTGCGTGGGGTCTCCCCCTTGACTTGGTTACGTGCCTTGGTTGAAGCGACAATAGCCTTGTCCGGTGTGACTTCCGTTCCCTGAACGGAGGACCTGGCTATTGCAGGTTACACCATCCTAGCTGACCACTTGTTACCAACTTATTTGTACCATAGTTGGATTATTTGAAGAGCCGCCATTTGACAAACATGATGAATGTTTGTACTCCAGTGTATCAGATGATCCAGCATTTGTGACTAGTTAGTTTTGGCTAGCCAGTTTTGTTTTTCAGTCAGCATGACCATGGCCCCATAGGGGTTTGTAATAAAGTGTGCTAGTAGGATTTGAGTGTCTCGGTTCCCCATAACTTGATTAAGCAACTAGGGTATTCCAGGGAGTTTTTTTCCTTGTCAATTATACTTTGCCTATAGCCGAGCTATAATCGATGATGAATTATAAAATGGACATTTTACTTGCACATTTAGGTTGTTTGACAAAACTCACTGGTTTACTACCTTGTATAGATATGGTCTTTCCTGACACCATTTGTCTACTAGCTTAGGCTCCACTTTCACTTGACTCCATCCATCCATGACCTTCCTTATTTGGCTTTTACCCTTGAATCGTCTTACTTGACTCTCTGATATTGAGGACTTCCCTTTTTACTATCTCTGTGTTTGGATCGCATCCATGTTTGTTTTGTGCCTCGGTTCTGAGTTGGTGACAGAACTTGCCTTTGGTGAGTTGGATTGTAGGCCTAAATCATTCTGGTCGGTTGTCCCGATGTTTGGCACTGGCACGAACTCCCCCTAGTCACTTGAGATGTTGTTGGCTAAAACTGAAAGCTCATGTACTACTTATGGAAACTTATGTAAATTTGCCCATGGAAAATGTAAACTTTAGAATGTGTTTTTGAACATACATGAGTAAAGGGCAAGAGCGATGAACTGCAAAAAATACTCCTCGAAGAGTAGAAGAAAGGTCCAAAAAAAGCAAAGTATAGCTGGAAAAAAAAAGTACTGTGCGGTCCTCGGCCGCACAGTCTGCAGTATGGAAGCTCCAGCCGACATAAGATGTGATAACACGGCCTTCAGTGGAGCTGCGGGGTGGAGTCGCCAGGTGAACTAAATACCTTGTTCACCGAAGGTGGGATGTCGTGAAGGGGAAGTGGCTAGTGAGACAAAAATGTGTTGGCTGCAATAATTATGCAAAAAGAAATCAGCCAACAGAGTTTTAAGTTCAGATATGATGATAAAAGGAAAAACAAGCAAAAAGACTCAAAACTCAAACAAAACACGGGTAGGCCTCTACCTCCCCGGCAACGGCGCCAAAAATGTTATCACACAAACTCTAGCTGATGGATAATGAATGTCCCAACAGGGATGGTAGAGGGTGGTCAGCTAGGATGGTGTAACCTGCAATAGCCAAGTCCTCCGTTCAGGGAACGAAAGTCACACCGGACAAGGCTACTGTCGCTTCAGACAAGGCACGTAGCCAAATCAGGGGGGAGACCCCACTCAACTAGTGATGGTTGAGACTCAACAATCAAACACCCAACCCAAAAGATAAGCAGAGCAAGACGCAAGGTGAATGCCCAAGTGTGAGTTTTTTTCCATCCTATTGAAATCGAGATTCAGGACTAGGAAAATAAACTAAATGAAACGATCTCAAATCTGATTACAAGTGTTAAATGATGAATTCTTTAAAGATTAGAAGGCTGGAAACTAAATCAGAAAATAGAAATTGACTAGAAGAGTGACTGAAAATCCTGCCTATGGGGAGTGAAGCTCACTTATGACTACTCAAACATGGCAGCACCAAATTAGGTGAATGAAACACATCTTCTAGCAATCATACATTGAATAATAACTGATTTAAAATAAAGAAAAACAAATCAGCAAGAAGTGAAGTCAAATTGGCCAAGGGAATGAGTTAAGTAGCGGACAAACGGACCTAGGGCAGTGAATAATTAGCGTTTTTAATCACTTCCAGCCAAGGGTACTTCAGATTTGTTTTCAGAATGTCATTTTACCTTAGGAAATAAAAAATGACATTCTGAAAACAAATCTGAAGTACCATTAGCTGGAAGTGATTAAAAACGCTAATTATTCACTGCCCTAGGTCCGTTTGTCCGCTACTTAACTCATTCCCTTGGGCAGTTTGACTTCACTTCTTGCTGATTTGTTTTTCTTCATTTTAAATCAGTTATTATTCAATGTATGATTGCTAGAAGATGTGTTTCATTCACCTAATTTGCTGCTGCCATGTTTGAGTAGTCATCACATGCTTCATTCCCCATAGGCAGGATTTTCAGTCACTCTTCTAGTCAATTTCTATTTTTCTGATTTAGTTTCCAGCCTTCTAATCTTTAAAGAATTCATCATTTAACACTTGTAATCAGAGTTGAGATCGTTTCATTTAGTTTATTTTCCTAATCCTGAATCTCGATTTCACTAGGTTGGAAGAAAACTCACACTTAGGCATTCACCTTGCGTCTTGCTCTGCTTATCTTTTGGGTTGGGTGTCTGATTGTTGAGTCTCAACCATCACTGGTTGCGTGGGGTCTCCCCCTTGACTTGGTTACGTGCCTTGGTTGAAGCGACAATAGCCTTGTCCGGTGTGACTTCCGTTCCCTGAACGGAGGACCTGGCTATTGCAGGTTACACCATCCTAGCTGACCACTTGTTACCAACTTATTTGTACCATAGTTGGATTATTTGAAGAGCCGCCATTTGACAAACATGATGAATGTTTGTACTCCAGTGTATCAGATGATCCAGCATTTGTGACTAGTTAGTTTTGGCTAGCCAGTTTTGTTTTTCAGTCAGCATGACCATGGCCCCATAGGGGTTTGTAATAAAGTGTGCTAGTAGGATTTGAGTGTCTCGGTTCCCCATAACTTGATTAAGCAACTAGGGTATTCCAGGGAGTTTTTTTCCTTGTCAATTATACTTTGCCTATAGCCGAGCTATAATCGATGATGAATTATAAAATGGACATTTTACTTGCACATTTAGGTTGTTTGACAAAACTCACTGGTTTACTACCTTGTATAGATATGGTCTTTCCTGACACCATTTGTCTACTAGCTTAGGCTCCACTTTCACTTGACTCCATCCATCCATGACCTTCCTTATTTGGCTTTTACCCTTGAATCGTCTTACTTGACTCTCTGATATTGAGGACTTCCCTTTTTACTATCTCTGTGTTTGGATCGCATCCATGTTTGTTTTGTGCCTCGGTTCTGAGTTGGTGACAGAACTTGCCTTTGGTGAGTTGGATTGTAGGCCTAAATCATTCTGGTCGGTTGTCCCGATGTTTGGCACTGGCACGAACTCCCCCTAGTCACTTGAGATGTTGTTGGCTAAAACTGAAAGCTCATGTACTACTTATGGAAACTTATGTAAATTTGCCCATGGAAAATGTAAACTTTAGAATGTGTTTTTGAACATACATGAGTAAAGGGCAAGAGCGATGAACTGCAAAAAATACTCCTCGAAGAGTAGAAGAAAGGTCCAAAAAAAGCAAAGTATAGCTGGAAAAAAAAAGTACTGTGCGGTCCTCGGCCGCACAGTCTGCAGTATGGAAGCTCCAGCCGACATAAGATGTGATAACACGGCCTTCAGTGGAGCTGCGGGGTGGAGTCGCCAGGTGAACTAAATACCTTGTTCACCGAAGGTGGGATGTCGTGAAGGGGAAGTGGCTAGTGAGACAAAAATGTGTTGGCTGCAATAATTATGCAAAAAGAAATCAGCCAACAGAGTTTTAAGTTCAGATATGATGATAAAAGGAAAAACAAGCAAAAAGACTCAAAACTCAAACAAAACACGGGTAGGCCTCTACCTCCCCGGCAACGGCGCCAAAAATGTTATCACACAAACTCTAGCTGATGGATAATGAATGTCCCAACAGGGATGGTAGAGGGTGGTCAGCTAGGATGGTGTAACCTGCAATAGCCAAGTCCTCCGTTCAGGGAACGAAAGTCACACCGGACAAGGCTACTGTCGCTTCAGACAAGGCACGTAGCCAAATCAGGGGGGAGACCCCACTCAACTAGTGATGGTTGAGACTCAACAATCAAACACCCAACCCAAAAGATAAGCAGAGCAAGACGCAAGGTGAATGCCCAAGTGTGAGTTTTTTTCCATCCTATTGAAATCGAGATTCAGGACTAGGAAAATAAACTAAATGAAACGATCTCAAATCTGATTACAAGTGTTAAATGATGAATTCTTTAAAGATTAGAAGGCTGGAAACTAAATCAGAAAATAGAAATTGACTAGAAGAGTGACTGAAAATCCTGCCTATGGGGAGTGAAGCTCACTTATGACTACTCAAACATGGCAGCACCAAATTAGGTGAATGAAACACATCTTCTAGCAATCATACATTGAATAATAACTGATTTAAAATAAAGAAAAACAAATCAGCAAGAAGTGAAGTCAAATTGGCCAAGGGAATGAGTTAAGTAGCGGACAAACGGACCTAGGGCAGTGAATAATTAGCGTTTTTAATCACTTCCAGCCAAGGGTACTTCAGATTTGTTTTCAGAATGTCATTTTACCTTAGGAAATAAAAAATGACATTCTGAAAACAAATCTGAAGTACCATTAGCTGGAAGTGATTAAAAACGCTAATTATTCACTGCCCTAGGTCCGTTTGTCCGCTACTTAACTCATTCCCTTGGGCAGTTTGACTTCACTTCTTGCTGATTTGTTTTTCTTCATTTTAAATCAGTTATTATTCAATGTATGATTGCTAGAAGATGTGTTTCATTCACCTAATTTGCTGCTGCCATGTTTGAGTAGTCATCACATGCTTCATTCCCCATAGGCAGGATTTTCAGTCACTCTTCTAGTCAATTTCTATTTTTCTGATTTAGTTTCCAGCCTTCTAATCTTTAAAGAATTCATCATTTAACACTTGTAATCAGAGTTGAGATCGTTTCATTTAGTTTATTTTCCTAATCCTGAATCTCGATTTCACTAGGTTGGAAGAAAACTCACACTTAGGCATTCACCTTGCGTCTTGCTCTGCTTATCTTTTGGGTTGGGTGTCTGATTGTTGAGTCTCAACCATCACTGGTTGCGTGGGGTCTCCCCCTTGACTTGGTTACGTGCCTTGGTTGAAGCGACAATAGCCTTGTCCGGTGTGACTTCCGTTCCCTGAACGGAGGACCTGGCTATTGCAGGTTACACCATCCTAGCTGACCACTTGTTACCAACTTATTTGTACCATAGTTGGATTATTTGAAGAGCCGCCATTTGACAAACATGATGAATGTTTGTACTCCAGTGTATCAGATGATCCAGCATTTGTGACTAGTTAGTTTTGGCTAGCCAGTTTTGTTTTTCAGTCAGCATGACCATGGCCCCATAGGGGTTTGTAATAAAGTGTGCTAGTAGGATTTGAGTGTCTCGGTTCCCCATAACTTGATTAAGCAACTAGGGTATTCCAGGGAGTTTTTTTCCTTGTCAATTATACTTTGCCTATAGCCGAGCTATAATTGATGATGAATTATAAAATGGACATTTTACTTGCACATTTAGGTTGTTTGACAAAACTCACTGGTTTACTACCTTGTATAGATATGGTCTTTCCTGACACCATTTGTCTACTAGCTTAGGCTCCACTTTCACTTGACTCCATCCATCCATGACCTTCCTTATTTGGCTTTTACCCTTGAATCGTCTTACTTGACTCTCTGATATTGAGGACTTCCCTTTTTACTATCTCTGTGTTTGGATCGCATCCATGTTTGTTTTGTGCCTCGGTTCTGAGTTGGTGACAGAACTTGCCTTTGGTGAGTTGGATTGTAGGCCTAAATCATTCTGGTCGGTTGTCCCGATGTTTGGCACTGGCACGAACTCCCCCTAGTCACTTGAGATGTTGTTGGCTAAAACTGAAAGCTCATGTACTACTTATGGAAACTTATGTAAATTTGCCCATGGAAAATGTAAACTTTAGAATGTGTTTTTGAACATACATGAGTAAAGGGCAAGAGCGATGAACTGCAAAAAATACTCCTCGAAGAGTAGAAGAAAGGTCCAAAAAAAGCAAAGTATAGCTGGAAAAAAAAAGTACTGTGCGGTCCTCGGCCGCACAGTCTGCAGTATGGAAGCTCCAGCCGACATAAGATGTGATAACACGGCCTTCAGTGGAGCTGCGGGGTGGAGTCGCCAGGTGAACTAAATACCTTGTTCACCGAAGGTGGGATGTCGTGAAGGGGAAGTGGCTAGTGAGACAAAAATGTGTTGGCTGCAATAATTATGCAAAAAGAAATCAGCCAACAGAGTTTTAAGTTCAGATATGATGATAAAAGGAAAAACAAGCAAAAAGACTCAAAACTCAAACAAAACACGGGTAGGCCTCTACCTCCCCGGCAACGGCGCCAAAAATGTTATCACACAAACTCTAGCTGATGGATAATGAATGTCCCAACAGGGATGGTAGAGGGTGGTCAGCTAGGATGGTGTAACCTGCAATAGCCAAGTCCTCCGTTCAGGGAACGAAAGTCACACCGGACAAGGCTACTGTCGCTTCAGACAAGGCACGTAGCCAAATCAGGGGGGAGACCCCACTCAACTAGTGATGGTTGAGACTCAACAATCAAACACCCAACCCAAAAGATAAGCAGAGCAAGACGCAAGGTGAATGCCCAAGTGTGAGTTTTTTTCCATCCTATTGAAATCGAGATTCAGGACTAGGAAAATAAACTAAATGAAACGATCTCAAATCTGATTACAAGTGTTAAATGATGAATTCTTTAAAGATTAGAAGGCTGGAAACTAAATCAGAAAATAGAAATTGACTAGAAGAGTGACTGAAAATCCTGCCTATGGGGAGTGAAGCTCACTTATGACTACTCAAACATGGCAGCACCAAATTAGGTGAATGAAACACATCTTCTAGCAATCATACATTGAATAATAACTGATTTAAAATAAAGAAAAACAAATCAGCAAGAAGTGAAGTCAAATTGGCCAAGGGAATGAGTTAAGTAGCGGACAAACGGACCTAGGGCAGTGAATAATTAGCGTTTTTAATCACTTCCAGCCAAGGGTACTTCAGATTTGTTTTCAGAATGTCATTTTACCTTAGGAAATAAAAAATGACATTCTGAAAACAAATCTGAAGTACCATTAGCTGGAAGTGATTAAAAACGCTAATTATTCACTGCCCTAGGTCCGTTTGTCCGCTACTTAACTCATTCCCTTGGGCAGTTTGACTTCACTTCTTGCTGATTTGTTTTTCTTCATTTTAAATCAGTTATTATTCAATGTATGATTGCTAGAAGATGTGTTTCATTCACCTAATTTGCTGCTGCCATGTTTGAGTAGTCATCACATGCTTCATTCCCCATAGGCAGGATTTTCAGTCACTCTTCTAGTCAATTTCTATTTTTCTGATTTAGTTTCCAGCCTTCTAATCTTTAAAGAATTCATCATTTAACACTTGTAATCAGAGTTGAGATCGTTTCATTTAGTTTATTTTCCTAATCCTGAATCTCGATTTCACTAGGTTGGAAGAAAACTCACACTTAGGCATTCACCTTGCGTCTTGCTCTGCTTATCTTTTGGGTTGGGTGTCTGATTGTTGAGTCTCAACCATCACTGGTTGCGTGGGGTCTCCCCCTTGACTTGGTTACGTGCCTTGGTTGAAGCGACAATAGCCTTGTCCGGTGTGACTTCCGTTCCCTGAACGGAGGACCTGGCTATTGCAGGTTACACCATCCTAGCTGACCACTTGTTACCAACTTATTTGTACCATAGTTGGATTATTTGAAGAGCCGCCATTTGACAAACATGATGAATGTTTGTACTCCAGTGTATCAGATGATCCAGCATTTGTGACTAGTTAGTTTTGGCTAGCCAGTTTTGTTTTTCAGTCAGCATGACCATGGCCCCATAGGGGTTTGTAATAAAGTGTGCTAGTAGGATTTGAGTGTCTCGGTTCCCCATAACTTGATTAAGCAACTAGGGTATTCCAGGGAGTTTTTTTCCTTGTCAATTATACTTTGCCTATAGCCGAGCTATAATCGATGATGAATTATAAAATGGACATTTTACTTGCACATTTAGGTTGTTTGACAAAACTCACTGGTTTACTACCTTGTATAGATATGGTCTTTCCTGACACCATTTGTCTACTAGCTTAGGCTCCACTTTCACTTGACTCCATCCATCCATGACCTTCCTTATTTGGCTTTTACCCTTGAATCGTCTTACTTGACTCTCTGATATTGAGGACTTCCCTTTTTACTATCTCTGTGTTTGGATCGCATCCATGTTTGTTTTGTGCCTCGGTTCTGAGTTGGTGACAGAACTTGCCTTTGGTGAGTTGGATTGTAGGCCTAAATCATTCTGGTCGGTTGTCCCGATGTTTGGCACTGGCACGAACTCCCCCTAGTCACTTGAGATGTTGTTGGCTAAAACTGAAAGCTCATGTACTACTTATGGAAACTTATGTAAATTTGCCCATGGAAAATGTAAACTTTAGAATGTGTTTTTGAACATACATGAGTAAAGGGCAAGAGCGATGAACTGCAAAAAATACTCCTCGAAGAGTAGAAGAAAGGTCCAAAAAAAGCAAAGTATAGCTGGAAAAAAAAAGTACTGTGCGGTCCTCGGCCGCACAGTCTGCAGTATGGAAGCTCCAGCCGACATAAGATGTGATAACACGGCCTTCAGTGGAGCTGCGGGGTGGAGTCGCCAGGTGAACTAAATACCTTGTTCACCGAAGGTGGGATGTCGTGAAGGGGAAGTGGCTAGTGAGACAAAAATGTGTTGGCTGCAATAATTATGCAAAAAGAAATCAGCCAACAGAGTTTTAAGTTCAGATATGATGATAAAAGGAAAAACAAGCAAAAAGACTCAAAACTCAAACAAAACACGGGTAGGCCTCTACCTCCCCGGCAACGGCGCCAAAAATGTTATCACACAAACTCTAGCTGATGGATAATGAATGTCCCAACAGGGATGGTAGAGGGTGGTCAGCTAGGATGGTGTAACCTGCAATAGCCAAGTCCTCCGTTCAGGGAACGAAAGTCACACCGGACAAGGCTACTGTCGCTTCAGACAAGGCACGTAGCCAAATCAGGGGGGAGACCCCACTCAACTAGTGATGGTTGAGACTCAACAATCAAACACCCAACCCAAAAGATAAGCAGAGCAAGACGCAAGGTGAATGCCCAAGTGTGAGTTTTTTTCCATCCTATTGAAATCGAGATTCAGGACTAGGAAAATAAACTAAATGAAACGATCTCAAATCTGATTACAAGTGTTAAATGATGAATTCTTTAAAGATTAGAAGGCTGGAAACTAAATCAGAAAATAGAAATTGACTAGAAGAGTGACTGAAAATCCTGCCTATGGGGAGTGAAGCTCACTTATGACTACTCAAACATGGCAGCACCAAATTAGGTGAATGAAACACATCTTCTAGCAATCATACATTGAATAATAACTGATTTAAAATAAAGAAAAACAAATCAGCAAGAAGTGAAGTCAAATTGGCCAAGGGAATGAGTTAAGTAGCGGACAAACGGACCTAGGGCAGTGAATAATTAGCGTTTTTAATCACTTCCAGCCAAGGGTACTTCAGATTTGTTTTCAGAATGTCATTTTACCTTAGGAAATAAAAAATGACATTCTGAAAACAAATCTGAAGTACCATTAGCTGGAAGTGATTAAAAACGCTAATTATTCACTACCCTAGGTCCGTTTGTCCGCTACTTAACTCATTCCCTTGGGCAGTTTGACTTCACTTCTTGCTGATTTGTTTTTCTTCATTTTAAATCAGTTATTATTCAATGTATGATTGCTAGAAGATGTGTTTCATTCACCTAATTTGCTGCTGCCATGTTTGAGTAGTCATCACATGCTTCATTCCCCATAGGCAGGATTTTCAGTCACTCTTCTAGTCAATTTCTATTTTTCTGATTTAGTTTCCAGCCTTCTAATCTTTAAAGAATTCATCATTTAACACTTGTAATCAGAGTTGAGATCGTTTCATTTAGTTTATTTTCCTAATCCTGAATCTCGATTTCACTAGGTTGGAAGAAAACTCACACTTAGGCATTCACCTTGCGTCTTGCTCTGCTTATCTTTTGGGTTGGGTGTCTGATTGTTGAGTCTCAACCATCACTGGTTGCGTGGGGTCTCCCCCTTGACTTGGTTACGTGCCTTGGTTGAAGCGACAATAGCCTTGTCCGGTGTGACTTCCGTTCCCTGAACGGAGGACCTGGCTATTGCAGGTTACACCATCCTAGCTGACCACTTGTTACCAACTTATTTGTACCATAGTTGGATTATTTGAAGAGCCGCCATTTGACAAACATGATGAATGTTTGTACTCCAGTGTATCAGATGATCCAGCATTTGTGACTAGTTAGTTTTGGCTAGCCAGTTTTGTTTTTCAGTCAGCATGACCATGGCCCCATAGGGGTTTGTAATAAAGTGTGCTAGTAGGATTTGAGTGTCTCGGTTCCCCATAACTTGATTAAGCAACTAGGGTATTCCAGGGAGTTTTTTTCCTTGTCAATTATACTTTGCCTATAGCCGAGCTATAATCGATGATGAATTATAAAATGGACATTTTACTTGCACATTTAGGTTGTTTGACAAAACTCACTGGTTTACTACCTTGTATAGATATGGTCTTTCCTGACACCATTTGTCTACTAGCTTAGGCTCCACTTTCACTTGACTCCATCCATCCATGACCTTCCTTATTTGGCTTTTACCCTTGAATCGTCTTACTTGACTCTCTGATATTGAGGACTTCCCTTTTTACTATCTCTGTGTTTGGATCGCATCCATGTTTGTTTTGTGCCTCGGTTCTGAGTTGGTGACAGAACTTGCCTTTGGTGAGTTGGATTGTAGGCCTAAATCATTCTGGTCGGTTGTCCCGATGTTTGGCACTGGCACGAACTCCCCCTAGTCACTTGAGATGTTGTTGGCTAAAACTGAAAGCTCATGTACTACTTATGGAAACTTATGTAAATTTGCCCATGGAAAATGTAAACTTTAGAATGTGTTTTTGAACATACATGAGTAAAGGGCAAGAGCGATGAACTGCAAAAAATACTCCTCGAAGAGTAGAAGAAAGGTCCAAAAAAAGCAATGGTTCTTAAACTCTATATCTAAATGAATGCTGACCTTATATATATATATATATATATATACATGCCCTGGATGCAAGCTGCAATTAGTTGTGCTTCTTAGCGCATCTGAGATCCGAAGGGTTATGTAGGCCAAAAAGGCCAAGAAATGAAATCGAATGATCCTAATGAACCTGGATCAACTTGATGTAGACATGATGCCTAAGTTGAATAAGCACTCTCTAAACAACTTACCCATTTGTTAGGCACAACCCTTCCCCGTGTTATTTGTCCAGCACAGAGTGTAGCTTCCCCCTTTTCCCAGTCCAAAGTGTCTTTTGGTTGAGTTTAGACAAGTCACCCTTTTGCCCAGCCTTGTTCCTAGCCTTCATCCTTAGCTAGCAGTTAGACCATGTCCAATGGGTGACTTTGTCATTTAAGCTATTGTGCAAGTAATTATAAATAACAATGAAACATGCAAACATGAATAATGCCACTAAATGATGTTATACTTTAAGTTAGGCTGTGAGTATGATTAGAGTAACATGACTTAGTCTATCGATATGATTAATCCTTGGTTGTATATTGACCTAGTCAAACCCAGTTTGACTATGGTCATTTCTTGGGATCCATGATGATGTGGGCCATGTATGCTTATTGATGATGATTGATGGTCCCACATACTCTTGATGATGATGCTATATGATGGACATATGATTCAGATGGTGATTGATGCAATTCTGTAGGTTTTATTATTACTTCATATCATCGGATTATGCACTGTCCGTATATGGTGGACCCTACGGTTAGCCCATCAGGGCAACCCATGGTGTATGAGTACACATTCTTATTAGTTTTGGGTCTCCTAGATCCAATGAGACACTTATCATTCAGTTCCGTGCACTTCTGATAGTGATAGATGCAGGTTTGCACTTGTTGACCAGATTTGGGGTTGATTTCCCCGCCTGACCAGCAGGGGCCATGAGAGGCCAGTTCACCTAGGGCATTGTATGAGGAGGGGGTAGTCCAGCCACTTGATATTTCCATTTAACCCCCCTTCTGGAGAGCCTGGTGGGCTCAGTTTGACAGCGAAGGTGCCCTAGGGGGCAGTTTCAACAACTTCACAGTTACCGAGGCAGGTTAAAAATGGAATAAAAGAGTCACTGAGGAATTCGATTTGGGCAATTGAGGCAAGGTTTTGGCACTTGGTCTTCACATAGGTCTTCTAGGGTGAACCCACCATCTTCCTGCCAGTTTTCATCAGTCAGTGGGGTCCACAGAAATTTTCCAGGAAATAGACCAACAATAATTCCTAGAATCTTCATGAATTAAAAAATAGGAGAAGAGTGGGAATCAAAGAAAAAATAAAGAAACCTATTACCAAGAATGATTGTAAACATATGATTAGTTCTTGAAGGTGTAAGTAGTCGATCCAATCTCTGTTTGCAGCTCTTTCCACATATTTGCATGGTACGCCTGTATTGCATTGCACAGAGGCCACAGGAGGCCTTTTACTGCATGTCTCATAGATTTTGAGGACAGATTTGATCATTTGTATTATTTTGGACATATTATTTTATATTATTGTGCCATGGGGATGAGCTAGCAAGGATTGATGCCTCCTAGGCCCACCATGTGCTTCATGAGTCATGTCCTAGTCAAATGAGGTGGGCCCATGTACTTTTGTCCCCTCTAGAGGATGACGTCACCCTCCATGAGTACTTTCTAGCAATGACGTCATCACTATTTTGAGTGATCCATGTGATATATTGTTATGGTTCATCTTAGCCATTGATTATGTATTGAGATCTTTTAATCTCAACCACTCATTTCATAAAGTGGTTTTGAGATCTAGGGTTTTGGTCTTTATTATCTTGTATAAGGAGGAGACCCCCTATTGTATAGCTCACCTCTGGGCTCTGGAAAACTTGGAATTAAAAGAATATTTTGGAGATCTACTTCTTGGCTTTGATTGGGTTATTCTTGTATATGTTTTTGTATCTTGTTTCTAGACATTCTTTGCTTCTACAGGTGAAATCGACATCAAGAGAGGGAGGTCGAATTGCTTGAAGCTAGCTCAACAATTTGCTTTGTGGGAAGATTGTAGGGGTTGCTCACATCCTCCATGAGCAAGATGTCTTCATAGACAGGGAGTTTTTCAATTGTGCTTTGTCCATTGATTGCTTTCTTGATATGACATGATTAGATCTTATGGATTTGTGGATCAAATCTAACTTGATGTAGTTTGATTTACAAGTTTTCATGAGACATCTCTCCTCCTAGGGCTTGGATGTTTTTGGTTGAAGACAGTTGGATCAAGCTTGGAATTGTAACTAGGGCAAGATTTCTCCATATGCTAAGAAGCCGCAAGCTTTTGAGGTAAGATCTACAAGGTACGTATTGATTTCGCTTGCTATCCATCCTATTGGTCAAAACTACATTAAAATCAAAACCCTCATTTTTGCTTTTCTTAGATCTACAAAGATCTAGCTTGGCTTTGGGTATAATAAAAAGAACCCACCTCTATAGTATCCATGGTGATTCGGATCTATAGTTTGGTGGCATTTGGACTTCATCTGGCCCTTCCCCCAAGGCACTTAACCTTCCTTAAGTGAGGTCTCCCTCCTTTGGTAGGTGAGTTAAGCAAGTTCTAGCATGTGGGTAGGTGAGATCCCACTTGATTCTTGATCTTCACATTTGATAACCTACCCCTAGTGCTTCACTTCATTGATTTTCACCTTTTGGGCCTTTTTCCTCATTTTGAGGGTTGTGCCCCACTTGGGTCAATTTGGTGATGCATCTTCAATCTCAGATCTATGGAGATCTAGCCATTAGATCCCTTTGATTTTCAAGATCCACATTGATAATTGCATAAACTACCCGGATCTAAAGTTTCGTGCTTTTGGACTTGATTTTGGCACACTTTCCTATGCATTTAGCCCTCCTTGGGTAAAGTCGCACTTCCTAGGGGTTTGAGTTGGTCCACTTCAAGGACTTGGGTGGTTGAGATCCCGCTTGTTTTGAAAAGAGCATACCTTGAAACCTACATCTAGTGTCTCACTTTGTGGATTTTTGCCTTGGGGGTATCATTCATCATTTTGAGGGTTGTTTTCCACTTGGATCACTTAGTGAAATATTGGATCTAGCAAGATCTAACCATCACATTTACTTCATCTTAAGTATCACCCTTGATTTGCATCTTAAGTGTCCCGATCTACATTTTGACACCCTTTTGACTCCATTTGCCCATCTATTTCAAGGCACTAGTCCACCTAAGGCAATTCACACTTCTTGGGATTAGTGTGAAGTGCTAGATCCCATATGTGGGTATCTCTAATTTCATCTTAGATCCATAGATCTACTCTTTGCATACCCCTTGGTACCATTTGCACCCTTAACTTCACCTTGTGGGTCCCATTTGAACCACTTTCCATATCTCAAGGAAGTGGGTCCCACTTGTGTATTTCATGGTACTAGATCTTGTCATTTGATCTCATTATGTGGCCTAAATCATTCATTGGTTGAAACACTAGTGATCCCTTAAGCCTCTTTCAACCATACTTAAACTTCTAGGTCCACCTAACCTTGCATTGGTTTCCGTAACTCATCTTTCACACTTCCCTATAAACCTTTGCTTTGATCCAATCATCTTTGATTGGCTATAGGGTCTCCCCCTTGGTCTTGATTCATTTCGATCTAAAGTGAAGAGTGCCTTGGTTGTCGTGACTCCCAGCTTATACTGGGAACCGTGGCATCTCTTGGGTCACCTCTTTAGTTGTCCATCTCCTCTACCATCCCGGATGGGATACTATTAGGGACAACTACAAGTTGTGTGATAACAGTTCCTTTAACCATATTCGAAGCTTAACTTAAAGTATAAACATCAATCAAGTGGCAATTAATACATAGATATTCAATGTTATTTATAACTTACTTGCACCAAAGCTTTAAAGACATACTTCATCCAATGGACATGGCCTAACTGCTAGCATAGGGTGAAGGCTAAGGACAAGGCTAGGTAGAAGGGATGACTTGACCAACTTGTCATAGTGATACTTTGGATAAGGGAAAAGGTGTTACACACTTAAGCATGTGTCGGACCAAGATACATAGAGAATGGTTGTGTCTCACAAATGGATGAGTTGTTTAGTGAAGTGTTTATTCATCCTTGGCAAAAATGTCTACTACTAGAACCGTCACTCATGGCTCTAGGAGACACGTTGATTTAGCTGTCCCTTACTCCATCTCAAATCATAACCTGTAGGCTCAATGAGGTATTTTTCCATATGAGGTCAGCAGTCTTTATATTTAGCATTTGTTTAGCTACTGCTTTTTAGGACCTTTCATTTCATATAATTTCATGTCCAACAATCATTAGATATAGCATTCATTTATCCAATTGCTTTTTAGGCCTAGTACAACCCCTCTTGTATTTCACATGTGCTAATAAGCACAACTAATCGTAGCTTGCATCTGGGGTGCATTTACATTTCACAACATTTCATTGCATTACATTTCATAGCCCTTTTCATTGGGCTTCCATTTGTTTCCAAGGTAATACATTTTGCTTCAACCAAGGAAGGTATTCCAATGAGTTTTTTCCCTTGTCGATTATGCTTTTCCTTTAGCCGAGTATAATCAATGAGTTTTTCTCATGCACCTCCAAAGTTGGAATGCCCAAAGTGGTGGTTAGGCCCTAGGGGGTTATTAGAGTCCATTTTGTAACATGTATAAACATGCTAGATGCTAGAATTTTATCGTTTGGTCATGTGCTAGGTTCCCGTGAAGTTTCAGTGGATTCTGAGAAAAATATTTTTTTTCACATTTTTAAGCCATTTTTTAAATGGTTTAAATGAAAAAATTCAAATGGTGATAAAAGTGGGATCTGTTGCCGCCTAATACACACCTGGGGGGGACGCAACAGGAAACCTTAAAGCCGCTCGGTGTGTCCTTGGGGGCAAGTGAGAGTCAAGTGCTGTCACCTGATTACTCGACTCCTCCGTCTAGGCTTACTCCTAGTGAAGCCAAGGGGGGTGGTCCAGTAATCAGGTGACAGCACTTGACTCTCACTTGCCCCCAAGGACACACCGAGCAGCTTGAAGGTTTCCTGCCACGTCCCCCCCAGGTGTGTATTAGGCGACAACATTTTGGCGTCGTTGCCGGGGATAAACCTTTCTATTCCCGGGTCACGACCTTTGTTTCTTTTTGCTTTTTTTACTTTGTTTGATGTATCTTGTGAATATTTAAATTTTACTCGGTCCATCTGGCGACTCAACTTTTAAACAATTCAACGAAGTATTCAACAAGAAGAAATTCGGAAGGATCATTCAATTTTATTCTTGAACCTGAAAAGGTATATAGAAGAAGATTGAATAAACAAAACTCTCGGAGAATACTTGAAAATCTTAGACTTGAGTCAATCTTAGATATTCACCATCTGTTTGAAGAGTCTAATCCACCAGAAGACATGGGAGATTTTTTTAGCCCTCTAGACTTTACTGCAATCGTAGGGTACCCTCATGTCGTAACTAAGAAGGCAATTGAAAAGTTGCCTTCATTTGAGGGTAACAACGCCATAAGTCCTAAGGCACATTTAAAGTCTTTTTCACAATGTTATAATAAATGGTGTCTTAACACTAAACATGAAGATGTGCAGATGAAGCTGTTTGCGCTATCCTTAGAAGAAGATGCCTTTGATTGGTTCTCAGACCTAGATGCTGGCAGTTTCAAAACATTCCAAGAATTTGAGAAGGGTTTCCTAGCCAAGTGGGGAGACAAGAAAGAAGATAGGTACCTGTTAGCATCCCTACACAACATGAAGAAGAATGAGAATGAGACTATGGAAGAGTTCAGCAAAAGATTCAACAATCTCATCTCAAGCTTGCATGCCGAGATTAAGCCTCCTGATGGCTCGATCCTCATACATTATATTGAATCTTTCAATGGAGAGATGAGATATCAACTTAGGGATAAAGAACCTGTTGATCTTAAGAAATCCCAAGTTATAGCTGAAAAGATTGATAAGAACATGTAGTCATCCGGAAAGTCCAATCTTCCAGGTTTCACCAGAGGTACTACATGAAAACAATCAGACAACAAAGACAAGTCAGCATCAACAGATAGCAAGGACCTAGCAAAAGATCCTTTGAGAGAATTGACAGATGTAATCAAAGCTATGGAAGCCAATCATGCTGCACAAATGAATTCCATGCAAAACAGACTCATTGCTATGGAAAGAGAAAAATCTCACATGCCTTCCAATAGGTTTCCTCCTAGACAGAACAATGAATGGAAGCAAAAGTATCCATCCAACAATTAGAGGATCCCTAGTCAACTTGATTCAGCCAACATGGTTATGGAAGAGGTGCCCCCTTTCTGTAGGGCTTGTAATGAATTTCATGATGAGTCAACTTGTCCTAAGTTTAACTACATAAATGAACAAGGTCCTCCTGAAGTCACCAACTTTGTAGGGTATTCAAATCAACCTGAGTATATCAATCATGTTGGTAAAACTCACACTTTGCCAAAGGATGTTTGGAAACAATCTAAGGAAATGGCACAGGAAAAGGACAATGTTACAAAAATTTATGGAGAGAAACCTACACCTGAAGAGATCAAAGAATTAGCAAAGTTCAAAGGCTTCACCTATCAGAGAAGGAAGACTGCCATCCCCATCAAATCAGATCTGCATATTCCTAAGGTAACTCATTTTCCTTCCCCAGAACTAAATGTTGATGTAGTTAGCTGGCTAGCTGGTGCTAAAATGCTTGTTCCTGTAACTGAAGTAATTAAAATGCCAGGTCAAAAGGATAGATTGATAAAGTCTTTAGAAGCTAGTGGAAATATTGATGAAGCACCTATGGAAGTTATCTATGAAAAACCTAAGGAAAAGGTCCTAGAAAAAACTAAGGATAAAGTTCAGGAAAAACCAAAAGAAGTCATTCCTGATGTTCCTAAGAAAATCAATGAAGATCTTCCTATTATACTACATAGTATAGATCCTCGTAAGGAAGAGCATCCTCCTTTCTATGTATCCTTAGTCGTCAACAACATGTTGCTACATAACTGCATGCTTGATTCAGGTGCCACATCCAACGTCATAATTAAAAAAGTCATGGAACAATTGAACCTGAAAGTCACAAGACCTTATCAGAATGTGTGTGCAATGGATTCTAGAGAAATTGACACCATAGGCATTATCATGAACTTACCTGTTAAGTTAGTTGCATATCCTGATGTGAATTTGACTATGGATGTAGTGGTGATCGATGTCCCTAACATTTGGGGCATGTTGCTATCTAGAAAATGGGCTGCTTCCCTTGGTGGTTGCATACAGATGGATTGGACCTATGCCATGATCCCAGCTAATAAAGATGCTCATGTTAGGTTATATAGGGAAAAGGAAAGAAAATTTCATGTTGAAGACCCTAATGTGCTAGATAATGAGTATGTTCACGAGTCAGATGGTTCTGGGAACTATTCCATTTTTGCAAACACATTAGCTCCTATTAAAGAAAGGATTAAAGATGATAGAGTAAATGGGTTGTGGAGGATGAGTTTTGATGGTGCATTTTCCAGATCAGGAAAGGGTGCTGGAATTGTGATTACTTCTCCATCTCAACAGACTTTCAAGTTTGCTTTCAGACTTGAGTTTGATGCTTCAAACAATCTTGCAGAATATGAAGCACTCTTGCAAGGCCTTGAAATAGCTAAAGATATGGGTATAAAAATTCTAAGTATAAAAGGAGATTCAGACTTAGTTATATGTCAAATCAAGAACACCTTTGCATGCAAGAATCAAAGGTTAAGGAAGTATAGGAATGCTTGTTGGGATACAATGGAATTATTTGATGCCCTAAACATCACATCAGTACCTAGGGAAGAAAATCAGGAAGCAGACCAACTAGCAGTAGCAGCCTCAACCCTCCAGCCGACTGAAGAGATAATCAATGGTGAAGGAAAATTTGAGATCAATTTCAGACCCTCCATCCTGGATAATGTAGATCATTGGCAGGTGTTCAAAGATGACAAGCAAATCCTTAGATTTATACATAATGTCCAAGAATTCACTGATTGTAAGATAGGCTATAAGGAAGAAAAGTATGACTACAAGGAAGATGAGGATCAACCTAGGAATGCCATACCTAAAAGTATAGTTGAATGGGAGCACATCTTTGATAGACAGGACAGGCATAAGCCAGAAAAGGAAATATTAAAGGTTGGAAATTACATAGAGATCAACATTGGGACTGAAACTGAACCTAAGCTAATCAAAATTTGTAAGGGTACAAGTGAAAAGGAAAGAAATGACCTTATAGCCCTAATTCGGGAATATTGGGATGTTTTTTCCTTTTCATATGATGAGCTCAAGTTGTATCGGGAAGATGTTTTCCAACATACTATCCCTTTAAAAGGGGATGCTAAACCTTTTCGCCAGAAGTTGAGACAAATGAATCCCAAGGTGGCCCCCATAGTTTTGAAAGAGCTTCAGAAGATGCTAGCAGCTGGAATCATAGCCCCAACTAGACATTCCTCATGGTGTTCAAATCTGGTTGTTGTAAGGAAGAAAAATGGAAACCTAAGACTGTGCATTGACTTTAGAAACCTGAATTGGGCATGTTTAAAAGATAACTACCCTCTCCCCAATATGGAAGCACTCCTTCAAAGAGTAACTGGTTCTGGAATGATGTCAATGTTGGATGGTTTTTCGGGGTATAACCAGGTAGTGGTCAGCGAAGAAGATAGGCATAAGACAACTTTTACCACCCCATGGGGTACTTTCGAGTATCTCAGAATGCCTTTTGGATTGCTCAATGCTGGGGCAACTTTCCAGAGATCCATGGATTATGCTTTCAATGAGCTAATCGGTAAGATCATAGAAATATATCAGGATGATCTCACAGTTTTTTCTAAAGAAAGAACTGATCATGTTGGCCCCCTAAGACAAATCTTTGAACGATGTCGAAAATTCGGCATATCTTTAAACCCAGCTAAGTCTGTCTTAGGTGTTGATGAGGGGAAGTTACTTGGTCACATCATCTCCAAAGATGGGGTCAAGATTGACCCAGAGAGGGTAGAAGCCATAAATAGAGTTCCTTTGCCTTGTAATAAAACAGCTTTACAGTCATTCAACGGGCAAATCAACTTTATCAGACGCTTTATTCCCAACTTAGCAGAGTTAATGAAACCCATGCAGAGATTGCTTAAAAAGGACGTTAAGTTTGAATGGAATAAAGAGGGTAAAGAAGCTTTTAGTGGAATAAAGGATGCTATTTGTAGATCACCTGTCTTGATCAGTCCTGATTATTCCAAAGGTTTTCAAATCTTTTCATTTGCATCACCGGACACCATAGCCGGAGTTTTGTTGCAAAAGAATAAGGATGGCCAGGAGCAACCCATAGCTTTATGAGTAGAGCCTTACAGAATTCTGAGCTTAAGTACACTATCATGGAAAAACAAGCATATGCCTTAGTTAAATCACTTAAGCATTTCAGAATGTATATCGGATACTCTAAAGTTATAGGGTATGTGCCTCATGCGGCGGTTAGGACATTTTATCACAACAAGACTGTCTTGGTATAAGGGGTAAATGGGTCTCTAAGATCCAAGAATATGACTTAGAAATCAAACCCACCAAGTTAGTTAAAGGTCAAGGTTTAGCCCACATGATGGATGAAGGGAACGAGCAAGCCTTAGGGATGGTATGTCAGAACAATGAGTCAGTACAGGTCAGATCATAAGAGCTTCAACGTCTTGAACAGGTTCCTTGGTATTCAAACATCATATATTTTCTAACCAACCTCACATGCCCAGATCATCTTATTGGCCATAAAAGAAGGGCCTTGAGGTTAAAAGCCACAAAGTTTTGTATCACCCAGGATGGGTTGGGATGGAAAAATCCAGATGGTCTAATTCTTAGATGCATCGATGAGCTAGAGTCCAAAAAACTCATGGCTGAGTTCCACTCTGGATTTTGTGGAGGACATTATGCGTCCAAGACAACAGCCCATAAAATCCTTAGAGCAGGGTATTATTGGCCCACTTTGTTCTCAGATGTTCACAAGCATGTCAGAAGTTGCCAGCAATGTCAACTCTTCACAGGAAAACAGAAGTTAGCAGCCTTGCCTCTTAAACCTGTAGTTGTCCAAGCCCCTTTTCAGCAATGGGGTCTTGATTTCATTGGTCAGTTTAAGGATAATTCTAGCAACGGTTATTCTTGGATCCTAACTGCCACTGATTATTTTACTAAGTGGGTGGAAGCAATCCCCACGAAAGCGGCAACCGAGAAAGTGATCATGGATTTCTTAGAAGATAAGATTATCACTAGATTCGGTGTGCCCGCTATGATCACCACGGATAATGCTAAGGCATTCAGCTCAGCAGAGATGTCATCCTTTTGTTTCAAGTATGGTATCATCCTATCACATTCATCAAATTACTATCCCCAAGGTAATGGTCTGGCAGAATCAAGTAATAAAAACTTAATGACCATAGTCAAGAAAATTGTTGGAGATAATAAAAGAGCTTGGGATAGTAAGATTAGATTTGCACTATGGGCAGATAGGATTACTAAGAAAAGTTCAACCGGAAAGTCTCCCTTTGAATTGGTTTACGGATTAGATGTTACTCTACCTGTTCACTTAAAGTTGCCAGTGTATCAGTGACTAGAAGAGTGTAGCACAAATCTGGATGCATCTAAGTATAGAATGGATCAACTAGTTGAGTTGGATGAAATTAGACGAAAGGCGGTTGATCAAAGCATAAAGAATCAGGAGAAGGCTAAAAGGAATTTTGATAAGTCATCAAAGCCAAGGGTATTTCAGATTGGTGACACAGTACTACTTTGGGACAAAAGAAGGGAAAAACCTGGAAAACATGGAAAATTTGACAGTCTATGGGCAGGCCCTTATCTCATTCATGAAGTAGCAGACAAAAACGCTTTCTACCTAAGCAGTATGGACGGCGAGAAGTGTACCCTCCCAGTCAACGGAGGCCTTCTCAAACTATTCTACACTGAAAATATCTGATGCCCATGGGGGCATCTTTGTATCAAAATTTCTAAACCCTACTCCTGCATTTCATTTTCTAGTTAGATTTTTTTTCTATATTATTGTTTTGTACATTAGTTTGAATTTTGCTTATGTACAATAGTTTCCTTTTTATGAATAAATATTGTAACTTAGATGTTTCATTTGGTTATTTTTCATATATATATGGGACTGATGCACTTATGTTTCCATGCAGGAAACTGAGAATCTGGAGTTCTCGAATGATCTCCTTTCCTAGGAAAGATTAATCACACGTCCCATAGTTGGAGCCAGATGTTACCAACTGAGTTGCACTACAGTTGGACTTCAGTGAGCCGCCAGTATTGCACATTTACTTGTGCCTTTTTCAGAGTTCAGAAGTTCCAAGTTTGGCCTTTTCAGGGCCCATTTGTCAGTTTTTGTAGTACATGACTGTGCCCCACGGGGTTTGTAATAAGCGTACTAGCATGGTGGTCTTTGAGTGACTCAGTTCCCTAGGACTTGACAACCAAAGAAGGTATTTCAAAGAGTTTTTTCCCTTGTCGATTATGCCTTGCCTTTAGCCAAGTATAATCGATGAGGCTTTCTCCTGCTCCTCCAAAGCTGGAATGCCCAAAGTGGGGATTAGGCCTTAGGGGATTATTAGAACCCATTTTGTAACATGTATAAACATGCTAGGCACTAGAATTTCATCGTTTTGTCATGTACTAGGTTCCCTTGAAGTTTCAGTCGATTCTGAGAAAAAATATTTTTCGCATTTTTTAAGCCATTTTTTTAATGGTTTAATTAAAAAATTTCAAAAAGTGATAAAAGTCTTATCCGGAGTCGGAATTCGACGCAGGGATGCTTGTTTTCAAGCTCAAAGCATCCTCTTTACCCTGGTACCCGGTTTTCCTATCTTACGGGCAGTCAAAGCGCCCCGTGGAGCAGTTTTGCCTATCAGAGCTTCAGATTAGCACTTTAATGCTAAAAAATGCATCAAAATGCACTATGGTCAAAAGTCAAAGTTATTAAAAAATTGAATAATGCACATGCCAATTAAGGTGGCATGACATCACATAAGGTGAGCGACTTTACTAAAGTATCAAGGCATATAATTTTTGACCAATTTAAAGAGTGTGGCATTAAATTACAAAACCGTACGGTTGCCTCACGTGAGCATCAAGTGACTTGGCATTATTTAGGTGGTGGGCGATTGAGGTTAAACCTTATGTTATAATTCGAGTTGGGCAACTTTATTAAAATGTTAAAGCATGAGTTAAAGGTCGAGACAAGAGTTGAGATGTTATTTCATTTACAAAGTGCGTGGGCCAGCTATCCATATGGCTGCGTACGGATTTGTTGAAGGATGAATTAAGTGGTGGGTGCCCATCTCATTGGGAGGTGGCACCACCTACATGTTTTACCTCCCATTTGAAACAATCAACTCAACAGACCAACGTTTATTCCAACGTAGTGTGGGCATTAGGATGTATTCGTTACCTTCACTTTCACGTGGGGCCAACTTCTCACATGGCCTGTTTCATCTCTGTTTTGAGGATGAGTTCGATGAGGTGGCAATAACCCATGTAGCTTCCAATTAAAACTTCCAATCCAACTTCACACGAAAAGCTCGAGAGTTTGGAAACATCACTTGGCATCCTCATCCTCTCACGTGTGAGCAGCTTTCACTAAGAGGGTAGCTTCTACTTTGAACTGTTTTGTCCAAGTGTGATGGTGCATTGCCATTGACCATTAGGGTTGCTTGCTCTATAAACTAGGAGCTTTGTCTCCTTAGGGTTTTGCGCCCTAGCTCACCTGCCATTTGCTATATATTGAGGACCTTGGATCCATTGTAATGATCTGAAGGTGGAACCTCTGTTCTTGTGTTTGTAATATTTTTATGAGTTCTTGAGTTAATAAAGAGAAGGCTTTGGAGGCTACATTGTGGGTTCATGTTATGTGTGGATGCTTGATGCTTCAAAACCCATGGATGTAACTTGTATTTTTGCATAAGTATCTTGCTTATTGTTAGGATTGCACTGACCTTTGAAGGAAATTTACATTTCAGTAGGGTAACAAATATGATCTAATGCTTGTTTGTTATTTGATGATAGTGTAAAATGCTTTAAATATTATGCATTTTTTGTTTGAATGCTTCTATTTGCAAGTCTTTTATATTGTTGATATCGGTGCCATTTAATCCTCTTGTGCAAGTGATTGTATAAAGTCTTTGTTGCAGGTTACCGGAGCTTAGGAAGGAGGCATGTATGTTAGCTTTGCTGCTTCCAAAGCTACTTCAACGGAAGCGTAGTCCCTCTTGTTCACACTCTCATGAAGGTTCCATTCGCCCATCTCTTTCCAGTTCAAAACTCGGTTCTTCTTACCTTTGGCTCAAAATATTTTCAAATCTAATTTGGTTACGGTTTCTATATTGTTCTAGATCTAAAATTTTGATATCCTAAGAAGTGGATCTAGTATCCTTTACTAATGCTTTCATTTTATCAAAGTCCAAATCTTAAAGGTACATTAGTGAAGAAGTGTTTATAAAAGATCTATCTAGCATTGCTAGGCTTGTAATTTAGCTTGCAAACTCGAAAGAGAGCAGCCACGAAAGAGAGCAGCCAAAGATCCTATCAAGGCAAGCTCCCTAGCTTGTCTTCCTAGTTACCTTTCGTCTCGTTTCATTGCACCTTTTAGCTTCATTTTTCAGACTTAGTTTGCATTTCGAAGAAGAGTAATTTCTTAGTTGTTTTTAGGCATTTTACAAACTTTTTAGCTCGCTGGTTTTTTGGTTCTGCACATAAAAAGTCATTTGAAAGTTAGTTTAAAAACCCAAAAAATTGCCCAAAATTACGTTTTCACATACTAGTTGCATGAGATCTCATTCTGATAATTTTCTAGCATTGTCAGAACACTCTTAAAGTGTTCTAATTGTCATTTTCTAACCAATATAGCTCGCGGATCTGTTTTGATTTCATCACAGGTTGGAGTGAGAACTTTTAATAAAACTTGCATTTGGAGCTTCCTGAACCACCCAGAGAGAACCAGTTTCAAGCACCATTGTTATTTCTCTCAAACATTGTAAACTGACTTGTTCCCTAATGATAAAGGGCAAGCAGTATTTCTCTTAAGTTTCCAAGTTGTAATAAAAAAAAAAAAAAGAGCACAACAGGCAATTCCAGCGCCTGAACCCAATCCCCCCAGGGGGGATTTGCACCCTTTTTTTATTTTTTCGTTTTAGATTAGTTTTCATTCGAGCAATAGTAATTAAATAACTCACTCAAGCACACAACGTCCTCCGAGGACCCGTTTATCATTTTATATGCTTTTGTGTTTATTTCAAATTATTTTTCTGTTCTTTAAATTTAATCCTAAAATTAACCCCCCTTGCTTTATGCTTGGAGTTTAGTGTAGAATAATCATCCACTAACACGTCTTAATAAAACGAACAACGCCCCAAACCCGGAGTATGCTCTTGACTACTGCAGCTTAGTCGGAACAGTTGGCTCAATCAGAAACGGGTGCAAGGTAATTAGTGTTAATAGGACAATCCATTAGAATCCAATCCTAAGAACTCGGGAGGTTGCATGAACTGAATCCACAGAGTCAGCAGGTTCTTAAGCGGGTTCATCCTCACCTGGTTGGACACTTGGTAAGGTTGCTAGAGCACTCAGTTCGAAGTTTAGTTTTCTTTTGGGCCAAACCAAGAATTAACCCTCCTTAACCACTCATTTAATAATCATAAAAATTACCAATCGAGCCACTGCAATACTTTCACTGAGATTACACAAGCAACCCTACACAACAACAATTACAAGCATTTTTACATTCTCGGCACTGGTCTTTAATTTTCTATGTTTAAGTTTCAATCACAAATGTCATGAATGCTTATCTATCTTGTGTTGGGTTAATCAATTGATTTAATTTGCAAGCAGTGGTTAGTTGTTAATTTTTCATCTCATCATCTTTTTAACTCCTAGAATAGACTTTTATCTTTTGTTGTAGATTAAAAGCCTTAGATTATTTTTCATAGGGACCACCCCCCTTGGCTTCGCTAGGAGTAAGCCTAGACAGAGGAGTCAAGTAATCAGGTGACAGCACTTGACTCTCACTTGCCCCCAAGGACACATCGAGCGGCTTGAAGGTTTCCTGCCGTGTCTCCCCCAGGTGTGTATTAGGCGGCAACAAGATCCATAGTTGGAATTTGGCGTGGGGATACTCGTTTTCAAGCTCAGAGCATCCTCTTTACCCTAGAACTCGGTTTTTCTATGTTTTAGGCAACCAAAACGTCCCGTGGAGCAGTTTTGCCTATCAGAGCTACAGATTAGCATTTTAATGCTAAAGGTGCTACAAATTGCACCATGGTCAAAAATTAAAATAATAAAAAAATGAATATGTCACATGCCAAATTGACATGGCATAAGTTCGATTAAGGTGGGAAAATGTATTAAAAAGACAAACCATATGTTAAAGGTTAATATAAAAGTCAAACGTGGAATGTTTCATTCTCAAAGCTCGCCCTCCATCCTCTCGTGGGCCAGCTCTCATCCTCACGGCGGCTATTGAGTTGGCATATGATCTGAAGGTGGAACCTCTACTCGTTTATTGTAATATTTTTCTAAGTTTAATAGAGAAGGCTTTGGAGGCTAATCTGGTGATTGTCTTTGGTTGGATCTTCATGCTTGTTACATTTGAGGTAAACTGTATTGTGTTTCATAGTTAGTATTGTCAGGATTGTATGTCTTTTAAAGGGAAGTTATTTTCTTAAAGAACTGTAAGTAATACTCTATAGTTTGCTTACTCTTGAAAACGATCTTAGAGTGCTAATAGTAGTGTGAGTTCCTGTTCGAATCCATTGCTTTACTGCTTTCTTTCAATCATTTACACATATGCTCTTATCCCCTTGCTAGTTGTTTGCGGCTATTTACAGGTAGCCTAAGTTGAAGAAGTCCACGAACATGTTAGATCATATCTTCATTCAGTAAATTCGAACAAAGTCTTGGTCCTATCGGTGCATCAGGGAGCTTGACTCCATTGCCCTTTCTTCAAAACGCTTAACCCCCAAGGGTTCCATCCCTTTGATCCAATTTTCTTCTGCTATCTTTGGTTACTGGTTACTTTTCTTAAAATTTTCATTTTATCAAGCAAATCTGAAAGTAAATCTAAGTTATTATGTTAGATCATAGTTCTTTCAAAGCGTAAATAATTAAATATTGATCTAATTACACAAGTCCTGTATATTTAGCTATTTTAAGAGCTTGCTATTGGCTTCCCCAAAAGAGCAAGCCAAGATCCCAACAAACGAACTTTCTAGTTCGTGTTCTTGGTTCATTTTTACCCGCTTTTCATTACTAGTTTAGCTAGATTTCATTTTTTGGAATTTCTAGTATTGTCATAACACTCTTCAAGTGTTCTGATTGTCATTTCTAACCAACTTTATCTCGCTGGTCTGTTTTATGTTCTTAGTAGGTTGGAGTTAAAAAAATCACAGAAAAGTCATCCTGAAGCTCCCAGAACCACCCTGTGAATCAGCGGTTCAAAGCATTGTTTCACTTTCACATTTTAATGTAAACTGTCATGCTCCCTAATGATAAAGGGTAAGCAGTAGTTCTCCGAATTTCTTGATTGTAATCGAAAGAATAAAAAGAGCGCAGCAGGCAATTCCAGCGCCTGACCCCAATCCCCCAGGGGGGATTCGCACTTTTATTTTTTTTATTTTTTTACCTTTTTGCATTTCTTTTCTAAATTTTCGTCTTAGATTAGTTTTATTTGAGTAGTAGTAATTAAACAACTCACTCAAGCACACAACGTCCTCCGAGGACTCATTTATCATTTGGTTATATGCTTATGTATTTTATTCAATCATACAACTGTTCTTAAAATCTAACTCTAAAATTAACCCCTTGCTCTACCGAAGTACTCCATCACTTTGTGGTGAGAGGAAAATATATACTTGGGTTGTAGTTTAGTTAATCATCCACTCACACATTTTAATAAAACGAGCAACACCCCAAGCCCAAAGTATGCTCTTGGCCACTGTAGCTTAGTCGAAACAGCTAGACCAATTAGAAACGGGTGCAAGGTACTTTGTTTAATAGGATAATCCAATCTCATCATACTTGGCGGATTCGGGAGGTTGCATGGGTGTATACCGTAGAGTAAGCAAGCTACTTGAAGAAGGTTTATCCTCCCATAGTTGGACACTCGGTTAAGCTGCTAAAGCAGTCAGTCCAAAGAGCTAGATCTGGTTGGGGCAAACAAAGAATTAACCCATTCCTTAATCCACTCATTTAATAATCTTAAAATTTACCAGCCGAGACACTACAATATTTTCACCAAGACCACAAAAGCAACCCTACTGTTATCACACAATCTCTAGCTGATGGAAAATGGATTCCCAACAGGGATGGTAGAGGGTGATCATCTAGAATGGTGTAACCTGCAATAGCCAGGTCCTCCGTTCAGGGAACGAAAGTCACACCGGACAAGGCTACTGTCGCTTCAAACAAGGCACGTAGCCAAGTTAGGGGGGAGACCCCGCTCAACCAGTGATGGTTGAGAGACAAACACACACCCAAACCAAAGATGGAAATAAGTACAAACAAGAGAAGAGTGCAGATTAAGTCCTAAGTCTAGCCCCAACCAAAAGATGGACACAAGTAGTAAAAATGGGGACAATGTGGAAGTGACCAGCAATCAATTATAATGAAATATGCTGATTAGATTAGTGATTGCAAGGATGAAATAGACTAGGACGTATAGTAAGCTAGAAGTGAAAGAATAGATTAAATCTGCCCAAGGAAGAGAGCTAAGTAGTGCAGAAATGGACCTAGGGCAGCAAATAAAACGTGATTTAAAATACTTCTAGCGATTGGTAGTTTGATTCCTTGACATAAAATGATGATTTGAAACCAATTACAACTACCTAGAACCCCAAAATCACCCAACCAAGCAGAAGGAGAAAAACGCCGCAGGGGGGCGTTTTTACCAGGTAGACGCTGATTCTATGGGCAAATGGAGTCCAACAGAAATGAAACTTTAGATTTAGGCTTTTAAGAGCATTTCATTAGCGGGTTTTAAATTAAAACAAATTTTAACGGTGAAAAATTAAGTTTTGTATTTTTAGGGGTTTTTACATGAGATTTCTACTCAACACACACATTTAAATTTAAAATGCTAGAGACTAGCAAGAAGGACCTACTTGGGAGTGAATAGATGGACGAGGTTGCGGAAGACTAGCTTTCCAAACTCAGTTGCCGAGCAACAACGTGTTCCCTTCACGTTTTGAGCTTTCAGTGGCCAAATTCGCCCTAGGTACCTGCCACAAACAAGATCAAGTTAGTGATGTAGCAAACAACAAGAGAAATCAGCAACTAAAATGACTAAAATGAGAGAATTGAAAGGCAAAAGATGCAATAACAAGTCCCTTGTTGATACTCTGAAGAATTCGAGCAGTTGTGGGGTTCCCACTCCAAAAACTGCGCCCTCCTCCAGCTGAGCTCTTCACCTGCAAGTCGTTGGCCAAGGACAATATGGAAACAATGCACTAGCAACTCAACAAAGATATGAAAGACTAGATATTAGTCAAGCAACACATAATCCATCCATAAACTCTCAAGAACTGTGGAAGAATGGCTCTATATCATGAAAAACTCAAGTGTACAAATGTGCCAAGAGAGAGATACAATGGGTGAGTGCCTTCTCTTATAGAGAAAGGCCACTCTCACAACAACTTCTCCCCCAAAATGGAGGGCTGGGATAGTATCCCCAATGATCAAAACGAATGGAGGAGATGCCTCCTCATGGGGGTGCGAATTGCCCAAGGAGAGTGCACATGTGGAGAGGGGGTCCCCTTGTGGGGCCCCTATAATACATATAATGTGGTTGGGGGGTGTCTATAGGATGTTTTATCCCCCCAACTCACTATACCAAGGTCCCACATACACAAGAACCAACAAAAACGAATTTGCCAAGGAGAAAAAATGCCCCTAATGGGGAAATTCGACCCATCTTAGTGAGCTGGTCCAATGGAGGGACCCACAATGTACAAATACCATGCTAAAGATTACCAATTTACCTTAGGAATCACCCTTTTATTTGCTAGCCATTGATTTTTTCCTTTTGCTATAGTTGCCTTTATCAATTTTTGATTTTCCATGTATTTTATTGCTGGTTTTTATTGCTGAAGATGAAATTTGGGTTTTGACCCACCTAGAGTGCCCGGATTGCTGAATCGTCTACTGCAATGTGATCGTAGACTCCAAAAATAGTAGGAATGACCCTTCGAACGACCCCGATCCATCACTTAGGCATAATTTGCCCAAATTCCATGAGTTTTAATAAAAACAGGTCATTAATGACCAATAATAATTAAAAATCTCACAAACGCCTCGATCGTTTTGCATTCTGTCACTTGTAGGCTCATATGGGTCCCTTGTAGATAATAATTGACCAAAATCGAAATTCCGGTCGCAACATTTTTTCGGGCCCATTTTTTGCCTGGTCAACCTAGTTTGACCAAGTCAAATCTGGTCAACAATGGTGCTAGCTGAATACCTGTATGCAATCATGGAATGAAAGGCTTCCTCGTACAAGTTAGTACATTACTAAACAATATGACAATAATATGGTGATAAAAAATTACATTAAATCTCAGAAAAATACAAGGCCCCAGGTGAGGTGGGCCCACCACATCCAAAAGACTCAATTGTTATGCACAACCTATAGACCTGACCACCTAGCTGAAAATTGGGCTTTTGACCCACTTTTATTGCTCGATTGGCGAACCGTCTACTACAATGCAATCGTGGACCCCAAAAGTAGTAGTGATGACCACTCGAATGACCCCGATCCATCACTTTGGCATTATTTGCCCCAAATCCATAATTTTAAATTAAAACAGGTCAAAGTTGACCAATAATAATTAAAAATTTCTCAAATGCTTCAGTATTTTGCTATTCCGACAATTGCATGCTCATATGGGATCCCTGTAGATAATAATTGATCGAAATCGAAATTCCGATCGCAACATTTTTTTGGGCCCATTTTTTGCCTAGTCAACTCAGTTTGACCAAGTCAAATCTGGTCAACCATAGTGCTAGTTGAATACCTGCATGCAAGCATGAAGTGACAAGGCTCAATTATACAAGTCAGTACATTACTAAGCAAGATAATGATAACATGGTGATCAAAAATACATTAAATCTCAAGATAATACAAGGCCCTGGTGAAGTGGGCCCACCACCTCCAAAAGACTAAAATGCTATGCACATCTATAGAATTGACCACTTCGCTGACTTTAGGTGATGCGGACAACAAGGAAAAAGACACGGGAAGACAAGGATGAAGATCATGTGACCCTGTGGACAACTCGGGAAAGCGGGGTCCACTAAGGTAAGTATGCCATGACAGAACACGGGGAAGGGCGGTGCCTCAGAAATGGGTATAGTGCAGGGAAACCACCACTAGTCATCTAACAAGTATCCCACAACTCACATCCGTATCCGAAGACTCCGTGAGGTTCTTTTCTAGAGCCGCCAAACTGGGTGTCCAGCAAACTGTAACTTGAGACTCTAGGGGGCAATCTTGAGCTTGTCCCTTGCTCCTTCTCACCTCCTTGTCCCGCAGGACTAGGTGAGGAATAACCACTACAAATGCTAACATGTATGGCTGACCTGAATCCATGTGTGTTTATAATCACATTACATGGATTTTACAATGAGTTTCATACTTAGCCCCTTTTTGGCTAGATTTTACATTTACAACATAATGGCCTTTAAGCCTTGATTGACATTTCATTTCTTCATTTCTTCATGGCCCTCTAGGGCTACATACATATCTCAAAAGATATAAACATTGTGCTCATACTGCAAAGGTAATGGGGGTGAGCAATACATGCTTCGATGACTAATGGGGAACACCCGGTGAGGCTACACAATCCTAACTGCATTGCAACATCGGGGGCAACCGATAGGAGCAAATCCTAGGTCTAACCGTGTATCTCACACACTAAAGAGCCGAGGCACAATAAACAGGGAGTCATGGCAAACTCAGAGATCAGTGGGAAAAGGGTGGCAAACTCAGAGATCAGTGGGAAAAGGGGTCCTCGGGATCACAAATCAGAATCCAAGTCGGGGAACAAGTGTCATGGATGAGTCGGATGGGTGGAGAAAGTGATAATGGAACTAAAGTCAGCTACCGAGAGGGACTATGTGATCAAGTCTTTGCCAAGTATAGAGGACATGACTCAGCGTGCATATACATAAGTCTAACCGGAGGGGTGGACTGACATCATCAAGGACCCAATCACATCGTACCTCAACTAGATCACCAAATATATCATCTTATGCAAAGTTAGTGTACTAACAAGTATAAAGAAGTTTAATCTACAACATGAGCAATAGTCATCAAATGCAATACTTGCTGCACCATATACGTGCTGCTACTGAACCTGTCTCTGAGCTGGATCTCTACTGAATCCGGGCACATGATAAACCAACAATGTACTGTGATAGTCTCGATCAGAACAAGACTAGGCAGCTGTCTCAAATGGGCTTGTGTCAAAGCCTGGCAAGGAAAGGTGACCCTGTGGTAGATGGTAGGTGACAATGTGTGTGACACCGTCCAACTGTCTGTCCCCTCTGATATGTCTGCTAGGGGCATTCTGAACAAAAATGCCTCATCTGTAGGCAGATGATCTCCGATCTGGAAAAAAAAAGTACTGTGCGGTCCTCGGCCGCACAGTCTGCAGTATGGAAGCTCCAGCCGACATAAGATGTGATAACACGGCCTTCAGTGGAGCCGCGGGGTGGAGTCGCCAGGTGAACTAAATACCTTGTTCACCGAAGGTGGGATGTCGTGAAGGGGAAGTGGCTAGTGAGACAAAAATGTGTTGGCTGCAATAATTATGCAAAAAGAAATCAGCCAACAGAGTTTTAAGTTCAGATATGATGATAAAAGGAAAAACAAGCAAAAAGACTCAAAACTCAAACAAAACACGGGTAGGCCTCTACCTCCCCGGCAACGGCGCCAAAAATGTTATCACACAAACTCTAGCTGATGGATAATGAATGTCCCAACAGGGATGGTAGAGGGTGGTCAGCTAGGATGGTGTAACCTGCAATAGCCAAGTCCTCCGTTCAGGGAACGAAAGTCACACCGGACAATGCTACTGTCGCTTCAGACAAGGCACGTAGCCAAATCAGGGGGGAGACCCCACTCAACTAGTGATGGTTGAGACTCAACAATCAAACACCCAACCCAAAAGATAAGCAGAGCAAGACGCAAGGTGAATGCCCAAGTGTGAGTTTTTTTCCATCCTATTGAAATCGAGATTCAGGACTAGGAAAATAAACTAAATGAAACGATCTCAAATCTGATTACAAGTGTTAAATGATGAATTCTTTAAAGATTAGAAGGCTGGAAACTAAATCAGAAAATAGAAATTGACTAGAAGAGTGACTGAAAATCCTGCCTATGGGGAGTGAAGCTCACTTATGACTACTCAAACATGGCAGCACCAAATTAGGTGAATGAAACACATCTTCTAGCAATCATACATTGAATAATAATTGATTTAAAATAAAGAAAAACAAATCAGCAAGAAGTGAAGTCAAATTGGCCAAGGGAATGAGTTAAGTAGCGGACAAACGGACCTAGGGCAGTGAATAATTAGCGTTTTTAATCACTTCCAGCCAAGGGTACTTCAGATTTGTTTTCAGAATGTCATTTTACCTTAGGAAATAAAAAATGACATTCTGAAAACAAATCTGAAGTACCATTAGCTGGAAGTGATTAAAAACGCTAATTATTCACTGCCCTAGGTCCGTTTGTCCGCTACTTAACTCATTCCCTTGGGCAGTTTGACTTCACTTCTTGCTGATTTGTTTTTCTTCATTTTAAATCAGTTATTATTCAATGTATGATTGCTAGAAGATGTGTTTCATTCACCTAATTTGCTGCTGCCATGTTTGAGTAGTCATCACATGCTTCATTCCCCATAGGCAGGATTTTCAGTCACTCTTCTAGTCAATTTCTATTTTTCTGATTTAGTTTCCAGCCTTCTAATCTTTAAAGAATTCATCATTTAACACTTGTAATCAGAGTTGAGATCGTTTCATTTAGTTTATTTTCCTAATCCTGAATCTCGATTTCACTAGGTTGGAAGAAAACTCACACTTAGGCATTCACCTTGCGTCTTGCTCTGCTTATCTTTTGGGTTGGGTGTCTGATTGTTGAGTCTCAACCATCACTGGTTGCGTGGGGTCTCCCCCTTGACTTGGTTACGTGCCTTGGTTGAAGCGACAATAGCCTTGTCCGGTGTGACTTCCGTTCCCTGAACGGAGGACCTGGCTATTGCAGGTTACACCATCCTAGCTGACCACTTGTTACCAACTTATTTGTACCATAGTTGGATTATTTGAAGAGCCGCCATTTGACAAACATGATGAATGTTTGTACTCCAGTGTATCAGATGATCCAGCATTTGTGACTAGTTAGTTTTGGCTAGCCAGTTTTGTTTTTCAGTCAGCATGACCATGGCCCCATAGGGGTTTGTAATAAAGTGTACTAGTAGGATTTGAGTGTCTCGGTTCCCCATAACTTGATTAAGCAACTAGGGTATTCCAGGGAGTTTTTTTCCTTGTCAATTATACTTTGCCTATAGCCGAGCTATAATAGAAGAGCCCTATGGGGGATGACGCCATACTTGGGGGTGGCTAATAACAGAAGAGCCACAACATAAAGATAAGGACAAATGACTAGGATCACATGGTGGGGCTAGGAGGTATTATTTCCCTTCACAAGCATGTCCCCATGCCACAACAATATAAAATATGACTCAATGACATGTCCAAGTATACAAATGATCAAATCCCGTCCCCATAATCAGAGAGAGATATGCAATAAAAGTCCTCCTGTAGCCCATGTGGACCCCACTGACTGCTGCAAACTGATCTGGAAGAAGGGGGATACACCATGGATGACCTATGAGCAGACCAAGTGCCAAAACCTTTTCTCTATTGCCCAAATCGAATTCCTCAACATCATATAACATAAGTGGTCCATCTCATCACGGATCCCAAGGATGACCATGGTCAAACTATGTTTGACTAGGTCAAAATACATCCAAAGACTAGATTATAACAAATGACCAAGACATGTTCCTTTAACCATATTCATAGCTTAACTCAAACTATAAACATCAATCAAGTGGCAGTTAATACATAGATATTCAATGGTATTTATAACTTACTTGCACCAAACCTTTAAAGACATACTTCATCTAATGGACATGGCCTAACTGCTAGCATAGGGTGAAGGCTAAGGACAAGGCTAGGTAGAAGGGATGACTTGACCAACTTGTCATAGTGATACTTTGGATAAGGGAAAAGGTGTTACACACTTAAGCATGTGTCGGACCACGATACACAGGGAATGGCGGTGTCTCACAAATGGATGAGTTGTCTAGTGAAGTGTTTATTCAACCTTGGCAAAAATGTCTACTACTAGAACTGTCACTCATGGCTCTAGGGGACACTTTGATTTAGTTGTCCCTTACTCCATCTCAAATCATAACCCGTAGGGTCAATGAAGTATTTTTCCATATGAGGTCAGCAGTCTTTAGATTTAGCATTTGTTTAGCAACTGCTTTTTAGGACCTTTCATTTCTTATAATTTCATGTCCAATAATCATTAGATATAGCATTCATTTATCCATTGCTTTTTAGGCCTAGTACAACCCCTCTGGGATTTCTCATGTGCTAATAAGCATAACTAATCACAGCTTGCATCCGTGGTGCATTTACATTTTACATTATTTCATTGCATTACATTTCATAGCCCTTTTCATTGGGCTTCCATTTGTTTCCAAGGTAGTACATTTTGCTTCAGGTTTTAGCCAACAACAACTCAAGCAACTAGGGGGGAATTCTATGCAAAACCACACATCGGGGCAACCGACTAGAATGATAACGGCATAAAATCCAACTCACCAAAGGCAAGTTCTGTTGCCAACTCAGAGCCGAGACACAAAACCAACATGGATGCAAGTCCAACACAGAGGCAGAAGCGGGGAGGTCCTCCATATCACAAGTCAAGGAGGCAAGTCAAGGTGAATGCCAAAACAGGGAAGGTCATGGATGGATGGAGTCAAGTGAATGTGGTCCCTAAGCTAGCAAACATAAATGTCAGGAAAGACCATGTCCATGCTCGTAAGAGGGTAAGTGAAACCAATGAGTATAGCCAGTAAACCTTTAAAATGCAAGTAATACATCCAATTCATTATTTAAATCCAACGAAGATAGTTCATTTTCTTCATTTAAATAATACTGCCACATCATGAGTTATATACCAAGTTAATGTTATCAAGATGACTAAAACAACAAGATAATTATCAAATGCTAACAATCACAAGTCTAATAGTCATATCACTACATATCTCAATCACTATCATCTAGATCCAATGAAACACCGCTGCAATAAGAACATTTGGAACTTTGGGCACTGAATTGAATCTGTATGGAACAAAAAGGTCATATTGGTCATCAAATCTAAGCTCTCAAGGCTCAGCCTTTGCACAAGGTCTACACACTGTCTGATATAACTGCTCTAATGTGTAAGTGATCATAAATAATGTTGCGCATCATAACTGATCTCACTGAAACTATGTAAAGGCAAAGCTCTGAAAAGTGCAGATATATGCTTAGAAAATATAGTAGCCCAGCTTCTATGGTGTGATAACAAGACCTTCTGAGTTCATTGGTACACTCAGATATCAATTTTAGGCACTTACAGATGAGATTATGTTCATTTGACCACTTTATTGCATATTGGCCATAAAAATGGCCTGTCAACACATTTTGAGATCTTTTTTGTTCTCTTAGGGAGCTACAAAGGGAGTATGTGGTCCAACCACCCGTTATTAGCTTATTACCCTGCTCCCAGACATTTTGGTGCAGTCAAATTGGTGCCCGGGGCACTTGGAAAAGAGTTACACGCATTTTATTATTTTACAGGTGATATTCCGACAATAAAAAATGGAAGAAATGGTCACTGAGGAAATTGATTTGGGCAAATGAGGCAATGAAATTGCATGAGGTTTGATCAGAGAGTTATTGTGATGCATCCCACACCTTTCGACATAGTCTACAGCTTCAGTGGGGTCCACATGTCTTCCGGGTTATTATTTGGGGGTTTTATAATGTATTATTGGGACAAAACGTCCTAGTGATTTTTATCACTTTATGATGTATATGTTATTTGATGTAGTTGGGGCATTAGTCTAGTGAAGATAGTATCTCCTAGACCCCCCCAACAAAGCGTTATGATTTCCCTGTTAGATTGGCTGCATGTTCCGACATTGAGCTTTCAATGAACATCCTAGTCCTAGATGTCCCGGATGTCTTGGGAATGTTGTTGTCTAGGGAATGGTTGGCTAGACTAGGTGGAAGTGTGCAAATGGATCTCACATATGCCACAATCCCAACTGGAAAGGGTTCATCTATAACATTATTCAATGAACCACCCATGCAAGAGCATGTAGAGACCCCTGAACACTTGTTTACTGAGGCAATGTATTCAAGTGATGAAATTGGAAACTTCATGGTTTTGGCAAATTATTGGGAAGAAGTAAAGCACCCTTTTCCACTAGACCAAGTATGGAAGATGCACTTTGACGGGGCCCGTTCCTGGCATGGTGCAGGAGTTGGGATTGTCTTGACTTCACCATCTAGAGGGGAAGCTTATTTTCCTTTTGTTTGGAATTTGATTGCACTAATAATGTAGCTGAGTATGAAGCCTTGCTTTTGGGATTGAAAATTGCTCGAGAAAAGAACATTAAGTCTATATCTGTCATAGGTGATTCTGAGCTCATTATATCACAAGTTAGAAATCAATTTGCTGCTAAGAACAATAGACTTAGAGATTACAGAAATGCAGTTTGGGATACCATTGAGTGTTTCGATGCCTTCAGAATTAGGGCAGTTCCATGTGAGAAAAATACTTTAGCTGATGAGTTGTCTATTATAGCCAGCACCCTTCAAGCCTCCGAGTCCTTAAAGCAATGAAATTGTAAGGTTGAAGTTTTATTCAGACCCTCAGTCCTTGATAACTAAGACTATTGGCAAGTTTTCGATAATGATGCTCAAATCATCCAATTCTTGATTGCTTCTCAGGTCCCCATGGTTAATTTTGAAGATCAACTAAAAGGTAGTTCTATAGAGGGCATGGACATAATAGAAATCACTTTTCCTTTGGAGAAAAACTTTAATAGACATGATGAGTTTAAGGGTAGACGATCTAAACCAATTGATGAAGTCATTGAAATCAATATTGGTTCTTCTTGTTCTCCAAAAATGATCAAGATAGGGAAAAATGCCTCTAAGGAAGAAAGAAGGAAAATTGAAGAACTGATAAGAGAGTACAAGGATGTCTTTGCTTGGACTTATGATGATTTGAAAACTTATGACCAATCCGTTATTGAGCATACTATTCCTCTTAAGGAAGGAGCTAAACCTTATCGTCAAAAGTTGCGTAATGTAAACCCTAAGTTAGCTCCTTTATTCAAAAAGGAATTGGAAAAGATGTTAGTGTTGAAATATTGTAACTTCTAAGAATATTCTATTTGTATTTTATTTGGAGATGTTTCATTCCTCCGTCAGGACTTTATTGTATATCCGGAGATGTTTATTCCGTCAGGATGTTGTAACTAGGGTTATTAGACTCCCCTAGTGGGGTCGGCCCTAAGTTAATTGTTTAGGGGTTATTAAACTCTCCTAGGAGAAGTCAGCCCAGTTAGGGAAAAAGTCAAGTGAGGTAAAGTATAAATAGAGGATGTGTGATCCTCATTTATCACACTCACTCATTCATTCACTCACTTGTGAATTGCGCATAGGAGAGAGAGAGATCTGTGAAGGAGGAGGAGGAGCACCTGTTTGGGGTTTTACATCTTTGTATTAGGTGGTCATCTATATTGAGGAAAGCTTTGCTAGGTTTTCTACCCCATGAGGGTTTCCCAGGATAAATCTATGTCTATCTTGTGATTGTGTTTCTTTCAATGATCCTTATTATGCTCTTGTTGTGAATTTTATGCTAAACTTAACAGTTAGCAGCATGTATCATCAACCCTGTCAGGCATACAACATGGGTGTCTAATCCTGTGGTTGTAAGGAAGAAAAGTGGAGAGATTAGGATTTGTATTGACTTCAGAAACCTAAACCAAGCTTCACTAAAGGATAATTACCCATTGCCTAATATGGAAAATTTATTGCAAAGTGTAATTGGTGCTGGGGTGTTGTCTCTACTTGATGGTTTTTCGGGATATAGCCAAGTCCAAATTAAACAAAAAGATCATGGGAAGACTACTTTCACCACACCCTGGGGAACATATGAATATATTCGAATGCTATTTGGCTTGCTTAATGCAGGATCAACTTTTCAAAGGGCCATGGATCATGCATTTGAGGATTTAATTAGTAAGATTATTTTCATTTATCAAGATGATTTAACTGTGTTTTCTAAAGAGAGAAATGACCATGTGAAGCATTTGAAGAAATTTTTTGATAGGTGTCGAAAGTTGGGAATTTCTTTAAATCCTAAGAAATCTACCTTTGGTGTTAATGAGGGGAAGTTGTTGGGACATATTGTCTCTAAAGTAGGCATCAGAATTGATCCTGAAAGAGTGCAAGGATTCCAAGCCATAGCCTCACTAAAAGATGTTAGCTCCTTGCGATCATTTTTTGGAAAGATAAACTTTGTAAGGAGATTCATCCCTAATCTAGCAGAGTTGGCCAGTCCATTAAATGCCTTGTTAAATAAAGATGCGAAGTTCGTTTGAGATAATAAGTGTGCAACCTCATTTAATTCTTTGAAGAAAGCTATCTCTTTTGCCCCCGTTTTAGTATGTCTTGATTATAATAAAGAATTCCTGATTTACTCGTATGCTTCAGAGGACACTATAGCTGGTGTTTTGTTACAAAAGAATGAAAGTAATCATGAGCAACCTATTGCCTTTATGAGTAAGAACCTTAGAGATGCCGAATTGAATTATACAACCACTGAAAAGCAAGCCTATGCTTTGGTTGAATCCCTAAAGCATTTCAGGACATACATAGGATATTCTAAGATTTTGGCTTATGTCCCGTATCAAGCGGTTAAGGATGTATTATCTCAACGTGATGGTATTGGGGTTAAAGCAAACTGGATTTCTAGAATTCAAGAGTATGATATTGAGATCAAACCAATCAAGATAGTAAAGGGTCAAGGACTAGCCCAACTCTTAATTGAAACCAAAGCTCAATTAGATGAAGATCATCAAGATTTAAACCTGGTATTTTATATTGATGAAGATCATGAATGGTATAAGGACATTATCTATTTCCTCAAACATTTGTCATGTCCTGATCATCTCTTGAATCACCGAAGAAGGACTTTGAGATTAAAAGCATCTAAGCATGTTTTGACAAAAGATGGCTTGGGATGGAAAAATCCAGATGGAATTGTCCTAAAATGTGTAAACCCTGATGAGTCCCAAACAATCATAAATGAAATGCATTCAGGATTATGTGGAGGACACTATGCGCCTATAACTACAACCACTAAAATCATGAGAGCTGGGTATTATTGCCCATCTTTTTTTAAAGATGTGCATGCTTTTGTTAGAACTTGTTAAGAATGCCAATTCTTCTCAAGAAAGCCTAGATTGCCTTCTTTGCCTTTAACCCCAGTCATTGTAGAGGCACCTTTTCAGTAATGGGGAATGGATTTTGTTGGTCCTGTTGACCCCAGTTCTTCTAATGGGTATAAGTACATCTTGACTTGCACAGATTACTTCACCCGCTGGGTTGAAGCTATCCCTACTAAAAGAGCAACAACAGAAGTGGTGGTTAAATTTTTACAAGATAATATAGTCTTCGGGTACGGTTGTCCTTTGAAAATAACAACTGATAATGCCAAAGCTTTTAGCAAGGAAGAGATGACAACATTTTGCTCCAATCATGGAATCACTCTTTCTTATTCCTCCAACTATTACCCACAAGGAAATGGTTTAGTCGAGTCTAGCAATAAGAATCTAATCCGACTTTTAAAGTGAATGATGGGTGAAAACAAAAGAGTTGGGATAACAAACTCAAGTATGCTCTTTGGGCAGTTCGAACAACGGTTAAGAGAATAACTGGCAAGGCTCCTTTTGAAATAGTATATGGACAGAATTGTAGACTACCCATCAACCTCCAGATCCCAGTGTATGAACTCTTGCAACAATGTTCATCGGATCAAGAAGCAATGCAAGCCAGAATTGATAAGTTAGTTGAGCTAGACGAACCAGAAGAGAAGCATGGAATAAGATGGTTTTGGAGCAAGAAAAGGTGAAGGGAACTGTTATCACATATATAGTAGCCGGGCTACCATACATTTTTTGTCAGATTCCAGTACACTATTCAGCCAGTTCCCTTGCATTGAGATGCTGAGATGAGCATCTACTATGGATCACTATCAGATTATGGACAATAGTTTTATCCCCCATGCCATGACTGAGTCTCGGGACACTCAAAGAGATGACTGATGTAGCTATTTCGCCATTTGTACAGAGCAGTCAATAGTGCCCAGAGTTACAGCAACAGTTTCAGAGGACAGATGATGGCTCAGATGATGAGCATTCAGGTATATGACTCAGCAGGTATATTATGGTGTTGTGGTTATATTGTTTTATTTTCATTCTTTTAGCATGTCTTAGCATTTAGTGTCATGATCTGACGATCATATAGATATGTGGACCTGGTTGTACTTTTATATATATATATCATATTTGTCCCTACTCAGACTTAGAAGTTCTTGACCTATACTCATCGATTTCACCCTCCTTAGGGAGATTAGAGGTAATCATTCCCACCATACTTTGGCTTGCTAGTGTTGGTCTCATTATTCACTATCTTCATCCATCCATTGCCTACCCAATTTGTTATTTACCTTGACTTATTACTTGACTAGCGGCATGGAGGACCTTTCCCCGCTGTAGCCTCTGTATTGAGTGAGCTTCCTTGTTTATTGTGTCTCAGCTCTGAGTTGGTGACAAAACTTACCTTTGGTGAGTTGGATTTCCTCATGAAGTCCCCCTAGCCACTAAAGATGTTGGCTAAACTTGAAACTCTTAGTGCTGCCATTAACACAAAGTATGGAAACAAAATGTTGTATCTTGTATGAAATCCCATTCATGCAATGTGTTTCTCAACACACATGAATAAAAGGCAAGCCAAATGAAAATGGCTATGAAATGTCAAATGTTATATCTATTGTGAAATGTAAATACTTAAGTAAACAAGTTGTCTAAAGACACACCTAGAAGTGCTCAAGTAAACAAGCGCCTTAAAAACACACCTGCAGCAAGAAACCTAATGAAATGTAAATCTATGCAATGTGTTTATAAGTACACATAGATCAAAAGCTATGGAAACTATAGGCCCAAAAAGCAATGGAACTTAAACTATCAAAAAGATTGTTGGCCTCATTTGTATTATGGATTGTGCGCATCTATCAAGGTGAATAACACTCTTTGAACAACTTACCCATTTGTGAGACACCGCCATTCCCTGTGTTATTGCTTATTCAGTATATGCTATGGTGTGTATTCCCTTTCCCTATCCAAAGTGTCACAGTGTTAAGTCAGTAAGTCATTTCCTATAGCCTAGCCTTTGCAGTACAAAGCCTTCACCCTTCACTAGCAAAATGGTCACAACTATGAAGTGAGTATGGTCTTGAAAGTCTAGTCTGAATAATAATAATAATTAATGACTTTATATATTTGGATTTAGATCGCCAGTAATGATTACTTTTTGTTATAATTGCTATTTGAATGAATTGTAGAGCATGCATTAACCTTTAACACTTGCAGCAGCTTCTGATGATATTCTGAGTTATATTTGGTCATGTTGATTTGGTCAAACCCAGTTTGACCAAGGTTGGCCACAGGACATGAGATGGTTAGACCTTATGATGACACAGATAGATGATATATGGTCTATGGTACATGTACATGATGGTTCTATATTTTGATCATGTTGACTTGGTCAAACCCAGCTAGACCAAGGTCAACCACAGGACATGAGATGGGTAGACCTTATGATGATGCAGATAGATGGTATATGGTCTATGTATAGGTACATGATGGTTCTATGCAGCTGATACAGGTTTATGATGATGATTTGTGGCTTTCAACATTATTTGATCATTTACAGATTAGTATTAGTTCATCTGTCCGGGTATATTGGATATATTATATGATCATGCAAAGATCCATATGGTGTATGAGTACTGTTATCACACAACTTGTAGTTGCCCCTAGTGGTATCCCATTCGGGACGGTAGAGGAGATGGGCAACTAAAGAGGTGACCCAAGAGATGCCACGGTTCCCAATGCAAGGTGGGAGTCACGTCAACCGAGGCACTCTTCACTTTAGATCTAGATAAATCAAGACCTAGGGGGAGACCCGATAACCAATCAAAGATGATTGGACCCAAACAAAGGTTCCTAGGGATGAGTGAATGGTAAGTTACGGAAACCAATGCAAGGTATAGTGGATCTAGAAATTAAAGTATGGTTGAAGGTGGTTTGAGAAATGATTAGTGTTTCAACCAATGTATGATATAGGCCACATGACTAATTATAATGACAAGGTATAATACCATGTGTTACACAAGTGGGTCCTACTTTCTTGGGATATGTGAAATGGCTTAAAGTGGACCCACAAGGTGAAATTAAGGGATGCAATTGGCACTAGAGGATATGTAATGAGTAGATCTATGGATCTAAGTTGAATTTAGGAGTACCCACTTATTGGATCTAAGGTTTGACACAATTCCCAAGGAGTGCGACTTGCTTAGGGAGGACTAGTGCCTTGTTGGATGGGTTAATGGAGTCAAAAGATATGTCAAAGTGTAGATCGGGACACCTAGAGGTCAAGTCAAGTGGGTTAATTTAGATAGAATGGTTGGATCTTGCTAGATCTACACCCAAGTGGACCACAATCCCTTAAAACAAGGAATGCTAGCCCCAAGGTAGATCATCACAAAATGATACTCTAGATATAGGTTTCAAGGTATGCCTGTTCCAAATCCACTGAAATCTCAACTACCTAAAGTCCTAGAAGTGGGAAAACTCAGTCACCCAAGGAAGTGCGACCTTGCTCATGGAGAGCCAAAAGGTGGATAAGGTGTGTCAAATCAAGTCCATTGGCCACCAAATTGTAGATCTAAGTAGCTTAGGCAATGATCTATGTGGATCTAGAAAATCAAGTCAATTCAAGGGTTAGATCTTACTAGATCTGAGTTTTAAGGTGCCAAGTAGTTCAAAGGGGGTGTTAATCCCTTAAAATGTGGAATGATGCCCACAAGGTAGAAATCACCCAAGTAAAAGTCTAGGGGTAGGTTATCAAGTGTGTAGATTGCAAATCAAGTGGGATCTCACCTACCCACATGCTAGATCTAACCCAACAAGCCTCTCAAAGGAAGTGCGATTTGGTTCAAGAGGGCTATATTGCTTTGAAAAGTGTGTTAATTTTAACCCAATCACCACCAAACTATAGATCCAACTAGGGGTGGATGCTATAGAGGTGGGTTCTTAAGATCTTTTCACAAGCAAGGCTAGATCTAAGTAGATCTAAGAAAAACCAAAATGAGGGTTTTAATTAATTAGGGTTTGTGACCAATGAAGAGAGAATGGATGGAAAGAGGCACATACCTTGTAGATCTTGCCTCAATTGCTTGTGGCCACCTTGCAAATTGATAACATTCTCCTATGTGTATATTCAAGAGTGAGATCCAAGAGCTCCAACCAAAACGTCCTCCTCCTACAAGACAAGATCAAAGAACCAATCAAGTAAGATGATTATGAAAATGATTGAAAGATATAATAGAAAGCATCGACTATGTCACGAAGATACAATAATGATACTCCCTGTCACAAGATCAACCCAAGAGAGAATATGTGGATCCCTCCAACAATAACCCTCAAGAAATCGCCCTCCTCTCCACCAATTCAACTTTCCTGCAAGAGAACTAGTAGAAGCACCAAAATCCACAACGATACATAGAAGAGATACTGTATACTCAAGATGCAAGAGAATCCACAAGACAAGAGAGATATGCTCCACAAAAAAGTGTTCTATTCCAATATTCCAGAGCTCCAAAGATGAGCTATAGAATAGGGGGTCTCCTTTTTATATAGGATAATAAAGACCAAAACCCTATACCACTCTACAATACTACATCAAATGAGTGGTTGAGATTAAAAGATCTCAATACATGATCAATGGCTAATAATGAATCATAACAATATATCACATGGATCACCCAATACAATGATGACGTCATAGTCTAAAATAGTCATGGAGGGTGATGTCATCCACTAGAGGGGGTAAAAGTACCAAAGCCCACCTCATAATGACTAGGACATGACATAAGAAGCACATGGTGGGGCTAGGAGGCATCAATCCTTACTAGCTCATCCCCAAGGCACAATAAAATAATAAAATATGTCCAAATTAATATAAATGATCAAATCTGTCCTCAAAATCTGTGACAGACAAGTAATAAAAAAAACCTCCTGTGATCGCTGTGGGCCTACCCACATGGTGAAAACTGGCTGGAAGATAGTGGGATCACCATGGAAGACCTCTGTGAAAACCAAGTGACAAAACCTTGCCTCAATTGCCCAAATCGAATTCCTTAGTGACCACTTTATCCCATTTTTTAATTGCCTCGGTAATTGTGAAAGTGCCAAAATTGCGTCCTAGGGCATCTGCGCTGTCCAACTGAGCCCACCAGGCTCTCGAGAAGGGTGGGTAAATGGTAAAAACAACTGGCTGGACCACCCCCTCCTCATACAGCGCCCTAGGTGAACTGGCCTCTCATGGCCCCTGCTGCTCAGGTTGAGAAATCAGCCCCAAATCTGGTCAACAAGTGTAAAACTGCATCAATCACTCAGAAGTGCCCGAAACTGAAAGATAAGTGTCTCATTGGATCCAGAAGACCCAAATCCACTAGGAATGTGTACTCATACACCATGGGTTGCCCTAATGGGCCAGCTGTAGGGTCCACCATATATGGACAGTGCATAATCTGATGATGTGAAGTAATAATAAAACCTGCTGAACTGCATCAATCATCATCTGAGCCATATATCCATCATATGGCATCATCATCAAGTATGTGGGACCATCAATCATCATCAATAGGTATATATATATGGCCCACATCATCACGGATCCCAATAATATACAACCAAGGATAAATCACATCAGTAGACTAAGACATGCTTCTCTAATCATTCTCATAGCCAAGCTCAAAGTATAACATCCATTCAATGGCATTAATCAAGTTAGCATCTTCCTTTGTTATATAAAATTATTTGCACAATAATTCAAATGACAAACTCACCCATTGGATATGGTCAAACTACTAGTGAAGGATGAAGGCTAGGAACAAGGTTGGGCCAAGGGGTTGACTTGTCTAACTTAACTCAAAAATACTTTGGACTAGGAGAAGGGGAAAGCTACAAACTCTGTGTTTGGACAAAATAACACGGGGAATGGTTGTGCCTCACAAATGGATAAGCTGTTTAGAGAGTGCTTATTCAACTTAGGCATCATGTCTACATCAAGTTGATCCAGGTTCATTAGGATCATTCAATTTGATTTCATGGCCTTTTTGGCCTACATAACCCTTCGGATCTCAGGTGTGCTAAAAAGCACAACTAGTTGCAGCTTGCATCCAGGGCATGTTTTCATATACATATAGGGTCAGCAATTGTTTAGATATAGCTTTTAAGAACCATTGCTTTTTGGACCTTATACTCTTCGAGGGGTATTTTTAGCTATTCATCGCTCTTGCCCTTTTTAGTTTCCATGGGCAAATTTATAAGTTTCCATACGTAGAACATGAGTTTTCAATTTTAGCCAACATCTCAAGTGACTAGGGGGAGTTCGAGCCAATGCCAAACATCGGGACAACCGACCAGAATGATTTAGGCCTACAATCCAACTCACCAAAGGTAAGTTTTGTCACCAACTTAGAGCCGAGACACTGAACATACAGGGATGCGGTCCAAACACAAAGGTAGAAAAATGGGGAAGTCCTCAGTATCAGAAAGTCAAATGAGACAGGTCAAGGTTTAAAGTCAAATAGGAAAGTCATGTATGGATGGAGTCAAGTGAATATGGAGCCTACATTAGCAGACAACTAGTGTCAGGAAAGACCATATAAGGTGGAAAACTAGTGGGTTTTGTTAAATGACCTAAATGTGCAAGCAATTGTCCATTTTATGATTTATAGTTCATTTTAAACAGTTTGCCACATCAAGAATAATATACCAAGCAAATGCTGTGAACATGACTAAATCAACAAGATAATAATCCACAGTCAATGATAAAATATCCATAGATCATACAACATCATCATAGTAATAAACATCATATACCATTTGAAACACTGCTGCAATACATCTCTAAGCACTGAACTGAAACTGTATGGGATAAAGGGTCACATCGGTCATCAAATCTGAACTCTCAAGGTTCAACCTTGACACAAGATCTAACATAAGTCTGAATAATACACTGCTCTGATCATGAGTGATCACAAAATATACAATCATCATAGCCATACTCTGAATAATTGCAGCTCTAGAATGTGCAGATATCTGCTAAACAAGAATAGTAGCCCTGCTACTATGGTGTGATAACAAGTACACATCTTAGATGGATTTGGGCTCTCTGAGTCCAATGAGATAGTCTGTTTTCAGTTCCGGGCAGTTACAATGATGATTTAGCCTTAGTTGGCTATCCTAGTGCAGTTTTGGCTTGTCAGAGCATTGATGAGATTTGATGGGTTCACCTAGGGCCCTGTGCATGGAGGGGGTGGTCCAACCACTTCTTATTACTATATTACGTCCCTCCCAGACACATTGGTGAGCTTACCTTGACAGCGCAGGCACTCCAGGAGGCAGTTTGGGCAGTTTCACACTTCCCGAGATAGTCCAGAAATGGTAAAAGTGGCTACAGAGGAATTCGATTTGGGCTACTGAGGCAAGGTTATGGCATGGGATGATGTTTGATGATGAGTGGGATGTCTTCCACACCTTCTCCAACACTTTCAGCTTCCAGTGGGACCCACACCCATCACTTTTGGCACTTTATGATGATTTTTGGAGCTTCCTGAGGCTCACGACTTTCCCAGAGAGGCACGATTTGGTGTCTAGTGTGATGTTTTTGGATATTGTGCCATGGGGATTGACCAAGGGTGTTAGAAATTACCCCTTGGACCCACCGTGAGCTATTTCTTATGTTTTATCATTGATATTTGGTGGGACCCCCTTATTATGGGTGATTTGTCCATTATTATATTATATTATTGAGTTGATCCATGTATTGTATTGTTGAGCTCATCTCAACCATTAATTAGATCATTTGATCTTTTAAGCTTAGCCACTCATTCAAAAAGTGGTTAGGGTTATGGATCTCTCCATCCTATTTAAAGGAGAGGGCCTCTCATTGTTAAGGGACTTTTGGCTCTGAATTATTGGAATAGAAAAATATTATTGCATCTATCTGTTGTGTTGTGGTGAATGCTTTTGGAGTTCGTTCATTTATTCTTCCTTTGCACTAGGTTATTGGAGATATTGTCTTGCTATCTTTTGTACCACAATTTTGTCATCTACAGGTGGAGGCCGAATTGGTTTGAGGAGGACGTATTGGTAGGGCAGGACACTTCCTACTTCTTTCTTGGATTCCTTCGTCGGTAACAAGGAGTATTATTGTCTCTGACCTTCTACTTCATGTTGCTATTGCATTTCGCTTGTATTTCCTCCATGCTTGATCTTTCTGATTGAATCGATTTCCTTGGTTTGACAGGTAAAGGAGGGCGCATGTGTGGGCTAGGGCATCATCTTTTGGCAAGCAAAATCAACAATCTCTCATTTGATCTCTGCCGGAATGCTCCTCAACATCAAAGGCAACCTCATCCATCACACAGGTATGATCTCAAGGTAAATTTCTCATTCCATGATCTATCCATTTGTCTAAATCATTAAAACCCTCATAATTCAAAACCCTCATTTTACATTTTCTTAGATCTACTTGGCTTTTGGGTAAAATATTTAAAACCCACCTCTATAGCATCCACGACAATTCAGATCTATAGTTTGGTGTGGATTGGCCTTCATCCGACCCATTTCCCAAGGCAAATTACCCTATCCAAGTGAGGTCGCACTTCTTGGACAGGTGAGTTTGGTAAGATCTAGCACCTGGGTAGGTGAGATCCCACTTGATTCTTAATCTACACTGCTGATAACCTACCCCTAGTGTGTCACTTCAGTGATTTTCACCTTGTGGGCCCCATTCCTCATTTTGAGGGTTGAGCCCCACTTGGGTCACTTGATGATACATTTCAATCTCAGATCTACTGAGATCTAGCCATTGGATGATCCTAATTTTCAAGATCCACCTAAATTGACACCTCAACATCCCTGATCTACAATTTGGTGGACATCTGACTCCATTTGGCCCATTTCCCAAGGCACTGATCTTCTCCAAGCCAATTCAACTTTCTTGGGTTGTTGAGTTAGCTTGTGGTTTGATCTTTGTCTTATTGCTTGAGTACTCAAAACACTGTCATATCCATTCATCAAGTTCATCTTTGGTATTGGTTAGCCCCAATTTGGTCCCTAACTACCCTGCATTGGACATGGTTCCCAAGGCAGTGGATTTTCTCATCTTTGACTAGTACCCTGATCTTGGATCTTGTTTCAAACTTCATAAGTCACTCACATAACCATGTTGGACCAAATCTACATTGTCTAAACCTCTTGATCCAACCTATTACTCATCTTGTGACTTCATCCATGGATTTAGGGTTTACCATACACCTTACGTACTTCATCTATACTTGATTTGATCTGGTGTCTTGGTCTGATCTCTCCTATCGGGAGTTGATCTGGGTCTCCCCCTTTGTTGTCTTGGGCTAGATAACATAAAGTGAAGATTGCCTCGATTGGCATGACAACCATCCATTGGGAGTTGAAGCTATCTTGGTTGCACCTCTTTGGTTGCCTATCCCCTCTGCCATCCATCTTGGATCCATCTCTAGGGGCAACTACAAGTTTGGTGATAACATGAACTTTTGATCAAAGGAGTAGAAAGGTCCATTTTGGAGTAGGTGACATAGTCTTGCTTTGGGACAAAAATAAAGAAAAACCAGGGAATCATGGAAAATTTGAGAAAATATGGATGGGCCCTTATCAAGTGAGCATGATAGCAGGAAAAGGTTTAGTGTGGTTGGTAACACTTGATGGGGATGATTTGGAATTGCCAGTAAATGGGGTATTGTTGAAAGTTGAAACAGTACTACCCCGTTGTTCCTTTGGGGTAAAGGCCTCTCTTGCCTGCTTAAAGTAAGTAGGTCTTCGAATAAGCTCACTTGAGCAGTAGGATTTGAGTGTCTTTTTGTTTTTTCATAGTGCTGAGTACTATGAGTCTTTTGTCTTTCTTTTGAGTGTTTTTTCTTGATTGCTGAGTTGCTTGAGTGAGTTGAGTCTGCTCCTTTCTAAGCCTTTCTCATCCCCTGCATCCAAAATAATAAATTAAAAATGTTAAAATTGTTATGACTTAGTACTTTTATTTTATATGCACTTTAATTTTTGCTCTAGATTAGAATTTCACTTATGCAGTTTATTTTATTTTTTATTCCATACATGCATCACGTGGTATTTTGCTTAACGTGTGTGTAGAGATAGGTACAAATAAAGATGAAAGCAAAACAAGTAGAGTGCTAGATTGAAGATTGATGCAGTTAATGTTGCAGACCAGAGATTCTAAGGTTCTCAAACACACTCTCCCTTAGAGCACTTGTCCCAGCTAGAGCTAGATGTTATCACATACATAGTAGCTGGGCTACCATGTTAGCAGAGCAAATATCTGCTCTTTTTTGAGCTTTGCCTTTGCACATTTTCAGTGAGATCAGCTATGATGAGCAGTATTTTTTGTCATCACTCACACATTAGAGCATCCTTATATTAGACATTCAGTAGACCTTATGCCAAGGCTGAGCTTTAAGACCTCAGATTTGATGACCGATATGACCTTTTGTTCCATACAGATACAGGGTGGTGTTCATTGTTCCAGATGTAGTGTTCTCAGTGGTTGTACTTGGTCCAGGTTACAGATATTGATATATGACCTAGTATATATATGATGTGCATTTGATGTATTATCTTGTTGTTTAGGTCATTTTGATAGCATTGACTTGGCATATAGTAATTATGATCTGGCAATATATTAATGTTGAAATGAAATTGGTTGTTATGGATTATATGTATGATTGTATTACTGACATGTGGAAACTCTTGTTTTATACTCATTGGTCTTTACCTTCCTAGGAATGTGGACATGATCATTTTTGTCTTTTTGACTTGCTAGCCTAGGCATCATTTTCACTTGTCTCCATCCATCCATTTATCCTTCCTCATTATTTGATCTATATCCTGACTTACACCTTGACTTGTGATATGGAGGATCTCCCCGCTTCTGCCTCTGTGTTGGACATGCATCCATGTTTATTTTGTGTCTCAGCTTTGAGTTGGCAACAAAACTTGCTTTTGGTAAGTTGGATTTTATGCCTTTATCATGCTAGTCGGTTTCCTCGATGTGTGGTTTTGATTTGCGAAAGTACCCCTAGTTGCTTGAGTTGTGTTGGATAAAACCTGAAGCAAATTGTACTACATGTGGAAATTATTGTTATATCTTGTAAAGCCCAATGAAAAGGGCTATGAAATGGAAATGAAATTCAATGTTATGAAATGTAAATGCACCCTGGATGAAAGCTGCGAGTAGTTGTGCTTGTAAGCACATGCAAAATCCCAGAGGGGTCATATTAGGCCTAAAAAAACAATGCATAAATGTATGCTAAATCTAAAGATTGCTGACCTTATGTGAAATTTTCCTCATTAAGCCTACGGGTTATGATATGAAATGGAGCAAGGGATAGCTAATTCTAAGTGTCCCCTAGAACCTCAAGTTACGGTTAGTCGGGCACCTAGTTCACAATGGTTCTAGTAGTAGACATTTTGCCAAGGTTGAATAAACACTTCTCTAAACAACTCACCCATTTGTGAGACACCACCATTCCTTGTGTATTCTGTGTCTAACACATGCTCAAGTGTGTAACACCATTTCCCTCATCCAAAGTATCACAGTGTCAAGTCATTCAAATCATCCCCATTCAGCCTAGCCTTGTATCCTTAGCGTTCACCCTTTGCTAGCAATTTGATCATGTCTACAAATGAGTATATTCTTGAGATTCTTCTTGAAAGTAAGTTATTAACTCTTGAGATTCTTCTTGAAAGTAAGTTATTAACTAACCTATTACTATTTATTGACTACCAGTAAAATAATGCTTAATGCTTTAGAGTCTTGCTATGAAAATGATCTAAAAAGCATGTGTTAACCATTTGCACTTGCAGCAGCATGGCTTCTTTATCCAGGGTTATATTTTGATCAGTTTGATCGATCAAACCTAGTTCGACCAAGGTCAACCTTGGGATCCATGATGAGATGGACCACTTATATTGTATGATGTTGATCTATGGTCCTTTATATACCTTTTGATGATTCCATATGATGGGCACAGGCTTTAGATGATGATTGATGCAATTTTTCATGATTATTATTTCCGGATCATCATTTTTACTTGTCCGGGTATGGTGAACGCTACAGATGATCTTACAGGTTACCATGAGGTGTATGAGTACTCATCTCTAGTGGATTTGGGTCTTTTGGATCCATTGAGACACTTATCTTTTAGTTTCAGGCACTCCTAGGGATGATTTGAGCAGTTTTCCACCTCTCGACCAATTTGGCCATGCTGATGTGGCCTGTCTAGCTAGAGCATTAGAGGCTAGTCATTGCCTTGGGCACTACAGAGGGAGGTGGTGGTCCAACCGCTTGATTTTACCATATTACCCCCCTTTTGGACATGATGGTACAGTAAGTTTTTGTGCACATGCAACATACAGTGGGTTGTGGGCTGTTTGGTGGTCTTTCAGGTGGATTAAAAATGGAATAAAAAGGTCATAGAGGAATTCGATTTGGGCAATGGAGGAAAGGTTTTGGCATGAGGTCTGCTCTGAGGTCATCTATGGTGTATCCCACTCCTTCCAAATCAGTGTGCAGCAGTCAGTGGGGCCCATACAGTAATTAGGATGTGATTTGATGCATTCTTCTCTTAGTTGAGGGCGCCAGGATTTGATCATTTGTACACTTGGACATGTCATTGAGTCTTATGCTATATTATTTTGCCATGGTGTGATGCTAGTGAAGGGAAGTAATACCTCCTAGCCCCACCATGTGCTCCTAGTTACTTGTCCTAGTCATCTATTGTGGCATACTTGTATTTTTGTCATGTTTATGTGGTGCGCACCCCTTGGAGGCTTCTTTTAGTGACAGGGCACCCCCCTCATGTGAGTGATCCATGTTACGTTGTACCGGCTCATCTTAGCCGTTGATTATATTGTTGTATCTTTTGATCTCCACCACTAGTTTTCAAAAGTGGTTTAGGGTTTTGGTGTAATGTCCCTTGTTAGGAATTTTATTAAAATGACATTTTTTCACTTTTTTTCCTAGTTAGACCTTTGACTAATTTTGAGCTCTAGGTCCCCAAATTGCTCTAATTGCTCCCAAATCTTCTGAGAATGTATATAGATGATGTTAGAACATAAATATGTGTTTCAGGGATGCTTTTGGACCTTTAAAATACTTCTGCAAATCCTCTCTCAATTCTGGCCAATGTAGGGAACTTTACTAGTAATTTCTCTTTGACTAGTAGTGGTCTCTAGGTCTCAAATTGACTCCAAATGCCTTCAAATATTCAAGGAAGGTGTATGAATGATATTAGGACTTGAATATGATGTTCAAGGATGAGATATGGCCACCAAAGACCTCTGCAAACTCTCTTAATATTTTGGACCAAGTATACAATTTTACTAGTAATTTGGGGTTCAAATCCCCCTGGGGTAAGTATTGAAAATGGCTTCCCAAATGCCTCCAAACCCACTCAAATTTCTGAACAGAGGTAGGGTATGTCTCAAGTATTTTATTAAGGTCTCATGTGCATCATTAATTGATTATTATCTTTGTTTCAACCCTCTCCCATTCAACTGCAAAAATCACCAATTCGACCCTTGGGGAAATGGCACTATTTCTTCTCCCAATGCAAACTGAGTAAAAATACTTCAAATGCTCAAGTACAATACATGAAACTTGTAAAATACATCCATGGCAGTCTATTAATCATAAATGTATCATATAACCATCCATTCATTCGAAATCATCAGCATTATCATGCTATACATCAATGTAGTGGGGAAATGGCACTGTTCTTTCATTAAAAATGAGATTTATACATTTCTACTTGGAATTTTGACATGAAACTTTCTAGAGATGAAGAATAGAGTATTTACTTCATATTACAAACGAAATGGGGCATGAGAAGTTCCCCCAAAGAGTACAATAGCTCACCAAAAACGCCCTCCCTCAAGGATCAAGAATATGCCATCAAAACTGGAAATGGTTGAGAGAATGTGCTGCAATAGAAGAAACCATGAGCTGCCCTGTAGCTTACACCTGAAAATAAAGACTCCATTAAAGCTCCAAATGAAAGGTCTGAATGGCCTTTCCAATTACCAACTTGGATGGGAATCTTTTACCCTCGAAATTGGCTAAGACAAGAAACTAGTCATCCACTAGCTCTCCCTCTTCACAAATGCAATTGCAAATTCTACAAATGATCAAAAGCTGGTTTCATTCTTTGTTATTGACATTTATAAAGTTCTAATGTCCTCGATGGGTCGAATTCCTTCCAAGAGACTCATGCCAACTCAAGTTGGGAAGAGATTCCAAAGAATGCCACTTGTACAACAATTCCTAGTCTCCCACTTCCACCAAATCACATGTGGAAGCATCTTAGTTGCCCTAACACCCTTGAGCGCCCTCTTGAAGTCTATTTTTATCCCTAACATATCATATATGTCATATGTCAGCCTTCAGGTCTGATTTGTGTCATAGGTGTCATAGAGCTAGGGAATCTAGCCCAAGTGTCTCACCAGCTCCAAATTGCCTCTTCCTCTTCCATGGGAGTTACTCTTCCTCTATATTTCGACCTTGGATGAGTCATTCCATGAATAATACCTTTTGGACTCCCCCAAGTATGTTACCATTCACCTTGAATTCGAATTGGTGAGAGAATGATGCCAAGTGTAGTGGGGAAATCTAGCCATATGTGGGTCCCACTTCCTCCATGTGTCTTCATGATCAAATGCCACTTTGATTTTCACTTGTATATATTTATTTAGCTATTTTATTAAATATGTATGCCATTCTAATGTTCAAACATCATTTATTATCCCTCTTATTCCAAATCCCAAAGCTTCCATCCCAAACCTAGGAAACTAGTATTTTTCCTCCTTGGCAATTATTTGACCCTTAACATCAATTTTACAAACTCTAATGAATATGGCCAATGTGATTAGGCCATTGTGACCTGATTACAAATTTGGGACATGACATTTGGTCTCCCCCATCCTATTTAAGGAAGAGACCCCCCTATTGTAAAGACACCTTTTGGGCTCTGGAAAACGTGGAATAAAATACTATTTATGTGGATCTTCTTCTTTTGCTTTGATGGGATGCTTTTGTACATGATTATACATCTCTTGCGTTAGACATCTTTGCTTGTTACAAGTGATTTTGACACCTACAGAGGGAGGACGAATTGACTTGTGCAAGGAGTGCGAATTGCTTGAAGGGAAGATTGTTGGGTTTCTCACATCCCCCTTGGGCAATACGTTTTCATCTTGAAGAGAATTTTTCAATTGTGATTTGTCCATTGATTTGCTTCTTTTGATATGCCATTCTTTGATCTCATTCATCTGTGGATCAAATCTAACTTATTGTAGTTTGTTTTACAGGTTGAGTGGGATGTTTTTCCTCCTAGGGCTTGGACGTTTTTGCTTGGAATCACTTGGATCTAGCTTGGAATTGTAACTAAATGCAAGGATCATCTATGTGCAAGGTAGCCGCAAGCATTTGAGGTAAAATCTACAAGGTACGTATCTATTTTCTTGTCATTCATCCTATTGGTCATTAAAACCCTTAAAATCAAAACCCTTGTATTTTTTTATTTTTCAGATCTATGGAGATCTAGCAATTATTGGGGCTTAATAATTAAAACCCACCTCTACATTAGTCACAACATTTCCGATCTATAATTTGGTGGACATCCGACTCCAATTACCCCCCCGATCTAAGGCACTGGGCCTCTCCAAGGGAGGTCGCACTAGTTGGGTGAGTGGTCCTTTTCTAGATCCCACATGTGGGTATTGCCTTTTCGTCCTCAAAGTCATAGGTCCATTGTGTAGCATACCCCCTAATGCCATTTCATTTTGATTTTGACCTTGTGGGCCCCATTTGGACCCCACTTGGGTACTATTATCACACAACTTGTAGTTGCCCCTAAAGGTATCCCATCCAGGATGGTAGAGGTGTTGGACAACTAAAGAGGTGACCCAAGAGATGTCATGGTTCCTGTTATCACACAACTTGTAGTTGTCCCTAGTGGTATCCCATCCGGGACGGTAGAGGAGATGGACAACTAAAGAGGTGACCCAAGAGATGCCACAGTTTCCAATGCAAGGTGGGAGTCACGTCAACCGAGGCACTCTTTGCTTTAGATCTAGATGAATCAAGACCTAGGGGGAGACCCTATTACCAATCAAAGATGATTGGACCCAAACAAAGGTTCCTAGGGATAAGTAAATGATGAGTTACGGAAACCAATGCAAGGTTAAGTGGACCTAGAAGTTAAAGTATGGTTGAAGGTGGTTTGAGATATGATTAGTGTTTTAACCAATGTATGATTTAGGCCACATGATGAGCTAAAAAGACAAGATCTAGTACCATGTATTACACAAGTGGAATCCACTTTCTTGGGATATGTGAATGACTCAAATGGGACCCACAAGGTGGACTTTAAGGGATGAAATTGGTACTAAGGGGCATATAATGAGTAGATCTATGGATCTAAGCTGAAATTAGGAATACCCACTTACGGGATCTAAGGTTTGACACAATTCCCAAGGAATGCGACTTGCCTAAGGAATACTAGTGCCTTGTTGGATGGGTTAATGGAGTCAAAAGGTATGTCAAAGTGTAGATAGGGACACCTAGTATGCAAATCAAGTGGGCTAATTGAGATGTAATGGTTGGATCTTTCTAGATCTAATGTTTCATGATATGACCCTAAGTGGACCACAATCCCTTGAAACAAGGAATGCTACCCCCATGGCAGATCGTCACAAAATGACACACTAGATGTAGGTTTCAAATTATGTTCTTTCCAAATCCACTGAAATCTCAACTACCCAGGTCCTCAAAGTGGGCAAACTCAGTCACCCAAGGAAGTGCGACCTTGCTCAAGGAGGGCTAAAAGGTGGGAAAGGTGTGTTAAAACAAGTCCAATGGCCACCAAATTGTAGATCCAAGTAGTTTAGGCAATGATCTATGTGGATCTTGAAAATCAAGGCAATCTAAGGGTTAGATCTTACTAGATCTGAGTTTTAAGATGCCAAGTAGTTCAAAATGGGGTTTTAATCCCTTAAAATGTGGAATGATGCCCACAAGGTAGAAATCACCAAAGTAAGAGTCTGGGGGTAGGTTATTAAATATGTAGATTGCAAATCAAGTGGGATCTCACCTACCCATATGCTAGATCTAACCAAACAAGCCTCTCCCAAGGAAGTGCGATTTGCCTCAAGAGGGCTATATTGCCTTGAAAAGTGTGTCAATTTAAACCCAATCACCACCAAACTATAGATACAACTAGGGGTGGATGCTATAGAGGTGGGTTTTTAATATCTCTTCAAAAGCAAGGCTAGATCTAAGTAGATCTAAGAAAAAACAAAATGAGGGTTTTGATTAATTGGGGTTTTTATGATCTAGAAATTATGGATGATTCAAAGAAGAAGAAGATCATACCTTTGGAGCATACCTAGATGAAGAGATGAATGCTAGTTGAGATGAGGATTACTTTTGCCAAATATCAAATGGAGAATTTTTGAAGCCCTCTTGCCAAATCGATTTTTCCAAGCCACATATGTGTCCCTCTAACCTGTCAAAACCAAGGAGCAAAGCATCAATCAGTTTAACATGTTGAAGGTAGATACAAGCAAGAAAGAGATAAGCAAAGAATAGTTGGTGCAAAGACAAAACCACTCCCTGTTTAACCCAAAACGTCCTCCTCCAAGCTTGAAGGGCAAGCCTCCACACCAATTCGCACTTGTTGAAGAATTCTTCTCCACCTGTAAAAAGATATGGCAAATATACAAGATAGCTACAATAGATCCTCCAGTGCAATGGACAAAAGTATTTACAATCAAAGCAACCAACATCCACTCCAGCCCAAGCATGTACTCCAAAAGATAGAAATTTTATTACAAGAGCCAAAGAGCCAAAAATTTCTAGATGATTCTACAATGAGAGGTTCTCTCCTTAAATAGGATGGAGAGAGAGCATAATTCTAACCACTTTTTACATGAGTGGCTAAGATTAAAAGATCAAAAGATCTAATCAATGGTTGAGATGAGCTCAACAATAAAATACATGGATCAACCATAAAATATAACCATAAATGGACAAAATCGCCCTAGGAGAGGGGATCCCACCAAATCATGATGACAAAATATAACAATAAGCTTATGGTGGGTCCAAGGGGTAATTTTAGCCACCCTTGGTCAATCCCCATAGCACAATAATAATAAAATAGTCATCAAAGTACCAAATCATGCCTCTATGGACAAATCGTGGGCCTTAGGAGGCCTCAAAAATCATCAGAAAATGCCATAAGTGATGGATGTGGGCCTCGATGAAGCTAAAACTGCTGGAGAAGGTGCGGAAGACATCAAACTCATCATCACTGATCATCCCGTGCAAAAACTTTGCCTTAGTAGCCCAAATCGAATTTCTCTGTAGCCATTTCTACCAATCCAAACTGCCCCGGGTAGCGTGTACCTGCCCCAAACTACCTCCTGGAGTGCCTGCGCTGTCAAGGTGAGGGCACCAATGTGTCTGGGAGGGGGGTAATATGGTAAAAACAAGTGGCTGGACCACCCCCTCCATCATCAGCGCCCTAGGTGAACCAAATAAAAACCCACTCTACTCTGACAGGGCCTCAGATAAGTCAAATCTGCACTATGAGAGCCAACTGAGGCTCAAACATCACTGTAACTACCCGGAACTGAAAGTAAACTATCTCATTGTACTCAGAAGGTCCAAAACTATCCAAGATGTGTACTCATACACCATATAGATCTCTGCATGATCATATAATATATCCAATATACCGGAACAGGTGAAATAATAGTAATCTGTAAATGATCAAATAATGCTGAAAACCATAAATCATCATCATAAACCTGTATCTGATGCATAGAACCATCATGTACATGTACATAGACCATATATCATCTATCTGTGTCATCATAAGGTCCAATAATCTCATGTCCTATGATTGACCTTGGTCAAACTAAGTTTGACCAGGTCAATATTGACCAAATATAACTCAGACTACCATCAGAAGCTGCTGCAAAGTGTCAAAGGTTAATGCATGCTCTACTACTCATTCAAATAGCAATTATACCAAAAAGTAATCATTACTGGCGATCTAGCAACAAATATATAGTGTTATTAATTATTATTATGACTCAGACTAGACTTTCAAGACCATACTCACTTCATAGTTGTGATCAATTTGCTAGTGAAGGGTGAAGGCTTAAAATAAACTGGCTAGGCCAAAGGGTGACTGATTGACTTAACATTGTGACACTTTGGATATGGGAAAGGAAATACACACCATAGTATATACTGAATGAGCAACAACACAGGGAATGGCGGTGTCTCACAAATGGATAAGTTGTTTAGAGAGTGCTTATTAAACCTAGGCATCATGTCTAAATCAAGTTGATCCAGGTTCATTAGGATCATTCAATTTCATTTCATGGCCTTTGTGGCCTACATAACCCTTTGGATTTCAGGTGTGCTAATAAGCACAACTAGTTGCAGCTTGCATCTAGGGCATGTTTTCATACATATATAAGGTCAGCAATTGTTTAGATATAGCTTTTAAGAACCATTGCTTTTTGGACCTTTCTCATACTCTTCGAGGAGTATTTTTAGCAGTTCATCGCTCTTGCCCTTTTTTTAATTTCCATGGGCGAATTTATAAGTTTCCATAAGTAGTACATGAGCTTTCAGTTTTAGCCAACAACATCTCAAGTGACTAGGGGGAGTTCGAGCCAATGCCAAACATCGGGACAACCGACTAGAACGATTTAGGCCTACAATCCAACTCACCAAAGGTAAGTTTTGTCACCAACTCAGAGCCGAGACACAATAAACAGGGAAGCTCATCCAATACAGAGGCTACAGTGAGGAAAGATCCTCCATGCCACTAGTCAAGTAGTAAGTCGGGGTGATAAACTAAAAGGTAGGCAATGGATGGATGAAGATAATGAATAATGGAGCCAACACTAGCAAGCCAAGGTATGGTGGAATGATCACCGCTATTCTCCCTAGGGAGGGTAAAACCAATGAGTATGAATAGTGAACTTCTAAGTCTGAGTAAGGACAGTAGAATATATAATAAGATCAACCAGGTCCACATATCTATATGATCGTCAGATCATGACACTAAGTGCTAAGACATGCCATAAGAATGAATATAAAAGCAATATAACCATGACAACAACAGATACCTACTGAGTCATATACCTGAATGCTCGTATTCTGATCCATCATCTGTCCTCTGAAACTGCTACTGTAACTCTGGGCACTACTGATTGCTCTGCATAAATGGTATAATGGCTACATCGGTCATCTCTCTGAGTGTCCTGAGGCTCAGTCATGGCATGGGGAATACATACACTGTCCAAAATCTGATAGTGATCCATAGATAGATGCTCATCTCATCCTCCCAATGTAAAGGAACTGGCTGAAAAGTGCTCTGGAATTTGAAAAATAATGTATGGTAGCCTGGCTACTATATATGTGATAACAGTTCCCAACGCAAGATGGGAGTCATGTCAATCGAGGCACTCTTCACTTTAGATCAAGACTAATCAAGATCAAGGGGGAGACCCTAGCCAATCAATAAAGACTAGCTAACCCAAAGATTCCTAGGGAAATGTGTAAAATGAAACAAGAATATCAATGGTGAGTTGGATCTATGAAGGTTAAGTGGACCCACTGGTTAAGGTGTGGTTGAAGAGGCTTAAAGAGTGGCAAATGATAAAACCAATGAATGGCAAGGGCCACTTATGGGGTTCAATTAATAGATCTAAACATGAAATAGTACCATGAAAATTAGCCAAGTGGGACCCACTCCTTAAAAAGTGGAAATTGGTCCGAGTTGGGTCCACAAGGTCAAAGTTGAAATGAAATGGTACTAAGGGTATGGTATGGCATGGATCTATGGATTTGGCCAAGAATTAGCAATACCCAAATGTGGGACCTAGCAAAAATCCACCTACCCAAGGAGTGCGAATTGACTCAAGGATGATTAGTGCCTTGGATGGAGGGGCATATGGAGTCGGATGTCCACCAAATTATAGATCGAGATAGTCAAGATGCAAAACAAGGTGGGTTTTCAAGATCAAGAGCATGCCATGGCTAGGTCTCGTTAGATCTAATGCATCACAAAGTGACCCAAGTGGGGCACAACCCTCAAAATGAGGAATGGGGCCCACAAGGTGAAATCACAAAAGTGAAGCACTAAGGGTAGGTTTTCAAGGTAGATCTATTCAATGCAACAAAAATCTCACCTACCCACGTTTGGGAACTAGCCAAACTAGCCTCTTCAAGGGAATGCGAATTGCCTTGGAGAGGCTAATGTGCCTTGGGAAATGGGTCAAATGAAGGCCAATTACCACCAAATTTTAGATTGGGATTGTCGTGATTATTATTAAGGTGGGTTTTAAATTTTATACCCAAAGCCAAGTTAGATCCAAGTAGATCTAAAAAAATAAAATAAAATGAGGGTTTTGATTATGAGGGTTTATTGATCTAAGAGAATAGATGGCCAAGGTAGAAGAATAGCATACCTCATTGGGTGTACCTGGAAAATGAAGATGAAGATTGCTTGTGACGAGAATTACTTCCCACAAAGATCAAATGCCAAACTTGATGAAGCCCTTCTTGCCAATGTTTTGCCTCGTTCAACCAATTCGGCCTCCCTTTTCCTGTCAATCAAGGACACAAAGATCAATCAATTGACAAAAATGGAAGTAGATGCAAGCAAAAGAGATGAATAACATGAAATTGTTGGTATAAAGACAAAACAACTCCCTGTAACCCAAAATGACTTGATGAAGATAGTAAGGGAGGCCTCCCCACCTATACGCACTCCTCCAAAACATCTTCTTTGCCTGCAAATCGTGTTAGTGAAGATAAAATTCAAGATGGCCACCAATGTCTGTCAGTGCAGAGGAAAAAGCATTTACAATCACCACAAGCATTCCTACTCCAAGATCTAAGATGCCCAAGAAAATATTTTTATTCCAATATCCAAGAGCCAAAAATCTCTAGATAGCCTTTACAATGAGGGGGTCTTCTCTTTTTATAAGAGAGAAAGACCAAAACCCTAAACCACTTTTGAAAACTAGTGGTTGAGATCAAAAGATAAAACATAATAATCAATGGCTAAAGATGAGCCAATACAATATATCACATGGATCACTCAAAAGGAGGGTGACGTCATACCTGGGGGTGGCTAGATAACATGGGTGCCACAATATAAAACATGGATAAGTGACTAGGAGCACATGGTGGGGCTAGGAGGCATTAATCTCCTTCACTAGCATGACCCCATTGCACAATAATATGATAAATGACTCTATGACATGTCTAAGTACATAAATGATCAAATCCTGTCCCCAAAATTTGAGAGAGACATGTAGTAAAAGGCCTCATGTAGCCACTGTGGACCCCACTGACTGATGCCAACTGATTTGGAAGAAGGGGGATACACCATGGATGACCTCTGAGCAGACCAGGTGCTAAAACCTTGCCTCAATTGCCCAAATCGAATTCCTCAATGACCTTTTTATTCCATTTTTTAATCCTCCTGAAAACCTGAAACTGACCAAAACTGTTATCTAGGGTGCCTGCGCTGTTAAACTGAGTGTACGAGGTTGTCTGGAAGGGGGTTATAATGGTAAAAACAAGTGGTTGGACCACCCCCTTCCTCTGTAGCGCCCTAGGGAACGACTTAGCTCCAATGCTCTTGTTGGACAGGCCTCATCAACACACCCAAACTAGTCAACATGTGGAAAACTGCTAGTATCATGCCCAGGAGTGCCCGGAACTGAAAAATAAGTGTCTAAATGGATCCAGAAGACCCAATTCCACTAGAGATGAGTACTCATACACCTCATGATAACTTGTAGGGTCATCTATAGGGTCCACCACATCCAGACAGTGTAAAATATGATGATCTGAAAATAATAATAAAAATGACCAACTGCATCAATCATCATCTGGAGCATATGTCCAACATATGGAATCATCAGTAGGTGCATGTGGGACCATAAATCAACATCATAAAGCACAAGTGGTCCATCTCATCACGGATCCCAAGAATGACCATGGTCAAACTATGTTTGACTAGGTCAAAATACAACCAAGGACTAGATCATAGCAAATGACTAAGACATTTTCCTTTAACCATATTCACAGCTTAACTTAAGTATAAACATCAATCGAGTGGCAGTTAATACATAGCTATTTAGTGTTATTTATATTTTACTTGCACCAAAGCTTTAAAGACATACTCACCAATGGACATGGTCTAACTGCTACATAGCTATTTAGTGTTATTTATATTTTACTTGCACCAAAGCTTTAAAGACATACTCACCAATGGACATGGTCTAACTGTTAAGATAGGGTGAAGGCTAAGAACAAGGTTAGGACAAAGGGATGACTTGACCAATTCAACCAAGAGATACTTTGGACGGGGTAGGAGGGGAGCTACACACTGTGCTGGACAAGATAAACAAAGGGAATGGCAGTGCCTCACAAATGGGTAAATTGTTTAGAGAGTGCTTATTCAACCTTGGCATCATGTCTATATCAAGTTGATCCAAGTTCATTAGGATCATTCATTTAGTTTCTATGGCCTTTTTAGCCTATATGACCCCTCTGGGATTTCACATGCGCTTAAAAGCACAACTAATCGCAGCTTGCATCCAGGGCATATTTACAATTTATGAGGTCAACAATCTTTAGATTTAGCATTTATTTAGCCATTGCGTTTTAGACCTTTCTATACCCTTCATGGGGTATTTTAGCATTTTGTTGATGTAGCCTTTATTCATTGTGTGTTTAGAAACACATTCTAGAATTTTAGTTTCATAGGCTTTCATAAGAGATTTCCAATAATTTCCATAAATAGTACAAGTGCTTCAGGTTTTAGCCAACAACATCTCATGTGACTAGAGGGAATTCCGCGCTAAGCCAAACATCGGGGCAACCGACTAGAATGATCTAGGCATAAAATCCAACTCACCAAGGGCAAGTTCTGTCATCAACTCAGAGCCGAGACATAAAACAAACATGGATGCAATCCAACACAGTGGTAAAAAAGGGGAAGTCCTCGATATCAATAGTCAAAAAGGCAAATTAGGGAGAAAGCCAAAAATAGGGAAGGCCATGGATGGATGGAGTCAAGTGAATGTGAAGCCTAAACTAGCAGACATATACCTGTCATGAAAGACCATGTTCATGCTCATAGGAGGGTAGTGAAACCAATGGGTATAGTCAGTGAACCTTTAAGTGCAAGTAATACATCCAATTCATTATTCAAAACAACCAAGATATTTCATTTTATTTTTTAAGTAACACTACCACATCATGAGTTATACACTAAGTCAATGCTATGAAGATGGATAAAACAACAAGATAATAGTCCATGATAACAATCATTAATCCAATGGTCATATCACTGCATATAAATAATAATCATCTAGAACCAACTGAAACACTGCTGCAATAATAACATCCAGAACTCTAGGCACTGAACTAAAATTGTATGGAACAAAAGGTCATATCGGTCATCAAATCTAACCTCTCAAGGCTCAGCCTTGGCACAAGGTCTACTCAATGTCTGATATACACTGCTATGATCTGTAAGTGATCTCAAATAATATTGCTCATCATAACTAATCTCTGTAAAGGCAAAGCTCTAAAAAGTGCAAATATCTGCTCAGCAAGAATAGTAGCCCAACTACTATGGTGTGATAACAGGTACTTTTTTGGCATTAGATCTATCTAGATTTACTACTCCTAATCCATAATTGACCTTATCTAATACTTGGTTGAACATTTGTCCTTGTCTTAAGCCTCTTCAACCAAGCCCTAACCTTTTGGGTCCACTTATCATTCTAGATCTAGATCCAATCTCATCTTGGTCTCCTACTTTATCATCATCACATTTCCCTAGGAGGTCTAGATTTTGTTCGCTAACCTTCATTGGCTAAGCTAGGGTCTTGTTATCACCAAACTTGTAGGTGCCCCTTGAGATGGATCCAAGATGGATGGTAGAAGGGAGGGGCAACCAAGATAGCCTCGACTTCCAATGGATGGTTGTCATGCCAATCGAGGCAATCTTCTCTTTATGTTATATAGCCCAAGACAACAAAGGGGGAGACCCAGATCTACTCCCGATAGGAGAGATCAAACCAAAACACTAGATCAAATCAAGTATAGGTGAAGTACGTAAGGTGTATGGTAAACCCTAGATCTATGGATAAAGTCACAAGGTAAATAAGAAGTTGGATCAAGGGTTTAAACAGTGTAAATTTGGTCCAACATGTTTAAGTGAATGACCTAGGAAGTTTATAATGAGATCAAGGCTTAGGGTACTAGTCAATTGTGAGAAAATCTACCGCCTTGGGAACCGTGTCCAATGCAGGGTAGTTAAGGGTTGAAATGGGACTAACCAGTACCAGAGACAAACTTGATTATAAGGTATGGCAATGTCAAGGGGTTCAAGTGACCAAGACAAGGATCAAACCACAAGTTAACCCAACAATCTAAGAAAGTTGAATGAGCTTGGAGAAAGACAAGTGCCTTGGGAATTGGGATAAATGGAGTCAAAAAGAGGTTAACTTGTAGATCATGACCCCTATGATATAAGACAAGTGGGCTACTAAAGGTATGATGGTTGGATCTTGCTAGATCTAATAATTCATTATGTGACCCAAGTGGACCACAATCCCTTAAAACAAGGAATGCTGTCCGCAAGGCAAGATTTCACAAAATGACGTACTAGACAAAGGTTTCAAGGTATGTTTATTCCAAATCCACCAAAATCTCAACTACCCACGTCCTACAAGTGGACAAACTCAAATTCCCCAAGGAGTGCGACCTTGCCCAAGGAGGGCCAAAAGCATGATAAATGGGATCAAGACAAGTCCAATGGCCACAAAAATATAGATCCAAGTAGTTTATGCTAGTATCAATGTGGATCTAGGAAATCAAGGCAATCCAGTGGCTAGATCTCAGTAGATCTGAGATTGAAGATATCACCAAGTGGTCCAAATGGAGTTTAACCCTTAAAATGAGGAATAGGGTCCACAAGGTAGAAATCACTAAAGTGACAGTCTAGGGGTAGATTATTGGATGTGTAGATTGCAGATCAAGTGAAATCTCAACTACCCACGTACTAGATCTAGGTTAACTCACCCAAACCAAGGAGTGCGACCTCACTTGGAGAGGCTAAGTTGCTCTGGGAAGAGGGTCAAATGGAGGCCAATCCTCACCAAACTATAGATCCGGGATGTTGTGGATACTATAGAGGTGCGTTTTAAATGTCTTACCCAAGAAGCCACTAGATCTTTGTAGATCTGAGAAAATGTAAAAGTGGGGGTTTTAATTAATTAGGGTTTGAAGTAACTTAGACAAATGGATGGATCATGGAAAGAGAAATTACCTTAAGATCATACCTGAGTGATGAAGAGAGATGCCTTGTTGTTGAGGAAGACTCCTACAGAGATCAAATGAGAGATTGTTGAATTTGCTTGCCGAAATGATGCCCTAATCCACAAGTGTGACCTCTACCTGTCAATCCGAGGAAAGAGATTTCAATTAGAAAGGTCAAGTATGGAGGAAATACAAGCGAAGTGCAAATGTAACATGAAATAGAAGGTCCTGGGACAGTAATACTCCCTGTTACCAATGAAGAAACCCAAAGAAGAAGTAGGGAGGGTCCTCCCCTACCAATACGTCCTTCTTGAATGAATTTGGCCTCCACTTGTAGATGCAAAAAATGGTACAAAAATATGGCAAGACAATATCTCCAATAACTCAGTGCAAAGGAAGAATCAACGAACGAACACCAAAAGCATTTACCACAACACTGGAGATAGATGCAATAATAATTTTCTATTCCAATAATCCAGAGCCACAAGTCCCCTTTACAATGATAAGCTCTCTCCTTTAAATCGGAGGGAGAGAGTCCACAATCTAACCACTTTTTGAGTGAGTGGCTAAGATTAAAAGATTAAAAGATCTAATCAATGGTTGAGATGAACTCAATAATAAAATACATGGATTACTAATAAAATATAACAATAAGTGGACAAAATTGCCCTAGGAGAGGGAATCCCACCAAATCATGATGACAAAATATAACAACTAGCTCATGGTGGGTCCAAGGGGTAATTTTAGACACCCTTGGTGAATCCCCATAGCACAATAATAATAAAATAGTCATCAAAGTACCAAATCGTGCCTCTATGGACAAATCGTGAGCCTTAGGAGGCTCCAGAAATCATCAGAAAATGCCATAAGTGATGGATGTGGGTCCCGATGAAGCTAAAATTGCTGGAGAAGGTGTGGAAGACATCCCACTCATCATCACTGATCATCCCATGCCATAACATTGCCTCATTAGCGCAAATTGAATTCCTCTGTAGCCATTTCTACCAATTTTGAACTACCTTAGGAAGCATGAAATTGCCCAAACTGCCTCCTGGAGTTCCTGCGCTGTCAAGGTGAGGGCACTAGTGTGTCTGGGAGGGGGGTAATATGGTAAAAACAAGTGGCTGGACCACCCCTTCCATGCACAGTGCCCTAGGTGAACCAAATAAAAACCAACACTGCTCTGACAGGGCCTCTGACAGGCCAAAACTACACTAGGATAGCCAACTGAGGCTCAAACATCACTGTAACTGTCCGGAACTGAAAACAGTCTGTCTCATTGGACTCAAAAGGTCCAAATCTATCCAAGATGTGTACTCATACACCATATGGATCTCTGCATGATCATATAATATATCCAATATGCCTGAACAAGTGAAATAATAATAATCTGTAAATGATCAAATAATGCTGAAAACCATAAATCATCATCATAACCTTGCATCTGATGCATAGAACCATCATGTACATGTAAATAGACCATATATCATCTATCTGTGTCATCATAAGGTCTAACCATCTCATGTCCTGTGGCCAACCTTGGTCAAACTGGGTTTGACCAAGTCAACATGACCAAATATAACTCAGAATATCATCGAAAGCTGTTGCAAAGTGTCAGAGGTTAATGCATGCTCTACAATTCATTCAAATAGCAATTATAACAAGTAGCAGTCATTACTGGCGATCTACCAACAAATATATAATGTCATTAATTATTATTATGACTCAGACTAGACTTTCAAGACCATACTCACTTCATAGTTGTGATCAATTTGCTAGTGAAGGGTGAAGGCTTGAGATAAACTGGCTAGGCCAAGGGATGACTTACTGACTCAACATTGTGACACTTTGGACATGGGAAAGGGAATACACACTGTTATCACACAACTTGTAGTTGCCCCTAGAGGTATCCCATCCGGGACGGTAGAGGAGTCAGGCAACTAAAGAGGTGACCCAAGAGATGCCACGGTTCCCAATGCAGGTGGGAGTCACGTCAACCGAGGCACTCTTCGCTTTAGGTCAAGGTGTAACTAGACCAAGGGGGAGACCCTATACCCCAATCACAGTTGATTGGACCCAAACAAAGGTTTCTATGGGTAGGTAAGTAATGAGTTACGGAAACCAATGCAAGGCTAAGTGGACTTATGGGTTAAGGTATGGTTGAAGGAGGTGTAAGAGTTTGTTAATGTTTCAACCTATGTATGGTTTAGGCCACATGATGGGGTATGATGACTAGGTATAATACCATTTGTTTACACAAGTGGGTCTAGTTTCTTGGGAAGTGTAAAATGGTTATAGGTGGACCCACAAGGTAAAGTTAAGTGTGAAGTTGGTATTATAGGTTAGATCTAGGCTAGATCTATGAGTTTGAGTTATTTCTAGGAGTACCCATGTATTAAATCTAAGGTTTGACACGAATCCCAAGGAGTGCGACTTGCTTGGTGATGGACTAGTGCCTTGTTTAGTGGGCTAATGGAGTCAAGAAAGATGTCAAAGTGTAGATCGGGACACCTAGAAGCCAAGTCAAGTGAAATGGATGTGATCCAATGGTTAGATCTTACTAGATCTAGGTTTTTGAGTGATGACCAAAAGTGGACCACAATTCCTTAAAACAAGGAATGCAATCCCCAAGGTAGATCGGGCCAAAAGGACAGTCTAGACCTAGGTTTCAAGGCATGGGCATTCCAAATCTTTGAAAATCTCAACCACCCACTTGCTAGAAGTGGTCCAACTCAAAACTTCAAGGGGGTGCGACTTTCTCAAGGAAGGGCAAAAGATGGGTTTGGTGGACCAAACCAAGTCCAATGGCCACCAAAATGTAGATCCGGGATGTTAGTACCCCGATCTATGTTCCTTCAAAGTTTCAAGTAAATCCAATGGGTAGATCTTAGTAGATCTAAGTTTTAAGGTACCAAGAAGATCAAAAGGGGGTTTCAACCCCTCAAAACATGGAGAGATGTCCACAAGGTAGTTTTCACCAAAGCAAGGATATGGGTATAGGTTATCAAGTGTCTAGATGTCAAATCAAGTGGGATCTCACCTACCCATGTGCTAGATCTTACCCAACAAGCTTCTCTTAGGACAATCGATTTAGGTTCAAGAAGGCTTTTTGCATTGAAAGGTGTGTCAATTTTTAGCCAATCACCACCAAACTATAGATCCAACTAGGGGTGGATCCTATAGAGGTGGGTTCTTAATATCTTTTCAATTGCAAGGGTAAATCTAAGTAGATCTAAAAAAATACCAAAATTGGGGTTTTGATTTAATTAGGGTTTTATGACCAATGGAGATAGAATGGATGAAAGAGGCACATACCTTGTAGATCTTACCTCAATTGCTTATGGCCACCTTGCAAGTTGATAGCATTCTCCTATGTTTATATTCAAGAGTGAGATCCAAGTGCTCCAACCAAATCGCCCTTCTCCAAGATAGCCAAATCGTCCTCCTCCTACAAGACAAGATCAAAGAAACAAGTCAAGCAAGATGATTATGAAAATGGTAGAAAGATGTAATAGAAAGCATCAACTATGTCACGAAGATACAATAATGATACTCCCTGTCACAAGATCAACCCAAGAGAGAATATGTGGATCCCTCCAACAATAACCCTCAAAAAGTCACCCTCCTCTCTCCAATTCGACTTTCCTGTCAAAAGGTTAGCAAAAACACCAAAATCCACAATGATACATAGAAGAGATACTTTATATTCAATATGCAAGAGAATCCAAAATGCAAGAGAGATGTGCTCCACAAAAAATCTTCTATTCCAATATTCCAGAGCTCCAAAGGTGAGCTTTACAATGGGGGGTCTCCTCCTTATATAGGATAATAAAGACCAAAACCCTATACCACTTCATAATACTACATCAAATGAGTGGTTGAGATTATAAGATCTCATCATACAATCAATGGCTAAGATGACCCATAACAATATATCACATGGATCACTCAAAATAACAAAAGCGCCCTCACTAAATGGTACAATGGAGGGTGACGTCATCCCACTAGAGGGGTAAAAAGTACAATAATCCACCTCATGATGACTAGGACATAATAAAATAAGCACATGGTGGGGCTAGGAGGCATCAATCCTTACTAGCTCACCCCAAGGCACAATAAAATAATAAAATACGTCCAATATAATAAAAATGACCAAAACTGTCCTCAGAATCCATGACAGTCAAGCAGTAAATGTCCTCCTGTGATCAATCCGGGCATACCCACATGGTGAAAACTGGCTGGAAGGTAGTGATGCCATCCTGGAAGACCTCTGTGAAAACCAAATGCCAAAACCTTGCCTCAATTGCCCAAATCGATTTCCTCAGTGACCACTTTATCCCATTTTTTAACTGCCTCGGGAACTGTGAAAGTGCCAAAACTGCCTCCTAGGGTGCTAGCGCTGTCCATCTGAGCCCACCAGGCTCTCCGGGAGGGGGGATAAATGGTAATGACAAGTGGCTGGACCACCCCCTCCATCATCAGCGCCCTAGGTGAACTGGCCTCTCGGGGCCCCTGCTGCTCAGGCTGGGAAATCAGCCCCAAATCTGGTCAACAAGTGTAAAACTGCATCAATCACTGTCAGAAGTGCCCGGAACTGAAAGATAAGTGTCTCAATGGATCCAGAAGACCCAAATCCACTAGGAATGAGTACTCATACACCCTGGGTTGCCCTAATGGGCCAGCTGTAGGGTCCACCATATATGGACAATGTATAATCTGCTGATCTGAAATAATAATAACCTGCTGAACTGGATCAAACATCATCTGTATCATATGTCCATCATATGATATCATCATCAAATATGTGGGGCCATAAATCATCATCAATAATCATCCATACATGGTCCACATCATCACGGATCCCAAGAATATATAATCAAGGATAAATCACATCAGTAGATTAAGACAATGTTTCTCTAATCATTCCCACAGCTAAGCTCAAAGTATAAATTCCATTCAGTGGCATTAATCAAGTTAACATATTCCGTGGTTATATAAAATTACTTGCACCATAGTTCAAATGACAAACTCACCCATTGGACATGGTCAAACTGCTAGTGAAGGATGAAGGCTAGGAGCAAGGTTGGGCCAAGGGTTTGACTTGTCTAACTTAACTCAAAAATACTTTGGACTGGGAAAAGGGGGAAGCTACAAACTCTGTGCTGGACAAAAGAACACGGGGGATGGCTGTGCCTCACAAATGGATAAGTTGTTTAGAGAATGTTTATTCAACTTAGGCATCATGTCTACATCAAGTTGATCCAGGTTCATTAGGATCATTCAATTTTATTTCCATGGCCTTTTTGGCCTACATAACCCTTCGGATTTCAGATGTGCTGAGAAGCACAACTAGTTGCAGCTTGCATCCAGGGCATGTTTTTCATATATTTATACAAGGTCAGCAATTGTTTAGATATAGCTTTTAAGAACTATTGCTTTTTGGACCTTTATTATACTCTTCGAGGAGTATTTTTAGCTTTTCATTGCTCTTGCCCTTTTTTTTGTTTCCATGGGCGAATTTATTTAGTTTCCACAGGTAGAACATGAGCTTTCAGTTTTAGCCAACAACATCTCAAGTGACTAGGGGGAGTTCGAGCCAAGGCCTACAATCCAACTCACCAAAGGCAAGTTTTGTCACCAACTCAGAGCCGAGACACTGAATAAACAGGGATGCGGTCCAAACACAGAGGTAGAAAAATGGGGAAGTCCTCAGTATCAGAAAGTCAAATGAGACATGTCAGGGTTTAAAGTCAAACAGGAAGGTCATGTATGGATGGAGACAAGTGAATATGGAGCCTACTCTAGCAGACAACTGGTGTCGGTGGAAAGACCATGTCTATGTAAAGGTGAAATACCAGTAAGTTTTGTTAAATGACCTAAAAGTGCAAGCAATTGTCCATTTTAAGATTTACAGTTCATTTTAAATAGTTTGCCACATCAGGAATAATATACCAAGCACATGCTATGATCATGACTAAATCAACAAGATAATAATCCACAGTCAGTGAGAACATATCCATAGATCATACAACATCATCATAATAATCATCATCATGCAATATCTGAAACACATCTGAAGTACATCTCTAGGCACTGAACTGAAACTGTAATGGGATAAGTGGTCACATCAGTCATCAAATCTGAACTCTCAAGGCTCAGCCTTGACACAAGGTCATAACATCCGAATAATGTACTGCTCTGATCATGAGTGATCCAAAATATATAGCCATGCTCTGGAATAAAGGAAGCTCTGGAATGTGCAGATATCTGCTGTACAAGAATAGTAGCCCTGCTACTATGGTGTGATAACACACACCATAGCATATACTGAATGAGCAACAACACAGGGAATGGCGGTGTCTCACAAATGGGTAAATTGTTCAAAGCGTGTTTATTCACCTTTAACAGATGTGCACAATCCATAATACAAATGAGGCCAGCAATCATTTTGATATTGAGTTCCATTGCTTTTTGGGCCTAAAGTTTCCATAACCTTTGATCTATGTGTGTTTATAAACACATTGCATAGATTTACATTTATTTAGGCTTTTTGCTGCAAGTGTGTTTTTAAGACACTTGTTTACTTGAGCACTTCTACGTGTGTCACAGACAGCTTGTTTACCTAGGTATTTACATTTCACAAAAGATATAACATTTTATTTCATAGCCATTTTCATTTGGCTTGCCTTTCATTCATGTGTGTTTAGAAACACATTGCATGAATGGGCTTTTCATACAAGATATAACATTTCATTTCCCATACTTTGTATTCATGGCAGCACTAAAAGTTTCAGGTTTAGCCAACACAACTTTAGTGACTAGGGGGATTTCTCAAGGAAATCCAACTCACCATAGGTAAGTTTTGTCACCAACTCAGAGCCGAGACACAATAAACAGGGAAGCTCATCCAACACAGAGGCTACAATGGGGAAAAGTCCTCCATGCGACTAGTCAAGTAGTAAGTCAGGGTGGTAAACTAAAAGGTAGGTAATGGATGGATGAAGATAATGAATAATGGAGCCAACACTAGCAAGCCAAGGTATGGTGGAATGATCACCTCTATTCTCCCTAAGGAGGGTAAAACCAATGAGTATGAATAGTGAACTTCTAAGTCTAAGTAGGGACAATATAATATATATAACAAGATCAACTAGGTCCACATATCTATATGATCGCCAGATCATGATACTAAATGCTAAGACATGCGATAAAAATGAATATAAAAGCAATATAACCACAAAACCATGATATACTTGCTGAGTCATATACCTGAATGCTCATCCTCTAAATCATCATATGTCCTCTGAAATTGCTACTGTAACTCTGGGCACTACTGACTGCTCATGTGCAAATGGTATAATAGCTACATCGGTCATCTCTCTGAGTGTCCTGAGACTCAGTCATGGCATGGAGAATATATATTGTCCAAAATCTGATAGTGATCCAATATAGATGCTCATCTCAACATCTCAATGCAAGGGAACTGGCTGAATAGTGTACTGGAATTAGAAAAATAATGTATGGTAGCCCGGCTACTATATATGTGATAACAGGTCTCTCCCTTGGTCTTGCTTAGGCCTGATCTAAAGTGAAGAGTGTTTCGGTTAATGTGACACCCAATTGCATTGGGAACCGTGGCATCTCTTGGGTCACCTCTTTAGTTGTCCAACACCTCTACCGTCCTGGATAGGATAACTTTTAGGGACAACTACAAGTTTTGTGATAACAGTTCCCTTTCGTTCAAATCTATCATTTTAAAAAAGTTATATTTTATTTAAGATCTGAGCTACTTTCTAGATCTAAGCATTTCAAACCTTCATTTTCAGTTAGATCTAGTCTTAACAATCTTTCCTTTACAAGTTAAAATTCTTGAATATTTTTAAGCTTGCAAGGTTTAGATTAGTTTGTGCTTTCAAATTTAAATCAAGCAAATTAGTGCACATCTTATTGGCTGCCCCAAAAAGCAAGCTAAGATCCCAAGGAAAGCTTGCCTTCCTTAGTCATTTTTTTCATAGTTTATGATAGAAATAACTTTGAATTTTTTTTAGGATTTTTTGGGGATTGTTCAAAGACACTCGTAAAGTGTTTTTGAGCATCTTTTGTATTTGATAGCTTGTTGTTTTTTGCAAGTTTGACAAAAAAGAGAGGGAAACTTTGGCCAAATTTCGAGTTTTTGGACCATTTGGAGCTTAACGGAGCTCCCCTTCTTTCTTCTTGTCAAATTTCTAGGAATTTGTAATCCTTTGGATCCTAATTCATAAGGACCAAAGTGCATTTCTTTTTTCAAGATTGTAAGAAGGATTAATAAAGTTTTAAGTAGGCTCCTAAGAGCCCACTCCCCATCCCCCTAGGGGGGTGTTATCGCGAAACTTGTAATTGTCCCTGAAAGATGGATCCGTAAGGAAACCAAAGATGTGAAACCAAGATAGCCTCGACTCCCAATGGATGGTTGTCACACCAATCGAGGCAATCTTCACTTAATGTTATCTTAGCCCAAGACAACAATGGGGGAGACCCAGATCTACTCCCGACAGGAGAGATGAGACCAAGACACCAGATCGAATCAATTAGGGATGAAGTACGTAAGGTGTATGGTGAAGTAAACCCTAGATCTATGGATGAAGTCACAAGGTGAGTAATGGATTGGATCAAGAGGCTTAAGCAAGGTAAATTTGATCCAACTTGGTTATGCAAGTGACTTATGAGATTAGACACTAGATCCAGAATCAAGGTACTAGTCAAAGATGAGAAAATCCACTGCCTTGGGAATCATGTCCAATGCAAGGTAGTTAGGGACAGGATTGGGGCTAACCAGTACCAAAGATGGACTTGTTTGTCAGGTATGACAGTATCAATGCACCCAAGTCTCAGAAAGAAGATCAAAACACTAAAAATTTGGCCAAGTCAAGAAAGTTGTGAGGGTTGGGAGAAGCTCAGTGCCTAGGAAAATGGGCCAATGGAGTCCCCAAGGGTGATGCCCTTGAGAACCCACTTTGGGCTTTGCCCGATCTATAATACCCAGAAAGGATTTGCCAATTGATCAAGGGATTTGATCTCTAGAATTTTTAGTTGATTTTAGATTAGGGTTTTAACAGTAAAATGGAGATGCCAATGGATTGGGACCAAGAAAAGAAGAACAAACCTGTGGATCTTACTTGGATAACCTTGTAGGTGCCTTGATGATGATGATCTATGCAAACCCGATCAATTTGAGAAGATTTGGAGTAGTTTTCTATGAAGTCGATTTCCCTAAGGAAGCCAATGCGCCCTCTCTCCTGCACAACAAACGTCAACAATATCAGATTTGATGCATCAAGAGATCAAGACTAATGTCACAAGAGAAATAACAAGAAGATAGTATAGATCACAATGATACTAATGATAACCCCCTGATACAAGCGAATGCCAAGCCAAGCGAGTTGAGGAAGCCCTACAAAAACGCCCAAGTTGAGGTCGCCCTCTTGTAGACAAGACAAAGTTTCCAAAAAGATAGATCTTACCACAAATATCCAAATGCTAGGATGCAATAAACTTTCCAATCACCATCTAAGAACACTAGATGCAATGGAGACCCAAGAATTTCCACAAGGAGTTTTTCTATTATCAAGATTCCAAGAGCCAAAGACCCTTTACAATGACGAGCTCTCTCCTTTAAAGAGAATGGAGATACACCAAAACCCTAACCACCTTTTAAATGGATGGCTAAGATTAAAAGATCAAAGTGATTTAATCAATAGTTGAGATGAGCTCAACATAAAGTACATGGATCAATATAATATCATAATACATCAATGGACCAAATCGCCCTACGAGAGGGGGTCCCACCAAATGTCAATGATAAAATATAAGATCTAGCTCATGGTGGGTCTAGGGGGTCATGACTTGCCTCCCTAGTGTGTCCCCATGGCACAATAACATAAGATAACCAAGCAGACACCAAATCGTGCCTCTCTGGGAAAGTCGTGAGCCTTAAGAGGCTCCCGAAAACCATAAAAAGTGTCGGAGAGATGAGCGTGGGCCCCACTAAAAGCTAAAACTGTTGGAGAAGGTGTGGAAGACATCCCACTCATCATCAAAACTCGTCCCATGCCAATCCCTTACCTCAGTAGCTCAAATCGAATCCTTTAGTAGCCATTTTCACCATTTTTAATCTGCCTTGGGAAGTGTGAAATTGCCTCCTGGAGTGCTTGCGCTATCAAGGTGAGCCCACCAGGCTCTCTAGGAGGGGGTTAATATGGTAATAACAAGTGGCTGGACCACCCCCTCCATGCACAACGCCCTAGGTAAACCAATCAAATCCAATCTCTGCTCTGATAGGCCATTTGACAGGCCAAAACTACACTAAGATGCCCGACTGAGGCCAATCATCACTGTAACTGTCCGAAACTGAAAACAGACTGTCTCATTGGACTCAGTGAGCCCAATTCCATCTAAGGTGTGTACTCATACACCCTATGGATCTCTGCATGATCAAATAAAATATCCAATATACCCGACATACCAAATAATAATCTGTAAAAGTGTTGAAAAGCACAAATCATCATCATAAGCTTGAAACCACTGCATAGAACCATTTGGTAACCTATACCAGACCATATATCATATCTCTGCATTATCTGAGGTCTGCCACCTCATGTCCTGGGGTTGACTTTTGGTCAAACTAGGTTTGACCAAGTCAACATGACCCAAAATATAACTCAAGCTATCATCAAACTATTGCAAGTGCCAAAGGTTAAAACATGCTCTACAAATAATTCAAGTAACAATTATAACAAGAAGTAGTCATTTACTGGCGATCTACAATCAAATATATAAAGCTTTTAATTATTATTATGACTCAGACCAGACTTTCAAGACCATAATCACTTCATAGTTGTGATCAATTTGCTAGTGAAGGGTGAGGGCCAAAAGTTAAAAGGCTAGGCTAAGGGGTGACTACTAACTTGACATTGTGACACTTTGGAAATGGAAAGGGAATACACACTCTAGCATATGTTGGACAAGCAATAACACAGGGGATGGCAGTGTCTCACAGATGGGTAAGTTGCTTAAAGAGTGCTTATTCAACTTAAGCATCATGTCTACTTTTTTAAAAGATGATCCAAGTTCATTAGAATCCATTGATTTCACTTCATGGCCTTTTTGGCCTACATAACCCTTCGGATCTCAGGTGTGCTAAGAAGCACAACTAATTGCAGCTTGCATCCAGGGCATATTTATACAAATACATAAGGTCAACAATCGTTTAGATATAGATTTTAAGAACCATTGTTTTTTTGGACCTTTCTTATACTCTTCAAGGAGTATTTATAGCGTTTCATTGCCCTTTACTCACATGTGTTGAGAAACACATTCTAGAGTTTACAATTTCCATGGGCGAATTTACATAAGTTTCCATAAGTAGTACATGAGCTTTCAGTTTTAGCCAACACATCTTAAGTGACTAGGGGGACTTCGTACCAATTCCAAACATCGGGACAACCGACCAGAATGATTTAGGACTACAATCCAACTCGCCAAAGGCAAGATTTGTCACCAATTCAGAGCCGAGACACAAGAAACAAGGAAGCTCATCCAACACAGAGGCTAAAGCAGGGGAAGGTCCTCCATGCCACTAGTCAAGTAGTAAGTCAGGGTAATAAACAAACTAGAAGGTAATGGATGTGTGAAGACATTGAATAATGAGACCAGCACTAGCAAGCCAAAGTATAGTGGGAATGATCACCTCTATTCTCCCTAGGGAGGGTAAAACCACTGAGTATGGATAATGAACTTCTAAGTCTGAGTGGAGACAAATAAAATATATATAAAGACACAACCAGGTCCACATATCTATATGATTGCCAGATCATGATACTAAATGCTAAGACATGCTACAAGAATGAATATAAAAGCAATATAACCATAACACCAGAATATACCTACTGAGTCATATACCTGAATGCACATAATCTGAACCAACATATGTACTCTGAAACTGCTGCTGTAACTCTGGGCAATACTGACTGCTCTGTATAAATGGCTACATCGGTCATCTCTTTTAGTGTCCTGAAACTCAGTCATGGCATGGGGAATAAAACTGTTGTCCATAGTATAATCATGATCCATAATAGATGCTCATTTCAGCATCTTGTTATCACACAATCTCTAGTTGTTTGTGGTGGATATCCCAATAGGGACAGTAGAGGATACAACTAGGAAGGTGTAACCAACAATAGTCAGGTCCTCCGCTCAAACGAACGGAAGTCACACCGGACAAGGCTACTGTCACTTTAGATGAGGCACTTAGCCAAGTCAAAGGGGAGACCCCACTCAACCAGTGATGGTTGAGACTCAACAATCAGACACCCAAACCCAAAAGATAAACAAAGCAAAAGACAGAATAGATGACTAAGTGTGAGTTTTCTTCCAGCCTTAGTGGAATCGAGACTGTGGATGAGAGGGTATACTAGATGAAACACATTCAGATCTAATTACACATGTAAATGATTAATTCTATGCAAGATTAGAAGGCTGGAAATTAAATCAGCAAACGGAAATTTACTAGAGGAGTGGTTGGGGGCCCTGCCAATGGGAAATGAGGCTCGTTATGATTTATCAATACGTGGCAGAGATAGACAAACAGTTGGAACACACTTCTAGTGATTATAAGATTATGAAATGGCCGATTTAAAACACAAAAAACAGACCAGCAAGAAGTGAGGTGAAAGTACCCTAGGGGAATGAGTTAATCAATTGAAAAATGGACCTAGGGCAAAGAAAAATGAGCATTTATACTCACTTCTAGCCAGCAAAACTTAGTATTTTGTGGTAAAAAGACGTTTTAAAGCCAACTATCAAGTACCCATAACCCATAAAATTACCCAACAATCAGATTGGCTGAAATGCCCAAGGAGGGCAAATTCAACAGGTGACCAGCGCCTAGTTCTAAGGGTAAATGGAGTCGGATTCGAATGAAACTTAAGATATGAAGGTTCTAGCATATATCGTTACTGGGTTTTCAATTAAAAAAGAAATCCTACGGTGAAAACTGATATTTTGTATTTTTATGGGTTTTTTATGTAAATTTCTGCTCAACACACACAATGATATTCTGAAAAATAAGAGACCAGCAAGAGAAACCTACTTGAAAGTAAATGAAATGGATGGAATTGCCGAAGAATAGCTCCCAAATTCAATTGTTGAGCAACCGAGTGTTTCCTTATGCGTTTGAGCTCCCAGCTGGCCAAAAACACCCTAGCTACCTGCCACAAATAAGATATAATCAGTATGTGTAGCAAAATAGTTAAACCAGCAAGTAAAAAAATGACTAAGATGAGAGAATTGAAAGGTTGAAAATGCAATAACAACTCCTTTGTTAAAACACTGAAGAATGTGAGCAGTTGGGGAATTCCCACTCCCAAAACTGTGCCCTCCTCCAGCTGTCTTCTTCACCTGCAAATCGATTTGGCCAAGAAAAGATGGGAAACACAACAACAATCTCTCAACAAGGCTAAGATCACTAGATATCAGTCAAACAATCCACATCCATACATGAACTCTCAAGAAATCAATGGAAGAATGGCTCTATATCTCCAAAACTCAAGTGTACAAATGTGCCAAGAAGCTGCAATGGAGGTGAGTCCATTCTCTTATAGAGATGGCTCACTCTCTAGCTAGGTTTCCCCCCAAAATGGAGGGTTGAGATCATCTCCCATCCACAAAAACGAATGGAGGAGATTAGCTCTAGCTAGGGGGTGAGAATTGCCCCAAGAGAGGCACACATGTGGAGGAGAGGGACCCAAGGTGGGGTCCATACACATATGAAGTGGTGTTGGGCAGTGTCTATAGTATGTTTTATCCCCCCAACATAATACATCAAGGCTCAATACATGAAACATACACCAAGTTGAATTCCCCTAGTGGAGAAAAATGCCCCCCTATGGGCAAACTCGTCCTCCATGGTGAGCTGGGCCAATGAGGGCCCCACAAACATGAAATACAATGTTAAAACATACCAAAATTACCTTATGGTTTACCTTTACCAATGCCAGCCATTGATTTTGCCATTTAACTATAGTTGCCTTAGTCAAAATTCTGATTTCCATGTATTTTATGCTGGTTTATATGGCTGAAGATGAAAATTGGTCTTTTGACCCACTTTTATTGCCCGGATTGCCGAACCGTCTGCTGCAATGTGATCGTGGACCCCAAAAGTAGTAGGGATGACCACTTGAACGACTCCGATCCATCACTTTGGCAATATTTGCCCCAAATCCATGATTTTTAATTAAAACAGGTCAAAGTTGACTAATAATAATTAAAAATCTCTCAAATGGCTCAATGTTTTGCAATTTTGTCAGTTGCATGCTCATATGGAACCCCTATAGATAATTAATGATCGAAATCGAAATTTCGAACGCAAAATTTTTTGGGCCCATTTTTGGCCTAGTCAACCCAGTTTGACCAAGTCAAATCTGGTCAACTATAGTGCTAGCTGAAACCTGTATGCAAGCATGAAGTGACAAGGCTTAATTAAACAAGTTAGTACATTACTAAGCAATAAATGATATCATGGTGATCAAAAATACATTAAATCCCGAAATAGTACAAGGCCCTGGTGAAGTGGGCCCACCACCTCCAAAAGACTAGGATGCTATACACCTCCATAGACTTGACCACCTTGCTGACTCTAGGTGATGTGGACAACAAGGTAAAAGATATGGGAAGACGAGGATAAAGATCATGTGACCATTAGACATCTCGGGAAAGCGGGGTCCACTGAGGTAAATGTGCCATGACAAAACACGGGGAAGGGCGGTGTCTCACAAATGGGTATAGTGCAGGGAAACCACGACTAGCCATCTAACAAGTATCCCACGACTCACATCTGTATCTGAAGACTCTGTGAGGTTCTTTTCTAGAGCTGACAAACTGGGTGTCCGGCAAACCGTAACTTGAGACTCTAAGGGGCAATCTTGAGCTTGTCCCTTGCTCCTTCTCACCTTCTTGTCCTGCAGGACTAGGTAAGGAATAACCACTACAAATGCTGACATGTATAGCTGACCAGAATCCATGTGTGTTCATAAACACATTGCATGGATTTTACAATGAGTTTCATACTTGGCCCTTTTTGGCTAGATTTTGCAATTTACAATACAATGGCCTTTTTAGCCTGATTTACATTTCATTTCTTCATGTCCCTCTTGGGCTACATACATATCTCAAAAGATATAAACATGGCACTCATACTGCAAAGGTAATGGGGGTGGGTAATACAAGCTTCGACGACAAGTGGGGAGCACTCGGTGAGGCTACACAATCCTAACTGCATTGCAACATCGGGGGCAACCTACAGGAGCAAATCCCAGGTCTAACCGTGTATCTCACACACTAAAGAGCCGAGGCACAATAAATAGGGAGTCATGGCAAACTCAGAGATCAGTGGGGAAAGGGGGTCCTCGTGGTCACAAATCAGAATCCAAGTCGGGGAAAAGGTGTCACAGATGAGTCGGATGGGTGGAGAAGGTGATAATGGTGCTAAAGTTAGCTATCAAGGGGCTAAGTGATCAAGTCTAAGCCAAGTGTACAGGACATGACTCAGCGTGCATATACATAAGTCTAACTGGAGGGGTGGACTGACATCACCAATAGGCCTAAACATATCATATCATAAACAGATCACCAAATATATCATCTCATGCAAAGTTAGTGCACTAGCAAGTGTAAAAGAGTCTAATATACAACATGAGCAATAATCAATACATCCAATACCTGTTGCACCATATACCTACTGCTACTGAACCTGTATCTGAGCTGGATCTCTGCTGAATCCGGGCATACAATAAACCAGCACTGTACTGTGACAATCTCTATCAGAATATGACTAGGCACTGTTTCAAATGGGCTTGTGTCAAAGCTTGGCAAGGAGAGGTAACCCTGTGGTAAATGATAAGTCCAACCGTATGTCCCCTCTGATGTATCTGCTAGGGGCAATCTGAACAAAAATGCCTCGTCTGAAGGCAGCTGATCTCTGATCTGGAAAAAAAAGTACCGTGCGGTCCGCGGCTGCACAGTCTACAGTGTGGAAGCTGCTCCCGACATAAAATGTGATAACACATCTCAATGTAAGGGAATTGGCTGAAAAGTGTACTGGAATCTAAAAAATAGTGTATGGTAGCTCAGCTACTATATATGTGATAACAGGGGGATCTGCATCGGGGTGCCTTTTTTCATGAGATTTGCTTTCTAGTTTTGCTTTAATTTTATTTGGCTAAAATTAACTTAGAAACTTTAAAATTTAATGTTTGAAGTGTCCGATCCAAATATTGGCCTTCAGACTCACTTAGGACATAGGAACATCTAACTCTCTTTTGCAGGTTGTATACTTTATGATTTAAAACAAGTTTTTTATTTTTTAAGTATTTTCTTGCAAAAGTAACGAATACTAACCCACCACGCTCTACTGAAGTACCTGTTATCACATCCATAGTAGCCGGGGCTACCTAGTCTTCAGACCAGATACCGGTACTTTTCTATGCTAATCTTTTTGCTATGAGATGCTTGAGATCAGCAGTTGATGAGCAACTCTTCTACGATCACTCATATTTTCAACGGACCTGGAGCAAATATTTTCAGCCTCATGCCATGACTGAGCCTTATGACCCAAGATTCGATGACTGAGGTAGTCATTTTCTTCCATAAAGAGCAGTTATGATGACAATGCCCAGAGTTATACAGCAGCAGTGTTCCATTGACAGTTGATGGTTCAGATGATGGTTTATACAAGTATATGGCCGAGCAGGTATATGGTTGTGCATTGGATATCTATGTATGTTCTTTTACTTATCTTGGTAGCTTGACTAGGTATTCGGTGGTTCTTAGCTAGCGATATCTTTATGTGGTTGATTGATTGTTTAGAAGTGAAAGTAATTCAGTTGCTTGAGATTAGAATTTCTTGCGTATACTCATTGGTCATGCCCTCTTAGTAGTATGGACTTGGTCATTCCCCCCTTTATGGTTTGCTAGTCATGGCATCATCTGCCACTATGCCCATCCATCCGTTATCTTTCATTCTTGGTTGTACCCTGACTTACACTTTAGCTTGTGATATTGAGTACTTCCCCACTTATGTCTCTATGTTGGATAGACTCCTTGTTGCTCTGTGTCTCGACTATGAGTTGTGCGACAGAACTTGCTGAAGCCTTGATCCTTCTGGGCCAGGAGAACCCGCTGGTGTTGGTTATTGAACTTAGGTGAGTTGGTTTCTGAATCCTTGACCTATCTGGTTGGTTGCCCCCAATGTTTGGTCCTGATTGTGGATGATTCCCCCTGGTTGCCTGAGTTCAGTCAGCTAAGACTTGAAGCAAACTGTTCTACCATCATTACATGCATTTATATGATTTATTGTTATATCTTTTGAAATGCAAGCCCATGCTAAAAATGAAAATAAAATCTGCTTTTAAGCACAAATAAAGAGGGCTATAAAATGAAATGTAAAACACCCTGGATGAAAGCTGCAATTAGTTGTGCTTTTAAGCACATGCAAAATCCGAAGGGGCAAAGGCTTAAAAAGTAGTGGGTAAACAAATGCCAAATATAAACACCGTTGGCCATGATTGACATGTAATGATTATTTCCTCATGGAGCTTACGAGTTGGGATGTGAGATGGAGTAAGGGACAGTTAATTCTAAGTGTCCCTAGAACCTCAAGTTGTGGTTTACTGTGCACCAGTTCACGGTGGTTCTAGAAAAGATCCTCACGGAGCTTGATTTTAGCTTGGATGTGAGTTGTAGACATTTGTTAAAGTTGAATGGGCACTCCTCAAAACAACTTATTCCATTTCTGAGACACTGCCATTCCCTATGTGTTTTCTGTCCAACATATGCTTAGGTGGTTTTCCCTTTTCCTTTATCGGAAGTGTCATAGTGTTGAAGTTGTAAAGTCATCCCCTTAGCTTAGACTTGTATATTTCACCTTCACCCATTTCTAGCAAAATGGCCACATCGATCAAATGAGTATACACTTGAGGGTCTTCTTTTAAGTAATTGGTTGCTTTAATCTAGACTTATATTTGATGGTTTATTGCTTAATCACCAGTAGAATGCCACTTTTTAATTTAGTTTTTCTATTGAAATATTTAAAGGAGCATATCTTATCCATTTGCACTCGCAGCATCAGTAAGTTTTGGCTTGGGTCATCATTTTGTTCAGTTTTGACCTGATCAACCAAGTTTGACCAAGTCAACCGTAGGTTTCGGGATGAGTTGGACCAATGATGTTTGAGATTGATTATTTGTGGTCCTATGGTGCCCATTTGATGGTTCCATGCATCAGACAGAGGTTTCATATGATGGTTTGATGGATTTTTATTATTATTATTATTTACAAACCATTATTTTTATTGTTTGGGCATGGTTGAGCTTACAGATGATTATCCTGATGGTCACATGATGTATGAGTACTCATCCTTACCTGATGTGGACCTTTTGAGTTCTTTGGACATTTAGTTATCAGTTTTAGGCACTTACAGATGAGGATATGGTCAATTTATCACTTTATAGCACATTGCCATGTAAAAATGGCATGTTCAGCACTTTTGTGATTATTTTGGTTCTCCTAGGGTGCTACAGAGAGAGTATGGGGTCCAACCACTTGTTATTACCATATTACCCTATTCCCAGACATATTGGTGCAGTCAGTTTAGTGCCTGGAGCACTTGGCAGAGTTACAAGCATTTTTATCTTTTATAGGTGATATTCTGACATTTAAAAATGGAAGAATTCACTTCTAAGGAAATTGATTTGGGAAAATGAGGCAAGGAAATGGCATAAGGTTTGATCAGAGATTGATTATGATGCAGCCCACACATTCTGGCACAATCTACAGCTTCAGTGGGGTCCACACATCCTCCAAGTCATTATTTTGGGGTTTATATTGTATTATTGGGACAAACCGTCCTAGTGATTTTTATCACTTGTTGATGTATATCTTATTTGATGTAGTTGGGGCATTAGTCTAGTGAAGAGATGGTTCCATGCATCAGACAGAGGTTTCATATGATGGTTTGATGGATTATTATTATTATTATTATTTACAAACCATTATTTTTATTGTTTGGGCATGGTTGAGCTTATAGATGATTATCCTGATGGTCACATGATGTATGAGTACTCATCCTTACCTGATGTGGACCTTCTGAGTTCTTTGGACATTTAGTTATCAGTTTTAGGCACTTACAGATGAGGATATGGTCAATTTATCACTTTATAGCACATTGCCATGTAAAAATGACATGTTCAGCACTTTTGTGATTATTTTGGTTCTCCTAGGGTGCTACAGAGAGAGTATGGAGTCCAACCACTTGTTATTACCATATTACCCTATTCCCAAACATATTGGTGTAGTCAGTTTAGTGCCTGTAGCACTTGGCAGAGTTACAAGCATTTTTATCTTTTATAGGTGATATTCCGACATTAAAAAATGGAAGAATTCGCTTCTAAGGAAATTGATTTGGAAAAATGAGGCAAGGAAATGGTATCAGGTTTGATCAGAGATTGATTATGATGCATCCCACACATTCTGGCACAATCTACAGCTTCAGTGGGGTCTACACATCCTCCAGGTCATTATTTTGGGGTTTATATTGTATTATTGGGACAAACCGTCTTAGTGATTTTTATCGCTTGTTGATGTATATCTTATTTGATGTAGTTGGGGCATTAGTCTAGTGAAGATATTATCTCCTAGACCCCCCCAACAAGTTGTTATGTTGTGTTTCCTAGTCACTTTATGTTATATGTGCCCCCCTAGGGCATCATTCAGGGAACATGTCCCCCTCTCTTTGAGTGATCCATGTATTGTTATTTTGGCTCATCTTAGCCATTGATTATTATTTTTGTATTTTATGATCTCAACCACTCATTTGAAAAGTAGTAAGGGTTTTGGTCTCTCTCACTCCTATTTAAAGAAGAGACCCCCCTCATTGTAAAGGAACTTTTGGCTCTTGGCTATTGGAATAGAAAGAAATATTTTTTGAGAAATTCTTGTGATCTTGGGTTGAATGTTGGCTATGGTGATTGAAACTACTTTTCCATTGCACTGAAAGATCTTGGTGGATATATCTTGCATATTCGTGGATACATATTTTTATTTGCAGGTGAAGAGAACGATTTGGAAGAGGGGCGCACTGGCTGGGAAGACTCTCCTTGTGTGTCTCTCTCTCAGATCTTGGTTCATTCAGGGAGTAATTTTGTCTTTGTACCAATTATTCTCTATCTTTTACTTCTTACTTACATCTACCTTCATTTCTGCTCACTAATTGATTTTCTTCTTGGTTTTGCAGGAAGAGAGGTGTGCACTTGTGATTCTTGGGCAAATCGTTGGAGCAAGAGTGATCTGAAAACTTTCAGGATCTTTTTTACCATAAAATTGCATGTAAATTCTCATAAAAAGGATTTAAAAGATGAATTTTAAATGCTTAAATTATACACATAAGCAAATAAACAAGTATGCAAACCATAAATTTGTAGACAACAAATGATAATGGAGTTCACCCTTCTTGGGCTACGTCTTCCGGCCACTTCCAATGAGAAGGCCGATCTTATTAAGTCTTTAAAAGCTTACATACATGAGTTCTGGAAACACCTTTGAGTTCTGTCAATCAAACTCAGAAATATACTGCACCACTGTCTTCTTCTCGAAATTCTGAGTAAAATGAGTATAAAGTCAACTATGTTTTCCTGAAGCCTCCTTTGGCACACAAATTGAAACAACTCTACCTGCAACTGTACGGATTTCCCACCTTGGGAAGCACACCCATTAATGGTCTATACCTGCCTTGGGATCTATGCCCATACTTTGTCTTGGAAACTGTGCAAGTTGCACTCTGTGTACCTCCTTCCGTGGCTCCAAAACATGGTTTTTAATAAGGATTTTGGGCGCAAGTTTGGAGGGCCACGTGCCCTTTTTGAGCCCCAAATTCCGCTTCAACTCTTAACCAAAATACACCGTTTACCACATAACAAATGGGCTATGGTTCAATGGTAAGTTGTTGCGCTTTGGGGGCTGAGGTCCCGGGGTCAAACCTGAGGGCCTCCCCCTTTTAGCGATAAAATTGTAATGTTGCATTGTTGGTTGAATACGGTGGCAGTTTAGACTTGTGACTTGGCTTCGTTTGTTGGTCGTGTTGGCGTTATGGCATTGTTTGTTTGTTTGATATATTGGCACTTGGTTTAGTTTGTGACTTGGCACTCCATATTATGGCCTCAGTGTCGGCCAAGGAAGGGGTCGAGGGCTGCGCCCTCGATCCCTTCCTTTTCTCCAACCATATATCCTTTCAACTTTAAATACAAGTTGTGCACTATGTGTTGTAAGCAACACTTGCGGGTCACATGGTTAGGCGGGCTCTGTGAAGGCATTGGTGGAGGTTGAGGTTGTGGGTTCGATCCCCACAACCACCATTTTTTTGTAAAACGGTATAAACAACTGCCAACAGGGCTGCCACATGGCAGTCCCTAATTGGTCCAATTCACACTGCCAAGTCACCTTCTTGACCACATGGCGCCCTGCCATTGGTCCATTTTTTACCATTTTTACCCATATTTTTTCCTTTTTAAGCTTTTTGCCGAAATTTCAAAACCCAATAACTATCACGTCTGGAGGTCGTTTCACACGAAACAAATGTTGTCAGAAATCTCTTGACGACCTCTATGTGTCTGTAAGTGTCTTTGCATCTTTTGAATACTTTCATTTTGATCGATCTCGAAGATCCTCCTAGATCAAACCTTCCCACTGGGAAGCTTTTGGGCCACCAAAAGCATGGAATAATTCAGAAAACAGGTGAGGGTACAACTCCCTCACTCTTCCGGTCTCTAGCCACCGTGCTTTGCTTGGATGCATTCCTTTAAGTCCCACACAAAGATACTCCATGTCACCTCTTCGTGAAGATCTGACCTTCTTATCAAGTATAACATATTCCTGAAGTTCATTGAGATATTCAAGAGCAAACTCATCAACAGAAGGTACTTGAACCTGTACATATTGGTCCACAATCATAGGAGGCTGACACAGTTTCAAGTTTTCCACATTAACAATAGAATACATTTGCATATAAGGAGGCAAATCTAACCGAAAAGCATTATTACCAACTTGATCCGAAATTGTAAAAGGTCCATACCTAATTGGTTTCAACTTTCTACCTTCACCTTGGAGTCGGTCTTTGCTGATATGAAGCCATACTTGATCACCAATTTGGAAATGATGATCCACCCAATGTTTGTCATGTCTTTCTTTATATTTGGCTTGACTTGATTCCAACTGCTCTTGTACTGCTTGATTCCAACTGCTCTTGTACTGCTTGATGTATTAACTGGATCTGTTGAATAAACTTCAAAGCTTTATCCGCATCAACTTGACCATATCCCACTGCATCTTTTCCATAAACAAAGTCTAAGGGAGACTTTGGCAAATAACCAAAACATGTCTCGAAATGAGACCTTTGTGTTGAAGAGTGCATAGCTATGTTGTAGGCATGCTGAACATAATGCAACTGTTCATCTCACAGCTTGGAATGCTTGGCACAATATCCTCAAAGAAGATGTACTATTGTCCGATTGACCACTTCAGTTTGTCTGCCGGTTTGTGGATGAAATGTTGTGCTTTTCTTTAACTTTGTGTCAATAAGTTCCCATAAAGATGACCAAAATTTCCCAAGAAAGCGGGAATCTCGATCAGATATAATAGAAGTAGGTAGTCCAAAATGGACCCATACATGCTGGAAGAACAAATGAGCAGTCAACTCAGTTGTGATCTGCTTTTTACAAGGCATTAGAATGCACATTTTACTGAATCTATCCACAACAACATATAAGTAATCATGTCCCTTTCTAGACATTGGTAAGCCTCCTACAAAATCCATTGAAACACTTTCCCATGGACGAGAAGGAACATGAAGTGGAGTGTACAAGCCTAAATTTATGTTACTTGGCTTACTTGTTGCACACATAACACATCCTTTTACATACTTAGACACAATATCATTCATTTGAGGCCAATAACAAAACTTTTGTAATTGTGCTACAATTTTTCCTACACCAAAGTGCCCTGAAATGAGAGAAGTATGAGCTTCTCTTATCACATGTACTCTTTCACTTTGTGGAATACAGATTTTTCCAAGATGATACAACGACTTGTCATGAACGTGATAGTTCAATTCTTCATTTTGAGAGCCGTGTATTAGTGATTCATATACTTCTTTATAGTCTTCATCCTTAGTATATTGTTCAACATAACTGGAATGTACCAAAGGACCTTGTTGAATAACAATACAAACATTTGTTGGAGGTCTTGATAACATATCTGCAACTTTGTTCTGAATACCTTTCTTATACTTAATGATCAAATGAAATTGTTGTAGAAAACCCATCCACCTGAAATGTCTTGATTGCTATAGCTTAGTTTGAGATTGAAGATATTGTAGTGGTTGATGATCAATATGTATAATTGTTTCCTTACCCATTAGGTAATGTTTCCACTTCTTCACACTTTGTACTAATGCATAGTGTTACCAGCTATTTTGTACAATAGCTGAATTTCTTATGAGCCGCTAGTTTAATGAACATGTTCAATGTTCATCGTCAGTGTTCAAAAGTTCAGAAGTCATTTTCAGGGCAATTTTGCCCCATTTGTAATAACTGCATGTTCATACCCCCATGGGGAAAATGTAAAAAGTTGGTCTAAATGAGGCCCTTTTATAAAAGACTCAGCTATCCTTAGGTTTAGCCATTTGGGGGATACTCTAGAGTGTTTTGTCCTTAGGAATTATGCGCTAATCATCAGTGACGTATAATCCCTGAGTTTTTCACTCATACCTCCAAAGCTGGAGTATTTTCCATGGTGGTCAAAACCTAAGGTGGTTATTAGAGTCTTGTGTCTGGGATTTTTTGCGTGTTAGCCATCTCGATTGAATCGTATGAACATGCACTAGGTCCCCTAGGAGTTTCGTTCCATTCTGGGAAAAATAATTTTTTTTCCGTAATTTAGACCATTTTTTAATGGTTTAAATGGATTTTTTCAAGTTGTGATAAAAACCTCATTGGGAGGAGGATTTTGGTGTGGGGAGGCTCATTTTGACACTCAGAGCGTCCTCTTTACCCTAGCACCCTTATTCTTCAGATTCCAGGCAATTACGTCACCTTTGGGGGAGTTTTGGCTAAGAATGCATCATTTTGGCATTTAATTGCTAAAAAATGACAAATTACACTGTGTGACAAAAATTAAATAAGTCAAAAAGTCAAATTTTAAACTATGGAAAGGGGGTGGCATGATATCATATGGTGTACAACTACCTTTAAATGACAAAGCATATGTCATAAGCCAAAATTTGATGTTCAAATTGTTTTAAGTAGGCATGACGTGAACAAGGTGGGCATGGGCATCAATTCGCGTGGGGTCTTAGTGAAGGTTTTACAAACCAGCGAATAAATCAATAAGGAGGGTGGCCATGTATAATATTAAAAGCACATGCTAATTCATACTTTGGATAAACGATTTCATGATTGAGGGATGACGTGATCCATTTGACCATATGGCTCTTCATGAAGCTCTCACCATTTGATGAAGTGGCAGTGTTTGAATGGATTGTTGAGTTAGCATTTATCACATGGTGGGCGCCTTCCTTGATTTATGGCCACATCACATAGCATTATCTCATGCAAGCTCGAGTTGTCTCTCCATTCAACTCCAAGCTTTCTCCTTGCTAGCTCACGCTTTCCTCAAAGGGCTCACGCATATCTACTTGGACGATGCTCATTGGATTGGTGGAGCTTCCTATGTGAGAATGGGGGGCGCCTTGCCAAGGTGGAGGCCACCTCCCCATTCATCTACCACAACTCGAGTTCTTTATTGGATCTCTACACTTAAAGCTTTGTAATTGATTGGAATTCGACCTTGTGTCTTGTGCCATTGGCTCTCTTGATTGCCAATTCGAATTAGGATTTAGGTTAGTTTTTTATAAAGAGAAGCCATTTGGGCTCTCTTCTCATGGAGATTTGTGCAAGGAAACTCTGGAGAATTTTGTATCAATTGTTTAAGATTTAATAAAGAGGAAGACTTTGGAGGTCCATGTTGGAGTTCTTTGTGTGTCAATTTCATCTTGTGTGAGGTGACACCTTTCTTATCTCAGCTCTCTTAATTTTTAATTGTATGATCATTGATAGGAAGGCTAACAATCTAGCACAATAGCATTTGATCTACTATTTTCGTTTGAGTGTTGTGGTTTTCAGGTATATTTTTAGGTGGAGAAAAGATTGGATCTCTTCTCATCCATCGAGCAAGAGCTCTTTTTTATTAACACATTCATCTTGCAGGTTCCCCAAATAGGCTTCTACTTCAAAAATCGAGAAACACAAGGCTTTTCTTCCTCATCCATCAACAACATAAAAACTCTCTTTTTCAGTTACTAGTTACTTGATCTACCTCTAAGCTGTGGAAAGCCCAAGGTTTCATATATCTCCAAGCCTAGAAATCTGCCAAAGCTTGCCTCTTGTTTGTGGTTTGCCTTGATCTTTTGCCTCCTTTTGCTCTTGTCATCTTGTTTGTTCTTCCTTCTCCTCTTGTCCTACTTTTCTTGTTGTTGTCCCATCACTTATTGGCTGCCTTATTCTTGATCTCTGCTCACTGTTTTGTGGGCAGATTTCAGTTCTAAACACAATCCTCTTCTTGCTGCCCTATCCTTAGTCTTCTACCTCTCGCTCGTCCTCCTTAGCTCGCCCTACCTTGCTCTCGTCCTAGCCTTCTTATTGCTTATGTTCTTTCTTTTGTTTGCTGCTTCTCTTTCTTTTGTTTACTGTTGCTACCTTCTTGCTTCCCTTCTCCTTTCGCTAGCCTTTGCTTCTTTTCTCCACTCACTTTGGTCTTCCTTCCTTACCTTGTTTTCACTTTCCCTTCCCATCTTTAACTTCATCACTTTGTTTATTCCTTTTGTTCTTAGCTTGCTTAAACATTTAGATTAGTTTTGCATATTAGCTTATCATTTACTTTGCATCTAGTTTATTTTTAAAAAAAAGGAAAGTTGCATTAGATTTTACTTAGTTTCAATTTTGCAATTCTAGATCTAAGTAATTTCAAGTTTCACTTTTGATTTTGAGCTAGTGACTAAAGTGTGCACGAGCGAAATATCTTTGTTGCGGGTGTTGAAGAAGATCAAGTTCAAAAGATAAGTGGAAAACAAGGAGAAGATCCAATTTTGAAGAAGAGTTGAAGAAGAAGTTTGCAAAATCAAGAAGAAGAAGTTGAAACCAAGATCCAAAACAAAGAACCATACCAAGAAGAAGATCCATCTAAACTCAACAAAGATCAAAGCTTCTCAAACATCAAGGAGATCCCAAAGTCAAAGATCCAAACTTAAATCATTCTCCTTTGTATAGGTCATAATAAGGCTTCTAGTTTCTTGTTTAGGTACATTTTATTTCAAGAGTTGAATGCCCTCATTTGGTAATTGATTAATGAAATAAGGCTAAGTGGGATAAGGCCTCCCATTGTTTGTTTTTCTTCCCCCATTTGGGGAAGAGTGTTGTCTTTATTTAGCTTAGATCTCTTTTATTTTCGTTAAGTAGATTATATTAGCTTTCTCATTTTTTGCAAGTAGACATACTAATTGCTTGTTCATTTTCCATTTTCCATCTCATTTTAATCATCTTGTTGCATTGCACTTACTTTCTAGATTAGATAAGCCCCTTGAACTTGTCATAAGACAAGTCAAGAGCACTCTCTGTCGGAGAGCATTGTTAATTGCATTTGCATATAGTATAGATAAGACTCTTGAATCAAGCCTTAAGGCAAGATCAAGAGCACTCTTTATTGGAGAGGTTTTTGTGTGCTCTTAAGTTAAAACACTCACAACTCATCTTCCCCATAATAAAATTGGAATTAATCATTTTCCTTGCCACGTATGCTCTGCCCCTCCTTGAGAAAGGTTGGGTTACACAGAAACGACATTGGACTTTTTAATTATTCACATTAATTCCAACTTCAACCATAATAAAATCTTTACCCATAACCAACGAACCGATGTTGTTCGTTGTAAAGTACTCAAAAGTGGGGAACTCCTAGTGGGGGCGTCGGGCAACCCAACCTCGGACATAGTGGTTGGTTAGTTGTTGAATGCCTTGCTGTGATCCAGGCCGGTCTGTCATGTCCTTGAACGAGGCCACCTAGAGCACTGCTTCCGGTTATATTTCTAGGACATCGTGTTCCGGTTGGAAATACCCTTCACCTAAAACAAGATTACTCAAAATTTATAATAAAATAAACCAAGAACATTTGCACAACAGATCTCACAAACACTACCATTTTCTAAATTCTTGTATCAAGCAACCCAAGCACTTCAGTTTTGACTCCATAAGGTATTGGTCCTTTTCACTGATTATTTGTTATCTGTTGTATCTTTCAGTATCATATGGTTGTCTTGCTTTAAATTATCAAGTGGTTGTATTTTCAATCTTGTAATCTTGCAATTATCTTGTGGTTATTTTATTTTATCATTATAAATTTGTGATCATTCAAAAAACTCCCAGACAACATCCATCCGCATCACATCACCGAAAAACACTTAAAAAACACAGAGCCATAGACAACTCTTTGTTAGGGACAACCCCCCTTGGCTTCGTTAGGATTTTTCCTAAACGGAGGAGTTGGGATTCAGGTGACAGTACCTGGCTCATTGCTTGCCCCCAAGTCCACACCTTCCTTACTTGTGGTGAGAGAACAACTTTCGAAAGATTTCTGCTGCTCGTGTGCATCTCAGCGGACAACACATACAATTCTTTATCATAGGTTGGATAGTTAATTATTGCTTTAGACAAGGTTTCAGAATGATAGCATGTTGGTTTTTTAAGTTGCATTAAGACTGCCCCCATGGCATAACCCACTAGCATCAATCTCTATCTCAAATGGTTGTTGTAGATCCGGCAATGCAAGTATTGGAGCTGTACTGATCTTTTCTTTTAGAGTGTCGAAGTCTTTCTGTGCTTTGCCGTCACACTGAAAGACTCTGTTCATACCTGTCAAAGCATGTAATGGAGAAGCTATGAAGGAGAAATTAGCAATAAACTTCCTCCAATATTGGGCTGCTCCCAAAAAGCTTCTTATCTTGGTTACATTATTTGGCTTGGGCCAATTCACAATGACCTCTACTTTAGAGGTATTAATTCTCAGTTCACCACCCCCTACAATGTAATCTAGATACACCAAAGATGTCTTCCCAAACTCACATTTGGACATCTTTAAGTACAATTTTTCTCTTACAAGTACATCCAAAACTTATTTAACATGCTTGACATGTTCTTCCCAAGTACGAATGAAAATCAAAATATCATCTAAGTAGACTATGACAAAGTCATCAATGAAGGGCCTAAAAACATCATTCATCACCCTCTTAAATGTTGCGGGTGCATTACAAAGTCCAAAGGGCATTACCATCCGTTCATACAATCCCTGTTTAGTTTTGAAAGCAACCTTCCATATATCATTATCATGGATTCGAATTTGATGATAGCCACTTTGTAAGTCTAACTTAGTGAAATAAGTTGCATTCTTAAGCTGATCCAAAATATCATCAATTTAGGGAAGAGGATACATGTTCTTAATTGCGATTTTGTTTAGTGCCATGTAATCAACACACATATGCCATGTGCCATCCTTCTTTGGCACCAAAACAATCGATGAACCACACAAAGAGGAACTTGGTCGAATGTCCCCTCTTTCAAGCAATTCTTGAACCTGTTTCTTTATCTCCGCATTTTCAATTACTGAAGACCTGTACATGCCAATGTTAGGAAGTGGTGCATCCTACCTGTAAGAGAATCTTATGTTGGATTTTTCTTTTTGGGGGCAATCTTTTAGGTTCTTGAAACAAGACATCATAATCAGTTACAACTTTAGTTAAGTCTTTCTTAAGTCTTGGATCACATCCTTTAAAAGATTCACTTTGACCAACATCCTTTGCTTTAACTATCATAAGAACAAAATTCTTACTAGCATTTACTAGCCTCTTCATTTGACTTGCAGAAACTAATGAAAGATTAGTTTTTATGCGATGTGCACGAACAACATATTCAATACCATCTTTAGTGAGATGATATCTGTTATCTTCCCTGTAAAAGATATCATTCCTATCATAAAGATAAGGACTTCCCAACACAATACCACAGATATCCAATGGAACCACATCCAGATCTACTTCATCAATGAACCCAGAAGTAATAGCAAACCTAAGTCTACATTGTTTTGTAACTTGCAGTCGTGCATTATCACATACCCATCCAAGAGGATAAGGTTTAGGGTGTGTTATCAGCTAAGTTGCACTTAGGTGATTTCAAGTGAGCTTGTGAAGATAGAACAAGTCTACTTGTTCATAGCCAAAAGATCAGAAGTCCTAGCAGGCCACCTTGGCGTTTTTTTTAAATAAATTCACGTGTCCATGCCCTACGGGGAAATTGTAAAAAATGTCATAGCATGATGGTTTTGTAAAGGACTCGTCTTTCCTAAGACAGTTATCAGTTTGACTAGCCCTGAGTGTTTTTTCCTTGTCAATTATATGTTGTTACTAAACGACATATAATTTTCGAGTTTTTCACTCACACCTCCAAAGTTGGGGTGGTCGGCATGATTTCTTGATCTTAGGAGGTTATTAGAGTTCAGGTGTCAATGTATATTACCATGCTAGATATTAAAATTGAGTCGTATGGACATGTGCTAGGTCTCCTTAAGTTTTTTTAAATTCCGAAGAAAATAATTTTTTTTCCGTAAAACTAGACCATTTTTTAATGGTTTAAATGGAAAAATTCAAATTGTAATAAAAGTGTGGTCTGGAGGTGGAATTTGGCGTGGGGATGCTCATTTTGACGCCCAGAGCGTCCTCTTTACCCGAGTACCCACTTTCCCCATGTTTTGGGCAACCACTTCGCCTCTAGGAGCATTTTTCCTTATGGATGCGACATTTTAACATTTAATTGCTAAAAAACCTCAAACTGCACCAAAGTAAAAAAAAAAAGAGTCAATGGGCATGTGCCAAATGACTTGGCATGCCACATAATGTGAAAGGCGACTCAAATAGTGATTAAAGGCACATGTGATAATGCCAACTCAAAAGGTATACAATTCATTGCCATTTAAAATGCACCTTCCCTCTACGTATTCGCATGGATGCTTACATAAACGATCATGGAGATGTGGCAAGTAGTGAATGGTTGTTTAGGGAGTTTGGTAAAGGCGCATCCCCTCATGGAGATGTGGCACTTCCTTTTGGAGTTTACAGCTAGCATATCCCATAGTTATCTCATCCAAACTAAAGTCGATGCCCTCATCACGCTAACTCAAGGATTGCGCCATTTTCCACGTGAATGCACTGAGAGGGCGATTGTGTTATGTGGCATATTGTTATTGGAGTGTGATAATTCCAAAGGGAGGTCGCCAACCTCATGGACAAGTGGTGCATCATCATGTGTTTGGTGTTCAATCAAACATCAATCGAGGATCCAAGCTCTAGTTGGACTCTCCCTTCAAGCTCATTCGCCCTCTCCTTGAGCTATTCACCTTACCCTCTATTTTTTGCTATATATTCAAGCCTCCTCTCCTCCTTTGAACTAGTTAGAGTCAAGGAAAAGCGCTTGCCCATTGTAATGTTGTATTGTTTCATTTGCTCAATAAAGAAAAGCTTTGGAGGCTAAGCGTGTGGTGCCATTGTGTTGGATGAACATTGTCATGGTTTTATGCTGAGGTAACTTGTGAATTGCTTACATTTCTTGTATATGCATATTGTGAATCCGATCTTGATAGGTCTGTTATCAGTTGATAGAAAAGAGATAGTTAGTAAGCTTACTTTTTATTTCTTCTTAGATATGTGATTAGAGATCTATATTTTACATGCTTATAAGTTTATATGCATGTTCATTTGTTCTCTTTTTTATATACTATCGGATCTCATGGGTATGTGTTCAAGTGTGTGATTAGATTGTCGGTAGCTTAGCTTAGAAGAAGAGTTGATCTAGATTGTTTCTTCTCATCTCCAAGCAAATTATTTTAGACATAATCATTCGACATCCCACCAAGAAGCCTCTTGGTTGATCTTTCCAGCAACAAGCAAAGCTTCTTCTCTCTTTCTCCTTCAGACTTCAAAGAACTTCATTTTTCAATTTTTTTCTAGATTTTTTTCTCTTTCTCCTTCAGAGTTTATCTAAATTGTTTCTTCTCATCTCCAAGCAAATTATTTTAGACATAATCCTTCGACATCCCACCAAGAAGCCTCTTGGTTGATCTTTCCAGCAACAAGCAAAGCTTCTTCTCTCTTTCTCCTTCAGACTTCAAAGAACTTCATTTTTCAATTTTTTTTTAGCAAGCCTTCAAATCTATATCATAAGTAGATTTGATATGAATTTCTAGATCTAGAATCATTTAAAAAGTTTTATTTTGCAAAGCTAGATCTATTCTTGAGTAGTTTTCTCTTTCAGTCATTTTATTGGAAAATTTGAAGGCTTAAAGTAGAGGTTAATTATTTTGGGTTTAAAAGTATTATTTGGCAAGTTAAAAGTGTCTTCATTGGTTTCCCTCAAAAGCAAGCCAAGATCCTCAAAATGACTTTGTCCTTTTGAGTTCTTTTAATCATTTTTGTTAGTTTAACTTAGAAATTTTCAATAATTTTTCTAGTTCACCCAAATCACTTTTAAAGTGATTTTGGGCATTTTTAAGCACTAATCTGTTCGCTGTCCTATTTTACTTTTTAGCAAGTTTTTGCATTTTTGGGTCAAAAAATTCAAGTTTGGGCCATTCTGGAGCTTCTCGGGGCATCCTAGCTTCATCCGGCATTTACTCTTTACATTGTGTAAGCCTTTTGGATCTAAATCTGTAAAGGTCCAAGGCATTTTCTGCTTTAAAAAGGTTCATTGTAATCATAAATTAAACGAGAGCAGTGGGATACTCAGCACCCACACTCCATCCTCCCTGGGGGGATTTGCATTTGTGTCAAATTTTCGTGGAGTGATTTTCTCTAACATATTTTATTTTTTGCTTAAATAAAACCAATCTAGTACTAAAATTTAACGTTTGAAGTGCCTGATCCAAATATCGGCCTTCAAACTCACTCAGGACGTAGGAACACTCAATTTATATTTTTTGCAGGTAGTATACTTTTGCATATCAAGTAGATTTCACTATTTAAAGTATTTTTTTCCAAGAAATCAAATACTAACCCACCTTGCTCTACCGAAGTACTGAAAGGGAAAAGATATTCTTGGTGTAGTAATTAGTTCAAACATTTACTTTCAGTCTTTACTTTTGGTAAACGAACTTGGAATTGCTCTCTCGAAGTATGCTCTCGTCGTCACATAGAGGGATTTGCCTGAGTACATGATTGGATGATCAGAAAAGATACTCCTTGCCGGTAGTAATTAGCATAACATTTTATTTCAAGTTATTTATCTTTTCAACTATCTCAAATCGGAATAAACATTTGGTCTATTTATCGGAGTATGCTCTTTCCCCTTGCGGGCACTTTGCTTGGGCCTGTGGGAAATCAGAAACGGTTGTAGCCACTCTATTAATTCTTCACATCTAAATAAACAACTCATACTAATAAAATTTACTACCCTAAACATAGTGGAAATCCAACACTTTGTAATTAAAACTTGTGTGGGGAAATTTCTCAGAGGAAGCGGGAACAACTGGGAGGCGACCTCAAGGGACAGTTAGGCTATACCTCAAGGCATAGTTTGGTATAGTGTTGAACACCTCCTTAGAGACTCCATTCCAGCCCACACGTTCTCGTGAGGAGCCACTAATTTTAATTTCCGAACATTCCTCTCTGTACCTCACAGTATCTCGGGAGTTCCTCTTTTTCCCTAATAATCTCGAACCCTTGATAATTTAAAATTGACCAAGAAGCACTCACAAAACATTTACAATACAACAACACGCTATTTTGACTCCATTATTGGCACTAATCTTGTTTACATTTAATTCAATCTTTTCAAATCTCATGTGTTAAATGATGAATTTATGCTGTTGATTTAAAGTTGTATTTTGCAAGTGAATTTTGTTTTCAGTCAATCTATTTCAAAACTCCTAAACAACTTACCCAATCACAAATCTAAAGCTTAATCATCCTTAGTAACTCATAGGGACTAGCCCCCTTGGATTTGTTAGGAGTTCTGCCTAAACGGAGGAGTTGAGTGTTGAGTGACAATATCTAAACTCGAAACTTGCCCCCAAGGAACGCACCTAAGTAGCTTGAAGATTTCTACTACGATAACCCCCAGGTGCATGTTCTGGTGGCAACAGGGTGTAACTTAGTTTCCAAATGAATTTTTTTAACTATCTCTTATGAAATGAGATTGGCTTGTGATCCACTATCAAAAAGAGTATCTATTTTTGTATGCCTAGATATTACTCTTATATGAAATAACTCACTTCTCTTTCTTTCATCAACAACAAATTCATGCTTTGTATTAGAAGTAGAAGGATTTTTACTTTGTATGCCCGTAGCAACAGTCTTAGTCTCATCCCTTGAGTCAAATCCCAAATCATGTTGGATGGTTGTATTAGTGGTCTTCTTGTCCTCCTTATTCCGAAACTTCTCAGGTTTGAGCTCCGGATGAAGCCTCCAACATTTGGATGCATTGTGACCCTTTTTCTGGCAATGTGAGCATGTAGGTTTATATCCCTCTTTCTTCATTGTAGTTGTATGCTTACCTTTCCCTTTACCTTTGAATTTGTTTCCATCAGGTTTGAAAGGTTTTCATTTGTATTCTTCCCTTTAGACTCCATATGAGTCGCTTGAATGCATACCTCATCAAGGTTAGTTAGATTAAACATAAGTATCATATGACATAAATAACTATGTAATCTACCTATGAACTTAAAAAGAATTGCTTGAGTGTAGAGAGGTATACCAAGTATTAAAGCTCTCTTTTTGAATTCTCGTGTGTACTCTTGTACACTGTGACTCTTACCTTGTCTCAGATTTTTCCAATCCATCATGGCTTGCTGCATGTATCCCAAGGATATGGATAGAATTGCTTCTTTAATGTTGAAGTGAACCCATGCCAAGAGGAGATGATGTTGCCTTTTGAGGCCATATCCTTTTGAGTTCTACTCTCCCACCATATGAGAGTGGTCCCTCCAAGTCGGAGAGAAGCTAACTGAATTTTTATGCTATCTTCAATGAACTTTTGAATCCTACAATAAACCTCTATTTGACGGATCCAATTATCCAATTTTTCAGCATTAAGCTATCCATTATAAATAGGTAAGTCAAACTTAATATCAAGCTTTAATTGAGGCACATTAAAATTAACTTTTTGTTTTTCAGGTGAAGAATGTAAAGATCCATCAAGAAAAGATGGAGAAGATGGAGGAGTTTTAGGAGGTTCCTCACCACCTCCTTCGTCTTTACCTTTAGCATGAGATGAACCACCTTTTTCACCTTTCTTCTGATCTTGATAAAGTTCTTCCACCATACTTTGCATCCTCATGAAAGCTTTAAGAAAGTCTCCTTCAGATGGCATTGAAGAAGTCTCATCTTCACTTTTTTCTGAAGCCATTCTTCCTCTTCTTGAACCAATCTCTAGATCAAATTCTTCATGCTCTCATTCACCTCTATGAAGCCTTCCTCTTGTTAACATTCACAAACTCACAATGCAATGGTTACGATGCTTTGATACCAAACTTGATCTGAAAACTTTTAGGATCTTTTTAACCATAAGATTGCATGTGAAATTTGCATGTAAATTCTTATAAAAAGGCTTTAAAAGATGAATTTTAAATGCTTAAATCATACACATAAGCAAATAAACGAGTATGCAAACCATAAATTTGTAGACAACAGATGATAACGGAGTTCACCCTTCTTGGGATACGTCTCCAGGGCACTTCCAATGAGAAAGTTGATCTTATTAAGTCTTCAAAAGCTTACATACATGAGTTCTGTCAGTCAAACTCAGAAACAGATTGCACCACTACGTTCCTTTCGAAATTCCGAGTAAAATGAGTATAAAGTCGACTATGTTTTCCTGAGGCCTCCTCTGGCATGCAAATCGAGACAAATATGCCTGCAACTGTACAGACTGTACGGATTTCCCACCTTGGGAAGTGCACTTGTTAATGGCATGTACCTACCTCGAGATCTGTGCCCGTACTTTGTCTTGGAAACTGTGCAAATTGTGCTTTGTATACCTCCTTCTGTGGCTCCAAAACATGGTTTTTAATAAGGATTTTGGGCGCGAGTTTGGAGGGCCACACGCCCTTTTTGAGCCCCAAATTCCACTTCAACTCTTAACCAAAATACATTGTTTACCACATAACAAATGGGCTGTGGTCCAGTGGTAAGTTGTTGCACTTTGGGGACTAAGGTCCCGGGGTCAAACTTGGGGGCCTCCCCCTTTTAGCGTTAACATTGTAACGTTGCATTGTTGGTGGAATACGGTGGCAGTTTAGACTTGTGACTTGGATTCGTTCGTTGGTCGTGTTGGCGTTATGGCATTGTTTGTTTGTTTGATATATTGGAACTTGGTTTAGCTCCTTCGATTTAGTTTGTGACTTGGCACTCCATATTATGGCCTCGGTGTTGGCCAAGGGGTCGAGGGATATGCCCTCAATCCCTTCCTTTTCTCCAACCATATATCATTTCAACTTTAAATACAAGTTGTGCACTACGTATTGTAAGCAACATTTGCGGGACACATGGTTAGGCGGGCTCTGTGAAGGCGTTGGTGGAGGTTGAGGTCGTGAGGATCAAACTGTCAAGAGGGATGCCACATGGCAGTCCCTAATTGGTCCCTAATTGGTTCATTTCACACTACCAAGTCACCTTCTTAACGACGTGGCGCCTTGCCATTGGTCCATTTTTTTACCATTTTTACCCATTTTTTTGCTTTTTTTAACCTTTTTGCCGAAATTTTAAAATCCAATAAATTTCACATACGGAGGTCGTTTCACACAAAATGAACGTTGTCGGAAATCTCCTGACGAGCTCTACGCGTCTGTAAGCTTCTTTGCATCTTTTGAATATTTTCATTTTGATCGATCTTGAAGATCCTCCTGGATCAAAAAGATCCATCAAAGCTTTCATTTGATCTTTGAGGGAGTAGTCCTTATCATTCCGGCATTCATTTTAATCATCCAGATACGCATCACAAGTTACGATTTTTACCTTTTCTCTACCCATCTGTCATCTACATTTCAAACCCTAAGCTAAAACATATAAAAATTCTCTAGGTTTAACTATTTGGAATTTCGGCAAACCATTTATGGGTTTTCACCTTTAGGCCTAGCCCCAGGTGGGTTCTCTAAGGCGTCTTGCTCTGTGGACTCCATCTGCCCCTTCCCTAGGCACTGATCTCTATAATGTTTGCGCCCTCTTTGGTTAGTCTATCTTCTGGATAGTTGGTACCTTGTTTTCCAAGCTTGTGTGCTTTGATATTTGTTAGATCTACCTCCAAGCTGTGCTAGGAAGCCCTAACACTCTCCGATCTACTACTTGGGGACCATTTCCCCTATTTTAAGTTCATGTTTCCCAAGGCAGTCAAATTTGATGATTTACCCTAGCACCTACATCTTAGATCCATTTTTAATATCTAAGTCACTGTATCTAAGTCATCTAAGGTTGAATTTCATCTTTGACAAGCCTCTGCAGTGACTTTGTCCCTTAGATATAGGGTTCTTCACCCCTCACCTTACATACCCTATTAATTAGCTTGATTTGGTGATTGAGTTGGATCTCTTTTGTCGGGAATAGATCACGATCTCCTCCTTTGCTATCCGGGGCTTGGATAGCATAAAGCGAAGAGTGTCTCGGTTGGCATGACAACCAATCTATCTGGGAATCGAGGCCCTCTTAGGTCACCTCTTTAGCGTTCCATCTCCTCTATCGTCCTGAATATGATCATCTTTAGGGGCAACTACAAGCTGCGTGATAACAGTACCAAATGGGAAAAATACTCATGGTGTAGTAATATAGATAGATAGATAGATATTATGAATTATAATATAAAACATCGAAGAATAAACATCAATGAACATATATAAGTAAGAATAATGATCAATACATGACTCATGAGTAACTTAATCATGATAAAATCCAATCATCAATGCTCATAGTAAAATTTAAAAATACAATGGAATTGCAAATTGCAAAAAGAAGTAAAACATATTCTTCAATCTTCAAAATTTAAAAGGATGTCCATTATGTCAAATTGACAAATATTTGTAAATTCAGAAAATTTAAAACATGATCAAGATCTAAACATTTTATCCCATAAACACTTCATGTTTATCCACGTGATCAAAATCTAAACATAAATTGCATTATGAAACTGCAGATTGCAAAATGAAGTAAAAATAGTCTTCAAATTTCAAAATTTAAGGAAATCCATAATGTCAAGTAGTTATGATCCTTGAAATTGCGGAAATCCCTGCATGCCTACATTGATGGGTTTTTTGTTGCAAATAATATCACAAGAAGATGACTTACACTTAGTTGTATTTACCCTTAATCGTTAGAATATAGTTACCTTTACTAGAATATGTTAAAGAAATGCAGTGGTAAAATTCATATAATTTAAGAATGATTGAATTTGCCTTGATTTATCTGAATGGGAGGACTTGGATATGTTTTACCACAGGCTATAGAGTTCTTATGCAAATTTTCTTTCTTTTTCTCTAGGAAACTTCTGAACTATAAAGATTGATTTGATGCAGGGATCACATTGGCCAATGTTGAGTGATACTCAGAATTTTAACAACATGCTTCTGGATGCTCTGAGCAGAAAGGGTTAAATTCAAGAAGCTCTTGAAATATGGTTTTCTCACCATTCTTCACAAGTATGGATTTGAAGAACGTGAAATATTATTTTTATCATCGATTGCTTGTATACGATTCATTATTACAAGTTATCTAATTTCACTATTGTATTTTTGGATTGAATAAAATAAGTCTTCTCTCTCCGCAAATGTGGAAATATGCTCTGTTTGGAATACTTTGTATCGATGTAGCTTGTTATATTTCAAAGTTCAAACAAAAGGTTTTCTACTAGACTTTCTTATTCATATTTATTGTATTCTATTGAAAGACTTGTGAACTATTTTTGTGTTTGCCGCTGGCATTATAATCATTGCAATTATTTAAGTGCAAACTTTGGTGGGGATATCGTATTTCTTGGGAAACATGTACAAAAAAATTCTTAATATTTGGTGTTGGAGTACTTATAGTGCTCTGCTTTGGCCCATTCCAAAGATAACTAACTTTTAAATACTTGGAATACACGCATTCTTATCCCATAGCTATGTTATGTCTGTCATGAAAAAGCATCAAAACACAATCATTTTCATGCTATTCTTTTTTAATGGTATTCTAATACGTGTTCGTATTCCAATGGGAAGTCAAGATTGCCCATAGTATCAACACTATGGATTTAGTTAAATATATTATGGTGCCTTGTTAATATTGTACCTAGATTTCTTTCCTTTATTAAACAAAAATAAAATAAAGAATAAGACAATCACATACAAAATCCATAACATAGTAGAACAATTTATTTGATTGGAGAACCCTAATGAAAAGAAACTCAATGATCAATTTCAAAAATGTGCATGTTGATCAACGAATGCTTACAATTGCAAATCTACTCTTCCTCTTGGACTTTTCATTCACGGGGCTATGTTTAAAATGTTTTACACTTTTGACAAATAGAGTCAAAAGATTCCATTCCCCAAGGCACTCTTTTCTTCCCAACAACTCCATCAATTGTGATCCTCGATCGACTATTCAATGATCATTCAATCTTGAAACCAAGTAACCCAACTCTATCCAATCCACCTCCTTATAGGTTGTTACCTCCCAAACCTATACTTCAAATATTACAAAGTCCCTTAACCAAGTACAACCCTAGGGGAAATTATAAAGGTTACCCATAATCACCATAGCAACTCTTCCTTTCACTTTAAGTTGGATTCTTTCTAGAAAAAGGGGGGAAACCCCATAAAATATTTTTTATGATGTTCTTTAGAACAAAAGGGGTGGTGGATTTCACCAAGATTAGTGCCTATTCAATTTGGTGGAGTCGAGATCATAGAATGAGAGGGTTTGAATATGACAAAGAAAATGTAATTAAGACATTCATTGATGTACCATAATTATTCCAAAATATATTTTTAAATTATGTAACAATAAGTTAGAGACCTTAGACAAGATGCACCATCACAACCAAAAAATTTAAGCTAGTAATAATGTGCAACCATGAACAAGATAGGAACAACCATAATATGAAAACCTAGATGAAGTAGACAAATTAGGACAACCTCCTTATTGAATGAACATCCAACAATACATTTGTCAAACTTTTAATCATACAAGAAAGATTGAAGACATGATAGAAATAGACTCATGCAAAATAAATTTTTTTATTACAATGAAGTCATTTGATACGATAGGGTTGATCATCTTTTATGTCTTTGCTAAGTAGGTGTGCTACTAGTACAACCTAACTACCTTATTTAATAATATCTAATTGTCAATTTATTAGTCACTTATATGAATGTAGCTTTTACAATAGATTATAAACACTAGTAGAGCATTATAGTCCAACACTCCCTATTTTTTATTTTTGTAAAATTATTTTTTATCATCACATAATATATTTACATTAAAAAACATATAGTGGAAGGGTATATACAATGGTATTTACATTCTCTTCCTCAAAGCAACAAGAACATAAATAAAATATGAATAGGTAATAGGATCTAACAATTTTGCATCATTGATCAATGGAAATCCTTTTGCCAACTACATATGTACCTCCTCTCTCCACATATGACAAAAGCTAGACAAAGAGCTAAGTTTGTTCTCAAAAACATATTTGCATTGAAGCTTCTAAAGGACAAACATTGTTGAAATTCTCAAGCAGTGCCAAATTCCACTAAGAGATAAGATGTCATATGATTTGGAGTCACCCAACAAAATATTGAAAAATGTAGTTCAGACATGAACTTTTGCACAAGTTTAGTGTGATTGTCCCACAAGTAGTTCGAATTAATTCTATTTTGTAATCCACTTTAGGCATAAAGTGAAAGTCTTATATTTAGTTCTTGAGTCTAATAAAGTGTGTTTTAACACATCAATGGTTTAGATTAAAGGGTTGTCCTAAAATTCAACGATTTGGCTCAGATGGGGGCTTTTTACTGGAATCTGACATTTTTTATTTTTGCAAAATCTGAATTTAATTGTGTTTTATTGGCGATTTTGATGGTAGAAATGGATTCAACACAATCAAAAACCCCTGGGGCACCCAAAATTTTAGAGTTTGAGAGTTCTAACTAGGATTTCTTTTTTTAAATTGTCGAATTTTTTCAAAATCATGTCAGAAAAATCAAATTTTTCTATTTGAAATCGTATAACTTTTAGACTATGCATTAGATTAATCCCAAGCGTACATCTCATTGAGAAATTAGGGTTTCAGGTCAAGTATAAAGATAGATCAAGATAGAGAATTCAGACACAGTTTTGTTAGTCAAGGACATCGACTAAAAGGAATAAGAGAAAGTTGATCCATAGGAAGAGAATCAACCAATAGTGTTTTTGCAGGTTAAGATAGTGTTGTACAATGGTAGTCCATATAGGCATACAAATAGATCCATACATATCTATATAGTCTGTATAGTTGTATGGATAGAGTTGAACGGTATAGTTTGTATTCATACGAATAGGGTCGTACAATAGTTCCTTAGTTTCCATGCTGGTGTACTCCTCAAGTAAGCCATACACCTCAGGTTGGGGTGATTTCTTTTACCATGCAACTATTGGTTTTAAGCAGTTGTGGAGGTTGTCTTGTAAGCTTTGACAAGATAAATGATAAGTTTATTTGAAGGAGAAATTCCTTATGCATATGTTTAATTATTTTATGCTTCTACCATTTACTTTCCATCTATCTATGTGATTGTTACTATGTGAAGAAGTTAAGTCTATGCAATGAAATAAAATCCTTGTTTAGTTGAGAATATCAGGGAAAGAGTCACCAAGGGTCTAGAAACTTCACTTGGTATCATAGATTCTATGATTGAAAACATATGAAGAGTTAACAACAATAGATATATTGTCAAAGCAACTACTAGAACCAATTGCTAAGAATTAGCACCAACAATTGTTAATTTTGAGCATTATTTCAAGATACTCTAGGATCTTTACTGAGAGAATAACATGTACAATATATCAATGCATATCAATCATAGCAAGCATGTTAATCATCACAAGAAGCAAACATAAGAGACAATAGACACAGAGTTTCCGTGGGGAAAACCCTAAGGTGAAAAACCCCACAACTTCCTCACAGATAGATAGAGCAATGATACAACCAAAGTACACAAAGATAGACTCCTCCTAGCAGCTAATCCTCCTCCTCACATGTGCGCCACTTTCCGAGTGAAGGAAGAGTGAGTTCTGAAGTGATCAATATAGAGATCGGGAGATCTCTATTTATACTTGTCCTGACTGCCCAATAAACTTATGGGGCTGACTTGTCTAGCTTAACATAATAACCTCATGTTACATTAATCTGGGCCGACCCCTTACAAGGTGGTCTAATAACCCATCGGCAAGTTAACACACTTGCGACACTTGTTAATACAAATGACGACACTTTCGTATAGAGGAATAATACATCTCTATAGGAGTACAATAAATATATATATGAAATACATTCCGAAGTTACATATACATCAACACTCCCTTTTAACTAGGAAGGTATTTCTCGACACAGATCTACTAGCACAAGTCTTCTTCTCTGGATCATCATCAACGAATCATCATCCTCGAATCATCGTCATCGTCACTACTGTTGCTATCTCAATCAAGCTCTGAATCTACTCGTCATAGGAAGTTCTACAGAGCCAGTCCTTTTTCATACTGGATGTAGGCCTACCACCTACAGGTCTTCATCACTGGCCATACTGTGGAATCCTCAGGACTTATTACGTGAGTCAACAAAACCTCAAAAGAGCATCCCAGGATTGATTACGAACACACAGCTCAACCTATCGGATCTCCCAGGACTTTTTACATGCTACTGCACAACCTGTCCACGGCCACAGAGTATCACAAAGCACAACCTAGATGCACACACACAGCACTTACACTCACCGGCATGGGAGGACCAACCTACCACCATCCATGAAAGGCTCACAGCACTTACATCAACGACCATGGGAGGACCAGCCTACCACCATGTCAGAATGGCACAACACTTATATTGCAGCCATGGGAGAACACATCTACAACCATGCTCAAATGGCCCTAGCACTTATATCGCAGCCATGGGAGAACACATTTACAACCATGCTCGAATGGCCCTGGCAATTACATCACGACCATGGGAGAACACATCTGCCACCATGTTGGAAAAGCCCAACAATTACATCACGACCATGGGAGAACACATCTACAACCATGTCCGAAAAGCTCATTGGCATCTGTGTCTTCGGAACTCATCACACATAATCCAACTGATTATGTAATGTATCCACCTGATACATGTCATCACATATGATCATCCTGATCATCATCACTGCATCGTCCTGATGCATGTCATCCAGAGTATCATCCTGATACTCATCACACATGATCATCGTCACTGCAACGTCCTGATGCATGTCATCTGGAGCAACATCCTGAAGCTCGTCATCCATGATCATCCTGATCATACAATGCATCCACCTGATACATACCAAGTATCTACCTGATACATATTAGCATACATGATCCACCTGATCATATAATGTATCCACCTGATATATATCAACATACATGATCTACCTGATCATACAATTGTATCCACCTGATACATATACAGATACATGGTCCAAGCATCCAACATGATGCATATATACATACATATAAATGATCCAACTGATCATATCCAGCATCCAACATGATGCATACATACATAAATGATCCAACTGATCATATTGAGTAGAAACTAGAACATCATCCTGATGTTCATCATCCAGTGCTTACATCCATAGCCATGTGAAGGATCCTCCTTCCACCATGCTTGGAATGGCTTCAACAAATGTCTCCATCACTTCTTCCTTGAAGTGTCGTCGATCTGAAGAACACCAAGCCTCTCTCTGAAGTACTCAAACTTCACTCTGGCTAGTGGCTTCGTCAACACATCTGCAATCTGCTCATTCATCGCAACATAGAGGAGCTTCACTACTCCCCTCTGCACCATATCCCTGATATAGTGATATTTGATCTCTATGTGTTTCAACCTGTCATGGAACACTGGGTTCTCAGACAACTTCATACAACTCTGGTTGTCACAAAATATACCAATAGCCTCCAACGGTAGATCAAATAACTCAGACAGTAGCTTCCTCAGCCATACTGCCTCACAACTAGCTGAACAGGCTGCAACATACTCTACCTCCACTGTACTCAGTTCTACGCAGGATTGCTTCCTGCTAAACCAAGAGATCACATCTGATCCCATACTGAAGCAGCACCCATAAGTTCTCTTCCTATCTGCAACACTGCCCGCCCAATCTGAATCAACATAACCCTATAGGTTAAACTTTTGATTCGCATCATACTTGAGCCCGTAGTCAACTGTACCCTTCAGGTACCTCAGAATATGCTTTACAACAACCAAGTGAACACCTCTGGGATCCGTCAAGAACTGGCTCAATGTGTTCACCGCAAAGCAAATATTTGGTCTAGTGTTCGTCAGGTACATCAAGGACCCAATCATCTAACAATACACAGTGACATCAACCGGATCAGATGAAGCATCACACAGAAGCTTCAAGTTCGATGCCATAGGTGTGGCCATGGCCTTGCAATCCATCATCCCGAACCTCTTCAGGATCTCTACTGCATACTTCCCTTTTCCAAGGAAGATACCATCTGCACTCTGCCACACCTCCATGCCTAGAAAATAGTGCATCATCCCCAAGTCCTTCATCTCGAACTTGGCTGCAAGCTTCCTCTTGGTATCAGCAATCAAACTATCATTACCTGTTACAAACAGATCGTCCACATACAGAAGTAGTGTCACTGGATTTCCTTCCTCAACCTTGTAATAAAGGTAGGAATCTGTTTTACTCTTGGTAAAGCCCAAATTGGATAGGAAACCATCCATCCTACCATACCAAGTTGTAGGAGCTTGCTTCAAGCCATACAAGGCTTTCTTCAACCTGCATACATATGGCTCTCTGTCATATGTCTCAAAACCGAGTGGCTGCTCGACATACACTTCCTCTTCAACTACACCATTCAAGAAAGTTGTCTTGACATCCATCTGGTGTATCTTCCATTTCATCACTGCAGCCAGTGCAAGTACTAATCTGATGGAAGTGTACCTGACTACAGGAGTAAATGTCTCTTCATAGTCAATTCCTTCTTTCTGGGAGAAGTCACGAGCTACAAATCTCGCTTTGTATTTCTCTATGCTGCCATCTGCAGCATGTTTGATCTTGTAGATCCACTTGGAATTCATAACAGACTTCCCTTCAGGTCTTGGGACTGCATCCCAAATATCATTCTTCATGATCGACTAGTACTCCTCGATCATGGCATACTTCCCGAATCCTGGGAACTTCAATATCTTCAATAGATAACTTTGTTGTTGGAACAAATGTTGTAGTCCTTCTTTTGTAGGTGATGGTATATGATCTTTCCTACAAGACAAGTTAAATTGCATGATTAGAAACATCTCATAGTTTCATAACAAAATCTTACGCATAAGAATATATGTCATACAGTCATGCAATTATTTTAGCCAATGCTTCAATACAACATTTATCCATATCCCGTAATTTTCTAGATGCCTTCCAATCTCTACCAGAACATTGTTAAGAGTGTGCACAACTCCCAACATGTCAGCAAAGAGGTTTCATTCTAGATAAGTAGCAATGGAATGTTGTACAGTACCATAGGCCACTTACCCATTACTTGCATATTAGTAGTATCTTGTTTATCAATGCAATTATTCTAATATGCATAATACACAACCTAAGTCTATGAACATAAGCATATACATCACTGAATAACATTATTTTAAATAAACAGAATACACAAGAAATGACAATTCAGATACTTATCTTTGTTTGTTTGTTGGGTGGACTCCCTCTGAATCTTTGCTTCCTTGCAAGAGCTATTGGAGTCCTATTCTGAAGTAACTTCTTCTACACCTTTCTATTGTGAATTGTAAGGAGTGGTGAACTCCCTCCTAATTCCTGAATCACTACATAGCACTTGAAGTCTGCTGAAGTGAATTCTCCACCATTGTCGGATCTGAAGGTCTTGAACTTCTTTTCAATGTGGTTTTCTATCAAGGCCTTGAATTCTTTGAAATTGTTGAATATTTCATCTTTGTTCTTCAAGAAATAAATCCCAAGTCTTCTTAGATAAATCATCAATGAAAGAACCATAGTATACATACCCACTCATAGAACTATATGACATCGGACTGCATACATCGGAGTGGATAATTCCTTTTCCCTTGCTTGTGATTTTCTTCTTTGTGTTCTTTCCTTTTGCAAATCCTTTGCAAGCATCTTCATACTTTGACTTGATTTCAGGAAGACCCTTTACAGCTTTACTTGCAATTGGTAGTGCTCTATAGTCCACATGAGCAAGCCTTCTATGCCAAAGTTCACTTGGCTCCATGGATTCATGTACCATGGCATGTTCATGTTGTCCCTTCAGCTTGTACAACCCTCCCTCTTGCTCTCCAATCACTACGGAATCATATATGGTCTTACGTTTTGGCCACATGAGTACTTGGCCATATATAAATGCAACCCTCGTACCTTTTGCATCTAGTGCAGATATGGAGAGTAGATTCTTCTTGAGCCTAGGTACATATAGAACTTCTTTCATCTTCAAAGACTTTTAAGAGTCTGGATTGTAGGAGGCTTCACCACTTCCTTTGATAGGATATTGGTAGTCATCCCCAAGTTTCACCTTATGGGGTGACTCATGTTCATATAAGTTTACAAAAGATTCTTTGAACCCAGTCATGTGTTTTGAATCCCCACTGTCAATAAGCCAATCATTACAACCATGAGAGATAGTACCTGTGAGAGCAGAGATTAGAACATACTCTTCTTCGCTTGATGAGTCATCATCACTTTCATATCTAGCCTTCTTCTTGGGAGGTTCATCATCCTCAGCAGCATGAGTATGATATTTTCTTTTGTTGCCCTTCTTTTTGTTGAAGTTGTTATTGTTGTCCTTCTTGTTCTTGGGACAATCTGAGGCAAAGTGCCCTTTCTCATTACATGTGAAACATCTTAGATGTTTCCTATTTTTAGAGTGGTGAGAAGGTCTCTTAGAATGAGAATGCTCCCCCTTGAATTTGCTTCCCTTCTTGGTGTGAGCAGTGAGAGCTTGATCTTCATTTCCCATCTTTTCTTCTCGAGCCACAAGCCTTGCTTCTTTTTGAGAGCATTCCTCCCACAGTCTACTGAAAGAGATCAATTTCTTTCTTGCATAGATTCCTTGAATAAAAGAGTCCCATGACCTAGGTACGCCATTCAGAGTGGTCATAACAACTTCACCATTGTCTATTACTTCATCCACAGCTTCAAGTTGTTCCTTGATCTAAGAGACCTTGGAGAAGTAAGATTGAATGGTCTCTCCATTCAATAGCTTGACTCCTTTCAATTGATTCCGTAGAGTCATCTTCTGATTTATGTTCTTCCCTTCAAATAGCTTGGTCAAAGAGTCAAACATCTCATTGGGTGTCTTCAGAGATGACACATGTGGTATGAGATGGTCTTTGATAGAATCAGCAATGATTCTCTTTTCCTTGACCAAGTTCTTCTTATGCAATACCTTAGCCTCTTCATCCTCTGGGATAGGGACCTCAGAGCTGATGTAGGTGTCCAATTCATTTTCTTCCAGGATTAACCCAATCCTATACTTCCAAGCTCGGAAGTTACCAACCCCTTCAATTTTATCCTCAAGCTTGGTGTGGTGAGACATCTTAAAGAGTACTTCAAATGGAAATAGAGAAGATTTAGGTCTTACCACTTGATTTGCTGAAAATTGGATCTGGTCCCAGATTAGGGTTTGTTAGAGAAACCCTAAAAATTCAAAATATGAATTTCAACTTTCTGAAAGGATAGAAAGATGCGCCTTGATGAGCTGATCAGCCTAGTATATTCATAATTTGAGATCTGCAAAGTTTCACCCTTCAGAAATTCCTTTTAGTCTTCCTGGATTCACTAGGGAGGACCCTGAATTAGGGTTTGAGTTTCCCAGAGATTTACCCAACCAAAAATCTCAATCCAAAGCTCTAAACTTCGATTTTTCCAAGGCGCTTCCAGCTATGTCTTCAGATTTCAGAAATTCCTATTTTTTAGGAAACCCTAATTTTTAGGGCCAAAACTGAAAGTGCTTAGAATTGAATTCTAATTGGACAGATAGATTCACCTTGCTAAGGAGAGTCAATCTATCATATTGCTTTTCCAAAATCTGTGGAGAGAAACCCAATACACAAGAAACCTTGGTTTTCGTCACTACACAATGTCTTCTTCTCAGGTTAGCTCTGATACCATGTTAATTTTGAGCATTATTTCAAGATACTCTAGGATCTTTACTGGGAGAATAACATGTACAGTATATCAATGCATATCAATCATAGCAAGCATGTCAATCATCACAAGAAGCAAACATAAGAGACAATAGACACAGAGTTTCTGTGGGGAAAACCCTAAGGTGAAAAACCCCACAACTTCCTCAGAGATAGATAGAGCAATGATACAACCAAAGTACATAGAGATAGACTCCTCCTAGCAGTTGATCCTCCTCCTCACATGTGTGACACTTTCCGAGTGAAGGAAGAGTGAGTTCTGAAGTGATCAAAATAGAGATCGGGAGATCTCTATTTATATTTGTCCTGATTGCCCAATAAACTTATGGGGCCGACTTGTCTAGCTTAGCACAATAACCTCATATTATATTAGGCTGACCCCTTACAAGGTGGTGTAATAACCCATCGACAAGTTAACACACTTGCGACACTTGTCAATACAAATGACGACACTTCCGTATAGAGGAATAATACATCTCTATAGGAGTACAATAAATATATACATCAAATACATTCTGAAGTTACATATACATCAACAACAATTAGAGGGTTTCAAAGGTAGTTCTTACTTATCTATCATATTTGAGAGTTTATGTGTTATAGCTTAGAGACGGCATTGGCTAGCCTTAGGTTCAATGCCAAATTAGAAGGTTCCTCAAATTTTCTATGGAAAGTCAAGGTAACTCTTTTATTAGAAGAGAATGATAGATAGGATATTGTCATTGTAGTGACTCCATTGATAGATTTGTGGGATTTGGTAGTTCATCAGAAGAAAGAAGTAAAATCCAAGTTAATGATCATGGATGCTATAAAGAATCATTTGATCCCTCGTAAATCCTAGAAGATGACAAATGAGATGTCTGATGCTTTGATTAACCTTTATTAGAGCGAGATTATAAATGGGAAGATGATATCACATAATATACTATATCAGTAGAGGATACCAGATCAGACACAAATACGAGTTACATTATTAAGGTCACGGGGATTCATGATCAACTTGCAGTAGTTCAAAAGAGCACTGAAAACAAAGAGCTAGTGAATTAGGCATCGAATGGGCTCTCATCTTAATGGGAAACATTTGTCCAAGGTGTATGTGCTTGGAAAAAGATTCCCTCCTTTGGAAGACTATGGGATGATTATATCCAAGAGACTCAAATGGAGACAAACTCTAACAAGCAAGGAGGTGACAATGACCATGCCCTATTTCAACAAATGAAGAAGGGCACAGGTAAATGACCTAACAAGGGTAAGGTAAAGAGTGAGGATTCAACCTCACATCTAGGGAAGAAGGATTTGAATAAAATCAAATGTTTGATATGTCATACGTACGACCATTATGCATCGCAATGTCTAGGCAAGAAGAAGGGTAAAGGGAAGCAACAAAAAAATCAGGTAGTATCCTCTATTGAAACTTAGATGAATGAGTTTTCCTCCATGCTTGAGAAGGATTTCTTCATGGTATCTTGTTTTTTCTAGTAGCACAGTTCTGAGGAACGCATGGTATGTGGACAATGGGGCTCAACATTTTGTTTTGAAGATGAGAACCATGATTGACAACTATTTCTTGAGGCACACTAAACTTAGTGCTAATGTGATTGAATGTAGTGCCATCGTTTGTGGAATTCGGCGTAGCCTCATCCCACATAGTAAACTAGTCCACATCTATAATAATGTAATGGTGATCATTCACCAAGGAAAGCTTACATGTCATAAAATCAACCTTGGCCCCCACTTGGAAAAAGGGGCTGACAAAAATTATAGGGTGCAATGGAGTAGGATGGGCACACATTTTCTTGATAAATATTTGACAAGGATTACACTGTTGGAATGTTGTGATATAGTCTTTAAAGATGGAGGGCCAAAAGTATCATGTGTGTAATATTTCCCAAGTTGTTACAAACCTAAAGAGATGACCTCCACATGCTTTTGCATGGCAATAATTCAAAAATTTCTAAGCTTCCACTTGAATGACATATCGACACAAAATAAAATTGACCCCTTAGTGATATAAAGTGTCATCAACAATAAGGTACTTTGTGCCTTGATGGTGAATACACTAATGTTAATTATGAGATAAGTGAGAACAAAACTATTGATTATGGAGATATATCAAGATGTCTCCATACCAAGGATCGGATGAGATAATGAGGAATAAACATTCATCCGGAAAGGACTCATTGACCACAAGGTCCTCAATGTCTTGGGGTGACTCAAACATTAACTCGACAAAATCCAAGGACTTATTGGATTTAAACGTAATGAATTTCAAATCAAATTCCTACAATATAACTATCCATTTCAAAAACCCCCCCCCAGATTATCTGGAAAGTCTGAATATGTTACATAGGTTTCGAATCTGCTAAGATGATACTATGCCAAAGAAGTATACGGTGTCTAATTCATTGGATAGTGTGCATCATTGTCAATGCCTATCTTTGACATGGGAGTAACATAATTATGGTCCTACTAGACCCTTGCTAAGGTAATTGTTTCATCTTCATGAATCAAGACCATCAAAACGGTTGGCTCATATATTGTGAGATATAATAAATCCTTACTATAGTTTGAAGGACTCAACAATGGAGCAGACATCAGAGCTTGTTTCAAAGCATCAAATGAGTAGTGTGCTTGTTCATCCCATATAGAAGGAACCTTTTCTGCAATATGTGCATGAAACATTTTGCAATCTCGATGTAGTTTGTGATAAATAGTTGTAAGAAATTAGCTTTCCCTTATAAACTTTGGAGTTGATAAATTGTAGACGAGGGAGGTAGTTGAACTATTGCTTCCACTATGAAAGGATCGCCATAATTTTGTACTTAGAAAGTCAAGAAATATCCTAAACACAACACAAAAGATGAATTTATGTGGATTCAAATTGATGTTGTAATGCCTACATCTTCCAAAGCGAAGGTGAGATGTATGTCCAATGCATCTCTTAGACCACATAGCTAGATCATCTAAATAAGCCTTAACAGTGTGTTTGACGTCATGAAATGTGTATGACATAGCTCTTTGGAATGTAATGCTAGAATTCTTTAGGCCAAACAAAATTTTCTAATAAGAGAAAGTGCCCTAGGTAAAAATCAAGGTAATCTTGTGCTAATCTTCTTTGCATATCTAAATCTAGTTATAACCAAAAAATCCATACATAAAGAAGAATATTTCATAACCCACACACTCATCAATGGTCTGATCAAGGAAAGGCATATGATAATTATCTTTAGGACATGCCTTACTCAAATTGTTGAAGTCAATGTATAGTCAACGGGTCCCCCACTTTTTATCAACATGAGTGGGATTGAATGCTCATTCAGTGAGTGGGACCAGATAGATGAAACCTACACAAAGTAGTTTCTCTACCTTATCCTTGATGGAAAATGATTTCTTTGGATTTACCAATTGTAATTTTTTCCAAACAAGTTTAACATGATCATAAGTCTTAATTTCATGTTCAACAATTTGAGGATCAGGGCCTAGCATTTCTTCATAGGACAAACAAACACGTCTCAAAATTCTTTAAAGAGAATGACGCTCTCATCTAGAGAATAGTCTACTCGAATCAAAATATATCCAACAATGTTGAGTTTTATAGAAATATCAATTGGTATGGTTTTGTATATGTTCGTCATATTCCCTTTTGCATACACATTGCATGTGGGGATGGGACTTTGGAACCCATCTAGATCTCCCAACATGGTAGAATATTTAACTTCAAGCTCTGTCTTGTCCAGGTCAAGAATAAAGTATGAGAAATGATGCATATCTTCCCAAATGCTTTTTGAGAAAGTCATTAATTCTAGAATAGCCTCATCTAAAGGCAATACCATGCTCAAAAAATCGCTAGACATAGGACGATTGGAGGCTCATATGGTTGACCAAAAGTAATCATATTCCTCCCTATGGTGGGGGTTTGGATCATTTTCTAAGAAGGCCATTTTAATAGCATTATAAGAAGTGTCATATGTAGATAATGGAACAATCGAACCTATATACCCAACTTCAGATTCAATAACTAAAATATTTGGTACAACCCATGGATCTTCAAAGATGAAAGATAAATTGGGAAATGTATCTTGCTAAGTTGTTGATTTATGTTTTGGATGTGATATTTGGATTGTATTTGATGATTTTGCAGTGATTGGTGATATCATATATATAGTTGACAATCCTATGTAACAAACTCGTGGTGGTAGGGAAAAAGTACGCATGAGAGTTGAATCTTTAAACATCCTTGCACCAACACTTTCAAAGGTAACCTTGGAATCCCCCCACGAATGGAGCATTCATCATGGATTTGGTACTTGGGTTAGTTATACAATGACTAACTAGTCGATGGTGATTATCTTTTCCAAATGAGGGAACTAAATAACATGAAACATAAAAGACACAACTATGGTCATTGCATAGGACCAACATTGTTGATGTTGGGTACATGAACTGTGTTTGTTGGGCCACTTGTGAAGGAGCATTTCAAATAAAAGGAGAATCCATGATTGGAACCACATAGACATCTATCAAAATGTTGGATACGAGTGTATAAAATTCTTTCTTCCACTAGGGAAACTAGAAATGGGCATTTGGGAACTAACTATGGTCATACAAAAATTAGGCATACCAAAGGTAGGAATACATGTATTGCTTAATGGCATCCCATAGGAAGGCATGCCAAAGAGTTGTGGAATAATGATAGTAGGATTATCCCCCACTAAATGGTGATTCAACAAGATCAAAGTGCTCACGACTACAACACTACACATATCAAAGGGAGAACCCTCAATTCGATTGGCAAGCACTCCCTAGCATCTAAGATGTGACATCATGAAGAAAATCAAAATGATGTCGAAATGGGAATCCACCCACTGAAGCTAGCAACAAATCTTTAGATCTAGTCAAAGGAGGCTTGAAAGGGACCAAAGAATGGTCATCAGGAATCTCAATCTCTGAGGGACCAAACTCTAATGAAAAAGGAGGGAGATAACCTTCCCCTGTTGAGATAGTATGAATGTTGAGTGCTTGTACAAAATCCTCCCTAGACAAGTTGTAGCCAGGCTCAAAGTGGTCAGAGTCTTCTTTAATTGGGATACCTAGAGAAATAAATGTCATGTCCTCTAACTAATTATGGAGGATGTCAAGGACATCAAGCCACCTCTACAATGGAGACAATTCCTCAATATCAAGAGGAGAGCCTCTCAACCTCCTAGATCAATGGGGTGATGGGTCAACCACTTTGAATTATTTAAGTTTTACAATCAAATTTGTTTTATACAGAGAGAAAAATAGTCAAACATGTGGCCCATCGGACACAACTTCACCAAAATAAAATAAATCCCCTAAAAAAATACGAACAATAGCAAGTAGACTAACTCTCCTAAGAATCAACTCAAGGTGGTTAAATCCTCAAGACGAATTAGTGAAGAGATGAATATAGGGACTTCTGAAGGTTATCCTAGGAGGATTAGGGTGTGGGACCAACTAACGAAGGTGCCATGAACAATTATAGTAAACTTTTATAAATAAATACCTATGCAAGAAAATAAATTCCAAAAAATCTAAAAAACAAGAATTAACAATGGCTCACACAAACAATACATAAATATTTACTCTAGAAACCCAAAATTGAGAAAACTAGTCTACCTGAAAGCTTATCCACTCTCTATCTTATTGTATTATCTCCATTGTTTATAATATGTACGATATTATAGCATCCAAAACCCTAATCCATTAACCCAGATTAGATTACAACACTAATTCCTTAATCAGAATTAGTTTACAATGGGTTGAAAAACCATTTGACAAAAAAAATGAAAACAAACCCAAAAAATTCTTTCAAGGGATCCGCCACAAACACTTGATGGGGGTCCTGCTAGCCCCTGCACTCCCCCAGACGGGGGGTGATCTCCCCCCCGAACCCCCTTTGCTTTGGGAGCCTACAAAGAGTACAACTCATGTCCAACGTTCTTTCATTTGTTATATTCTTTGAAACAACGGGGAAAAGGGGAAGCATTCATGAAATTAGTTGATAAGGGAAGAGATTCCCATCGTTTTTCTACACCAAGAGAACTTTTCATTACTACCAGAATTTGTCAATGAGGCTACAAAATTTATCAAGGTATCAACATTCTCCAACAATACTCTATTTTTGTTCAACCATTTTTTAACAAAATGGTATTGTACATCAGTATGCTTGTCTTAGAATAATAAGAAATAGTCCTTGCTATAAAAATTGCACTTGAGTTGTCACAAAAATTGCACTGGAAAAAAAAAACTTGAAAACAATCTTTCCAACCATATGGCTTCCTTACTTCTATGAGTGTCTGCCATTTATTTAGATTATGTAGTTGGCAATGCAACTACACCCTACCTCTTACTCATCCAATTGATTGTTGCACCAATCAAGTTAAAAACATAACCACTTGTAGATATGTTTTTGTCAAGATCTCCATCCCATTATGAATCAACAAAGCTATGCATATCTATCTCCTTGTGAGGTCTAGGTATTTCTTGGTATCATATTGCATAATCTGAGGTGCCATGCAAATATCTAAAGATCCCCTTTATTATTGTCCAATATTCTTTTATTGGTTTTGGGATATACCTACACAAAACTCCCACTACATGGGAAATTTCTCGTGTAGTCCAGCCCATAGCATACATTAAACTTTCAATGGAATTAACATAAAGAACAAACGACATGTCTTGTATATTTTATTGAGTCTTGGGACATTGATCTACAAATAACTTTGCATTTACAAGAATAGGAACCTTTACTGGTTTATATTCCGGCATATTACACCCCTGCAATATTGTCTCAACATATTTCCTCTAACTCAACAAGAGATATATTGGTTCAATATCATGCCCAAAATAAAATTTGCAGCACCAAGATCTTTAATATCAAACTTTAAAGACAACTAAGCTTTGACATCCTTGATGATTTCCACATTTCCAATCAACAACATATCATCAACATACAAGACCACATAAATAAAATGATCACCAACTTGCTTATACATGTTTTCAAAATATTTTTTCCTTAAGAAACAAGTTTCAAAATATAAGTATCAAACTTTTGATACCACATTCTTGGTAATTGTTTTAATCCATACATGGACTTAATCTTGCAAATGACTACTTTCCCTTACTACAAAAACCTTACGGTTATTTCATGTAGATTTCTTTGTCAACATCACCATGTAGAAATGTTTTCTTCAAATCAATTTTCTCTACTTCAAGATCAAAAGCAACAACAGTAGACAAAAGAAATCTAATAGAAATTAATTTAGCAATAGGAGAAAAAATCTCATTAAATTCAATTCCCTCCATTTAGGAATATCAATTAGCTACTAGACAAGCTTTGTACTTGTTCACCTTACCTTTTGCATTCAACTTCTTCTTAAACAACCATTTTCTACCAATATATTTTCTGTTAGCCGAAAACTCAACTAGATCTCAACTCTCATTTTTATCCAGTTATCCATTTCTTCAACCATTTCCTTCTTCCAAAGTTGACTATCTTCTAAATCCACTTCCTCCCTAGCATTTATAGGATCATCATTGATAATAGATAAAGAAAAATTAGAGTGGAAATCAAGTGGGATATACCTTTCTATTTGCCTTATTTCTGAAGTAATCTTCTCAAGGTTGGAACCTAAGGTTCTTCCTCTTTTGGTTCATCTTTTCTTGTAACCTATTGAATTAGATTCTCCACCTTGCAACTCAAATGCTATTATCTCTAGTTTTTCTTCCTTTGGTTGGACATCCTGTTTGTTAGGACATTTAACCTTTATAAATACAACATCTTGACTATAAACAATCTTCTCGTTTAGTGGGTTGTGTTATTTACTTCATTTTCTGCTCCCACAAGTATTTTTTGTAGACTAAGTAAGTGGTAGTTTTGTAAGTACCAAGGGGATCTTAGTGGAATCCAATAACAAGTTCCTTGCGGTTGTTTTTTAGTGTTTTGTATAGGTCCTGGGACAACCAAGAAGCAGCCCCAAATCAGTAGCTTCATTCCCCAAGAGTTGGCAGTCATATAATATGCTTTTCGAGGCATTTTTCTTATCTTTTTCTCTCCCTTTTCTAGCATTTGTCATCTTGAATACATCCCTTTAGAAACATACCATCAAGCATTTCTTAAGGTCCTTTCAAACAACTATAAAGAGCTTGGAAATAGTGGTCAACCACTAGTCACTCACATACTCCTACCCCCTATCTCAATTGCGTAATGGTTTGCATTTTGTCGCTTGAGTTATTTTTCACTTGTCATTTACTTATCATAAAATAAATCATCTAGAATTTGTAACTTTCAATCCACCACAAGTAGACATTTACTCAAAGCAAGATTAGCTAAAATTTACCTTAACTAAAAAATTTAAACTTTACCAACATAAAGAACCAAGCTCTACAGCTTCATTGAAGCTAAGAGATACCTTGGATCTTGAGACTCATGAGTAAATCGAAACCCAATTCTTCTAGTTGGGCACCCATAGTTCTCAGAGTTTCCTGTGGGGAAGGGTGTCTCTCTTTATTCAATCTCTTGATTTCATCGCTTTCAATTTCCTAGATTAAAACTAACTTACATTTATTTTCCCAGTCTAGTTTGCTTATTTCTTTCCCATCACATATGGACGCTAACTTACAAAGTAGCTAGGGACTGACAACTTTACTTTCCTAGATTATATTTATGTTGTCCATCAACCTTACGAAAACTCACTTGTTCTAGTTTAGTACTTATTTCAGTAAATATAAACAAGCTAAAAGAAACCACAAAGCAACTCAACTTACTTAACGAAATACAAATATCATTTTTCTTTATCTCTTACTTTACTAAGTTCATCATCATATCTTGTAAAAGGAACTGGTCTCACTCTTGTTTTATATTTCTTGCTTTATAATTTATATGCATGGTGATATCCTATATGTTCTACTTGTTATCATGAAGTGTTATTGACATTATATAGTTAAATATATATTGCTTTGTATGGCTTCTATTTTCAAGTACATAGCTTATTTTGCATATCTTCTTTAAATACTTGATATAACTATTGGTTAGTTTAAACTTGTTATCGTATCTTAAAATAGTTATAAAGTACTTGTTGTATTGTTGGCGTATAACTCAGACCTTAGGTTCTAAATCCATTCCAACAATACACCTATGAGGATCGACATATGCAATACCCAAAAGGGTAAGGTGTCACCTGAGACTCTCATGGGGATTACTAAGATTGGAATAAGGCTAAGGTTGAATAAGCATTGAACAACAATACATTCACCATGACTTACAAGGATTTGATACAACATAATAAGTAATATCAGATTCATGCGCAGTAGAACACAAATATATTTGCATCATAACACACAATTATTGATTCATCAATATAGACACAGTACATTTGGTAATACTCTGTGTCATTCATTCACATTGTATTCTCAATAATAGGTTGCATATAGGAACGAACCCAAAAAAGTCGTATCCTTTAAGCCTTTATACAAAATATCACACAATTATCAGTTTCTCAACTAGCTTTTAACTACTCTTGACAACTTATACTTTGACTTGAATTAACCTTAACATATAATTCAATTGCACAAGTCATGCAAACTATACCGTGTAAGGTGATACAAAATATACTATGCATGTTTGTACAAAATGTGTTACAAAACTTATAGAATTATAACTACTACAATGCCAACATGTATCATTTGCATATATTATATAGTATTTGTTCTGACTGCTTTAGAATAGTCTTGTTCATTTATCATCTTGTAGATTATATTTCAATTCGGGTATTTATTGTATCTATTGCAAAGTTTTTCAATATGTGTTATCTTTCGTTTCAGTATTTTTTTACTTAGAATTAGCTCCTATAGTCTTCAAACTTATATTATTTTATTAGGATCTACCTCCCTTTTCTTTGTTTAGGATTTGGCCTAACCAGAGAGGTTGAATGTTGTGGTGACAATTGCACCCAACCTAAACTTGCCTCCAAGGTTGCACCTAGTGAATTGAGTTTTTTCTCATGTTTCTCAAGTGCAGATCGAGATACAATAGGTTTCGAAGTTTATAAAATTTTATACCATATCTATAGCCAATAAAGATACATTCACTAGTACATATGGCTCAAAAGTTCCACGAAATATTGCCACGAATAAGTTAAAATCGAAATTTTCGTGGATAAATAGATAAAATTTTTGAAAATAAAATGCCCTGGCCCCTGATAATCGTTGCTATGGCGACGACAATAACGTTTTGTCTCTATAGCGACGAATGTTCGTTGCTATAGCGACAAATATGAGTTATTTGTCATTGTAGCAACGAAAAGACAAGGTTCGTCGCTATAGCGATGGTAAACTTAACATGTGCAACGTCAACAGTTATCACAATAACGATCATTGAATTTTTGTTATTGTTGAAATTTGATTGTTATGCATTTTCGCTAGAACTGCCACGACCATTGATCTATAAATACATGTTCTTAAGACATATTTCCACAAATTATTTGCTATAGTTGCAACAATTTTTTTGATGATTGTTCAATCTGTGATTTCAAGAGTCCAATACTGGTTTAACACATCAAATTTTTTATCTCCTTCGGTTTCCAGGTTAGTATTTTTAAATTCTTTGTCTCCTTCAATGTGTAGGGTCATACATAAAGTGAGTCGACTATTCATTTTCTCCTCAATACTAATGCTTATATAGATTTGTCGCTTAGAATTTGATAGATAAATGATCTATTTTTAAAGACCATGGAGAGACAATTAGATTTTTCACTTTCCATGTCACATCTTTTAATGTTCTGTCTCATTTAATATATATTGACAGGTAATAAATCTCGGATGATTTATTCATTCACCCAATATGTCTATATATACATTGGTTTTTGACCTTTGGTTTTCATATTCCACAGGTCCATTGGAGTCTTCACGACTCTTTGTATTCTACAGCTACAAAACTACCCTAGGATTCTAACATTCCCCCCTTAATCCGAAGAGGTGTTTGTAAGTCCGAGCATGGTTCTAAATATTTCAAAATTTTCTCGTCCAAGTACTTTGGTGAAGATATCTGCAGTTTGATCATCAGTGGAACAATGTCGTAAATGAACTGTCTTGGCCTCTACATGATGTCTAATCAGATGATACTTTGTGTTGATATGTTTGGTTCGATCATGGAATCTAGGATTCTTGGCCAACTTGATTGTAGAAGTGTTTTCAATCAAAAGTGGAGTGGAGTCTTCTTGTTTCTCCTGCAAATCTTCAAGTATCTTCCTAAGCCACACAATCTCTTTGGTTGCTTCTATTGTTGCTACATATTCTTCCTCTGTTGTCGAATATGCTGGAACTGATTGTTTGTGTGATCTCCACGAGATAGTTGTTGATCCAAGACTCATTGTGTATCCAGAAGTGGACACTCCTGTTTCTTTGTCACCATAGAAGTCTGAATCAAATTACCCAATAAGTTTAAAGTCATCCACCTTATAATATCTGAGTCCAAAGTCTTGAGTCCCTTTCAAGTATCTTAGAACTCTCTTTGTTGCAGACCAATGTCCTTCACAAGGTTTATGCATAAACCGTGAAAGAATGCTAACAACATAAGAAATATCTGGTCTAGTAGTAGCAAGGTAGATAAGGATTCATACAAGATGTCGGTACTTGGTTGCATCCTCGAATTATTTTCCTTCACTTGATGTGAGCTTTAGCTTTTGTTCCATTGGAGTTGAGAGCGGATTGCAATCTGCCATCCCAAATTTGTTCAACAGTTCTCCAATATACTTTTTCTGAGAAATGAAAATGTACTTAGGATGTTGAGTCACTTCAATTCCTAAGTAATAGTGAAGGTGTCCCATATCAGTCATTTCAAATCCTTTCCTTAAGTCTTTCTTTATGGATGCTATATAACTTTCATTGTTCCCTGCCATCAAAATATCATCCACATATACTACAAGAAACACAACAGATCTTCCAACGTTCTTTACAAATAGCATTGCGTCGTCAAGATTGTAATGTTTGAAATTCAACTTTAGAAGATGCTTGGTTAGCTTTTCATACCATGCTCGAGGTGCTTGTTTCAGGCCATACAAGGACTTGACAAGTGTGCATACCTTGTGTTCTTGTCCCTTCACAACAAAACCTTCGGTTTGAGAGATGAGGACATTTTCTTTCAAGTCTCCGTTCAAGAATGCAATCTTTACATCCATCTCATGAACTTTCCAACCATTTTATGCAGCTAAGGAAAGTATAGTGTAAATGGTGCCCCATTTTGCTGTGGGAGAGAACGTTTCTTCATAGTCAATTCCTTCTTTCTGTGCATAGCCTTTTTCCACGAGCCTTGCTTTATGTTTGTCAAGTGAGCCATCTGATTTGTATTTGTTCTTGTACACCCACTTGTTTCCAATTGGTTTGGTTCCGACTGGAGGATCGACCAACTTCCAAGTTTGATTCTTTATGAGTGCACCATACTCATTCTGTATTGCTTCTTTCCATTCATCACGAGTAGTAGCCTCTTCAAAGGAAGTTGGTTCAATGTTATCATAAAAATTCAATTCACAATCATGAGACATCCATGTCATCACCTAAGTTCTCTACATTTCCTCCATCTTCTTTTCTAGTTGAGCTTCTTGTTCCTGTCTTTCCTACTTCATCTGCATGGACACTTTCAAGTGTCTTTGTGGCCCATTTCAGAATCTTCCTTGATGGTCCAGGTTGATGAGTTGGTGGTGCATTGTTCTCTTCTAGGTTCAATCTTCCAATCCTCTCAATTACATCATCCAGTTGAGTCTCTCTTTCAATTTAAGTGGCGGGAACTTCTTCTTTGTCATTCTCTTCATGAAGAGTTGTTGGTGCTTCTTCAAATGGAAATTCCATGGATTTATCCAAGATAGGGATCCCCCCTTCAATATGTGGAATTTCATTATCACATTCATAATATGTCTTTAGATGAGCAAACCTCTCTAAACGATTAAGCTGTCTTTCAATAGACTTGTCATTTTTATCAGTTTCAAGAAAAATGACATGTCTAGAAATAACAAACTTTTTGTTTACCTCATCATAAAGATGATATGCCTTGGACGTTTCTGAGTACCCCAATAAAATACATCTTCTGCTTCTAGCACCAAGCTTGTTTCTTTGCTCCTTTGGTATTAAGGCATGGCAAACGGAACCAAAAATTTTGAAATTCCTAACCAAAGGAAGGTGGCCAAACCACATTTCATGTGGAGTCTTATATTCTATAACATGAGAAGGACTTCTATTTCTCAACTATGTTGTGCATAGGACTGCATCACCCCAAAACATTAGCTTCACATTCTTGAAAAACATCATTGATCGTTTTGTATTCATTAAGGTTCTATTCATCCTTTCTGCTACACTGTTTTGTTGTGGATTGTAGGGAACTGTAGTTTGATGTGTGATTCCATGTTTGCACAGATAATATTCAAATTCCTTAGATGTATATTCTTTACCATTATCGGATCTGAATGTACCAATACGTACTTGTGCTTAATTTTCTACCAATGCATGAAACTTCTTAAAAGTTTGAAATGCTTCTGATTTTGTTTTCAACAAATACACCTAACACATTATATATTATAATCATCAACAAATGTCATAATGTACCTATTACCATTTGTAGAAAGAATAGGCATGGGGCCACATAAGTCAGAATGAACCAGATCTAACTTTCTACATGCTCTGAATTTTGACTCTAGAAATGGTTGCTTACTATGTTTTCCTAGTGTGCATGCATCACACTTGTTCCTTTGCTTAGGAATGGTGGGAAAACCAAATACACCAATATTTCTTAACAATCTAAGACTGTTATAATTAAGATGACCAAATCTAGCATGCCATAATAAATTGGATGACATATTACCTCTTAGGAACCCATGTCAACCCTTCTCTTTACTTTATTAGTATATTGTTGTTGGATGCATATGCTTTGTAAGTCGTCCCGTAGTAATTGTTGATCCATAGTTTGTGTTATTGTTGTTGGGTGCATATGCCTTGTAAGCCGCCCGTAGTATTTGTTGATCCATAGTTTGTATTGGCCCTGGTTTTGACCCATAGTATTGGCGCCTAGATTTAGTATATAAGTGTGTGGTGAGGCCAATGAAGGCACCGTGAAGTTATTTGTATTGAGATTTCTCAAAGGAGGTTGCTCGCTCGAAGTGGTCCGTGATCAATAAAAATATTCTATGATCCAATATATTATGCATTTTATCAATTAATTGTTGCAGGTTCCTCACATCTGGTACCATAACACTTTCTTGGGCACGTTGGGTGAAATTTTTGTCAAAAAAAAATTTCGCATCTGTTGCAGATTCGGATCTGGGAATACTCCCTATCCGCTTAACTGTGGAAAGTACTTGGGAATATGCCCTAAAAATCATTGTGAGGAGTACCACAGGAACCCCGAAGTAGCTAGCCCATTGAGAGGATCTATTAGCGAAAAGGGCAACGACCCCTACCTGATTGACTAGTTCCCACCTGTGAGGTAAACCAAGAGCTGTCGTTTGTGGAAAAGCGGTTATTAGTTTTACCTGAGCCGTGGAGTGAGGGGTACTGCCCCAATACGCAAGCTGTCAGATAGCATTGGTGGCCGAGTGAATCCCCTGAACTCTTAGTAAGTCGAGCATACCTGGGGTCCATATCTATTTTCAGTTGCGAAATCGCAGATTTCCTCTATCTAGAATTGTTGTTGGTCAGTTTCACGCCTTTACAGATCCCTCTGTTTCTGATCTCTTTTGCGTTGTTGCAGATCTATCTGTTTCCGATCCCTTCCACGCCGTTGCAAATCCATTCCTAAAAATTATGTTTTTTCGCCATATCTCCCTTGTTTTCACTCTGTTTCCCTTGAAACTTTCCTGACACCCCTGTAATCCCATTCTGCATAATTCATTCTTGAGGACGCTATCCCAAATTCCACTTCCCAAAGCCAGAAATCTCACATTTGTCTATTTTTAGGGTTTGTCGTAACTTCTTCGACTTTCACCCAATCGCCTTCAAATTTTACCACATAGTTCCTTTCCTCATTCTGCTTCTTTGTCCCTCTCTTCCAAATTTTCTCATTCTTTCACCCCACTTCTGAAATCCTCATTTTCTGTCTCCCTGTCGATTCGGCAATGTCCAAAACCTAGTAAAACCCAAATTACCCTTCAGATTTTTTGCCAAATCCAGATTTTCATTTATTGAAACATTTTTTGTTTTTGTTTTTCTACCCACTCGAAACAAAAACAAAACAAAAACTCCTGGTTATGGTTGTCACCCGTGCAAGAGAAAAAGCCATGGAGGAAGCACTTGCAGCGATCCAAGCCAAACTCTAGGATCTGGATGAAAAATTTATCGGCCTCCATCTTGAGCATTCAACCATGAACAACAAACGATAATCTGATTCTTCATTAGACAATGGGTTCTCTTCTTCCAGCAATTTCCATGGTCCGAAGCTTGATTTTCCTCGCTTCAATTGTATTAATCTGACTGGATGGAACTATCGTGCAAAACAGTGTTTCAGTCTGCATAATACTTTTGATGTCAACAAAGTTCCACTTGCATCCTTTCATTTGGAATAGAAATCTCTTCAAGGGTACCGTTGATACATTAAGGCTCATGAAGAGCCAAAATGGCCAGATTTTTGCCAGCTCCTTTTGCAACGATTTGGTCCTAGTGCTTTTGATGACTTCATGGGAGCCCTCACTAAACTTCGCCAAATTGGCACTATGAGAGTATCAAACCCAATTTGAGAAACTAGCCAACCACACCAAAGGATTGCCTGATGACTTCTACTGGAGTTGTTTTATCAGTGGTCTAAAGGATGCAATCCGCTCTGAGGTTAAAATGTTATGTCCAAACTGTCATGTTCCCAAATTTTCCTATGGTCCATGGGAATGATTTTAGCCTAAGTCACCGAGGCATTAATTAAATAATGAATGGATGGATGAAGTAAGATTCCTAAGGGTGAATTTGAGGAATTAAATGGATAAGGAGGGGCCCCCATGAAGTTATTAACTCCCAATTCAAGTGCTAAGGTGATTTATTAATTAATTGAGAAATTAATTAATTGGGGAAATTATGAGGCATTACACCTTATTAATTAATTAATTACCAGATAATTAATTAATTACTAAGTTAAATTATTTCTGAGTGGTATTATTTTCATTTAAATAATTATTGCTCATAAATGTACCAAGTGGTTGATGACTTGGCAAGGAAATTCGAATTGGTAAGTGAGCCAAACTTCCCTAAGTAATGAAACTTAGAAATTCAAGGAATTACTTGGAGTAGAAGTCAAGTAAGCACTAGAGTCCAAAAATGTTGCCAAAAATGAGAAAAGAGGAATATTTCAGGAAAAGCAGCATAAATCCAGAAAGCATGAAAGTATGAAAAGCAGGAAAGTTCAAAAAAGAAGGAAAGTCTGAAAAATAAGAAAAAGAAGGAAAGCCAAAGCAAAGCAAGCAAGGAAAGCAAGGAAAGTATGTCCACTCATGGGTGACCTATTCTCACAGGTCACCAAGCTAAGTAACTTGTTCAACAGGTCAACAGGAATTCTATTTAAGAAGGTTTCCAACCTCACTCAAGAACTTTTGATCATTTGTAATTTGTGAATGAGAGCTCTGAGCTACTCACATGTTGAGAGATGTGCCTCAACCATTCCTCTTGGGTGATGTGCCCCAAGGGCCTATGAGTTTCCTATGAGTATTATGCAGGTCCAGCAAGCAATATTATAGCAAGTAACCTTCAGTACATCTCAGCCATGAAGATCTAATGTCAAATTGAAGAGGAGGCTACCACTGGAGGAGATTCACAGCTAGATTTGGTGGAAGAACACTGGTGGAAGAATATAATTATGGAGAGATGTTCTCAGGACCTCCAGTGAAGTCTATCAGCTGAATTTGCAGATATTAGTTGCTGTTATATTCCAAAATTCAATATCATATCGAGTTTCCACTCCTCTTCGACCTCTACTACTCCCACGGCTAGATTTGGAGGTGATTCCACTGAAGAAGAGATCTAGTTTGATGATGGCACCCATTTTGAAGATCAGCCACTCAGAGTACAGAAATTTCAGCCATCTAATATGTAGATGGACTGATATTCACTTCCATAACAGAGCCACAATAACTTATTACTTCTCTTCTCTATTCTCTCACTAATTGTAACAGAAAATTAGCCGGTGAGGCATTGTCATTTGAGAAGCAAGCAGTTAATGAAAGAATAAATATTCTAAAAGTCATATTTTGAGTTTTATGTGTGGTACATGTTATATCAGAGTCTAAATTAATATCAGAACAGAGCTGGTGGTTTCTTAAAGCAGTTTGTGAAGTCAAAATACAAGACTAGCTAGATTGATGTCAATTCTAGACTAGTTTCACCACATTTCCTGCCAAATCCATTCTAATCACTCTTTTTACATTCTGTCAGTTGGAGAAGGACCTTGACTTAGTATAATATCCATATCAGTCCTTAAATTCAGAAATTGGAAGGGTTTACCCACTGTTTGTAAAGCTTAAAGATTGACTAGCTCTGTCACCCCAACAGGTTCTAAAATCTCCAAACCACCCCTACTCTTCCCAAATATTTCTAATTGTTGTCCAGAGCATCCATGGTGCCTATTTTACCATCATAACTCAGTTTTGTACCCACCCAGTCTAGTAAGCATATGTTGGTGCTCCCAGGAAGCTTTGCGGTAGGCTTCAGCGGTAGCTGTTGTTCGAAACATAAATGGCCCCAGTAATTTGTGCTTAGGAATCTCCCTCTGATATTAATATCTTCTGCTGCAAATTTCCCCATACAAATTCCAGAACTGAAAGTTCATCCCACCATCATCAGATTCAATCTCCATCCCTCTCACTAACATCATGCTCGGTTTGAAAAGATTGTTAAGAAATTATCCAGTGAATTTTATTAAAATTTCTCAAGTTGAGTTAATATCTTGGTAAAATATTCCCAAGGATATTATAGTGGTATCAGAACACTTTCCTTGGCTCATCCTTCTTAATTTTTGAGCATTAATTCACAATACTCTTGGATCTTTACTAAGAGAATAACATATACAATATATCAATGCATAACAATCACAATAAGCATGACAAGCATCACAAGAATCAAAAGCATGAGAGACAAGAGACACAGAGTTTTTGTGGGGAAAACCCTAACGTGAAAAACCCCACAACTTCCTCAGAGATAGAGAGAGCAATGGCTCAATCAAAGTACAACCAAAATACACTTGAGATAGTCTCCTAGAGCAAATGATCCTCCTCCTCACTAGTGCACCACTTTCTGAGTGAGAGAAGTGTGACTTTCCGAATGATACAAATAGAGATCTCCCGATCTCTATTTATACTTAACCTGTTTGCCCAGTTACACTATGGGGCCGACTTGTCTATCTAGATACATCCACAATATAATATATATTTCAGGGCCGACCCCACACATGGTGGTCTAATAACCCATCGCCAAGTACACACACTTGTGATAATAAAAGGTCAACCTTCTATGGAAGAGATAATAAAAGATATGAAATATTTATTGGATGCATGTGACATCACAAGAATTTTTGGATCCTCTTCAAGAAGAGCCTCCAAGAATACTCATCCTAAGACAACCAGGGAGAAGCAAGACCCAAAAACCAATCATGAGATTGTTGACAGAATGGAAGAAAAATCTACTGCAAGATTCTATGTTGGGGATCTCAAGATCACCTCAGAAGAGATTGGTAAGCTTAATGATGGTGAGACATATTTTGGATCGGATCCAAAAGAAGAACCTAAATCATATTCAAACTCACCACTTGAGCTTCATAGTGAGGCAGAAGTTGACCACACATCAGTTAGATGTGAACTAGTAGAATTGGTGGTAGAACAAGGCACCATAACCCCACCCATTGAAGAGATAAGCATGATGCCAAGGTATGGACCACATTCATATTTTTGTACTAGTTTGTATAATGATGATGTTTCAGCCACATCAGATGATGATTATTGCATAAGGGATTCCCTGGATGCTGAGTCTCGCATCCTTAGTGATAAGGGTGAATGCAGTGACAGGACTGAATCACTAGAAAGGTGTTTACAGGATGCCCACATGGTTGGAAGAGAACCTATTGAGGAATTTTTTAAGTGTGAGGACGCATCTAATGATGTGTATTCTCATATATATGTGGGAGACATGGAAGTACCCATTGGTGATGGTGTTGTGGATGCAAGATCCATGGAGAAAGAAGGTCTTGCAACAACAAAAATTGAAAATGAGAGATTGGTGGAAGGCCAAACCACCAACACACCATCACAAGGAGGAGAAAACATAACACATGGGAATTTTTTCAATTCTAATTTTTATATGCCTATGTCTCAGCATGATGGGGAAGCCACTTCAGAGGAGAATATGAGCTTGGTTGAACCCCATAGGTTGAGACTGCTAAATTGGGGAGGGCTGAAAATTGGAGAGAAAGACTTACTGGTGCACCAGAGATGAATGAGTACCCCAGTTGCAGCCAAAGATCTGATATTCATGATCTGAAATATGAATATCTTGTAGCCCCAAAATATGGATCAGCTTTCATAACTTCAACATAATCAGGTGAAGTTGATCCTAGGAAGCTAGAAGAAGAGAAGGTTCATTTGCCAGAACCTCATTTCCTTGAAGGGACACTAAAGATAAATGAATGCAAAATTCAAGAAGCCCTTCAAACCCTCAATGACACCCATGCCTTAATGAATAACCTTTGTTGGAATTTGGGGGAGCAGTCTTCCATGAGAGACATGGAAGAGTTTCAGAAAGCCATGGGAAGCATAAATGGTAAATTCTTGAACCTGCTTTCTGATAGAGATAGTTTGTTGGAGCTTGTAGAATTGTTTCATGGTACTTCCTTGAGGGATGATGAAGATATCAGCAAGCTCAATGATGAATTAATGTCCACCCAAGATTCTTTGGGAAGCACTCAAAGTGCCCTCCAAGAATCCAAGACAGAAATATTACAGCTTCATGACAAGTTGCAAAGATACCCTCTACCCTCCTACTCACCATTCAGTCAACTTCATTTGGCTGAAAGCATGATTGATCATAGGGAGGAACCTCATGAGATGGTGGATCATGAGGATCATTCATTTTTATATGTTCTTGAAGAGTGTGCAGAACAGTTTGATGAGAACCAATCACTTGACTTTTTTCCAAGGGAACTTGAGTTGTTCCTTGAAGACAGACACTCCCCCATGGAAGAGTGGGATGAGAGCACCCAATTTGGCCCAGCCAATAATGGAGAAGTTGCAGCCATAAGTCTGATCACTGAAGGTTGTAGACATGCAAAGAAGGTTCACAGTTCTTTCCCACATGTCCTAGATTCAACAACACCAATGGGGAATGAATAGTGGGTGAATAAATTCTTCTGGTTTGTGTCACATGTACAACAGGAGGATCATGATCTGTCCCCACGGGAGATAGATCTTATTGTAGCAGAGATGGCTGATTTCAGCTCATGTGAATCAACAAGAAGGATCTCTAACTCACCCACTAGATGGATGGATAGAGGTCTCACTAGAAAAGAAAATCTGGAAGGTAAAAAGTTCACTTGTTTCTGCAATAAATTTCTTATTATAACTGACATTGTCTTGAATTGTGAGCAGCAACAAAAGTATATTTTGCAGCCATTTGATGTCACTCATCCACCTATGGATTGGGTGAAATATTACTGGACAAGCATGAAACTTCCTTGCAAATTTTTTTATGCTTATGGTCAAGGGAAGGAAGCCAAGCAGGCAAGTCACCAAGTTAAATTAACGGAACATTTTACTTGCAGAGGTTGGCATATGTGGAGGGAATCCACATGCTAGGAAGGATGCTTGAAATTTTTCTCCAATGGTAGAGAGTTGAGCCATTGGATGTTTTCACTGGAAGAGACATTTTGCTCCCCACTTGGTTTGGTTGGAAGCAATGCCCTAGCAGTTATTCCTCAGATGAAAAGGCACATGTTTGATGACAGATTCTTTAAAATTATTCTGATGATGGGGAAATGGAGTTGATACTTTGGGATCCTGGCATACACTTGACTGGCAGATTTCCAAAGATGATAGGAGAATTCCGCTCCTTGCAAGACAAACAATGGGACCCAAGAATTCTACTCAGTTATCCTAACAGGGTTAAAATTCTGTTCATTTGTTGGCTAATGGCAGATATAAATTACAGGACAATTTGTTTTACATGTACATTTTTCCTGAAGGCCCAAGTAATTTACAGATTGTTCAATGGATGGGGAACAATGATAATCAGAGTTGGTGCAGCAGAAGCTTGGTTGAATCCTGACATTGCTTGAGGACAAGCAATCTTGGGAAGGGAGAACTATCATGTTCCCAAATTTTCCTATGGTCCATGGGAATGATTTTAGCCTAAGTCACCTAGGCATTAATTAAATAATTAATGGATGGATAAAGTAAGATTCTTAAGGGTGAATTTGAGGAATTAAATGGATAAGGAGGGGCCCCCATGAAGTTATTAACCCCCAATTCAAGTGCTAAGGTGATTTATTAATTAATTGAGAAATTAATTAATTGGAGAAATTTTGAGGCATTACACCTTATTAATTAATTAATTTCTAAGTTAAATTATTTCTGAGTGGTATTATTTTCATTTAAATAATTATTGCTAATAAATGTACCAAGTGGTTGATGACTTGGCAAGCAAATTCGAATTGGTAAGTGAGCCAAACTTGCCTAAGTGATGAAACTTAGAAATTCAAGGAATTACTTGGAGTAGAAGTCAAGTAAGCACTAGAGTCCAAAAATGTTGCCAAAAATGAGAAAAGAGGAATATTTCAGGAAAAGCAGCATAAATCCAGAAAGCATGAAAGTATGAAAAGCAGGAAAGTTCAGAAAAGAAGGAAAGTCAGAAAAATACAAAAAAGAAGGAAAGCCAAAGCAAAGCAAGCAAGCAAAGCAAGGAAAGTATGTCCACTCATCGGTGACCTATTCTCACAGGTCACCAAGCTAAGTAACTTGTTCAACAGGTCAACATAAATTCTATTTAAGAAGGTTTCCAACTTCATTCAAGAACTTTTGATCATTTGTAATTTGTGAATGAGAGCTCTGAGCTACTCACATGTTGAGAGATGTGCCTCAACCATTCCTCTTGGGTGATGTGCGCCAAGGCCCTATGAGTTTCCTATGAGTATTATGCAAGTCCAGCAAGTAACCTTCAGTACAACTCGACCATGAAGATCTAATGTTAGATTGAAGAGGAGGCTACCATTGGAAGAGATTCACAGCTAAATTTGGTGGAAGAACACTAATGGAAGAATATAATTATGGAGAGATGTTATCAGGACCTCTAGTGAAGTCTATCAGTTGAAGTTGAAGAGATTAGTTGCTGCTATATTCCATAATTCAATATCAGATCGAGTTTCCACTCCTCTTCGACCTCTACTACTCCCACGGCTAGATTTGGAGGTGATTCCACTGAAGAAGAGATCTAGTTTGAGATGGCGCCCATTTTGAAGATCAGCCACTCAGAGTACAGAAATATCAGGCATCTAATATGTATATGGACTGATATTAACTTCCAGAACAAAGCCACAATAACTTACTTCTCTTCTCTATTCTCTCACTGATTGTAACAGAAAATTAGTCGGCGAGGCATTGTCATTTGAGAAGAAAGCAGTTAATGAAAGAATAAATATTATGAAAGTCATATTTCAATTTTTATGTGTGGTACATGTTATATCAAAGTCTAAATCAATATCAGAACAGAGCTGGTGGTTTCTTAAAGCAGTTTGTGAAGTCAAAATACAAGACTAGCTAGATTGATGTCAATTCTAGACTAGTTTCACCACATTTCCTGCCAAATCCATTCTAATCACTCTTTTTACATTTTTTCAGTTGGATCAGGACCTTGAATCAGTATAATATCCATATCGGTCCTTAAATTCATAAATTGGAAGGTTTTACCCACTGTTTGTAAAGCATAAATATTGACTAGCTCTATCATCCCAACAGGGTCTAAAATCTTCAAACCACCCCTACTCTTCCCGAATCTTTCTGATTGTTGTCCAGAGCATCCATGGTGCCTATTTTACCATCATAACTCATTTTTGTACCCACCCAGTCTCGTAAGCATATGCTGGTGCACCCAGGAAGTTTTGCGGTAGGCTTCAGCGGTCTCTGTTGTCCGAAACATAAATGGCCCCAGTGCTTTGTAATTAGGACTCTCCCTCTGATATTAATATTTTCTGCTGCACATTTCCCCATACAAATTCCAGAACTGAAAGGTCATCCCACCATCCTCAGATTCAGTATCCATCCCCCTCACTAACATACTGCTCGGTTTGAAAAGATTGTTAAGAAATTATCCAGTGAATTTTATTAAAATTTCTGAAGTTGAGTTAATATCTTGGTTAAATATTCCCAAGTATATTACACAAACACAATGATGGAAGCCCTGGGGTTGGCTAAGTTGGCAGAAGACAAGATTGCAGCCAACAATGCTCCAAATCCACTTTTGTTCCCTTCCAAAATATGGGTTCTCAACGACCTCCCATCTCGCCAACTCCTCGATCAACTCCTCTCAAGCATTTGTCTGAAACAGAGATGCAGGCATGCAGAGAAAAGGGATTTGATATAATTGTGATGAGAAATTCACTCGGGGACATAGATGTGTTCAACAAAATCTCTATCTCTTAGATGTGGATTCTCTGCCTGCCTCTGAAATTGGTGAAGAAACTCCAGATACAATGGATGATCTGATTGACATTCAGGAGCCGCCTATTGACCTTCCATCTCAGGATGACCAGCCAGAGATATCTCTCCATGCTTTAGCTAGAATCACCACCCCCCAAACAATGTGGGTCTGGGGTTACTTCAAGAATCTTCCTCTTACAATACTCATTGATTCCGGTAGCACTCATAATTTCGTTGACCCTCGGATTGCCAAATAGGCTGATTATTTTATCGATCCTTGCTCCAACTTTGAAGTCATGGTTGCCAATGGGGCCACCTTACTTTGCAAAGGGAAGTGACGTAATGTGCGTATCTCTATGGGATATTATAACCTGCACTCTGATATGTTTTCCTTGACCTTAGGCGGATGTGATGTGGTTTTGGGCGCTCAATGGCTATGCACACTTGGCCCCATCTTATGGGATTTTGCTGAACTTTGGATGCAGTTCTCCCCCAATGGACAAAAACACACATTGACAGGATTACAACCAGGGTCTCTCAGCATCATTAGTTCACATCGCATGGAAAAAATCCTTAAGAAGAATTCACATGGTGTCATCGCTTAGATCCATTCCATTCAGATGCAACCATCAACGGTCTCCACTACTCCTTTGGATCTACAACAGATTCTAGATCGATATACAGGTGTCTTTGCTGAACCCGTGGGATTTCCACCTTTAAGGCCAGAGGACCATCGTATTCAGCTCCTTCCTGGAATTGTTCCTCCCAACATCAGGCCCTATCACTACCCATTTCACCAAAAAACAAAGATTGAAATGCTCGTTCGGAAATTACTGAAGCAAGGTATTATTCGCCCAAGCACTAGTTCCTTTTCTTCACCAGTTCTTCTTGTGCGCAAAAAAGATGGGTCATGGCACCTCTGCATTGACTTCTGAGCACTTAATCACCTCACCATCAAGGATAAGTTTCCAATTCATGTTGTTGATGAGCTTCATGGTGCTCATTTTTTCTCGAAGTTGGATCTTCGTTCTAGGTATCATCAAATTTGGGTTCATGAGGATGATATCCCTAAAATAGATTTACGCACACATGATGGCCACTATGTTTTTTCGGTCATGCCCATTGGCCTCACTAATGCTCCTTCCACATTCCAGGCTTTGATGAATAAAATATTTCGGCCCTACTTGCAGAAATTCATTCTGGTATTCTTTGATGATATCCTCATCTACAGTAAAACATGGGCTGAACATCTCCAGCATTTGAATCTTGTAATGCAACTTTTCTCTGACCATCATCTCCACACCAAACAATCTAAATGGTTTTTGGACAAAAGGAAGTTGAGTATCTTGGGCACATTATCTCAGCACAAGGGGTTTGCGTGGATCCTGCCAAAATCGCTACCATGAACAATTGACTGCCTCCTAAGACACTCAAGAGCCTTCGTGGTTTTTTGGGGTTGACTGGATACTACCGCAAGATTTTCAATGATTATGGAAAGATTGCAGCTCCATTAACTGCTCTATTGAAAAAGGATGCTTTTACATGGACACATGCTATTGAGTGTGCATTTGACAAACTGAAACAAGCTATGTGTACTACACCTGTTCTAGCTATGCTCGATTTTTCCAAGCCCTTCACTATTGAGACTGATGTTTGCAGCAATGGACTTGGTGTTGTTCTCCTTCAAGATGAACACCCCATTGCGTTCACCAGCAAATCTCTTTCAGGTAATAATTTAGCTGCCTCTACATATGAGAAGGAAATGATGCCTATTTTGCATGCAATACAGAAGTGGCGACCCTACCTATTAGGGAATCATTTCTGCATCAAGACTGATCACCAAAGTCTGAAATATTTCTTGGAACAACGTGTATCCTCCCCAACACAACAGAAATGGGTTAGCAAACTCATGGGTTATGACTATGAGATCACTTCCAAGAAGGGTAACGACAATATTGTGGCGGATGCTCTTTCTCGCACATTTGATGACCAAGGTTCTCTTTCAGCTATTTCTATGCTTGTTCCAAATTGGTTGCAATCTGTTCAACAAGGCTATGTCAATGACTCTTCATTATCTCAAATCATCCAACGCTTGGCCAACAACCCTTATGTTGTACCACATTACTCTTGGGATGGTGCTTCCCTGAGATACAAAGGTCGTCTGGTGCTTCCCCAGAGCACAGATCTTCAACAGGCTATATTCTATGAACTCCATGCTTCTCCATCGATAGGGCACTCTAGGTTCCTCAAAATGTATGAATGGGCACAACGTAACTTCTTTTGGCAGGTCATTAAAAGTACAATTCAACAGATGGTGGTTGAATGTGATACCTGCAAGCACAATAAGGGTGAAACGACACTCCTTCCGGGATTGCTCGAACCCTTACCCATACCTACCTGGATTTGGATAGATATTTCTATGGATTTCATTGAAGGGCTCCATAAATCTAGAGGGAAGACAGTGATTTTGGTTGTGGTTGATCGCCTCTCCAAATATAGTCATTTTTTTCTCTCAGCCATCCCTATACAGCCTCCTCAGTGGCTCAAATTTTCCTGGACCATATCTTTCATCTTCATGGAATCCCTTCTTCCATTGTCTCAGATCGTGATGCAACTTTCACTAGTCATTTTTGGATAGAACTATTTTGCCAAACTGGCACCAAACTAAAGATGAGTTCAGGGTATCACCCACAAACAGATGGTCAAACTAAAATTATCAATAAATGCTTGGAAACTTATCTTCGTTGCTTCACCTCTAAACAACAACATCAGTGGGAAAAGTGGCTCGCTCTCGCTGAATGGTGGTGTTGCTTGGTTTTTCAACCAAGCATGTGCAAGGATGCACCTATTAACTTGTAATAGCAGTCTCGAATGAAAAGCAAATAACAATGAACTTAATCTAATCTAACATTAACATATGTAAGGGAAATAAAGAACTAGATTTCAAAACATAAGCAATAAGATCGAAGACAAAAACAAGAAATTGAGAAATTTAATCCTTTGTATTACCTCAAATGGTGAGGATGGTGAGTGTTGAGCAGCTCCAAGGTTGAGAAGCTCCAATGTCCAATGGTTTCTTCTTCTCCAATGCTTCAATGGGGATCTTCAAACTCAAAATGGGAGGCAATGGCTCTCAAAAGGAATTTGGCAGCATAAGGATAGGATGAAATGTGGATGAAAAGTGAGGAGCCCCTATCACCTTTTTATAGTTTTTTGTGATGGGGAATACCATTATGGTTTTGAGGAAACCAATGGTATTAACCAACATGGTTTAGGTACCTTCTTCCCTCTTTTCCCTTTTTTGAATATTTTTAATATTTTTATTCCCTTTTAATATTTTTTGGGAATTTTGAACCCTTTTTGAGGGCTTTTTGAGTTTTTTGAGGAAAAAATACATATTTTGAGGGGAAAAAATGGGGATTATGGTCTTTTTGGTGACCCTTTTGATGGCTTTAGGGACTCAAATGGTGGAAAAGTGGACAAATGGGTCATGTGAATAAGGGAATGAACTAGTGAGCACTTTTTGAGTGTTAACAAATTTCCTCCTTATGTGTGAGGGCAGGAGCTCATCGTATGGCCGATAGACATCATAGTTCTTTTGTCTTTTTCCTGGGCTGTGGAGAAGAGAAGAGACCGATTGGAGACTAGAACAATGACCCCTTGGAAGCTACAAAAACTGAAAAAATACATGGCCTCAAAATGAATGAGGAATAATTTATGATTATGGACGAGGAGAGCATACCCATGCTCGTATCAAGATAAATACATAATAATTAGGCCTAAGAAGGGGGACCTCAATAATACACAAAAATCTGTTGGTACATCATAATGGTCCAGAGGGGACACAATGTTGGGACGTACTCATGATCGTGACATGACTAATATCGATAACTGATACACTGGAATAAAGCGACAACCGTTCTGAATAAGGTATCATAAGGGTTGATGAACTGCTGAAACTGAAGGTGTCCAACATCTGTAGGGACTCAATAACTGTGAGTCAATTCTGAGCTGTATATGTAACTGTATATTCTAGGGAGTATAAAAATGTGGTACATCTGTAAATTGTTGCCGAGCGCAACCCGAATATCCATAGGAATGTGTAATTGGTGGTTTGCTCAATTAGACTCTCAAATGTGGTAGAGTCAAGTGATATCTAGGGTCTTCAACAAAAAAATGAAAGGACCGATACCCTGTATGAGTCTCAACGATGCGATCAAGGTGTTAAAGTCGAGCATGTGAGAAACAATCATTTGGAAAGGCACTGGGGACTCCTTTCAAAATGATCTGTAGGCACTCATCACTAATGGTGATGAGTTCAAGGCACAAGGACCTCTGGGTCTATCCTCTGGAATAGATTTGGTTGGCGTCGACAGAGGGAGACCAACAACTACCAAGGCAATGATGTTTCCTTGATAGAAGTGCGAGGTGTGCAACGAAACTGTGATAATAGGGCTGACATACTATGGGGAAGGGGAAACAACTGGGGTCATAGAGTGGGTGGACTCAAACTTCCTTTGTTCAGAGCATGATGACATGGTTGACCTGGCAGCATATGAAACTGATTTTTAGGTGTGAGGATCATAGCTTTAATGGATCAAAGATATGTATTGCAGACTGGAGTGACTCTGGGGGTACAAGTTGATCGATGCTATGGGGATATTCTCAGGGTGACATACTGCAGAATGCTCTGAACAAAGGCGACCAAAATGGGGAAGTTGCCATATGAGTAGACATGATCTGTTGTGGTGTCGAAAAGCACCGTTGTGTCCTTCTTTGTGGTTTTAATGAGCTCCAAGAAGGGGTAAAAGTGTGCTCTGAAATGGTGTTGTCCTGTGGATTTTGTGGGCCCAGGACTGTTCGTGCTCGTGAGTGCTTTCATTTTTAAGGAGTCTGAAAATGATAAGAAGACTCTGAATTGGTGGAGGAGTACCGTCTTGTGGATTTGTACGAGCCCAAGACAGTAATTGCTCGTGGTTGCTTTCATTTTTAGAGAGCCTGAAAGCGGTAAGTAGACTCCATTGGTGTTCTTTTTCATATGTTAGTCTCCAAGGCCTGAAAAAGCGTAAAATGATGCAAATGGAGAACTCTTCTAGCCAATGTGACTAGAGTATTCATTTTTCGTAATTAGTCTACAAGGTCCGGAAAATGGGTAAACTTATACCAGGTAGACGCCCTTTCAGATACTTTTAGCGAGCATTAAAGGAAGCAAGATTGCTCGGCAATCTTTTCATTATTTTAGGAGTCAGAAAAGAGCTTAACAGAAACTCCCTAAGTGCCTTTTTCATAAAAGAATTGCTCGACTCAAAAAAGGGATAAAATTATGCTGAACAAGAAGGTATTAGAGAGAGCGAGAAATGATCTCGAGCATCGTCATGAGCATGGACAACTAAATCCGGCGAAATAAAGATTGTCAAAAATGGATCACGATCGATGTTGCACACAAATCGAGGCGACGAGGGGCATGGAAAAAAATGCTCGAAAAATTTGGTGGTGAGAGCGAGAAATGACCTCAAGCATCATCACGAGCACGAAAAACTGAATCCATTGATATAAAACTCATCAAAAAGGACCATGGTCGATGTGGCACGCAAATCAAGGTGATGAGGGGCATGAAAAAAAATGCCCAAAAAATCTGGTGGTGAGAGCGAGAAATGATCTCAAGCATCATCACGAGCATGGAAAATTGAATCCGTCGATATAAAACTCGTCAAAAATGGACCACGGTCGATGTGGCACGCAAATCGAGATGACAAGGGGCATGGGAAAAAATGCCTGAAAGTTTTTAGTGAGAGGGAGAAATGATCTCAAGCATCATCACGGGCATGGAAATATGAATCTGGCGGTGCAAATGGTGCGAAAAATGGAGGTCATAAGGACTCCGGAATGGTCAAAGGAAATAACTAGGTTAAAAAATGGCTACAAATAAAAGTGATCCCACCAAGCCAAGGATGTAATGGTGGGGAGAAATGATGACCCGCGGGGTAAGAATACTAGGTGTATCAAATCAAATCAAATATACAAGTGATATGTGACCTCAAAAATGGTTGAGATCACGCATGTGAAAAAGTGAGCAGGATTAATGACCTGCCCCCATGCTATGTGCATGGGGTTTATGATTGTGGATCACATATTTGTTGGTTTGAACAATGGGGTCATTGAAATAATGAGATAGATGTGATGGGGAAGGTTCAAAATGATTGATCATGCCCCCTATCCCAAGGTCGAGGTAATCTATTATGCCCCCTAACTCAGAGGTGTCAATGTGGTGCAGATGTTGTCTCAGAAAGGGATCAATAGGGCATTGAGCAACTGCTAGCGGGGGGTATACCATGAGGTTGTGGGTCGTGGTGGCATACTGAAGTGATGATATGATGATGGGGGATTCCCCTTGTGGGGTGGATACCCCCAGTATCTCCGACGAGAATCACGATGATGATGAGTAGGCAAAGTTTTGGGCCTGCCCCCATGTTGTGGACATGTGGTTTCCTCATCGATTTGAAAGGGTTGAACATGTGTGTCAAAGGAATCAGTGGAAGGGGCCGACTGAATAGAGGGGTCTCCAGTGGAAACCATGTAAATGGTGTTAATTTATTTCGAGGAGGAATATTTTGGGGGATATATTTCCTCAATGAGAAGAGGGGATATCTCTAGGTCAGCATTATTCAATTCGTATAGAACTGCTCTATAATCTGGTAGATCAGGGCAGTGATGTGACTAATGGCCGTAAATGCCACATATCGCACAAGGGTGATTGGTATGCAACGATTTATGACGCGAATGAGGAGGATGTTCAAGTTTTACCACTGGGATACCAGCGTCGTCTTCCAACATATTCATGTGTTCTTGAAGTGCTGGTAACTATGGACATTGATGGGTGGCATGGCCTATGTTGTCGCACAAAGAGCACTTGGGGGGAGCACGAGTGGTTGGGGCATTCTTCGCCAGTTTTTCCTTCAAATTTTGGGATATCTGAGGGAAGCTTTGTGGGCATGGGGGGCCACGTAGAGTTGTGTCTAATAGGATCGTTGTTTAACCTTGCTAGGTCTGGTAATTTTAGACTAGCCATGTATGGCAGACTGGAAGATGGGTGTGGCACGGTCATTGGGGCATGGTCATTGGGGCATAATTGCTAATGGTAGCATTATGGATTGGTCCAGTGCCCCCTGAGGGTATGCTAGGTGTGAAAAGGATGTGTCCTCCAGCCGATGTGGTGTGGGAGGGGCCTGCGCTCCCAAGTGCAACATGGGTTGTAGATGGGTTAGGAATGGTTCCAGTAATCGTTGGGATCTGGGTAGTGGTGATGAGAGGGGGTGACCCCCATGTTGGGAATACCTAATACAGGTGTTGGTCCTGTGTTGGGCATGCCTAAAGCGGGTGTGGCCCCCATATTAGGCATGTCTAAGGGGGTTGTGGCTACCGTGGTTGTCACGGTAGTAGTGGGGGTTGTTGATAAATCCCCAACAACACTGGTGAAAAGGGGGTCATATTGTGATCCGGCCATGGGGTTGGTTGGTGATGCCTCGGTAGGGTGTTCGGATTCAGCCTTAGAATTAGATGTGAAATGAGGTGTGTCAGAATCGGATGACTGGGTTCTAGGCCGATGATGTGTGGAGTCAAGGGATAACGCTCTACGTCTATGACGTGTAGAGTCAAGTGTACCGAATTAAGGGGGTTCACCCTGAAAACGCCGGGATCGTCTTAAGTTCTCAATGGTGAGATATGTCTAGAAATGCCAATGGATGGTGGTGAGATAAAAAATTCAAGACCCTAGTGCAATGATGTGTGCAGGAGGGGAGTGTGAAAAAACAATGGCTCTCAGGCCAACAATCAACCTCAAAACATTTACTATAACAGATGTGCTATAGTAAGTGGAGTAATCAAGAAAAGTGGTCAGAATACCAAAAATCAAGCGGCTCCTAGAAAAAAGTGGTGCTCACTATACCAAGGGGGGTGGAAGAGCATGCAAACGCCTAACTAAAAGTGGTATTATGACTCAACGAAACATATCCTCTGCAAGGTGATGAAATCCAAGTCAGAAAATATGAGTAGTGGAATCAAAGGCTAGATATCCCCCTACCGGGAGGGATACCGGGTAGACAATCCTAAAAGTTTGGCCACTAAGATACCCCATTCATGAAACGTTCGGTTGGGTGAATCTACAATTTGGTTCTATCGACACTGTACTCCCATATGGGTGGTACACCGACAACTGCAAAAGGTATCCTTCGGTTACTGAATGGATACCGGTATTCCACTCAGGCTTCCGGAACCAATCTGGCTACTTCAATCCTCCTAAGGGAGAGGCCTTCCCGATAAATTGGTGTATAACCGTGTCAACAAATAATAAGGGATTTTTGGTACCCTAAATGTCAACCACTATGTCTCATATGTAAATAATTGAAGGGTGTTATTGGAACACCTATCCCCCCAATCCTACCTAGCTATAAGATTCTTTAAGTGTTCCCCAAGTGGGGTTAAAGTGTTCGTTGAGTTTAAGCAGATTCTAAGGCTCAGTTAATTAAAAAAGTGGCATATTGGGTGCAAGTGTGATTATGTAAAAAAAAAAAAAAAAAAAAAAAAAAAAAAAAAAAAAAAATAAATAAATAAATAAATAAATAAAATAAAAAATAAAAAATAAAAAATAAAAAAAAAATTTCCTCGCTTGGGCGATTGATTACAAATTAAAAACAAGACGATTTCAATTTGTAAAAAATAAAAAAAAATTTCTCAAATGTAAATGCTTTAACAAAAAATAATTCAAAAACTATGGACTTTTGAAAATAATTTTTTAAAGAAAAGCAAATATCGTAAAATTTGCAAGAAATAAATGGATTTCTAAGCGCTTGCTTGGACAAAACTATTGAGCAAATCGAAAAGATGGTTCAAATTTGCAAAGAAGTGAAATCTATGATCTAAACAAAGCGCTAAAAAACCTTTCTTTCACTTGTTGAAAATTTTTTAAAATATTTTAATTGAGCGTATGTAATAGAAAATGATTTACTATTGCTACAATAATGCAGAAAAAATAATGTTGGACGAAATAGGCTAAATGGGAAAAAACGCAGCAGAATTTTTTTCTAAAAATTGGGTCGGGTAAAAAATAGCGGCATCGCAGGTTTATGGGTAAAAGCCGCGACGTGCATCGCGGGTTTAAGCCACGAAGCCGTGATGTGTAGCGCGGAAAAAAGCCACGAAGCCGCGATGCGCAGCGCGGAAAAAAGCCACGAAGCCACGATGTGCAGCGCGGGAAAAAGCCACGACCCGCAGCGCAGAAAAAGGTCGCGAGGCCGCAATGCACAGCGTGGAAAAAGGCCTCGAGGTCGCGATGAGATGCGCGGCTGTCGAGAAAAAAAGCGCGATGCAAAAACAGAAAAATTGTCGCCGGAAACGAAACCAAAAAATGAAATTTCATACTGTTAAAGGCTACAAAAGGGCCAAAAGCTAGGGCAGCAAGGAATATGCTGTCTAGTATGGCAGATCTGCAAATTGGAATGGTAAAAACTAGTAAAAAATGAATATCTAAAACTAAAGTTTAAGATTTAAAAATTTGAATACCAGTGGAGTTGCCAAAAACTGTTGCTTGGTTTTTCAACCAAGCATGTGCAAGGATGCACCTATTAACTTGTAATAGCAGTCTCGAATGAAAAGCAAATAACAATAAACTTAATCTAATCTAACATTAACATATGTAAGGGAAATAAAGAACTAGATTTCAAAACATAAGCAATAAGATCTAAGACAAAAGCAAGAAATTGAGAAATTTAATCTTTTGTATTACCTCAAATGGTGAGGATGGTGAGTGTTGAGCAGCTCCAAGGTTGAGAAGCTCCAATGTCCAATGGTTTCTTCTTCTCCAATGCTTCAATGGGGATCTTCAAACTCAAAATGGGAGGCAATGGCTCTCAAAAAGAATTTGGCAGCATAAGGATAGGATGAAATGTGGATGAAAAGTGAGGAGCCCCGATCATCTTTTTATAGTTTTTGGTGATGGGGAATACCATTATGGTTTTGAGAAAACCAATGGTATTAACCAACATGGTTTAGGTACCTTTTTCCCTCTTTTTCCTTTTTTGAATATTTTTATTCCCTTTTAATATTTTTGGGGAATTTTGGACCTTTTTTTAGCGTTTTTTGTGTTTTTTGAGGAAAAAATACATATTTTGAGGGGGAAAAAGGGGATTATGGTCTTTTTGGTGACCCTTTTGATGGCTTTAGGGACTCAAATGGTGGAAAAGTGGACAAATGGGTCATGTGAATAAGGGAATGAGCTAGTGAGCACTTTTTGGGTGTTAACAGGTGGTACAATACCTTTTACCACACTGCCTCTAAAATGACTCCAAATGAAGCAGTTTATGGTCAGGCACCGCCAGTTCTTCTTCCATACACCCCCAGCAATTCTCCAGTTCAGGCAGTTAACACAGTCCTTCGAAACCGTGATCAGATTCATCACATTTTGCGGGAAAATCTTCACATGGCAAGAAAACGCATGAAGCAACAAGCCGGTCAACATTGTTTTGAGCGCACTTTTGAAGCAGGTGATATGGTTTTTCTTCGTATCCAACCTTACAAGAAATCCTCCCTGAAACTCAAAGGGCATCATAAGCTCGCTCCAAAGTTCTATGGGCCATATGAGATTCTTCAGAAGATTAGGTCCGTTGCTTATAAATTGGAACTTCCTCCTTCTTCCCGCATTCATCCAGTATTTCATGTCTTTTGTCTGAAGAAAGTTCTTGGCACCAACATCAGAGGAAAAACTATTTTACCAGAACTGGATAATGAAGGATCCATCCTTTTGGAGCCAGAGGCCGTCCTCAATAAGCGCACTTGTCAGCTTCGCTCTCGCTCTATCACATAGGTCTTAATTAAATGGCATGGAATGCAACCAGAGGATGTTATATGGGAACCACACCTTCAGATTCAATGACAATTTACACATCTAAAGCTTTGAGGACAAAGATTTTTCTAAGGGGGATGGGATGTTAGGAACACATGTCAACCCTTCTCTTTACTTTGTTAGTAAATTGTTGTTGGATGCATATGCTTTGTAAGTCATCTCGTAGTAATTATTGATCCATAGTTTGTGTTATTGTTGTTGGGCGCATATGATTTGTAAGTCGCCCATAGTATTTGTTGATCCATAGTTTGTATTGGCCCATGGTTTTGACCCATAGTATTGGTGCTTAGATTTAGTATATAAGTGTGTGTTGAGGCCAATGAAGACACCGTGAAGTTATTTGTATTGAGCTTGCTCAAAGGAGGTTACCCTCGAAGTGGCCCGTGATTAATAAAAATATTCTGTGATCCAATATATTGTGCATTTTATCAATTAATTGTTGCAGGTTCCTCACATTACCTTCTTCATGCTGAGAGATATAGGAAAAGTTCTAAATTCTTGCAAAAGAGCCTCTCAACTTTAGTAGATTTCCATCTTCATAACCAGTCATGACGACTTTTTTGTCAAAATATTTTCTTATTTTCACAATCCCATCAAACATGTGGATGGAGTGGCCTTGTTGTCGAATTTGCACCAAGGACAACAAGATTCTCTGCAACTGAGGAAGATAGAGAACATTCTTTAAAATGAAATCAAGGAATCCAAGCAAATTTAGCCTGATTGATCCAATTCCTTGTGGTTTGAGGCTATATTTATCTGCAAAATATACTATGCCATTTTCAATGTCATTCAGTTCTACAAAGCAATCTTTTCTAAAAGTCATATGAGATGTTGCACCAGTATCAAGAAGCCAATAATCTTTGTAAGGTGCAAGAGAAGTCATTTCATTAATTCCAAGATTACAATGTGCAACAATACAATGAGAAGAATCAGGGTTTTTACCACCCTCTTGGATTTTATTCTTATCTTCTTTATTATGTCTACCTTTGATGGAGTTCCAAGACACCCAGAACTGATCTGCTTCATGTCCATCCTTGCCGCAGCATGTGCACTTCACATCTGATCTTTTGCTTGAGTTGTTTCTTCCTCCTCTTCCTCTGAAATTTCTTCTTCCTCTGCCTCTTTTGCTGCTATCTCCTGTGAAATATTCTTTAGGCTTGTTCTTTGCTTTCTGAGCAAAGCAAAGAGAGTCTGTAGTACTTTCACTTGTCTTCTTCCCAAAATATTTATCTCTGCCAGCAATATTTTCTACCAGAACTTCAAAGGTGATATCTTTGAACTTGTCGCTTGCTTGCAAGGATTCAAGGTAGTTTAAATGTGTGGGATACAAATATTTTACAAATGTTGCAAGTGGAAGGTCCGATTTCATATCAGAAGATTTAATCTTGTGCATGATGGATTTTATTTCCGATGCAACCAGCATTGGGTCATTTTCTTTTACTTCAAGACTGAATAATTTTAGCATTAATTGAATTATTTCCATTTCAGAGTGTGAATCATACATATCTTTTAGAGTCTTTAAAGTTTCATAATATGTCTTTGCAGGAAGAATATTTTGGCTCACCTCTTCACTGACAATGGCATAAATCATAGCCAATGCTTTCTTGTATCTAGTATGCCAAATAGCAAGCTCTTTCTCTGGTGATGGAGGCTTTGGCGTTGAACTGATGACGGTTCCTTCGTCGATGAGAGTATTCTTTCCTTCGCACATGTCGTCCCACCAATTTTTGTAGACATATGCAGCTTTGATATTTCTCCACCATTATGGAAATGTATCTTTTCCGGTGAGTGTAGAACCAACAACTGATGTTATATATTGAATGCATCTTCTTCAATTTGGAATCTGCAACTTACACAATGTTTGAACAAAATATGGGATGCAGGTTTAAATTTATGCTCCTTTGTTTGCAGATTACAACAGCTCTCTATTTGATTGTGCAGTTCTATTCTACAACATTATTACATACTCTTTATAACTGAAGATTAAAATGTAGGGTCCAGCTCTCAAATATATCAATACTCACCCTTCCACTATAATTATTTACAATAACACAATGGAACTAGAAGCACTAATCTTGAATCTTCGGATAGTATTTACATAGAATCAGGGTTTTCATCATCTAAATACATATAACAACCGCACTAAGCAATAATATTGCAGTCCTCCAAAAAACTAGAGTTATCATATCACACTTGATACCTTCATGCTCCAGCAAGATCTTTAACACATTTGCAAACTCAACTCCAGGTCTTGGTATTGCAACAAAATCCACCAACACGCAGCTCGCAACAGAAATTTGTTCAGGTATTAGTCTTGGTATTGCAGCAGAATCAAGTTGAGGTCGCAACTCCAGTTTCTTCTACACGCGGAGACTTGTTAAGGTCGCATCTCTCTAATGGGGGTCTCGCTGGTCGCAGCACTTCACAAAGTCAAATTTCATTTTATTTTCTTCTCAGAGATCGTCTTCTCCAGTCGCAGGTCGCATGCACTATTGAGGTTCCAGGTGAATGCCAGTGACAGGTTGCAGCTTCAGATATGGCATCTCTAGCTCGCAAAGATCGATCTCTTGAGGATGGAGGACGCAACATCCAAATGTGAAGTCACAGGAATCTTGGATCTTCAAGTTGCAGAGATGGAAACTCCAGGTAAGTGCTCACGCACAGAGATGGAATCTCCTTCAGATGAGAGCTCACATGCAGAGAAAGCAAGGCTCACGATGCTCAAGTCTCATGGTGAAGGTGATACCAAAGAGTCGCAACACCCTATCAAGATGGTCATATCATTCTAGCTCAGTAGCGCATCGTTCTGTCAGCACTATCACAAGGAGAGCCTTCACGCAACAAATGCATTCCTCACAAGCTCACAACACACTCACTATGAAGGTGAATGAAGGAACTCACGCAAAGATGAAGGTCGTAGCGTTCAACAGGTGAGGAGTTGAAGCTCACAAAGAAGAAGGTGAATAAAAATGGAGGAATGAAGCTCATGGTGAAGAAACAAGATTAGGGTTACGAACCCATAAAGAAATAAACGTTAGCAGGATTCCAGGACAGAGAATGATGAAGCGTGCAAATGTCAGAACACACTGGGCAGAAGGTAGGTTTACAGACCTGAGGAGGGACGCAGTGCCAAGTATGGGCAAGCTATAGCAATGGCAGGAGTGCAGGAGTTATGGAAGAGCTATGATACCACTGAAAGGTAATAACTCCCCGATGATTTATTCATTCACCAAATATGTCTATATATACATTGGTTTCTGACCTTTTGTTTTTGTATTCCACAGGTCCGTTGGAGTCTTATGACTCTTTGTCTTCTACAGTTCCAAAACTACCCTAGGATTATAACATATATATATTCTATTCAATTTACTTATATTGATTGAGTTTTTTTTGTTCTTATAGTCTATTAGAATGTCAAATAAACATACTTGGGAAGAAAATAATAAGAGGTATGTTGAGTTTAAGGCAGCATTGGAGGCGAAGGGTGATGGAAAGTGTTATTTCCCTTGCAATGATTGCAGGAGTTTGCGAACGAGAAGAATTTTAAGAACAATAGTTGAAAAACATTGTAAGCAGAAGGGGCATGTTGAAGGGGGGTATGAATATCATCCCTTGGTAAGACGTTATTCATTACATAATGTGCTTCTTGTAATAGTACTAATCATGTATTCACAAATTTTTTTATCATTTTAAATATATGTGTTGTATATCATACACTAATTTTATTACATTGTTTGTAAATATAAAGACAATGCCCCCTAAATGTCGAATGCCAGAGAGCTATTTTCCACATAATAGTAGAAATACTACTTTACAAGGTGAGGAACATGGAGATTAGAATATTGAATATTGAGTTTTTAATGATCCTATGGACGAATATGACGTTATTGATACAAATGGCGAAGATGAGATAAATAGATTGATCCAAGACACATTTGCTCCATTGGATGAGGAAAACCTCCATGATATTCATGATGTTCCTCTACTCAAGAAGTCCCAAGAACCTCTTTATGAAGGCTCAACAACGAATCTTCTATCTTCTATATTGTTGTTGGTGAACTTGAAGGTTTTGAATGGTTTATCAAACACTTGTTTCACACAGCTCCTAAGGTATGTAAAGTTGACTATTTTCATCTATTTGTAGTGTTAATTAATTCGTAAATTAGGGATATGCAATATTTATGATTTATATTGTTTACATTTCATTTCTTTTTGCCAATGTTGTAGATTGTTGGGTGAATTTCTATTACCACTATCAAATTATTTACCACACACATGTTGAGAGGTATTCTTAATTATGAAAGAAATTAGAATGGGGTATAAAGCTATTGATGCATGTCATAATTATCATATTATATATTATGGACAATATGCATCAAAAAAAAAAATGCCCACAATGTGAAATTATTAGATATCGAACTGATCAAGTAACAAAAAAGGTACCTCGCTAAGTTCTTCATTATATTCCCATAATTCCACGTTTCCAATGACTATTTAGGTGCCAAAGTATAGCACAGTTTAAGGATTACCATGCAAAGAACAGAAGTGAAGATGGTGTTCTTCGAATGCCTGGAGATGGTTTTGCATTGAAGAACATCAAAGAAAAATGGCCAATTTTTAAAGATGAACCTCGTAATGTTAGACTTTCATTGGCAGCTGATGGTTTCAATCCATTTAGAGAGATTCGTTCTACTTACTCAATGTGTCCTATTTTCGTCATAAACAATAAACCTTCCTCCTTGGATTTCGATAAAGATAGAGAACACAATGTTGGCAATGGTTGTTCCAGGTATTTTTTTTTAAACTAATTATATTATTTCATTTCTTTGTTTAATTGATGCATAAGAACACCTTTTATATATTGGGACGCATAAGTAAATAGCATTGTATGTTGAATCAATTAGGTAAGTAACAAGTTACAGATATGAATGTATATATTGAGCCTCTTATCGATGAGCTATTGAAGTTATGGGTTGGCATGACTATGTATGACATCTCTAGACCAATAGGGCAGAAACAATTTCAGTTCCATGGAATACTTGCATGGACAATTCATGGCATTCTCGGGTTAACACATTTTTGTGGTATGTCACTTTCTGTTGCACGTTAAAATTATATGTTTTAAGGTAAATATCATGCATTTTTATTTAAATTAATAATATTTTGATGCTATAACATTAATACATATATCTTGCAAGTCTTCAAACAAAGGGAAAATTTGCATGTCCATTCTGTGGTCCTAGGATAAAATCTTACGTTCAATAATTTTAGCAAATGAGGTGTCTGATGATTACAGGCACTTCCTCCCTAAGAACCATAAGTATCGAACTATGGAGAAAACAAAATTCAATGGTAAATAAGAGAATGGAAATAAACCACGAAGAATGACACCTCACCTATGGAAGTTGGAATATAATAGAAATTGTCGAGGTATGCAAATTGTATATGTAGCATATAAATATGTAATATTATGAATTTTATATTTTTGCTGAATTTTCTCTACCATGGGTGTCATGAATTATTGTTAATGTGTTTTCATTTATGTTTAATGAATGTTGTTAAGGCATGAATGGGCTTCCACGAGGAATGAATAGTTATCCCATGCAATTCAGTAGGTTTCTTTACTACGAGCACCTACAAATAGCTCATTTATTCGATACAATGCATAATAGGGAAGAATGTAACAAAAATGATATGGCGAATATTAGATGGAAGGATTGAAAAAAGATAAAATTGGAAAAATTTGTAGTGGCATTGCTGAAGCCAATCATGCATTGCAAAGTGTAATTAATTCCAATGCTAGAGATGGGGACTGAAATATTAGTCTTCCATGGTTATTGACAGAGCAACAAAGCAATTCTATAAAAGAGGTCATTGGAAAATAAGGTTTCCGATGGGGTTTCCATCGAACATACAAAATATCTTAACGAAAAAAGGTGATTTTGGTGGTGTTAAAGCTCATCACTGGCATATATTCATTAAGGTAATTATTTACGTATATAATTTCCATTTAGTACATATTTTTAGTAATTGTTGTCTCTTATTTGGAAACAAATAATGATTTGCTTTTTGTTACAGTATGTTCTACCTCTATCTCTCCCAGATAGCTTTGACGACAACATAAAACAAGTTAGATATAATCTTGATAAATACATGAGGTAAGTAACAATTTATATGCATGAAAATGTTTGTTCACTTTGTTGCATAGCTTATTAACATATTGTGTTTTACATATTGGAACTTTATTATATATGCCTCAATCTTGTTGATCACTTTTATTTTCTTGCATCATTTGTAGGTGGATTTCATCTAAAGAAATCCATAAAGAATATATTAGGTATTGGAAGAGAGAAATTCCTCGTCTAATGTGTGAAATGCAAAAGTATTTACCTCCAGCATTTTTCAATGCAAACTCCACGGCTCAAGTAAAACTGATAACCGATTTTCCACAAACGACAGCTCTTGGTGTACCTCATAGGTGGGAACTAGTCAATCAGGTAGGGGTCGTTTCCCTTTTCACTGGAAGGTCCTCTCAATGGGCCAGCTACTTCGGGGTTCCTATTGTACTCCTCACAATGAGTTTTAGGTCTATTCCCAAGTACTTCCCATAGTTAAGCGGATAGGGATTATTCCCATATCTGAACCTGCAATTGAAAGAAACAATATAGATGTGAAAAATAAAAATTGGCAGAAATTCCACCCAACGAGCCCAAGAAATTGCTCTGATACCAGATGTGAGGAACCTCCAATAATTAATTAATGAAAATGCACGATATATTAGAAATAATAGAACATAGAATATATTTATTGATCGTGGGCCACTTTGATGGGGAAACCTCCTTTGAGCCAGCTCAATACAAATAACTTATCGATGCCTTCATTGGACTCAACACGTACTTATATACTAAGTCTATGCGCCAATACTATGGATCAATACCATGGAACATATAATACTACGAGATTACTTACAAAGCATATGCATCCAATACTATGGATCAATACCATGGAATAGATAATACTATGGGCTAATACAAACTAAGGATCAATACCATGGAACATAGAATACTACGGGACAACTTACAAAGCATATGTGTCCAATAACAATATACTAACAAAGTAAAGAGAAGGGTTGACACGGGTTCCTAACATATAGGGTCCTTGCCTTTTTAGAAAGTTCTTATGCACAAAACAACTGATTAGACAGTTTGAGTTCATTACATTCATCCATGTCCCACGAAGTCAGAATAGTGTAGTAGATCAAATGGCTAATAATATTCGAGAATGGCATATCAATCACAACATGTAGGAAGTAAACCACATGCATGCATCATCATATCATCCACATGCATATATAAATCCTATAGACATACATCATCATAAAAAAAGAGGACCATCATCATAATAAACTGCATCCACGTGCATATACATATATAATCAAAGTGTCATAGTGTTTATATCATAACATAAACATCAATACATTAAGGAGCCCCAACAACATCCTCAATATAAAAATAATTGCCGAGTATAAAAATTCCCCATGCTCATCACATTGGGGGGCAGTTCCTTCAAATTCCTACACATCTGAGTCATCCCTGTCGTAGTTGTCATCCTCCTCCTCCTCCTCCTCCTCCTCCTCCTTATCATCATCCGACTCAGTCTCCTCCTCCTCCTCATCATATGGGGTATCACCCCACGCCATGGCCTTCACTGCCTCGATCACCATCGCAATCCGTCGCATCACTGGCCTCCAGTCCAGTGGAGCATCGTAGCAAATGTCGATCAGGTCCTGATCCAGATGTTGCCAACCATCATCAATCACCCCATCCAGTAGGCGGTCAATCCATGTACGTAGAATCTCCAACGTCGTCGAAGCACTCTGTTGTCGACGGTGCCCACGCCCAGGAGAGTACACTTCCTCCACTTGGCCCCTACACGCCCGGTATCCTGTCGACGTCCATGGCCCCACATCTGCACACAAAAGCACATCATCAGTCTCAATATCATAAAAATCATCTAGCTATCACATATTCTATAGAGTATAAATAACATGATACTATAAAGTGAGTAGATACATACCATCTGATTCCCATTCCTGGACAGGAGGTCATGGTAGCTCTACATCTCCCCTATAGTCCATAACTACATAAGGAAAGTCCTTGATCACCACTAGCAATTGCAACCACTGTGTGAACAACTCTCGAGTGAAGAACCGACCCACCAATCCCCCACCACCGTGAGTCATCATCTCGCCCCATCGATGCATCCTCGGCTCGGTGGGCCCACCGTCACGTACTTCTCTATGCGGTCACAGTTTCAGAGCTCGCTCAAAGAAGAACAGGCATATGAATGAAGGGAAACATAAATCCCCTCCTATACGGCTCACCTTGTTCAAATCTCGCTGAACAACTGTCAAGTACATCTGACCCCAACCAAAATATGTACCCGCCAAGGCCTACTCCACCAACATCATCTGCCCTCCAGAGACCCTGTGAGGTGCCTTGGACCCTAGGATCCACACTACCAATACCACTATTGCTCGAGTCTCCAGACTCTCTATGTCATAGATCAAAATCGCATTGTCCTACACATAAGTTGTGGCATAACAATGGCGCTCTAGTAAGTCCTCCATAGACACATCAATGGGATTCCTTGGTTGGGTTTCTGCAATCATACCCAACCGCGGGAAACCCGTCAGAAATTACACATCTATGAGAGATATCTCTAGTCGCTCCCCCTGTATAACGAATTCCCCCACATCAGCATCACAGAACTCCACCAATTTGTTCAGCAGTAGCTTCGTTGAACGCATTGGGGGCACTGTGGAAAACTTCAGTAAACCACACTGTTCCATTGTACCCTGGACATCCTCATCATCCATGATATCATCCAGTAGCCTACCAAGCTCTCACTCTCTCCAACTCACTCTCGGCATCCTGCACACATGAAAAAAACCCCATCATAAATGTGTAAACCTGCAAGCTTGTCCCCCACGGGGCAGACCACCCATCTAGGGAAAAAACAAATGCTCCAAAGCACACATTTTCTCCCCTCAGGTGCGCTCTGGAGCACGCTTTTCCCCTTGAAATGTGCTCTCCTTGAGCGCACCTATTGGGCCCATAGTCACGCTTGGAGTGTTCTTTTCTCAGGAAAAGCTGCGTTCAGAGTGTGACTATGGGGCCCACATTCGCGCCCCAACCGCGCGGCTATACGGCCCAGAGTGGCACCCTAGGCATGTTATTTCTTTGAAAAGCATGCTCCAGCACAATAGTTCCCTATCTGAGCTCTCTAGGGCTCCCAGGAGGACCAAGTCCAAATCCAAATTCATGAAAAACGCCAAAAATCACTTAAAGACTTACCTGCAAGTCACATAAATCAATTCCACCAGACAGATTGAGAGAAATATGAAGTTTCTCTTTTGGGCCCCTCCACACTCCTCCCAATTTTCACAGTGAAAATGACATGTGGAGGTGGGCTCCTTTGCTATTTATAGCCATTTTTGCCCTTTTATTATTTGACCATTCTGGAGCCATATGACCTCCGTTTTTTGTGTCGTTTGCACTGGCGGATTCAGAATTTCGTGTCTATGATGATGCTTGAGATAATTTCTCGATCTCACTCAATATTTTTTTGAGAATTTTTTCCACGCCCCTTGCTACCTCTATTTGCGTGCCACACAGGACGCAATCGTGTTTTGCACCATTTTGATCATTTTGTCTATCACAACCTATTCATGAGCCCTACCCCGCTCCATACATACTGCAGTTATTGAGTTATTTTTCCACCATTCATCTACCCGCAAGGAGGCCCCATCAGTGTTCCCCCACACCTTCTTTCTTGGTTCCCATGCTTGTCCCTTGATTAAACACTTCCTCCTTGCTTGGATTTTACATCTGTTCGGTATACTTTTAACCCTTTATTGGGTCAAGCAGCTCCTTTATGAAAATGGCACTCAGGGAGTTTTTGTTAAGCTCTTTTCTGACTCCTTAAAGAATGAAAATATCATCGAGCAATCTTGCTTCCTTTCACGCTCGTTAAAAGTATTTGAAAGGGCGTCTATCTGGTATAAGTTTAACCCTTTTCTGGACCTGGTAGACTAGTTACGAAAAATGAATACTCTAGTCACATCGGTTAGAAGAGTTCTCCATTGCATACTTTTATGCTTTTTCGAGCCTTGGGGACTAAAACACGAAAAAAAACCCCCTTGGAGTCTTCTTATTGCTTTCAGACTCTCTAAAATTGAAAGCAACCACGAGCATTCACCGTCCTGGGCTCGTATAAATACACACGGCGATACCTTTCCACCATTTCACAGTCTTCAAGTATCGCTTTCAGATTCCTTAAAATTGAAAGCACCCAAGAGCATACACCGTCCTGGGCTCATACAAATCCACACAATGGTACCATTTAGAACACACTTTTATCCATTCTTCGAGCTCCTTAAAACATGAAGAAGGCCCAAACGGTGCCTCTTGGCACCCCGATAGATCACATCTATCCCTCCCATTCTGGAAGCATCCCCATCTTGGTCATCATTGTTCAAAGTATTCTGTGATGTGTCACCCTTGGAGTCTCCTGATATCACTCGTCAGTTCCCCCCCCTAGAGTCTCCTCCATTGTAGTCACAGCCACTAGTCCCTTAATCTATGATCCCCTTTCCCGAGGTCAGTTTCATATGCTTCCAGGTCATCCTTTCCATCATACTCTGAATAAATGAAGTTTGAGTCCTCCCACTCTACAAACCCTGTATTCCATGTATCCCCCACAGTATATCAGTCTCCCATCCAGTACTATCACCTCTTGGTTGTACACCTAGCACTCCTATCAAGGAAACATCATTTCCTTGGTAGTTGCAGGTATCCCTCTATCTATGCCAACACATATATTCCATAGGATAGACCCAAAGGTCCCTGTACCTTGGACTCATCTCCATCAGGGGTGAGTGCCTACGGACCATCTTAGAGGAGTCCCTAGTGCCTCTTAGACTAGTTGTTTCTCACGTGCTCGACTTCAACTCCATTATCACACTGTTGAGATTCGTGTAGGGTATTGTTCCATTCAGTTATTGATCGAAGACCCCAAATGTCCCTTGACTCTAGCACATTGGTGAGTCTATTTGGAACCCCCCAGTTGAATTTTCCCATGGATACTTGGGATGCGTTGGAGACAATGTTTGGAATCCCTTCAGTTATATGCTTCCTAGAGTATCCAGTTCAGATGCAGTTCAGTGTCCCTTTGAGATTATGACTCTCAGTCGTTGAGTCCATACAGTTGTTGGACACCATCATATCTAGTAGAGCATCAGTTTATATGATACCACATTCAGGATGGATGCCATTGTTCCCATATATCAGTTCTTCATATAAGTCATGGTTGGACCATGAGTATGTCCCGGATTAGTGTCCCCTATGGACCATTATAATGTACATAGCAGTTCTCTATGTAATGTTCAGGTCCCCTCTGGGCCTCACTATTATTTTTATACGAGCATGGGTATGCCTGCCTCGTCTATATATTTGATATTATGTTCCTCATACATTATTGAGGTGATTTATTTCCACTTATAGCCCTTGTAGTTGGCATGAAGCACGTGTTTCGATCTCCAACCAGTTTCTGCTCTCCGCCATCACAATGCTCACACCCCTGGAAAAAGTCAGAATCTGTGATTTCTATCGGACATACGATGAAATCCTTCCCTCACACATCAGGGGGCAATCTGTTAACACCCAAACATTGTTCACACAGCTCATCTCCCTAGTCACATAACCCATTTACCACCTTTTTCCTACATTTTTGGCGTCCAAAATCCCTAAATTGGTAACCAAATGGGTGTAAATCATTATTTCCCTCATCAATTAATGAAATCCTTCAGAAAAGGTCCAAATCCTTCAAAAAGGGTTAAAATCCCTCAAAAAAGGGTCCAAATCCCCAAAAAAGAAAAAGAAAAAGGGGAAAAGTAAAAAATAAAACAAAAAAAGAGAGAAAACTCAAAATACCACTAGCCAATACTACTGGTTGCCCAAAACCATGGGTCAATAATTCACCACCCAAAATCACTATAAAAAGGTGATGGAGGCCCCCCATTTCACATCCATGATCAACTCTTCATACCCTCATGCTGCCAAAATTCCTGTTGAACTTTAGCCTATCACCTTGAGCTTTTGTTCCCCATTCAATTGAGTCTTGGCCACCTCTTGAGAATTTGGAGAGGAGCAAGGAACTTTGGATACTCGGCACGCTACTCTTCGTACAGCTACGAGGGCCCACATCTACTCACCTTCTAAGGCAACCCTTATTGTAAACTCTTGTTTGCACAATAATACAAAAATATTTCATGGGTTTTGATCTATTTGTTGTTTTTACTGCAGTAATTAGTTAGATTTATTTTTATTGTTATTTACACTCACACATCATTATTTATCTTTATTTGAGACTGCTACTAAGGGTTTCTTAATCCTTAGTAGGTTCCCTTTTGCACAGGATGGTGTGAAAACACTAGCTACACCATGGGTTACCCAAAAAATCATGGGTCCATAAACCATCAATGATAAACCCAACTTTGAATATTTAACCGAGTCAATATTAACCTAACATTTGAATCCCTTTAAACTTGACTTAAGATAAATACCAATCCCCCTCAAAATTTTAACCGGGTATCCAGGAATATAACATGGCCCCATCTTTAGTCTACCTAAATCTACATCTTGATTTTTCATAGGTGACCTAATAAACCAGGGGTACACATGCGTAAATAGGTCTTACAGGTGTATGTCCATTTACATTGTGGTTAAATCCAACTCCAAAAAAAACGATTCCCGTGAACATATCACTTCTTCATCCGCATATTTCATATGCTCATCCTCAATTTTTACCATGCCTTTCTAGCTATAATTTACCGTGGTTTACATACCCATGAACCATCACTTAGATTTACCACATTCATTTAGTTTTCCATGGACCAATGTACGAGTAGCTTGGTTTGATCCAAACAACCATAGTTTCCAAGACATTTCCACCCACTACGTATGCACGTCTTTTAAGATTCCACCAAGTAATAAATTCCAATACAGTTACATTTTCCTTGAATTAGCTCTGATACTAGTTGTTCAGAAATGATAAAATGCATAATACGTCATATAAGAATCAAGAACACACAATGAAAAAGAATATTTAACCTAAAAACCCAAAACTGAGAAAATTGACAACAATAGATCTATTACCCTTGACCACTTCATCCAAGGCATGGCCAATCCATCCATCACCAACCACTCTCAAGCACGTTACAATGGAGTTACTCAAGCCCTTGAGTAGCCTCCATCACATGAAATACCATTGGAAAATACCATGGGTTACCCAAAAACTATGGACCCATAAACCATCAACAGTAAATTCATCTTTGACTATTTAACTTATTCAATATCAACCCAACAAGCCACAGATCCAAAGAAGATCGAAGCTATCATGGGATGACATACACCCATAAATGTATCGGAAGTAAGGTCATTTATGGGACTTGCTAGATACTACATAATATTTATAAAAGGTTTCTCAAAAGCAGTACATCCAATACATCATTACAGAATAAATGAATCAAATTTGAATGGACACTACAATGTGAGGAAAGTTTCCAACGGTTAAAGAAATTGCTCACTAGTACACCCATTCTCAAGATTTTTGATCCAAATTATAAGACTTTTGTGGTTTGTAAAGGTGCTTGCAAAGAAGGAATTGGTAAAGTCCTTACACAAGATGGGTATGTTATTTGTTATGAATCCAAAAATCTTGAGGATCATGAGAATAAACATCTCTCACATGAAATAGATCGTGTTTCCATCGTACATGAATTGAATATGTGGAAACAATATCTAATGGGTAGGGAAATTGAGTTAAGAACGTATCATAGTGGGTTGTAGTATTTATTTGAAAAAAAAACATTGAATTCCAGGCAAACAAGATGGCTATAATTTCTTGTGAGTTTAATTTTGATATCAAACTTATTAAAGGTAAAGAGAACAAGGTTGATGATGCAATCAGTGGAAGAGTACATGATACAACCATCAACGGATGTAAATCATATTTAGGAAACATAATTCCTGATATTTGTATCTCAAATTAACATTACCTTCATGTAAAAGAAGGATTGCAATAAGAAAATGTACAACATAAATATGAATGTCACAAGTTGGGAGACGATGCAATTATTATGCAGAACAATAGAGTTTGTGTCCCTAATACTAGAAAATTAAGGAAACTAGTAATGAGTGAGATGCATAAGGCTCCATGATATAGACATCCTAAATACCAAAAGACAATTGCAATAATAAGAAGTCAATAGTTTTGACTAGGAATGAAGAAAAACATTGCTGAGCATATATCTAGGTGTATGGAATGTCAAAGAGTAAAGGTGGAGCATAGACATCCAATAAAATTTCTACAAATATTTCCAATACCATAGTGGAAATGGGAAGTGGTGACAATTGATTTTATCACTAAGTTGCCTAGGACAACAAATCAATGTGATTCAATCATGGAAACGGTGAAAAAGTTGACAACAATTGCTCACCTTATTCCAATCAAGTCAACTCATAAGGAAACTAATATAGTAAACATTTACATGAAAGAGATTTATAGGTTGCATGGGATAACTGCAACAATTGTTTCAAATAGAGATCCAAAATTTACTTCAAACTTTTAAAAAGGGATATTCAATGGATTTGGAAAAAATCTCAATTTAAGTACAACATATCATCCATATATTGGAGCAACCATGTCCGGTTGGGGAGTTAAGAAGTGAAACCAACTTCCATAATTGATAAATACAAGAATAATATATTTGATAGATGATTTACATTTTACATGGATGTCCCTTTTATATATTGTTGGGCACATATTGAGAGGATTTGTGTCCTCTTGGAATTATTATTACTATTAGTTAGTTATTGCTTTGTATTTAATTATTTTATATTCGTTACATTGCCACCCTCTTTAAAGGGAGCTTTGTCCTCAAAGCTATATTTGTTGGCATCGTCTTTTGTTCTTGATTTGTGTTGATTCTTGATTTGAGCTAAGCGATCTGGACTGATCTCTCTATCTTGATGAGGGCCTAGGTCCTTCTTATGTTGCAACTCTTTCTGCTTGGGTTGCGAATTTATAGGTCCATACAATCAGTACTTACTTTCATTCCATTTATATCCCATGTGTTATTTTTGTATATTGGTAGAGTAAGTCCGTAGCGATGCTAATCAGTCGGCGCCGAATACCATGTCTACTTCCTTGAGTGGTAAAGCAATACAATTGAGTTGTAGGTGTAAGTTTTGTATGTGCAACGACACCTTATGACATTTTCCCACTTCTTCTACGTGTTGATCAGCGATGGTTGAGGCTTTAAGCCCTTTTGCAGGAAACACAAAAAGATTAAGTTCATTTGCCTTGTTGATATCAATAAAATTATAGGTACTTCCAGAATCGACCAAAATTGTGATATCCCTATTCTTAATTGTCCCACTAAGTTGTAGTATTTTTGGCCCTGAATTCCTTGATTCTGTTACTCGGAATATGAGTTGTTCAGTTTTAAGGATGTCACAACTTCTCAACTGAGGCAGAATATATTTCCCTGCGAGTGATTGGCTTTCCTTCTGTTGGGTGTAATTTATCTTAGGTGTCTCTAACCCTTCTTCCTTACAAGCTTGTTGAATACATGTAATTGTCGCAATTGATACTTCGAATGAGCTTGTGTCTGTATACAAATCAGTTGTATCTTTCTCTCTTGATACATGTATTTCTTTCCCATTTATGATTTTGCAATGTACTGTGTGATTGGTTTTGCATTTATGGCCTGGGATCCAATCTTCTCCGCATCGACGACACATATTCTTCTTCTTTTTTCTATCACTGTTGGAGCGACTGGTCGATGTTTTTGAACCCTTTTCAACTTCATATCCATATGACTGATATTTGTTGCACTGATGATCGGGTGACCATATATCTTCGCAAAGCCTACATTGTGTCTCTTGTTGTTGCAAATATCCCTTGTCAAGGCTTCCTTGTCTTGATTTTTTAAACTTTTCCTCAATAAGTTTTGATTTGCGCCTAGCTTTATCCAAATTGGATACATTATGTAATTCGAACTCTTCTCTTATGTATGGTTTAAGACCAGAGACATATGTATGGAGTCGTTGACCATCTGTTAATTATGGTACTCGCATCGCTAATGCTTTCCATTCATAGGTGTATTCTTCCACGTCGCCTTCTTGTTGTAATCTAGTTATTTTGGTGAAAAAATTCTTCTCTGTCACATCTTCAAATCTTTTAAAAAATTAATTTTTGAATGTGTCCCAACTCTAGGCACATACCTTTTTGTTTTTGTACTGTCCCCTCCCATCATACCAGCATGATAGAGAGGACGTGATGCTAAAACTAGGCATCTAGCCCCATGAACTTTTAAATAAGCATTCACATAATATAAAAAGACATATGGAAATGTATAATTATAAGAAAACACAACGGAAGTAATTTCAATTACACATCCATCATACATTCAAGATATTCATCAAATAAATAATTGCAAGGTTAACACAAGAGAGTACTTATCTTATAACAAAGTAGCCCCGAGCAATTGGCTATGCAACTGCAACGTTCCACCCAACCATAGGCCAGTTGTAATCATCAATATCTCAACACACTGCCACCCCTGAGCTGGGCATGATCTCTACAAGGAATCAGGGAACAACAGACTCACACATAGCCCAAAGATACACCAAATCAGCCAATCCAAGCTATAGTTGGGTTTATCAAGCTGTTAGGCAATGGAAGGAAGAATTGCTAAGCTAGTGGGATCATCCATAGAGATATGGGCACCCTCTGCAAGATCTATCTAGCTTGGTCCCCACAATACCTACACACCTGGAACAAGGAGGTATTCCCTTCACTAATACACAGTCCCTCAGGCCATACCTTCCATTCTAGTGTTCTTCAAGGTGTGCATAGAAGAGCAACCAGCCCTTTTGATACTCTTGAGAGGTTACCTCCTCACCAGGTTTATCAAGCGAATTCTGGTCCACTTCCACTCCTAATTCTTGCTCATAATTTCCAGCCAACACAGGGATGCACCCTACAACAAAACACAAGTGCTGAAAAACATGGGCAACCAAAATGAACTGGTAGATGGGGAATAAACCCTGGGAGAGCAAATTCATTTTCAAAAAATGTTTTTCTGCATTTCGGGGGCAAAAACGACCTCTATAAACCCCCAAAACGTGACTCCCTTTCTCCCAGTCACTGTGCAACACAAAAACGAGCTCCCAGCTATGGAAAAATGTAGGAAATTGGTAAGAACGTGATAAAGGAAAGACCCAGTAGTTCAGACTGCATGAGAGAGGAAAGACTATGGGTTCAGAATGGCTTTGGGCACCATTTAGTGGGTGTTTTCTTGCCCCAGAAGCAAAAGTACGTTTTTCCAGGTTGATGGCTTGCCCATGCACGAAATTGGCTTCCATACCTCTTCATTCCCAAGGCATTAACTGCCTCAACCAATTTCTGGAAGAATTAAATGATTGGGTCCATAAGTCAGAATGGGTAGTTGAGGGTTTATGGGTTTTCTCATTGACACATGGATTAACACCATTGGCTCAAGGGTTTGAATAATTTCCCTCCCTATTCCTTGTAGAATCATGTCCCCATCTCTTTGTTGCATTGCATAGCCAGTTGTGAGATTTTCATTAAAATTCGTATTTACATGATGTCTTAATTTACATTGTGCCTATCTAGCACAAGAACCATAGTCTATTTTTTTAATTGTCGATACATAAAACGCTAAATAAATGGTGGGGCCTTGGCCTTGAGCTCCTCACCATGATTAAATAACAATATTTACATCATTTACGATTTAATGCAAAGGGGGTCAAAATGGGGACATTACAGTTTTCTTCCACCACATGTACCAATTGTATGCTCGTCCTTCAAGTTGCATGGAAGCAAATTTAACTTTTTCGTCATTTGATAAGATTTTGTGAATGTAGAAGAATTATTCTTCTTTGTTGACCCATGCCACACTCTTTTGTTTCTCCATTTAACTTGGGTAACTCCAATTTGGGTCTCATTGAGTATCCCCCCATCGATTGCATTGTAGCCCAATATGATTTATGATGATTGTAATCTTTATGGTCTTCTGGGATTCCCACTTTGAGGGAATTTGATTGATGATTATTGGTATCAACTGAATCACGACATGAATGGTCTCCCTTTGGTGACTCAACATTTTTAGAAGTGTCTCTATCCTTGAAGTATTGCATGATTTTTTCTAGCCCTTCATCGAAGTACGTTTTCATTTCATCTCGTACCTTCCTCATTTCCCATGAAATCGCTCCAACAACTTCATATTGCACACTTTGCGATAGCTTTTCTTTTCCTTCTCGTAACTTTGTTTTGATTTTATCCATTATGGAGTTTAGACCTTCAAGGATTTTCAAATCTTGGATTTGGTCTTTTTCTTATTTCTCTAGTCGATCCTTCATTTCTGACATGGTTCTTGCCCTTGTATGTGGGGGTGAGTAATTGGGTGCAATTTTGGCTTGGAGGTGGAGAACACCTTTTTAGCTAATTAGTAATAATTAACTTTGTGAAAAATGAATGGGGTTAAAAAAAACTATATAATATATAGTTTTTTTTACAAGTTGTTAAATATTAAAAAATAATAATAATAATATTACTATTTAATATTATAGGGTGTAAGAACTATAGAATATATAGTTTTTTTAAAATATTAAAATTTAAGAATAATAATGATTTTAATATCATATATGTATTATATGATGTGAGTAGTTGGTAGGGTTTCAAACCCTAGAAGCGAAAGGTGGCGAGAATTGGGCATCGGGATAGTATGTGACGGAGAGGATGGAGGAGTGTGGAAAGTGGGAGATGGGGAGGAGGAATGGTGATGGTGGAAGGAGGGAGATCGGTGCAGAGAAAAAACTGAATCCTAGGTTTACACAAGGAGATAATCCATCTCTAAAAATATTATATATGTAAAAATTGAATGATGATTTGAGACATGCAAGTTTGATTACGACCTCTGCTTCATTTTGATTTGGGATTTGTATTAAATATATACTTATTGAATCTCCGTTTACGGTTTTGTCATTTGTGTGGTTGTCTCTTTTAACTATTTTTGCTTTCAAGTGAACAAACTCGATCAACTTTCCCATGATTGTTGTTTTCGTGGTGTCATTTTGATTAAGCTAATGACACCTTTGAGATTTAAGCTAATTATTGCTAATAATAAATAACTTATAGAGGCAAAGTTTTGAATATAATAATTAATAATTATTATATTAACAATTATTTGTATTTTTAATAATAATATTAATATTATTAATAATTATTATTATTATAAAAATAATAATAAAGGCATGTTAACTTAATAATATTATTAAATAATATTAATAATATTATATGGCTAGGGTTTGCAGGTAAGTGGAGGGTTGTACAGAATGGGGAAAGAGGGAGAAAGAGGGAAACGATGGAAGGGAGCAACGAGCACAAGGGAGAGCGACGGTTGCAAATGTGATGGCGGTCTGGACGGTGTGGTAGGAGCAGGGGAAACTACAAAGTGAGCAGGCGGCACGGTGTTGGAGTGATAGCAGGGATACAGAGGGTTGGCATTTTGTAGGAATCAGAGGGCATGGATGAGGGTGGGAGCGGGGGTGGCAGCTTGTGCAGGAAATGGGAGGATGAAGAGCGAAGGGAGGGAGGGGTTGCATAGGTGGAAGACGGAGGAAGGGAGGGTTGTACAAGGGTGTGGACGAGGGCAGGAGTGGGGGTGGCAGTGTGTGTGGGAAGTGGGAGGATGAAGAGTGGAGGGAGGAGGGGAAAGCTTGTGCGTGGAGGTGGCGGAGTTTGTTGGGCGCGGTGGAGGATGGGGAGGTTGCTGGGCGTTGTGGAGGATGGGGGAAGCATGCATAGGAGGTGGTGAGGAATGGTCAAGGGAGGCGGAGGTTGTTGGAATGTTGAGCATGGGAGAAGAGGGTGTGATTTGGGAGGAGAGGGCATGGGATGACAGATGCACTGTTGAGGATGGTGGAATGGTGAGCATGGGGGAATTGGAGCAGTTGTGGAACGTGGGGATGGATTGGCAGGGCACGCTCAGGAAGTGAGGAATAAGGGGTGATAGGAGTGAAGCATTGGTGGAATTGAGAGAGCGGAAAGTGAGAAGGGTGGTGGAAGAGTGGAATAAGGAGACTAATCCGAGCTCTGAGGGGAGGAGCGAAAGCTCTTATACCAAATGGAGAAATCGTGTCCAATTGGGGATTTAAGAAGTGAAACCATCTTCCATAATTGATATATAAAAGAATAATATATTTTATATATGATTTACATGTTACATGGATGTCCCTTTTATATATTGTTGGGGACCTATTGAGAGGAGTCGTGTCCTCTTGGAATTATTATTACTATTAGTTGGTTATTGCATTGTATTTAATTATTTTATATTCGTTACATATATATATGGATAGACTGAGAGATTTAATCAATTCATTAACGATATGTTAAGAATGTATGCGATGGACTAGCCATCCAAGTGGAAGGATTATTTGTATTAAGTGGAGTTTGTGTATAATAATGTATATCATGCTTCTATGAAGATGAGTCCATTTGAATGTCTATGTGGTAGAAAGTGCAATACTATGATTACTTGGGACAATATAGTGGATAGAGTAGTAATTGGGTCAAAGTTGCTTAAAGAAATGAAAAAGAAAATGGTTAAGATCAAGCATAATCTAAAATCAGCATATGACAAGTAGGAGAGTTATGTAGAAAAGGGTAGAATATCAAAATAATTCAAAGTGGAGGAGCATGTATACTTGAAATTTAGGTTGAAGAAGAGCTCCCTGAAGTGAGGGATTTTTCCTAAGCTAACAACAAGATATTGTAGGTTGTTTGAGGTTTTATCTAGGATAGGGCCTACTGCATATGAACTTGCATTGCCTACTTACATAAAAATTCATAATGTGTTTCATGTGTCATCATTGAAAAAGTATGTACCTAATCCTAACCATCTTACAAATTATTCAGGTGGATATATAAGGATATATGTCGAAACAACCAATATTCATTCTAGACAATAAGGTCATGTTGCTCAAGAACAAAACTATAGGGTAGGTAAAGGTCCACTACAACCCTAAGTAAGCAACATGTGAGTCGAAGGATGCTATGCGGGAAGCATACCTACATATATTTTGAAAATTTTGATGTAATTTTTTTGTAAATGTACAAAGTGTTGATATGCAATCAGGATGGTGCATAAATTAAGAGGGAGGGGAATGTAACACCCCATTTTGACCCCAAAATGTAACTTAGTGTGTAATGATGAAATGGATAGAAGCCAAAGTTAAATGTTCTAGGATGACCAAAGATGTTGTAAATATATTAATTTGTATATACTATAAAAATACCCAATGATTGCAAATGAAGAATGATGAAGAAGAGATGAAGGGCTATAATTCCACAAAAGGAGGAAGTGAAAGGAAGGCTAAGGGGAGAGGACCCTAGTGACTTACTAACCTAAGTCCTTAGCCTTATTTGTAAACTTTAGTAGAAATATATTGTAATGTCCCTAAACCCATGTTTATGAGAGTGGCTTAATTAACCTTGTGATATATTATCTTAAGGTGGGATTAAAGGAGAAAAAGTGGGCTCCTCATGAGTTACATGGTGAGTTATCAACATGCAAATAAAAGGTTGAGAATTGAGTTTAGGAAATCATTCTTGCAATCATTTTTCAGGATCTTCTTGCCGGTACATGATAGAGAGAAAAGTGGGAAAATTTGAGCTTCCATACTTATTAATGAAAATTGACATGGGAATAGGTGCTAATGGTTATTGTGCCCAAATGAGATTCTTCCGTGTCCCAACACTGAGATTCCATACCTAAATTATGCTATAGCAGTCGAAGGAAATTGGGATAGACTAAGGCACTACATGCAAAGAAGGGGATCCTATTCCTTGTGTTGTGCAAGCTAAGGGAGAAGAGTGCTAGTTGATTGGGAAAGTTGTAGAGGGGGTTTTGGCACTAGAGAGTTGTATGAGTTATGGGTTTAGTAGAAGAATTAGGATATTCACCCTTATGGACTAAGATCCTCAGCTCAGGGGTGGCCTTTGTCATAGAAATAATAAGTGTGATAGAGTGCCTGCGACTGAAAGTAACTTCATTCATTTGCAACCAATTAGAGAAATATTTTCTAGAAAGATAAGTTTCTTAATTATGTTATGAATTGCCATGATTTATATTTTTAATGTATTTATTTAGTTACAATTTATATAAATGTTTATGTGCATGGATTTAATTGTCATAATCTGGATAAATCCAGGGTAGGAATGCTTGTATATTTTGGGATGGGTCTAATTAATTATGCTACTATAGTTTTATTTTTTCTACTAATTTCTACAATGATCCAAGGGAAATGTGAGTTCTATATCAAAATAAAAATTTATTGTGAAATTAAGTACCTCATAGCCTGGATAGTTTTAAAGAGGCAATTGGGTACGTAACAATCACAAAGCAATGAGAAGGTACATGCAGCTCTTGGAAAAAACCATTTTCTTTTCATTCCATTTGGCCTGATTGATTATCAATCTTGTTCTTGTTTCTTGGATAGGTGAGGCTCTCCTCGCACCACGTGTTCCTTGGTTGTTTGGGACTCCATTTGTTGTTACACATTGCGCTCAATGATCTAGCTGATATGTGGAACCACTTCCTCTAGATTGACTATATTATCTTGTGACAATTTGTACTTCCTGTTGCCACAACCAAAACTCAAAAGTTTTATAATATGAAATGAGGGGCCCAACATTATCTAGGTGCCTCATAAATACATTATCATATAATAATACCAAATCTCCATAATAGAATGTCTTGTTCATGTTATTTATTTCATGGAAAAATGTTTTTTTCTTTCCTTTTGAATAATTCGATGGTATTTTGCAATCATTTGTCTTCTTACGAATCCACCAAGGATGTTAGCCTTTCATCCAACAATTCTTTCATTGCCATCTAGGTATCTTGGAAAATAAATGGGCCAATCACTACAAATTTGACAAGCACCAATGCTTCCTAACCATAGGCCAACCTTGATGTTGTTAGCTTCATTAAGTTCTTGGAGGTAGTTATGTATGCCTGCAATTGCTTTCCTTTTGAATAATTTGATAGTATTTTGCAAATAATTTGTCTTCTTGCAACTCCACCAAAGATGTTATCCTTTCATCCAACAATTCTTTCACTAACATCTAGGTATATTGGAAAACAAATGGGCCAATCACTACAAATTCAACAAGCACCAATGCTTCCTAACCATAGACCAACCTAAATGTTGTTAGCTTCATTAAGTTCTTGGAGGTAGTTATGCATGACTACAAAACTATTGGTATTCTTTCATCCAAATAATCCCCCTTGTATGTACATACTTTAGTGGGCCCATGCTCCAAGATCTTATTAAAATAATCCATTGTGCCATTAGCTTGAGGGTGATATGAACTATTCTTGAGGTGTTGGATAAAAAATTCCATGATCAAGACTTCAATTGTAGCATTCAAGAAGTGACTACCTTGATCACTAGTTAGGGTCCTTTGGAAACCAAATCTTGTTATGTTGTTCTCAAACATAAAACTTGTCAATTACATAAGAAGAACAATCCCTGGTGAGTGTTTCCTCTTCCCACCATTGAATAATTAGTAGCGATGATAATTTATATCATGCTCTCTCAAATTGTGACATCTTTTGTAGATTATCACCTTATTAACCATAGTTATGTATGGAAACTCCAAGTGTTGAAGCTCTCAAAAGTGGTTTAGATCTCTTGTAGCTAGATCTTACCTTTACACATTATCAATAGTGGTTAACACTATTATTGATCTTTGTAAACACCATTTCTAACATTCCCAATGTGAATTCACATAGAAATATGGGCAATTATGTAAACACAAATATCAAGTTTATTACCTCTCTTTTTTGCATTTTACTTTTTTAACCTATTGACTACAATTTACTTTATTAGGCTAGTCACTAGCATATACCTTCCATATTTATGGACATGCTTTAGTTTCTATTATTTATTTTTGGCATTTACTTCATAGTCTAGTTGATGCTTTCTTCATCATGTGATAGTTAGATGTCGTTTTTTCCTTTCCTCTCTTAACACATTTTGCTTGTTATGCATTGGTGCATATTGCTATCTTCTGTGTGTCAAGGTTTTCCCACCAAGTTTGGCTGCCCCAAATCCAAATTCATAGATGACATATGCTTATAATATGGGAGCCAAAAGATAATTAGGCATCCATTTTGGAAATCCCCTTTCGTTAAGTTTTGAGGTTTTCCCACCAAGTTTGGCTGCCCCAAATCCAAATTCATAGATGACATGTGCTTATAATATAGGAGCCCAAAGATAATTAAGCATCCATTTTAGAAATCCCCTTTTGTGGTGTTCATGACATATTTCGTATGCTTTTATAGGGATTTGTCCATTACAAAGTCGTGTTAGAAAAACAGGATCGCAGAGCAATAACAATAAATAGAAATGCAAATATAATCACACATACACATTACAAGAGAGACACATATATATCGTGGTTCACTTAACTTGGGCTACGTCCACACTGAAGTTGCCAGTCCTTATTATTATTCCGTCCAGCAAAGTGAAGGATACAACCTGTAGCACAACCGCTACACTTCCTCTTCACTGTCTTACAGTCTCTCTTCTGATCTCAGAGATATTTACAATGCATAAAATCTAATACATCAACCCTAGCCGTGTTACAATGTCTTTCTTTTATAAGGGAAATACAATGGGAAAATACCACGGGTTACCCAAAACCATGGGCCCGAAAACTGGTGGTGAAAACAACCCCAAAAATTTTCCTTAGGGGCTATGCTCCCAAACCCCCGTAACTTGGGGACGTTTCCCCCAAACCCCCTTTCTCGGGGGCTCGCTAGCCCCCAGACCCCCTGAGCATTGTGCCGGGATCATAACCAAACCTGGGGTACGGACACGACTGAATAATAATATCTTTGAATTTGGAGATCAGGCTCCACAACCAACAAGTCGTTCTTCTCAAATATTGCAACATATTAGTTTTAAGCCATTACATTGTTCTCTAATAATATGTTAGGATCACAACTATATATGCTATGTGGTGTATTCACTGTATATGCATTTTTTAGTGTGTGATTTTGAATGCTTATTCATTTATAAAGATTGTTCTTAAGGATTTGCTTACTTGGATTAAAATAAATTCAATATTTGTTGAAAAAAGATGTTAAAGTTTAGTCTAACTTTCCCAAATTAATATGGCACAGAGGAAAGAGGAGGAGATTATGGCATGTCAGTTGGAGGAACACATAGAGGGGATGCATGGCATGGTTGTGCATGTGGAGAAAGGGTAAGGGGGTTGGAATTTTGGTTTCAATTTGTGTCAACCCTAGTTAAGGGATTGAAACAATAACTCCCATATTATACCCATATTATGTCTGCCATGTTACATCAACAATATGCTCACCAAAGCATAGAATAATATGCCCACAACAAGGAGTTAAATGCCACAAAAAATGATCGCAACAAGGATTTAAATGCCTGCAACAGGCCTTGAAAATTCTTGTAGGCTAAAAGAAAATGCCGATAGGCCATAGCAAAATTCCCTCATCCTTCCAAACTAGCAGTATGCCTGCACTAGCTAAGGGAAAATGCCTGCACTAGCTAAGGGAAAATACCCTCACTAGCTAAGGGGAAATAAATGCAGCACTTGCGATTATGCACGCAGTTGAAAAATCAAAATGCCTGCATGGGCATTGGCAAAATTCCAACAACAGTATCATAATTATGCTTGCAGCACTATGAAGAAATGCGAGTAGGCCTTGACTAAAATGCCCTCACTTTGCTATTGAAAGAATACCCACGTTGAAGGTTAAAGGATGATAAGAAGAAACCTTGTATGATGATATCCTTAGCAATAATGTTGAAGTATCCAAGTCAAACATTGAAGTTTTGCTTGAAGTTTTGAGTAATGCATGAAGTGACAAATGTTAAAATGTCATAATGATAACTTGATGTGGCAATGAAGTGCCATGACAAAGTCTTGAAGCAACGATTGAAATGTCTTAATGAAGTAACAAAGTTGGTGTGTATTTAAGAAGTATCACACGCAATTTTCCACTTGGATACAATGATTAGGCTAAGTTGGCTCTGTTTTGGTACTACAATAACTAGAATATAAATGTGTGTTATGTCGACCCTCCCTCCATGCAATGATCCTACACAAAAGAATAAACAACTGTGTAAGGTTGATCCTCCTATGAAGGGACAAGTCGTCCCCAAGAGACACGTTGAGATGTATTTATAAGGGAGTAGTGCGCCCTATTTGAGTGTGTACCAAGTTGAAAAGATGATATGAAAAATCAAGCGAGAAGAAATAGGTTTTGAGGGTGAATTACAGAGGATGAAGGATACAAGGAATGTCTATTAGCAAAGGACCATTAAGGGGTATTTACTGCATATTTTTGGCACATTTTTTGAGGATTAATAAGGACGGCCTTAAGGTTTAACCAGAAGACAATTTTGGGACTCCTTGTTGGACTAATTTTGGTGCAGTCTTTGACTATTAATAAAGATAGTTTTGGAGCAAACTTGATTACAGTTTTGGATTATACTCTAATTGTTTCTTGTATAAGCCAAAAATAAATAATATTTTGAAACAATAGCTACATGATTGATTGATGTGACGGCTACAGAGATTGCAAAGAAGCAGGGTTGCAAATTTGTACTTCAAATATACTTTTTTATTTTCGGGTACCAAGGTGGTGCAAGGAAAGAGTAAGTTGGTGCTTACAGAAGATTGGTGTCTTCATCCACTTAACACGTTGGTGCCTATTGATTTGAGTTGGTGCTAAAGAGGATTGGTGTCCTCATCCCTTGGACAAGTTGGTTCCTGAAAGTGAAAGTTGGTGCTTGTTGGTTATGATTTGGTGCTCATAAGAGGATTGGTGTCCTCACAGGTTGATGCCTGCAAATTGCAAGTTGGTGCTTGCATAAGGGATTGGTGTCCCTGTCAGATCGATGTCTGCAAATATGTGAGTGTGTGCTCACACCATCATTGGAGATTGGTGTCTCCTAACATTCTTTGTAATCTATATTTTTATCAATTCAATAAAATTGAGTTTCCATATAAATATTTAGTGTATTGTGTTTATATGTTGATGAATGTTATGATTGATAATGGTACATAATTAATGAAGTAAAAATTGTTGAAAATGTGTGATACTGATTCACCCCCCCTCTCAGTATCACTATGTGTTCCAACCCTTTTGTTAAGTTTTGTTGGAAGTGTATTCATGGCATATTTAGTATGCTTTTATAGGGATTTGTCCATTACAAAGTCATTCTTCTCAAATAATGCAATATTAGTTTTAATCCATTACATTGTTCTCTAATAATGTGTTACGACCACAACTATATATGCTTTGTGGTGTATTAATTGTATATGCATTTTTTAGTGTGTGTGATTTTGAATGCTTATTCATTTATAAATATTGTTAAAGTTTTGATGTTAAAGTGTTACACCTAAATCTCGTCATCATGAGACCCATGTCAACTCAGTTCCTTGATCCCTGAAGTCTCCCTGCTCAAGTAATCATTTAGAGCAAGTTGTTGACCTTTGTCCACCATTTCTAGTTGGGTAACCACAGGTTGTCTTCTAGCAAGGAGTGCCCAACTAGGTCAGGCGCAGACTGCCTTCTGCCAGACTGCGCCGGTGGCTCAGGTTTCCTTTGTGCAGCTTGCGCTTTCCCTCTCACGCGCAGTTTTCCCTCATGCAGCTTGCACCGGAGTTGGTTAAATTGGATAAAGGTGGCTTTCGAGCGAATTCTAGAAAGCGGATCAGGTGGATCTCTATCCCTAACTTGTAGGTGATTTGTCCTACGGTTCCCTAACCTCAAGGAAGGATCCCTTAGTCCTCTCCCCGTGATCCTCAACCTACTTTATCCACTTGGTCTTATAAATACAAAGCTCCTCTCCATTCCAAAGGGAGGAAGTCTATAGCACTTACATGCTGGTGGAATTAACCTAGGTGATCCCTATCCATCTCTTGGGAGGCATACATTTCCTTTGGAGGCATTGGCTTGGCTTGTTGGAGGAAGATTGCAGCGTTAAGGCTTGGGTTGTAATCATCACTCTACTATGTATTTTCCCAATTATTTACAGTAATATAATCTCGTTCCATAAATTTCGTGTGTTAATGATATTTAGAGCTCACTTCCTTAACTGTTTGATTAGATCAGTTAGTGTTTAGATGTACTTTTACTACTCATTTTGTCTCTATGTGATTTGACAAGTCTTGCAGCTACGGATCTGACGACCGCGGAGCTTGGAGCAATAAAGAGGAGAAAGATCTACGAATATGAAAGTAAGGCATCTAATTACCTTGATCTCTAATTTGATATAGGAAAGTAGTTTTATGTTATGTTCCCATTTGTTCTAGATCCACTTGGACTAGGGAGATCATGCTCGCGTTTGCTTGAGTAGATTGTCCGATAACAAATATGGCGACCATACTGGGGAATAGAACATAGTTTTGATTTCAATTTGATTTGTTTTCATTGATTTGTTTTGATTCATTTTCTAGCCTCTTGAGCCTTTCCCATCATTGGATTTTGTCATTAAAGAGTTCCTTGGATTCCCTTGATTGTCTTTGGGATCAATATTAGGCCTTTTTCCCTTCTACCTTAGGAGATCTATCCATTTTCCTACTTGTTATTCGACAGGCGCACCTGGGCTGAGTCTTCCCTACGCCACTGTTTGGATGGCACTTTTCCTGAAGACAAACCGCGCCATCGACACAACCTGCCTGTGTACAAGGTGCGCCAGCCCCTATCTGGCTCTCTGGTTTAGTGTCCTAAGGTGCACAAACCCCTTAAATCTAAGGGATCAGCATGTATTTTCTCCATTTTTTGGTCATTTGGTCTGATCCATTGAGCTCTGTGTACTATATGATTCATTCACAGAACCCCTAGACACAACGTATTGTCATTTTCCTCCATTTTTGGGTCTTTTGAGATTTGGATCCATGTTTGGCCCTTTGAGTCAAAACTAGTGTTTTGCTTGCATGGGGGGCCATGAATCGTGTATCCTACAGTCATTTTGACCCATATTAAGGTTTTAATACAAGTTTTGGTTTGGTGTGATTGGCTTGTTTTAAAAGACTTGAAAAGTGTGGGATATCCATTCCTTTTCGGGCCTCTTTTTCTTGGGTTGTGCATCTTATTTCCTTTACATGCTGAGCTATCCAGTGATTGTTGGGAAAGATTGATTCCTTGTCTCTACTTTAATTCAAAGAGAAGCTTGATTTTGTCACTCTTTTTCTATATTCATGAAATTAGAAAACATAAGTATTCTTCTTGCTTTAATTTGATCATTTGACATTCTTAGTCTTACACTCATAAGAAGAAGAAAGGCTTGTTTCATATTTGTGTGCGTTTGAGTTAGATAATATTATTAAGTGCTTTTCTTTGTCTTGCATTTGATTGGAAACGTTCGTGGAATCCTTCTTTCCATAACTTAGATGTGTCTTTTTCACGTGTAAAAAGATAGGAAACGGATTAGAATTATTGCATTTGGTGTTCATAAAAAGATCTATTTTAATGCTTCAGGTTAGTTTTGGGTGCATCTTTTACTTCTTTCTATCATTTTGAAAAGAGTTAAAATTGCATTTGCATAGGGTTGTGCATTTGGGAAGAAAACTATATCTCTCTCTCCTTCTTAAGTAGGATTTCATAGAAACGAAGACTTGCATTTTCATATAGATCAGATTTGCATCTTGTTTAAATTCCAACTCTTCACTTCATGGATTCAATTAACCGTACAAATAAAATCAAGCGCTATTTTAAGTTAAAAACTTTTAGCAACTTGTGTGTTAAGTTAGTGACGTGTTCCGGCTTCGTAAAACGTGGCAGTTGTCATTATTTTCCTGCACTGCATCCCGGGGGCACTATAGTTCTTCCATGTACCAACCGATATATCAAAGGCTCTTTCACGTACCTTAGGGTATATCGAAAGGCACTTCACGTACTCGGTAGTATATTGGAAGGCTCTTGTCGTACGGTTGTGCATTAGACAACACCACTACGGATTTGAGCTCACACGTACCTTGCGTATATTGGGAGACTCTCTGAGGATTCCTGGAACCATCCGAGCAAACCTTTTGACCGTCTTTTTGTTGCAATATACCAAGAACAACACTCAGGGATATTAATACGCATGTACTATTAGGTAGTCAGGTTATACGGCCAAGGGTACGGTCCCAATCCTCCTTGGTTAGTGCTCTGAAAAATCTGGCCTCGAGTATAACTGTTGGACCCTACAGTATATCGCGAGTTGTGATGGCTTGACACACCCATGAGGATCCGGCTTTTACATCCCTCATATTCACAAGTTTGCATGTTGCTTTTAGTTTGAGTAGTGTTTCTTGTGTGATAATTAGAAGGACTTAGAGAGTTTAGATATGGCAACCTCTTATGGGATTATCAATCAAGAGACCCCTTTTCAAGGGGTACCCTTTTTCTTTCCTCCATTTGGAGATATTGTTCCTCCCTTTATTGCTGCTTTAAATATTCCTGGATTAACCATAGGATTACCAGTATGGTTATTCAATCCAGTGATTCCATCTATACCCAATGTTTCAAATTTTAACTCTCCACCACGAGAATGTCAATCCCAAACTGATCCTTCCCCTTCTTCGTCGGATGCTTCTTCTTTCATTTCTTCTTCCTCGCCTAATCAAAGCAGTAGTGTTAGTAATCATGAGGATAAGAAGAAGAAGAAAAGAAAGATAAAGAAGAAGAAGGATAGGAAAGAGACCAAGCATCAACCATCTGCCTCCGATGGCACTCATTCTATTAGAACACCTCATAGACCCAAGTTCCCTTGCAAGCTTTGCAAGGGTGATCACCTTCTCAAGGATTGTCCCGGTCTTTCCAAAGTGTTAGAAGAGTGGTCTAAAGCCTCCAAACCACCTATGTCATCAGCCTCTGGACATCATACTGATGATACCCCATCAACTAGTGATTTTATGGGTAAGGGTTGGAAAGGTAAAGTCAAGAATCCTTGTTTGTTATGCAAGGGTATGCACCTTACTTACCTTTGTCCACACATGGATGAAGCTTCACAATTGTTGGAATACATTACTGTATCTCAGAACCAACTTCCAACCAGATATCGTAAGTCATCCCTTGACCCCTATTGGAAAACAACAACCCTCTCAATTTTATTTTTGCCTTGCTTAATAAAATTGATCAGTACTCTTCTATAATTCATTACAAAATTATTTAAGAGTGCCTTCAAAATCTATGATTCTGAAGGTATTCTCAATTAGGAGAAAATTGATGATTAGGATTAAGGTTTTGAAGGTCATGCCAAATTAAGTTGATTAATTTTTCTTGCAACTGTTAAAATCTTAGATTAGGTATGATCAAATTTTTATTTTTCATATTATTATTGATCATATATAATATGTTGATGACAAGCTACTTATTAATATCCCTGGATTGACTAGGTTTAATCAACTAATTTAATTTATAGATCTTTCCTTTTTATGTAAATAATTTCAATTTCGTTTTGCTTTGATCCTGGACATGGTTTGTAATGACATTTTTATGTTTGAATATGAATGGTTAGGGTTAATAAAATTATTTATATCATGTTATTAAACCCTTATAGACACATCAAATATTCAAATCATTTGATCTAGTCTAGAGTCTTTTGTAGATAAATAATATGAACATCTGCCTAAATCTTGTATATATGGGGCGATGTTTACCTTTGAAAATTTCTAAGGCATCAATGAGATTTATTTTATCATGATCACTGACTCGACTTCTATTTTGATAGATATACTATAAACTCAAAGTTTGATAATCATCTATATTTTGGATACGATATTTTAATTTAACTCTTGTTAAATTTGGATAATCATCGTATCGTTTCAATCTATTTGAATTGGTTTTTAGAAATTGAATCATGAGTTTATAAGTATGAGATCACGGTTTAAGTCATGGTGAATCTTGACACCTTCACCAATGCTAACAAAACTTTCAAGAATCATTATTCATGATGTAGTAAGTATCAAGACACCTGTTATTGAAGCTTTTGTTTTCATTATTGGATTCCGCGTTGTAGCTTCATCATGTTTATTCATAACCTGGGGATGAGCTATGGAATATTAAACAGTATGACCAACTTCCACGTATGACTCCTTCCTATAAATTTTGGTGGCGATGTGTCTGCTACATGATACGGATTGATATTTTGTTAACACCTATTCAATGGACATTAACACGAAATTATTACCTTGATCAAATGTTTTCATATTAACACCATCCTATTCAATACTCATATTTCATTCATGAATACATTTGATTTCAAATATTGGGTAATGATTTCAAGTCTTGTCAAACTGTTTGATGAATATATGCATTGGTTTCATGGTGAAGTTCTCACACGCAGAAATGAGTCTAGGGTTACTCTTTAGCTTTCCCAAGAGTCACATGAGGGTTTTTATCATGTATGCACATTCATGTATCCCTATTCCCTCTATTTTTACCATGTTGTATCATTCTCTGTTGAAAGAAGAGCCTATAATTGAGCAAATGGCTCCTTTGAGTCAATTTGAGGTTTATGGACCTGAGTTGTTGGAATCCGATCAGGAATCCTCTGCATTGTTTGAGAGAATTGGTTGGAAACCATTCTTCTTTGAATTTAGTGATCACAATGTGGAAGTGTCCCAACAGTTCACTCTTTCATTTGATGGAAATATTGTTCAGGTGGGAGATTTACAGTTTATGGTTGATGAGGAATTTATCTCTAGGGCCACTAAACTTCCACGTTCTGGATAATGCTGGTTCAAAGGGTCAAAAGTAGATAGAAAGAAATTCAAACATTTTCTCCTACCATTGTCTAAGGAACATTCCCATCTCCAATTTGGGTTTCCTGTCAGATACTTGAAACATCAGCGGAAAAATCATTTTCAAATCAGCTCCAAGTACATTTCTTGTGATGGCTGCTATTCGCATATTCAGTTATATCATCTTAGAATTTTAATGGCGTAAAGGGTCAGAAAATGAATTTGCCTTACTTCTTGCTACATAGTTTGTATAAAATGGCCATGACAGTTCAGAAAACCATCGGTAACCCATACCATAGCCTTTTTCATTATGGATTGATTAAAATTCTCATTCAATATCAGTTGTCCACTGTGAATCGAACCTGGGATGAATTCCTAGAACAAAATGAGTTTGGGTTAAATCAATTATGGCCCACTACTTTGCCTAAGACTCGAGCCAAGAGAAGAAGGTCTGTTCAAGATTATTTCCCTGTAGCAAAACGAGAAGGACTTGATGAGTTATGTTGAGCAGCCGAAATGGAAGAAGTAGACATACCTAATCTTTGAAAATAGTCAAAAGAAAACAGCATAGCAGAAGATAAGGATGAAATCTCTTCTCAAGTTGAGTATGATCATCTAGCTTTTGTTAATTCACTGTCGGATAAAACCATAGAAAAAATAAAAATTAAAACGAATGAACAAAACCCTAGTTCTCCTTATGGAAGTGTTGAACTAGCTGCAGATAAATCTAAGGGGGAAAGTCGGAGGTTTACTAGGAGTATGATGGGTCTATCTATGCCAAAAACTAAGGAACAGAACAATAAGCCTGTTTGTATCGAAATTGATAACGAGTTTGAAGACGAATCTTTCTCTATTGAAACTCCATTGAATCATGATGAAAATGAGAAGAAAAGTAATCAGGGTAATTCCCTTTTATCTCCTGAGGGGGTTTTGTTGAAGAGGCAGTTTGTTTAAAACAACCTGAGCAGGATATCCAAGGTGAGCCATCGTTGAATCGTGAATATTTACAGGATTATGCTCATGAGGCTATGCAACAGTATATCCCTTTGGACCATAGAAGTGAACAATTAGAAAATGAACTAGAAGAAGCAAACGAAGCCTGCAATTGCTTGAAATCTGAGTTACATCAAAAGAAGAGTGAGTTGTTAATGTGGCTAGATAAGTGGCAACAAATGAAAACAAAGAAAAACAAGTATAAATCGATGAACAAGTTGATTATCACATCTAATGATGAACTAAAGAAGTGTGATAAGTATCATGAAGAGAGGATTTTGAAACTTAAAGCCAGATTATCCGAGGCCAGAAGGATGGCTCATGCAAATTAATCCTCATAAACCAATTTTTGGTAATTTTGTATATACATGTAACATTGGTTTATTAACTCTTATGTTTCTAGTTTTCATCTCTATTTATAAGAATTTTTATAGACACCCCTGTAGAATCGAAGATTCTACAGGAGTGTCATTATTAAGTTGTTTTACATTTATTCACTCGTGATTGTTATGCTTATGATTCTTCTTTTAAAATGTCACAGGTGCCCTATTCTATCATATTCTAGTATGAGTCATTAAATTTTCCGAATGGTGTACATATCTTATGAACACGCTAGGATGAATGGAGATATTTTTGTTGGTCGGTAATTTTGTTGTTGCTTAATGCAATTTTTGTGGAGCGGATGGATACATGTGGAAGTCATGTCATCATTCGATTCATATGGGAAGAAGTTAATACATGCCAGTCATTTAATCGACAGTTACAGTTATCGTTTCAAAGGATGATCATGCTTTCCAGGTGCCTTTCTTTGAAGAGTTCTTATGCAACAGAACAATGAAAAGGACCTTTTGTTTTTATTATATGACAACTATTAGGAATCGAATGTATATTTTTAGAATAAGTGTTGCATAGAAAACTCGAAAGAGTTATTGGATTTTGTTATTAAAACTATGAAGACTCACTGCACAAGGGTGGAGAGGAGTACATGAGAAAAGACTTGTTGAAATTATATGTACACTTTCTGGTTTTAATTACTCTGCTGGATTTTTCTTCGTAGATGATTGTCACTGGAACTTCTCAAACTGGTATCAATACTTGTTACTGTTTTTGAAACTTTATATATATTTCGATATTCTACTTTCTCAGTTCAAAACTTATGCGAATGTACTATGATATGATTGTGTTTGTCATCTGAAATTTACTCTACTCACACAATATTAGTGTTTGACGTAAGTGCTACTGAGTCTTTTTATTCAATTTTCTATTGATGACTATGATTTAGTGGTAAATACATTTCATATTTATTTCTTGATAGCATATGTATGTTAAAGATGTTTTCATTAATAAATATAACCTTTTATTCGAACATTTGATGTTGGACATTAATTATCGATTAATAGAAACATTACAGAATATATTGAAATAGTTTTTCTATTTTAATCTTTTGTTTTTGTGCATTTTAAACAAAGTGAGTCTTATGGTAGTGATTCTGCTATTTTTATCTGAATTTTTATCATTTCTCTCTTTGTCATTATAAATGATTAATTGATAATTAATATAATCTTTTGAAAGTCGCTCTCAGCTGAGATAGGTTTAATAAGTTGTAGTTTAGCTTCGTTTATTTAAGTCTAGTTTTAGTAACTGTTAGATAGTCCTTTAAGTTAAAATTATTAGTTTTACATTTGAATAGGTTTACAATTGAAGATTCATCCAAAACCTAAAACAAAAGACTTTCACTAGGAAAGCAGAACTAGGCTAACTTAAACTTAGAAATTAACATTAGAAATAGTTTGACTTTAGGATAACATAAGTAATATTTTGCTGAGTTTTTCTAACCCTGTTCTCCTTAAGAGAATTTAAATTCAACTGGTAGCAAGACCATAACCTGCAATATTTTGCTATTCCAAACACACCGGGAGCTGCAGTAAGCAACTTGTGTGGGCATAATCTCCTTAGTTGGCCTAGGTAAAAAAATTAGGCCAACAACCCCCCATTGGTTGATGAAGCAGTCAATCCAGCCCCATCCTTAGTCGATCCCACTCTTTCTTCAAAGAGTGAAGTTGAAGTGGTCGAGTCGATATCACCTCCACTCGATCCCACTCTTTCATTGGAGAATGCCTAGACTAAAGTAGTCACCATGGTAAAATCTTCGTCTCATTCCAGTCTTTCAATTGAGAGTGAATTGGAAACCGCTAATGTTTTCCTGGTCAGTTCAGACTGTTCTAGGAAAGGGAGAATCCTGTCCGTTTCCACAAGACCTCCTTCGATTACTGAGGTCATTTCCTTTGATTGGAATGGTCTAACAGAATCTCATTTTCCTTCGAGTGTTCCTTTCCAGATATCTGTAGGAGTTTCCGATAAGGAAATCTTTCGCACTATAGTGGATGAGGGAGCTTCTGTTAGTATTTTATCCTCAACTTCTTGGAAAGCTATAGGTTCCCCTTGGCTTGTGCCAGTCACTGACCAGATATTGGATTTTAATAGAAGGCCTACTGGACCTTTAAGGATCCTTCCTCAGTTACCTATCACTTTAGGAGGGAAAACTATCTGTATTGATGTTATGATAGTCAAAGGTCCCTTAGATTTTAATCTACTACTTGGATGAGATTATGTCTATGCTATGAAAGTTGTAGTGTCCTCACTCTTTCGAGTGATGTATTTTCCTCATCATGGGAATATGATGACCATTGATCATCTTTCCTTTGTGAAACCCACTCATTGCATAACTCCTAGTCAATAGACTTCCCTAAATGTTCTACATGTTTTATTGGTTTCTTCCCCCTAGGGATGGGGGGCATGTCTACAGCCTCTAGACATCATGCTGGAGTGTTTCCCCTAGCTTCTTATTCTATGGGGCACACTACCAACCTCTGGACATCATTTTGGGTAGGAAATTTTCCCAAGCATAGTTTACCTTTGGTTTCAATCTTGTGTAAAAATGAAACCAATCCCAAGCATAGTTTCCCTTTGGTTTCGAGCTTGTGTAAAAATGAAACCAGCCTCATGAGCATAGTTCCCTTTCTGTGTCAAGCTCATTAAAAAATGAAACAGGTTCCCATGAGCACAGATTAGTATTTAATTCCAAGCTTGTTAAAAAATGGAATAGACCCCTACAAGCATAGTTTACCCTTGGTTTCAAGCTTGCATAAAAATGAAACAAGCTTCATGAGCATAGTTCCCTTTCTGTGTCAAGCTCTTTAAAAAATGAAACAGGTCATGAGCAGAGTTCTATTCTTGTGTCAAGATTGTTACAAAACGAAACATATCCTTTTCCATTGAGTTGAGTCTTTCCATAGACATAGTACCTGGACCTTCTTTTCATCCTCCTATTCCATTTTGATCTTCATTTGTCTCTGGTGAACATCTTCATATTAGTAACTAGGAGTTTAATCGAGTGAATATGTAGATTAGGAGAATTAAATGAATCTTAGGGGGCATGTCTTGAACCTCTGGACGTTATGTTGAAGTCAACCCGATCGCCTCTCCACACCATGTTGGAGTTAAGTCACTTACTTCTAGCAATCATGCTGGGGGCATGTACCAACCTTTGGATATCATGATGGGAAAAAATACACCAATGGGAATATTTTCCAGCATGCTTTCTTTTGGGTTTCGAGCTCGCTAAACCATGAAAATAATCTCGAGCATAGTTCATTTTATGTTACAAGCTCGTTAAAAAATGAAGCAGCCATCATGATCATTCTTTTCACCTGTCTTCGATCTCGTTAAAAACAGTAAGATGGTATTGAGCTTACTTTTCACTTTTTTCATGCTCTGGTTGAAATATGAAAAGTGGTTTTAGCTTAGTTTTTACTTTTTTGTGCTCTGGTTCAAACATGAAAAAGGTTCCGAGTGCTTTTGACACCATTGCCGTGCTCGTTAAAAAGTTGAGTAGAAAGGTGTGTCTAACGAGTATAGGTTTATCACTTTATCCGGCCTCGCTAGACTACTTATGGAAAAGGAACTGTGCCGAGTTTAATTTTTCCTTTGTTGTACTCAGTCACCAACCATGACAAAGTTGTTCATGGAGTCCTCTTTAAGATCTTTTCAGACTCCCTAAATAGGAAAAGATCGCTAAGCGAACTTGACTCTTTCACACTTGTAAAAGCATTTGAAAGGTTGTCCTTCTGGTGATAGTTTACCCCTTTTTCGGACCAGGAGGTACTATTTACGAAAAAGGAGCACTCCAGCAAATCATGATTGGAAAAGTCCTCTCTCGCGTTGTTTTACCCTTTTCCGGGCGAAGAGGCTAACTTTACGAAAAAGGACCTTTGGAGTCTTCTTTAGTTCTTTTCAGACTCTCTAAATATGAAATGACGTCGAGTTTACCTTCTATGGACTCGTTGAAATTCAACATTGAAGGGCCCATCATGGGACAAACCCCTCCTATCCTAGGTTCATAAAATGTTTGAGATTGGACTCATCCATGGGATGAGCTATACCGAGCATCTGTTTACCCTCCTCAAGCTCATTAAAAAACAAATGAGGCACTCATCAGTCATGATAGGGAAAAGGAAATATTTTGTGTTACACTATAATTTACGGCAGTACATAGTCTCTCTTGAACATGACACTCAGTTGCATATGCATTCAGTACTTGGGAAATCCATTTGTCTTCGAGTTACACCGATTCCATGAGTCTCGTTACTCCTTTGGGTCATCCAAAGAATGTTTCCATCATCAATTTCATTGGGGGGTTGGTATCATTCTCATTATGTCAATAATGCCAAGTCATGCGATGCCCATGCTCAAGAGATAGTTGTCATTCACTATCTGCAGACAGTTTACCTTCCATCATGTCGGTCGGCCTTGAGTCAGTCTCACTCTATTGTCTGATTCACTCCAAACGTCTGTGATCACATTTCGTGTCGATGATGGGGGATTCATCATGGCCCTCCTTCGACGGATTCATCCTTGTCAACTTCAACACCTCATCCGAGGATTGAATCTAGAAACCAATCAAGTACCTTTGGCCTGCATGCATCAATGGCAGGTTAACTCGCTTTCGAGATGAGTTTACATCATTGACTCTTGATTGAAATATCCCGTCGAGTGTTCGACCTCAACTCATTGATTCACGCTCAATGGTATGTACTATGATACCTTGGGGATCATTGACATCAATGGTGATTCCCCTCGTACTTGTTAATGGTATACACCAATGATCGATAATCAAGTGGTTTCTACCAAGTTCGACTCCAAGTCATTGTAATCATATGGATAGATTCGTATCATTGTGGGTTCAGCTTGAAGACCCTAGGGAAAATCATATCTTACCCAGGTTGCAATGGGGATTGCTTGAGTCATATTACACGGATCCACTTTGTATTGGTCGTGGTTGTGTTATCATCTCATCATGGATCTACAATTGTGTTTAGTATCCATGATTGTGTTCAATCGGTCCTTACTACCATGGATCTGCATTGTATTAGTCGGCAGCCATGTTATGTGTCATATGAGACTTGTATCTCAGAGTCAATTGTACTGCAGCAGCATCTTCCAAATGACAAGTCCTTTCCATCCATCTTTCAAAGCACTTCACCTACTTGTTTTTCCAGCTTCATGCTTTGGGGGGCATTCTGTTACACCTAAATCTCATCATCATGAGACCCATGTCAACTCAGTGCCTTGATCCCTGAAGTCTCCCTAATCAAGTAATCATTTAGAGAAAGTTGTTGACCTTTGTCCACCATTTCTAGTTGGGTTGTTGCAGGTTTTATTCTAGCAAGGAGTTCCCAACTAGGTCAGGTGCGGACTTCCTTCTGCCAGACTGTGTTGGTGGCTCAAATTTCCTTTGTGCATCCTGCGCTTTCCCCCTCAGGCGCAAGTTTCCCTCATGCAGCTTGCGCCAGAGTTGGTTAAATTGAAGAAAGATGGCTTTCGAGCGAATTCTATAAAGTGGATGAGGTGGATCTCTATCCCTAACTTGTAGGTGAGTTGTCCTATGGTTCCTTAACCTCAAGGAAGGATCCCTTAGTTCTCTCCCCATTATCCTCAACCTACTCTATCCACTTGGTCTTATAAATACAAAGCTCCTCTCCATTCTAAAGGGAGGAAGTCTATAGCACTTACATGCTGGTGGAATTAACCTAGGTGATCCCTACCCATCTCTTGGGAGGCATACATTTCCTTTGGAGGCATTGGCTTGGCTTGTTGGAGGAAGATTGCAGCGCTAAGGCTTGGGTTGTAATCATCACTCTACTGTGTATTTTCCCACTTATTTACATTAATATAATCTCTTTCCATAAATGTCGTGTGTTAATGATATTTAGAGCTCACTTCCTTAACTGTTTGCTTAGATTATTTAGTGTTTAGATGTACTTTTACTACTCGTTTTGTCTCTATGTGCTTTGACAGGTCTTGCAGCTACAGATCTGACGACCGCAGAGCTTGGAGCAATAAAGAGGAGAAAGATATACAAATATGAAAGTAAGGCATCTAATTACCTTGATCTCTAATTTGATCTAGGAAATTAGTGTTATGTTTTGTTCCCATTTGTTCTAGATCCACTTGGACTAGGGAGATCATGCTCGCGTCCGCTCGAATTGTCTGTTTAGTCTAACTTTCCCAAACTAAGATGGAACGGAGGAAAGAGGGGGAGATTGTGGTGTGTCGGTTGGAGGGATACATAGAGGGTACGTGGCATGGTTGTGTGTGTGGAGAAAGGGTGAGGGGGTTGAATAGGTTTTGATCCATCATGATTGAGCGCCTTCACTCAAATATTGACTCCAACTATCCCAACGAAGGATGAGCCATAACCATGGACAACTTGACATGGAGGGGACTTAGCATGGATGCATTGATGAAGGTTTCTGAAGGGACAATGGGAATTCAAGAGCAAAGACGTTAGTAATCAAACCTACCGAGTGAGGATTATATGATAGGAAGGATCATTTTGTTGGTTATTATGTTGGGCAGGGAGGGTGAAAATAGGGCTTTGTTGCATTAGATCTTTGGTCTCATCTTCTAGTCTCTAGTATTTTCTAGAATCCTTTTAATTTGGGTCTCACTTTTCCAGGAAGATAGGCTTCAGCTCAACCTATGTGGCACTATGGGTAGTGGAATTTTGCTTAGTTTAGGAGTTGAGTTGGAAAGAATCAAGGATTTTGTGCTTAGGGATTCAATATTGGTGCAATGCAAGGGAAGTTGGAGGAAAAGCATGGAAACTACTGACCTGATATCAAGGAACTCAAAGAATAGGGTGATATCCTCAATCATGAAAATGACAAGATAATACAAAAACAAATTATCTACAATGGTAAAAAAAGAATTGGAGGAAACATAAATAGAGTAAGAAAGAAACACAATAGGACATAATTACAAAGTGGATCGTGAATTAATGCCATGGGTTCTCGACATGGGTTTTCCAAGAAGTAGAGATACAAAATATCTCAAGTTGGTGGACATGTACTGGCACATGAAGACCTTCGTAGCCATCATTATTGAAGTAAGGGGAACTTAGCATAAGGAAATCCATAACAAACTAGAGAAATTGAACTAAAAATATGAGAGTTTAATTAACACTATTTGGGGGTTTGAGGTAGAAAGTAAGAACCCAAAAGAGGATGGACGAATTGTTATGCCCAAGGAAGAGGGGCAAGGCAAGATATGGATGGCGATAATCAAAGATGAGGAATATGTTGGAGCTAATCAAGGAAGGTATACCCCCTACCTTCATCGATATTGTGTTGAGCTTAGAAACTAATGGTTAACCTAAGCCATTTCATATTAATAGCTAGATTGTGTTTTCTTTTTTTAATATGTTAGTGTTGATGTTAAATCGCTTAATTAATCTAAATTTACTTTACAACCATACTATTGTTTTTTTAATTTATAAATACTATGTTAAAATCTCTATGTAAAAGAAAAAACTTCAAAAAAAAATCATTATTTTATGAATCACCATAATTCTATTTTATTTTGAAGCCACTTACAAAATATACTACTTATAACACCTCTTATATTATTAATAAACAAACTTAAAAAAAAATCATTATTTTATGAAACACCATAATTCTATTTTATTTCGAAGCCACTTACAAAATAAACTACTTATAACACCTCTTATATTATTAATAAACAGTTCAAAAATAACACGTAAACTTCATATAACTTCAATATTATTATATAAATAAGTGAATAAGTAATTTTTAATTACACTTGCTAAGGCGGAGACTATAGTGATCACGTCGTAAATTTCACTTTTATATTAATACCATAAAAATATAATGTTTTTTAAAGTTTTGTAATATTTATATATTAAATTAAATATTTTGAAAATATAAATTATTTTGTGGGATTTTTAAAAATTTTTATTTCTATTTTATGATTGGCTAAAAGCTATGAAGTGACAAATTAACTTTCATGGGATGTAAAATTGTTTAAACAAGATATTAATTTAAATTTTAAAAATTCAAATTTTTTTCTTAACTTGACATGTGGTGTTTGTACTATATGTTTCATTAATGATAATGAATATTATCATTTTTATACACTTTATTGTTGATAATAAGTAGACAAACGTCTCACCTTATTATTCATGTCCTCTCATTTTTTAAATGCAATGCACTTTGATTTCCATAGGCCTTAAATGCATATATTATTACTAATTTTTAAAACTTAAAAACTAAAATTAATTATTTTTATTATTATCCAAAAAAGTATCAATGTATAATTACAACAAGCCATTATTAAAAAAAATAATAATATTATTATTTTAAATATAATATGATCATCAGTTATACAAAATAATTTATATAATATCATACATCAATTATACAAAAGATAAGAGGATCAATTTTACAAAATATAAAGTTTGTCAGTTCACTTGGTCAAGGGATAGGTATTCACTAAGAGTGACCCAGGTTCAAATCCCCTTAGGGTGAGTTAGTTGGGAAGCGACACCCAAAAATCCAACACATTTGAAGGTTGGTGTGGCCCAAGTCGGGTGCGATCCCCAAGTGATTTTGACGGTTTAGATGCCCTCTGGGTTGCGGTTTCTCATCCAATGGTAGAAATCCACTGACCCCGAGTGACGAGCATTTCTTTCTAACAATTTTTTTTATAAAATATAAAATTATCTTTTTTAAGCTAGTACCCACGTGGATTTGAACTTGTGACCTTCCATTTACAACTTCTCATCTCATTTCTTCATTATTAATTGCTCTGTCCCCCATGGAATAAAATATAACATGATCCTATTTATATACAAAACATAACATAATTTTATGCCAAAGGCTAATTGCTTTATACCTTTCTTATTCACAAAAAAAACTATTAAAAATGAATACACTTGAAATAAAAGAAATTTAAAGTTTTTTTCCTTATTTTTTTTTCATACGAAAAAGAAAAATTTTATTAAGATAAAAGTTGTGTCAAAAGATACATATTAGGTGAGGTGCCTATTTAAAACAGAAAAACCAGAAAGTGTCTGATGCATATATATCATGCTTTCATTCATGGCGCCTACCAAAAAGCTAAAACTTGCTCCTACTCAAAAGCATGAGACATGAAAGTCTATTATGCCAATTCAAGCAAACTGCAAAGGTTCAGTCTTATGCAGAGATCCCTCTCTATATTCTTCAACAAGAATGTGCCCATCCAAATCACCCACGGCCAGTTTGGAAATTTTATCAGCCTCCATATTGTGCTCCCTGTAGATGTGGACAAAAGAGTTGGAAGAGAAAAGAGTCATAATATCCCGAGAACGCCTGATCCATCCACTCAGCTCCAAAGAATTGAGGCCATGTTCCCCCTTAGCCCATAATATAACCACTCTGGAGTCTCCGAAGACAGTAAGAGAATACAAGCTAATATAATTTGTAAAAAAAAAAAAAAAAACCCCATAAAGATAACAATTTTGATTTGGTGTTTGAAACTTTACTAGCTCGCATCTGCAATTTGTAATATCGATTCTGAGATACCTTGAGAAACACACAAACCCCATAGTATCCCTCCTGGGCAGCACCATCGAAGAAACCAAGAGGCAGGCCATACTCAATCTCCAAGAAAGGTAAGACCCTACATTGATTCTTATGAACTTTAGTGTTGGCCGAGGAGAAGTAATCAACAATTTTAGCACAGAGCACAGTAACCGAACCTTTCACATCCTGAAAAATCCAGCGATTACGACATTTCCAAACTTCCCATATCGTGATAAAAAGAAGAGCAGAATCATAAGAATGGCTCTCAAATAAAAGGAGATTATCCACCGTAGAGTCACATCTCCAAGTGAAGTGGAAATGAAGAGTGGATTCGAGACACACCCACAGACTCTTGAAAAATGTGCAATTACCGAACAGGTGGTCAACATCCTCACCATCAGAAGAGCAAAGGGTACAACGGTCCGGTCTAGAAAAACCTCGCTTGATAAGGTTGCTCCACGTTAAGATCTTTTTATGAATTACCAACCACATGAAGCAATGAATTTTAAGAGGACATTTGACCTTCCAAATCAACCTGCAATGCCGCCAGAGGCCTACATCCTTCACAGGTTCCAAAGTACAAACATAATCCATCCACGCCAAGACCATACCAGTGGTCTCATCAAAACACCAGCGGAGAGCATCTTCCTCTGAAGATAAAGTGATCCCCGCATGAACCAGCTTCATAACATAACTATTGTTATCGAACAATCTACCAAGAGCGGACTCCAGGCGTGATCTCCCTAGCTTAATGCAAGCCTGGAACAAATGAGACAAAATATGAAATAACTTTCCTAGATCTAATTAGAGATCGCGTGACTAGATGCCTTACCTTTTAGATCACGAATCCTTTCTCCTTGATGTTGTTCCAAGATTTATGGTCTTCATATCTCAGCTGCAAAACCTGTCAAGACATACAGAACAACACAAGTAGTAAAATGCATCTAAACAATAACAGATCTAAGTAAGCAGTTAAGCAGGAAAACTACACAAACATCATCAATGCAACAACATTTGGTGGAAAGCATTTATATTATTGTATAAAAAGGGAAAGTACATAGAAGGAAGTGATTAAAACCAAGGCTTAACGTAGCAATCCTTCTCCAACAAGCCAATGCCAAAGCCTCCAAAGGAAGTATAGATCTCCCAAGAGATGAATAGATATCTCCTAAGCTAATTTCACCGGCATGTAAGTACTATAGACTTCATCTCCTTTGGAGTGGAGAGGAGCTTCACTTATATAGGGCTAAAGAGATAGGGTAGGTTGAGGATTAGGGGGAGATGGTTAAGGGATCCTCCCATTAGGTTAGCAACCGAAATGCCACCTCACCTAGAGTCTATGGATAGGTCTCCACCTCAACAAACTTCTAGAAATACCTCGAGACTCCCCAAAATAGCTTTTAACCAACCTCATCGCACCCCGATAGAGGACACAGAGCGACAGAGGGGGTCTGTCGCACTTTGCCTGAGGACAAACTCCAACAGTGTCTCACCCCAACTGACCAAGAACTGCAACAAAGGGGGTCTGTCTCACCCTGTAGGAATACAAAGTGCGACAGCCTACTCAAAGAGGTCAACTAGGCAGGGAAATCTCTCAGTTGGATGTGTTTTATCCCAGAATGAGTTTAGGGGTCAGAGAAAAGAGTTTACACAATGGTCAAGATGACGACATTATCACAACGGTCATGATGACGACACTTTGTCATAATGACGACACTTGCAATGGTCATGGTGACGACACTAGGTCATGATGATGACACTTGCAACACTTGTGACACTTTCACAAGGGTGACGACATTTTGGTGTAACAAAATGCCCCCCAATGCATGAAGCTGACATAATGAGACAGGTGAAATGTTTTGTAGTAAGAAAAATAGCAAGGACTTGCTGGTTGGAAGGAGCTGCTGTAGAAATTACATGAGATCCACATGTCTCACAAAACATGGTTGCCAACCAATACACTGCAGCTCCATGATATTAAAGACCGACCAAACACAATCATGTCTACTAGACACAATCGTAGATCCATGATGAGATGATAACACAGCCACGACTAATACAAAGTGGATCCATGTAATAGAGCTCAAACAATCTCCATCGCGACCTGGGTACAATATGACTTCCCCAGGGTCTTCAAGTCGAACCCACAATGATACGAATCTATCCATGTGATTACAATGTTTTGGAGTTGAATATCATAGAAACCACTTGATTACTAGTCATTAATGTATAGCGTTAACAAGCGCGAGGGAAATCACCATTTATGTCAATGATTCCCAAGGTATCATAGTACATATCACCAAGTGTGAATAAATGAGTTGAAGTCGAACGCTTGACGAAATCTTTCAATCAGGAGCCAATGATGCAAACTCATGTTGAAAGCGATGTAACCTACCACTGAGGCATGCAGGCCCAAGGTACTTAAATGGTTTCTAGATTCAAACCTCGGATGATGAGTTGAATTGGACAAGGATGAATCCATCGACAGAGGGCCATGATGCTTCCCCCATCAATGACACGAAACTCGATGACAGGTATTTGGATTAGATTGGATGGTACAGTAATGTGCAAGACTGACTGAAGGTAGAATGACATGATCAAAGGTGTATTGACTGCAGATGATGAGTAACAAATGTCTCTTGAACATGGGCATGGCATGACTTGGCAGTATTGACATGACGAGAAAGACACCAACCCCCAATGCAACTTGATGATGGAAGCATTCTTTGGGCAACCCAAAGGAGTGACAAGACTCACAGAATTGATAGGACTCGGAGAAAAATGGATTACCCAAGTACTGTAAGTGAATGCAAACTAGTGCCATGTTCAAGAGTGACTACGTACTGCCATAATTAAGATGTAACACAAAATCTTCCCTTTTTACCCATCATGATTGATGAGTACCTCATGTGCTTTTTATGAGCTTGATGAGGGTAACCAGATGCTCAGTATAGCTCATCTCATAGATGAGTCCAATTCCACATGTTTTACGAACCTGGAAAGGAGGGGTTCGTCCCATAACGAGCCCTTCAGTGTTGAGTTTTAACGAGTCCAGAGAAGGAAAACGCAGTCGTCGTTTCATATTTAGAGAGTCTGAAAAGAACTAAAGACGACTCCAGGAGGTTATTTTTCATAAATTTAGTCCCTCTGCTCGAAAAAGGATAAAACAATGCAAGAGAGAATTCTTCCAATCATGATCGATTGAAGTGCTCCTTTTCCGTAAAAGTGCCCCCTGGTCCGAAAAAGGAATAAACTACCACCAGAGAGACGATCATTCAAATAATTTTACAAGCATGGACACATCAAGTTCGCTTGGAAATATTTTCATATTTAGGGAGTCTGAAAAGAGCTTAAAGAGGACTCCATGGACAACTTTGTCATGGTTGATGACCGAGTACGACGAAAGAAAAAGTAAGCTCGGCATAGTTCCTTTTTCCGTAAATAGTCTAACGAGGTCGGATAAAGTGATAAACCTATACTCGGTAGACACACCTTTTTACTCAAATTTTTAACGAGCATGACAATGGTATCAAAAGCACTCAGATTCTTTTTCATGTTTGAACCAGAGCACAAAAAAGTAAAAACTAAGCTCAAAACACTTTTCATGTTTCAACCAGAGAACGAAAAAAGTGAAAATTAAGCTCAACACCATCTTACTGTTTTTAACGAGCTCGAAGATAGGTTGGAAGAATGCTCATGGTGTCTGCTTCATTTTTTAACGAGCTTGTGACAAAAATGAACTATGCTCAGGATTATTTTCATGGTTTAGCGAGCTCGAAACTCAAAAGAAAGTATGCTCAGAAATATTCCCATTGGCTGAAGTTTTTCCATCATGGTATCCAGAGGTTGGTATATGCCCCTAGCATGATTTCTAGAAGTAAGTGACTTAACTCCATAGAAAGGGAACTAGGCCCTCAGCATGATTACTAGAAGTAAGTGACTTCAATAAACGTACCGATGTTGAAGAGATGCCCCCATGTTTCATTGCATTTGCCTAAGCTACACCTAGGCGGATGAAAAGAAGGTTAAGGTACTAAGTCAATGGAAAGACTCGACTCAATGGAAAAGGATTTGTTTCATTTTTTAACGAGCTTGACACAGGAATAGAACTCTGCTCATATGACCTGTTTAATTTTTTAGCGAGATTGGCACAAAAAGGGAACCATGCTCATTGGGTACTGTTTCATTTTTTAATGATCTTGACACAGGAATAGAACTCTACTCGTATGAAATGTTTCATTTTTTAGCGAGCTTGACACAGAAAAGGAACCATGCTCATTGGGTATTGTTTCATTTTTTAACAAGCTTGACACAAGAAAAGAACTATGCTCATGAATGGTTTCATTTTTACACAAGATCGAAACCAAAAGGAAACTATGCTTGGAGGGACCTGTTTCATTTTTTAATGAGCTTAAAACAGAAAGGAAACTATGCTCAGCAACGGTTTCATTTTTACAAAAGCTTGAAACCAAAGGTAAACTGTGCTTGGGGATGGTTTCATTTTTACACAAGCTTGAAACCAAAGGTAAACCATGCTTGGGACTGGTTTCATTTTTACACAAGCTTGAAACCAAAAGGGAAACTTTGCTTGGGAATGGTTTCATTTTTACACAAACTCTAAACCAAAGGTAAACTATGCTTGGGAATGGTTTCATTTTTTCACAAGCTTGAAACCAAAAAGGAAACTTTGCTTGGAAATGGTTTCATTTTTTCACAAGCTTGAAACCAAAAAGGAGACTTTGCTTGGAAATTACCCAACATGATGACCAGAGATTGGTAGAGTTCCCCCCAACATAATAAGCTAGGGGAACTGCTCCAGCATGATGCCCAGAGGCTGGAGACCTGCCCCCCATCACGAGGGGGAAAAAACCACTAAAACATGTGGAACATTTAGGGAAGTTTGATGACTAGGAGTCATGTGATGAGTGGGTGTCACGTAGGAAAGTTGATCAATGGTCACAATCCTCCTATCATAGGGAAAATACATCACTCAAAAGAGCATGGACACTACGGCTCTCATAGCATAGACATAATCACTTCCAAGGAGCAGATTGAAATCTAAGGGACCTTGGACAACCATGACACCAATATAAAAAAATTTATCTCCCAAAGTGATAGGTAACTGAGGAAGGATCCCTAAAGGTCCAGTAGGCCTTCTATTGAAAGCCAGTATCTGGTCAGTGACTGGCACAAGTCGAGGAGAACCTATAGCTTGCGAAGTAGTTGAGGATAAAATACTAACCGAAGCTCCCTCATCCACTATAGTGTGAAAGATTTCCTTATCATAAATTCCTACAAATATTTGGAAAGGAACACTCAAAGGAAGACGAGATTCTGCTAGACCATTCCAATCAAAGGAAATGACCTCAGCACTTTGAGGGGGTCCTGTGGAAATGGACATGGTTTACCCTCACCCAGAACAATCTGAACTGACCAGAAAAACATCAGCAGATTCTATTTCACTCTCAACTGGAAGACTAGAATGAGACGAAGATCGTGTCATGGTGACTGCTTCAGTCTGGAAATTCTCCAATGAAAGAGTGGGATCGAGTGGAGTTGATATCGACTAGACCACTTCAATTTCACTCTTTGAAGAAGGAGTGGGATCGACCAAGGATGGGGCTGGATCAACCGCTTCATCAACCAATGGGGGGTCAAGGGAAAACTTACGATATCCAGTTGGAAGGTGGTTCTGAGATACAGTAATCTCTTCCAACAATTGTGAAGCTTCATCCATACGTGGACAAAGGTAAGTACGATGCATGCCATTGCATAACCAACAAGGGTTTGTAGCTCTATCCTTCCAACCCTTAATTACAACGTCACTAGTTGATGGGGTATGATCAGTATGATGTCCAGAGACTGATGACATGGGTTGTCCAGAATGCGATCATATTTATAAGACCTTGGAGATACTAGGGCATCTCTTAAGAAAATGGGACCCTTTGCAAAGTTTGCAAGGGAATTTTGGTTTACGCAAATTCGAAATAGATGTATCGATGTTCCCAGCATGATGATCAGTGGCTGGTGAGTCCTCAGCATGATGGTCGGAGACTGGGATTGTGACCTCATACCTGGTGTTCTTCTTCTTAGTTTTCCCTTTCTTCTTCTTTGCACTCGCCTTCTTACTAACATTAGAGTTTTCTGTAGGAAAAGAGGAAGAGAGGGAAGCCGATTCAATTTTTGAGGAAGAAGGGGAAGGGTCATCATGAGATTGAGGCTCATGTGATGAAGGACCTAGGAAGACTCAACGTAGCCATAAAGGGAGTTTCATGTCCCAAATTTGGCATTGGGTCACAATGGCCTAATCACATTGGCCCCATTCATTAGAGTTTTTCAAATTGATGCTAAAGGTCAAATAATTGCCAGGGAGGAAAATTACTAGTTTCCTAGGTTTGGGGTGGAAGCTTTGGGATTTGGAATAATGGGGATAATAAATGATGTTTCAACATTAGAATGGCATAAATATTTAATAAGGGAGCTAAATAAATATATACAAGTGAAAATCAAAGTGGCATTTCATCATGAAGACACATGGAGGAAGTGGGACCCACATATGGCTAGATTTCCCCACTACACTTAGCATCATTCTCTCACCAATTCGAATTCAAGGTGAATGGTAACATACTTGGGGGAGTCCAAAAGGTATTATTCATTGCATGACTCACTCAAGGTCGAAATATAGAGGAAGAGTAACTCCCATGGAAGAGGAAGAGGCAATTTGGAGCTAGTGAGACACTTGGGCTAGATTCCCTAGCTCTATGACAACAATGATGAAGATGCTATGACACCTATGACACAAATCAGACCTGAAGGCCGACATATGACATATATGACATGTCAGGGATAAAAATAGACTCCAAGAGGGTGCTCAAGGGTGTTAGGGCAGCTAAGATGCTTCCACATGTTATTTGGTGGAAGTGGGAGACTAGGAATTGTTGTACAAGTGGTGTTCTTTGGAATCTCTTCCCAACTTGAGTTGGCATGAGTCTCTTGGAAGGAATTTGACCCATGGAGGACATTAGAAGTTTATAAATGTCAATAACAAAGAATGAAACTAGCTTTTGATCATTTGTAGAATTTGCAATTGCATTTGTGAAGAGGGAGATCTAGTGGATGACTAGTTTCTTGCCTTAGCCAATTTCGAGGGTGAAAGATTCCCATCCAAGTTGGTAATTGGAAAGGCCATTCAGAACTTTCATTTGGAGCTTTAATGGATTCTTTATTTGTAGGTGTAAGATACAGGGCATCTCATGGTTTCTTCTATTGCAGCTCACTCCTTCAACCATTTCCAGTTTTGATGGCATATTCTTGATCCTTGAGGGAGGGCGTTTTTGGTGAGCTATTGTACTTTTTGGGGGAGCTTCTAATGCCCCATTTCTTTTGTAATATGAATTAAATACTCTGTTCTTCATCTCCATAAAGTTTCAGGTCAAAATTCCAAGTAGAAATGTATAAATCTCATTTTTAATGGAAGAACAATGCCATTTCCCCACTACCTTGTTGTGAACCAATGTATTGATGATGATTTCGAATGAATGGATTATTATCTGATGAATTTGTGATTAATGGACTGCCATGGATGTATTTTACAACTTTCATGTACTGTACTTGAGCATTTGAAGTATTTTTACTCAGTTTAATTGCATTGGGAGAAGAAATAGTGCCATTTCCCCAAGGGTCGAATTGGTGATTTTTGCAGTTGAATGGGAGAGGGTTGGAACAGATATAATAATCAATTAATGGTGCACATGAGACCTTAATAACATCCTTAATACATTCCCTACCTCGTTTCAAAAATTTGAGTGGCTTTGGAGGCATTTGGGAAGCCATTTTCAGTACTTACCCCAGGGGGATTTGAACCCCAACTTACTAGTAAAATTGCATACTTGGTCCAGAATCTTAAGAGAGTTTGCAGAGGTATTTTGGTGGCCATATATCATCCCTGAACATCATATTCAAGTCCTAATATTATTCATACACCTTCCTTGAATATTTGAAGGCATTTGGAGTCAATTCGAGACCTAGAGACCAATACTAGTCAAAGACAAATTACTAGTAAAGTTCCCTACATTGGCTAGAATTGAAAGAGTATTTGCAGAAGTATTTTAAAGGTCCAAAGGCATCCCTAAAACACATATTTATGTTCTAATCTCATTCATATACCTTCTCAGAATATTTGGGATCATTTGGGGCAAATTTGGGACCTAGAGATCAAAACTAGTCAAAGGTCGAACTAAAAAAAGTGGAAAATTGTCATTTTAATAAAATTCCTAACAAGGGACATTACAGGGAGGACCAACAGTTCCACAAGGGGGAATAAAAAATGGCACACCCTGGAAAGGGGTGCCTTGGTTGGTAGTCCTGGAAGAATCTTCCATATTTGAACTCCCTACGAGTCTCTAAAGTACCACACAAGTCAAACACTACTCAAGTCTAGAAGCAACAAGAAAACTGTGTGAATAGGAGTGGATGAAAACTTAGGATCCTCACAGGATTATCAAGGCTTCACAACTTGCTATATACCGCAGGGTCCAACAGTAAAATGCGACAAGGAGGATTGGGACCATACCCTTGCCTGAATACCCAACTACTTGGACGACACGTGCATAGTAATCTCCCCGAGTGTTGTTCTCTTTGTATTGTGATGCCAAGACGGCCAAATGGTTAACTCAGTTGGTCACAGGAATCGTAGGAGTGTCTCCCGATATACTCAAGGTACGTGGGAGCTCAAATCCGTAGTGGTGTTGTCTAATGCACAACCGTACGGCACGAGACCTTCCTATATATTACCGAGTACGTGAAACACCTTTCGATATATGCCAAGTACGTGAAACACCTTTCGATATACGCCAAGTACATGAAGTACTTGGTGGGTACATGAAAGAGCTTCGATATACCTGGTTGGTATGTGAAAGAGCTTCGATATACCGGTTGGTACGTGGAAGACTACAATACCCTCGGAATACAATGGTGGAAAGTAACGACAACTGCCACGTTTTACGACATTGGAACACGTCTCTAACTTAATACACAAGTTACTAAATGATTTTAACCTAAGCTAGTGTTAATTTTATCTGGTGCGGTTAGGTGGATGCATGAGGTGAGTACATAAATGTAAACATAATGCAGTCCTCAACTACATGAAAAATGCACTTCTTTTCTTTACTTTTCGATGAAAACTACTTAAGGTAAGGAGAGATTTTTCTTTCTTTCAAACCAAAAAGTACTCAAATAGCAACGAAAAGAAGAATTCTTTCCTAGAGTGCAATAACTCTAACTTTCCACAATAATAAGCTAAAAACGCAAAGAAAATGAAAGATGCGACGAATTTTAACAATGCATTAGATAAAAATAACGAAGAGCTTTCAATTTTCACATGTATGTATCAAAAATGGAGCTTGATAACTAAACGCTTTTCATATCTATATACGTAAAGCGAGAGAATATCTACAACACTTACTCATTCATAAATCCCCAAAGAAAATAATGACAGGCACCCAAACAACTCAAAAGTACTCAAGAAGGGCTCAAAAACTACCAAATGCAAATAAAACTCAATGATTGAGCGGGAGAAGGGTTTGGAGATCAAATGTAATGATTTGAACAGATCCAACAAGATCTGGTGGGGTGATCAAGGTTGGAAATATCAAACCAACCGGTGGGGGATCGAAATTTCCCGCCACAACCAAGCCAAACACTTGACTGACTAAGCACCCAAAATCAACCAAAACACATCCAAACAAGGACTATGCTAGATCTAGGGGGTGTGTGACCACAATACACAGCCTATAGGCCTCAAGCAATCAGACCAAAAACCCAAAAAAAAGGGAAAACCTTGTTGATCCCTAAATTTTAAGAGATTGTCGCACCCTATACACAGGAAAGGTGCAGCAGAGGGTGTCCATCACAGGTTGTACACAGGCAAGGTGCGACACAGTCGTAGTTTGGCTTCAAGAAAAGTGAGACGGCCAGAAAGTGGCGCAGGGAAGACTCAACCCAGGTGCGCCAGTCGAAATTTGAGCAATAAAAGTGTGAGATATCTCAAGGTAGAAGGGTAGGAGGCCTAAAGATGATCCCAAAGAGAATTAAGGACACATAAGAAACTCTTTAATGATGAGATTTGATGGTAAGGAGGCTCAAAAGAATAGAAATGGATCAGACAAAAGAGATGAAATCAATTCTATTGTTCGATATCCACAGTATGGTCGCCAAATTTGTTATTGGACAATCCACTCGAGCGGACGCGAGCCTAATCTCCCTAGTTCAAGTGAATCTAGAACAAATAGGACAGAATACAAGACTCATTTCCTAGATCTAGTTACAGATCAAGTACTTATATATCATACATTTCAGATCGTGGATCCCTCTCCTTGTTGTTGTTCCAAGATTTATGGTCTTCAGATCTCAGCTGCAAAACCTGTCAAGACATACAGAACAACACAAGTAGTAAAATGCATCTAAAAAATAACAGATCTAAGTAAGCAGTTAAGCAGGAAAACTACACAAACATCATCAATGCAACAACATTTGGTGGAAAGCACTTATATTGATGTATAAAATGGGAAATTTCATAGAAGGAAGTGATTACAACCAAGGCTTAACGTAGCAATCCTTCTCCAACAAGCCAATTCCAAAGCCTCCAAAGTAAGTATGGATCTCCCAAGAGATGAATAGAGATCTCCTAAGCTAATTTCACCAGCATGTAAGTACTATAGACTTCCTCTCCTTTGGAGTGGAGAGGAGCTTCACTCATATAGGGCTAAAGAGATAGGGTAGGTTGAGGATTAGGGGGAGATGGTTAAGGTATCCTCCCATTAGGTTAGGAACCAAAATGCCACCTCACCTAGAGTCTAGGGATAGGTCTCCACCTCAAAAAACTTATAGAAAGACCTCGAGACTCCCCAAAATAGCCTTAACCAACCTCGTCGCACCCTAGTAGAGGACACAGAGCAACAGAGGGGGTCTGTCTCACTTTTCCTGAGGACAAAATGCGACAGTGTCTCACACCAGCTGACCAAGAACTGTGACAGAGGGGGTCTGTCTCACCCTGTAGGAAGACAAAGTGCGACATCCTACTCAAAGATGTCAACTAGGTAGGGAAATCTCTCAGTTGGATGTGTTTTAGCCAAGAATGAGTTTAGGGGTCAGAGCAAAGAGTTTACACAATGGTCAAGATGACGACATTATCACAACGGTCATGATCACGACACTTGGTCATAATGACGACACTTGCAATGATCCTGGTGATGACACTAGGTCATGATGACGACACTTGCAACACTTGCACAAGGGTGACAACATTTTGGTGTGACAACTATCCCAATAAACATGTAAATGAGGATCCAAATCTAAATCAGCTTCAAATCTCCAATAAGATCCATCACTCTTCGGGTGACAGGTAGCTTGCTCCAAAACAAAGATATTATGACTGTGTAGAGAACGAGTTAAAACATCAGGGAGTCTGAACTCAACCCCAATCCCAGCTATTGGGTCAATACCCACAAAAATATGAGTACCCCTGCGAACTTCCCATCCAATACCAAGGCTAGTAATAGAGAAGGATTTCATCAAACTCCTCTAGAGAAAAGATCCAGAAGGACTCTTCTTACCATTTCAGAACCAAAGAGGAAGAGGTAATCTGCCGAGATACTTCGCCTGGATAACCTTCCCCCTTAGGCCATCATCATGCAAACTCCTCCATAGGGATTTCTAACACAAAGATAAATTGAAAGATCTAAGGTCTTTGATGCCCCATCCACTTAAACCCTTGGGCCTCGAGATAGATTCCCATGATGCTAAATGATAATTAGAAGTGCCTCCAGCCCCTGTCCATAGAAAATTTGAGAAAAGTCTACGCAGAGTATTAATGACCACCGCAGGGACAATGAAGAGGGAAAACCAAAAAACTGGGATGCTTTGGAGCACCGAACAGAGCAGGGTAAGTCTGCCACCCAATGAAAGGTATTTGAAAGACCAACAATTGATTCTGTATTGTACTTTTTTGATGAGCCACCTCTAGTCTGTCGTTTTATATCCACAAGGTTTGAGAAAATAACCAAGATACCTGAAACCAAACTAATCTCCCAAAAGTGGTAAGGAAACATATTTCCAATCTGCTCCCTTATATGTTGGTCCTGACATTGGTAAAGAAATGATGACTTAATGGGAGTAATGTCCAGCCCAGCTACATTGCAGAAACAACTGGTGATATCTCTATAGTGTTTCCATTCTTCCAAAGATCCTTTGCCAAATAAAAGCACATCGTCCACGAACAAGAGGTGTGAGATTTTTAAGGCCTTCACCACCCTGATACTAGCAATGTGGCCCTTACACCGAGCATCATTAATAAGAAGGATTAAACCTTCAATATCCAAAATAAACAGATAAGGGGATAACGGGAAACCCTGTCGTATTCCCCTCAATCCAGCAAATTGAGCAAACGGTGAACCATTCACTAAAACCAAGAAATTTGCAGAGGATACACAGGACATTATCCAATCCACAATCTCCAACTTCAAACCTACTTGAAGAAGAATGAAACGTAAGTAAGTCCAGTCGAGCCTGTCATATGCTTTCACAAGGTCCAATTTTAAAATAGAAGCATCAGCCTTCCTTAGCTTGATAGAATGTAAAGACTCATGAGCAATACCCACCACGTCCAACAACTGGCAACTATGTAGAATACCAAATTGCTCAGTAGAAATAAACCTTTCCATATAATGCTTAAGACGATCAAAGATGTTTTTTTATATCACTTTATAAAGTAAGTTGCACAAGGATATTGGCCTAAAGTCCACAAAAAAAATGGCTTATCCAATTTCGGGATAAGGATAATGTATGTAGCATTTAAAAAACCAGGAATGTGAGCCTTCAAACAAGATTCTTCAATAGCCTATGTAATGTCATCACCGAGCAGATTTTTTCCTTATTAGTCACTGCCTTGGCAAGGGAGTTTTCCTTAGAAGTATGTAATGTCTAAGTCGTTGGACAACATGGACTGCTGCCAAGGCCAACTTCTCGACCTGGGAATATCTCAATTCGGGACCTGCAAGGCCCTTACTAAGATAGTAAATAACATGTTCTTGAGAGGATTCATCTTCTTGAGCTAAGACCATTCCAATTGTGGTAGGAGAGGCAGCCAAATATAGCAGAAAGTATTTATTATAGTTCGGTGGACTAAGCACCGGCGCAGAGATCAAAGCTTTCTTTATTTCATCAAATGAACGTTGAGCTTGGTCATCCCATATGAATATTGCATCCTGTTTTAAAAGACGCATGAAACCTTTTTCTTTTTCAGCAAAATTGTCGACGAATCTCCTCAAGTAGGTAGCTTTCCCTTGAAGGCTTTGAAGTTGAGTGATTGTTTTTGGGGAAGGAAACTGAAGTATTGCCTCAACCTTGATGGGATCAACCATGATCCCTTTTTGGGATACTTCGAACCCAAGCAACCTCCCAGAGTCCACACAAAACATGCCTTTATGTGGATTTAACCTAATGTTGTACTTGCAGCAATGCTCGAAGATGGCTTGTAAATGTGTGCCATGTTCAGCTCTCTTTTTAGATTTAGCTGCTAAATCATCAAGGTAAACCTCAACGATATCCTTAATATCGTGAAATGCATATGACATAGCTCTTTGAAAAGTAGCTCCGACATTTTTAAGGCCGAATGGCATTTTCCGATATGCAAAAGTTCCCCAAGGGAATATAAAAGTTGTTTTATGTTGGTCTTCCTTTTTTATCTGGACTTGGTTGTAACCGGAGAAGCCATCCATAAACGAGAAGATTTCATTCCCGGCGCATTCATCGATAATATGATCAATGAAAGGCATGGGATAGTTATCCTTAGGACAAGCTAAGTTTAGATCTCTAAAATCGGTACAAACCCGGATAGTTCTTTGTGTTTTGTTAACCGGAACAGGATTGGATACCCAATCAGTCAAAGGAACAGGATAAATGAATCCAACGTTCAAGAGCTTTTTGACTTCTACTTTAATGGCAGTTGATTTCTTATGGTTCATTGGACGTAGTTTTTGCCACACAGGTTTAACATTGGGATAAGTTTTGATCTCATGTTCTACGATGCTAGGATCGATGCCTGGCATTTCTACATAAGACCATGTGAACACATCACGATACTTTTTAAATAAAGCAGTGTAAAATTTTATTTCCTCAGGAGAACAATTCTCACCTATGTTGATGTGCTCAACAATGCCAGGTTTAATGGATATATCAATTCGGATGGTTTTTGAAATGTTCGCCAAATTGCCTTCTGAACTCACATTGTGTATCTGGATAGGGCATTGGTATTTACTGATGTCATCATCAACATAAAACCTTTTCGGCCAATTGCCTTTTGAAATCACATTGTGAATTTGGTCAGGGCATGGGTACTTGCTAATGCCATCATTGAAGTAAAAAATTTCAGGTTTAACTTCTAATGAATCGATCTTAGGAAGAAACAAGGATTTTTTATGCATATCGTCCCAAGGTTGTCTGAGATGTTCATAGCCTCTAAGAAGGTTTCATCCCAAGAGAAAGTTTGATCTAGGAGATCATGATTACTAGGAAGAAATAAATGATATTTTAAGTTTAATATTGTATCTGTTTATAAATTCTTAACCCTCCTTTGGAAATTAACATTTAACATGTTTAAAATTATTTCAATATTTCAATTTATGATCTTAAGACAAGGACTTGAAGCTTTTGTGGTTTACAATAATATCCTTACTTCTAATTATGAACGAATGGATTCGACAATATCCTGCAAATTCCGTTTAGCGAGTTGACAGGTTGCAATATATAAACTAATTTTGTTAGGTGTCGTGTTATTGCATTATTTTAATCTTAACATTCTTTATACATCCACTTTCGACATGTTGCCCACTAACTAAATGACCAAACGTATAATATTCAAATGTGTTTCAAAGATGTTTGGTATACTTTTTCGTTTCTCTTTCGTGTGATAGAATTATTCGCATATTTTATTTTTAATTTATATTTGTATTTTATTGTGTTGTTAATATTTTTAATTTAGATTGTTAACGAAATCAATGCATCATTATATCTTAACGTTATAAAAATAATTAATTTAATTTGCATTGAAATCAAGGTAGATATCTCTAATATAAAAATAATATTAGATGGGTTAATGCAATGAAATTCTATCTAACAAAAAAAAATATTGGGCTCCATCTTATAATCCAAAATTTCTTTTACAATATTGCAATTATATTTTAAAATTGTTTTGCATGGTACCATAAATTATATTGGATGGTTTGCATTATAGTGTTGTTGAAATAATAAAATTGGTTTGTGTTGTATTAAAGATTATATTGGATGGTTTGCACTACATTGTTGTTGGAATAGATGTATAATCTCAATTTGCATTGTATTATTGTTGAAATCAATATATTAGATCATTTTGTATGGCTAAGGATATATGGTCATCAAATTGCCTCATTTTTTGTTGTTTTTTTTTCTCTTTAAATAAAAATTATGCTATGAAAAATTCGGGTTGTTGTAAAAAATTGTGATTTTAACTTTGCAAACTACAATCCCGATTAATTACCATGCTTTAAATCCATTGAAATACTTCATATCACAATTTGAGCAATGCAATATGTCATTTCAGTAATTTTGCATCTGTCAGATTTTGATGGATACAAGGCGATTTGAGTGCTCTGTATCAAATATCATTTTGCATTGTATTATTGCTAAAATCAATGCACCAGCTCATTTTGTGTTATTGAAATCAATGCAATTAAAGACACTAGTAACTTACTCTTAGAGATCCTTTGCCTTTATCAATGTTGAAATTAATGCACTAGATCGTTTTGCACTATATTAGTCTTGAAATCAATACATTGGAAAATTTTGCACTATATCATTACTAAAATCAATGCACTATAACTATTTTAATGTTATAATGACAAAACATAGTAAGTTAATATGTAGAAAAACTTAACATTTCTGACGAGGTAAAGTTATGCTCCGATCCAACTATTCTTTTTGAAAATTTGACAATTTGGGTTGTCTTCAAATGGATCAAACAACTAAGAGAAAATTCTACAACCAAATTTCCCATCAATTAGGTGGAACTATAACTTTTAGCAACATTATTACCGAAAGGGAAGATTTCCTACCGAAAAGGGAGTGAATTTGTCCATTTGTTATCTTATTGCTAACAAACTGTCATGTCCCAAATTTGGCATTGGGTCACAATGGCCTAATCACATTGGCCCTATTCATTAGAGTTTGTCAAATTGATGCTAAAGGTCAAATAATTGCCAAGGAGGAAAATTACTAGTTTCCTAGGTTTGGGGTGGAAGCTTTGGGATTTGGAATAATGGGGATAATAAATGATGTTTGAACATTAGAATGGCATAAATATTTAATAAAGGAGCTAAATAAATATATACAAGTGAAAATCAAAGTGGCATTTCATCATGAAGACACATGGAGGAAGTGGGACCCACATATGGCTAGATTTCCCCACTACACTTGGCATCATTCTCTCACCAATTCAAATTCAAGGTGAATGGTAACATACTTGGGGGAGTCCAAAAGGTATTATTCATTGCATGACTCATCCAAGGTCGAAATATAGAGGAAGAGTAACTCCCATGGAAGAGGAAGAGGCAATTTGGAGCTAGTGAGACACTTGGGCTAGATTCCCTTGCTCTATGACAACAATGATGAAGATGCTATGACACCTATGACACAAATTAGACCTGAAGGCTGACATATGACATATATGACATGTCAGGGCTAAAAATAGACTCCAAGAGGGTGCTCAAGGGTGTTAGGGAAGCTAAGATGCTTCCACATGTGATTTGGTGGAAGTGGGAGACTAGGAATTGTTGTACAAGTGGTGTTCTTTGGAATCTCTTCCCAACTTGAGTTGGCATGAGTCTCTTGGAAGGAATCCGACCCATGGAGGAAATTAGAAGTTTATAAATGTCAATAACAAAGAATGAAATGAGCTTTTGATCATTTGTAGAATTTGCAATTGCATTTGTGAAGAGGGAGAGCTAGTGGATGACTAGTTTCTTGCCTTAGCCAATTTTGAGGGTGAAAGATTCCCATCCAAGTTGGTAATTGGAAAGGCCATTCAGACCTTTCATTTGGAGCTTTAATGGAGTCTTTATTTGCAGGTGTAAGCTACAGGGCAGCTCATGGTTTCTTCTATTGCATCTCACTCCTTCAACCATTTCTAGTTTTGATGGCATCTCCTTGATCCTTGAGGGAGGGAATTTTTGGTGAGTTATTGTACTCTTTGGGGGAGCTTATAATGCCCCATTTCTTTTGCAATATGAAGCAAATACTCTGTTCTTCATCTCCAGAAATTTTCAGGTCGAAATTCCAAGTAAAAATGTATAAATCTCATTTTTAATGGAAGAACAATGCCATTTCCCCACTACCTTTTTGTGAACCAATGTATTGATGATGATTTCAAATGAATGGATGATTCTCTGATGAATTTGTGATTAATGGACTGCCATGGATTTATTTTACAAGTTTCATGTACTGTACTTGAGCATTTGAAGTATTTTTATTAAGTTTAATTGCATTGGGAGAAGAAATAGTGTCATTTCCCCAAGGGTCGAATTGGTGATTTTTGCAGTTGAATGGGAGAGGGTTGGAACAGATATAATAATCAATTAATGGTGTACATGATACCTTAATAAAATCCTTAATACATTCCCTACCTCTGTTCAGAAATTTGAGTGGCTTTGGAGGCATTTGGGAAGCCATTTTCAGTACTTACCTCAAGGGGATTTGAACCCCAAATTACTAGGGGAAATTGCATACTTGGTCCAGAATCTTAAGAGAGTTTGCAGAGGTATTTTGGTGGCCATATATCATCCCTGAACATCATATTCAATTCCTAATACTATTCATACACCTTCCTTGAATATTTGAAGGCATTTGGAGTCAATTCGAGACCTAGAGACCAATACTAGTCAAAGGCAAATTACTAGTAAAGTTCCCTACATTGGCCAGAATTGAAAGAGTATTTGCATAAGTATTTTAAAGGTCCAAAGGCATCCCTAAAACACATATTTATGTTCTAATCTCATTCATATACATTCTCAGAATATTTGGGATCATTTGGGGCAAATTTGGGACCTAGAGATCAAAACTAGTCAAAGGTCGAACTAGGGAAAAAAAGTGGAAAATTGCCATTTTAATAAAATTCCTAACAAGGGACATTACACAAACATTATTGTGTTTGCACAATGTCATTGAAATCAATGCATCATATCATTTTGTATTGTGTCATTGTTGAAATCAATGCATCAAATTAGTTGGATTATTTTCCATTATATTTGTTATTGAATAAACTTTGTTTTTGTTGTTGTTAAATTAACTCTTAATGGATATAAAAAAACAAATTTTGTGTTGCCTACATTAAATTACACTGTAGAGGTCATTTTTTTTTATTTTATTTTTTTACGAAATGCACATCATAGAAAACCCTCTAAGCACTTCCCCTCATTTTGAGGATGGTACTTGGGGTGAACCGTTCAGTTGTAGTTTTGGCAATATAACTCGGCGGGGATATTGGGTGAGGCCCACTATATTCATAGAGGTAACCAACCCAAGGACTTGATCCCATGACCTCCTACTCACAATTTGCAACACTCAATCACTCAAGCTAACCCATCGAGTTATATTGTAGTAGTGAAAGTTCAACATTACTAATAAATAAATATTTAGAAGGGGGATTAAAGAAAGGAGAATATTGCTTTATGAGGCTTGCACGATCTTTAAAACAATAGAAATAAGATGACGGATTTTATCTTTGGTTTCAACAAATAAATTGTACAACAAAAATCCTATGGGCATACGGATGAATAAAATTTTTATCATGAAGATAAAGCTTCTAACTCTAAAAATCCACTTGTGAAGATCCAAGAGACACCACTTTAGTACCTAGTTGGCTTAGGTTTTCCAATTTTCCTCTATACTTCTGAGTCTTAAATCATTGGCCTCCAATATAAATGCTATGGAAAGCTTTCATTTTTGCCCCCAAAAATCAATAGTTAGTATATCACAACCTATGCAATGTTGTGTGTAGAAGTGGATTTTGTTAATAGCATGACTAAGAACATCTTGATTGAGATTGTAGACAAGGTTTGGAAGCAAAATTACATTGACAGTTGGTATCCTTTTAAATATAGAGCATGTTTTGAGTATGATCACATGGTGCCTTCATGCCCAAAGCAAAAATTGGACTCAAGCAAGTTCTCTAATCGTTTGATAAGAAAAATGAGTAAGTGAAATCGTAGGCCTACCTAGTGGAAGGGTATAGAAGAGTACTACCACCCAAAAGAAGTGGTAGATTCCTCCATGATAAAAGAACAAAATAAAAGTCTAAACAACCCATAATGATCCTACAGAGGAAGTTGCTAACTCAAAGCAAGTCAAGGTGGATCCCCCTCTTATTTTTCCTTTTGAGGAAGAAGAATGAGGATGGATTCAAGTCAAGAAGAGAAAGAAAAACAAGACACTATACATAGTGAATCTAAGTTAGTATTAAAGAGTTAGGAATATTTAGAACCAAGTAATATCACAATTAGAAAAGGAAATCAATTAGACAACGCCAAAAATGAACTCTCACAACACATAAATGATTCCAAATTTTCCTTAATTTACATATTTATAACATAGGTTGACATTAACATTGTAAATATGAAACAAACATTACATCTTTTCAATACTAAACTATAAAATACACTTAACTTCTTTTAAAACAATAATACTCTAAATCGATGATCAAATTTGAAGGGTAGGGTCTTATTTCTGTTAGAGCATTATTACACCTTAGGATCTTAGTCACACATCACATTGTTGATTAATTGGTCCAAAACAGGTTAATAATTACAATCCAAGGTTGTTAGAAGGTTGTTAGGAGTTAGTTAGGCCAAATAATGACTTATCCACCAAAGTATGGGCCAAAATTGGTCAAATATATCTGTTGGAGCCCTAATTATGGCCACCTCTAGTATTTATTACCACATTCTGAGCAAAGGTGCTCTCTTTCCCTGTTTTAGGGAAACTGTCTTTGACTTAGGCGCCCATGCACTGAATCTAGTCATTTTGGCCCATTTCTAGCTATTTTGGTCTCTCCTTGGATACTTAACCACCACCTGATCATATCCTTCACATGTGTGAGCCTCATTTATGTATTCCCATGCTCACCCAACGTTCACATGAACAATTCGTAACTGTTTGGGATAATTTGGGAGACTGTTGGTCAACCTAGGGGGGATTGAGGTCCAATGTAAGCTAGCCACATGTCATAGCCTCTAAGGCATTCAATTTCTTCCTATTGTTATATAAGGATGATCCAAACTCATTGTTGGGTTGGAAACTTAATAAACTTTGATATTTGATCATTTGTGTTTTTGGTTTTTTATCATTTATTTACTGGTTTTTATCATTTATAACTGGTTTTTGATCATTTGTTTTTTCCAGAATTGTTTATGCACTTGTTTCGTGCATAGTAAGTTAAATCTTTCAATTGTGAGGTATCTATAGTAGCTATATCCTAATGTGATAGAGATTTTACATGGTATCAGAGCTCTTGGAGCTATTATTCGAACCAATAGACTGTTTTAGTGGTGTGCCAGAAGTAGTGGAGAAACCACAGAAGTCCGTAGAACCATTGCATTGAATCCATTGGAGTCTATCTAAGGTGTGATGCTCTCCTGAATGCACCCACTATTAAGCAGGGTTCGAATTTGTTAGTGTAGATCCCCTCCTGAGTGTTGAGAGTTCATATTGCAGGTTTACAGTGCACCATTGTCACCAAATGCTCAAGCAGTAGAAGATGGAGAAAACTCATCCAAATTTGCTCACTCCATTCAACTATTTCGAATGGAAGGCTGAGATTGCCATTCAATTGATATCCAAGGGTCTTTTCGGGATCACCATGGGTACTGAGGTTGAGCTGAACTCTACTGTAGAGAAGTCGAAGTTCTTCAACAGAATGGATGAACCATTTTGAATGCTTTGTCTCGGTATTTCAAGAGATCTCGTGTTTCATGTTGAAATTCTAGCTACACCAAATGAAGTATGGCTCAAGCTTGAATCTTTGTTTGGGAAGTGTAATATACCTAAAAGTATATTACTAATATTAGTTTACTTAGTATTTATTTCATTAAGTCATTAATTAGTTAAATGGTATATGATATGTCTCTTACTTAAAAGACATGTCTATTCGTTCTTGGGCATATATATACTAGCCCTTATTATTGTATTAATCATCAATTCAATTATAAAAATATATATATTATCAAATATGATAATCATGTAAGGCTTGAAGCCTTACAAGTGGTATCAGATTTAAAAACTTAAGACAGAAAATGAATATAACAGAATGCACATAGAAAATTGAACGCAGAAGGACACACTGTAGTTTGCATTAGATGGTATTTAAATATTACAAAATTGACGGTTCAACCAAGAAACCGTTAATAGATTAACAACTGTATAACTATCTAACGGTTAACAACTAATAATTACGTAAACTCAGACTAAAGAGATTATTATTTCTAACACTCCCTCTTAATCTCGAGGGTTACATCTTTTTATATCCACGATGCCAAGATTTTGTCTTTGAAACTCAAAAGGAATTCTTCCCGAAGGTTTGGTGAAAATATCTGCCAATTGTTCTTTTGAACCACAAAACTGAAGTAAAACATCACCATTCTGTACAAGTTCACGAATGAAATGAAACCGACTGTCAATGTGTTTGCTTCTCTGATGAAACACACTATTCTTTGACAAGGAAATGGCAGATTTGTTATCACAGAAAATTGTAGTAGGTTCCTTCTCCATATATCCAAAATCTAACAAAAGTCTTTTAAGCCAAACAGCATGACAAATTGCTGTAGTTGTTGCTACGTACTCTGCTTCTGCAGAAGATATCTAAACTATGGGCTGCTTCTTAGATGCCCATGAAATCAAATTCTTGCCAAATAAGAAAGCGTATCCAGATGTGCTTTTCTTATCATCAATACTGCCTGCAAAATCACTGTCTGTGTAACCTTTGAGCTTATTGTCTTCTGAAGCTGTGTACCACAAACCATAAGTGGTTGTACCTGCAATATACCTTAAAATCCTCTTTCCAACTTTCCAATGTGAATCTTTAGGAAATTCCATGAACCTTGAAATAAAACTTGCTGCATATGCTATATCAGGACTAGTAGCAGTAAGATATATAAGACTTCCAACAAGTTGTTTATACAATGTAGAATTAACTGCTGACCCAACATCTTTTTTGCTTAACTTAGTACCAAATGCAATGGGAGTATCTGCTGGTTTACACTTTTCCATCTTAAATTTCTTTAAAACATCTGTAGAATACTTATGTTCACTGACAAAAATACCATTGTTAGATTGTTCCACTTCAATGCCTAAGAAATACTTCATTAAACCAAGATCTGTCATTTCAAACTCCTTTTTTATTGCTTCTTTAAATTCATCTAAGAGCATGTTCCCTATATAGATCATATCAACATAAAGACATAAGATGAGAATTTTACCTTGTGGATTTGTCTTCATATACAGAGTAGGCTCATTTTTGCTTCGCTTGAAACCATCATCGAGTAAATAACGATCAATTCTGCTGTACCAAGCTCTTGGAGCTTGCTTCAAACCATACAATGCTTTCTTTAATTTATATACTTTGTGTTCTTGTCCTTTGATTTCAAAACCATATGGTTGATGCACATATACTTCTTCATTTAGTATTCCATTTAGGAAAGCAGACTTTACATCCATTTGATAAATAGGCCACTTGTTCTGTGCTGCAATGGCCAAAACAAAACGAACAGTATCTAATCTTGCAACTGGTGCAAAAGTTTCATCATAATCTATGCCAGGTTGTTGTAAAAAACCTTTGGCAACCAACCTTGCTTTGTACTTATCAATCTCTCCTTTTTCATTCAATTTAATTTTATAAACCCACTTAAAACCAATAATGTTTTTATCTGCTGGAAGATCAACCAAATCCCATGTTTTGTTTCGTTCAATAGCATCAATTTCATTATTCATTGCATCTACCCATTATTTTTGCTTTGTGGCTTCTTCAAAACAAGTAGGTTGAGATGAAATCAAAGCAAATTGTGCTACACTATTATCATCTTGCTCATAAATATCTTTCAAACTTTTCATTTTTTGATGTCTACTATCAGAATTAGAATCACTGCTAGATGAAGAACTGTTTTCATCTTGAACCTGCAATCTTGGAATATGTTCTGAAGATGCTTGATGTTCATCAAATACAACAAATGGATTGTGACAAGTATCTTTTTGCACTTCATTCCATGAGGAATCTTCCAAAAATTTAACATCTCTACTTATCAGAAATTTCTTGGTGATAGGATTATACAAATGATATGCTTTGGATTGTTCACTATAGCCTACAAAAATTGACTTCTCACTTCTATCATCAAGCTTCTTTCTAAGTTCTTCAGGTACATGAGCGAAAGCAATGCATCCAAAAACTCTGAAATGAGAGACATTTACCTTAGTTTCACTCCATGTTTCTTCTGGTACTTTACCTTGAACACTGGAAGTTGGTGATCTATTCAATATGTATACATAACATGCAACTGCTTCAGCCCAAAAATCTTTGGACAAATTTCTTGCTGTAAGTAAACTTCTGGCCATGTTCATGATAGTTTGATTTTTTCCTTCTACTACTCCATTCTGCTGTGGAGTATATTTAGTAGTTGTCTGCTTCTTAATACCTTGTTGTTTACAAAAATAAACAAAATCTATGGAATCATACTCTCCTCCTCCGTCTGACCGCAATACTTTGACAAATTTGCCACTTTGTTTTTCTCCTACAGCTTTAAATTCCTTGAACTTAGTAAAGGTCTCAGAGTTGTGTTTGAGAAAATAAACCCAAACTTTCCTGCTAAAATCATCAATAAATGTCAGGAAATAAAAAGTTCCACCAAGTGACTCTGTTTGCATAGGTCCACATAAGTCTGTGTGTACTAACTCTAAGCGATCTTTAGCTCTATAAGAGGCTGTTGGAAAACTATCACGCTGATGTTTTCCTTTAATGCAACTTTCACAAGAGGAGATTTGACCAACCAAAGAAGGCAATCCATGCACCATAGATTGTTTTTGTAACAAACTCATACTTTTGTATGGTAAATGACCATAGCGACAATGCCACAAATTAGATTCATTGAAACATGAAACATTATACGCAAACATCTTCCCACTTCTCATCTCTAAAGGAAACAATCTGTTCTTCGTCATATAGATTTTTGCAACAAATTTTCTAGTAGGATCAAAGACCATGCAATAACCATCATGAAAATTAACATCATAACCATGTGCCAATAACTGTCCCAAACTCAACAAATTATGCTTGAGATTGTCTACACGAGAAACAACATAAATATTTAGCACAGAATTCTGCTTGTTTAATACTGGCACAACACCTTTTCCTGAAGCTTTAATTTGATGATCATCTCCCAAACTAATTGTAGAAGTGATGGATGTATCAAGTTTAGAAAACAAATCAGTTTGACTGGTCATATGATTACTACACCCACTATCAAGCAACCAAATGTGCTTATCATAAATTTGCTCAGTAACTTGACAAGAAAGAAATAAAGCTTCAGATGTTTCACCTTCAGTGTTAGAAATATTAGCTCTATTCTTATATTGCAGCTTTCTACATTCACTCTTAATATGACCATACTTCTTGCAATAACGACATTGGATTGCTGACTTATCTATCCATTTTTTACCATGTTCTTGTTGAGGTGGCTCTGGCGGCGACAGTTCTGGTCTGTCTCTTGACTGAAAATGTCCTCTACCTCTTCCTTTTCTTCCTCGAAAACCTCTACCTCTGGCTCTATCCATGAAAACTTTAGACTGAAATGCATGTTTTAAATTACCAACTTCCAAATTAATCCTTTCCTCATGTGACAACAAAGAACCAGTTAATTCTTCTACAGCAAATTTAGACAAATCTTTAGATTCAAGAAGAGCAGTCACAACCATTTCAAACTTCTTTGGTAAACTCCTAAGAACTTTCTCAACAATCCTCTGATCTTTTATCTTTTCACCATTAATCCTAAGCTGATTTACAATACCCATAACTTTTGTCATAAACTTATCAACACTATCTGATTCATTCATTTTGAGCGTTTCAAACTGAGTCCTTAGGGTTTGCAACCTCACAAGTTTTACTTTTTCATTACCTTGATATGTCAAGCTAAGAATATCCCAAATTTCTTTAGCATTCTTTGCACCAACAATTTTTGGAAATATAGAATCATCTATAGTATTTAAAAGATAGTGTTATCTCCCAAATTGACCACCATCATTTTGGGTGACAGAATGGGTAAAATTTCTTATTTCTATGAGTCTTGGGCTTCAAATTTCGAAAAAAAACAGGTTTCGGCAGCTAACACTGTTTTGCAGGAAGCCAGTTAGCTGCCGAAAGGGCCCATTTTCGGCAGCTAAAGGCGTTGACAGAAAAGACATAAGCTGCCGAAAAGGTTTTTACAAGCAAAATTAAAGGATTGGGTCCGTATTCAGTCCCACATCAAGCGAGCCTGTGTTTAAGCCGCCGAAAGGAAGAATAGAGCGCAACATTAGTCCGCAGGAGGTTCTCAGCAGGGTAAAACTCAGTGGAAAAGGAGGAGTCAACTTTTGATTTAAACTCCATGATTTCAGTAAGAGGTTCCTCTTTTGTCTGCTATAAGATATTCTCTCATGTCACAATCTGCTGAGTCTCGCTTTCACAAGCTGGAGTCTGCTCAAATCTTGGTTGCAGTGACAGGTCATCATCCAGCTCTATGACTGACAGTTAAAATCTTCAGCTACAAATCAGGAATCATAAACGAACTCCTTCTTTCAACAAATAACTGAGACTCCAAAGGAAGGGTATCTCTAATCAACTGAAAAGGTAGCTAACCCTCTGATTCGATTTAAGAGGAGCTCGGCAAAACGTTAATAACACAGACCTGTAACAGAAAATTGGAGGAATTTTCTGCTGAAACCACGTGATCTTGCGGGGAGATTTTGATGGCCTTCCCGAACTCCAAATTCAAATCTGAAAGCACCAGTGGATACCTTAGGTTCTGTAGATCAAAATCGACTATTTGAACAGCCAAAATGGACATCAGACGGTGGAGAAAATCGATTTTTGCTGAAGGCAGTTTTTTTTTGGAATTCTACAGGCTTTCGGCAGCTTAGGCGGGTTTCTACAACACTCATTAGCTGCCGAAAAGCCAGCTTTCGGCAGATAAGTCATGAAATTGGCAGCACTGTTAGCTGCCGAAAGTCTGTTTTTGGCAGATTTCGTATTTTTGCACAGATATCATTTTTGTTCGAGGATAAAGCACAATGCCAGTCTTAAGAGACGTATTATGAATTATATTATCCATATCTAAAGGTTATTGGGCGAATTTTCAATCAGGGGCATATTTTAAATGACTTTCACCTTGAAATGAGGGATGGCTCTAAGGGATTGACTGCCACATCAGCTTCTTGACTGTCTCTGCGCCCAGCTAAGATCACCGAGCCTTGGGAGGCTGCTGCACTTCATCGACCACCGAGTTTTGAAGAAGATTGACACATCATCAAGTCCCTTGATTCAAGGAATCAATCCTTTCTCTTTGCATTTATTTTTTTAGTTTGATGTTTCAGTTAGCTCAGCCAGATCCACGTTTTTAGGATCTGAGAATTACTGTGTAAAGGCTATAAAGCCTGAGAACCAAGACTTTGTGAGGGTTCGATTTTGGATGGAATAATTGGCTATTGTATTCGGTTTTCCTATGCTAATATAGATCACAGGTTTCCTTCAGCTTCGATATCAGTTTCCATTTTCTCTTTCACTGTATCAGTGTTGTCTAGCTTTGAATGTGAATGTTCTCTTTACATTGTTTAGCTCACAGCTTGATTCCAGTTCCTTGAATGTCTCTCGAGCCCTACTTTGTACTGGTTTGGTTACATGTTTTCTTCATCCACCTTTGATGTTATATGCTGATCAATCGATTCTTGAGGGCACTGTTTCATCTGTTTACATGCTGAATGTCTGAATACTGTACTCTGATTTAGTCATCCCATTGATCCACCTTTTTTCAAAAGACACAAAAAAACATATTTTCTTAAGTTACCAGGCATACCTAGCTTATAACCCTAGGTAGTTTCCTGGAGTGATAACAAATTGGCGCCATTGCCGGGGAGAGGAGTGAGAAGCTGATCTTCCTGGGAGAACGACACAGATCTACTCTTTGATGATAGACAAGGGGTAGACACTTACTGGTTATAATCATCTATCTGGCGACTCCATGAAGGACGAACTCAGTGGCGACTCCATTGTTCAGAATCTGTTGGTGATTCCACTGGGATGACATGAACATAATCTTAGCCAAGAGGTATGCGTTCTGTGATTTTTCAAGCATTGCTGGTTTTCCTAATCAAGTGCCTGCTAGAGATGAATGGGAGAACAGTCTTCCTAGATTTCGAGGAGAAGAGGGGGAAGTGCCAGCTGAACATTTGCTGGACTTTCATGACTACATGCACCGGTTGCAGGTAGTGCATGAGGATGTTCAGATCCGACTCTTCTGTTGTTCATTAGAAGGGATTGCCCGTGATTGGTATCGGTCTTTGCCTAATGCAAGTATCAGTTCTTTAGCAGATTTTCATGCTGCTTTTCATTTGTTTTGTAAAGATATATTCTCAGCTGATCTTTATCCTGAGTGTTGCCATGAGTTTGATCTTTCAAAAGTAGATCTTCAGGAAGAGTATGCAGCTGAAGAAAATACTCTTCACCATGATCCGGAGGTCATTGATTCACCTCAGGATAACCTTAATGATGCTTTTGACATCATATCAAATGCACTTACTGATGTATGTTGTCTTGAAGATGAGATTGTTCCCTCTGAAAAGTTTGAAGACGTTGAGCAGAATGACATACCAGCAAGTGACATTTTCAGATTTGTAGAGTTTAAAGAGGATAGCTTACAATTTCCAGATTTGCAGGAGCTGTCCAATCTTCAGCTAGAACAGGTGAACCATGATCCTGAATGTATTGATGTTGCAGCAGCATGTGTTATAAGCAGCCCACATCTTCCAGACTTGCAGACAAAGGCAGATTTCAGCATTAATGAAGAGAATGATGGTGGTGAGGAACTGAACAGTCCAGATCAGCAACCTATCGTATATGTTCCTCCAGCAAAGATCCAGCAATCTACATTCATCAATGAGTTCGGTGAAGGAAATGAAGAGCAGTTACAACACAGTCAGTTGCAGCAGCAGCTTCAAGAGGTATTTCATCATGTTTTTCATGATCCTATTGCTGATTCTTTAGATTCTATGAGCAGCATAAATCCAAGGATATTTCTGTTAGCAGGTGATTGTTTTGATCATCTGTTCGAACCTTTCTTCTGCATGATATGGTATTTATTATTGTTGGGATCAAGATTCAGCATGATGCCTGTAAATCACAATCTGACATGGATGCATTGGAAATCCAGTGTTACTTGATCATGCTGCTCCTATTAGTTAGTGTAGGAGTAGATAGGAGAATAAGCTCTTTTCATGAGCACGTAGATAAGTTTTCAGTTGTTATTGAATAAGCAGAGCAGGCTGCATGTAAGCTACAGGTTTGCAGAGGGATCAGCGTTAAAGACTTAATGACTCCATGCCCAATGCTAAAGGCTACTGGAACTACTTGTTCTTCGGAACCTCACTGGGAGGATTCCATCCCCGAGTAGGAGCCAGATGTTATCTCCCAAATTGACCACCATCATTTTGGGTGACAGAATGGGTAAAATTTCTTATTTCTATGAGTCTTGGGCTTCAAATTTCGAAAAAAAACAGGTTTCGGCAGCTAACACTGTTTTGCAGGAAGCCAGTTAGCTGTCGAAAGGGCCCATTTTCGACAGCTAAAGGCGTTGACAGAAAAGACATAAGCTGCCGAAAAGGTTTTTACAAGCAAAATTAAAGGATTGGGTCCGTATTCAGTCCCACATCAAGCGAGCCTGTGTTTAAGCCGCCGAAAGGAAGAATAGAGCGCAACATTAGTCCGCAGGAGGTTCTCAGCAGGGTAAAACTCAGTGGAAAATGAGGAGTCAACTTTTGATTTAAACTCCATGATTTCAGTAAGAGGTTCCACTTTTGTCTGCTATAAGATATTCTCTCATGTCACAATCTGCTGAGTCTCGCTTTCACAAGCTGGAGTCTGCTCAAATCTTGGTTGCAGTGACAGGTCATCATCCAGTTCTATGACTGACAGTTAAAATCTTCAGCTACAAATCAGGAATCATAAACGAACTCCTTCTTTCAACAAATAACTGAGACTCCAAAGGAAGGGTATCTCTAATCAACTGAAAAGGTAGCTAACCCTCTGATTCGATTTAAGAGGAGCTCGGCAAAACGTTAATAACACAGACCTGTAACAGAAAATTGGAGGAATTTTCTGCTGAAACCATGTGATCTTGCAGGGCGATTTTGACGGCCTTCCCGAACTCCAAATTCAAATCTGAAAGCACCAGTGGATAGCTTAGGTTCTGTAGATCAAAATCGACTATTTGAACAGCCAAAATGGACATCGGACGGTGGAGAAAATCGATTTTTGCTGAAGGCAGTTTTTTTTTGGAATTCTATAGGCTTTCGGCAGCTTAGGCGGGTTTCTACAACACTCATTAGCTGCCGAAAAGCCAGCTTTCGGCAGATAAGTCATGAAATTGGCAGCACTGTTAGCTGCCGAAAGTCTGTTTTTGGCAGATTTCGTATTTTTGCACAGATATCATTTTTGTTCGAGGATAAAGCACAATGCCAGTCTTAAGAGACGTATTATGAATTATATTATCCATATCTAAAGGTTATTGGGCGAATTTTCAATCAGGGGCATATTTTAAATGACTTTCACCTTGAAATGAGGGATGGCTCTAAGGGATTGATTGCCACATCAGCTTCTTGACTGTCTCTGCGCCCAGCTAAGATCACCGAGCCTTGGGAGGCTGCTGCACTTCATCGACCACCGAGTTTTGAAGAAGATTGACACATCATCAAGTCCCTTGATTCAAGGAATCAATCCTTTCTCTTTGCATTTATTTTTTTAGTTTGATGTTTCAGTTAGCTCAGCCAGATCCACGTTTTTAGGATCTGAGAATTACTGTGTAAAGGCTATAAAGCCTGAGAACCAAGACTTTGTGAGGGTTCGATTTTGGATGGAATAATTGGCTATTGTATTCGGTTTTCCTATGCTAATATAGATCACAGGTTTCCTTCAGCTTCAATATCAGTTTCCATTTTCTCTTTCACTGTATCAGTGTTGTCTAGCTTTGAATGTGAATGTTCTCTTTACATTGTTTAGCTCACAGCTTGATTCCAGTTCCTTGAATGTCTCTCAAGCCCTACTTTGTACTGGTTTGGTTACATGTTTTCTTCATCCACCTTTGATGTTATATGCTGATCAATCGATTCTTGAGGGCACTGTTTCATCTGTTTACATGCTGAATGTCTGAATACTGTACTCTGATTTAGTCATTCCATTGATCCACCTTTTTTCAAAAGACACAAAAAAACATATTTTCTTAAGTTACCAGGCATACCTAGCTTATAACCCTAGGTAGTTTCCTGGAGTGATAACAGATAGGATTTAGCTTTTCCTTCTTTTTGTTTCTGTTCATCTAATTTATGTTTTTGTGTAGCAGTCATAGCAGCAATAGCTGCTGCATCAGGTTGAGTAAACTCAGATTCAATACAATCAGAACATCCTTGAGCTTGCAAAATAGCTTGTATTCTCAAACTCCAAGAATCATAATTTGATCCAACTAACGTAGGCATTTGGATAGAAAAATTAGATGAAGCCATTCTTCAGAAAACTATAAACAACCAAGATTTTTACCTCAAAAACAAATTTTGATTTCTGGTTTTGCTGACTCTCTGGTTCTGCTCACCGATTTCTGTCTAATTCTGCGTGGACAGGCTTCAACGACTTTGCTCAACGAACTGGCTTCAACGAATTGGTGGTTTCAAAAACTTTTAACAGCAGATTTGCTTCTGCCTTCAACACCAATCTTCAACAAATGTCTACTATGTAGCATACCTTTCAAAACCTCCAATCAAACATGAAGAGGCTCTCCAAACTGTCACCAATGACTCTGATACCATGTAAAAACTTAAGACAAAAAATGAATATAACAAAATGCACACAGAAAATTGAACGCAGAAAGACACACTGTAGTTTGCATTAGATGGTATTTAAATATTACAAAATTGACGGTTCAACCAAGAAACCGTTAACAGATTAACAACTATCTAACGGTTAACAACTAATAATTACGTAAACTCAGACTAAAGAGATTATTATTTCTAACATCAGAGCTCTCGGCTCTCAGCGCTCACACTCACACTCAGCTCCTCTAACCCACGCTTCAATCCCCCCGCCCACCTCCACGCTTCAATCCCCTCGTGTCTGCTCCCTCTTCCAACGCTGCAATCCCCCCAACTTGTAGCCTCCTCCATCTCCAACCTCGCCACGCGCCTGCTCTTCCCTACTCTTGCACATCCCCCTTTCCCATCGCACAGCTCCCTGTACGCCCTTCATCAACCATCTCCCTCTTTCGTGTGCCACCCACACCCCGCGCAGCCTGCTCCCACCTCGTCGCTACACTCTCGTCTCCCATGCGCAGCTCCTTCCCTCCACCTTAGCGATCTGCCGTGTGTGCTCCCGATAAACTCCCTTATCTCTCCAGCCTCCAATCTTGCGCCACCCATCTTCCCACACCGTAGCTCCTCTTGCGTCTCCTCCACCTCACCCTGTGCGGCCTACAACCACCGCATATATATATATATATATTCTCAAAAACTTCTAGACTCAATTCGGACCAAAAAAAATATATATATAATATATTATTATTTTTAATAATAATTGAAAAATATATTATATTTATTATTAATATTAATAATATTATTAATTATTTTAATAATTGTAATTATTACAATTATTATAAAAAGGAAAAAAAAATTCAAGGAAAAAAACAAATTCAAATTCTTTTTGGAATATTTTGACAAGTTGGAATCACTATGTTCCCATCATTTAATAAAATTATTATTAGCTCGTTCCATAAACCTATAAGAGATGAAAGAATTGAATTCGAAGATATAAAAAGGATCGAGGTTAAAAAAAAAAAAAAACCAACATGAAGAAATAAAAAGTGGTGGATATGAAGACATTATCAAATTAGTTAAGTAATTGAAGTTGACGATAACACAACGTCAAGAAGATGCTGCAGTGACTCCTGAATTCCCAGGTCAAGAAAAGCTGGAAACTACAAGTACACCCATGTCAGAAGAATGGAATCCTATCATAAATGAACAAGCTATGTTGACTCCCGAGTTCTCAGGTCAAGTAGAGCTGGGGTCTACATCGGCACTCACAACAAAAGAAGGAACTACGACTAGAAAGGAAGAAGTTATTATGACTTTTTAGTTCTTAGGTCAAGAAGGGTTGGGATTTACACCCACGACAGAAGAAGTAACTGTGACTCTCGATTTACCAAGTCAAGAGGAACAAGGGACTACTGTGACTCCTACGTATTCAAGTAGGGATGATTATAAAATCGCTACCACCCTCAAGAAGGAAAGGAAGCCTGGCCGACCGACTCCTTATACCCCCCCTCACAAAAGATCCATACCACCAGACACCAAGTGGGATAAGAAAAGACATCCCAACTACAAACCTCAAAATGCGATACTTAGTAAAAAGTATGCACGCCTACCGGAAGTTCGTTGTGGCTTCTTACAAGGTAGGGAAGTAAGGCACATTAACACGCCAGCTGAAAAATCTATAAATTTGTCTAGTAAAACTCCAAAGCATGGACTTGTTAAGGATGTTGATGTTAAGGACGATGAAACAGAAGAGATAGAAGACAAGGATATGAAAGATCAAGATGATATTGACAATCATAATGTCAATATCAATTGTAAAGAAAATAACGATGTCGTAGAAGTCAACAAAGTCAATGTTAACAGCAATTATGAGAGAATTAAAGTTGTAGAAGAAGGCAATGATGAAAATAAAAGTGTCGAATATGACCTTAATCAAGATAATGTAGAAGAACACATCCTAGAATATGGTGTGACAAATGAAGAGATGAACATTCTACAAGTAGTCGCAACTCAAGATGTTCTAGAATCTCAATATCAAAAGGTTCCCAGGGAACAACTAAAGACAAGCTTGCCAGACAAGGAAGTAAGTACATTATTAGTAGTTTCTGCTACATATAAGAAAACCATATCAAGACATGCTGAAATATCAGAAATCTACATCAAATTAGAAGATCAAGAGAACACCATCCTATTAGAAGATCAGAAGAATACTCCATATAGTTGTTATGCGTTTATCTACAGAATCATAAGCATGAAAAGGTTTGAATGGAAATGCGGCCAAATATTTCAAGAACTACTAAACCGTGGAACCATTATTTGTGGTAGAAATCCAATTGCAGCACACTCATAAGAAAAATTCGTGGACGAATCTTTTCAGAGCAGGATGGCTTGTAATATACCTAAAAGCATATTACTAATATTAGTTTACTTAGTATTTATTTCATTAAGTCATTAATGAGTTAAATGGTATATGACATGTCTCTTACTGAAAAGGCATGTCTATTCATTCTTGGGCATATATATATTAGCCCTTATTATTGTATTAATCATCAATTCAATTATAAAAATATATATATTATCAAATATGATAATCACGTAACGCTTGAAGCCTTACAGGAAGACTGATGAGATGAGGGGCCATCAGCTTGAAAATGAGCTAATCTCCCTAAGCCCAAGCAACTTCAATTCCATACAAGACTTATTCACCAAGTTCAAGAGCTTGGTCTTGCAAATCAGACAGTGTGCCATTGACAAGAAGGAAGAACAGTTGGTTTTGTCCATCATTTCGAAGTTGGGTCCCGAGTATTCAGTTTTTGTCTCTACATTTCACTCCACAAAAGATATAGTTCGCAATTGGAAGATGTCATCCTTGGCTGATTTCATAGAGATGCTAACTCAAGAGCAAGATAAGTTGGTCTTGATGGGTTCCATTAAGCAAAAAGATCAAGTTCTTGCTGTTGGATATTCGAAGCACGACAGAGGCAAGCAAAAGCCCAAGGGTTTGAAACCACAAGAGAAGAAGAAAGACAGGGAGAGACACAAATATTTTGATGGGGGTTCGAATCCTGTCAAGGACAAGGGAAATAAGAAGGAGAATAGAAAATGATCCTACTGTCAAAAGGGTTGGCACGCTAAGAGTTCATGCATGAAGAAAAACATTGACATGATGACCCATCTCCTTGTTGAATATTGTAACTTCAAAGAATATTATATTTGTACTTTATTATTCCGGAGATGTTTCATCCCTCTGAGGTAACCCTATTATGTATCCGGAGATGTTTATTCCTCCGAGAGTTTGTATTAACTAGGGTTATTAGACCCACCATGTGGGGGTCGGCCCTGTGGTCATATTTTTGGGGTTATTAGACTTCTCCAGGAGAGGTCGGCCCCATTAGGTCTTTTAGTCAGTTAGGAGTCAGTATAAATAAGAGATGTGAACTCCTCATTAGATCACTCACTCACTTGTGGAAGAGTGCGCACTTGTCTGGGAGATCTGCTAAGGAGACAAAGAAGGAAGGAGCACATCTTGTATTTTGGTTGATCATCTTATTGAGGAAAGCTTTGCTGGGTTTTCTACCCCATGAGGGTTTCCCAGGGTATATTGTGTGTCTATCTTGTGATTGTGTTTCTTTCAGAGATCTTGCTTGTCTATTTGGTTTAAACTTAACATGGTATCAGAGTTAGACTGAATATGACATCTTTCACAAGGTAAGAATGCCTCTTTCTCTCTCTTTGGTGAAGTTAGGGTTTCAGCCCAAAGTTGGTATTATTGATTTTTGGTTGCATGGCTGGCTAGCTCTTTTCAATACCTTTCTTTTGAGCTATAGATCGAACTTTTTGGTTGGGTAGAACTCCGGGAAATCCAAACCCTAATTCTACCAAAAGTGCGATACGTCAAATTTTGGTTTCAGAAAAAAGTTGTAATTTTTGAATTCTGATTACATGGCTGGATAGCCCTTCTCAAGAGCATTCTTTTGAGCTATAGATCGAACTTTTTGGTTGGGTAGAACTCCGGGAAAGTCAAACCCTAATTCTACCAAAAGTGCGATAAAATTCTGTTCCAGATTCCGAAAAAGTGAAAAGTAACTTCCCAGGTAAGTCTACTCTGTCTCTTGGACTCCCCCAAGATAAGATGGCTCCAAATACTAAGCTTGAAGACAAGCTAGAAGGCATAGAGAATTTCCGGGCATGGAAATACATAATTGGTCTCATTCTTGAGGAGAATGATCTTGCTCATCATATCAAGGAGGAAGTTGCAGAACCAGAAGAAGATGAAGCCAAAGAAAAAACACAGGAAGGATCTGATTAGGGCAAAGAGAATCATAGCTGATTCTATTAAAGACCACTTGATTCCCCAAGTGGCTTCCAAGAAGACTCCAAAGGAAATGTATGATGCCCTAGGAAGAATGTATGAAGGAAAGAACATCAATAGGAAGATGAATCTAAGGACTCAGTTGAAGAGTACCAAGATGCACAAAGGAGAATCCATTCAAGACTACTTCTCAAGAGTCTATCTAATCAAAGAACAACTAGATGCCATTGGATGAACTTGTGATGACAGCTCTAAATGGTCTCACTAGACCTTGGGAGTCATTCATTCAAACTATGTGTGCCAGAAAAGAAAGTATGAAGTTTGATGTAGTTTGGGAGGATTGTGTACAAGAGGAGGCTAGGGTTGCAAATAGAGAAGCCTTGCTCAAAGAAGATGACCAAGCTTTGGCCACCCACACCAAAAGAAGAAGGAGTCAATCCTACTCCAAGAAGGGTAGTCACAAGGAGTCTCATCCTCCTCATAGATTTCATAAGAAAAGAGGATCTACTCAAAGAAGGGATTACTCTTCTTTCCAGTGCTATTCTTGCCACAAATTAGGACACATTGCTAAAGATTGCCCTCTACAGAAGAAAAAGGGTACTCACTACAAAAGACACCAAGCACATCTTGCAGAAGATGATAGTGAAGAAGAAGACGTAGAGGAAGAAAGGTCTCACAATAAAAGGCCTAGAGATGAAGAGGAAGAAGAAGAAAGGACCTTCTCCAAAAGAAGGTCAAGAAGAAATACAGAAGAAGATGCAGAAGAATATGTTCTCTTCTCCGCACTCTCTGGATCCATAACCCCTGGAGAAGGTACATGGCTTATTGACAGTGGTGCTTCAAAGCACATGACAGGACAGAAAAGGACTCTCTCAAATCTTGAAGAAAAGACTTCTCCCCAAAAGGTATCTCTAGAAGATGACTATCAATATCCCATAAAGGGAATTGGTGAAGCAAACTACAAACTCGATTCTGGAACTCCCATGAAGATGAAGGAAGTTCTATATGTTCCAGGATTGAAGAAGAATTTGCTTTCAATCTCAGCTTTAGACAAGAAAGGCTACAGAGTTGCATTCATTGATGGACAAGTGTTAATGTGGTCCAAAGGCAAATCCATTAAGGATGCAATTGTTATTGGTGAAGAGGAAGGAGGTTTATATAAACTCGAGGGTTATCCGGAAGCTGCTCTTGTTCATGAAACCTCTAGCCCCAGTGAGCTATGGCATAGAAGACTAGCTCACATTAACTACAAAGCCTTACCTTATGTAAGCAAGGTGGTCATAGGACTACCAGATTTAAAGGTTGATCATGATGGCTCATGTAAAGGGTGTAAGAAAGGCAAGAATGTCAAGAACCCCTTTCCAAAGAGTGAAACAAAGACTAAAGGTATCTTGGAGTTAATACACTCAGATGTATGTGGTCCAATGCCCACCACCTCTCTAAGTGGATTTGAATACTATCTTTCATTCATTGATGATCATTCAAGGAAAACTTGGATATACTTTCTAAAGGGTAAGAATGAAGTTTTTGGAAAGTTCAAAGAGTTCAAGGCTCTAATAGAAAATCTCTCAGAAAAGAAAATCAAGATTCTCAGAACAGACAATGGTGGAGAATATACTTCAAAAGAGTTTGAAGAATTCTGTAAAGAAGCTGGAATCAAGAGAGAACTAACCACTCCTTACAATCCCCAACAAAATGGGGTTGCAGAAAGGAAAAATAGAACCATCATGGAAGCTGTGAAGACTATGATACATGACCAGGATCTTCCCATGTATCTGTGGGTTGAAGCTGCCAGAACAGCAGTATATGTTCAAAACAGATTATCTCATAGTGCTCTTGATTTCAAAACTCCAGAAGAAGTGTTTTCTGGAAAAAAGCCCGAGGTAAGCCATCTTAAAATATTTGGGTGTCCTGTGTACATCCACATTCCAAAGGAAAAGAGAACCAAGTTGGATCCTTCTAGTAAGAAAGGAATATTTGTTGGCTACTGTGAATCATCCAAAGCTTTCAGAATTTACATACCAAGCTTTCATCATATAGAAATCAGTAGAGATGTAACTTTTGATGAAGAAGCAGCTCTCAAGAAATCAAGAAAATGCCAACTTGAAGAAATCTATGAACAAGATCCTTCTTCTAGAAACTCAGAGGCTGTTCACATTCCTGAAGATAATCCACCAGAGGATCATGACATGTTGGAACCACAAGAACCTCCTATCTCAGATTTATCAAAGAAAAGAAGGCCAGCATGGGCTAGAGATATTATCCAAGGGGCTGAAAAATATGGTGCTCCTGAAGGCTCCATTAGAGAAAGAAAGAAACCAAAGCTAGTGTCCAACTATATGGCCTTGATGTGTGATCTTGTGGATCAACTACCTACTAGCTATGAAGAAGCAGCTCAAAAGAAAGAATGGGTAGAAGCAATGACAGAAGAATATCAGTCGATAATGAAAAATGATGTTTGGGATATAGTCCCCAAACCAAGAGATAAAAGTGTGGTTTCTTCCAAATGGATTTTCAAAATAAAACATGCTGCAGTTGGTAGCATTGAAAAATACAAGGCAAGGTTTGTAGCCAGAGGATTCTCTCAAAAGGAGGGAATTGACTATGAAGAAACATTTGCACCTGTTGCTAGGTATACTTCAATTAGAACTATCATGGCACTTGCATCCATGATGAAATGGAAATTACATCAAATGGATGTTAAGACAACTTTTCTGAATGGTGTAATTGAAGAAGAAGTATACATAGAACAACCTCAAGGTTTTGAGGTCAAAGACGGAAGGACCCATGTATGCAAATTGAAAAAGGCATTATATGGATTGAAGCAAGCTCCCAGGGCTTGGTACGGAAGGATTGACAGTTTCTTAACAAGCATGGGCTTTACCAAAAGTAAAGCTGACCCCAATCTTTATCTTAAAGTAATGGATGATGAACCTGTTATATTGCTGTTATATGTAGATGATCTATTTCTAACCGGAAATGAGAATCAAATCATTGAAAGCAAGAAGAGGCTTTCTTCAGAATTCGAAATGAAAGATCTCGGATTAATGCACTACTTCTTAGGCCTAGAAGTGTGGCAAGAGCCAAGAGGAATCTTTCTAAATCAAGGTAAGTATACTGTGGAGATTCTCAAAAGATTTGATATGTTGGAGTGTAAAGCCATGGCCACTCCCATGGACTCCAACCTGAAACTATTAGTTAATGATTCATCAGAACTAGTGGACATAACCCTATATAGACAAATCATTGGATCATTGATGTATTTGACAAATACTAGGCCGGATATATGCTTTGCTGTAAATACCCTAAGTCAGTATTTAGTAGAACCTCGAAAGGTTCACCTTATAGCTGCAAAGCATATAATGAGGTACCTAAAAGGTACAGTGGACTTTGGCCTATACTATCTTGGAGGTAATGAACTCAAGTTACATGGTTACTCGGATTCTGATTGGGCAGGAAGTGTCTCAGACAGGAAAAGTACTTCAGGCGGATGTTATGGCCTTGGATCTGCCATGATCTCTTGGTTCAGCAAGAAACAATCTAGTGTGGCCCTCAGTACTGCTGAAGCAGAATATATAGCTGCTTGCTCTGCCAGCTGTGAAGCAGTGTGGCTTCGGAAACTCTTATCTGGAATCTTTGACTTAGAAATGGATCCCACGGTGATTATGTGTGATAATCAAAGCTGCATTAAGATGACTGAAAATCCTGTGTTCCATGATAAGTCAAAACACATTGAGATCCGTTACTTCTATATACGAGACATGGTGCAGAAAGGAGCCATCAAGCTCGAGTACATAAGCACTGAGGATCAGATTGCCGATATCCTGACTAAACCTTTGCCTCGAGTAAAGTTTGAACACTTCCGAGACATGCTTGGTATAGTCCAGAAGGACCCTCCTCGAAAGGGGGAGTAGTATAGTATTTGATAACATTTTTTTATTTTGTTGCACTTAGCTACTTACAAATTATTTAGATTTAGAACTCTTATATATCTTTTATTTTACGAATAAATGTTTTGATGCTAGATGTATTAGTGAGAATACATGCTAGATGTATACATGTTTTGGTGTGATGTATACATGTTTTGATATTATATGTATCAGTGACTACATGTTTTGGTGTGATGTATACATGTTTTGATGTATTAGTAAGAATACATGCTAGTTGTGATGTATACATGTTTTGGTGTGATGTATACATGTTTTGATGTTAGATGTATTAGTAAGAATACATGCTAGTTGTGATGTATACATGTTTTGGTGTGATGTATACATGCTTTGATGTTAGATGTATTAGTAAGAATACATGCTAGTTGTGATGTATACATGTTTTGATTGGTTGTGATGTATACATGTTTTGATGATTAGATGTATTAGTGAGAATACATGCTAAATGCGATACCTGCTCTTGGATATTTGTACCTGTATAGATGAGAATACAGAAGGGGATTGGATCATCCCTGGACGTTCAGTCCTAAAGAGAGCCGTAGACGTAAGGTCTCCGAGAATGAAGTCCTTAGTGGACAGTTGAGGGGATTGGATCATCCCCGGACTTTCAGTCCTAAAGAGAGCCGTAGACGTAAGGTCTCCGAGAATGAAGTCCTTAGTGGACAGTTGAGGGGATTGGATCATCCCTGGACTTTCAGTCCTAAAGAGAGCCGTAGACGTAAGGTCTCCGAGAATGAAGTCCTTAGAGGACAGTTGAGGGGATTGGATCATCCCTAGACTTTCAGTCCTAAAGAGAACCGTAGACGTGAGGTCTCCGAGAATAAAGTGATGGGATTACATCATCCTGGAACTGCTAGTTCAAAATGTACGTGATGGGGATTGCATCATCCCGGAACTGCTAGTTCAAAATGTACGTGATGGGGATTGCATCATCCCGGAACTGCTAGTTCAAAATGTACGTGATGGGGATTGCATCATCCCGGAACTGCTAGTTCAAAATGTACGTGATGGGGATTGCATCATCCCGGAACTGCTAGTTCAAAATGTACGTGATGGGGATTGCATCATCCCGGAACTGCTAGTTCAAAATGTACGTGATGGGGATTGCATCATCCCGGAACTGCTAGTTCAAAATGTACGTGATGGGGATTGTATCATCCCCGGACTTCGGTCCCTGAATTGATCCGTAGACGAATGGTCTCCGAGAAAGTGATGATGTGGTTACTTGTATCGGTAGGATACTTGTATTGATGATATGGTTACTTGTATCGGTAGGATACTTGTATTGATGATATGGTTACTTGTATCGGTAGGATACTTGTATTGATGATGTGGTTACTTGTATCGGTAGGATACTTGTATTAATGATGTGGTTACTTGTATCGGTAGGATACTTGCATTTGATGTTGTGGTTACTTGTATCGGTAGGATACTTGTATTACTGATCATGTGATGACAATGCCGCTGATCGTGTGATGACGATGCTGCTGATCATGTGATTACGATGCTGCTGATCGTATGATGACGATGCTGCTGATCGTGTGATGACGATGCTGCTGATCATGTGATGACGATGCTGCTGATCGTATGATGACGATGCTGCTGATCGTGTGATGACGATGCTGCTGATCATGTGATGACGATGCTGCTGATCGTATGATGACGATGCTGCTGATCGTATGATAACGATGCTGCTGATCGTGTGATGACGATGCTGCTGATCATGTGATGACGATGCTGCTGATCGTATGATGACGATGCTGCTGATCGTATGATGACGATGCTGCTGATCGTGTGATGACGATGCTGCTGATCATGTGATGACGATGCTGCTGATCGTGTGATGGCGATGCTGCTGATCACGTGATGGCGATGCTGCTGATCGTGTGATGACGATGCTGCTGATCGTGTGATGGCGATGCTGCTGATCATGTGATGACGATGTTGCTGATCGTATGATGACGATGCTGCTGATCGTATGATAACGATGTTGCTGATCGTGTGATGACGATGTTGTTGATCATGTGATGACGATGCTGCTGATCGTGTGATGACGATGCTGCTGATCGTGTGATGACGATGCTGCTGATCGTGTGATGACGATGCTGCTAATCGTGTGATGACAATGCCGCTGATCGTGTGATGACGATGCCGCTAATCGTGTGATGACGATGCTGGTGATCGTGTGATGACGATGCTGAAGATAGTGATATTGACATTGATATACCAGTAACTGCTTGAGTTACTGATGAAGACAAATTGAAGAAAGCTTCCGATGATTTATAGATGTATCATGTATAGTGACTCCTTGCTCCTGCAGATGTTGTTATAATATCCTTCTCATTAAGGGGGAGTGTTGAATATTGTAACTTCAAAGAATATTATATTTGTACTTTATTATTCCGGAGATGTTTCATCCCTCTGAGGTAACCCTATTATGTATCCGGAGATGTTTATTCCTCCGAGAGTTTGTATTAACTAGGGTTATTAGACCCACCATGTGGGGGTCGGCCCTGTGGTCATATTTTTGGGGTTATTAGACTTCTCCAGGAGAGGTCGGCCCCATTAGGTCTTTTAGTCAGTTAGGAGTCAGTATAAATAAGAGAGGTGAACTCCTCATTAGATCACTCACTCACTTGTGGAAGAGTGCGCACTTGTCTGGGAGATCTGCTAAGGAGACAAAGAAGGAAGGAGCACATCTTGTATTTTGGTTGATCATCTTATTGAGGAAAGCTTTGCTGGGTTTTCTACCCCATGAGGGTTTCCCAGGGTATATTGTGTGTCTATCTTGTGATTGTGTTTCTTTCAGAGATCTTCCTTGTCTATTTGGTTCAGAGGTCTTGATGGGTTCCATTAAGCAAAAAGATAAAGTTCTTGCTATTGGATATTCGAAGCACGACAGAGGCAAGCAAAAGCCCAAGGGTTTGAAACCACAAGAGAAGAAGAAAGACAGGGAGAGACACAAATATTTTGATGGGGGTTCGAATCCTGTCAAGGACAAGGGAAATAAGAAGGAGAAGAGAAAATGATCCAACTGTCAAAAGGGTTGGCACGCTAAGAGTTCATGCATGAAGAAAAACATTGACATGATGACCCATCTCCTACAGAAAAACAACATTCCTCTTCCAGAAAGTTCGAAGAAGAAAGAGGGTGTTTTTGAAGACAAGGAGAGGTGCCATGCATTGATGGCTAGTACCTCAAAGTCCTCTTCTTTCATCATAGATTCAGGTGCCTCAAGGCACATGGCTTCTTCAAGAGATTCATTCTCTACTCTTGCTCTATACAATGGTTCTTCCATTCTCATGGGAGATGACTCAGAAATCCTTGCTAGAGGCATTGGGAAAATCTCACTAGAAAATGAGAACTTTAGTAATGTACTGTATGTACCATATCTTGCAGAAAAATTACTCTTTGTGTACCAAATGACCCGCATTGGTTCGGCCAAGAGAGTGATCTTCACTCAAAATGATGTGGAGATATCAGAAATTTCCACTGGAAAAGTTGTAGCAGTGGATGTTGCAGACCATGATTCGAGGATGTACAAGTTCTCTCGTTTCCTTGAGTATTCTTCTCCAAATGCACTTATGTCACATGGTAATGAAGTTAGCAAACTATGGCATGAGAGGTTTTGACACCTCAAATACAGATATATTCAAGCATTGAGCAAAGAAGAGATGGTTGAAGGGCTTCCAAAAATCAGATTTTCCAATGGCACTTGCAAAGGGTGCATTGTTGGGAAGCATGCTGAGAAGAAGTATGAGAAAGGGAAGGAAAGGAGAGCTGCTGAACCTCTTGGTTTAGTACATTCATATTTGATTGTTCCTCTTCCCACTCCCTCCTATGGAAGCTCAAAGTATGTGCTTACTTTCATTGATGATTTCTCAAGGTATTGTTGGTTGTATTTTCTCAAGCAAAAATCTGAAGTTTTCCAATGTTTCAAAGTTTTCAAAAACTTTGTGGAGAAATTTAGTGGGAGGAATATGAAGGTCTTGAGGATTGATAATGGAAGGGAGTATGTCAATAAGGACATGCAGCAGCTCTGTGAAGAGTATGGCATCCAAATGCAACATTCTGTGCCCTACACACCTCAACAAAATGGTGTTGTAGAGCGCAAGAATAGAGCATTGAAGGAGCTGGCCACATGCATGATGGAGGCTAAGTCTTTGTCTCCCAAGATATGGGATGAAGATATGAATTGTGTTTCATATGTTCAGAACATAGCACCACATAAATCCTTGGAAGGCATGACTCCATATGAGGCTTGGATGGGCCACAAGCCCAATGTTTCTCATTTCAAGGTGTTTGGCTCAAGGGCTTGGGCTAGAATTCCACCATAGAAGAGAAAGGACTTGTAGCCCCAAATCAAGGAGTCTATCATGGTTGGATATGCGTAAGATACAAAGGGATACAATCTCTTTGATCCCTCATATAACAAAACATTCATTGAAAGAAGTGTCCAGTTCGAAGAAGAAGAGCCCATGCAGGCTGCAAAACAAGGTGAAGGGGAATGCTCGTATCCTCTTCTTGATGATGATTTAAGTGATGGTTCTTTCTCTGATATTTATGATTCTAAGATTTATGATGATGATGATGACATGGACTCTGATCATGACCCTCCCTCAAGGCCCAAGTGGGCTGAGAAAACCATACAAGCTGCTAGTGAGCTTGCAGGAGATCCTCAAGATCATAGGAAAACTAGATCTCAATTTCACAATGTTTTTGCATCTTGTGATCTATATTTGATTGGTAGATGTTTTCTTATGGTTGGATCTGATCCTCAATCATATTCAGAAGCTTCCAAAGACCCAATATGGAAAACAACCATGCAAGAAGAGATGAACTCCCTCCATGACAATGAAACATGGGATTTGGTCCCTCTTCCTCCCAAGAGGAAACTAGTGCGATGTAAATGGGTTTATAGAACCAAAGTGGCATCTGATGGATCCGATATGGAGTATAAGGCTAGGTTGGTGGCTAAGGGCTTCTCTCAAGTCCATGGAGTGGACTATACAGAGACATTTTCACCGGTGGCAAAGATGGACTCAATCAGGCTAGTTTTAGCCATTGTAGCTTCCAAGCGATGGGAGGTTCATCACATGGATGTAAGAGTGCATTTCTTGATGGGGATATTGATGAGGAGATATATATGCAGCAGCCTGAAGGCTTCATTTCAGATCATACACTTGTGTGTAGGTTGAATAATTCTCTCTATGGTCTCAAGCAAGCTCCTAGAGCTTGGTATGCCAAGATGGACAATTTTCTGCTATCTTTGAACTTTGAGAGATGTAAGTATGATCCTAATGTCTATATGAAGCATGTTGGTGACCTGATATTGATTATATTATTATACGTTGATGATATTTTGATCACTGGTAGCTGCACCAAAGAATTGGGCTCAGTTAAGGTTGCATTGCACAATGCAATTGCCATGACAAATCTAGGATTGTTGAAACAATTTCTGGGTTTGGAAATTGATCAAATTGTGGATGGGATATCCATTTCTCAATTAATATATGCTTTAGATCTGCTGCAAAATTTCAAGATGGCTGAATGTAAGTCTGCAAAATTCCCATTCCATTTCTCAACCATATTTTTCTTATGTTGTTGGGGCTATTGAAAGAAACATGAAAGAGCCTCATGAATTCCATTGGAAGGAAGCCAAGAGGATCCTACATTATGTACAGGGTACCAAACATTTTGGCATCCACTATGCAACTAGTTCATCTCTTGAACTAGTTGGTTTTACTGATTTTGATTGGGCTAGTGATAGTTCTGATCGGAAGTCTAATTATGGTTATTGTCAAGCACTCTAATTGCAGATAATTAAATATCAAACACACAGAGCGTATGAAATTTATTGTCAACCCGAGAAAGTCTTTTTATTTCAAAGGACAAGTGCACAATAAATGCTTAAACACAAAACCATTAGAAGTGAATACTTTTATCTTCTATCATCCATGTTCATCCCAAGAATCTATGCAATCCCAATTGCCTTCTAACTGCTATACTACAACTCTTTTCTATTATGCATCAAGCAGAATTAATATCAGATCTAATCAACGATTGCAGGAAGGAAATCTCAATTGCATTCTAAAATAATCAACTGTCTAATTTAATCAAGCTGGGAATCATAAAGCATGACCTGAACATTACTCTAGAATTTGATAAAAGAGATTAAAGCAACTGCTCTAAGAAACTGGATTGCAAAATATAAATCAATCAACACATAACAGGAAAGCCAATTTGTAAGGGTTCCTGGGATTACGTCTCAGCTGTAGGATGAACACAGTAGTGTGAACAGAAATTGAAATATGTAAAACAAACCTGACTCAGTCGACTGTTATTCGATACCATTCACCAATCTCACGAAGATATAATCATTTACTGAGAGATCCACACAATGAATATTACTGCTGCGTATAAAAGAAAGATCAAAGCATCACACAACAAGAAAGATGAATCCTAAATTAACACAGCAATCTCTGTGGAAGACGGGCCCAGTCTTCACACAGAGACGCTGGTTGAACAACACTCCCTTAACTCAGAAGTAACTCCGTATATTAACAGAAGAATGAGTACACAGTTTCAGCTTGACTGCTAATACAAGATAAATTAATTAATTGCTGTTCAACCCCTTGGTCGAGGCGATTTCCCATATTTATACAACAATTTGCAACATCTAAACCTATAATTGGGCAGCCATGAAGATCTCTGATCTTCAGGCGCCCTAAAAATCTAGCTGTTACAATGCGTGGCAGAACTGAAATATCCAAATATGAGAAAAGTATTAATTGTCCCAAGAGTGACGGTCCTTCCAGCTCGCAGCTGGATTTGAGCAGCGACATACTTAAGATAGTTCTTCTGTTACAGCTGCCCTGCCACGACTGTGCCTTGATTGACGATTTGAGCCCCAAAGAACCTTCCACAAGCGACGAACATTCCTTCATGACTTGTTCAGCTCCGATCTTCCTGCAGTCTATTGTCTTACTACCTTCATAAATCGCATCATGTTAGCACAGATTAAGAGATGCACAGCTTTAATCATCACAATCATAAGTATTAACACAATAAAACAATAATCGGCCATACCTTGGTAATTTGGGGAATAGGTAAGGACAATAAGTTGAATTGCCAAGGTAATTGGTGTAAGACAAGGGAAGGGAAGATGATAAATGTTGGTCAAAAAGGGCCAATTCTGGGCTCAACATCTCCCCCCAACTATCCTGTTGCATGTCCTCATGCAACAACCTGCATCTGAATATTGCACTGAACTTTGTCCAGGAGAGAGGAAAGAATGTAGATAAATCAGGCATCTCCTCTATCCTTTTGAAAAAACTTCTGTGAGCAACCCGGCATCTTCTCTTCACTGTTCCCCTTCCACTGCTGCTTGCTGATATCTGAAAATGCACTTGATGTGGTGGGGACCTTTCTGCAGTTCTCTTATGCTATGCCTGGGGAAGTTGACAGGACACACTCAATCTGAATCCAACTCAATGACACCTGTAGGAGGTGGAGGCACTGGTTCTTGTGGGACAGTGTCCTCCAGCGTATCTAATGTTAAAAGGAGAGTTGCTGGTTCTTGTGTAACAGCAACATCCTTTAACCCATCTTCAACAGCTGCCTTTATTACTTTTGGAGACACTGGTTCTTGTGTAGCAGTGTCTTCTTTGTCGTTCTGCTGCTGAGACTGAATATCCTTTTCAATTTGCAGCTCCTCCTCCAGGATCTCAGTATCACCTGAGCATGGTGTCTGTACCTGTTCATTGTCACTCCACTGCGTGTCAGGGATGATGTCCACTCCCAGGTTATCTCCCAGCTGCAATTCAGGAGTTTTTGTCGCAGTCTCCAAGGATGTTGGTTCTTGTGTAACAACATCCTGGCTTACCTCTTCATCCTTCCTCCACTGCAGCTCTTCTTCTATAAGTTCTGTATCATGGGAGCTCTCTGGGGTTACAACCCAGAGTTCATCATTGAATGCCAAAGTATCCTCTGCCCCAGCTTCTTCGACTGTCTGCTCAGCCGGTTGGACAGTTTTATTCAGGGTTGCTGGTTCTTGTGTTGCAGCATCCTGTTCCAACTTATCACTGTCCTGCCTTCCCGTTTCTTCTTCTAAAATTATTGTGTCCTGGGAACGTTCTGGGGTTATAGCACAAAATTCTTCACTATCCTCCAAAGTATCCTTTGGCTCCATGATCTCTGTATCAAGGGAACATTCTGGAGTCTCACCATATTCTTTTATAAGCTCCAGAGCATCCTTCATTTCCCGTTCTTCTCCCATCTGTTCTATGATTTCCATGTTGTGGGAGCATTTTGGGATTGCCATACATTCCTCATAAATTTCCAAGGCATCCTCCACTCCCTGTTCTTCTCCCATCCGTTCTATAACTTCTACATCATGGGAAATAGCAGCTGCAGCAAGGATGTTTAAAGGTGCTGGTTCTTGTGTTGCAGCATCCTTTTTCTCCACTGCTTTCCCTTCTGTGGCTACAGGCTGTTGTGCTGAATAGGTGCTAAGTAAAATTTTATGGCCTGCTTCCTCAAAGATCTCCCCACAGGTGGGACAGAGTATTCGCTCATCCTTTTCTCCAGCTCCAGCAGAAGCTGATTCCTCCACTTGGTCTGCGGCCTCTATTAATGTATACATCTTTCTTCCACCCTGCTTTCTGCAGACTTCCTTCCATGTTTCCAGCTCCCTTCTAAGTGCTTGGAGGTCCTCTTTCAGCATTGCAGTTTCATACAGGAGTCCCTCAACTCCAGGTTCTTCCTCCGCTGGTCCTTGTGGGGCATCCCTCGGTTTTGGTGTAAGGATTGGGGGTTCAACCTGTGTTTCTAAGGTTGCCCATTTTGTTCTAGCTGCCTCTGCTGCTGTAATTGACCGAGTTCGCTTCCTTCTAATTGGCGCCACTAAATCAAACTCATTGGTGGCCCTCTTCCTTTTCTGTGGCGTTTTCTTTTGTGACTTTCCTTTTTGTAGTGTTTCTTCTCGTGGAGCTGGAACATAGGGAGGCAAAACTGAAGTTAAAGGAATATTTCCCTGCCCCCCATGCTGTTCTTCTTCAATCACAGCTCCTCCTCCTACCCACTCCGGTGAAGACTCGATTGTGACCAGCTCAATATCGTCTTCCATTGCTCTGGCTCCGTCATCTTCAGGTTCCATTGTCGCAGCTTTTGATGCTGCTCCAATTTCACCTTCTGCTGTCGGAGCTGCCCTGTTATCTAGGTTTTCCGCGAGGGTTTCATCTACATTGTCGCCTGACAGCTCTGTTTGAGCTTCCCCTCGCACTCCTTCAAATGCAGTGTCATCCTCCACTGGTTCTGCTTGTGCTGGGGATTCATATACTTCAAATGGCCCTGCCTGTGCCCCTGTTTGTTCTTCCTCTGTGGTTTTATCCACCCCGGATGGTCCTGCCTGTGCCCTCTGTTGTTCTTCTTCCGTTTCATCCCTTCCGGATGGTCCTGCCTGTGCCCTCTGTTGTTCTTCTTCCGTTTCATCCCTCCCCCCAACTTCACTGGAGGAACTCCGGTCCTCCTGTTGTGGCGGAACTGGTATTTGCTGTAATGGGATGACCCTCAAGGGAACAGGTTGCTGTGGTCGGGTAATGAATTGCTCCCATGTTATATTATGTTGGGCCAGGGTTCTTATAATAATTAACTTAATAAGGCCATGGTGAGTGAGGGAGGATAATGGGTGCTTTGCAGATTGAACAAATGTTGCCATATGGCGCAAATCATGCAATAGATAAAATGGAATATTTAACAAAATGCCATGACGGAGATGAGAAAGCAAAGGAAGTTCAGAGTTGTACACAGTTTGGTATCTACCTTCGCAAGTTATGTATTTCTTGAGGAAGATAGCAACCTGGTCCCAAGGCTGCGGCAGTGACTTCAATGCAATCCCTCGCCTGGATGCTTCAACTTGCTCCCCTGGAAGTAAAAATTCTTCCCGTGCAACTGTTGCAGGGACTCGACGGTTAAACCAAGGTTTTCCCACCAATGGGATAGCTGTAACCTCGGATATAATGACCTCCGAAACATCTATACACAGCCCCCACACCGTGGAGTGTGTTTTAGTAAGATTCAATGCGAATTGCAGGGCTGCGTCCCGATCGAATCCGTCCAATCGTTCAAAGAACTCGACCCAGCCAGCAGCTTGAAAAATGGCCAGAACCTGCGGATTCCGTCTAAGTTCCCGGGTATTGAAAGGTTCATGGCGAACTGGAATGCCCATGGTCCTGGCTGCAAGATGAAACCACTGTTCGACAGAGTAAAGGATCCCAGAATGGAAGTTGCAGCACAGGAAATGCACGAATTGTTGAGCGGAGACGTTGAGCGAATGAACTAATTCGAAAAGTTAAGCGCAGAGAAGAGTTTAAACTTTGCATGCCGAATTGGAGAAGGTGGCAGTTATTAGTATTACGTTGTACGAGGGAAAGGTTCAATCAGGTATAAATGGTGGTACGAGTGAAGGTACGGCCAATCTCGTTTAAATGCTATCAATACTTAATCACGTGATAAATGAAAGCCATACCTCATAGAACTGTGCGTCGGAAGGCTGCGGAAACTGGTGGAGCATGGAGTTGGTGACGTCACGGAGCCGAACGCGTGCACAGTCAGCCGTGGGATCATGATGACTCGGATAAGGCACGAATTTCCTCCGCCGGTAAAACACAAGGCGTCGCATCCTCCGGGTTAAAATGATGAGTTCGCCGGCAGGACTGGGGTGAATCAGCATCATAATTAGCAGATTGAACAATCCTTCTGTTAACACGGGAGTTATTACTGCAAGTTGCCAAAGAAATGATCACACGGCCGATGAAAAAGCTTGTTGCAGCTGGCAGGAAAGAAGTTACAGCCACGGGGAAAGAATTCGCGGCAACCGGAAAAAGATTTACAATATCAGGGAAAATTACGGCTGTCACGGGAAAATTTTACGGCGGCGGGAAAAAGCTTACAGCTGGCGGGAAAAGATTTTACGATTATGGGAAATATATCGCAGCCGCTGAAAAGAAATGGCAGCTATGTGGAAATGATGTGGAGGTGACTTGGTCAATGAGGTGGCAGCCGTCGAGAAATAAGGTGGCAGCCGGAAAATGATGTGGCGGCTGCGGGAAAAAGATGTTGCAGCCGCCGAAGTTGCAGCCGCCGAAGTTGCAGCTGCCGAAGTTGCAGCTGCCGGAATTGCAGCTGTCGAAAAAGGTTTGACGGCGGGCGAAAAAAAACATTACGGCTACCGGGAAGTGAAATGGCCGTGGCTGGTAAATGGAGTGGCAGCTGCGGAAAATGAGATGGCAGCCGTGGGAGATGAGGTGGCCATAGCTGGTGAATGAGGTGGCAACCATGGGGACGATGAGGTGGCAGCCGCGGAAAATGAGATGGCAGCCGCCGATGTTGCAGCCGCAAATGTTGCAGCCACCGATGTTGCAGCCGCAAATGTTGCAGCCACCGATGTTGCAGCCACCGATGTTGCAGCCGCAAATGTTGCAGCCGCCGATGTTGCAGCCGCAAATGTTGCAGCCGCCGATGTTGCAGCCGCAAATGTTGCAGCCGCAAAAGATTGACGGCTGACGGAAAGGGCATTATGGCTACCGGGAAATGGAAAATATGGTTGCCGGAAAATATGTTGCAGCTGCCGAATTTTTTTTTTTTTTTTTTTTTTAAACTCAAGGACAGCACGGAGGGATTTTCATTATGGGCCCCAAACTGATCGTTCTCCTGGCGCTTCCCTGAAAATTAAAAAAAAAAACAAAAAAAAACAAAAAAAAAAAAAAACAACAGCAAGCAAAGAGATCAAATGCAAAGAAAAAGAAAACGACAACTATACGCTACAGCAAGAAATTATTTATGTACAGCAAATATAATTTTCATTTTAAGATTTGGCAAAGGTAGAAAAATGTTCCTGCTCTGGTGCCAATTGGTAGTTGGGATCAGCAGCAATCTGTGAAATGAATGCATCTTTCGAAATGGGCTTCCGATACAGTCGCAATCTGTGGCCATTAACAAGTAATGGTATACGGTTTTCATCAATGGTGACCAGGCGAACAGTGCCGTTGTCAAATACCCTGTCAACCAAATATGGACCCAGCCATCTTGTGCGTAATTTCCCTTTGAAATCCTTCTTGAATCTGGAGTCATATAATAGTGCCCAGTCTCCTTCACGGAAGATTTTCTTTTTGATGAATCGGTCATGCCAATTAGATCTCTGTTGCTGAAGCAGCACAGTCTGATCTACCGTAGCTAACCGTTTCTCATCCAATTCATTTAATTGATTCAATCTTCTTTTCTGGGCTTCTGTTACATCCAGGTTCATTTCAATGGCTGTTTTCAGGGTCTTGATCTCAAATTCAATTGGAAAGATGGCACTCTTACCATACACCAGATCATAGGGAGAAAAGTCCGTGGTGTTGCGCCAAGTCGTGCGATATGCCCACAGTGCTTCTGGAAGTCTGTCAGCCCAATCCCTTCGATGGCTTTTAACTGTTTTAGTAAGGATTGCTTCGATAACTTTATTAGTGTTTTCCACCTGACCATTGGCCTGGGGATGATAAGGTGAATCTATCTTGTGCTGCACATGATACTTCCGGAGAAAGGATTCAAATTGGTGTGAAATAAATTGTGGTCCCCCATCGGTGACTACTTCCTTTGGTACTCCAAAACGGGTAAAAACTTCACTGTACAGGAAATCAATCACCGCCTGGTCATTTGCCTTAGCCAAAGCTACAGCTTCTATCCACTTAGTCATGTAATCTGTACACACCAAGATGTAAACCTTCTGTTTGGAAGGAGGGTTGATAGGACCAACAAAGTCCAATGCCCATCTATCAAATGGTTCCAGTACCACTTGGGGCTGTAAAGGCATCTGATCTGTCTTATTAGGTTGGCCCATCCTTTGGCAGCTGTCACAAGACTGAACATATTTTTTAGCATCTCTGAACAGTGTCGGCCAATAATAGCCCATCCGTAATGCCTTATGTCCTGTTCTTTTATCCGCAAAGTGTCCTCCGCAAGGTTCATCGTGACAGGCCTTCAGTATATGAAAGATCTCATCTTCCCTTACACATCTTCTAATTTCAAGATCAGGTCCTGTGTAAAAGAGATGGCCTTTGAGCCAACAATACCTGGCACTTTGCTGAATAATTTTTCTTTTCTCTCTTTTAGACATATGTGGCGGAAGCTTCCCTGCAGCCAAATAATTAGCAACGTCTGCATACCAGGGTGAATGAGCTGAGAGTGCGAATAAATGTTCATCCGGGAAAGCATCCTCAACAGGTGAACTGTCATCACTGTTAGTAAATCGTGATAAAAAATCAGCAACAACATTTTCTTTTCCAGGTTTATCTATAATAGTAATATCAAATTCCTGTAATAATAAAAGCCACCTGGTTACTCTGGCATTAGTGACAGGTTTATTCATTAAATACTTAATGGCAGAGTGATCAGTATGCACAAATGTAGGATACCCAGTAATATAATGCCGAAACTTATTAATAGAATAAACAATAGCAAGGAATTCTTTTTCAGTAACAGTATAATTTAGTTCAGCAGGGGCTAAGTTTTTGCTAACATAATAAATAGCATAAGGTACTTGACCATCCTGCTGTCCTAGTACTGCCCCAATGGCGGTATCAGAAGCATCTGAAGAAATGTGGAAAGGCATGGTCCAATTAGGTCCCCTTAAAATAGGGGTTGTGGACAGTTTCTCTTTAAGCTCATCAAATGCTGTCTGGCATGCTGTACTCCATACAAACTATGCGTCCTTCATTAACAATGAAAACAAAGGAGAAGCAAGTTTGGAGAAGTTTTCTATGAATCTTCTGTAATACCCAGCATGTCCCAGAAAACTTCGCACCTCTTTCTGAGTTGAAGGGGTTGGTATATTCTTTATCACCTTAATTTTTGAAGGATCCACTTGAATACCGTCAGTAGAGATGAAATGTCCTAATACCACTCCCTCACTCATCATCATGTGGCATTTTTCAGTGCTTAGTGAGAGGCGAGCCTGTTCACAGCGAATTAAAACTTTCTTCAAATTTTCCAGTGCTTCCTCAAAATCCCTGCCATAAGGAGTAAAATCATCCATAAAAACTTCCATGCTATCATTAACCAGTTCAGAAAATATGCCAATCACAGCTCTTTGGAACGTTGCAGGTGCATTGCACAATCCAAAGGGAAGCACCCTGTAGGCGAACGTTCCCCAGGGGCAGGTGAAGGTGGTCTTATCCTGATCCTCTGGAGCAATCTGAATTTGATTGTACCCACTGAACCCATCCAGGAAGGAGAAGAACTTATTCCCAGATAGGTTATCAAGTACCTGGTCAATAAAGGGCAGAGGAAAGTGATCCTTCTGTGTAGCCTTGTTCAGCTCCCTATAATCGACACAGACTCTCCATTTACCATTTTTCTTGGGTACAATTACAAGTGGGGAAACCCACTCACTGTCTGAGATAGGATAGATGAATCCTGCTTCCAAGAGTTTCTGGATTTCTTCCTTCACTATATCCCTCAGATTGGGGTTCATGCGTCGTTGGGGTTGACATACAGGCCGGGAGTCGTTTTTAATATAAATATGATGAGTGCACAGACTAGAGGGAATACCCTTCATGTCTGTATACTCCCAGGCGAATGCCCCCTTACGTTCCTTCAAGAGATTGGTTAGGCGTTTTTGTTCTTCTGAGGAGAGACCAGGATTAATGTTCAAAGTTTTTCCAGGCTCTACCTCAATAGGAATACTTTTTGAGTTTTTCAATACTGGGATTATATTTGTGTCATTGGCTAGCGCTTCCTCCGTAAGCTGTTCCTGTTCTTCTTTACCGAGAGTACTGTTCAGGAGTTGATAAACTTCCTTGTCTACTGAAGCAGGTTCGCTAATGAAATTATTAATGGCATCGTCTTCTGTTTCGTTTTTGAAGGTTAGTGCCTTCCCTATTGTTAGTAATGGCTGAACATCTTCCTCTTCTTCCTGTTCTATCCAAAGGGAGGTTTCAGTTTCTAGACTCGGCCGTGCTGGAGGGTACAGGGTGAGGTTTTTGGTTTCCATGCCATCAGATATAGTCATAGATCCTGATCGACAGCTGATACAAGCATCGGCTGTAGCCAACCAGGGCCTCCCCAAAATCAATGGATGTCCCCCCAGCTGTGATTTTGGTTGTAATACCAGAAAATCGGCAGGGTATTCCCATGAGTCTACTGAAATAACAAGGTCGTCCAAAATCCCTTCGGGTCTGATAGTGGATCTGTCTGCCAATTCTAAGATAGTAGGGGTCGGTCTAATATTGGTGAATCCGAGCTTCTTTACAGTCTCCATTGTTATAACATTGATCGCAGCTCCTAAATCTACTAGTACGTTGGGTATCTGTGTTTGTCCTATGTGTACAGTGACAGTAGGATTGCCGGGATCCTCATACTTGGTTATAGGGGTTTTTCCAGTCATTAAAGCGGATAAATTCCCTATAACATGAACAGTAGGAGGATCTCTGGGTTTCCTTCCTGGTCTTTTAGTGCACAGGTCCCGAACAGTTCTAGCATAGATAGGTACATCTTGAAGAGCTTGTAAAAGGGGAATCTTAACATAAAGGTTCTTCAATTCTCCTAAGAGATTGAACTGAGGTTGCCCCCCTCTTTGTGGCAGCATCAATCTCTCAGGGTAAGGTGGTTGCCTTACCAACTGGGTAGGCTGCGTGTTATCCCCTTCATCGTTTAATGTTTCAGCCCTCCCATCTGAGGGATGCTCAGCATCTTCAATGATAGGAACCGGATCAAAAGGATGCTGGGAACTCTCTCCTTTGTCATACACAGTTGGTGGAATATTTTCTGCAGTTCCACGTTCTACTATCTTTCCAGATCGTAAGTGAATATCATTACAAGGTACAGGGGAGAGAGAGTAGGCTGGCATATTGAGGGCTTCCAATTGCTGGACTGTTTTATTGTTTGGGTTAGGGTTAGGTTGGGCAGGCAGCTGAGGCCGTATTGGTATGTTAGGCACAGGGTTATTTTGCAGCTGCAGCTGCGACTCCTGAGGTAGGTATTGAGGATATTGCTGAAATTGAGGATATGGAGGATACGGTAACTGTTGAGGTGGAGGTGGTTGAGGAAACTGGTTCCCAGGATGGAAGTTCCTCCATCCAGGAGACCATGAAGTCGGTTGATGAGGTGGCTGTGTCCAAGGACTCCATGAATTATAACCTTGCATCGCAGGTTGAGGGGAATTCCACTGAGCATAATTTGAAGGGAATTATGTATTCACATTTTGCATATTAGTATTCCAATTATTCAAATTATTCAAAAATGGAAATGAATCGGGAGACATACCTTGATTCCGGGGTTGCCAGGGTTTCTTCTGTGCAATGAAGTAGGCTGAATCCGCCTCTGGAGTTGATGCCTGCAGAACAGCCTTCACTTGGGGCAACGTGGGGCATTCTTTCATATCATGATTCAGCTCGCACAGCTGACACACTTGTATTTTGTCAAGAGGGCATTCCTTCAGTGGATGAGTCTTTCTACATCGGGGACAAAACACCCCTAGTGTGAGATCCTCCACTGTCTGTCTTTGCTTGGCCTTCAAGACGTCAATCTCTGAAGAGATAGAGCTCATCATTTCTGTTTTAAAGTTTTCAAGAAGATTGCCTATCTCTGCCCGTGTAGCTCCCCCATTGGATGACTTCTGAGTTCTGTCAAAGACATCGCGTTCCAGCTTATCTCGTTTATTCTGCTTGTTATGCCTAGAAGATCCCCTGGAGTATCTCTTACATAATTCAACAATTGTCTCAAAGGGTTCTTTAGAGATATCTCCCTTTCCTAATAAATTTAGCATGTCTAAACAATCGTCCCTGATCCCTCGAAGTAGGATTATCTTAAGCACATCTAGTCCCATGTTCGTCTGTCCAGCTCTCTGCACATTGTATAGCAACCTCTCTACAAAATCCTCCAAGCTTTCATCCTCCTTTTGTACCATCTTGAATAACTCCTCCCTTTTGTCCCTGGTGTTACAATATTCTTGATATTTTTCCAGGAACACTTGCTTCATATTGTTCCAATTAGCAACAGTTCCTCCCCCAAGGCTCATGAACCATCGTAATGCATTGTCCTTCAGGGTGGCAGGAAAAAGCTTCAACTTTTGAGCATCTGTGACATAATCATAGCTGCGACAGAGGATATCGAATTCAAACAGGAATTCGTCTGGATCCTCTGCCGCCCTACCATGGAAGCGGGGTAACACCGAAGGTGAAATGTTTTTCATAGGAGCTGTCCCCTCTAGCTGCTGTATTGGGAATTGCAATGTAGCCATAGTTTCTGGCGGGGAATTATCTTCATGATGGTATTGTACCACTGCTTCTTCCTCTTCGTTCTCATGTCTATTATTCATCTTTTCTTCTGTATCTTCTCCTTCGATTGTTCCTTCGTCCCTTACCTCGATTGTAACAGCTGCGTATTCTCCGGTTGTAATAGATGCGTATTCTTCCGTTGTAACAGCTGCGTATTCTTCAGTTGTAACAGCTGCGTATTCTTCAGTTGTAACAGCTGGATCAGCTGTCCCTTCTTTAGCAGGAGTATATGCAGGAATCACAGCTGCTCCTGTATCTTCCACTGTAGATCCTGATGCTGGCGCTCTAGGATCAGCAGGGCCTCTTTTGATAGGAGTCTCCTGTTGACGAGATCTGACAACTGAATCCGTTTTGTCAACAAGGTCGTCGATGAATGTTCTTCTGCCCAGCGGTGGACCTCGACCACGACCCGAACCACCTGCACTGTTAGTAATTTGTGGGGTTTTGGGGGTTGGGAGGTGATCGCGTTTTACCCTCGTATTCATGCGAAGCAGATCATTTCAAAAACAACCAAAAGACTGACTTAAAGCAATTATCAAATACAACTAATGACTAGTGTTTAATTTTCATCCTTCCCCGGCAACGGCGCCAAAATGTCAAGCACTCTAATTGCAGATAATTAAATATCAAACACACAGAGCGTATGAAATTTATTGTCAACCCGAGAAAGTCTTTTTATTTCAAAGGACAAGTGCACAATATATGCTTAAACACAAAACCATTAGAAGTGAATACTTTTATCTTCTATCATCCATGTTCATCCCAAGAATCTATGCAATCCCAATTGCCTTCTAACTGCTATACTACAACTCTTTTCTATTATGCATCAAGCAGAATTAATATCAGATCTAATCAACGATTGCAGGAAGGAAATCTCAATTGCATTCTAAAATAATCAACTGTCTAATTTAATCAAGCTGGGAATCATAAAGCATGACCTGAACATTACTCTAGAATTTGATAAAAGAGATTAAAGCAACTGCTCTAAGAAACTGGATTGCAAAATATAAATCAATCAACACATAACAGGAAAGCCAATTTGTAAGGGTTCCTGGGATTACGTCTCAGCTGTAGGATGAACACAGTAGTGTGAACAGAAATTGAAATATGTAAAACAAACCTGACTCAGTCGACTGTTATTCGATACCATTCACCAATCTCACGAAGATATAATCATTTACTGAGAGATCCACACAATGAATATTACTGCTGCGTATAAAAGAAAGATCAAAGCATCACACAACAAGAAAGATGAATCCTAAATTAACACAGCAATCTCTGTGGAAGACGGGCCCAGTCTTCACACAGAGACGCTGGTTGAACAACACTCCCTTAACTCAGAAGTAACTCCGTATATTAACAGAAGAATGAGTACACAGTTTCAGCTTGACTGCTAATACAAGATAAATTAATTAATTGTTGTTCAACCCCTTGGTCGAGGCGATTTCCCATATTTATACAACAATTTGCAACATCTAAACCTATAATTGGGCAGCCATGAAGATCTCTGATCTTCAGGCGCCCTAAAAATCTAGCTATTACAATGCGTGGCAGAACTGAAATATCCAAATATGAGAAAAGTATTAATTGTCCCAAGAGTGACGGTCCTTCCAGCTCGCAGCTGGATTTGAGCAGCGACATACTTAAGATAGTTCTTCTGTTACAGCTGCCCTGCCACGACTGTGCCTTGATTGACGATTTGAGCCCCAAAGAACCTTCCACAAGCGACGAACATTCCTTCATGACTTGTTCAGCTCCGATCTTCCTGCAGTCTATTGTCTTACTACCTTCATAAATCGCATCATGTTAGCACAGATTAAGAGATGCACAGCTTTAATCATCACAATCATAAGTATTAACACAATAAAACAATAATCGGCCATACCTTGGTAATTTGGGGAATAGGTAAGGACAATAAGTTGAATTGCCAAGGTAATTGGTGTAAGACAAGGGAAGGGAAGATGATAAATGTTGGTCAAAAAGGGCCAATTCTGGGCTCAACAGTTATGTATTTATGCTTGCACATGGTCCCATTTGCTCGTCAAGCAAGAAGCAACACACCATCTCCTTATCTTCAGCTGAGGCCGAATACAGGGGAGCAGTGAATGCAGCTACACAATGTGTGTGGTTGCAAGGAATTCTTGGAGAGTTTGAATTTGTGTTTGATTCACCCACAGTCATTTGGTGTGATAATCAAAGCACAATCAATATCTCCACTGATCTAGTACAAAGACAGAGGACCAAGCACATAGAGATTCACATGCACTACATTCGAGGCTTAGTGCATGACCAGATCATTGCATTGCAATATTTCCCTTCTGCTGAGCAAACTGATGATGTCTTCACCAAGATTTTCACTGAGAATACCTTCACTTACCTTAGATCACTCCTTGGGGTGAGTGATGCATGGTGAAGATTGGTGTATTTTTTAGATATGCCACATGTCCATTTTTTAGGGGAGGTTTTATTTCCCCTGTGGTTTTCCTCCTTACCTTGGTTACATGGACAAATAAAAATTGATGTTGTAAAAGGTGACTTGAGCCTTAGTTTCCAAGGCCTTATTTTTTATTATCTACATAAGTCTAGCTTAGGGGGGGGGTGTTAGAACATTATTACACCTTAGGACCTTAGTCATACATCACATTGTTGATTAATTGGTCCAAAACATGTTAATAATTACAATCCAAGGTTGTTAGAAGGTTGTTAGGAGTTAGTTAGGCCAAATAATGACTTATCCACCAAAGTATCGGCCAAAATTGGTCAAATATAGCTGTTGGAGCCCTAATTATGGCCACCTCCAGCATTTATTACCACATTATGAGCAAAGGCGCCCTCTTTCCCCGTTTTAGGGAAACTGTCTTTGACTTAGGCGCTCATGCACTAAATCTAGTCATTTTGGCCCATTTCTAGTTGTTTTGGCCTCTCTTGGATACCTAACCACTACCCAATCATCTCCTTCACATGTGTGAGCCTCATTGATGTATTCCTATGCTCACCCAACGTTCACATGGACAATTCGTAACTGCTTGGGATAATTTGGGAGCCTTTTGGTCAACCTAAGGGGGATTGAGGTCCAATGTAATCTAGCCACATGTCATAGCCTCTAAGGCATTCGATTCCTTCCTATTGTATAGGATGATCCAAACTCATTGTTGGGTTGGACAGTTAATAAAATCTGATAATTGATCATTTGTGTTTCTGGTTTTTGATCATTTATTTACTGGTTTTTGATCATTTATAACTGGTTTTTGATCATTTGTTTTGCCAGAATTGTTTATGCACTTGTTTCTTGCATTGTAAGTTAAATCTTTCAATTGTGAGGTATCTATAGTAGCTAGATCCTACTGTGATAAAGATTTTACAATTTCACTTTGAAGGGCTATGATATATTAAACCCTTCAATGATGACATGTTAAAATAAACCATTCTTTTCATTTGAAAATGTAGTAATACATCAAAATTCCATTGTATATTAAAAGCAATGAAATAAAATTCTTCAATATAGTGACAAAATTCACATCGTTCCATTCTATGTTTTTTAGTAAGCAATGTCTAACCTAAATAAATTAAGAATCCATATAGAGGAAATTTTAGAAACATAAGAAATACTTGGCAATATAAAGAAATCAATTAAAAAACATTTATAACCAATCGAGATTTAGTCGACGAGTAATAAAACTTCTAATAGAAAAATCAAGTTTGGATGAAAATGAAATACAATGTCCAATGAACATAGAGATTGATAAATACAAAGGATGGAGTGAACCTAAAAAATATGTTCATGAATAACAAAGCTACTATCTTGAATCACTTCAATAACAAACTTCAGTCCTTTCCAAGAACAAGCAAATAAATACTTATAAAATAACATAACAAAAAAATATTAGCATGATGCACATACTTGAAAAATCATTCAGCCACAGGAACAACCCAACCAGTATTGAGCTTCATTGAGGGAAGGAATCCCTTTATATATGTTTATGGCCACTCATCTCTACGAACCAAAGGAGAGACATACTCCCCTAGAGGAAATAATCATTAGTGGAGGTGTCTTTTCTCTCTCTAGTGGAGATGTGCACTTATGCAGGTTGGTGGTGGACCGGTTGTGCTGGGGCAGATGTGTCATTCCTTTGCTCAAGAAAATCCCATGGAGTATGAAGAGGGTATGATATACCTTACTGATTAATAGGGCAAGAAAGGGTGGAAGTATCCTAAGCTGGTAACAGTGAAAACAACCTGAACAAGGGTTGAACTCGATAGTGGAAGCAACCTGAGCAAGGGTGAAGAGTTACTCCAATTCAAACTTGTGATTTCAGTAGGAATGTTTTAAGGTACCTCTTCCCCTTGAATCCTAATTTGTAGGCAAAATGACAAGCTTAGTTGATCATGATTCTTGCAAACACTAATAGTAATATCCAATCATAAGGCAAGTTTCCCTCCTATGATTTTTTAGGGCCTTTGAGCAGTACATTCATTTTTGTGTAAATACCACTGGATCCATTTGAGACACATGGATGAAATCTTCTAGTCAAGTCTCCATATCACCCATTCAAAACCCAACAAAAGAGGAAGTGACCCACCACCACGCTTACCAGCTTGAATCTTCATGTCTCACTTCTCAATGGTGAAGTAAGTATTAAATAGAAAGTGATCAAGGCAATTGATCCAAGATGAGCCTTGATAATTATGTCCATTCTCCTACCTAACCAGCTAACTCTATCGAGTCTTGATTGAAACCTGAAGCTACTTGCACCTTGGCATGAGCTCTCTCCCCCTATGTAGCTACCATAACTCTAGAATGTACTAAAACATGAAATAAGGTTGAAATATGAAATTGAAATATGCTCGAGAATCAATGGTGACGAGTTTGGAAATTAGAATAATGATAAACACAATTTTAAAGTTTAAAACCACTTAAGTTCCAAACTTTCAACTTTCATAATCACATTTCCAAAATCCAATAACCATTTGGTTAACCACATTTCCAAGTCCACTTTCATAATCACATTTCCAAATTCCAATAACCATTTGATTAACCACAGTTCTAAATCCATATCTCCTAATTCCAATCACTCAACTACATTAATTATAAACCAATGAAAAAAAATCAATCGATTCTAATTCTAATTTCTAATCATCCGGTGCATAATTTAATTCCAAATTATGTGATTGCATTCTCTATTAGTACATTACTTATTTGAACCTTACACATATACTGGTTGGGATTTGAGAAGGAATAGTTGTCAAGCTACATTAAGCGTTTGAAGCATGTTGTCAGCGGATTTCAATTGAGATAGCCTACCAAAACACAACCATCATTAATGCATTTATTTGCTACTAGGCTACTAGCTTACCACAACAGATTGCCAATCAATGGTTTATTTGCTACCAGGATACCGACTTACTAGAGGTGATTGTCAATTAATGCTTGGTGCTTAGGGTTGCATCGTGTGTCATAGATGATTACTGGTTATAACCTTGTGGAAAAGAGTGGAAATGTATAGAATTCTAATGTTTATGGATCACATTTGTCAATATAATACATATTCTCCATCAAATTTAACCTACAAGAAAGAGCTATCAAATCACCTTAATAATTTTGAGAAGTGTGTGTAAGTGTGACTTCCACGCACTCTCTTCTTAGAGTTTGGCAATCTTGGTGTACCATTCTCCATTAATACCTTGTTGTACATTCTCATTCAATTATGCTCCAAGCCTCTAGGCTCTCGAACTAGCCATAGTTGATGAAATCGTGAATCCATGGCTTGTGGTGCAACCACCTTACATTATAGCACACATCCCATCCAACAAGCGATAATTGTTGCATACAATAAACCCAACATGGATTTGGAGGATTTGAACCTTGAAAGAAGACAAGGTCATGGAGCATAATTTTGAAGGCTTGCACAATATCTCGATCGCCTCTAGCCTACAACGATGAAGAAAATTCCCATCTGCAAATCCTAGAAAGGGGATGTTATTATGGGAGGAAGAGTTGTAATGAAAATTCAACCATCCTATGATCCTAGGAAATGAGAATTTAAGTCTTCTTCCCAAATGCAACTTTGCTAGAAAATAAGAATTTAAGTATTATATCATATCAATCCTGATATCAATAATAACCTACATATGCGTAGTTAATACTAGTGTAGATGTATATTTACTAGGAGATCCAAACCACATATTTATAGTTATAATAAATTTTATAAAATCAATACAATCCATCACAAAGTCACATCGTAACAAAAAATTCAACAATCGTAGTATTGAAATAAATTAATAAAAATTAAAAAGTTATTGTTCATTTAAATTTTTATCATAAAGAACTTATATTTGAATAAAAAATAATTATAAAGACATCGATCTCGAGCCAAGAGTCCATCCATATCTTGTTTTACAGTCTCGTTCTATTAATAATTGAATGATCTTTCACTATTGAATTTATTAGAGGCTTAAGTTTGTTGTGCAAGAATTTAGATCAATTTTAAGTATTTGGGTCCATAAATTATCCAGGACATGAAAGTTAAGCTATGTTGGGGATGTGTTCAAAGTTAAGCATTGAGCAACTAGATGGAAGAAGCTATATGTAACATGTAAACTTAATTTTAAATATTTTAAATTTTTGAATCGTAATTTAAATTTTGATAAATAATGCTGATGGAATGTGTGGCAAAATTGAATAGGTTTCTTCCTTTGTTGCTGCCTAATCATCGATTCTCAACCATTTAAAAATTTGACACGCAAAAATTAGAATGACCTTTTAATTGCAAAGTTGCAAAGTAATAATCAATTTCATTATTAAAGAGTCCGATACAAATTAAGTTTTTTTATATAACAAAAATTATTATGCCCTTCTATAAAAGGTAAAATAAGTCCATAAGGACATTGAAGGCTTCAAATGTGAAGCCTACTCTAAATATAATCAAAACATTCTTAAAATAATCTTAAAAACTGAAAATTATTCCTTTTTATAAAAATGAAAATAAAAAATACCTTCAAATCATTTGAAAAAGCAAAAATTATACTTTATGACCACATTCATTGCATACGAACCACATTCATTGCATACGAACCACTCTAGAAATGGGCATCTTTTTATATTATACATCTCTACGTGCATCCTTTGTTCTTGCAAAGCGATCAAATTTACATATTTTTTATAAGAGTGCCACTCCATAAATTCTCTCGGTCCATACTTTGCACTATAGGAGGCTTTCTAATTTTCTATGCTTCCAAAGTAAAAAATGAATAAAGTAATATCCACATTTGTAAACAATGCCCCAACATGCTCAAGAAAAGAATATCTCTCTCGAAGACGAGACGTCAACACTCACATAACACTCACAACGGTTCCGGTTTATATGAGTGTCGCCTTTAATATAATAACATAATTAATAATTAATTGTATAACAAATTATCTTCGTAAGAAGAAACATCGAACTTTTAATTTTAAGCTATGTAAATGTTCATAATTAAATAATATATTTAACGGAATTAGATGTACCGACCAATCTAATTATGTATAAATAGAGAATGGAAGATTTGGATTTTATTTAAATCGACTAAAATGACTTGAAAATGAGGAAAAAGGTTATGAGATGTGAAAGTTGTTAAACATTTAAAAATGATTTTAAAAGTAATGATAGAAAGGAAAATGGAGAAAATAATTTAAAGAAAAATTAATACTATATGAACATCTTTAATAAATAGGAGGATATTAAAGTGTAAAACTAATTGAAAATTAACATCTCATGGAGTGAAAAGTGAGAGGTAATAAGCACAACTAAGAACCAATACTCACGAATTGAGATGTGAAATAAGAATATGGGAACAACCAAAAATATTGTAGAAGGAAATGTTATATCAAGAATGTGTAAATTGGGATGTAGAAATTGAGTATCACTTTTCCTTATGTTGTGCAACATATTTGCAATCTAGGAGAAGTTAAATTTGCATATCAAATATTAGGAATCAACATTCCAAGAGGATCTAGTGGGAGGTACAATAAGGTTGGTTGAGAAAATGATGTAGGCAAGAAGAAGATGGCTAACAATAAAGCGAAGGGGAACAAGTTTAGTTGAGTAGACCAAATCCATGGTTTGGGATTTGATAGGGCATCACCATCTTTGGTTATCATAATCTATTGGAAGGTGTCACACAAAATGTAAACTTTGTTGTCCCATGTGGCCATTCTGTCTTGGGACACTTTAATAAAATATATCTTTCTATCTATCTTTTTTTTTCCAAGCAAATCTTCATGGGATCCCCCTCTTTCTACGAATACCACAATAGCAAATAGTAACTTTGGAGGATTAGATTGGATTTGAACATATGACCGATGACTTCCTTCTCAACAATATGCATTTGACATACAATTTAATTGTTTAAGCTAACCCTTGGAATTATATCCATTTCTCTATCTATCTTTTTTTTAGAAAAATTACACACAATTTCAAAATAAATAATCATTCAAACTTACATAATATGAAATTATTTCATTTCAACAATTACAATTACTTTCCTTCCAAATTTTATATCTTTCAAATTTTCATCAAATCTTTCTAACTAGTATTTCTTAAAGAATTATGATGATGAAGAATGTTACACCAATTTTAGTTTATTTGAATTTTAAAAAAATAACAAGGAATTAGTTGGTTTACATTTACATTTTATTTTTATATTAAAAAAATGGAAATAAGCTTTCGTAAATCTCCATACTTTTCATGAGTTAATGATTAAAAAGATGAAAAGTATTTCAAATGTTTTAAAAAAAAAAATTAATATACATAAGTAAAACAATTTAAAAAATAAATGTTTTTCTTCCTCCATCATCTTAATATAAAAAAAAACAAATTGATGTTTTTCTTCTTCCATCATCTTAATATAAAAAAATAACAAATTCTTTTGCACAATCATTTCCAACACCTTATTTCAAAAATAAAATAATATATATATATATAACACCTACCAATAATACAATAAAATAACATAAATATCTACTCACTTTTATAAAATAATAAAATACCATAACTATCTATTAACTTTTATAAAATACATAGAATCTTGATATATTTTAACATACTTTTTTAAAATACAAAAAACTTGTATTATCTTTTAAAGATTTAATAAATCTTTAACTATATTTTATGAATTGAAAGTTTTTGTTCATTTATTTTAAAATATCATTGGTTAAAGCGGGCTAAACCATTTTATTCTATTAAAAGTGTATCTATGTCATTAAAATTACCAAACTTGAAACTACCTATTACTAATATTATAAAAAACTTTGAAATTCGAAATTAGCAAAATGGAGAATGATCCAATACGAACGGTCCATTTTTCAATTACTGAAGCTAAGATGACCCGGCCAGAGATGTTGAGGAGTCCAAAACTTTGTTCGTTCAATTGACAAAATTTCAAAGCGAAAAAAATTCAAAACTTTGATATTTTTCATTCAAATTCATAAATACCAGCGCTTCATTTTCTTTTTCAATTTACCACATGACATGACATGCATTTGATCCCTCTGCCCTTGTACATTCCTACCATTTTAAGACCAGTCGTTTCCCCAAACTCTTTCTATATGTCCTGACGCACGTCTAACGGTTGAATACAAGTGGGCAGCTTTCTATGCCTCCTTGCCTTGATTGACAACGAGTGAGCTGTGAGGTTCCTTAGCAGTGGTTTCTTGCTTTTCCTTTCTCTGTATTGGATTCCTTTGGAATATCATCCTTGCCTTTTCCATTCAATTCTTTTCTTTTCTACGAAAGCAGCACAGTATTGAACGCCTCCTGATGTATTTGGGTTGTTGTGGTTTGCATGCAATTAGGCAGTAGAAATGGCAGCGGCAGCTAACATAGGGATGATGGATGGTGCCTACTTTGTAGGCAGGAACGAGCTTCTAGCATGGATCAACTCTACCCTGCAGCTCAATCTCTCCAAAATAGAAGAGGTAATTAATTATTTATCTATACATATGCAATTCAATATTATAGCCCATATTTGAGTGTATAGATATTAAAACATGATAGTAGCAGGATACCATCATTGAGTAGTTCATCTGTGAGGAATTCTGTATGTATCATTTGAGGGCCCAACAAATTTTGATGGTTAATATGCTGAAGTGAGGATGATGGTTGTGTGCAAATACACAGGCTGCATCAGGAGCTGTTCAATGCCAAATGATAGACATGGTTCACCCAGGAGTTGTCTCCATGCACAAGGTTTGAATCAAATAAAACTCACGATGGCTTTTGAGCACAATTGCCATGTAATTCTATTTGAATCCATGCTCAGATTGTTGATCTCAATCCCTGCTCGGATTTTGATGATCCACTCTGCCTATAGTATATGAAATTTATGGAGAATCTATGATACTATATTTACTAGCACAGAACCTTTATAACCCTGGTCTGATATGCACCTAGAGGTTGCTCAGGTGAGGATGAATTTCTCGAATTTACACAAGTGACCTTGGCATTCGAGATTTTACAAGCTCTATGTGCATATTAGACCGAAGTTTAGAGGGTCTGTGCTAGTGTTCATATTCAGTGCACCCAATGTACCGTCTAGATTCAATGTACAGTTAAACACATTGCTATACATAAAAAGAGTTGATGGATCACCCCCACCCCACCCCACTGGGGCTGTAAATGCGCCTTGTATCTCTCAGTGCCTTTAGTTTTAGTCCACTTTATCATGCATTTCAAATTTTATGAACAAACCTTCTCTTCCAGTAGTGAAGCTATGAAACACTCAATGATGGATAGTTTGACTATTAAATTCCAAGCCTGATGATTCATGGATTGAAGATTTTTACGACCCTTTGAAATTTGCTATATTGCAGGTAAATTTCGATGCAAAAACAGAGTATGACATGATCCAGAATTATAAAATTCTGCAGGACGTGTTTACAAAGTTGAAGATAGACAAGGTAATAAACTTCTGTTGCAAATACTATTTCCGGACCTATCTTATGCAGGCTTGCTTTTTATTATACATTAGAAGCACAAGAGATCTGATAAAACTAATTCTGGGTATGAAAAATGCTTTGTTAACAAGATGAAACATATAAGACCAAATATATGTTTGAGGTTAGAAATTCATTTAAGGGAAATAACATATTGTTGAACAAACTATCTTCTTTGTCTGTACATTGAAATGACATTTTGTTGAACAAACTATCTTCATTGTCTGTACTTAGAGCGCAATCCAAGATGTAATTAAATAAAATAGAATGTTGAACAAGAAATCAGCAATGTTGTTTCCAAGTATTGAATACTTGGTGATTGGGTATATTATTCGGGTTGACAATTTTAATAATCATAAATTATGTTCCACCTTCAAGAATACACAGTTTGAGCACAATTTGATATGAAACAATGTCTGAGCTTGATAAAGGGTGCTGCATAAATGCATGACTACCATAATCAGCTGTGGTTACTATCTTGTCCTATATTGTTCCTTTCAGTTTTTGTTGGGAATGTTTTTGCTGACATTGATGGTTCCCATTTTTATTACTTCTGCATGCCGATTTGAAATAGGCTAGATTGGTCTTGCAACAATGAACATCGAATTCCAATGGTGACCAATTTAGATAGAAATATAGCAACTAAGCATAAATAATTCCCTTATATCGTTGTCTATAGGTTGCATCTAGATGTTGATAGGTTCCCATTCACTCTTACCTGCACCGAGCTTACCAACTAAATTTCATACCAGACTCAGAACCGTAGGTGAATCCCATGGAAGTTACATACTAGCCTTCATAAACCGATGCCATACTTGACTGCATTTCTATTAACAATGTATCAGATCCCTGGAGATGCCATGAAGGCCGGTTCAATGACCCACTGTCCCCTGGTGACTTCTCTGATGCAAGACCTCTGGTGGGTGTCTCGGTGCTACTTGTTGCTAGTCAAGGTCACCCTGATGTCCAATATCTTGTGGCCAATATCTTTGCCTATATTTTTGGGTCCCTTTTGCTTCTACCTGTATATTGGTATACGTGGTTGGTTGTTGGCTGTGTGAACAATTTGCAGATTATCTGCAAATAATGGCACATGTGCCTGTCTAAGGACTTCTGAATCATAGCCTTCTGACTAGTTTCCTTGGAGTTTAATTCAGATTGAAAGGAAGGATAGACATGTGAAACAATGAAGAAGATCTTGAATATACACAGAATTTATTGCCTTGCTGTGACTTGTTAATAACATTAACCTAGATAACAACTGGAAAAGAATATAGGATTAAAAGCACTGTAATTTACCCAGAAAGCCATCTTGACATCAGATCCCTTCAAGAAATAGGGTCTGATAGGATTTTTCTATTGTATTAGCTGTAATAAATTCACAATCAAGAAGACAATATAGCCGATACTTGTTTGCTTTTGCCTTCAAGTGCAGGCAAATGGTATTTTTCTTTGAAAATATTCAAAACTGAGTATGTGGAAATAATAAATATGATTTTCATCAAAAGAGCATCAGTGTTTCAGAACACTCTAGCATAGATCAATATTAATCTTATATCTATTAAGCACCATATAAGCACCACTAGGGATTAAAAAAAACCAGGTTTAAGCACCGACAAGGATTAAAAATTAAAAAACCAGATTTAAACATGTCGAGGTTTAAAAAGTCTGAGGTTAAATCTATGCTAGTTTAAATTATTTATTTACTTAATTAAAGGTTGGCTTACTTTTTCGTTTTGACATTAGACATTGGATGCCAATTTGTTTTCATTTAGTTTATTCCCATGACATATCTCAAATCAAGTTTCAATGGTATATATTGACACCAGAAATATACGGAAATGAGCAAATTTCTGAAAACTATTCCAGAAGCGACGGCTGATTGATTTTTTTGGCTGATAGATTTTTTTGGTTTTATTTGAAGTTGAAGAACATTTTTGGCAATGGGAAAGTGTTAGTTTTTAAGATAATATAGCAGAATAACTTTAACTATTTTTTTGCAGCGGAAAATAAATAGGATCATTGAAAGAATAACCAAAGCACAGAAACAAAAAAATACAGAGATTTATCCTGGGAAACCCTTCAAAGGAAGAAAACCCAGCAACCTTCCTTACTTAGAGAAATAGATCAAGATACAAAGATACAAAGATGAAACTCCAGAATAATGGATGCCCAAATAAACTAGAAGTCACTTCGATTTATACTTGTTTCATGGTTAACCCTTTCATATTTATTGGAGTCAAACTTACACATTTAATATAAAATAATAATAAAATATTATTATTTCTTTGAACCGACTTGAGGATGAGACCTCCCGATGCTACAAACACCAACAGAAGGCAATTTTAAAAGATAAAAATAAAATCTTATAGGAAAATCTGAAACCGGCCTAACACGCAAATTCAAATTGAGTTAAATTTTTCATTACAATTCAAAGAGGCGTGCTTAGGTATATGCTCCTTCTGCTTTGGTTGGTCAATTAATGTTCCTTATTCCAATCTTGTAAATTCTTGGGTCATCATGTATTGTTGGGGTTTGGGCAAGATTTTGTGAAGTTCGCAAGGGTGCATGGTTCATCAACTTTGATCTTATCCGAATTGAAATTATATCATATAATATACCAATTTGGGTGGCATTTACACACTGGAAAAATCTGAATTGGGAAAAGATGGGCAGGGGTCATCGATTGTAAAAAAATGGCAAGCATTGCAAAAATGATCATTTTTTCATTTAAATTTAATTATGTTCTCACAATAACATCAAATAATGGCATTGCGACACAAATATGGAAAGGAGATACATAAGAAGATGTATTGAATGTACAATGTGCATCCTACATTGATAATTGGAAACTCCCAAGTTAAAGCTGAATATACATAATAAAATTACTTTAATGTGTACACTCCTTTAAAGATCAATTAATGTGGCTTGCATGAAGAGGTGTGATATATGTTGGGAAAAATAGCCTCTGTCCCTGCAATAAACTCTATCTCTGCTCCTTCACCTGTAGCGGCCTGCTCTGTTCTCCCTTTACTGCTCCTGTACGGGCAATGCAGAATCCTTCCCTCATGTTGAAAAACCTTGCACCAATAATGTAGATTACAGAAGCTAACAACAGATCTGAAACTTTAAAACGAATTGATAACAACAGATCTGAAATTCAGAACAGAGTATACACAGAAAAATGCAGACACACACGCACAGACAAACTCATAATTGGGCATAAAACACAGTTTTTATTTTCTTCAGCGTTCTGTACACTTCACCACAGATATATATATGCAAAAATTACAAAGTGCAGATTTTTCCTGAGGCCTCTCGAATTTTCCAGATAAGAAGATAACCATGGCTTCATCGAGAAGCATTAAAACCAAAAATTCAACATAAGTTATTAATTACAAGACCGATGGCTTTCTGGATTCTTCATTATTAAATTCATGCAGTTGGGTAGTTGAAACAGTGCTCATATCAGAGCTGTGCAGCGAAAAGTCAAGAAGACAGGTCGGTGCCTTAATTTGGCTTCACCGACCAACATTCTCCCACTTGAAGCCAAATGAACGCTTCTCTGATGCTACTCCTAGGATGTACTCAAGTCACCCCCAGCCCTGCCAATCTCCTACATAGCTCTTGCATGTCTCTTGGCAAAGTCTCAGTCAACATGTTAGCGGGATTCTCAGTAGTATGAATCTTTTCTAGATACAGATGCCCCCTTCCAATACTTGGCGGATCCAATGGTACTTCAGATCAATGTGCTTGGTCCTTGAGTGAAATGCTGGGTTTTTCGCCAAGTGAATGGTACTTTGATTGTCACAATGCAACACATACTTGTCTTGCTTAATTCCCAGCTCTCCTAGGAATCGTTGCATCCACAGCATCTCTTTGCAAGCCTCTGTTGCAGCTATGTATTCTGCCTCAATTGTGGAGAGAGCTACTACCTTTTGTAGCCTAGATACCCAAGACACAGCTGCACTTGCAAATGTATACACATAACCAGTAGTTGACTTTCTAGTGTCCACATCTCCAACTATATCTGCATCTGTGAAGCCTTCAAGCACAATGTCATTATTACCAAAACATAAACAGTAATTACTAGTTCCCTTGAGATACCTTAAGATCCACTTTATTGCTTGCCAATGTTGCTTGCCTGGATTGGCAAGGAACCTGCTCACTACTCCCACTGAATGTGCAATGTCTGGTCTAGTACACACCATGGCATACATAAGGCTTCCAACTGCTGAAGCATAAGGAATCTTACTCATTTCCTCTTTCTCCTTGTCATCACAAGGACACAAATCAACATTTAGTTTGAAGTGAGCTGCAAGAGGTGTGCCCACTGGCTTGGCATCCTTCATGTTGAATCTGTTGAGCACCTTTTCAATGTATTTTTCTTGTGACAGCCACAACCTTTTATTATTTTAGTCACGTATGATCCTCATGCCAAATATTTGTTGTACTTGGCCCAAATCCTTCATTGCAAATTGATTTCCCAAATCCTTCTTCACCCTGTTAATCACGCTCTTATCTTGCCCAACAATGAGCATGTCATCCACATATAATAATAAAATAATAAACTTTTCTTGGTCATAATTTTTAATGTAAACATAATGATCAACCTCTAATCTCCTAAAACCATGCTCTAACATAAAGGCATCAAATTTCTTATACCATTGACGAGGTGCTTGTTTGAGCCCATAGAGACTCTTCTTCAACCTGCAAACCAAGTTCTCTTTGCCTTTTACTTGGAATCCTTCCGGCTGCTCCATATAAATTTCCTCCTCGAGTTCTCCATGGAGGAAGGCCGTATTCACATCTAACTGTTCACACTTCAAGTCTAAAGCAACAACAAGACCAAGAATAACTCTAATGGATGACATTTTAACAACAGGTGAAAAAATTTCATTGAAGTCAATACCTTCTTTTTGGGCAAATCCTTTCACCACCAACTTTGCCTTGTACCTTTCCTTCTTGCCTTCACCTTCCTGCTTGATCCTGTATACCCACTTATTTTGTAGGGCTTTTCTTCCTTTTGGAAGCTTCACTAACTCCCAAGTTTTATTTTCCAACAAGGAGTCCATTTATTCCTGCATAGCTTTCTTCCAATCCTTGCTATGCTCAACATCACAAGCTTCCTGAAAACAATTTGGTTCACCTTCATCAGTTAGAAAAACATAGTTTGACGGTGGATACTTTTGTGAAGGCTTATGAGGTCTAGAAGACCCGCGAACCAACTGTGGTGGTATGTTTTCAACCTGGACCTCTTGCAATGGCTGCTGCAAAGTTCCTTTTTCTTGTTGTCCATAATTGTCGACTTGTTGTCCATCATTTCCTGCTTGCTGTCCACCATTTTCTGCATGCTACTCGTCTTGCAATGGTGGGATATTTTCTTGCTGTTCTACAAGCTTGTCAGCAATTTTCTTGACTTCCATATCACCTATAGGCTTCTTAAACATCTCTAATTCATTAAATATGACATCCCTGCTTCTAATAACTTTACATTTAACTGGATCCCATAAACGGTAACCAAACTCACCATTCGCATATCCCAAGAAAATACATTTCATTGATTTATTGTCTAACTTAGTTCTTTGCTCTTTGGGAATGTGTACAAATGCTTCACATCCAAAAATTTTAAGGTGAGAATAGTCTACCTTCTTCCTAGTCCAAACTTCTTCAAGAATGCCACCGTCTAAGGCTGTTGTAGGTGATCGGTTGATGAGCTAACAAGCTGTTCTTACTGCTTCTTCCCAAAAATGCTTCTCCAACCCAGAATTTGACAACATGCTCCTCACCTTCTCCATGATGGTGCGGTTCATCCTTTCTGCAGTGCCATTCTGTTGAGGAGTTCCAGGGATAGTCTTCTCATGCTTTATGCCAATTCTGTTACAGTATTCTTTGAATGCATTGGAGCAATACTCTCCACCATTGTTTGTCCTTAAACAATTGAGCAACTTGTTAGTTTCTCTTTCAACACTAACATGAAATTTATGAAATGTTTCAAATACCTCATCTTTTCTTTTCATGGGGTAGGCCCAAACCCTCCTAGATGCATCATCTATGAATGTGACAAAATATGAGGCTCCTCCTAAGGACTTCACATTCACAACACCAAACACATCAGAGTGTACCAATTCTAAGAGATTTGCTTTCCTTTCATGGCCTCTTCTCATAAATGACACTCTGCGTTGCCTACCATATATGCAATGCTCACAAAGGTCAAGTTCATAGGATTTCAAACCTGGAAGCAAATTTTTGTCAACAAGAATTTTTAGGCCCTTCTCGCTCATGTGACCCAAGCGCTTATGCCATAGATTTGGCGAGCTTCCTTCTTTTGCAACAGTAGCCACATCTGATTTCCTTGTTGTTGCTATTTGATTTCCTTGTTGTTGCTCTTAATGTGTACAACGTTCATGTCTTGGGTCCTTTAGCCATGATCAATGCCTTTTTACAAATTTTCCAACCGCTTTTGCCAAAGGTTGTGGAGCAACCTTCATCATCCAATTGTCCCACTGAGATCGAGCTCATGCGCATTTCTGGGACATGCCTGACTTGTTTCAGCAAGATATCATGGCCATCCTTTGATTGGATTCGGACATCTCCCACTCCAACAATGTTGCAATAGTGATTGTTTCCCAAGTGCACTCTACCATAATCACCGCTTTCATATGCAACAAAATTGTTCTTACATGGAGTTACATGGTGGGATGCCCCGGAGTCAAGGATCCAATCTATGCTACTACCAGAAGTATATAAGCATGCATCTTCTACTGAAACAGTAAATAAGACATCACCATCTGAAACAATTGCAGTGGTCTCACCTTCATTTGTGTTGGCTAACCTTTGGTTTGTGTTGGTCGATTTTTGCTCCTTCTACTCTCTCTTCCAAAACCAACACTCCTTCTTCACGTGTCCTGGTTTTCCACAATGAAAGCAAGTGAGTCTTCCTTTTCTTGATTTTGATCTGCCCCTAGATTTTGAACGCCCATGTCTACCTCGATCCATTTTCCTGCCAAGATCAGTTAGGCTTAGAGCTTCTCCTCCATGGTTTTTTGTCACTGATTTCCGTTGCAGCTCCTCGTTCATTAGAGTGCTGCTAACATCATCAAACTTCAAGGTCCCTGCAGGAGCTGAAGTGCTCATGGAAACAATAAAATTCTCCCAGCTATCTGGCATGGAGCACATAAGTAGGATGGCTCTGATTTCATCATCCAAGATAATTTTGACGGAGGTAAGCTGGCTGGTAATTATGTTGAATTCATTTAAGTGCTCTGCAACTGAAGCACCCTCCCTCGTCTTGAGGTTATACAGCTTCTTCATCAAGAGCACTTTATTTGAAGCTGTGTTTTTCTCATACAAATCATGTAGCTTCTTCCATAGAGCCTCTGCTGTCTTCTCCCCAGCCACATTGAAGTAGAGATTCTTTGCTAAGTATTGCTTGATTGTGGCAATGGCCTTCCTGTCAAGCTTGTTCCGCTCTTCATCTGTCATTGATGAAGGCTTACTTGCTGCTCCCTCAATTGCCAAGTACTGGTCCTTTAGAATTAGTATGTCCTCCATCTGTGCTTTCCATGGAGCAAAATTGGCCCCATTCAGCTTCTCCATGTCACTCATGGCAGTGATCTCCATGCTGCAGCTTCCAGAACCTGCTCTGATACTAGTTGTTTGGAAAAATAGCCTTTGTCTCTGCAATAACCTCTATCTCTGCTCCTTCACCTGTAGCGGCCTGCTTTGTTCACCCTTTACTGCTCCTGTACAGGCAATGCAAAATCCTTCCCTCACATTGAAAAACCTTGCACCAACAATGTAGATTACAGAAGCTAACAACAGATCTGAAACTTTAAAACGAATTGATAACAATAGATCTAAAATTCATAACAGAGTATACGCAGAAAAATGCAGACACACACGCACAAACAAACTCAGAATTGGGCATAAAACACGGTTTTTATTTTCTTCAGCATTCTGTACACTTCACCACAGATATATATATACAAAAATTACAAAGTGCAGATATTTCCTGAGGCCTCTTGAATTTTCCGGATAAGAAGATAACCATGGCTTCATCGAGAAGCATCTAAAACCAAAAATTCAACATAAGTTATTAATTACAGGACCGATGGCTTTCTGGATTCTTCATTATTAAATTCATGCGGCTGGGTAGTTGAAAAAGTGCTCATATCAGAGCTGGGCAGGGAAAAGTCAAGAAGACAAGTCGGTGCCTTAATTTGGCTTCTGCATTCGGAACAGGGGTGTCGATTCTCATGGTGGCTGGGTTTTAGAGGAGATAGCACAGGGAGATATTCCCAGTGATAGAGGTAAGGTTTTCTCTGTTATTTAGCTGGTTCCTTTGGATTCCTGGATGTAGATTTAAATAAAGCACAGCAGGATCAAGTCAGCTTGATCTCCATACAAACACACAGTCATCGGAAAAACACACAGAGAGGAAAATAGAGTTCTCTATCGGAAAAGAAAAAGACTATACGTTCTATTAAAGTATGTGGTATATAAACACAAAATACAACTACTCGAAATAGGCGAGAGAGCTCATCATTTAAGAGCTGTTGGTGAGCAGTACACCAACCGAATTTACTCACTGATGTGAGCTTAAGTGTCAACGTACACCAACACCCCCCCTTAAGCGAAAGGTAGGGAGTACACAGAGGTAGACAAAAGATGAGTCCTGGCTACACTGCCTGCTAAGGTACTTGTTATCACCTAAGCTGTAGTTACCCCTATGTATAGATCCAGTCATGGATGGCAATAGGGAAGGGCAACTCAAAAGGTGCAACCACGATCACCTCGACCTCCAATATGTATGGTTGTCACGCCAGTCGAGGCAACCTTCGCTTTATGTTATCTAGCCCAGACAAAGACCCGATCTACTCCCGACAGGAGAGATCAAAACCAAGACACCAAATCAAGGTATTTCTAAGTGAAGTTAGGTGTATGGTTTATCCTAGACCTAAGGGTAAAGTCACAAGCCAAGTGAGGGGTTCAATAGGTATAGCTTTGGTTCATGGTTGATGTGAGAGTGACTTATAATGTTTGAAATGAGATCTAGGGATAGTGTACTAGTTCAATGTTGGAAAGTCCGCTGCCTTGGGAACTGTGTCCAATGCAGGGTCATTAAGGGTTGTATTGGGGCTAACTAGTACAGACGACAAGCTTGACCATGATACATGATAGCATCAAGGGTTGAGTTCACCATGCATAGGTCAATCCACAAGTCAATCCAACAATCTAGGAAGGTTGAACTAACTTGGAGAGAAACCAGTGCCTTGGGAATTGGGAAGTGGAGTCAAAGTAGGGTTGACTTGTGGTTTAGGACTCCTAGTACTTGGGACAAGTGGGCAATAGAGGTCTTGATGGATGAATGAGTCTAGATCTAGGTTTGACCCAAGTGGACCACAATCCCTTAAAACAAGGAATGCAATCCCCAAGGCAAGATTTGACAAAGTGACAGTCTAGACCTAGGTTTTGAATTATTCCGGTTCTAAATCTCCAAAAATCTCAAGTACCCAGTTCCTGGAAGTGAGTCAACTCACTTCTCCAAGGTGGTGCGACTTTGCCCAAGGAGGCTAAAAAGTGGGATTAAGTGGGTCAAATCAAGTCGGATGGGATCCAAACTTTAGATCCGGGTAGATCGGTCAGGTAGGAGTATGGATCTATAATTTCGTGGTAATCCAACAGTTAGATCTTAGTAGATCTGAGTTTAAGGGTTCCAAGTGGTCCAAAAAGGGGATTAAATCCCTTAAAATGTGGAATGGGGCCCACAAGGTGAATTTCAGAAAAGTGACAACCTGGGTGTATGTTATTTGATGTGTAGATGTCAAATCAAGTGGAATCTCAAACACCCATCACCTAGATCTAGGTCAACCGGCTCAATCAGTGAAGTGCGCCTTGCTTGGGAGAAGCCAAGTTGGTATGGGAGAGGGGTCAAACGGAAGCCAATCCTCACCAAACTATAGATCCGGGATGCCGTGGATGCTATAGAGGTGGGTTTTCAATATTATGCCCAATAACCCACTAGATCTAAGTAGATCTGAGAAAAAGTAAAAATGGGGTTTTGATTAATTAGGGTTTTAAGTGTTTTTGACAATTGGATAGATCATGGAGATAGAACTTACCTTGAGATCATACCTGAGTGATGTGATGAGATGCCTTGATGTTGAGGAAGATTCCCGCAGAGATCAAATGAGAGATTGTTGATTTGCTTGCCAATTTGATGCCCTAACCCACAAGTGCGCCTTCCTCTACCTGTCAAACCAAGGAACAAAATTCAATCAGTAAGATCAAGTATGGAAGAAATACAAGAGAAATGCAATAGTAACATGAAATAGAAGGTCCTGGGACAGTAATACTCCCTGTTACCAACGAAGAGCTCCAAAGAAGAAGTAGGGAGAGTCTTCCCCTACCAATACCTCCTCCTCCAAGCAAATCGGCCTCCACCTATAGATGCAAAATCGTGGTACAAAAGATATGGCAAACAAGATCTCCAATAACTCAGTGCAAAGGAAGAACCAACGAACGAACACCAAAAAACATTCACCACAACATTGGAGATAGATGCAATAATAATTTTCTATTCCAATAATCCAGAGCCAAAAGTCCCTTTACAATGAGAGGCTCTCTCCTTTAAATAGGAAGGAGAGGCACCAAAACCCTAACCACTTTTTGAATGAGTGGCTAAGATTAAAAGATACAAATGTCTAATCAATGGTTGAGATGAGCTCAACAATAAAATACATGGATCACTAATAAAATATAATGTAAGTGGACAAAATCGCCCTAGAAGAGGGGAATCCCACCAAATCATGATGATAAAATATCATAAGAGGCTTATGGTGGGTCCAAGGGGTAATTTTATCCCTCCTTGGTCAATCCCCATAGCACAATAACCAATAAATAATCATGAATGTACCAAATCGTGCCTCCATAGTGAAGTCGTGGTCCTCAAAAGACCTCAAAAATCCACAGAAAGTGCCATAAGTGATGGATGCGGGCCCCGATGAAGCTGAAACTGCTGGAGAAGGTGTGGAAGGTCCCGATCTATCATCACTGATCATCCCATGCCATAACTTTGCCTCAGTAGCCCAAATCGATTTCCTCAATAGCCATTTCTACCAATCCTGAAATGCCTCGGGAAGCGTGAAACTGCCCCAAACAGCCTCCTGGAGTGCTAGCGCTGTCAAGGTGAGGGCACCAATGTGTCCGGGAGGGGGGTAATATGGTAAAAACAAGTGGCTGGACCACCCCCTCCATCATCAGCGCCCTAGGTCAACCGGATAAAAGTCATCTCTGCTCCGACAGGGCCTCCAACAGACCAAAACTGCACTGGGACAGCCTACTGAGGCTCAATCATCACTGTAAGTGCCCGGAACTGAAAACAAACTGTCCCATTGGACTCAGAAGGTCCAAATCTATCCAAGATGTGTACTCATACACCATATGAGTCTCTGCATGATCAAAATAAATACCCAATATACCGGAACAAGGCCAATAATAATGATCTGTAAATGACCAAACACTGCTGTAACCCAAGAATCATCATCATAACCCTGTAGCTGCTGCATAGAACCATCATGTATGTGTACATAGACCATATATCATCTATCCATATCATCATAAGGTCTAACATCTCATGTCCCATGGTCCTCCATGGTCAAACTAGGTCCAACCAAGACCAAATATAACTCAGTCTATCATCCAAGGCTGCTGAAAAGTATCAAGGTTAGTACATGCTCTACAATTTATTCAAATGACAATTATAACACAGAGTAATCATGACTGGCGATCTAAATCCAAATTTATAGTGTCGTTAATTATTATTATTACTCAGACTAGACTTTCAAGATCATACTCACTTCATAGTTGTGATCAATTTGCTAGTGAAGGGTGAAGGCTAAATTAACTTGGCTAGGCTAAGGGATGACTTAACTGTCTTGACTTTGTGACACTTTGGCAAGGGAAAGGGAATACACCATAGTATATACTGAATGAGCAATGACACAGGGAATGGCGGTGTCTCACAAATGGATGAGTTGTTTAAAGAGGGTTTATTCACCTTCATAGATGCGCACAATCCATAATACAAATAAGGCCAGCAATTGTTTAGATATAGCATTTAAGTTTTATTGCTTTTTGGGCCTGAATTTTCCATAGCCTTGATCTATGTGTGTTTATAAACACATTGCATAGATTTACATTTATTTAGGCTTTCTGCTGCAGGTGTGTTTTTAAGGCACTTGTTTACCTGAGCACTTCTAGGTGTGTCATGGACAACTTGTTTACCTAGGTATTTATTTTCCACAAGATATAACATTTTATTTTTATGGCCACTTTCATTTGGCACGCCTTTCATTCATGTGTGTTTAGAAACACATTGCATGGATGGGCTTTTTCATACAAGATATAGCATTTCATTTTCCAGATTTTGTATTGATGGCAGCACTAAAAGTTTCAGGTTTAGCCAACACAACTTTAGTGACTAGGGGGAATTCACTAGGAACTCCAACTCACGATATGTAAGTTTTGTCACCAACTCAGAGCCGAGACACAATAAACAGGGAGGCTCATCCAATACAGAGGCTACAGTGGGGAAAGGTCCTCCATGCCACTAGTCAAGTAGTAAGTCAGGGTGATAATCTAAAAGGTAGGTCATGGATGGATGAAGACAATGAAATGATGGAGCCAACACTAGCAAGCCAAAGTATGGTGTAATGATCACCTGTATTCTCCCTAAGGAGGGTATGTACCAATGAGTATGAATAGTGAACTTCTAAGTCTGAGTAGGGACAGTATAATATATATAATAGATCAACCAGGTCCATATATCTATATGATCGCCAGATCATGACACTAAGTGCTAAGACATGCTATAAGAATAAGTATAAAAGCAATCTAACCATAACACCGTAATATACCTGCTGAGTCATATACCTGAATGCACATCAACCTGTACCATCATCTGTCCTCTGGAACTGCTGCTGTAACTCTGGGCACTACTGTCTGCTCTGTACCAATGGTATAATGGCTACATCGGTCATCTCTCTGAGTGTCCTGAAACTCAGTCATGGCATGGGGAATATAACTGCTGTCCACAATCTGATAGTGATCCAATATAGATGCTCATCTCGGCATCTCAAATGCAAGGGAACTGGCTGAATGGTGTACTGGAATGAGAAAAATAATGTATGGTAGCCCGGCTACTATATATGTGATAACAGTACTCATGTACAAAAGGATAAAAAATAGATGAAAATATGAAGGAGAACTGAGACTACCCCCCCCCCAAGGACAATGTCCTTCAGCTCAAGCAAGGCACGAAGTTGAACATATTTCGTATGTGCCAAAGGTTTGGTGAATATATTAGCAACCTGCAAGTCAGTTCTACAGTATTGCAAATCAATAGTATGTTCACGAATCAGCTGTCGGATGTAATGCATGTGGACCTCTATATGCTTGGTGCGTTGATGCTCTACTGGTTCCTTGGAAATATGGATAGCACTTTGATTATCGCACCAAATTACAGTAGGTTGCACCTGCTGAAAACTAAACTTTGATAAAATCTGCTTAATCCGAATAGACTCTGTGGCAGCATCAACAACACCTCGGTACTCTGCTTCTGTAGAAGAAAGGGCGATCGCAGCTTGCTTCTTACTGGACCAAACAATAGGGCCAGAACCAAGGTGAAAGACAAAGCCAGATGTCGATCTGCGGTCATCAGGATCACTAGCCCAATTAGAGTCTATGTAACCCACTAAATCTGCATTGCCTTGGGATGAATACTTAATGCCATATGTGTGTGTCCCCCTGATGCACTGAAGAATCTGCTTTGCAGCTTTCCAATGGAGCTCATGTGGTTCCTGCATGAACCGAGAAACCAAGCCAACTGCATATGAGATATCCGGATGTGTGTGAGTCAAATATAGTAGGCTGCCAACAAGCTGCCGATACAAAGTAGCATCCACCAAAGGAGTAGTGCACTTTGCAGATAACTTGACTCCGGACAAATATGGCGTGGGTGTAGATTTGCAATCTAACATGTGAAATCTGCTCAAGAGATCCAATGCATACTTGGGCTGAGAGAGACCTATCTCGAATGTAGACTAAGTGACCTGCAGTCCCAAAAAGTAGTGAAGCAGTCCTACATCTGCCATGTCAAACTGTTGTCGAAGAGAAAACTTCACTTGATCAATCAAGGTAGATGAAATCCCAGTAAGAATGAGATCATCCACATAAAGAACAAGGAGGAGAAGCTCACCATCTTGCCGCAAAATATACACATTTGAGTCAGAAAGGCAGTGAGAAAATCCTAAAGAGAGAAGGAAAGAATCCATCTTCTCATACCACGCCCTAGGGGCTTGTTTGAGACCATATAATGATTTTTTGAGCCTGCACACAAGTGAGGAGTCCTGGATAAATCCAATAGGTTGCTCCATGTATATTTCTTCTTGCAAATCGCCATGAAGGAATGCACATTTGACATCCTTTTGGTGTACAGTCCACTTACGAGATGCAACAATAGAGAGAACAAGGCGAATAGAATTCATTTTAGCCACGGGTGCAAAGGTTTCAGAATAGTCAAGTCCCTCAACCTGTGAAAACCCTTTAGCGACCAATCGAGCCTTATATTTGTCTATAGAACCATCAATTGCATGCTTGGTTCGATATACCCACTTGCATTGAACTAATTTTCTGCCTTTTGGAAGAGGGACCAAGTCTCAAGTGTCATTTTTCAGCAAGGAATTATGCTCTTCTTCCATGGCAGCATCCCATTCTTTAATACCATGGGCCTCATGAAAGTCTTTTGGATCTGAAGCGCAAGCCATAAATACACGAGGAGTCCTTTGAAGAGAGGACCTCATTTTTCTTTGACCCCAATCAAGAAGTGGAGGACGTGAGCTTGTTGGTTGTTTTTCAAGCTCACTGTCATGAGCAGAGGCAGTCAACTCAGAGGAAGGATTATCATATGAAGATGCAAAATGTTGAGGAGGATGCTCATCAAATCGAACACTCCTGCTAATGAGCAATTCATGTGTGTCGGGATGCAATAATCTATACCCTTTAACATCTTCTGGGTAGCCAACAAATATGAAAGGCTTACTTTGCATGTCCATTGCCCTGCGTTTGTCTTCTGGAATGTGTGCCCAAGCATTGCACCCAAAGACTCTAAGATGCCCAAAATAGGGTTTTTGTCCACTCCAAACTTCTTCTGGTGTCACCCCTTGAATAGCCTTATGAGGAGTGCGATTTTGAACATAGTTTGCACAATTTATCGCTTCAGCCCAAAACTGTGGGCTAAGACCTCTTGCATACAATTTGCCATCTCTTTCAAGGTACGGTTTTTCCTTTCAGCAACACCGTTTTGCTGTGGACAGTAGGGCACTGTATGCTGTAGCTGAATACCTTCAGTGGCACAATAGTCCCTAAACATGTTATTGACATATTCCCCACCATTATCTGTCCGCAAGCATTTGATAGACTTTCTAGATTGTTTTTCAGCCAAGGCTTTGTACACAAGAAAAGTGTCAAAAGCTTCACTTTTGTTTTTCAAAAAATAGACCCATGTCCGTCTGGAATAGTCATCAATGAATGTAAGCAAGTAGCATGCCCTTTGAAAAGACAGTCCAGGAAAAGGGCTTGAAATATCACTGTGAATAAGTTGAAGAACTTCGGAAGCTCTCCAAGATTTTCCCTTATCAAAACTATCTTGAGGATGCTTTCCAAGGATACAGCCTGTACAAATACCTTCAGAAAAGGAGATAGGTGGAAGATCAATGACCATGTTTTGCTTATTGAGCTGCTGAAGATAGCGATAGTTCAAGTGGCCAAATCGCTCATGCCATAATCTACTTAATTCATTTGAGTGAGCAAGCAATGCAGTGCTAGAAGATGTTCGCTCAAAATGAGAAAACAAATACAAGAGTGCATTATGATCCACTTTCCCGATGGCAACAACTTGTGAAGGGTCCTCAATTTCATGAACAATTACAGAGTTAGGGGTAAACAATACTGTCTTCCCTGCTCCAGAATTTGCAATCTGATAAATTGAGAGCAAGTTCGTTGAAAGAATAGGAACATGCAAAACATTATTAATCATGCCATCTGTCATCTCAACAAAGCCTTGCCTTTTAACAGCCAAAGGTGAAGAGTTGCCTATAAAAATATGCTTAGTTTTGCATGAATTAATGGAAGAAAACAGATTTTTATGAGCAGCCATGTGATGGGTTGCTCCAGAATCAAATATCCATTCAGGTTCAGAAAAAGAGAAACCTGCTATAGCAGAGAGGGCTTTGGCATTCCCTGTATCGTTGCTAGGGGAAGATAAGCTAACATTTATATTGTGTTTCTTCATTTTTGAAGACAGGACAGCTAGTTTCTTAAAACAGTGAGATTTTGAATGACCTTCCTTTCCACAGAATGTACATTTAAGAGAATTTTTCTTCCCTTTAAAATCTGGCTTTGGAGAGGAATTTGAAGAGTTACTTTATTTTGAGTTGTATGTTTGTTTCCCTTTAGATGCATTTTTTTGTGGCATCTTTGAATTTGGAGGTGAGCTAGCTATTAATGCATGAGACTTAGAAGTAGAGCTAAGAGAACCCATTTGAATGAGCTTATCCTGCTCACGAGTGAGTCATTCAGCAAAAACATCAAAGGTAGGCATTACAAAGTTTGGACCCAAGGCATCCTTAGTTGAATAAAATGTGGAAACAAACACTGAATATGATTCTCCTAACTTAGAGAGCACTGCATAAATGAGTTGTTCATCCTTTTTCTCAATATTGCAATCCTTCAGTTGAAGCCTAAGCGATTTGAACTTGGAAATGAAGTCTTGAATGGTGTCAAAATTATTAGGATTGAGACTAATCAGTTCATTTTCTAGTTGATGACTACGAATAGCATTTGTTTTACCAAACAATTGTTCAAGTTGATCCCATGCTTCATGGGGAGTGTCTATGCCTTCCAAATAAAACAGTAGTTCAGGTGAAAGAGAAAGACAGATCAAGCCTAAGGCTTCATCACAGCGATTATGCCATTTAGGCTTTTCAACATTTTGTGTGGGTTTTTTTTCTGTTCCAGTGGTTACCCTGTACAGACCTTTACTCCTTAATAGAACAACCATTGTTGACTTCCAAGAAAAATAGTTGTGAGGAGTTAAAACAGGGATTGGCAACTTATCTGCCATTGTAAGGAAAAGAAGATGCCAAAGAAAAGGATTAAATGGTGACTGGTGATAGCTTCAAACAGTAGTTTAGACTCTAGAGCAGAGAGTAGAGAAAAATGGCAAAAGAAAACCTGGATGCCCTGCAGAAACACCCAGAAGCCACTACAGCCGATGAAGATGGAGGAAGCTAACGCCCTGCAGCTCTGATACCATGTAGATTTAAATAAAGCACAGCAGGATCAAGTCAACTTGATCTCCATACAAACACACAGTCATCACACAGTCATCAGAAAAACACACAGAGAGGAAAACAGAGTTCTCTATCGGAAAAGAAAAAGACTATACGTTCTATTAAAGTATGTGGTATATAAACACAAAATACAACTACACGAAATAAGCAGGAGAGCTCAGCATTTAAGAGCTGTTGGTGATCAGTACACCAACCGAATTTACTCACTGATGTGAGCTTAACTGTCAACGTACACCAACACTGGATAGTTCGGACCTGGGTCTCTCCTTTCCTGTGGTTTCTGGTTAAATTGGTCAGTTTTCCTTTCTATTCGACAGAGGAGAAGTTTGTTGTGTTGTATGGTTGGCGCATTTGGTTTCTCCATTTGTTTGTTTCTTGTCTTCTTCCTGCTATGGTGTTTGCGCTCATTTTGTTGGTGTCTTTTGGAAATGAATCCTCTTCTCGTTCAGTCTGTTTATTTCAATACATGGAATCTCCTCTGTTGGAATTTGGCATTATTGGAAATTTTAACTCTGTTGAGGGATATAGGAGGTTTGGACTTTGGACCCCTGCTGTAATAATGGTCAGCCTTACTAGCCCTGGAATTTCTGGGAATGATAATATTTCAGATACTAAGAAAATTCTGAGGAGAAAGAATGCCCAGCTTGAGGGCATGAGGCCAGCTATTGACTATTTAAGCATATGGTAGGACAAAGAATGCCCAGCTTGAGGACATGAGGCAAGCCATTGACTATTTAAGCATCCATATGGAAAAAACTAAGAGAGAAAGCAAGAGGAAATGGAAGCAAGGATGCAGGAGCAGTGCTTGAAATCAGATAAATTGGCAAGTGACATTGATATGCGCTATAATATTGTTCTGGATTTTGAATCTGCAGAACGTCAACCTTTGTTTTCAACAGGTTCAGTCAAGGACCAGCTCGCAAAAGCAGTTTTGATTAAATTTTGAAACTCTGTATATTTTGGCTGTTTGAGTTTCCTTAGCCTTTCTTTTAATATAATATAACCCATTATTGTTATAAAAAAAATGTGACATATATACCAGCGTTCTAAAACTTTGGAACCGGTTGAGAGTTAACTCGGATAGGAACCAGAACCGGTAATGAATCAGAGCGATTTGATTTCAATAAATCGAACTATTCAAAAATACAAAATAAATTACAATTTTGATAACAACAAATATATTTAAAATTCCAAACTATAATTTCAAACCATTAAAAACATAATATACAAAGTCTACTCATATATATGGATCACAAAAGGGCACCAAATACACTACATAGTACATAGTCAAATCTCATAACAAATATTGCAGATTCTAAAACAAAATACAATATCAATAAGGCTCTATTATCTAAATAGCCTCTACAGTCCACAAAAACATGATCAAAGATGACTAATCAATCAAACATGTAGCTCCAACAGCTACAACCACAAATGCTCCAACTGATAAAAGAGAGAAGTGTGAGGCAAACGAGGGGGGTGTATTTGTAGCTTCGTTTTAGTGTTAGTTTTTTTTTTTAAGTGAGTTAAACCCACCCTTCACACCGTGTGCACTGTGGGCCTGTGGAGACAGTTGACAGAGCAACCTGGTCGATTTTTGTCTGGCTCGGCTGGTTCAGACCGGTTCGGAACCGGTTGGTTCAGGCATTTGGTCGGTCAGTTCAGTACCGAACCGGTCCCCAATCTGGTTTTTGACATGGTTCGATGTTCCAGGTAATCAGACCGTTCAACTCGGTCGGTTCTGGTTCCGATTGACTGGTTTTTAAAACACTGATATATACACACACATGCACGTACAAAATGTGATCATCCTCATTCTCTTACACCATTTGAGTTTATTTATATGATAAAGAACGTGGTCGTTATCTTCTGATGGTAAAATTACGAATAGTATGAGCTATAATTTTCTATGTTGCTATGCTAGTTCCACACCTACGTTAACAACAATTAATGAATAATTAATGAATAGTTGAATTATTAACAATTAAATTTTAATGTACCAACTTCTAAAATACAGCATAGCATGAGTGGTAGTCTCTTAAGTTCAAGCATTTAGATATATTTAAGCACACATAGTAATGTTTTCTTAATTTTTCAAAGTTCAAAACATAAATATATTTAAGTATTTAGTCAACTTTATCATATCTATATTATATCAAATATCTGCTAAATTTCCGTATAACAAAGCCAATACCGCCGAATATTACTACTATGGTTTAGTTTAAAAAAATAATATTTAAGGGTCATGACTGCAGAGGGCTATGAAATACCAAAATCTTGTTATTGACGAACCTTCATGCCACACAACTTAGTGATTTAGCATCAATTAGTATGATTTGGTGAAACCATGAGTGACCCATGTTGAAGGAGGATATTTCTAGTCGTTATCCTGCCATTGTACATACTGGACATCTATTAATTTTCTTTGCCTCTATAATCTCTTCTCTATTCCTAAGTTCCCACTTTATCAATTTAAAAGGGATTGTTCTTTTGTTGTAAGAAAAGGGTTCCTTTCTAATTCCATAGATGGACATTCTGAAATCAAGCCTTGGCAAGTGTCTTTTTTGATCCTGTTTAGATGACAGCTGTTCCTTTAATATCAGGGAAAAAATCTCTTTTTCCAACCTGCAGAGCCTAGGCATATTATTCTTTTGTGATTTTGATCTCTGGTCTTGGAGTTTAGTTATTCGCTTCAGGTATAATTGTTCTGGTTGAATTATTGAAGCTGTTGTGTTTTGAGGTTGCTGCTAAGATTTTAGTTCACATTCAAAATTTGAGAGTTGTGAATACTATGTTGACCAGCACATTGAGGTTAACAAGCTTGTGAAAAGACGGCCATTGGACAACCTAGAATTCCTCCAGTGGTTAAAGAGATACTGTGATTCTGTGAATGATGGAATCGATGATAGGTAAGAAACCTGCCTTTCCATCTATTTTGCTATTTAGAAAAAGAAAATTACTAAGTGATTTTATAAACATGCAATATGCTGTTTATGCTTTGAAGAGAAAAGAAAAGGAACATGGCTTAAGCTCATAATCAGTTATCTAATGCTTAAGAAGTGTTACTTTATCAAACCTGTAATTTTGGCTGAAAGAGACTGGTGTGGCTATTAGAAATTACAATCCAGTGGAGAGAAGATCCAGAGGAAAGGAAATACACAGAAAGTCGGTGGCTCCATTGCAATCTTCAAGTCAGATCAAAGGTTCTGCAGGAAGTTTAAAGTCTGTACAAAATAGCACTTCCTGTGCTATTCCACGCACGGATGAATCTGGGGCTAGTCCAAGTGGGTATTTTGCTCACTTGAGTATTCATTGCTAACCAATATCTATTGCAGTGTTAGCTTCTTTTCTCTCCTACTCCTAAAGTCTTGATGCCTCTACTGAATCTTGTCAATTTGTAATTTTTCTCCTTTGTTTGCAGGAGTATCTAATCCTGCAGGGTTTAAACATGGGAAGCATATTGGAGTGCCGAATAGCGGAATTTATGCAGCTCATATTCAAGCAATGAATGAAGAGGTATCATCATTAGGAAGTTTTATTTTTTATTTCAGCATTAAAAAGGACTTCATATGCTTCTTGTTAAAATTAAAATAGTGCTAGGCAGAACTGTAGTTTCTTTACAGATCAGGGAAGTCCATGCATATCGGGAGCCTTCAAAAAACACTCAAATCCTAACTAAACATGCTTTGTTCTTTAACATATGCGTAAGGCATGGATACTTCGTCTCTGATTTTTATAGTTGTTTGGCATTTTTTTATGGTGACTTGGAAGTAAGACTGTTAGTTGTAATTAAATATATTCCAGGAAAAACTGTGAGAAATGAATGATTTATATAATATAGGTGATTGGTCAAATCTTCTGAAGTTGTAAAAGTACTAAATATATATGTTACTGAATGTCTAAGAAAATCATATGTTTTATTATTGTTTAGTTAAATATATATGTTACTGAATGTTTAAGAAAATCATATGTTCTATTATTGTTTAGTTAGATACCGAATTGATGGTTATTTACTCTTTTCTTTGTAAAAGAAGGAATCAGTTTTTGCACTGATTTGATTATTTAATCCATAGAGGTATACATACTCAACCTTCAACTCTTTCCTGATCTAAACTTGTAACCTTTAAAAAAAACACATATTCTTTACTGTCAAGCTGTAACATTAATTACTAAAAATATTGGCAACAATTTTAAAAATGAATTAAAAATATTGGCAAACAATTTTATAAAGATTTATTGGATTGTATTTGGTGCTTGAGATGCGGTGTTACTATGACATTGACCCAGGTTCAAATGTCAGTGAACATAAAACTCTGAATTCTAAGCCGACCGAATTTGACAAATTTACAACATTAATAGAAAACAAATCTAAAAGGATTTTGATGATCACAATCTATACTTTTGAGAAAATGGTCAAAGCTAGCCATATTTGCTGTATGTAGTGCATAAGAATTTTGCTTATTCGAAACTGGGAGCTACCGATTTAGACCATACTTAGGTTATGATCTTTTCTATTCCTTTATGTAAATATGTTTTTGTGAATATAAGAAGTATTTTAATTTTTTTATCCGTATTCGTATTCCCAATATTTTATTTTTATATTACATAAGCAACATGCATCCTTGATGATTTTAAGATTTTGAGCAATTGATTAATTATTTCCATGCGATTTTGATTTTATTATTTTCAAACTCTGATTAAGATGAATTTTATAGTTTCATTATTTGTGATTATTTGGTGGAGCGATGGAAATGATTTCAAAATATTGGTAGCACTTCAATACACTTACCTTGGGTATCCAACTGTCCATCGGGATATTAGACTGTAGTGATTAGTAACATAAGACATACTTGTCTGGATGTGTTCCCATGTCCGGCTCGCTAATTAGCTTTCAGTTTTATTCTGTTGAGTGGTTGTAGGTCACAGAATTGAAGCTTTCTCTAGACACTATGGAAAAGGAAAGAGACTTTTACTTTGCAAAGCTTCGGGATATTGAAATCCTTTGCCAGAACCCAGAGTTGGAACGCCTTGCAGTATGTATCTTATATTTGCACATCATAACTTTCCCATGATTTTGGTTGCTTGTATTTTATTATCCTTTACTGCAAAATAACTTGGTTTTTGCTCTTCTTAGAGATGATTCTCAACGTAAATTTTCTTTCATTTTAAATCGTGCCAATTTCTTTCTTAGTGATTTGCACAAAATAATATAATACATGCTGATGGATATCCCTCATATGTTTTCTCAATTGTGCACTGTAATTCATTTTTTCTTGTATCGTAAAATACTTTGAAATGTAAAATAAGTGGTATTTAGGCTAAAAGCTATTAAAATCTCTCTCTCTCTCTATTTATATGTTTGTTAATTGCAATGATGCAAAGTTGATGCAGACGGGCTCTACAGCGTACACACACCATCTGCAACAGAATTCTTCAACATCACACGCAGTGCAGACTTAGGTTTGCCTGCAACTTCTTTACAAACGTTGGAGAAGCAAATTTCTTTACTTTTTTCCCGAGGTACAAACTCACTACACAGTATCATTGTGGGACGTGTGGATTGGTCCACGATCCTCTCCACATTATTCTAAACATAACTATCGGGGTCACACTTCTCCAACTTCACCTGGCCTGCAAGACATTGTCATATTTCAATGTATTTTGGTGGAACATACACACCAATGGTCTGTTGTTCACTGCCATCAAAGCACTCCTTCTTTCTGAGACTTTCTGCATTCTCAACCACAGCAAACCTGCATTCAAACACTAGTTGAATAACTTCTCCTTACTGCAAACATCTCAACATCTAAGATTTCCTGCATCACCCATCTTACTCTCAGATATGAGGTTTCTGGCCAGATCTAGAATGTGTGGAACCCCAAGGAAAGTTCTAATGCTTCCATCTTTGAGCAGCAACTTGACCCTTTCACATCCTATGATTTTGGTTGTTGAGTCATCTCCCACGAAGCCATCACCTCCACCGTACTTTTCATATTCACAAAACCACTCCCTATGAGGAGTCATATGAAATGAAGCACCTGAGTTGAGCAACCATACATCATGATCTGCATGTGTACCTATAGATGCCAAGTAAACATCACCTCCTCCCTTTGTGAAAGCTTTTGTTTCTGTCGAAGGGGCATCATATCCCTTACCTTTATCAACATTCTTAGATCTACAATATTTCTTATAATGCCCAGTGTTGTCCGCCAAACTGCACACCAACAGCAGGAATCTTTCGAAAGCTGTCTCCTTCACTGGAAAGTGAGGAGAGGTGTGGCCTTGGGGGCAAACAATGAGCCAGGTACTGTCACCTGAATCCCAGCTCCTCCGTTTAGGCTAACTCCTAACGAAGCCAAGGGGAGTAGTCCCTACAAAGAGTTTCACTAAGGCTCTTGTGTTTTTTAGGTTTTAAGTGTGAATGATGCAGATGGGTGTTGTTTAGGAGTTTATTATGATGAGACCAATTAAAAGATGAGATAAGCACAAGATAACAAAGCAATCCACATTGCTAAAATGAAATAACAAAACTAACAGTATACTTCAAGACTTGTGATCAAATAAAGCATTCACAACATGAAAATTAACACAAGGACAAATGGTCCTGATTAAGATGTAAATTGTAAATACCAGTGCCTTATGGAGTCACAGAAAAGATGATTGTGATGCTGAATGTGTGGGTCTTGAAAGAATACTGTTTGTAAGATCGTTATGAAGATTATCTTTGGTAAATTGAATATTTTAATGGTCTTTGATTATTAAGGCTAAAACCAAGGATATCAGAAGAGTAGAACCTTAACCAGGAACAAATATTGGCAATCTCTTAGATGATAGGTTGGGAGCACCCAGATTGCAAAGAGGACAAGTGTAGTTACGGCTTGATCGCCCTCGAGTCTGACAGTGGATTCCCGGCACCACCTGTTTCAGGAAGCAACCTCAGTGATTTGATCTGGTTTTAGTTTTGGGTAAAGTTTTAATTATGTTATCACTTGTGAGTTTAGCAAGTCCTTCACCTTTCTGAGTACTAGCCCAACCTTCGCAGGTTGGCAGAGCATACGGGTGTTGGACGATCAACCAAAGTAAATTAATTAAGGGGAAATGTGAGTTTGAAATATTTTAATTATTAAGAGCACTTGTTCAACCCTCCGACAGAGAGCGCTCTTGACTTAGTCTTAAGACCACAGTTCAAGAGACTTTCTACTTTAAAATGCCTAATGCAAGGGAAAATGCAAATCTATGATGCTCTTCGACAGAGAGTGCTCTTGACTTGGATTTGACCAAGTTCAAAAGGCTTTGTTTATTTTATTGCAAGAATTAAAGCAGTTGTGAAACTTGAAAAAAGAAAACTTAAAGTGACTGGAAGTAAAAGATAACAACTACAGGATACATAAAATGATTGAAGATAACAGAAAGCAAAATTTAGTGTTCTACCAACAGTTTTACTCTAAGGTGGGATCAACCTCCGAACAAGGTCAACCACTAGAACCGCTAGCACTTGAGAACTTCCAGCTAGTTGAAAGCTCTGCCAAGGAAACTAATGGGGAGAGAGGAGTAACCACAAAATTATGTGGTCCTGCCCTTGAGATGAAATCTCAAGGATACTACCTCCGGTCAAAACTTGGAAGAGAAGTATGACAAAATGAAATAAAGACTAAGTAGAAAATAAAAGATCTAATCTAACCAACCACAACACTCTTCCCCAAATGGGGAAGAAAATCGAAAAGGTGGAGGACCCCCTCCACTTGAAATTTTATTAGCTGTTACAAGTGCCTTGGGTTTTAAAACCTTGAAGGACTTTTGAGAGATAGATAATACTTGGAAAAATTAAAGAAGAAGCAAGTTTTTGCTTGCTTTTACAAAGGATAAATATGTCAAGTTTTGCTCATCTTCATGGTTTCTTCAATTTTGGTCTTTTGCTTGGATCTTACTTCTTCAAAGCTTTTCAAAGTTTCCTCCTTTCAAAGCATCTACACAAGTCTTAAAATTTGCTCAACAATGCACCCATTAACATTAGAAAAATAAAGCAAATTTGAAACTATTTAAGTTTAGATTTGAAAGTTAATGATTCAAGATATAAATGCATGAGATTTTGTCATAAAACTTTCAATATGATGAAACGGACCAGCGAACAACAAACTCCTAAAATGCAATGGAAAAGAGATCTAAAGTACCAAAAATTTTGAGAAATTTTTATAGAAAAATATTCTATCTTTCAAATGGAAACAAAACTTTTGAACAACCAAGCTATACTAGTGTAAAAAAGTGTAATCTAGAATGCCCCTAACATTAAACTTTTCAATGCATATGATAGTAAACTAGATGCAAAAAATCAAGATCTAACTTACAACTTTCTTAAACTAGCTTTTGATAAAACTGAACTAAACAAATCGTTTTTGTGTTTTGGATTGATTTAGGGCTCTTTCGGAATGAGGACAAGAGGAGAAAATGGCAAAAAAACCGAAGATGGGGATGAGAGAATGAAGGAGGCAAAAACGAAAGGTGGAATGGGAGGTGAGTCAAGGGCTAGATGGAGAGGAGAAGGCAAAGAAACTAGAGCCAAAACGAAAGGGAAGAAAGAGGGATAACTATGGCCAAACGAGAGCTAAGGAGGAGGGGGTTTTAAGAGGCAAGGGCTAGCAAATCAAAGGCAATAAGCTCAAGGAGAAAAATGGGAAGGCTTGAAGAAGAGAAGCCTTTTTGTAACCAAGTTTGAATGATGAATTTTTTGTTGATGGAAAGAACACAACCCTTTCTACTTTGATGTCAATCTTTAGATCTTGCTCCTTGGAGATTTCCTGAAAGCAAACTATTAGCAAGAGTTTTTTGTTGGTGGAGAAGAGGGAGATACAACCGAGTTCATCTCATCTCAACCATTTGAAGATTTGCAATGCACATACACTTATACAAACAATGCTTGATTAAATCTAGAGAGTTAGACAAAAATGAATAAAGAGACAAGGTAGTAAGACCGATTACAAGTTGTACTCTTTAAACTATTTAAGCCTAAACCTAGAAAACAAATTGGGCCATCAAATGCTTGCCCTAAGCTCTTAGGAAAGAGATCCAAGCATAAATATTAATCAAGATTGAAATTGCATAAATGAATAAAACATCAAAGATATTACCTCAACAATGTACTATTAACTCATGAACCAATAAGAATGCACACCATTTGCCTCCAAAGGCAACTTTATTTCCAATGATAGCCAATAGCTATAAGCTCTTACAATCTCCGCAGAGTAAGTTTACAATAACAATCCATATGAGAATGGCCAAAATGCCATCTCTTTATAGCAAAGACAAGCTACCTAATACCTAATTCGAATTGGCATTTGAGAAGAGAGCCAAAGGCACTAAACAAAATCGAATCTCCAGTCATAATCCCGATCAACACCGAGTTGAGAGCCAATCTTCACCAAACAGCTCGAATTCTATTGGTTGGGAGTGGGGAGGTGGCCTCCACCTAGGCAAGGCACCCCCCACTCTCCATAGGAATTTTCACCAAGCAAATTAGCGAATGGCATGTGAGAACTCGAGCTCCAAGTTGAGGTTGACTTGAGCTACCTAAGAGGGCGTGAATACCACATGTCTCAAGCTTGGAGGGAGTTGGGTGGGTGTAACACGAGTCATGAAGGGAGCCAAGGTTTTGTGATTCCACAAATCATGGATGGCGCCTACCATAACTATTAGATGTAACCACCAACCCAATAAACAAGTGCCAACACATCAAATCGATTTTTATGGTGAAGGAGGGCGAATTGCTTGGTGAGGATGAGCTTGTGCTCACTGTACACTCAACTGAATGATGACTGAGATGATTGGGATCTTCATTAATGTCCAGTGCCATGTCAATTAGCCTTTTACTATATTCCTTTTGGATTATTTTGGAGAGATTTGGATTATCTCCAAAATAATCACTTTAATTATTTTAATTAATAATTTCTCTGTAACTAGATTTTTTGAGAAATTATTAATTATGAGGCCTAATTAACATTCGAAACTTAGGATAAACCGGACCGGGGATCATGAATGATTTTTGGCTTAAGGTTAGAGCCTTCAATCACTGAATTCGGATCCCGGATGACTGACATATTACAAATTGGAATTTCTCTATTTAAACTATAGAGAAATTTATTAAAATTTAAAAAATAATTAAAAACCCAAATTCGACGGACCCGGTAAAATTTTTTCAAAATTTTTTCCGAGGGTCCTAGGGACTTGGGACATGACCAAAACCTATTCTAATAGTGTCTAGTAGGCTTATATACATTAGTTGGACTCTAATAACCCCCCATGGCCAAAATTTTCAAAATCGGGCATTCCAGCTTTGGAGGAAGCGGGAGAAAACCTCATCGATTATAGCTCGGCTGTAGGCAAAGTATAATTAATAAGGGAAAAAACTCCCTGGAATACCTTAGTTGTTTAATCAAGTCATGGGGAACCGAGACACTCAGATCCTACTAGCACACTTTATTACAAACCCCCATGGGGCCATGGTCATGTGGACTCAAAGCCAAAATTGGCTAGTCACAAATGCTGGATCATCTGATACACTGGAGTACAAACATTCATCATGTTTGTCAAATGGCGGCTCTTCAGATAATCCAACTATGGTACAAAAAAGTTGGTAACACCCAGTTTTATCACATTTCTAGTATTTCTCTGCAATTGTCTTGGAGATTTAGATCTACCCCCAGAAGACTTATTTTTCCTCTCTTGGGGATGACCTTTCACAGATAAAACATCTTTGGTCACAACCTCCATGGATTTTCTCTTTATATCCTCAGTAACAAGGATGCAACTGCATCCTCAAACTTTAATGTGGATTGAGTGGTACTACCAATTGCTACAACTAGATTATCCCAATGATCTGAAAATCTTTCAAGATCTTTTTAACCATAAAATTGCATGTAAATACTCATAAAAATGGCTTAAAAGATGAATTTTTGATGCTTTAAATCATTCACATAAGCAAATAAAAGAGATATGCAAACCAGAAAATGAAGATAGCAGATGATAACGGGGTTCACCCTTCTTGGGCTATGCCTCCGGGCCACTTCCAATGAGAAGGTCGATCTTATTAAGTCTTCAAAGCTTACAAATATGAGTTTCTGGAAACACTTTTGAGTTTTGTCAGTCAAACTCAGAAACAGACTGCACCACTACGTTCCTCTCTAAATTCTGAGAAAAATGAGTATAAATTCGACTATGTATGCCTGAGGCCTCCTCTGGCACGCCAACCTCTGGCTGTATTTGTACGGATTCACACCTTGGGAAGCGTGCCCATTAATGTATGTACGGACCTCGGGAACTGTGCCAAAAAACCTCCTCAAGAACTGTGCCAAACGCACTCTATACTTACGTCGAACTCTGTGCAGCTCTCTACTGTCTCGAACTTCGTTCCAAAACCATGGTTTTATAGGTGGTTTTGGGTGGTTTTCAGGCGCGAAACGGAGGGCCACGCGCCCATTTTCGAGCCCCATTTCCGCCACAAATTCTTAACCATTTTCCGCCGCTTACCACCCAACACCCAATGAATGGGCGTTGGCCTAATGGTAAGGCGGTGTAACGTTGTGGCGGAGGTCATGGGATCCATCCCCATTGACTCCGTGTTATTTGTTGTTTGTAGGAGTTTGTTCTTTGGACCATTTGTTGGGCAGTATACTCCATCGGTTGGCTATGCGTTGGTTTGTTAGCATATGACTTGGACTCTGCGCTTGTGACTTGGACTCTGTTCGTTGGTTCTGTGTTGGCACTTCCACGGACTCGGTGTTGGCCACGAAGTCGAGGGCTAAGCCCTCGATCCCGTCCTTTTCCCCAAAAAGAACTCATTCAACTTTAAATACAAGATGTAACTGTATAGTGTTAAGAACTAATGCTTGGAGTGTTGGCTAGGCGGGCTTGATGGAGGCGCTGGAGGCCTTGGAGGTCATGGGTTCGATTCCCATGGTCTCCCATATTTTTTTGATAAAACGTATAATTAGTGGCCAACAGGGCTGCCACATGGCAGTCCTTGATTGGTCCATGTGGCACCCTGTGGGGATGCCACATGTCATTAATGTTGAGCTGTCCATGCCATGTGGCCCTTTTTTCCCCTTTTTTACATCACGTTTATCCTTTTGCCGAATCTTAGAAACTCAATAACGTTTGTGTCTGGAGTCTGTTTCATGCGAAACGAGCGTTGCCGGAAAGCTGTTGACGAGCTTTGCGTGTTTGTAAGCTTATTTACAACTTTTGAAGACTTTCATTTTGATCGAACTCTAAGATCCTCCTGAATCAAACCTTCCCATTGGGAAGCTTTTGGGCCACCAAAAGCATGAAATCATTTAGAAAACAGGTGAGGGTACAACTTCCTCACTTTTCCGGTCTCTAGCCACTGTGCTTTGCTTGGATGCATTCCTTTGAGCCCCACACGAAGAAATTCCATGTCACCTCTTTGTGAAGATCTGACCTAAGTTCTTTCCAAGTATAACATCTTCCTGAATCTCATTGAGATATTCAGGAGCAAACTCATCAACATAAGGTACTTGAACCTGTTCATCTTGATCCACAATCACAGGAGGCTCATACAGTTTCAAGTTTTCCACATTAACAACGGAATACATTTGCATATAAGGAGGCAAATCTAACCGAAAAGCATTATTACCAACTTGATCCAAAATTGTAAAAGGTCCTGTTATCACATATATAGTAGCCGGGCTACCATACATTATTTTTCTCATTCCAGTACACCATTCAGCCAGTTCCCTTGCATTTGAGATGCCGAGATGAGCATCTATATTGGATCACTATCAGATTGTGGACAGCAGTTATATTCCCCATGCCATGACTGAGTTTCAGGACACTCAGAGAGATGACCGATGTAGCCATTATACCATTGGTACAGAGCAGACAGTAGTGCCCAGAGTTACAGCAGCAGTTCCAGAGGACAGATGATGGTATAGGTTGATGTGCATTCAGGTATATGACTCAGCAGGTATATTACGGTGTTATGGTTAGATTGCTTTTATACTTATTCTTATAGCATGTCTTAGCACTTAGTGTCATGATCTGGCGATCATATAGATATATGGACCTGTGGACCTATTATATATATATATATATTACTGTCCCTACTCAGGCTTAGAAGTTCACTATTCATACTCATTGGTATTTACCCTCCTTAGGGAGAATAGAGGTGATCATTCCACCATACCATGGCTTGCTAGTGTTGGCTCCATTATTTCATTGTCTTCATCCATCCATGGCCTACCTTTTAGATTATCACCCTGACTTACTACTTGACTAGTGGCATGGAGGACTTTTCCCCACTGTAGCCTCTGTATTGGATGAGCTTCCCTGTTTATTGTGTCTCGGCTCTGAGTTGGTGACAAAACTTACCTATGGTGAGTTGGAGTTCCTTGTGAATTCCCCCTAGTCACTAAAGTTGTGTTGGCTAAACCTGAAACTTTTAGTGCTGCCATCAATACAAAATCTGGAAAATGAAATGCTATATCTTGTATGAAAAACCCATTCATGCAATGTGTTTTTAAACACACATGAATGAGAGGCATGCCAAATGAACATGGCAATAAAAATAAAATGTTATATCTTGTGGAAAATAAATACCTAGGTAAACAAGCTGTCCATGACACACCTAGAAGTGCTCAGGTAAACAAGTGCCTTAAAAACACACCTGCAGCAGAAAGCCTAAAAGAAAAATGTAAATCTATGCAATGTGTTTGTAAACACACATAGATCAAGGCTATGGAAACTTCATGCCCAAAAAGCAATGGAACTTAAATGCTATATCTAAACAATTGCTGGCCTTATTTGTATTATGGATTGTGCGCATCTGTGAAGGTGAATAAACCCTCTTTAAACAACTCATCCATTTGTGAGACACCGCCATTCCCTGTGTTATTGCTCATTCAGTATATACTATGGTGTATTCCCTTTCCCTTGCCAAAGTGTCACAAAGTCAAGACAGTTGAGTCATCCCATAGCCTAGCCATTTAATTTAGCCTTCACCCTTCACTAGCAAATTGATCACAACTATGAAGTGAGTATGATCCTGAAAGTCTAGTCTGAGTAATAATAATAATTAACGACACTATATATTTGGATGTAGATCGCCAGTTATGATCATTATGTGTTATAATTGCTATTTGAATAAGTTGTAGAGCATGTATTAACCTTGACACTTTGCAGCAGCCTTGGATGATGGTCTGAGTTATATTTGGTCTTGGTTAGACCTAGTTTGACCATGGAGGACCATGGGACATGAGATGTTAGACCTTATGATGATATGGATAGATGATATATGGTCTATGTACACGTACATGATGGTTCTATGCAGCAGCTACAGGGTTATGATGATGATTCTTGGGTTACAGCAGTGTTTGGTCATTTACAGATCATTATTATTGGCCTTGTTCCGGTATATTGGGTATTTATTTTGATCATGCAGAGACTCATATGGTGTATGAGTACACATCTTGGATGGATTTGGACCTTCTGAGTCCAATGGGACAGTTTTTTTTCAGTTCCGGGCACTTACAGTGATGATTGAGCCTCAGTAGGCTGTCCCAGTGCAGTTTTGGTCTGTTGGAGGCCCTGTCGGAGCAGAGATGACTTTTATCCGGTTGACCTAGGGCGCTGATGATGGAGGGGGTGGTCCAGCCACTTGTTTTAACCATATTACCCCCCTCCCGGACACATTGGTGCCCTCACCTTGACAGCGCTAGCACTCCAGGAGGCTGTTTGGGGTAGTTTCACGCTTCCCGAGGCATTTCAGGATTGGTAGAAATGGCTATTGAGGAAATCGATTTGGGCTACTGAGGCAAATTTATGGCATGGGATGATCAGTGATGATAGATCGGGACCTTCCACACCTTCTCCAGCAGTTTCAGCTTCATCGGGGCCCGCATCCATCACTTATGGCACTTTCTGTGGATTTTTGAGGTCTTTTGAGGACCACGACTTCACTATGGAGGCACGATTTGGTACATTCATGATTATTTATTGGTTATTGTGCTATGGGGATTGACCAAGGAGGGATAAAATTACCCCTTGGACCCACCATAAGCCTCTTATGATATTTTATCATCATGATTTGGTGGGATTCCCCTCTTCTAGGGCGATTTTGTCCACTTACATTATATTTTATTAGTGATCCATGTATTTTATTGTTGAGCTCATCTCAACCATTGATTAGACATTTGTATCTTTTAATCTTAGCCACTCATTCAAAAAGTGGTTAGGGTTTTGGTGCCTCTCCTTCCTATTTAAAGGAGAGAGCCTCTCATTGTAAAAGGGGACTTTTGGCTCTGGATTATTGGAATAGAAAATTATTATTGCATCTATCTCCAGTGTTGTGGTGAATGTTTTTGGTGTTCGTTCGTTGGTTCTTCCTTTGCACTGAGTTATTGAAGATATTGTTTGCCATATATTTTGTACCACGATTTTGCATCTACAGGTGGAGGCCGATTTGCTTGGAGGAGGAGGTATTGGTAGGGGAAGACTCTCCCTACTTCTTCTTTGGAGCTCTTCGTTGGTAACAGGGAGTATTACTGTCCCAGGACCTTCTATTTCATGTTACTATTTGCATTTCTCTTGTATTTCTTCCATACTTGATCTTACTGATTGAATTTTCATTCCTTGGTTTGACAGGTAGAGGAAGGCGCACTTGTGGGCTAGGGCATCATTTCGGCAAGCAAAATCAACAATCTCTCATTTGATCTCTGCGGGAATCTTCCTCAACATCAAGGCATCTCATCACATCACTCAGGTATGATCTCAAGGTAAGTTCTATCTCCATGATCTATCCAATTGTCAAAAACACTTAAAACCCTAATTAATCAAAACCCCATTTTTACATTTTCTCAGATCTACTTAGATCTAGTGGGTTATTGGGCATAATATTGAAAACCCACCTCTATAGCATCCACGGCATCCCGGATCTATAGTTTGGTGAGGATTGGCCTCCGTTTGACCCCTCTCCCATACCAACTTGGCTTCTCCCAAGCAAGGCGCACTTCACTGATTGAGCCGGTTGACCTAGATCTAGGTGATGGGTGTTTGAGATTCCACTTGATTTGACATTTACACATCAAATAACATACACCCAGGTTGTCACTTTTCTGAAATTCACCTTGTAGGCCCCATTCCACATTTTAAGGGATTTAATCCCCTTTTTGGACCACTTGGAACACTTAAACTCAGATCTACTAAGATCTAACCAGTGGATTGCCACAAAATTATAGATCCATACTCCTACCTGACCGATCTACTAGGATCTAAAGTTTGGATGCCATCCGACATGATTTGACCCACTTAATCCCACTTTTTAGCCTCCTTGGGCAAAGTCGCACCACCTTGGAGAAGTGAGTTGAATCACTTCCAGGAACTGGGTACTTGAGATTTTTGGAGATTTAGAACCGGAATAATTCAAAACCTAGGTCTAGACTGTCACTTTGTCAAATCTCGCCTTGGGGATTGCATTCCTTGTTTTAAGGGATTGTGGTCCACTTGGGTTAAACCTTGATCTAGACACATTCATCCATCAAGACCTCCAATGCCCACTTGTCCCAAGTATTAGGAGTCCTAAACCACAAGTCAAACCTACTTTGACTCCACTTCCCAATTCCCAAGGCACTGGTTTCTCTCCAAGTTAGTTCAACTTTCCTAGATTGTTGGATTGACTTGTGGATTGACCTATGCATGGTGGACTAAACCCTTGATGCTATCATGTATCATGGTCAAGCTTGTCATCCGTACTAGTTAGCCCCAATACAAACCTTAACTTCCCTGCATTGGACACAGTTCCCAAGGCAGTGGACTTTCCAACATTGAACTAGTACACTAGCCCTAGATCTCACTTCATACATTACAAGTCACTCTTACTTCAACTATGAACCAAAGCTATACCTATTGAACCCCTCACTTGGCTTGTGACTTTACCCTTAGGTCTAGGATAAACCATACACCTAACTTCACTTAGAAATACCCTGATTTGGTGTCTTGGTTTTGATCTCTCCTGTCGGGAGTAGATCGGGTCTCCCCCTTTGTTGTCTGGGCTAGATAACATAAAGCGAAGGTTGCCTCGACTGGCGTGACAACCATACATATTTGGAGGTCGAGGTGATCGTGGTTGCACCTTTTGAGTTGCCCTTTCCTATTGCCATCCATGACTGGATCCATCCATAGGGGCAACTACAGCTTAGGTGATAACAGGTCCATACCTGATTGGTTTCAACTTTCTACCTTTACCTTGGAGTCGGTCTTTGCTGATATGAAGCCATACTCGATCACCAATTTGGAAATGATGATCCACTCGATGTTTGTCATGTATTTCTTTATACTTGGCCTGGCTTTATTCCAACTGTTCTTGTACTGCTTGATGTATTAACTGGATCTGCTGAATAAACTTTAAAGCTTTATCTGCATCAACTTGACCATATCCCACTGGATCTTTCCCATAAACAAAGTCTAAGGGAGACTTTGGCAAATAACCAAAACATGTCTCGAAAGGAGACTTTTGTGTTGAAGAGTGTATAGCTCTGTTGTAGGCATGTTGAACATAATGCAATTGTTCATCCCACAGCTTGGGATGCTTGGCACAATATCCTCGAAGAAGATGTACTACTACTCGATTGACCACTTCAGTTTGTTCGTCAGTTTGTGGATGAAATGTTGTGCTCTTCTTTAACTTTGTATCCATAAGTTCCCATAAAGATGACCAAAATATCCCAAGGAAGCGGGAATCTCGATCATAAATAATAGAAGTAGGTAGTCTAAAATGGACCCATACATTTTGGAAGAACAAATGGGCAGTCATCTCAGCTGTGATCTGCTTTTTACAAGGCATTAGAATGCACATTTTACTGAATCTATCCACAACAACATATAAGTAATCATGTCCTTTTCTAGACATTGGTAACCCTCCTACAAAATCCATTGAAACACTTTCCCATGGACGGGAAGGAACAGGAAGTGGAGTGTACAGGCCAAACTTTATGTTACTTGGCTTACTTGTTGCACACATAACACAACATTTTATATATTTGGACATAGTATCATTCATTCGAGGCCAATAACAAAACTTTTGTAATTGTGCTATAGTTTTTCCTACACGAAAGTGCCCTGAAATGAGAGAAGTGTGAGCTTCCCTTATCACATGTACTCTTTCACTTTGTGGAATACAGATGTTTCCAAGATGATACAACAACTTGTCATGAATATGATAATACAATTCTTCATTTTGAGAGCCATCTTTTAGTGATTCATATAATTCTTTGTAGTCTTCATCCTTAGTGTATTGTTCAACATAACTTGAATGTACCAAAAGACTTTGATGAATAACAATAGAAGCATTTGTTGGAGGTCTTGATAACATATCTGCAACTTTGTTCTGAATACCTTTCTTATACTTAATGATCAAATGAAATTGTTGTAGAAAACCCATCCACCTGAAATGTCTTGATTGTTGTAGCTTAGTTTGAGATTGAAGATATTGTGGTGGTTGATGATCAGTATGTATAATTGTTTCTTTACCCATTAGGTAATGTTTCCATTTCTTCACACATTGTACTAACGCATACAATTATTTATCATAGGTTGGGTAGTTAATTATAGCTTTAGAGAAGGTTTCAGAATGATAACATATTGGTTTTTTAAGTTGCATTAAGACTGCCCCCATGGCATAACCACTAGCATCAGTCTCTTTCTCAAATGGCTGTTGTAGATCTGACAGTGCAAGTACTGGAGTTGTACTGATCTTTTCTTTTAGAGTGTCGAAGACCTTCTGTGCTTTGCCTTCCCACTGAAAGATTCTGTTCATACCCGTCAAAGCATGTAATGGAGAAGCTATGAAGGAGAAGTTAGCAATAAACTTCCTCCAGTATTGGGCTGCTCCCAAAAAGCTTCTTACCTCGGTTACATTATTTGGCTTGGACCAATTCACAATGACCTCAACTTTAGAGGGATCAATTCTCAATTCACCACCCCCTACAATGTAACCTAGATATACTAAAAATGTCTTCCCAAATTCACATGTATACATCTTTAAATACAATTTTTCCCTTACAAGTATATCCAAAACTTGTTTGACATGCTTGACATGTTCTTCCCAAGTATGACTGAAAATCAGAATATCATCTAAGTAGACTATGATGATATTCATCAGCCTCAAAAAAACATCATAAATCAGCCTCATAAATGTTGTGGGTGCATTACAAATCCCAAAGGGAATTACCATCCATTCATACAATCCCTGTTTAGTTGTGAAAGCAGTCTTCCAAATATTCTTGTCATGAATTCTAATTTGATGATAACCACTTCTTAAGTCTAACTTAGTGAAATAAGTTGCATTCTTAAGTTGATCCAAAAGATCATCAATCCGAGGAAGAGAATACATGTTCTTAATTGTGATTCTGTTTAGTGCCCTGTAATCAACACACATACGCCATGTGCCATCCTTCTTTGGCACTGTTATCACCTAAACTGTAGTTACCCCTATGGATGTATCCAGTCATGGATGGCAATAGGGAAGGGCAACTCAAAAGGTGCAACCACGATCACCTCGACCTCCAATATATGGTTGTCACGCCAGTCGAGGCAACCTTCACTTTATGTTATCTAGCCCAGATAACAAAGGGGGAGACCCAATCTACTCCCGACAGGAGAGATCAAAACCAAGACACCAAATCAGGGTATTTCTAAGTGAAGTTAGGTGTATGGTTTATCCTAGACCTTAGGATGAAGTCACAAGCCAAGTGAGGGGTTCAATAGGTATAGCTTTGGTTCATAGTTGATGTGAGAGTGACTTATAATGTTTGAAGTGAGATCTAGGGTTAGAGTACTAGTTCAATGTTGGAAGATACACTGCCTTGGGACCCGTGTCCAATGCAAAGTGGTTTAAGGGTTGAATTGGGGCTAACTAGTACATATGACAAGCTTGACCATGGTACATGATGGCTTCAAAGGGTTAGTTCACCATGCATTGGTCAAACCACAAGTCAATCCAACAATCTAGGAAAGTCGAATTAACTTGGAGAGAAACCAGTGCCTTGGGAATTGGGAAGTGGAGTCAAAGTAGGGTTGACTTGTGGTTAAGGACTCCTAGTACATGGGACAAGTGGGCAATAGAGGTCTTGATGGATGAGTATGTCTAGATCTAGGTTTGACCCAAGTGGACCACAATCCCTTAAAACAAGGAATGCTATCCCCAAGGCAAGATTTGACGAAGTGACACTCTAGACCTAGGTTTTGAATTATTCCCGTTCCAAATCCGCAAGAATCTCAAGTACCCACGTCCCAGAAGTGAGTTAACTCACTTCTCCAAGGTGGTGCGGCTTTGCCCAAGGAGGCCAAAAATGAGGGTTAGGTAGGTCAAGACAAGTCGGATGGCATCCAAACTTTAGATCCGGGTAGGTTGGTCAAGTAGGAGTGTGGATCTATAATTTTGTGGCAATCCAATGGCTAGATCTTAGTAAATCTGAGTTTAAGTGTTCCAAGTGGTCCAAAATGGGGATTAAATCCCTTAAAATGTGGAACAGGGCCCACAAGGTAAATTTCAGAAAAGTAACAATCTGGGTGTATGTTATTGGATGTGTAGATGACGAATCAAGTGGAATCTCAAACACCCACCACCTAGATCTAGGTCAACTTGCTCAAACTAGGAAGTGCGCCTTGCTTGGGAGAAGCTAAGTTGGCTTGGGAGGGGGGTCAAACGGAAGCCAATCCTCACCAAACTATAGATCCGGGATGCCGTGGATGCTATAGAGGTGGGTTTTCAATATTATACCCAACAACCCACTAGATCTAAGTAGATCTGAGAAAATGTAAAATGGGGTTTTGAAATATTTAGGGTTTTGAAATATTTTAGATAGTTGGATAGATCATGGAGATAGAACTTACCTTGAGATCATACCTGAGTGATGTGAATGAGATGCCTTGGTGTTGAGGAAGATTCCCGCAGAGATCAAATGAGAAATTGTTGATTTTGCTTGCCAAAATGATGCCCTAGTCCACACGTGCGACCTCCTCTACCTGTCAAACCAAGGAATAGCGATTCAATCAGTAAGATCAAGCATGGAGGAAATACAAGAGAAATGCAACAGTAACATGAAATAGAAGGTCCTGGGACAGTAATACTCCCTGTTACCAACGAAGAGATCCAAAGAAGAAGTAGGGAGAGTCTTCGCCTACCAATACTTCCTCCTCAAAGCAAATCGGCCTCCACCTGTAGATGCAAAAATCGTGGTACAAAATATATGGCAAACAAGATCTCCAATAACTCAGTGCAAAGGAAGAACCAACGAACGAACACCAAAAACATTCACCACAACACTGAAGATAGATGCAATAATAATTTTCTATTCCAATAATCCAGAGCCAAAAGTCCCCCTTTACAATGAGAGGCTCTCTCCTTTAAATAGGAAGGAGAGGCACCAAAACCCTAATCACCTTTTTGAATGAGTGGCTAAGATTAAAAGATACAAATGTCTAATCAATGGTTGAGATGAGCTCAACAATAAAATACATGGATCACTAATAAAATATTATGTAAGTGGACAAAATCGCCCTATAAGAGGGGAATCCCACCAAATCATGATGACCAAATATCATAAGAGGCTTATGGTGGGTCCAAGGGGTAATTTTATCCCTCCTTGGTCAATCCCCATAGCACAATAACCTAAAATAATCATGAATGTACCAAATCGTGCCTCCATAGTCAAGTCGTGGTCCTCAAAAGACTTCAAAAATCCACAAAAAATGCCATAAGTGATGGATGCGGGCCCTGATGAAGCTGAAACTGCTGGAGAAGGTGTGGAAGACCCCGATCTATCATCACTGATCATCCCATGCCATAACTTTGCCTCAGTAGCCCAAATCGATTTCCTCAATAGCCATTTCTACCAATCCTGAAATGCCTCGGGAAGCGTGAAACTGCCCAAAACAGCCTCCTGGAGTGCCTGCGCTGTCAAGGTGAGGGCACCAGTGTGTCCGGGAGGGGGGTAATATGGTAAAAACAAGTGGCTGGACCACCCCCTCCATCATCAGCGCCCTAGGTCAACCGGATAAAAATCACATCTGCTCTGACAAGGCCTCCGATAGACCAAAACTGCACTGGGATAGCCTACTGAGGCTCAATCATCACTGTAAGTGCCCGGAACTGAAAAAAAACTGTCCCATTGGACTCAGAAGGTCCAAATCCATCCAAGATGTGTACTCATACACCATATGAGTCTCTGCATGATCAAAATAAATATCCAATATACCGGAACAAGGTCAATAATAATGATCTGTAAATGACCAAACACTGCTGTAACCCAAGAATCATCATCATAACCTTGTAGCTGCTGCATAGAATCATCATGTATGTATACATAGACCATATATCAACTATCCATATCATCATAAGGTCTAACATCTCATGTCCCATGGTCCTCCATGGTCAAACTGGGTCTAACCAAGACCAAATATAACTCAGACCATCATCCAAAGCTGCTGCAAAGTGTCAAGGCTAATACATGCTTTACAACTTATTCAAATAACAATTATAACACAGAGTAATCATAACTGGCGATCTAAATCTAAATATATAGTGTCGTTAATTATTATTATTACTCAGACTAGACTTTCAGGATCATACTCACTTCATAGCTGTGATCAATTTGCTAGTGAAGGGTGAAGGCTGAAATAATTGGCTAGGCTAAGGGATGACTTGACTGACTTAACTTTGTGACACTTTGGCAAGGGAAAGGGAATACACACCATAGTATATACTGAATGAGCAACAACACAGGGAATGGCGGTGTCTCACAAATGGATGAGTTGTTTAAAGAGGGTTTATTCACCTTCACAGATGCGCGCAATCCATAATACAAATAAGGCCATCAATTGTTTAGATATAGCATTTAAGTTCCATTGCTTTTTGGGCCTGAAGTTTCCATAGCCTTGATCTATGTGTGTTTATAAACACATTGCATAGATTTACATTTATTTTAGGCTTTCTGCTGCAGGTGTGTTTTTAAGGCACTTGTTTACCTGAGCACTTCTAGGTGTGTCATGGATAGCTTGTTTACCTAGGTATTTATTTTCCAAAAGATATAACATTTTATTTTCATGGCCATTTTCATTTGGCATGCCTTTCATTCATGTGTGTTTAGAAACACATTGCATGAATGGGCTTTTCATACAAGATATAGCATTTCATTTTTTCCATATTTTGTATTCATGGCAGCACCAAAAGTTTCAGGTTTGGCCAACACCATTTTAGTGACTAGGGGAATTCCAAGGAACTCCAACTCACCATAGGTAAGTTTTGTCACCAACTCAGAGCCGAGACACAACAAACAGGGAAGCTCATCCAATATAGAGGCTACAGTGGGGAAAAGTCCTCCATGCCACTAGTCAAGTAGTAAGTCAGGGTGATAATCTAAAAGGTAGGCCATGGATGGATGGAGACAATGAATAATGAAGCCAACACTAGCAAGCCAAGGTATGGTGGAATGATCACCTCTATTCTCCCTAAGGAGGGTGCATACCAATGAGTATGAATAGTGAACTTCTAAGTCTGAGTAGGGACAATAATATATATAATAGATCAACCAGGTCCACATATCTATATGATCGCCAGATCATGACACTAAGTGCTAAGACATGCTATAAGAATAAGTATAAAAGCAATCTAACCATAACACCATGATATACCTGCTGAGTCATATACCTGAATGCTCATCAACCTGTACCATCATCTGTCCTCTGAAACTGCTGCTGCAACTCTGGGCACTACTGACTGCTCTGTACCAATGGTATAATGGCTACATCGGTCATCTCTCTGAGTGTCCTGAGACTCAGTCATGGCATGGGGAACACAACTGCTGTCCACAATCTGATAGTGATTCAATATAGATGCTCATCTCAGCATCTCAAATGTAAGGGAACTGGCTGAATAGTGTACTGGAATGAGAAAAATAATGTATGGTAGCCCGGCTACTATATATGTGATAACAGGCACCAAAACAATTGGTGAACCACATGGAGAGGAGCTTGGTCGAATGTCCCCTCTTTCAAGCAATTCTTGAACCTGCTTCTTTATCTCTGCATTTTCAATTACTGAAGACCTGTACATGCCAATGTTAGGAAGTGGTGCATCCTGCTGTAAGAGAATCTCATGTTGGATTTCTCTTTTTGGAGGCAATCCTTTAGGTTCTTGAAACAAGACATCATAATCAATTACAAATTTAGTTAAGTCTTTTTTAAATCTCGGATCGCATCCTTTAAAAGATTCACTTTGACCAACATCCTTTGCTTTAACAATCATAAGAACAAAATTCTTACTAGCATTTACTAGCCTCTTCATTTGACTTGAAGAAACTAATGAAAGATTAGTTTTGATGCAATGTGCACGAACAACATATTCCATACCATCTTTAGTGAGTTGACACCTGTTATCTTCCCTGTAAAAGATAACCTTCCTATCATAAAGATAAGGACTTCCCAAAACAATACCACAGATGTCCAATGGAACCACATCCAGATCTACTTCATCAATGAATCCATAAGTAATAGCAAACCTAAGTCTACACTGTTTTGTCACTTGTAATTGTGCATTATCACATACCCATATGAGAGGATATGGTTTTGGGTGTAACTTAGTTTCCAAATGAAGTTTCTTTATCTCTTCTGAAATGAGATTGGCTTGTGATCCACTATAAAAGAGAGTATCTATTTTTGTATGCTTAGAGATTACTCTTATATGAAACAACTCACGTATTTTTCTTTCATCAACAATAGATTCATGCTTTGTGTTAGAAGTAGAAGGATTTTTACCTTGTATTCCGGTAGCAACAATCTTAGTCTCATCGCCTGAGTCAAATCCCAAATCATGTTGGATGGCTGTAGTAGTGGCCTTCTTGTCCTCATTCCGAAACTTCTCATGCTTGAGCTCCGGATGAAGCGTCCAACATTTGGATGCATCATGACCCTTTTTCTGGCAATGTGAGCATGTAGGTTTATCTCATTCTTTCTTCATTGTAGTTGCATGCTTACCATTCCCCTTACCTTTGAATTTCTTTCCATCAGGTTTGTAAGGTTTCTTGGAAAATTTTTCATTTGTATTTTTCCCCTTTGACTCCATATGAGTTGCTTGAACGTATACCTCATCAAGGTTAGTTGGATTAAACATAAGTATCATATGACGTAAATAGCTATGTAATCCACCTATGAACTTGAGAAGAATTTCTTGAGTGTACAGAGGTATACCAAGTATTAAATCTCTCTTTTGAAATTTTTGTGTGTACTCTTGTACACTTTGTCCCTTACCTTGCCTCAAATTTTTCCAATCCATCATGGCTTGCTGCATGTAACCCAATGGATAAAACTGCTTCTTTAATGTTGACTTGAACTCATGCCAAGAGGATATGATATTTCCTTTTGAGGCCAAATCCTTTTGAGTTCTACTCTCCCACCATATGAGAGCGGTCCCTCCAAGTTGGAGAGATGCCAACTAAATTTTCAAGCTATCTTCAGTGAACTTTTGAATCCTACAATAAACCTCTATTTGACGGATCCAATTATCCAATTTTTTAGCATTAAGTTCTCCATTATAAACAGGTAAATCAAACTTAATATCAAGCTTTAATTGAGGCATATTAAGATCAACTTTTTGTTTTTCAGGTGAGGAATTTAAAGATCCGTCAAGAAAAGATGGTGAAGATGGAGGAGTTTTAGGAGGTTCCTCACCACCTCCTTCTTCTTTACCTTTTGCATGAGAAGAACCACCTTGTTCTCCCTTCTTTCAATCTTGATAAATCTCTTCCACCATACTTTGCATCTTCATGAAAGCTTTAAGGAAATCTCCTTAAGAAGGAATTGGAGAAGTTCCTGTTATCACACAACTTGTAGTTGCCACTAGAGGTATCCCATCCGGGACGGTAGAGGAGTCAGGCAACTAAAGAGGTGACCCAAGAGATGCCACGGTTCCCAATGTAGTTGGGAGTCACGTCAACCGAGGCACTCTTCGCTTTAGGTCAAAGTGTGACTAGACCAAGGGGGAGACCCTATACCCCAATCATAGTTGATTGGACCCAAACAAAGGTTTCTAAGGGTAGGTAAGTAATGAGTTACGGAAACCAATGCAAGGCTAAGTGGACCTAAGGTTTAAGGTATGGTTGAGGGAGGTATAAGAGATTAATAATGTTTCAACCTATGTATGGTTTAGGCCACATAATGGGGTATGATGATTAGGTATAGTACCATGTATTTACACAAGTGGGTCTAGTTTTCTTGGGAAGTGTGAAATGATTCTAGGTAGGCCCACAAGGTGAAGTTAGATGTAAGGTAGGTACTATAGGTTATATGTAGGCTAGATCTATGAGTTGAAGTTGATTTCAAGGATACCCATGTGCTAGATCTAGGATTTGACACCAATCCCAAGGAGTACGACTTGCTTGGTGATGGACTAGTGCCTTGTTAAGTGGGCTAATGGAGTCATAAAGTGTGTCAAATTGTAGATCGGGACACCTAGAAGCCAAGTCAAGTGGGTTGAGTGAAATCTAATGGTTGGATCTTACTAGATCTAGGTTTTTAAGTGATTACCCTAAGTGGACCACAATCCCTTAAAACAAGGAATGCAATCCCCAAGGCGGATCTTGATGAAAGGACAGTATAGACCTAGGTTTCAAGGCGTGGGCATTCCAAATCCACGGATAACTCAAACACCCACTTCCTAGAAGTGGACCAACTCAAAAAATCAAGGGGGTGCGATTTGCTCAAGGAGGGTCCAAAAATGGGTTTTGGTGGACCAAATCAAGTCCAATGGCCACCAAAATGTAGATCCGGGATGTTAGTACCCCGATCTATGTTCCTTCAAAGTTTCAAGTGAATCCAATGGCTAGATCTTAGTAGATCTAAGTTTTAAGATGCCAAGAAGGTCAAAAAGGGGGTTTCAACCCCTTAAAACATGGAGAGATGTCCACAAGGTAGTTTTCACCAAAGTAAAGATATGGGTATGGGTTATCAAATGTCTAGATGTCAAATCAAGTGGGATCTCACCTACCCATGTGCTAGATCTAACCCAACAAGCTTCTCTTAGGAAAATCGATTTAGGTTCAAGAAGGCTTTTTGCATTGATAAGTGTGTCAATTTTTAGCCAATCACCACCAAACTATAGATCCAACTAGGGGTGGATCCTATAGAGGTGGGTTTTTAATATCTTTTCAATTGCAAGGCTAGATCTAAGTAGATCTAAGAAATACCAAAATTGGGGTTTTGATTTAATTAGGGTTTTGATTTAATTAGGGTTTTATGACCAATGAAGATAGAATGGATGAAAGAGGCACATACCTTGTAGATCTTACCTCAATTGCTTATGGCCACCTTGCAAGTTGATAGCATTCTCCTATGTGTATATTCAAGAGTGAGATCCAAGTGCTCCAACCAAATCGCCCTTCTCCAAGATAGCCAAATCGTCCTCCTCCTATAAGACAAGATCAAAGAAACAAGTCAAGCAAGATGATTATGAAAATGGTAGAAAGATGTAATAGAAAGCATCAACTATGTCACAAAGATACAATAATGATACTCCCTGTCACAAGATCAACCCAAGAGAGAATATGTGGATCCCTCCAACAATAACCCTCATGAAGTCGCCCTCCTCTCTCCAATTCGACTTTCCTGTCAAAAGGTTAGCAAAAACACCAAAATCCACAATGATACATAGAAGAGATACTGTATATTCAATATGCAAGAGAATCCACAATGCAAGAGAGATGTGCTCCACAAAAAATCTTCTATTCCAATATTCCAGAGCTCCAAAGGTGCCTTTACAATGAGAGGCTCTCTCCTTTAAATAGGAAGGAGAGGCACCAAAACCCTAACCACTTTTTGAATGAGTGGCTAAGATTAAAAGATACAAATGTCTAATCAATGGTTGAGATGAGCTCAACAATGAAATACATGGATCACTAATAAAATATAATATAAATGGACAAAATCGCCCTATAAGAGGGGAATCCCACCAAGTCATGATGACAAAATATCATAAGAGGCTTATGGTGGGTCCAAGGGGTAATTTTATCCCTCCTTGGTCAATCCCCATAGCACAATAACCAATAAATAATCATGAAAGTACCAAATCGTGCCTCCATAGTGAAGTCGTGGTCCTCAAAAGACCTCAAAAATCCACAGAAAGTGCCATAAGTAATGGATGCGGGCCCCGATGAAGCTGAAACTGCTGGAGAAGGTGTGGAAGGTCCCGATCTATCATCACTGATCATCCCATGCCATAACTTTGCCTCAGTAGCCCAAATCGATTTCCCCAATAGCCATTTCTACCAATCCTGAAATGCCTCGGGAAGCGTGAAACTGCCCCAAACAGCCTCCTGGAGTGCTGGCGCTGTCAAGGTGAGGGCACCAATGTGTCCGGGAGGGGGGTAATATGGTAAAAACAAGTGGCTGGACCACCCCCTCCATCATCAGCGCCCTAGGTCAACCGGATAAAAATCACATCTGCTCCGACAGGGCCTCCGACAGACCAAAACTGCACTAGGACAGCCTACTGAGGCTAAATCATCACTGTAAGTGCCCGGAACTGAAAAAAAACTGTCCCATTGGACTCAGAAGGTCCAAATCCATCCAAGATGTGTACTCATACACCATATGAATCTCTGCATGATCAAAATAAATATCCAATATACCGGATCAAGGCCAATAATAATGCGCTGTACATATACAAACACTGCTGTAACCCCAGAATCATCATCATAACCCTGTAGCTGCTGCATAGAGTCATCATGTATGTATACATAGACCATATATCATCTATCCATATCATCATAAGGTCCAACATCTCATGTCCCATGGTCCTCCATGGTCAAACTAGGTCTAACCAAGACCAAATATAACTCAGATCATCATCAATAGCTGCTGCAAAGTGTCAAGGTTAATATATGCTCTACAACTTATTCAAATAACAATTATAACACAGAGTAATCATGACTGGCGATCTAAATCCAAATATATAGTGTCGTTAATTATTATTATTACTCAGACTAGACTTTCAGGATCATACTCATTTCATAGTTGTGATCAATTTGCTAGTGAAGGGTGAAGGCTTCAATTAACTGGCTAGGCTAAGGGATGACTTAACTGTCTTGACTTTGTGACACTTTGGCAAGGGAAAGGGAATACACCATAGCATATACTGAATGAGCAATAACACAGGGAATGGCGGTGTCTCACAAATGGATGAGTTGTTTAAAGAGGGTTTATTCACCTTCACAGATGCGCACAATCCATAATACAAATAAGGCCAGCAATTGTTTAGATATAGCATTTAAGTTCTATTGCTTTTGGGCCTGAAGTTTCCATAGCCTTGATCTATGTGTGTTTATAAACACATTGCATAGATTTACATTTTTTTTTTAGGCTTTCTGCTGCAGGTGTGTTTTTAAGGCACTTGTTTACCTGAGCACTTCTAGGTGTGTCAAAGACAGCTTGTTTACCTAGGTATTTATTTTCCAAAAGATATAACATTTTATTTTCATTGCCATGTTCATTTGGCATGCCTCTCATTCATGTGTGTTTAGAAACACATTGCATGAATGGGCTTTTCATACAAGATATAGCATTTCATTTTTCCAGATTTTGTATTCATGGCAGCACTAAAAGTTTCAGGTTTAGCCAACACAACTTTAGTGACTAGGGGGAATTCACAAGGAAATCCAACTCACCATAGGTAAGTTTTGTCACCAACTCAGAGCCGAGACACAATAAACAGGGAAGCTCATCCAATACAGAGGCTACAGTGGGGAAAAGTCCTCCATGCCACTAGTCAAGTAGTAAGTCAGGGTGATAATCTAAAAGGTAGGCCATGGATGGATGAAGACAATGAAATGATGGAGCCAACACTAGCAAGCCAAAGTATGGTGTAATGATCACCTCTATTCTCCCTAAGGAGGGTATGTACCAATGAGTATGAATAGTGAACTTCTAGGTCTGAGTAGGGACAATGTAATATATATAATAGATCAACCAGGTCCATATATCTATATGATCGCCAGATCATGACACTAAGTGCTAAGACATGCTATAAGAATAAGTATAAAAGCAATCTAACCATAACACCACGATATACCTGCTGAGTCATATACCTGAAAGCTCATCAACCTGTACCATCATCTGTCCTCTGAGACTGCTGCTGTAACTCTGGGCACTACTGTCTGCTCTGTACCAATGGTATAATGGCTACATCGGTCATCTCTCTGAGTATCCTGAAACTCAGTCATGGCATGGGGAATACAACTGCTATCCACAATCTGATAGTGATCCAATATAGATGCTCATCCCAGCATCTCAAATGTAAAGGAACTGGCTGAATAGTGTACTGCTCTGATCATGAGTGATCCAAAATATATAGCCATGCTCTGGAATAAAGGAAGCTCTGGAATGTGCAGATATCTGCTGTACAAGAATAGTAGCCCTGCTACTATGGTGTGATAACAGTTCCATCTTCTCCTTTCTCTGAAGCCATTCTTCCACTTCTTGAACCAATCTCTGGATCAAACTCTTTAAGCTCTCCTTCACCTCTCTGAAACCTTGCTCTTGTTAACATAAACAAACTCACAATGCAATGGTTAAGTTGCTCTGATACCAAACTTGATCTGAAAATCTTTCAGGATCTTTTTAACCATAAAATTGCATGTGAAATTTGCATGTAAATACTCATAAAAATGGCTTAAAAGATGATTTTTTGATGCTTTAAATCATTCACATAAGCAAATAAAAGAGATATGCAAACCAAAAAATGAAGACAACAGATGATAACGGAGTTCACCCTTCTTGGGCTACGTCTCTGGGCCACTTCCAATAAGAAGGCCGATCTTATTAAGTCTTCAAAGCTTACAAATATGAGTTTCTGGAAACACTTCTGAGTTATGTCAGTCAAACTCAGAAACAGACTGCACCACTGTGTTCCTCTTGAAATTCTGAGAAAAATGAGTATAAAGTCGATTATGTATGCCTGAGGCCTCCTTTGGCACGCAAATTGAGACAACCTTTAACTGCAGCTGTACAAATTCCCATCTTGGGAAGCACACCCATTAATGTATGTATGGACCTCGGGAACTATGCCAAAAAACCTCCTTAGGATCTGTGCCAAACGTGCTTTGTACTTACCTTGAACTCTGTGCAAAAGGGTGCTCTCCACTGTCTTGAACTCTGTGCCAAAACCATGGTTTTATAGGTGGCTTTGGGTGGTTTTCGGGCGCAAAATGGGGGGCCACATGCCCATTTCCACCACAAATTCTTAACCATTTTCCGCTGCTTACCACCCAACGAATGGGCGTTGGCCTAGTGGTAAGGCGGTGTAATGTTGTGGCGGAGGTCAGGGGATCCATCCCCATCGAATCCGCGTTATTTGTTGTTCGTTGGCATTTTTTCTTCGGACCATTTGTTTGGCACTATACTCCGTCGGTTGGCTATGCGTTGGTTTGTTGGCATATGACTTGGACGACTCTGTTCGTTGGTTCTGTGCTGGCACTTCCACGGCCTCGGTGTTGGCCATGGGGTTGAGGGCTAAGCTCTCAATCCCATCCTTTTCCCCAAACAAGAACTCATTCAACTTTAAATACAAGATGTAACCGTATAGTGTTAAGAACTAATGCTTGGAGCGTTGGCTAGGCAGGCTTGATGGAGGCGCTGGAGGCCTTGGAGGTCATGGGTTCAATTCCCATGGTCTCCCATATTTTTTTGATAAAACATATAATTAGTGGCCAACGGGGCTGCCACATGGAAGTCCTTGATTGGTCCATGTGTCACCCTGTGGGGCTGCCACGTGTCATTAATGCTGCTGTCCATGCCACATGGCCCTTTTTTGCCCTTTTTACATCATTTTTATCCTTTTGCCGAATCTTCGAAACTCAATAACTTTTGCGTTTGGAGGCCGTTTTACGAGAAACGAGCATTGCCGGAAAGCTGCTGATGAGATCTGCACGTTTGTAAGCTTATTTACAACTTTAAAAGACTTTAATTTTGATCGAACTCTAAGATCCTCCTGGATCACCCAAGAGTATGACAAAGAACATAACAAGGTAATACACTTATCTTCTTCCTCCATCTTAATATCAATAGAGACAAGTTCACTTACCAGAGTATTAAAGGCATTTAGATGATCTGTCATGGAATCACCATCCTCCATCCTAAGATGACATAGCGTCTTTCGAAGAAATAACTTGTTTACTAGGAACTTTGTCTGATACAACATCCCCAATTTATCCCACAACTTCTTTGCATTGTCTTCTCCAGAGATGTTCAACAAAATTGAATCAGAGAAGTAGAGTCGAGTTGTGCTTCTTGCTTTTCTTTCCATCTTTTCCTAATCTTCTTTCAACATACTAGTGGGTTTTGTACTTGGATCCACCGCAACCCACTGTTCTTCATTGACAAGATCTTCCATCTTCAACCTCCATAACTTGAAGCTTTCGCTGTTAAAATTCTCTATTTCTATTCTTGAACGGCTCACCATTTTCTTCACAAGATTCATTGCACAAAGATCCCTCTCAAACATAAGTTTATCATAGACCCATGATACCCTTTCTCTTCATGAAAAAAGCTAAACCCTAGCCACAAAGGTATCTCCTTGAAACCAATAACCTTGCTTTAATACGAGATGAAGAGTTTGATAAACCTGTGCAAAAAAAGAAATACCAAACAAAAACTAGAATACAAGAAAGGATGATTGCTCGCACACACAGTACATGGATTTATCTTGGAATCTCTTAACTAACCTAACTGAGAGTTTCTCCTCTCTCTATCTTCATCATTTACAATACAATATTATAACTTCCAAAACCCTAATCCATTCACCCGAATTAGAATATAACCATAATTCTTTAACTGAAACTAGTTTACAATGGGACGAAAAACCATTGGCCAAAAAGCACAAAATGGACATGTTATCACAAAATGTAGTGGTCTTTGTGTTGGGCCGAGAGTAGTGACCAATAGACCCGCGATACCTCTGGAATTTTCCCCAAATGTGTCACGCCAGGGAAGATCCTCTCTCTTAGGCTTCCCAAAACTGTTCAGGGAAGACCCAGACTAGCCATGGGAGGTGTCCCCAATCCTTTTTCCATAAGTACTTGCCGAGAAACTCAACTCTCCTAAAGTAGTTGCAAAACCGATTTTGGTAAGGAAATAGGGCACCTTTAAGGTTTTAATGGAAAAACTGGTACCCTGGGGGAAACTTACTCTTCAAAGGTAGGAAATCAATAATAATAGAGAGCAATCACCCCAAACAACAAAGACAAGCAACATACAAAATAAGAGATGAGTTCAAGCTACTTGAAGTGAAAAAGAGACCCTCTTGGTTTACTAATGATGTCTAGACTGTGATTTAAGGATGGCTGTCCTAGATATTAACCATTATGAGAAATCATACCTGCACCTAAATGACGTCTAATAAACTATAATAAGATACCAAGAAGAATAAGTGTTAGAGGTAGGGATTATACCAGCTCTCACTCTCCCTTGGAAATTAACTAGAGGAGTGATATTGGGCAAAGAGAAGGGCTAGGTTAGACTTTAAACTTACTCTAACACTAATATATACTCACTGCAATTTATATACCAGATCTATAAAGCTCAGGACATCGAGTTAAGATAATTTTATTAATGTCCAACAAATGACCACAAAATTAGGTCAATGGGACTATTGATTACAATGGTGTCTTGACAAAGTAGGAGTACCAAAAGGTCTCCTATAAAAGCAAGATGCAGAAAGTAAAGTAAAGCAAAATAGAGTAGAGCATGGAATCTTGCTAGAACATGAAAAAAGCTCGACCTTGACCCTAGGAAGCCGAGCGGGAGAGGAGATGTATAGAAGGAAGAGATCCAGGAGCGAGAGAACACAAAAGTGATGAAGTGGGCTTGTCATGGAATAGGCCCATCTCTCCTAACATCTGAGGCTGAATGAAGCAAACTCAAAATAGAATGGTGTCTAGAGGGTGAACCAATGGATGGTCTGGATTACCTACTATGTTATTGTTTGGAGAACGAATATTGCCCCTGAAGCTTAGGGGATCTCATCTTCCTCTAATGAAGGGATCTAGTCTGGTCATGCCAATGGGATCTCAGGGGAGGGGGGAAACTCCCCTGGGTACGCACAAATCTAGAAGAAGATGTTGTGTTGATATCAATCTGTCTTTTAGTGCCCCTCCCTACGGTAGCACCATGAAAAAGGAAGTGATCAGCTGGGTAGGATCTAGTATGGTCGGAGGCTAAAGAAAACGAGCCCAAATCCTGATAGCCTCTTGCATGTATAAGGCCAGGAATCTCTGATCAAGGTATCTGAAGAAGCTGGTGAGGGTTTGGGTCCCCGTGAATAGGAAAATAGAATCGCCCACAAATCTCATAGTGGATGGGGCAATGGAATATTACTCAAGCAAAATTACTTATCAGGCATGTGAAGTTTTTTCTACCTTTTTTTAGTGCTTGGATTGGGAGGTTTCATCAAAATTGTAGGGTGTCTACTATGCACAATTAGAGTCTAGACTAGTAGTACCATATGATCAGATTGTAGACACTAGACTATAGTTATTAATTAGTACTATGCTTATTTTTGGACTCTAGGGGCCATTTAGAGCCTCTTTGTTGATGTATTTTGGTTCAAAGATGAATTGCACTCGATGCTATTTTGGCTATATGCACTCATACTTGCTATATACATGAGAAACTTTGCATATTTGTGTATAATGGTTTGGATTCATATGGATGCACATGAGTATATATGTTTTTTAACAAAATTTGAATATTTTATGTAGTTTTTGGTCAATCGGTTTTTTGGTCCAATTTTTTCCCCTTTTTTTGGTTTTGGTCCGGTTTAGATTTTTGGGTTCTGCCAGTCATGGTCTTGATAGCACTGGCCAAAGGTCGACCCGAAGAAGGGGGAAAAAGTCCTTGTAAAGACCAAGAGTCACCTTTGTCCAATGGTACATAAGTAAATCAAGAATCTTCTACATCAACAAACTATGGGTGGTACTACTAACCATACTCATCAAATAATCAATACATCTAATGTAGCAGCAGTAATATAAAGTACATCATCACATAATATATCATCATGACATGGCATAGCAGTAGGAGAATGGCATATATCACATGATCATCACATCAAAAGAAGGTCCAATAACAGCAGAGATAGGTCTCATACTCTGGAATGCATAATACTCCGAAGCAAAAATAACTGTGAAAAAGTATACCTGCAAAATGTGGCATAACATTCTCTTTTACCGACCTCCTAAAATCACTCAAATTTGTCTAGAACATGCAAAAATCATGGTATTTTGTCTCCAAGGGGTGTGCTAGGATAAATGAGGGGGTCTAAAGGGGTGTATGATGTATACCAAGTTGTTTGACACCCCCTTTAATCATTTTAATACAATCTTACGACATTTACCCCTCCAAGGGACAAATACTAACCAAAAAATACAAAATCATGGTGACAAACTTATTAATGCATGACAACAAACCAAGGACGAAGACATGAGCCTATGGAAGATGCAGTAAGGGTTCTCATGGCTTTGGAGCCATGATTGAGCTAATACACTTTGACAATATAGATCACTAGTATCTATATTTATCTCAATAAAAAAACACTCTAGAGCACCTTTCACTAGAACTGTCATAGTTGGGTTAGACATTTTACACATATAATATAAATGTCATGTTATTTTACAATTATCGTGTTTTGACCATGAAAAAAAGAGATATAGGGAACTGTTATCACACAAACTCTAGCTGTTTGGTAGTAGGTGTCCCAACAGGGATGGTAGAGGTGAACAGCTAGGAAGGTGTAACCAGCAATAGCCAGGTCCCCCATTCAGGGAACGGAAGTCACACCGGACAAGGCTACTGTCACTTTAGACAAGGCACGTAGCCAAGTCAGGGAGGAGACCCCGCTCAACCAAGTGGTGGTTGAGAGACAAAAGTACACCCAAATCTAAAAGATGGAAAGACAAACAGGCAGGAGATGAGTGTAAGGAGGTCCTAAGTCTAGTTTCAACCACCGATTGAGCACAAAGATGAAATAAACACTTAAATGAAACGTGACCAACAATTGAAAAGATGAATCGAGTAGATTAGACTAAAGATGAGATGGATGAAAATAGTCTAAGGATATGAATTGAGTTGGAAGTGAGGTAGTGAAGTAAACTACCTAGGAAAGGGGTTAGATAGTGGACAAATGGACCTAGGGCAGAGAATAATTAGCATAAATAATCACTTCCAGCAATCAGTACTTGATTTCTTGAGGTAAAACGACGTTCTAAACCCAAATCAGAAGTACCTAGAACCCCAAAATGTCCCCAAATCAGCAGAAAAGAAAAACGCCACCAGGTGGGCGTTTTTGCCAAGTGGACCAGTGCCTAAACTATGGTCTAATGGAGTCGGAATTGTTTCAAACTTGAGATATTAGCTTTTAGGCACAAATAACAAGCGGGTTTACAATAAAAACAAAGTTCTAACGGTGGGAAATTCAGGTTTTGTATTTTAAGGGTTTATTAAGTGTTTTTGCAGCTTAACATCAACAGTGAGAAAGAGAAGATGAGGAACAAGCAAGGATCCTGTTATCACACATATAGTAACCGGGCTACCATACATTATTTTTCCGATTCCAGTACACTATTCAGCCAGTTCCCTTACATTGAGATGTTGAGACGAGCATCTAGTATGGATCACTATCAAATTTTGGATAGTAGTTTTATTCCCCATGCCATGACTGAGTCTCAGGACACTCAGAGAGATGACCGATGTAGCTATTTAGCCATTTGTACAGAGAAGTCAGTAGTGCCCAGAGTTACAGTAGCGGTTTCAGAGGATAAATGATGGTTCAGATGATGATCTTTCAGGTATATGACTCAGCACGTATATTATGGTGTTGTGGTTATATTGCTTTTATTTCCATTTTCTTAGCATGTCTTAGCATTTAGTATCATGATCTGGCGATCATATAGATATGTGGACCTGGTTGTACTTATACATATATATCATATTTGTCCGTACTCAGACTTAGAAGTTCTTGGCCTATACTCATTGGTTTTACCCTCCCTAGGGAGAATAGAGGTGATCATTCCCGCCATACTTTGGCTTGCTAGTGTTGGTTTCATTATTCACCGTCTTCATCCATCCATGACTTACCCAGTTTGTTCATTACCTTGACTTAGTACTTGACTAAGTGACATGGAGGACCTTCCCCCACTGTAGCCTCCATATTGGATAAGCTTCCCTGTTTATTGTGTCTCGGCTCTAAGTTGGTGACAAAACTTGCCTATGGTGAGTTGGTGTTCCTTGTGAATCCCCCCCTAGTCACTAAAGATGTTGTTGGCTAAACCTGAAGCTTTTAGTGCTGCCATGAATACAAAGTATGGAAATGAAATGTTATATCTTGTATGAAAAGCCCATTCATGCAATGTGTTTCTAAACACACATGAATGAAAGGCAAGCCAAATGAAAATGGCTATGAAATATCAAATGTTGTATCTTTTGTGAAATGTAAATACCTAGGTAAACAAGCTGTCTGTGACACACCTAGAAGTGCTCAGGTAAACAAGTGCCTTAAAAACACACCTGCAGCAAGAGGCCTAAATAAATGTAAATCTATGCAATGTGTTTGTAAACACACATAGATCAAAGGCTGTGGAAACTCTAGGCCCAAAAAGCAATGGAACTTAAATGCTATATCAAAAAGATTGCTGGCCTCATTGGTATTATGGATTGTGTGCATCTGTGTAAGGTGAATAAACACTCTTTGAACAACTTATCCATTTGTGAGACACCGCCATTCCTTGTGTTGTTGCTTGTCCACTATATGCTATGGTGTGTATTCCCTTTTCCATTTCCAAAGTGTCACAGTGTTAAGTCAGTAAGTCATCCTTTGACCTAACCATGTATTCCTTAGCCTTCACCCTTCACTAGCAAATTGATCACAACTATGAAGTGAGTATGACCTTGAAAGTCTTTTCTGAGTAATTAATAATAATTAATGACATATTATATTTGGATTTAGATCGCCAGTAATGATTACTTCTTGTTATAATTGCTAATTGAATGGATTATAAAGCATGTCTTAACCTTGGACACCTTACAACAGCTTGATGACAGTTTGAGTGATATTTTGGTCATGTTGACTTGGTCAAACCTCATTTTGACCAAAAGTCAACCATATGACATGAGGTGGCAGGCCTCAGATGTTACGGATAGATGATATATAGTATGGTACAGGTCACCATGGTGGGCTTATGCAGTGGTTTCAGGCTTATGATGATGATTTGTGCTTTTTAGCACTTTTACAAATTATTATTATTTGGTCTGTCGGATATGATGAGTATTTATTTTGGACCATGCAGAGGTTTATATGGTGTATGAGTACACATCTTAGATGGATTTGGACCTACTGAGTCCAATGAGACAGTCTGTTTTCAGTTTCGGGCAGTTACAGTGATGATTGAGCCTCAGTTGGCTATCCTAGTGCAGTTTTGGTCTGTCGGAGGCCCTGTCAAAGCAGTGATGAGATTTACTTGGTTCACCTAGGGCGCTGTGCATGCAGGGGGTGGTCCAGCCACTTGTTATTACCATATTACCCCCCTCCCAGACTCATTGGTGAGATCACCTTGACAGCGCAGGCACTCCAGGAGGCACTTTGGGCAGTTTCACGTTTCCCGAGGCAGTCCAGAAATGGTAGAAATGGCTACAGAAGAATTCGATTTTGGCTACTGAGGCAAAGTTTTGGCATGGGATGATCAGTGATGATGAGTGGGGTGTCTTCCACACCTTCTCCAGCAGTTTCAGGCTATCAGCTTCATCGAGACCCGCATCCATCACTTATGGCACTTTCTGATGATTTTTGGAGCCTCCTAAGGCTCACGATTTGTCCATAGAGGTACAATTTGGTACTTTGATGACTATTTTATTGATATTGTGCTATGGGGATTGACCAAGGGTGTCTAAAATTACCCCTTGGACCCACCATAAGCTAGATCTACTATTTTGTCATCATGATTTGGTGGGATCCCCTCTCCTAGGGCGATTTTGTCCACTTATTGTTATATTTTATTATTGATCCATGTATTGTATTGTTGAGCTCATCTCAACTATTGATTAGATCTTTTGATCTTTTAATCTTAGCCACTCCTTCAAAAAGTGGTTAGATTGTGGACTCTCTCCCTCCTATTTAAAGGAGAGAGCTTCTCATTGTAAAGGGGACTTTTGGCTCTGGATTATTGGAATAGAGAATTATTATTGCATCTATTTGTTGTGTTGTGGTGAATGCTTTTGGAGTTCGTTCGTTGATTCTTCCTTTGCACTGGGTTCTTGGAGATTTTGTCTTGCTATACTTTTGTACCACGTTTTTTGCATCTACAGGTGGAGGCTGATTTGGTTTGAGGAGGACGTATTGGTAGGGGAGGACCCTCCCTACTTCTTCTTTGGATCTCTTCGTTGGTAACAGGGAGTATTACTGTCCCAGGACCTTCTATTTCATGTTATCATTGCATTTTACTTGTATTTCCTCCTTACTTGATCTGACTGATTGAAATCGCTTTCCTTGGTTTGAAAGGTAGAGGAGGTCGCACTTGTGGGCTAGGGCATCATTTCGGCAAGCAAATTCAACAAGTTCTCATTTGATCTCTGCAGGAGTCTTCCTCAACAACAAGGCATCTCATTCCAACACTCAGGTATGATCTCAAGGTAATTTCTCTCTCCATGATCTATCCATTTGTCTAAATGTTTCAAACCCTCATAATTTCAAAACCCTCATTTTACAATTTTTCAGATCTAGCTTGATCCACTTGGCTTCTGGGTATAAAATTAAAAACCCATCTCTACAGTATCCACGGCAATTCGGATCTGTAGTTTGGTGTGATTTGGCCTCCATTTGATCCACTTTCCAAGGCAAAGAAGCCTCTCCAAGGGAGGTCGCACTTTCTGGGAGAGGTGAGTTTGCAGGGATCTAGCACCTGGGTAGGTGAGATCCCACTTGATCCTTCATCTATACATTTAATAACCTACCCCTAGTGTGTCACTTCAGTGATTTTGACCTTGTGGGCCCCATTCCTCATTTTGAGGGTTGTGCCCCACTTGGGTCGCTTTGTAGCATACTTCAATCTCAGATCTACTGAGATCTAGCCATTGGATGACCCTAATTTTCAAGATCCACCTAGCTTGACACCTCAACATCCCTGATCTACAATTTGGTGGACATCCGACTCCATTTGGCCCATTTCCCAAGGCACTAATCTTCTCCAAGCTAAATCGACTTTCTTAGATTGTTGGGTTAGCTAGGTTTGATCTTTGTCTTGCATGCTTGAACACCTAAACATTGTCACATATATTCATCAAGCTTATCTTTGGTACTGGTTAGCCCCAATTTGGTCCTTAACTACCCTGCATTGGACACGGTTCCCAAGGCAGTGGATTTTCTCACAATTGACTAGTACCTTAATCCTTGATCTTATTCAAAACCTCATAAGTCACTCACATAAACATGTTGGACCAAATCTACATTATCTAAATCCCATGATCCAACCTATTACCCACCTAGTGACTTTATCCATAGATCCAGGGTTTGCCATATACCTTACGTACTTCATTTATACCTGATTTGATCTAGTGTCTTGGTTTGATCTCTCCTGTTGGGAGTAGATCTGGGTCTCCCCCTTTGTTGTCTTGGGCTAGATAACACAAAGTGAAGATTGCCTCGATTGGCGTGACAACCATCCATTGGGAGTCGAGGCCATCTTGGTTGCACCTCTTTGGTTGCCCTTCCCTTCTGCCATCCATCCTGGATCCATCTCAAAGGGGCACCATACAAGTTTGGTGATAACAGATCCCGTACTTGGATAATGGAGATGAGGATGCCCCCGTGTTGAAGACAAACCCTGAAGATCAAGTGCTGAACTAGAGTGCGTTTTCCCCTAAGCGTTTGATGCTGCCAGTGAGCCAATGCGTTTTTGTACCTGCCAAAGAAAGATAAAATTAGTTCTATAACAAATGACAAAAATAAACCAGCAAATGAGTGACAAATGATGAGGAAAGTAAATAACAACAAATGCAAATTCACTTCCCTGTTGAAATCCCAAAGAGAAACGCTAGCAAGGAGCTGCTAACTCAAGTGCTGCATTTTCGTCCAGTGGCCAGCTTCACCTGCAAATCGAAATGCTCAAGGAGAGATAGGGATACCACAAACAACTTAGCAATGCATCAGAAATATGATCTCAATCAACACAAGAAAGATCTCACTCCACATCACAAGTAACTCAGTAGAAATGTCTCTCAATAATCTCAATATCAAGTCTCAACAATGCCAAGAGGAGTAACAATGGGAGAGCTTCTCTCTTAAGTAGAGAATACTCCCAACACAACCCTAATTCCCTCCAAAAGTCGATGGCTGAGATGCACTCTCTCAAGTGCCAAATCGATGGAGGAGAATGGCTCTAGAGGGGGGGCGAGTTACCCTAAAAAACGCCCAAGTGGAGAGTGAGGCCCATAAAACCAATACAATAGTGGTTGGGGGGTGCCTATGTGCTGTTTTAGCCCCCCATACCAATACACTATGGTCCAAATACAATAAAACACCAAAATTTTGATTTTTGCTAAGTGGAAAAACGCCCCCCATGGGCAAATTCGTCCCACATGGTGAGCTGGACAAATAGAGGGACCCACAACACATGCTAGATGTCCAAACATTACCAACATTATCTTAGAAATCACCCTTGAATTAGCCAACCTTTAATTTTTTTGCCCTTTGCTATAGTTGCCTTTGTCAATTTTTTATTTTCCATGTATTTAATTGTTGGTTTTTATTGTTGAAGATGTAATTTGGGATTTTGACCCACCTAGAGTGCCTGGATTGCCGAACTGTCTGTTGCAATGTGATCGTGGACCCCAAAAATAGTAGGAATGATCACTCGAACGACCCCGATCCATCACTTGGGCATTATTTGCCCAAAATCCATGATTTTTAATTAAAACCAACGTTGCAAAAATCGTCGAAAAATCGTGACTTTTTGAAAAAGTCACGAGGTTTTACCTCTGCCGAAAAATCGACGCTTAAAAATCGCGATTTTTTAAAAAATCGGCGACTTCCGACTTTTTCAAAAAATCGACGCTTTTTTCGAAAAAATCGCGAGTTGATGGAAAAATCGCCCAGGCTTTTTCATAGTTTTAAAAACTCGGGTTTTTTTTTTATAAATTTGATGAGTTTTGTACATGTAACATTGATGTCAACAATACTAAATGGTAATGTTAAATTCTTAAAGTAAAATAATGGAAATGGAAAATGAAAGATAAAGTGAATGTCACTTTTACTTAAATTTTTAACATTACCATTAATTGTTTCAGGATGTTTGAGAGTGGTTCCAATCTCATCAGACTTCATATGCAAAAAGTAGGATTTTAGATCCCATTTAGAATTCAACAGACTTAATGGTTTTCAGAATTTCAGGTTTCCAACGTTTCCAGTGGATTCTATCATGTATGTGGGTAAGGGATTGGAATTTAATGAAGTACATCAAACTCTCTATGTACCTTCATGTTGGTGGTGTCGATGCTTGATTGTTAAAGTTGTTTGAATTCCACTGTCATGACCTTAATAAAAAAATGTACCCTTCAGTCAAGCAAAATCACTTATTAAGCATGGGAAGCTCTTTCTACCTTATTTTAACGCTTGGATTAAGAAGTTTGAACAAAATTGTAGGGTGTTAATTGATGTCCTTGGAGGATCAACTTCGAGATTGGAGGTAGAGGCAAAGTCTAGAGCCTAGAGGTGGGGGAACATGGTGCTATTGATGAATATGATCTCGACATAGACAATGATTTTGATGATTATGTTTTTTCAATTTTGATTTAGATATGTATTGCGCTTGGTGCCATTTTGATAATATTTTGTCTCTAATGGTTTGGAATCATAGCTTGGAATCTTTAATATATATTTTTTTCATTAAAATTGTAAAATTTTATGTATTTTTTAACAGTCCGAGTCATTGAAATCAAACCACTCCGAGTTATTTGCATCCACTACATCTATATATTAGTGATTTCTTCATATTTATGTTCCAATGTGTTTATCTGATGTTATTGTTACGTTATATGTTTAAAATTCTGAAAAAAATGAATGTATTTTGTATTTTTTAATGTTTGCCGACTTTTGCCGATTTTTCCCGATTTTTTCGCCGATGTTGCCGAGAAGTTGTATTCGGGACCCTTGTCGACTTTTTGCCGATGCCGACTTTTTCAACATTGATCAAAACATGTCATTAATGACCAATAATAATTAAAAATCTCACAAATGCCTCGATCTTTTTGCATCCTATCACTTGGAGGCTCACATGGGACCCCTGTAGATAATAATTGACCGAAATCGAAATTCCGGTCGCAACATTTTTTTGGGCCCATTTTGGCCTGGTCAAACTAGTTTGACCAAGTCAAATTTGGTCAACAATGGTGCTAGCTGAATACCTATATGCAATCATGAAGTGAAAGGCTTCCTTATACAAGTTAGTACATTACTAAACATTATGATAATAATATGGTGATAAAAAACTGCATTAAATCTTGGAAAATATAAGGCCCCAGGTGAGGTGGGCCCACCACATCCAAAAGACTCAATTGCTATGCACAACCTATAGACTTGACCACCTAGATGACTTTGGGTGATGTGGAATACATGGCGAAGGATAAGGGATGACAAGGATGAGGATCATGTGACCTTTTGGATAACTCAGGAAAGCGGGGTCCATTGAGATAAGTATACCATGACAAAACATGGGGAAGGGCGGTGCCTCACAAATGGGTATAGTGTAGGGAAACCGCCACTGGTCATCTAACAAGTATCTCACAACTCACATTTGTGCTCGAAGACTCTGTGAGGTTCTTTTCTAGAGCCGCCAAATTGGGTGTCCGGCAAACCGTAACTTGAGACTCTAGGGGACAATCTTGAGCTTGTCCCTTGCTCCCTCTCACCTCCTTGCCCCGCAGGACTAGGTGAGGAAATAACCACTACAAATGCTGACATGTACGACTGACCTGTGTCCATGTGTGTTTACAAACACATTGCATGGATTTTACAATGAATTTCATACTTAGCCCTTTTCTAGCTAGATTTACATTTACAAAAAGCCTTTTTGGCTTGCTTTACATTTCTTCATTTCTTCAATTTACATCAAGGCCCTTTTGGGCTACATAAATATCTCAATAGATATAATCATGGTGCTCATACTGCAAAGTAATGGGGGTGAGCAATACATGCTTCGATGACCAATGGGGAACACCCGGTGAGGCTACACAATCCTAACTGCATTGCAACATTGGGGGCAACCGACAGGAGCAAATCTTAGGTTTGAGAGTGCATCTCACACACTAAAGAGGCGAGGCACAATGGATAGGGAGTCATGGCATACTCAGAGATCAGTGGGGAAAGGGATCCTTAAGGTCACAAATCAGAATCCAAGTCGGGAAAGTATATCATGTATGAGTCGGATGGATGGAGAAGGTGAAGGTGGATCCAAAGTCAGCTGCCTAGGGGGACTAAATGACCAAGTCTATACCAAGAGTAGGGGTGTAACCCGGTGTGCATATAACAGGAGCCTACTAGGAAGGGGTGGACTGACATCACCAAGGGCCCAATCACATATCATAAAAATAGCTAGATCACCAAATCAATCATCATGTGTAGAGTTAGTGTACTATCATGTATAAGGTCTAAGCAACAATCATGAGCAATATACATCAAATGCAATACCTGCCGCACCATATACTTGCTGCTGAGGCTGTCTCTGAACTGGATCTCTGCTGAATCCAGGCACAAATAGTAAACTAACAATACTCTGTGATAGTCTCAATCAAAACAAGACTAGGCAACTGTTTCAATGGGCTCATATCAAAGCCTGGCATGGAAGGGTGACCCTATGGTAAATGCTAAGTAACATGTCTGTACGATTGTACAACTATCTGTCCCCTCTGATACATCTGCTTGGGGCAATCTGAACAAAACTGTGTGCCTCCTCTGAAGGCATCGGATCTCTGATCTGGAAAAAAAAAAAGTATTGTGCGGTCCTCGGCCGCACAGTCTGCAGTATGGTAGCTCCAGCGAACATAGATGTGATAACAGGAACCAAGAAGAGGCAGAAGAAGAAGAGAGTAATGCTTGGCAAGGCCCTAGCCTTGCTAGTCTTTCAGGTGATCATCTTTGTCTTCAGTCTTTGTGATCATCCTAGTGCAAACTGGGTGGTAACACATCCTATCTTGAACAAACATCATATTGAGACAAAGGAAGCACTTCTTCTCTAGATTTAGCAGTGACTTTTTTCGTGTTCATTCACAAGTATAAAGTGTTGTCATCTTTGTATCCAAGCTAGGAAAAGAAAAAGGAATTAAACAAGATTTTGTGGAATATTGGTCTCCATGTATTCATATAGATATTTCCCTTTGAGAGTGACGCAGGAGCCTCTTGTTGAAAATGCTTCACAATCAAATCTTGTTGTGGTTTTGATTTCTAAAGGTCTTGTATTTCATTGTTAATCCAACACCAGGCCCACAGCTTTTGTTTGATCTCACTCTCTTTTCTAAAGGTTTTCACCAAACTCCTAAATTTCATGCAGCCAATAGTTAGAAGACATGTTGAGCCTGTTTGATCACCCTGCATCAAAGTGCCATTATTTTCTTGAATTCAATCATGGGGAGGAGGTGTGCAAGCGTTTAAATGTTACCAGATTTTAATTATAATTGAATTTGAAAATAAGAGGAAAATGCTTGGTCAGTGAGATATGAAACAACTTGGCTATGGAGGGTCCACAAAGTGTCTAGCTAGTTCCATGAGGGATTCAAGTTATTCATTGCATGAGCCAGGACAAGGAAATAAACAGAGGTGTCAGGGGGAGGTAGAACAGTTTGGTTCTCGACAATTGGAGTAACAGATTCAACCTGTTCACACATAAATGAGAGAAGGAAGACTATGGATGAGCTTTCATCCCTTGGAGTCATTTCATGTATAGGAACTTAGGAAGGACAAGGCTTCAAAGCCTGAATTATGTTTTTTTATAATTTTTTCTGAAGAATGTAAGGAGGACATAGTCCCTCATATTGCATAAAGTCTCACTCGTGATTTTCATCACACATTACAAGTACCTTCAGAATGTCATTGATGGATTGCTTGACAGATACAAGGCACTTTATGGATGCACACACTTTCCCTGGCATTTCTCTTATGGTACATCCGACTAGGCCAACTGGGGTTGTGTGATGTCTAGAGGAGAGTGGTTGATTGCATAACCACTTGATCGTTGCCCCTGATGCCTAGCAGGGTCTTCAATTGCGATGTATTTAGTGGTGGAGTGTATTTGGTGTATCATTTGTTGCTGAGGAGATAGCACTTTCCATGGTTCTTCTCTCATGATTGTGCTAGTCATCACATGATCCAGGGTTGAGACAGTTAGGATATTCTTGAGGTGGTTCATGATGTGTAGGTGGAGCACCCTGGCACTTGGGCCTATTGTACATATGGTTTACACCTTGGTGTTATTGAAATTACTTTTTGGAGGAGGGTCTGGCACATGTACCCTTTTCACATGGTTCAACATGATTTAGTGACTTGTTTTATGTGATGTGGTGGTTTGAGGCTCCTAGTGTGAGCACTCTAGGCTATTTGAGGGTTTTACACACATGTTGTTTTATCATTGCATGGATATACATCTTTGATGGAGCCTTTCTCTGCACACATGTGGAGGTTGATTGTAGCAATTTAACAACTATTTTTTACCTTTAGAGGCTACTTGCATCAATACTCTAGGTTGTTTTTCTTTATTTCACACTTGATTGGTTAGAGGATGATATGGATGATTATTCGAAATTGTATATTCAAAACTTGAGAGTGAGTGGTTCCTTGGAGAATTGGTGGCAGGTGATGATCTTGATGAGGACCTCACCCCTTTTGATGATCATGATCCAAATAAATAGCCCTTTTTGGTCTAGAGTCTTGACTGTTCTTTCCTTCTTATCATTGTACTTCTGTTTTTGTAAAGACGCTAAAAACTGGACAGTAATAATGTACTTAATACTTTTGTTTTGGCCCTTGGTCTTGACCTTATGTTAGTGGAGAATGAAGATACTTTGTTTTGGCTCATAAAGGTTGTAATTACTATTTTGATTCTTCTATTTGAAATTTTAAAGTGCTATTTTAAATTTGACATTTCCCTTTTGTAATGCATAGATTTATACCTTTTAACACAGTATTACCCATGCTCCTATACCTGCTTACCAAGGTTTTATTGGGTCTATTCTGGGTACTTCGTAACCATGCCCTGTTAACTCCCATACACATGCATCATGCAACCTTTAGTAGAATTTTAAACACTATTAATAGTGCAATGAAGAAACTACTAACAGTGAAAAGTTCAAGTAAGAAATTGATGCTAAATTCACATACAAGACACAACATTTTCCGATATCCATATTTAGAATATGTATCATTTTTCTCCTATACTTGCTACTTTTACCATTATCAAAGATATATGATACCACCCCTTTCTTGTAATGATCTTCCTCTGGTTCAGAACTGCTTGAAGAAGCATCTAAGGATGGTGTTCCATGAGACCTGACGTGATTTATACATTATGTTTTCAATTTACTATCTTCTGACAGTGTGCATGGGTAATTTGTACAGGTAGTCATGGCAATTCAGAAAATATTGTATGCTGAAGATGATAGTGATTCTGTACTTGCCGAAGCTCAGGCCATAATCAGCAGATCAGTCTTGCCCAAGGATTTACCAAAGGGCATTAACGAAACCAAAATGTCAAAGGCAAAAAGGGCGATGTATAAACGTAAATCAGCAGCTAGAGCTGAGATGGTTAATGGAGTATCAATATCGAGTGATTCTGCAGGGCAGCATTGGGACTTGTTTGGGAGTGAAGATCAAGTAATAAGAGCACAGTCATGAACAATGATCAGGGAAATTTTGTTCTGTACTTTGAGTCTTCAAGCCAAAGAATATAGGTGGAAAGCTATACCATTATGTTCTCTTTCTGATGAATGTGAGAGGTAGCTTGGCCTGCAGATGGAAGAATTTTAATTGGTGTGGACTTCCTATGGAAGATGGTGGATAGTGGATTCACTGCAATTGAGAGAATAAATCACAGCTCAAAGGAAGTTCTGTATTGGCCTACCGCTCCAAGGAAATGTATTTTCAGGTTATTTGGTGTGTTTTAAGTTGCCTTATTTTTTTGCAGGATCAGGGGATTATAATTTTTTATTTTGAGTTGGTCAGCAGCAGTGTGATATAACTGTTTATGTAGAGGTAAGTTTAGTCATTGACCTATCTGAAGTGTTTCGTTTGCTCAAGTACTTATATAATGTAATGTTTTTGTTGTTACATTATTATGTATGTGATTTTGGTGCAACTATGATCTCTAATGCGAATCTAGACGTAGGCATACAAGTTCAATGCTGCCTATGTTTGAGACGATAAACTCTTGAATTCAATAGAAAGATGTGTCGAGCTTAAATTTCTGTTAAAAGAGTAGAGCTTGTCAATACTTGACAGGGTGCCACATGAACACGTGAAATAGAAGAGTAGAACTTACCTGCATGGAGGTAAATTATTATCAATACAAGTTCAATGCTGCCTATGTTTGAGACGATAAACTCTTGAATTCAATAGAAAGATGTGTCGAGCTTAAATTTCTGTTAAAAGAGTAGAGCTTGTCAATACTTGACAGGGTGCCACATGAACACATGAAATATAAGAGTAGAACTTACCTGCATGGAAAGGATAGGTAAATTATTTGCATGCAAATCATGCTTGATAGAAGTTTAATTCACAAGTTGTTGAGTCCATGTTTCTGGGTTTGCAAAAAATAAGCAGAAGGAATTTACGCTTCTTTCTTTTTGTTGTAGCTAATGTTGTCTTTTTCTTTTTATAAAAACACCATTAGTAGACATTTTAAACACGCTGGTGGAATTTGAAAGCCTCAACATTTTCCTAAATAGGAAAGGGGTGAATGGTATTTGAATCTTTTGTTCCCTATCAATTTTGATCATTTTATGCTTGGAATCAAAATTGCTTACACACCATGCAACCACATCCTATAGGTCACACACGTGAAGAAAACAACTTGCATTCACTAGTGCAGAGGTCCACACAATGCTCTTTAGCCATTCCTCTTTTAGTTTCTCTAAATACTAATGAGATGCCATTGACTAATGGTAGAAATTGTCAATTTGAGGCAATGAATTGGTTGTCTCCAACAAACAACGTTGTCTTCTTTAGGATGCCATCCTTCATTAAATGTTCTTTCTACAACAATGTTTACACCATTTTTACGTACTTCAAAATCTATGTAAAAAGGAAATTATAATGAGTGTTCAATTGGAAAAATGAGGAAGGTGGTGGAATTTAAGTCCAACATTACCGTTATTTGTCAACTATATGAAATTCAATCATCAAGGATGGTATGTGTCATTAGACAATAGTAAGTAGAATTTAATCCCTTTAAGACCAATGGGACTGCCGATGGAGATCTAGTGGAACCCATGATAAAAAACATCACTACATCCTTAAGCCACACAACACATGAGCATGCAAAGTGTGGGGGTAATTCAATTGAAGTGATAATAGGAAAGTGATTAAGGAATGTTGTGGAGCATAGAGACGTGGGGGTAAAGGAAATGTGGAGGGAGGATGATGTTTGTAGAAATTTATTAATATCCTTGTCATGTTTGATAAATAGGGTATTTCCACATAGGTTGAACACCTTAAGCAATTGCTCACAAAAACATATAAAATATTAGTACAATAATGTATTATGTGGTTAAAGCCTAAATAAGGGAAAAAATCCATGACTCCAGCCAATGTAACCACTTCAAGTAATATATTAATGTCATAGGAAAATAGTTGACATATGAATTATCAAAATCGATCATGAACAAATGACCCCTACCCAATCAAATGGATGGACAACCATGCCATTTCTCTTTAGAAGTCAACCAAGTCAACAATGTCCACTTGATAGAGTTTTCCAGCCACGACCTTTGGTTCTAACATCCATTTGTTCAACATCGAGAATCCTCCACCTTGGGCATTATAAAAGCACCAACACCAAACATTTTAAACATCATGGTGGAAATTATAGCTTCAACATTTTCCTAAGTAGGAAAGGGGTGAATGGTACTTGAATCCTCTATTCCCTATCAATTTTGATCATTTTATGCTTGGAATCAAAATTGCTTACACCCCATGCAACCACCTCCTATAGGTCACGCACTTGAAGAACACAACTTGCATTCACCGGTGCAGAGGTCCACATAATGCTCTTTAGCCGTTCCTCTTCTAGTTTCTTTGAATACTAATGATATGCCATTGACTAATGGAAGAAATTGTCAATTTGAGGTAATGAATTGGTTGTGTCTCCAAAAAACAATGTTGTATTCTTTGGATGGAATCCTTCATGAAATGTTCTTGCTACAACAATGTTTACACCATTTGTACATACTTCAAAATCTATGTTGAAATAACAACAAGTGTTTAATTGGAAAAATTAGGAAGGTGGTGGAATTTAAGTCCACCTTTACCGTTATTTTCCAACTATATGACATTCAATCATCAAGGATGTTATGTATCATTAGACAATAGTAAGTAGAATCTAATCCCTTTAAGACCAATCGGACCGACAATGGAGATCTAGTGGAACCCATGACAAGACACATCACTGCATCCTTAATCCACACAACATGTGACCATGCAAAGTGTGGGGGTAAAGTCAATTGAAGTGATAATATGAAAGCGATTAAGGAATGTTGTGGAGCATAGAGAAGTGGGGGTAGAGGCAATGTGGAGGGAGGATAATGTTTTTAGAAATTTATTAACTTCCCGGTCATGTTCGATAAATAGGGTATTTCCTCATAGGTCAAACACCTTAAGCAATTGCTTACACAAACAAATAAAATATTAGTACAATAATGTACTATATGGTTAAAACCTAAATAAGGGAAACAATACATGATTCCAGCCAATGTAACCACTTCAAGCAAGATATTAATGCTAGAGGAAACTAATTGACATATGAATTTCTCAAAATTGATCATCAACAAATGAGCCTCCATGCTCTTGAAAAGTGAGATTATGGACCAATCAAGTTTTAAGCTACAAATCAATATAGTCATTATATCAAGGAGAATATGAATAATCAAACCAGTTTATGTCTAGGACATAAACATGACCATTGGATTAGATAATTGTTGGAGTATCATGCTCCAATAGTGGTTATAATCTAATGTCAAAATCATGTTCATATAAGTGACTAATAAATTGAGAATAAAATTTTATTAAATAAAGTAGCTACATTTTAATGGTATCACAATTACCAAGCCAATGCCATAAAAGGAGACCAAACTCATTGTTTTAAATGACTTCAAATTAATAAAATAATATTTTACGTGAGTCCATTTTTATCATGTGTCCAATCTTTTTTCTAATTAAAGTTTAACATGGTATCGAAGTAGGAATCTTTTGATCATTAAGGTAAAAAATTAATACAAATACCAATTTCTAAGAGTTGCTTACCATATCATTTATGGAGTTGCCATGAAGGTGTTAATTTGTGCATCCAAAATGAAGCCAACCGCCAATTGCCAAAGAAGAATGTGGTTTTGTGCAATATTTGAGAGTATCAATCAAAGCCACCATCCATCAGTATCACAAAGAAAAAAGCCACACCTATCATACAACTGCCAAGGAAAAGAGAAGACATGCATAAGAGCATACAAATCCGAAGTACAAAGTGATGGAGAAATATGAGTCCATATAAGGCAAGAAGTAGAGGTATCTGTGTGATTTTTTGAGTTAAACTATCACTCACAATTTTTTTAATCTTTGAACAAAAAGAGGGAAGAGATAGAATGTTTACTTCTTGGAAGAAGAGTTATTTTCTTTTTGAAAGAAAAGAGGGATGAAATAAATTTATTATTATTATATATTTTCTATTTATTTCCAAACAAAGAATTATCATTCCATTAATAGAAAGATTATAAAATGATTTTTTTCATTATGATAATATGTTGATATTTTGATGTGGAGCATTTACTCATTAAGAAAGTGAAAATTGCTTCTAACCCCAATGATCAAAGGCATTGGATGATGGTGACAAAATCAAATTGCGAATTTTTATTCTTAGTGGTTGAACATTGAAACTATAAAGGAATAAAAGAAGGTTTAACTCAACATGGATTATTGTCCAAGTAATTTAGGAATTTGGAAATCTCTATAATTCAGGAGTTTGGGAATTTAAGTAATTTAGGAACTGGGAAGTTCATAATAATTCGAGAGTTTGAGAATTTGAGGAGAGAAGCTACTCAAAGAATATTTTTTCATTTTATGTTTTTGTTGCAATTATTGACATTGTAAAGTTAACGGGGGTGTTGGAGCATACACTCCAATAGTGGTTATAACCTAATGTAAAATTCATGTTCACTTAAGTGACTAATAAATTGAGAATTAAATATTATTAAATAAAATAATGACAATTTTAACAGTAACACAATTACAAAGCCAATGACATAAAATGAGACCAAACCCATTGTATAAAATGACTAAAATAATATTTCATGTGAGTCCATTTTTTATCATGTGTCCAATCTTTTTTGCGTGTTTAAAAGTTTAACAAAATTACAATTTGCACTAAAGAAACAGAGACTACCTAAAGACACATTAAACAAAATTGATTTGAACAAACACTTAAGTGTCTAAATATCCCAATAGATCAAAGAAAAATATAATACTATCAAATTAAGCTCCCAATGTTCTTTTACTCTTTATTAACATGGCTTGAAACTCTTCTCTTGAAATAATTTTTTCATCTTGAGTTAGGCTTGTGTTATAGTGCAAATTGGCTCTTCCTCATTCTGTGACGACAATACCCCTAGATGACACCTAAGTGTCCATGATTGTTCACAAATATGAACCTATCAAGCATGTAAGAACCCTTATTTTAACCCTATATGATTGTTTGAGTACCCTAGAGAAGTTAATCCAACTCTTTTTCCCTAAAACATATTGAATTTTGACCATATTTTGAGACCCCATGCACCTTTTCTTCAAGCAAATAGCATGCCACACACCTTTCCTTTGAGAAGGGTGCATGGGCCCTGAAAGGGGATAAAAAATGCAAAAAATCTTGAAAATTTGGAAGTTAATGTAGTTTGTTGGTGGTTGGTCTTGATTCTAACTCACAAAACTGCTTGGTAACCTCTCCAACTATCTTAAAATATAATTAAAAGGGGATAGGATGGGCCAATTAAGGAAGCACACCCATCCTATCATTACACTAGAGTAATATATCTTCTTCATTACACTCATTCACCCCCCTATTCCATCAGTGACACTTGTCCCTAAATATCATCTCCTCAAGTGTTGGAGTCACCATCCCTATGTTACTTCTATCTTATACATGTCAAGAATGTTGGATGTGGGATTGTAGGTGCACAAGAGAAGAGGAACCTGATATTTGGATTTGAATAGGTGCCTGTCGAAGCCTTAGATGTGCTGGAAGTACCTCAGGCATCAACATAAGGGAGATAGCCCAGTCGAAGGCTTCGAATAATCCTACGCAAGGATTACCCTATCCTCAAAATGTTTGGCATAACTAACTCTGATGGGTTTTACGGCTCCGTTAGCTGCTAAGCGATGGTTGCTCCTCAAAGAGGAGACTCTGAATCATGAATGAAACTAAATCCTAAATGCAAACTTAACTTAATGTGTAATTTATCAAATGTGATTGTGATAACCAGTTCATGTCAATCTACCAATCTGTAATAAATGATAAAAATAATCATCAAATAGAACAAACAGAATGAAAACAAAAGTGTTTTTACTCATAAACTGATCATTAGAGAGAGGAAAAATATTAGTTTTAATTAGTATTCAATTGATTATCAAGATGACAAATCAGATTCATATCAATTGGTGTGTTATAAAACATTATAAGTTATGCAAGGAACAAAAATCGGGACAAATCTAGAATTCTGCTCTTCACAGATTGGAAATGATTCATGCTGCAATTGAAAGTAACTTCTGAGATCTAAACATAGGCAAAAGAAGGTGAATATAAGATGACAATCAACATATTCTGAAAATAAATTGTAGAAAACAAACCAAATTCAATTTATTAAATGAATTGATGAAAACCTTATAGAAGATCTCCAGATCCAATGAACTAGCTTGCTGAAAAATCAGAGTATCATCCACTGATCTGAATAACAAATTGTATGCATAAAAATGCATAACAATTGTATATTACAAAGAAAGAAAGAAATTTGTCTCTCCTGAGATCCCTCCCCTCTCCTTTCATATCAGAGAAGGTAGGTATTTATACAAAATAAATGATAGGAGAAGATAAGATCAGTTCCCCCAATTGCTGAACTAACTAGCTGAGTTGTTACATTTAGTAAATCTGTCCATGGAGAAAAATCTGGGAAATTCCATTTTGAAAAACTAGTCGGATCTCCCAAATGTATAACTTTATGAGGATTCAGCTCATAAGAAAACTAATAGGGCATATTCTGCACAAAACCCATGTCTCGGAATTTTCAGATTCATCTCTATCACTCTAGAAATCGCGTCCAAAGATCATTGCTTTCCACTTGGCACGTTTTGATCACTCCAAATTTGAGATGTAAATATTTCAATTTCACTCTTCCAAATTCAAATCCACACCTGTACAATTCAAAATAGAAATTAAAACATCATTCCAAAGTTAATGAAAGAAATCCAAATTAATAAAATCCATTTTCAAACCAAAATATAATGAAAATAAACAATTCTGATCCAAATCCAAAATTGACTGTTCATACAGATTTTTGGGGTGTTTAAGCTATTCAATTGGGACAAATAATCATCCCAAATCATTCCTCATCCTTCCAGCTTCCCAACGAGCTATCTCGAGCTTGATTTGGATTTATAAATCTCAAGATATTGCTCCCGGAAGTTAAGGCTCAACAACCATTGATTTCATCGTTGGTGAATTATGGCCATTGATCTTAACAATTAAATCCATTATCCATATCAATTATTTTCTAAAAGAATAAATCCAAAACAAATAAAAACCAAAATCAATATTCCCAAAATATGGGAAATCACATGTCCCGAAGAAAATTAGGATTTAAACAAATCGAAATCGGGAAAAAACCAAAAATCAAAACCAAAATTAAAATCCTAAGTAAAAAATGAAATTACCAAATTTAGGGACGCGAAATTAAATTAAAATATAACATAAGAGAAACTTAGGGTCCGAAAAATCAATGACCATTTATTTTCCTTTCCGAAGTGCGCATTTGGAAATGTTTTATTTAAAATGAGAAAATTTTAACCTTCCGCAATCTGCAATTGCGGATTGCGGCTATATAAAAAATATAACAATTAAAATCAAAGTTTCCAGATTGCGGAAACATTAAAATTTAATCACCAAGTTGAAGGATCCGTAGCGGATTGCGGAAATGTTGAAATTTAACAAAAATCAAAGGTTCCATAAATCTACAAAAATGCATAAAAATGATGGGAAAGCTTGAAAAAATGCAATTTTTTTTTAAATATTGAGAAAATCTAGAAATTATTTACAAAATAAAAAAAATCCAATATCGGAAAAATATATAAACGTAGAAGTAAAAATCAAAACAATTTACAAGTTAATTCTTAAGAAAATAAATGTTGGAAACAAGTTACGTATAATTCCATAAATAGGTTTCTAACATAATCATTTTCCAAGAATAGAATGCCAAGAAAATAATAATAATATTTCCTTTTGCACAATTATAAATGAAAATCTTTTTAAATTGCAAAAGGGTAAAATAGAAATTGTATTTTCAAGATCAAATTAGTTTATCGAGAAGGAAAGACTTATCCATGATCAAACTAATTTTACATTCGTGAATATTGGACTTTAATCCCATTAATTTCCAAATAATCATAAAACAACTCATGGAAATTAGAGAAATTCATACAAACTAAATCATATGTGTTATTTAATTTTCATAAAATCAAATTGTGTATAAATTTAATATATGGATTTAATAAAATACACAAATCAATTTAATGAAAGCCAAAGCATGACCATGAATATCTTACACATTTAAATAAACTTGAGTTTAACCAAAACAAACCCAAAGGCTAAGATTATTTACAATATTTACATTATGATTTTAGGCATGTAAAAGTGAAAATAAAACTCCATCAAGCTCAAATATCAAACTAATGCAATATCTAAACATCATGAGAGAAGAAACCATAAGATAAATCAAAATCCCAAAATGAAGGTAATAACCAGCCATCATCTCGAATGATCAATTTATGCAGCGAAGACCAAATCCAGGTGGGAAATGTGAGGATAACATGGTAAGTTAACTACCAAAATCATGGAACCAACTCAAATGAATCCAAAAAAACAAATAAGTAAGAATGTAAAAAATCCAAATAATACTAGAGATCTAGTAAAATATATGGTGAAATACAAAAATTGAAATCCAAACACACGAGAAATAAAAGTGGGGTTCCCATTTTTATTAATAAAAATGGGATATGTTGTGCCTACAACAAATGGCGACACGCTTGCTGAAGCAGTTATCTTTGTATTACAGTATTGAAATCTATAAAAATTAGGAATACAAATAAAATGCCTTCACATGCTAAATTTCAAATAATCTGAATAGCTATATCACTTAATGATATAGTATCGGTTAGACTTCAAAGCTTCTAAAACATCCAACTCATTCCCATCATTATCCAAAAGACCTTTTTTAAAGATAAACTCATTTTTCAAAATAAATTATTTATAAGATGTAAGAATGAAGAACTTTACCGAGAGTTAACCTCAAAAAAATCAAGCTAATCATATAAGACATAGTACTAATAAATGACTCCAATACCATAGGCGGGACCCTACAGCCAGACGACGTCTATAGCCGTGACAGGGATGCCTTTTAACCTCACTTCCAAGCGCTCTGGTCCCAGTTTACTAATTTAGATATATAGCTATACAGTGACTCAATTTACTAATGGGTAAGTAGCATCAGACAACTCTCTACGAGTGTGGGATGGAAAATAATTCTTAAAGATTTTTATATATAATATTTATGATTTGGAATCCCAAATACCACAGACGGAGCCACTGTAGCCCGTAGGCGTCCATAGCCTCGACAAGGACGTCTTTTAACCCATTTTACTTGATGACTTATATCCCAAGTAACAAGTTTAAAGAAATATGCAAACTATGTGTAATGTGCTAATCTCGATTTGAGATTTCCTAGTAAATGGGGGAGCAGACTTAGAAACTCCTTAAGAGTAAGGATGGCGTAAGAAATCTATAGAATACTAATATTTACAGATTAAAACTTCTTTCCCGAAACTGATTCCCTTAAAAGTAACTAAATTCAAACTTATAAGCATCGAATATGTTTATGTTGAGTTAAAGATAAAGTTCTAAAGATAATGATGGAAAGATTCAGATAAAATTATCAGCACAGTCTATTATTGATTTTTCACAATAAGAAATTAACTAATCAAAACATTTGATTTCTAGCAAGCATAAAACATTTCTAAATATTTCCTTTATAAATAAGATTTCAAGACTGTAAAAGAGTGATAAACTCTTTTATTTTAAAAGTGAAAATCATGAAAAACTCAAAACAAACTAACAAGAAAAGAAAATGTAGGAATGATAAAATCAAACATATATACAAGTGGAACCAAAAGTAAGTCAAAATCTCACAACTATATCACTAACTAAAAGAAAAATTGGTGATTAAAAATTTTGTTTTTAATAAGTCATGAAATATCAGATTTAATTAGGTCTTTATTGAAAACAAAAAAAAACTAAAATATTAAACTAAATTAAAATGTAAAATAATTGCAAAAATAAGCCTTAAGAAATTGTCTCATGTGAACAAAAGAGAGATTTGTTTGTCATGTTTGTAGAATCGAATGAATTTGTTATTGTAAAGAGAGTAACTATATCAATTCATATATTGAATCGATTAATTGAATTGATGACAATGAAACTCTTAAAATAAATTTATTCTCCTTCGGTTGAAGAATTACGATCAACATTGTTGTTTCGCATAAAGTTGTTTAGAACAATGAGGCCTCCTTTATTAAAGATTATGTACAGAAAGAAACAAAATGAAATAATACTAAACCAAATTGTGTGCAATTTGCAACAACAAAATATGTATAACCCCATTTTTTCAAGTGCATATCCAGGAAAGATCAAAATTCGTGGGTAATGAAGATGTTCTAATTTTAATTACTTTGTCTCTTGTCAAAATATTCTTGCTCTTAAAACTTGGAAAAGAATTAATTCAAAATATTTAATGACAAGATCATTATATAATTTAAAACTAAATACATAATTCAAACGAGCATGAATAATAGAAAGTGAAAGAGGATAAAAATACTTCCCTGAATGCATCTGAAGATGCGCCATTTCCAACTTGGACTTGGCTTGTCATCACAAATATTTTATTGAAGAAAACCAAAAGAATAATCTAATTATTAAAGAAATGATCAAAATTAATCTATTCTACACCTACTCCTACACTACTCTAAAAGTAAAAAAAAACTGTGTAATCAAATTTCCAATGGAGCCAATCTAGTAACTTTAAACTTGCAAGAAAAAACAAATGATGCATTAGCAATAAAAATCTTAAAAATGAAGATCCAAAAATTGGAAAAACAAAACTAAGCTTCTTATTTACAAAGACATGAAAATGACACGGAAAATGGTTCAAAAATGATTGTTCCAACCTTAAATAAATTGGATCATAAAAAGTGGGTTGGAAATTATTAAAATCATGATTCAAAAGAATTTCATCAAAATTGAAAGTGAAGAATATTTCCTATTTCAAAATATCATGGTTATTGCATTGAAGGAAAACATTGGAATTTGAATCTTGTGAATTATTAATTTTGTCTTCTTGATTTTTATTTAGATGTTCATTCTTGTCAAGTGCATCAGATTTATTTAATTTCAAATTATTTGACCGAAACGACTTTTCATTTAAAATTTGATTTATAGAAAAAAGTATATTTGAAACAAATATTTTGAAATTCAATCTCAATTTCAGCCAACTCATCCTCTAAAGACTCATGGTTCTCATTTTGTTCATAACAATCAGAATTGAGGGACGAAGAAAAATAATTTTCAGATTTCACATAATGAGTAGAATCAACATGTTCTTCAAAATCTGAAGTGTAATTAGCAGATTTCAAAACTTTCTATTCTAATATCCATCGTTTGATTAAATGAAGAAGAATGAATATCACTTATAAAAGAAGGACTTTTAAAATCATTAGAAATAGATGAAAAATCCTCTTCATAATTCTTGAAATCTTCATTTTCATTGATAGTTGGATCATTATGATCAAATTGAGAAAAAAACAAATGTTCAAAATTTGATTGAACAAATTGTTCGTTACATAGATTGAAAGTATCAGGATTAATATTTCTTCAACAATTTTAGATTGAGATTCCAAACAATGAAGGGAAGATGTGAAACACTCATCATACTTACATTCATTTGAAAGAGAAAAATCAGGATTGGAATTTGCAACTAATTTTCTTTTTGTATCTAAGGAAGATTGAATTTTAGATGCAAAAACAATAGACATAACTTCATTGTAAAAATCATTAATTTGTTTACTTATTTGAACCATTTGTGAAACCTTTGATTCTTCTTCAACAGATTCAACATCATATGAAACAAAAGGATGAAAAATATCTAAAGGATACATCTTCAAGTCTTTCTCAATATTTTGAGCCTCTTTGCATGCTTCATGGAAATTTGTCATTCCTTCACGTAAGATGAACATAGCCATAGTCTTAGGAAGAGATCTAGCGTGCCAACAAAAAAATGACTTGTGCTGAAGGCCTATTTTCTTCATGTAAGCTATAATACACTTGTTGAAAACGTGTATTAAAATCTCCAATTGACTCTCCATCATGTACCTGCATTTGACTCAGATTTTTATGAATTTCAATTATAGCATAATCTTCAAAAGAATCTCTAAAAACATTCTTAAATTCTAACCAACTAGAAATTGAATTCAAAGGTAAAAAATAAAACCAAATAGGAGCCTTACCTTCAAAGGTAAATGGAAATAATCTGCAAGCAACATCTTCATGTATGACATTAAATAAATGTAAAATAGATTCATGCCTTCTAATATGCTCGATGACAGAAACATTACCTTTGCCATTGAACTTCGACAAGATCTTAACTGCCTTTTTAGGGAGCTCATGTAAAGGCCCTTGTAGGTTCAACGCAGTATCAAAATCCCATACAGGGATTTGGGAAAGAGTCATGAAAAGATAATAAATAAAATTTAGCTCTTATTATGGGCAATGTGCTGGTTCATGCCCTCCTTCAAGCGCCATTTGTTGAAGCCTCGGATGTGCTGGAAGTACCCCGGGAAACAACATGAGGGAGATAGCCTAGCCGAAGGCTTCAAATAATCCTACGCAAGGATTACCCTATCCTCAAGTTGTTTGGCATAACTAACTCCGATGAGTTTTACAGCTCCATTAGCTGCTAAGCGATGGTTGCTCCTCAAAGAGGAGACTTTGAATCATGAATGAAACTAAATCTTAAATGCAAACCTAACTTAATGTGTAATTTATCAAATGTGATTGTGATAACCAGTTCATGTCGATCTACCAATCTGTAATAAATGATACAAATAATCATCTAATAGAACTAACATAATGAAAGAAAAAAAAGTTTTTTCTCATAAACTGATCATTGAAGAGAGGAAAAATATTAGTTTTAATTAGTATTCAATTGATTATCAAGCTGAAAAATCAGATTCATATCAATTGGTGTGTTATAAAACATTATAAGTTATGCAAGGAAAAAAAACGGGACAAATCCAGAATTCTGCTCATCATGGATTGAAAATGATTCATGCTACAATTGAAAGTAACTTTTGAGATATAAACATATGCAACAAAGGTGAATGGGCGGGCGCACGAAGATGGTCCCCATTTTTGTTGCAATGGGGGCGCGCTAGCGGAAATAAAAATGGCACGTACGTACCTAAGGCAGTGTGCATGCGCCGCTAGGTTCGGTACCGAACCGAGGCGCGTGCACGTGGCTGGTGCATGCGCGCAACAGTGGCGTGCACACGCCTCTGTTAAAAAAAGAAAAAACAGAGCACAATTTCCCATTGTTCCATTTTGACCGAGCGTGTCCTCCTCCTCCATGTGCGCGTCGATTCAACCACCAAAGGAGGCCAAATCGACTCCAAAACCACCCAACAACACCCACAAACTCATCAACACTTCGATTAATAGGTAAATATCATGTTTTTTTTTCATTTTATTCATTATTTGTGTCAATCTTTTGATTTTTTTTGTTTATTTAATTGTAAATAATTCCCAAATTTTGAAAACAATGAACCAATTTTCTATTGCAGATTGTAAACTGAGACAATGAGTGAACAAGATGTTAACCCCGAGTCCGGTGAAACACAAGAAAACCCAAACCTTGGACCCAATGCCGAAGAAAACCATGAACACAATCCAAATGCTGAACAAAACCAAAACCCCCAACCCAATTTTGAACAAGATGACCTTAACCATTATGTAAATGAAATGCGAGTGCACACTCGCAAACTTAGAAACTCGGGGGAACCATCTCAATTGTCTCTTTCCACGTCAATTGAGAACTCAATTGACTCCCTCATCCATGCACACCAGCAATTGACCGACATGACTCAATTTAGAGCTAGGATGCAAGAGTACTACTCCACAGGCATCTCCAAGGAAGCATTAAAAGATTTGAACATTACAAAAGCCCAATTATATAGTATGTTCACCGAACCAAAAACAAACCAACCACCGAACAAATTACAAAGCCACATGTTTGCATGGATTGGTGTCATTACCAATTGTGGAGGGACAATTGGATGCGAAGGTGGTTCATGGTGTACGATAAACCTCCCTACAATAATAGGGAGGTTCCACAGTATTTCCTTTGCCAACTGTGGGCTGAGTTTTGCCTCGGTTTACATGTCAACTATTTTGACATAACCGAGTTCCAGGGTGTTGGGCGTGGCTTTGCCCAAGATCGACCTGCTTCCAGGAGGAACCCACTGAGAGGGCCACCAGCTCCGAGGCGCGACCCCAACCCCTCTCCCCAGCCACCTCAGTTTCCCCACAAGTTTGATCAGATCAAGGTGGCAATGGGGAATGTTGCTCGTGGACTCCTCAGACACACCTTTGTAGCAGCGACTACAGTGGAGAGGTCGGGTGACCTTGATAGAGATCCAGGTGTAGGGCCTTCATGACAGGGCCAGGATAGACCCATGACTGATGGTAGCCATGTTGGGCATTCCAGTTCGACGGGGACAATGCCACATCTTTTTCCCCATTGCGGGCACACTTTCCCTGGCCCGATCGAGGGCTGTTATATGGATCAAGTCAGTAATTTTTTTAATGTGTTTTCAATCATCACTTGATAACTTGTAAAGTATTTTTGTTTGACTTAAACTATTATTTCAATGTACAGTTATTCAGAGCTAATACACCAAGATGGGAGAACGTAGAATCTCCCAACTTGGATGTAGCGATGGCAGCTGCAACTGAAATTGCGGCACCCCACATGGAGGTATTTTCAATACCTGACACAATTTTGTTATTACTTATGTCATTTATATTACTCAAGTATTTATATTTATGGCATACACGTTGATAGTTTGTATAATGTTTTTGAATATCTTGATTTCCTAGATAATGACTTGTTTAACATGTCCATAACATGCATGCATTTTGTTGTCCACAGGTGTTCAGTGACTATGGTTATCAACCACCCTCACTAGGGATTGGCACATCACCATATACACAGGTACAATGTGTACTTATAAACATGCTTTTAATTTGATTTGTTACGACTTACTATGGTTTAATTTATTGTTTGTTTACTAAATTGTGATATTACAAATGTATATGTAGGTGCCACCAGCAGCTGCGTCTCCCCATTTTAGTCCTATGTATCCACCCTCTCCCATGAGTCCCCTCCCTCGTTTCCATCTAGACCCCTCCCTACGTCCACGCCCTCCCTTCCATTCAGCCCCCCCTCTTCGGCCATACTCCCCCCTCCATCCATCCTCCCCCACTCACCCCCCCCACGTCCATACATCCTCCCCAATTTATCCATGCTCCCATGTCTATCCATCCTCCCCAATTTATCCATGCTCCCATGTCTATCCATCCTCCCCCATTCGCCCACACCCCCCCCTTCCTTCCACCTTCCCCTCTTCGTCCATAACCTCCCATTTGTCCATCCTCCTCCCTCCATGCAGGACTTCCCTCCCATGCACCATCCCTCAACATCCCTCGTAGCCCTTTTCGTTCAATACCCTCTATCCTACAACCAGCAGGGGTTCATCGTCCTCATGGTCCTCCTCCACCCATACCACCGTGTCTTCTCCCACCATATCATCCCCACTTCCTGCCACTATTGTGGCATCTACTCTTCCAATATCCTCATCAGTATCTCCAGTGGTTGCACCTATAGTAGCTGCCACTACATCTGCACCCCCTGTTAGAATAGTAATCCACACTTAGTACCATAGTCCATAACCATATCAAATTTTTATTGCTCATGTGCTTAATTACACCATAGTTTGGACTAGGTGACTATAGTTGGTCAAATACCCACTTTTGAGAGTGTTCACACCCACTTCCAAGCAAACCAGTTCACCCAGCCTCCTGTTTTGTCCACAAGTGTGCCCTCATTAATTGCTGGAGCACCCTCTCTCCTTGATTTGGGGAATTTCAGTTGACTAGGGGCGCTAGGGTGGATTTGCCCAATTTTGGCTAGATTTGGAGCATTTATTGATCCCTTGGTCCTCCCAAACTCCTCTACTTGCTCACCCATGCTTGCCTTGGCCTCATTAATGACCCAGCATGCTTCAGCCACCTTCACACCTGAATTCGTGACTGTTTGGGATGATTGGGATTGAGTTGGACCCACCTAGGGGGGATTGAGGCCCATTTGGCAATTTTGACTTGTACACTCATCTTGAGCTCACTAATGCTCTCGAATTTCTCATGGATGTAATAAAAACCTGTTACTAACATTTTTACATGTTAGACAGTCAGTTAATGAAAAGATTAAGCTCACATTGTGTGTAAAATTATCTCCTTTTTCAAGTTTTTCCACTGTTTTTGCAAATTAATTCGATTTTGTGAGGTTCTCCATAGCTCCTAGATCTTTTGTGATCAAAAAACTCACATGGTATCAGAGCCATCGTGGAGTTAGTGAGTTGCAGGTCAATATTGAGCATTGAACTGCATTCTAGAGAGGATTTTCCAGATAAAAATTGAGTGTTTTTTGCAGGTGTTTCAGTAGTTTTCTCACCATTAACGCAGCAGTCATGGAAGCAAACCAAATGTTTCTCACACCCTTCAATTTTTTCGATTGGAAGGCTGAGATGGTTATCAAGCTAAGATCTAAGGGTCTCTATAGAGTAACCATGGGCACAGAAGTGGAGCCAAATTCTGCTGTGGAGAAAGCAAAGTACTACAATCGACTTGATGAAGCTTATGGATTGCTATGCCTGAGCATTTCGAGGGAACTATTGTTTCATACAGACAGTTTGACAACCCCCAACGAAGTATGGGTGAATCTAGAATCACTCTTTGGGAAAACTGATGAACTGAGAGGCCACTAGCTTGAAAATGAGCTCATTAGCTTGAGCCTAGCGCATTTTGAAACCATCTAGGAGTTCTTCACGAAGTTCAAGTCTCTAGTGCTTCAACTGCAACAATGTGGAATTGTTAAGAAGGAGGAACAACTGATTCTGTCCATCCTTTCGAAGCTAGGCCCATAATTCTCTATATTTGTTAGCACATTTCACTTAGCCAAAATGACCCTTCGAAATTGGAAAATGCCATCACTAGCTACCTTCATGGAGTGTCTCACTCAGGAGCAGGACAAACTAGTTCATATGGGTACCATAAAATCAAAGGACCAAGCATTGGCAATGGGTGTTTCAAATGCCAACAAAGGCAAGCAGAAAGCCAAGAATTCGAAGCAGCAAGAGAAGAGGAAGTTTGACAAGACCAAGTCTGCAGATGGAGGTTCGAATCTGTCAAAGGAGAAGGACAAGAAGGGAAAGGAAAAGACCAAATGCACCTATTTTCATAGGGGATGGCATCCAGAGAGCTCATGCATGAAGAAAACCATTGACTCAATGGTGCAGCTGCTGGAGAAGAACAACATCCCAGTCCCTGAGGGCGCAAGGAAGAAAGAGAGCACCTCAAATCTTGACAATAAGGAGAAGTGTCATGCTTTGGTAGCAGGTATTTCGAATCCCTCATCCTTTATCATTGATTCAGGAGCTTACAGACATATGGTTTCATCCAGAGAACTCTTCTCCTCTATGCATTCGAATGTTGGCCCAACAGTTCGAATGGGAGATGATTCAGAAATCCAGACCAAGGGGATTGGTAGGGTTGACATGGAGCATGGCTATTTCAGTGATGTGCTCTATGTACCTTCATTGGCTGCAAATTTGCTATCAGTTTATCAAATGACCCATACAGGAGAAGCCAAGAGAGTAACATTTACTCCAGATTTGGTAGAAATCTCAGAAATTTCTTCAAATCAAGTTGTGGCAGTGGGGTATGCTGATCATGAAGAGAGAATGTACAAATTCTCCAATTTCATTCCACACTCTAGTGACCATGCTCTTGTCTCTCATGCCAACGAGACCTCCAAGTTGTGGCATGAAAGATTTGGCCACATGAACTACAAATATCTCCAGACACTGCACAAGGACGAGATGGTGGAAGGGCTTCCAGAAATCAGATCTTCAAATGGTGCATGCATTGGTTGTGTAGTTGGAAATCATCCTGAGCACAGCTATGAGAAGGGAATGGCAAGGAGAGCCACTCAACCACTTGGATTGGTACATTCAAACCTCATTGGTCCTCTTCCCACTCCATCATATGGTGGATCAAGGTATGTACTCACATTCATAGATGACTACTCTCGATTCTGTTGGGTTTACTTCCTTAAATTGAAGTCAGAAGTGTTTGAGAAATTGAAGATTTGGAAGGCCTTAGTGGAGAATCATAGTGGTCACAAGATAAAAATCCTTAGGACTGATAATGGAAAGGAGTATGTGAATAACAACATTCAACATCTTTGTGAGGAATGTGGCATCCAAATGCAACATTCAATCCCCTACACACCTCAACAAAATGGTGTGGCAGAGAGGAAAAATAGATCTCTCAAAGAGATGGCCACTTGCATGATTGAAGCTAGGGATCTAAGCCCTAAGCTATGGGATGAAGCCATCAATTGTGCTGCTCATATTCAGAACAGAGCCTTTCACAAATCAGTCAAAGGAAAAACCCCTATGAGGCATGGTTTGGCCAAAAACCAAATGTGTCAAATTTCAGAATTTTTGGGTCTAGAGCATGGGCTCAAATTCCATCAGAAAAGAAGAAGGCTTTGGAGCCATAGAGAAGAGAATGTATCATGGTTGGATATGGTGAGGACACAAAGGGATACAATCTCTTTGACACATCCACACTCAAAACTTTCATTGAGAGAAGTGTGCAATTCGAAGAAGAACCAATTCCAGGTTTTGAGCTTGCACCGGGGGAAAGCTCTTCTCCTCCACACCTTAATGAAATTAGTGATGATTCCACCTCTGATTTTTCTGATATTGCTGAAGATGACATGGCTGAATATGACATTGCTGTACATGAGTCACCATCAAGGCCCAAGTGGGCTGAAAAAATCATACAAGCTGCAGGTGAATTGGCAGGCAATCCCCAAGAGCCTAGGAAGACTAGATCTCAAACAATCAATGCTTCCTTTGCAAATGAAAGTGAACTTGCTGATCACTGTTATAAGATGATTGGATCTGATCCAACATCATATCAGGAAGCTCATCATGATCCAAGGTGGAGAGCAGCAATGCAAGAAGAATTCCAATCTCTCCAAGAGAACAAAACATGGGATTTGGTGCCTCTTCCTCCCAAGAGGAAACTTGTGCAATGTAAGTGGATTTTTCGAACCAAACCTGTTGCTAATGGTTCGAATATGAAGTATAAGGATAGGTTAGTGGCTAAGGGATACTCACAAATCCATGGTGTGGATTATACAGAGACCTTTGCACCGGTTGCAAAGATGGACTCAATTAGACTAGTTCTAGCCATGGCAGCTAGTAAGGGTTGGGAAGTTCACCATATGGATGTTAAAAGTGCATTCTTACATGGTGCGCTACAGGAAGAGATATATATGCAGAAACCTGAAGGATTCCAAGCGGATCCCACACTTGTTTGCAAGTTGAAGAAGTCTCTCTATGGACTCAAGCAAGCCCCCAGGGCTTGGTATGCCAAAATGGATGCTTTTTTTCTCTCAATTGGTTTCTGTCGATGCAAGTCTGATCCAAATGTTTATTTGTAGAAATGTGATGATAATTTGCAGGTCATTGTACTGTATGTTGATGATCTTTTAATTACAGGGAGCCGCAACAAACAAATTGGCTCAATTAAAGCTTCTTTGCACAGTGAATTTGCCATGAGCGACCTAGGATTGCTAAGGCAATTTTTGGGTTTGGAAATTGAGCAATCTGAGAGAGGTATATTGCTGAGTCAACCTAAGTATGCTTCAGACCTGCTATTCAAGTTTAAAATGGCTGAATGTAAGGCAGCCAAGTGCCCATTCCTTTCAGGCATAAAACTAGGTGAATTTGAAGACTCTCCATTGGTGGATTGCACACTCTACACGCAGCTAGTCGGAAGTTTGTTGTACCTTACACATACAAGAACTGATTTGTCTTATGCTGTAAGTGCTGTAGCAAGGTATATGAAGCAGCCACATGAGATCCATTGGAAGGCAGCCAAAAGGATCCTTCAATATGTCCAAGGAACAAAGAGCTTTGGGGTACACTATGCAGCTGGTTCTTCACTACAACTAGCTGGATTTTCTGATTCCGATTGGGCTGGAGATCCCATAGATAGAAAGTCCACTTCAGGTTTTGTGTTTATGTTTGCTGAAGGTCCCATTTGCTGGTCAAGTAAGAAACAACATACCATTTCACTTTCATCAGCAGAGGCCGAGTACAGGGAAGCAATGAACGCAGCCACACAGTGTGTTTGGTTGCAAGGCATTCTTCGGGAGTTTGGTGTTGCTATTGATTCTCCAACCAATATTTGGGTGGATAATCAAAGTGCCATCAAGATATCTACTGATCCAGTACAGAGGCAAAGAACAAAGCACATTGAAATCCACATGCACTACATTTGGGGCTTGGTGCATGACAGGGTGATTTCATTGCAGTATTGCCCATCCATCGAGCAAACTGCAGATATTTTCACCAAGTGCTTTACTGAGAAGACCTTCACTCACTTGAGAGATTTGCTTGGAGTGAGTGATGGATGGTGATTGCTGCAATTTAATTGCAGGTTCAGCCCCATGTCCATTTTAGAGGGAAGTTTTTATCCCATGTGGTTTTACTTCTTGTCCTCGGTTCATATGGACAAATAATTTTTTTATTTTTATTTTTTGTAATGAGGTGACTTGAACCTTTGTTGCCAAGGCCTCCCACTTATCTTTCATGAGTTGTACTAAGTTCTGGTTAAGGGGGGGTGTTAGAACAGTAATCCACACTTAGTACCATAGTCCATAACCATATCAAATTTTTATTGCTCATGTGCTTAATTACACCATAGTTTGGATTAGGTGACTATAGTTGGTCAAATACCCACTTTTGAGAGTGTTCACACCCACTTCCAAGCAAACCAGTTCACCCAGCCTCCTGTTTTGTCCACAAGTGCACCCTCATTAATTGCTGGAGCGCCCTCTCTCCTTGATTTGGGGAATTTCAGTTGACTAGGGGTGCTAGGGTGGATTTTTCCCAATTTTGGCTAGATTTGGAGCATTTATTGCTCCCTTGGTCCTCCCAAACTCCTCTACTTGCTCACCCACGCCTGCCTTGGCCTCATTAATGACCCAGCATGCTTCAGCCACCTTCACACTTGAATTCATGACTATTTGGGATGATTGGGATTGAGTTGGACCCACCTAGGGGGGATTGAGGCCCATTTGGCAATTTTGACTTGTACACTCATCTTGAGCTCACTAATGCTCTCGAATTTCTCATGGATGTAATAAAAACCTGTTACTAACATTTTTACATGTTAGACAGTCAGTTAATGAAAAGATTAATCTCACATTGTGTGTAAAATTATCTCCTTTTTCAAGTTTTTCCACTGTTTTTGCAAATTAATTCGATTTTGTGAGGTTCTCCATAGCTCCTAGATCTTCTGTGATCAAAATACTCACACCCCCCCCATCACTGCATTGGAGCTGGTTGTTCGGCCATCTACTCCACCTACTAGCCCAAAAGCCCAGCCATGTCCATCGTCGGAGGTGTTCACGGCGAGAATCAAGCTAATTTATGAAAATATTTTGATGCATTAACAAAAATTAATTTAAGCAATTATGTCTTTTCAATGAAATGATTGTTGTAAGTTTTGTAGGATGGAATTGCTGAAAGGCTCCGCAGATCCAGGACACCTATCCAACATTTCCCACTCATGTCAGAGGTGATTTATTTAATATTCGAATTCTACATTTGTTTTATAAATGTGGTAAATGTAGCAAATGCTTGAAAATTATAGTATCTTATATCATTTGTTCCAGATCCCAGAGAGACGGTCCACTCCTAGATGGACCAAGACCCGAGGCACCGGTAGCTCGAAGAGTAGGAAGATTGACTTTGAATCCGCGCCTGGGAGTGATGACGGTGGTCACAATGCTTGACACACCACGTGTTATGTACATTAGCCACGATGTGTCACTTTTGTGCACCAGTTTTGATGTACTTTGTATCTATGACATGAGTTGCCATGTATTTTGTATCTACGGCATGAGTTGTTGCATTTTGTGTAGGGCACGAGTTGCCATTGTACGTACATTGGGAACCATGTTCCACTATTCACTAGAAATTGTATATGTTTGGATGAGTTTTGTAGCCTCGATGTACATGGATTTTTAGTTATGTGATTTATATATCTCGTTGTCTAATGTGGTTTCCTCATGTTGTGTGTGATGTGATGTTGTGTAAATTTGGGTTTTACCTAGATCTTAGAAGAGAAGTTGGATATCATAGTTCAGCTTGGTTTATCTTTCCACATGTAAAAGCTTCTAATGGTATCTATGTTAAGAAAACATTGTAAACATAGGCTAACTCAAACAAAATCATGTGTGATAATTAATCTAAAAACAAACGGAATAAATGGATGGACAAATCATGCCTCATGGCACATAAGATATATATTGGGAACTTGAGTACTAGGAAAAGAATACTTAAAAATAGAAAATGTCCATTGTCGTCAAAAGGTTAAAATGAGATCCAACATGATTTTTAATAGCTCTACATAATGAGATCCAAAATGTCCATACTCTACATAATGAAATGTCGTCACTAGTATTTATTTTGACCATTTTTTCCACTTAAGATCACGCAACAAATTAATAACCAAGTTATGGAATCATTTCTTAATCAATTGTCACCATACAAATAGGACAACCTTGAGCACAATGTATAGCTAGCTCATTAATTCTCACTCACGGATATAGCCACCTTTGATTTGATGACCATCACATCCACTACCATTTACAATTAGGACTTCCTTAATTTATCATTATGTGATAGCGATCTAATTTTATTTAGACAAGTTGACTTAAACACATGTATAGTTGACATTACAATAAATGACTACTATGAGGTGTATTTTTGAGGCTATATCCACCTCAACACACCAACTTGTTACCCCAATACCCCAAATGTTGTCGAATTTTGTCTGGAAGGGATAGAGGGGTATTAGGACATCATAATTCATCTATTGGACACTCAGACACTTGTTAAAGACATTTAGGACAAGTGCATTACATCATTAGTTGTATGCACCCTTGCTATATAGATGAGAAACTATGCATATATGTGTATAGTAATTTGGACTCAAATGTATGCACATGAATATATATGTACAATGAAAATGATTTAATCTTTACATGTATTCTAATTTAGGGCTAGATCTTAGGCTACATAATAGGGTTTCATTGTGATTAGAATACAAAGTTGGGTTTACGCTACAACTAGGGTTTTTAGGCTAGGCTCTCGTGTTTCTAGGCTATGATCCAAGCTCTAGGGTCACCATCTTAATGTTTAATTCCACTATCATGACATCATTCTCACCAATACCATGCCCACTACTACAATCACCATCAAGCCTCTCAATCCCACTTTGAACATTTCCCATACTTCCAAGTTAAAATTGATAGGTCTTGTTGCTAAAAGCTTTTCACTTATCTATTCACATAGACAAATCCACTCCTGTGAAAGATTTGTTGTAGCTTGGTATGTGCAAGTTCACATGCAATAATACTTGAGAGATCATTTTACCCCATGATCCATGGAAGATTCATTGGAGTCGTATGAACGTCATTGTCATCACCCCAACCATGGTCAAGATGCCAAGATCCATCCTTAGTAGAAAAAACCTCATGTTGGCACCCATACCACACTCAAAGATAACAAATTCTTTGAAAGGGCATGTTTGGGGGTTGAGGGAATCTTGATTTTTTTATAATCACACATGAGAGGTTCTTAGATTCAAATACATTGGATGTAAATAAATTCCCCAATGCCTTCATCATCTTCATCATCATCTTCATCACCATCACCATCATCATCAATTCCTTCATCATCATCACCATCTTCATCATCATCACCATCACCATGACCATCAACTTCACCACCATCACCATCATCATCAACGTCACCATCTTCATCATCATCACCATCTCCATATTTTGGATGCAAGATGGAACCATCACCATCTTCATCATCACCATCACCATCACCATCAACCTCACCACCATCACCATCATCATCACCATCACCATCTTCATCATCATCACCATCTTCATCACCATCACCATCTCCATCTTTTGGATGCGAGATGGAACCATCACCATCTCCATCACCATCATCACCATCACCATCACCATCACCATCAACCTCACCATCATCACCATCATCATCAACGTCACCATCTTCATCATCATCACCATCTTCGTCATCATCACCATCTCCATCTTTTGGATGCGAGACAGAACCATCACCATCTCCATCATCACCATCAACTTCACCACCATTGTCATCATCATCACCATCTTCATCATCATTGTCATCTGTAGGTCCCTCATCACCGCGTCCATCATCATCACCATCTTCATCATCTTCATCACCATCGCCATCATCATCAACGCATTCATCATCATCATCATCACCATCACCATGACCATCAACTTCACCACCATCACCATCATCATCAACGTCACCATCTTCATCATCATCACCATCTCCATATTTTGGATGCGAGACGGAACCATCACCATCTTCATCATCACCATCACCATCACCATCAGCCTCACCACCATCACCATCATCATCAATGTCACCATCTTCATCATCATCACCATCTTCCTCATCATCACCATCTCCATCTTTTGGATGCGAGACAGAACCATCACCATCTTCATCATCACCATCATCCTCACCACCATCACCATCATCATCACCATCACCATCTTCATCATCATCACCATCTTCGTCACCATCACCATCTCCATATTTTGGATGTGATATGGAACCTTCACTATCTCCATCATCACCATCACCATCACCATCAACCTCACCACCATCACCATCATCATCACCGTCTTCATCATCATGGTCATCTGTAGGTCCCTCATCACCGTGTCCATAATCATCACCATCTTCATCATCATTGTCATCATCTTCATCACCATCGCCATCATCATCAATTCCTTCATCATCATCACCATCTTCATCATCATCACCATCACCATGACCATCAACTTCACCACCGTCACCATCATCATCAACGTCACCATCTTCATCATCATCACCATCTCCATCTTTTGGATGTGAGACAAAACCATCACCATCTTCACCATCACCATCACCATCAACTTCACCACCATCACCATCATCATCACCATCATCATCACCATCTTCATCATCATTGTCATCTGTAGTTCCCTCATCACCATGTCCATCATCATTAACGCCTTCATCATCATCACCATCTTCATCATCATCACCATCACCATGACCATCAACTTCACCACCATCACCATCATCATCAACGTCACCGTCTTCATCATCATCACCATCTTCATCATCATCACCATCTTCATCATCATCACCATCACCATGACCATCAACTTCACCACCATCACCATCATCATCAACGTCACCGTCTTCATCATCATCACCATCTTCATCATCATCACCATCTCCATCTTTTGGATGCGAGACGGAACCATCACCATCTTCATCATCACTATCACCATCACCATCAGCCTCACCACCATCACCATCATCATTAACGTCACCATCTTCATCATCATCACCATCTTCCTCATCATCACCATCTCCATCTTTTGGATGCAAGACAGAACCATCACCATCTTCATCATCATCACCATCTTCGTCACCATCACCATCTCCATCTTTTGGATGCGAGACACAACCATCACCATCTCCATCATCACCATCACCATCACCATCAACCTCACCACCATCACCATCATCATCACCATCTTCATCATCGTGGTCATCTGTAGGTCCCTCATCACCGTGTCCATCATCATCACCATCATTGTCATCATCTTCATCACCATCGCCATCATCATCAACGCCTTCATCATCATCACCATCTTCATCATCATCACCATCACCATGACCATCAACTTCACCACCATCACCATCATCATCAACGTCACCATCTTCATCATCATCACCATCTTCATCATCATCACCATCTCCATATTTTGGATGTGAGACAGAACCATCACCATCTTCATCATCACCATCACCATCACCATCAACTTCACCACCATCACCATCACCATCATCATCAACATTACCATCTTCATCATCATCACCATCTTCATCACCATCACCATCTTCATCACCATCACCATCTCCATATTTTGGATGTGAGACGGAACCATCACCATCTTCGTCATCACCATCACCATCTCCATCATCATCACCATCTTTGTCATCATCATCACCATCATCTGTAGGTCCCTCATCACCATGTCCATCATCATCACCATCTTCATCATCACCATGATCTTCATCACCATCACCATCACCATCACCATCATCATCAACGTCTTCATCATCATCACCACCACAAGTGCCCGGTGGATAATTTTCCAAAGTTGACCCCTGTGTGCAAAAATTGCACACTCCCTCACTGAGAAAAACCCTAGTTTCCAAGATGGACACATAAGATGACACCGGGGCCACTAGACCGGAGGGGAGGGGCACCCCTAGCACTATCCCGATGTCCCAAATTCAATGGAGTCGATGGTTCGTCGATCCGAGCCACGGTCTTCATTCTATGGCTTGTTCCATCTTGCATCCAAAAGGCCTTCGGGGACACCTGCTGGATACCTGCTGGGGCCATAGAACTCCAACCGTGCAACAAAACCAGGTTCCGGGGAGTCATGCAAGTGTGTCTAGGTAGGTTACGGCCAGGAACGCTAGCCACAAGTGCCTGGTGGATGATTTTCCAAAGTTGACCCCCGTGAGCAAAAATTGCACACTCCCTCACTAAGAAAAACCCTAGTTTCCAAGATGGACGCACAAGATGACACCAGGGCCACCAAACCGGAGGGAAGGGGCACCCCTAGCACTATCCCGGCGTCCCGAATCCAATGGAGTCGATGGTTCGTCTATTTGAGCCATGGTCTTCATTCTATGGCTCGCTCCGTCTCGCATCCAAAAGGCCTTCAGGGACACCTGCTGGATACCTTCCAGGGGCATAGAATTCCAACCGTGCAACAAAACCTAGGTTCCGGGGAGTCATGCAAGTGTGTCTAGGTAGGTTCCGGCTACGAATGCTAGCCACAAGTGCCCGATGGATGATTTTTCAAATTTGACCCCCGTGTACAAAAATTGCACACTCCCTCATTGAGCAAAACCCTAGTTTCCAAGGTGGACGCACAAGATGACACCGGGGCCACCGGACCGAAGGGGAGGGGCACCCCTAGCACTATCCCGGCATCTCGAATCCAACGGAGTCGACGGTTCATCGATCCGAGCCATGGTCTTCATTCTATGGCTTGCTCCATCTCGCATCCAAAAGACCTTCAGGGAGACTTGTTGGATACCTGCTGGGGGCATAGAACTCCAACCGTGCAACAAAACTGGGTTCCGGGGAGTCATGCAAGTGTGTCTAGGTAGGTTCCGGCTGGGAACGCTAGCCACAAATTCTCGGTGGATGATTTTCCAAAGTTGACCCCCGTGTGCAAAAATTGCACACTCCCTCACTGAGCAAAACCCTAGTTTCCAAGATGGAAGCACAAGATGACACCGGGGCCACCGGACTGAAGGGGAGGGGCACCCCTAACACTATCCCGACGTCCCGAATCCAATGGATTTGACAGCTCATCGATCTGAGCCACAGTATTCATTCTATGGCTCATTCCGTCTCACATACAAAAGGCCTTCAAGGACACCTGCTCGATACCTGTTGGGGGCATAGAACTCCAACCGTGCAACAAAACCGGGCTACGAGGAGTCATGCAAGTGTGTCTAGGTAGGTTGCGGCCGGGAACACTAGCCACAAGTGCCCGATGGATGATTTTCCAAAGTTAACCCCCGTGTGCAAAAATTGCACACTCCCTCACTGAACAAAACCCTAGTTTCCAAGATGGATGCACAAGATGACACCGGGGGCCACCGGACTGGAGAGGAGGGGCACCCCTAGCACTATCCCGGCGTCCCGAATCCAACAGAGTTGATGGTTCATCGATCCGAGCCATGGTCTTCATTATATGTCTCGCTCCATCTCGCATCCAAAAGGCCTTCAGGGACACCTGCTGGATACTTGCCGGGGGCATAGAACTCCAATCGTGCAATAAAACCGGTTTCCGGGGATTCATGCAAGTGTGTCTAGGTGGGTTCTAGGTTCCGACAGGGAACGCTAGCCACAAGTGCCCGGTGGATGATTTTCCAAAGTTGACCCCCATGTGCAAAAATTGCACACTCCATCACTGAGCAAAACCCTAGTTTCCAAGATGGATGCACAAGATGACACCGGGGCAACTGGACCAGAGGGGAGGGACACCGCTAGAAATATCCCGGTGTCCCGAATCCAACAGAGTCAATGGTTCGTCGATCCGAGCCATGGTCTTTATTTTATGGCTCGTTTCGTCTCGCATCCAAAAAGCCTCCAGGGACACCTGCTGGATACCTGCCGGGGGCATAGAACTCCAACCTTGCAACAAAAATGGTTCCGAGGAGTCATGCAAGTGTGTCTAGGTAGGTTCCGGCTAGGAATGCTAGCCACAAGTTCCCGGTGGATGATTTTCCAAAGTTGACCCTCGTGTGCAAAAATTGCACACTCCCTCACTGAACAAAACCCTAGTTTCCAAGATGGATGCACAAGATGACATCAAGGCCATCGGACTGGAGGAGAGGGGCTCCCCTAGCACTATCTCGGTATCCCAAATCCAAGGGAGTCGATGGTTCATCGATCCGAGCCACGGTCTTCATTCTATGGCTTGTATCGTCTTGCATCCAAAAGGCCTTCAGGGACACCTGCTGGATACCTGCCGGGGGCATAGAACTCCAACCGTGCAACAAAACTGGGTTCCGGGGAGTCATGCAAGTGTGTCTAGGCAGGTTCCAACTGGGAACGCTAGCCACAAGTGCCCGGTGGATGATTTTCCAAAGTTGACCACCGTGTGCAAAAATTGCACACTCCCTCACTTAGCAAAACCCTAGTTTCCAAGATGGACGCGCAAGATGACACCGGGGCCACCAGACCAAAGGGGAGGGGCACCCCTAGCACTATCCCGGCGTCTTGAATCCAATGGAGTCGATGGTTCATCGATCCAAGCCACGGTCTTCATTCTATGGCTCACTCCGTCTCGCCTCCGAAAGGCCTTCAGGGACACCTGCTGGATACCTACCGGGGGCATAGAACTGTAATGTCCCCATTCAAATAAGTGCATAATAAGACAATCCCATCAATCCTACTAGTTTCCTAGGTTGGATGGGAACATGTGGGATGGTAATAAGGAAGCTAATAAATGATATTTAGACATTAGAAGGGTTCAAGCATTTAATAAATATGGTGAATAAATAAATTCAAGAGAAATTCTAGGTGGCAAGTGGTTTTGGATACATATGGAGGTGGTGGGACCCACACTAGCTTGATTTTTCAATGACACATGGCAGCTCTCTCTTTCCAATTCGAATTCATGGGAAGGTGAACACTCTTGGGTGAGTTGGTAAGTCATAACACATGGCATTGAGCATCTTAGGTCGAAATGGGATGGAATAGTAACCTCCATGGGAGAGGAAGAGTCAAATTGGAGACTAGTGGACACTTGGGCTAGATTCCCTAGTTTTATGACAACAATAATGAAGCATCTATGACATTTATGACAAAATTCAGACCTGACTTCTTACACCTGAACATTATGACATGTCAGCCCCAAAATAGGCTCAAGGAAGGCACTCATGGAGTTGGGGGAAGCTAAAGAGACTCAAATTCGAATTTGGGAGAAGATGGAAGGTTGGAACTAGGAGACAAGTGGCAAATGAGGAATATTTTCTAAATGGAAAATTATTGAATCTATTGAGAGGATTTAAACCCCTTAAAGGCTAATGTTGGTTATAAAATGTAGAAATCAAGTATGAGAATGGCTTTTGATGATTTTAGAAAAATTGCATTTGTGAAGAGAGAACTAGTGGATGACTAGTTTCTTGCCTTAGCCAATTTCGAGGGTGAAAGATTCCCATCTAAGTTGGTGTTTGGAGAGGCCACTCAGGTATTTCATGGTGCTTTAATGGAGTTTTATTTGCAGGTAGCAGCTACAGGAATTTTCATGGTTTGGTTTAGTGCAGCACTTTCTCTCCACCATTTCCAGTTTTGAAGGCATATTCGGGCTCCTTGAGGGATTGCGCTTTGGGTGAGATCTTGCACTCATTGGGAGAGCTTCATATGATATTTTTCTGATTGTAATAGCTTCATATCCTCTGTTCTTAATATTTAGAGACTCTCAGGTCGAAATACCCATTGATTGTATGCAAAATTATTGATTAATGAGCCAACAATGTCCATTTCCCCAATGCTTTGATGTATGGCACTATAATGTTGATTATTTCGAATGGATGGATGATTATATGATACATTTGTGATTCATATACTGCCATGGATATGTTTTACAAGTTTCATGTATTGTACTTGAGCATTTGAAGCATTTTTACTCAGTTTGTTTGTATTGAGAGGTGAAATAGTGCCATTTCCCCAAGGGTCGAATTGGGGGTTTTTGCTGTTGAATGTGAGAGAGTTATAACAGTAGTAAAAATCAATTAATGGTGCATATGAGACCTTAATCACATACTTAACACATTATATACATCTTTTCATAAATTCGTGGGAGTTTGGAGGCATTTGGAAGGCCATTTGCAGTGTTACCCCGGGGGATTTGATGCACAAATTACTAGTCAAAATTACATATATTGATCAGAATACAAATCAAGTTTGAAGCAAAATTTGGAGGGCCATAAAACATCCTTGAACATAATATTCAAGTCTAAATATCATTCATACAATCCTACAGAATATTTGGGAGCATTTGGGTTGATTTGGAGGTCAAAACAATAAAACTAGTCAAAGGTCGAAATTGGGGAAAAAGTGGAAAATTTGGCATTTTAATAAAATTTTGAAAAAGGGTCATTACAAGTGGTATCAGAGCATGTTCTTGGCACCTGATGGTATTAACAAGAAGTCAAAAGAATAATCCACCACCCTTTGAACCAGTAGTTGAAGAGGTTTTGTTGAAGAAGAGGTAGTAGAAGAAGAGGAGTCTTTTGCTGAAACCATGGGTAGAGAGGAGGATGAAAAATTAAAACATAAGGAGGAACTTATTGCAACCGTAGATCCATGTTTCTCTAAACTTTCAGCAAACATGGATAGGATAGGTGACAAATTGTTGCAAGGATTCAAATTGTTGATTAGCCAGCTTCAAAGCAAAGGGATGATAGGAGATAATAGTGGTTCACACTCAGGGGAAAAGATGAAAGGGAATGAGCATATTTTCTCAAGTACAGGACCTCATAATAGACCTGATGAATTTCAAAGCACACAAAGGCATACTGCACCTAAATTTCTCACACCCAAAGAAGAGCCCAATCTTGAATTGGATTACAAGAAACTAGTAAATGATTGGAATGATTTGAATGAAGAGTGTAAAAGAGGTGTACCACTCAGTGAATACATTGATGATATGCAAAAGATTAAAAGGAAGGGAGACAATAGGAGTCCATTCCAAAACAAAGAATTAAATAGTGCTTTTGGAAAAATGTCAGTTCCTACTTTTGATGGTTCTTCTCAAAATTCTGCTAACACTTGGGTGCAAAAATTGGATGTATATTTTCAGCTGAATCCTATGTTGGAAGAGGATGCATTAAAAATGGCCATTTTGCATTTGGAAGGAGACGCCAATGAATGGTGGTTTCATGGGTTGAAAACCTTGGGTCATAATCAGTTTAAAACATATGAAGAATTTTTTGATAGAGTACTAGAAAGATTTGAACAAAAAATCCAGAATTTCCTTTCAAAGAACTAGCTCAATTGAAGCAAACTGGGCCCCCTACTGAATATATGTTGGACTTTAAAAAATTATCAGTCAAGGTGGCTGATGTATCTATGGGAAGATTAGTATTGATGTTCACTGAAGGTTTGGCTGAACCCTTAAGAGGTTTGGTCAAATCCCACAAGCCAACTACATTAAAAGATGCAATGAGCTTGACTAGGGATCTCCAAAATGTGCTTCCTAGAATGAGATTTCCTCCTAAGCCTAGCTATAAATTTGAAAAGAAACCTTGGCAAAGGGATGGATATGATAAGAAACCTTGGAAAAGAGAGTCATTTGAGAGGAATAAAAAAGAGGGACTAAACAGGGATGAACTTAGAAAAAAGAAATTGTGCTTCACATGCTTCCAACCATGGACACCAGGGCACAAATGTACCAAAGGAAAGGCTCAATACATAGAAGTATTTTCTGATAATGAGGGGTATGATGGGGGCATGGATGAAGATGGACATATTTCAGATCAAGAAGAGGCATATGAGACAGCAGTAGAAGAGGAAATACAAGAAGAAAATCAGCCTTCACCAAATAAAACAAGAATGGCAGTGCTTTCAGCAGTACCTCGTTATCATACTATCCGATGCAAATGTGTGGTAAAAGGACAAAGAACTTCAGTTTTGGTAGATGGAGGATCCACTCATAAATTCATTGATGCAGAGATGGTAGAGAAAAGAAAGATACCTATTGAAACATTTGATGGCTTCATAGTTGTCATTCCCAGTCACACCACAATGCAATGTAAAACATGGGCTCCAAAGCTGCAAGTAACCGTAGGTAACTATACATTTGTTGATAGTTTTTATGTGGTTGATGTTGATGATACTAATGTGGTTTTGGGAGTGCAATGGCTGCATTCAATAGGAGAGCATACAGTAAATTATCAAATTCCCAAAATGAAATTCCAAGATTCAAAAGGAGTACAAAGAATTGTGAGAGGGAAACACACTTATCCAAATCAAGTAGTAACTTGCAATAGTATGAAATCTATATTGAGGCATGGGGATATAGAATCAGTTGTTGAATGTCATATTACATCTCCCAAGCCAACTATAAATATTGTCAAACGCCCAAAGGAGATAGAGAGACTTTTGCAAAAATATGAAAAGGTTTTTAGAGACCTTCCACATGGTAGGCCACCGGATAGGGGGTTTGAGCACAGTCTTATTTTGGAGGAGGGTACTTCACCCATTCAGATACCACCTTATAGACATCCTAAAAGGTTTAGAGATGAGATTGAAAAATCTATCCAAGAACTCCTAGAGTTGGGACTCATTAGACCAAGCTCTAGCCCTTATGCTTCTTCAGTAGTGCTAGTGAAGAAAAAAGATGGAACATTGAGAATGTGCATAGATTTTAGAGCCTTGAACAAAAAGACTATCAAGAATAGGTATCTTATTCCTAGGATTGATGAGCTCATGGATGAGCTACATGGGGCCAAATACTTCTCAAAAATTGACCTTAGATCAGGGTATCACCAAATTCGAATGAAAGATGAAGATGTGCAAAAGACCGCGTTTCAATGTCATTTTGGCCACTTTGAATTTCTTGTCATGCCTTTTGGGTTAACTTATGCTCCAGCCACCTTTCAAGCATGTATGAATAGGATATTTTGCAAGCAACAAAGAAGGTTTGTTTTGGTTTTATTTGATGATATTCTCATTTACAGTAAAACATGGGAAGAGCATTTGCAACAGTTAGAGATTGTGTTGAAAATCTTGCAAGAAGAGTCCTTATTTGATAAGTTATCAAAATGTGAGTTTGGGATGAAAGAACTACTGTATCTTGGGAACATTATTGGGCAAGAAGGAGTGAAGGTACACATGGAAAAAATCATGGCTATCTTGGAATGGCCATCACCAAAAAATATTACCGAATTGAGAGGCTTTATTGGCATATGCACCTACTATAGAAAATTTGTGAAAGGGTTCTCCAAGTTGACTTCTCCACTCACTGATTTGACTAAGAAGGATGCTTTCAAGTGGGATGAAGAGGCTGAAAATTCCTTCCAAAAAATGAAAGAGGTAATGAGTAGTTGTCCCATACTTGCACTTCTTGATTTTACTAAACCTTTTGTTGTGGAATGTGATGCTTCAGGTGGAGGAATAGGGGCTGTCCTAAAGCAAGGCCAACACCCCATAGTCTTTGAGAGCAGAAAGTTGCACCCTCATGAAAAAATTTACTCCATCTATGATAAAGAAATACTGGCCATTATGCATGCATTGGCCAAATTCAGACAATACTTGGTGGGCAGCAAGTGTGTGGTGAAAACTGACCACAATAGTCTAAGACACATTCTCACACAAAAATATATAAATGAAAAGCAACAAAAGTGGGTAAGCAAGATTCAATATTATGATTTTGATATTGAATATGTCAAAGGAAAGAATAATATAGTAGCATATGCTTTGTCAAGAAGGCCTTCTTTTCCTCTCATGGATATTGCCAAGGATTGAAAAAACATGCTACTAGTTGAATATGCCAAAGACAAATTTGCTTGTGATGTGTTGGATGGAATCAAAGGGGATGATAATTATAGGATTTTGAATGGGCTGATATATTATAAGGGAAGAATTTATTTAGTTCATAACTCAAAGATCAAGTACCGAATTTTGCAAGAAGCACATGATTCCCCACTAGCAGGCCATTCGGGAATCTTCAAAACTTATAGACAGTTGAGGCAAATATTTTTTTGGAAGGGGATGAAGGAAGATGTTTAGAAGTATGTGAATGAATGTAAAGCATGTCAACAAAACAAATTAGAACTTACATGTCCAGTCGGCCTATTACAACCATTGCCCATTCCGGAGCAAAAATGGGACAGTATTTCCATGGATTTCATCACCGGATTTCCTAAATCCTTGGGTAAGGATTGCATCTATGTGGTAGTTGATAGGTTGAAAAAATTTGCTCATTTATTTGCTGTTACATCATCTTTTAGTGCTGCACAAGTGGCTGATATTTTTTTCAAAGAAATCTTCAGATTGCATGGGCTCCCCAAGAGCATTGTCAGTGATAGAGATAATAGATTCATGGGTGCTTTTTGGCAAGAAATTTTTAGATTGGTAGGCACTCAATTGACTCCAAGTACCAGCTATCATCCACAAACTGATGGACAAACAGAGAGGGTAAACCAATGGTTGGAAGGATACCTAAGAAACTATGTGGGAGGGCAGCAAAAAGCATGGGCAAAATGGCTACACTTGGGTGAGTTTTGCTACAACACCACTTATCATATGTCAATAGGAATGTCTCATTTCAAAGCATTATATGGTTATGATGCACTTACATTTGTTGACATTATATTTGGTGATAGTAGAGCCCCAAATACTAAAGATTGGGTGGAAGAGAGCCATGAAATTTTAAAGCTCTTGAAAGACAATTTGCAAGTTGCTCAAAATCAACAAAAACAATATGTTGATAGACATAGAGAAGAAAGAACCTTTCAAGTCAATGATTTAGTATATTTAAGGTTGCAGACTTATAAACAAACATCTCTCAAAAATAATGGAGCAGAAAAATTAAAACCAAGGTACTATGGGACATACAAGGTAGTGCGGAAGGTTGGAGAAGTAGCATATGAACTAGAACTTCCGGAAGGGAGTAAAATCCACAATGTATTTCATGTTTCTTGTCTCAAGAAAGCTCTTGGTCAACAAATCATCACTTCATAAATACTTCCTCCTTTGGATGATGAAGGTCAGCTCACACTTGTTCCGGAAAAGATTTTGAAGACACGGGAAAGAAGGTTGAGGAGTAGAATCATCAAAGAATGTTTAGTGCAATGGAAGGACTTACCAAATGAAGATGCCACATGGGAAGAGGAGAAGATTTTGCAGCATCCAAATTTGAAATTGCTCGAGGACAAGCAATCTTGGGTGGGGAGGACTGTAATGTAAGTGCATAGTAAGACAATCCCATCAATCCTACTAGTTTCCTAGGTTAGATGGACACATGTGGGATGGCAATAAGGAAGCTAATAAATGATATTTAGACAATAGAAGGGTTCAAGGATTTAATAAATATGGTGAATAAATAAATTCAAGAGAAATTATAGGTAGCAAGTGGTTTTGGAGACATATGGAGGTGGTGGGTGTAATGACCCTTTTTCAAAATTCTATTAAAATGCCAATTTTTCCACTTTTTCCCCAATTTCGACCTTTGACTAGTTTAACTGTTTTGACCTCCAAATCAACCCAAATGCTCCCAAATATTCTGTAGGAGTGTATGAATGGTATTTAGACTTGAATATCAGGTTCAGGGATGTTTTATGGCCCTCCAAATACTGCTGCAAACTTGTTTTGTATTTTGATCAATATATGTAATTTTGACTAGTAATTTGTGCATCAAATCCCCCCCGGGTAACACTGCAAATGGCCTTCCAAATGTCTCCAAACTCCCAAAAATTTATGAACAGAGGTATATAATGTGTTAAGTATGTGATTAAGGTCTCATATGCTCCATTAATTGATTTTTACTACTGTTCTAACTCTCTCACATTCAACAACAAAAACCCCCAATTCGACCCTTGGGGAAATGGCACTATTTCACCTCCCAATACAACTAAACTGAGTAAAAATACTTCAAATGCTCAACTACAGTACATGAAACTTGTAGAAGACATACATGGTAGTATATTGATCACAAATATATCAGAGAGTCATCCATCCATTCGAAATAATAAACATTATAGTGTCATACATCAATGCATTAGTGAAATGGACATTGTTTGCTCATTAATCAATAGTTTTGCATACAACCAGTGGGTATTTCGACCTGAGACTTTCTGAATATTAATAAAATAGAATATTAAGCTATTACAATCAGAAATATATAATGAGAAGCTCTCTCAAAAATCACAAGTGCTCACCAAAAACGCCCTCCCTCAAGGAGCATGAATATGCCTTCAAAACTGGAAACGGTGGAGAGAAAGTGCTGCACTAAACCAAACCATGAAACTTCCTGTAGCTGCTACCTACAAATACAAACTCCATTAAAGCACCATGAAAGACCTGAGTGGGCTCTCCAAACACCAACATGGATGTGAATCTTTCACCCTCGAAATTGGCTAAGGCAAGAAACTAGTCATCCACTAGCTCTCTCTTCACAAATGCAATTTTTCTCAAATCATCAAAAGCCATTCTCATACTTCATTTATACATTTTATAACCAACATTAGCCTTCTAAGGGTTTAAATCCTCTCAATAGATTCAATAGATTTCCATTTAGGAAATATTCCACATTTGCCACTTGTCTCCTAGTTCCAACCTTCCATCTTCTCCCAAATTCGATTTTGAAACTCTTTGGCTTCTCCAACTCCCAAATTCACCTTCCTTGAGCCTATTTTTGGTGCTGACATGTCATAGTGGTCATATGTCAAAGGTCAGGTCTTCCATTTGTCATAGTTGTCATATATGCTCCATCATTGGTGTCATAGGGGCTAGGGAATCTAGCCCAAGTGTCCACAAACTTCCACTTTGACTCTTTATCTTCCATGGAGGTTACCAATCCTTCCCAATTAGACCTAAGATGCTCAATGAAATGTGTTATGACTTACCAACTCACCCAAGAGTGTTCACATTCCCATTAATTCGAATTTGCAAAAGAGAGATACCATGTATTATGAAAAATCAAGCTAGTGTGGGTCCCACCACCTCCATATGTCTCCAGAACCACTTGCCACTTAGAATTTATATTGAATTTATTTATTCACCATATTTATTAAATGCTTGAACCCCTCTAATGTGTAAATATAATTTATTAGCTTCCTTATTACCATCCCATATGTGCCCATCCAACCTAGGAAACTAGTAGGATTGATGGGATTGTCTTACTATGCACTTATTTGAATGGGGACATTACAGTCCTCCCCACCCAAGATTGCTTGTCCTCAAGCAATTTAAGATTTGGATGCTGCAAAATATTCTCCTCTTCCCATGTGGCATCTTCATTTTGTAAGTCCTTCCATTGCACTAAATATTCTTTGATGGTTCTACTCCTCAACCTTCTTTCCCGTGTCTTCAAAATCTTTTCCGGAACACGTGTGAGATGAACTTCATCATCCAAAGGAGGAAGTATTTTTGAAGTGATGATTTGCTGACCAAGAGCTTTCTTGAGACAAGAAACATGAAATACATTGTGGATTTTACTCCCTTCCGGAAGTTCTAGTTCATATGCTACTTCTCCAACCTTCCGCACTACCTTGTATGGTCCATACTACCTTGGTTTTAATTTTTCTGCTCCATTCTTTTTTAGAGATGTTTGTTTATAAGGATTAAACCTTAAATATACTAAATCATTGACTTGAAAGGTTCTTTCTTCTCTATGCCTATCAGCATATTGTTTTTGCTGATTTTGAGCAACCTGCAAATTGTCTTTCAAGAGCTTTAAAATTTCTAGGCTCTCTTCGACCCAATATTTAGCCTTTGGGGCTCTACTATCACCAAATATAATGTCAGCAAATGTAAGTGCATCATAACCATATAATGCTTTGAAAGGAGACATTCCTATTGACATATGATAAGTGGTGTTGTAGCAAAACTCACCCAAGTGTAGCCATTTTGCCCATGCTTTTTGCTGCCCTCCCACATAGTTTCTTAGGTATCCTTCCAACCATTGGTTTACCCTCTCTATTTTTCCATCAGTTTAGTGTCTACCAATCTAAAAATTTCTTGCTAAAAAGCACCTATGAATCTACTATCTCTATCACTAACAATGCTCTTGGGGAGCCCATGTAATCTGAAGATTTCTTTGAAAAAAATATCAGCCACTTGTGCAGCACTAAAAGATGATGTAATAGCAAATAAATGAGCAAATTTTGTCAACCTATCAACTACCACATATATGTAATCCTTACCCAAGGATTTAGGAATTCTGGTGATGAAATCCATGGAAATACTGTCCCATTTTTGCTCCGGAATGGGAAATGGTTGTAATAGGCTGGCTGGACATGTAAGTTCTGATTTGTTTTGTTGACATGCTTTACATTCATTCACATACTTCTGAACATCTTCCTTCATCCCCTTCCAAAAATATCTTTGCCTCAACTTTCTATAAGTTTTGAAGATCCCCGGATGGCCCGCTAGTGGGGAATCATGTGCTTCTTGCAAAATTCGGTACTTGAGCTTGGAGTTATGAACTAAATAAATTCTTCCCTTATAATATATCAGCCCATTCAAAATCCTATAATTATCATCCCCTTTGATTCCATCCAACACATCACAAGCAAATTTGTCTTTGGCATATTCAACTAGTAGCATGTTTTTCCAATCCTTGGCAATATCCATGAGAGAAAAAGAAGACCTTCTTGACAAAGCATCTGCTACTATATTATTCTTTTCTTTGACATATTCAATATCAAAATCATAAGCTTGAATCTTGCTTACCCACTTTTGTTGCCTTTCATTTAGATCTTTTTGGGTGAGAAAGTGTCTTAGACTATTGTGGTTAGTTTTCACCACAAACTTGCTGCCCACCAAGTATTGTCTGAATTTGGCCAATGCATGCATAATGGCCAGCATTTCTTTATCATAGATGGAATAAAGTTTTTCATAAGGCTGCAACTTTCTGCTCTCAAAGACTATGGGGTGTTGGCCTTGCCTTAGGACAGCCCCTATTCCTCCACCTGAAGCATCACATTCCACAACAAAAGGTTTAGTAAAATCAGGAAGTGCAAGTATGGGACAACTACTCATTACCTCTTTCATTTTTTGGAAGGCCTTTTCAGCCTCTTCATTCCACTTGAAAGCATCCTTCTTAGTCAAATTAGAGAGTGGAGAAGTCAACTTGGAGAACCCTTTCACAAATTTTCTATAGCCCTGATTTTTTCCATGTGTACCTTCACTCCTTCTTGCCCAATAATGTTCCCAAGATATAGTAGTTCTTTCATCCCAAACTCACATTTTGATAACTTATCAAATAAGGACTCTTCTTGCAAGATTTTCAACACAATCTCTAACTGTTGCAAATGCTCTTCCCATGTTTTACTGTAAATGAGAATATCATCAAAGAAAACCAAAACAAACCTTCTTTGTTGCTTGCAAAATATCCTATTCATACATGCTTGAAAGGTGGCTGGAGCATAAGTTAACCCAAAAGGCATGACAAGAAATTCAAAGTGGCCAAAATGACATCGAAAAGCGGTCTTTTGCACATCTTCATCTTTCATTCGAATTTGGTGATACCATGATCTAAGGTCAATTTTTGAGAAGTATTTGGCCCCATGTAGCTCATCCATGAGCTCATCAATCCTAGGAATAAGATACCTATTCTTGATAGTCTTTTTGTTCAAGGCTCTAAAATCTATGCACATTCTCAATGTTCCATCTTTTTTCTTCACTAGCACTACTGAAGAAGCATAAGGGCTAGAGCTTGGTCTAATGAGTCCCAACTCTAGGAGTTCTTGGATAGCTTTTTCAATCTCATCTCTGAACCTTTTAGGATGTCTATAAGGTGGTATCTGAATGGGTGAAATACCCTCCTCCAAAATAATACTGTGCTCAACCCCCCTATCCGGTGGCCTACCATGTGGAAGGTCTCTAAAAACCTTTTCATATTTTTGCAAAAGTCTCTCTATCTCTTTTGGGTGTTTTACAATATTTATAGTTGGCTTGGGAGATGTAATATGACATTCAACTACCGATTCTATATCCCCATGCCTCAATATAGATTTCATATTATTGCAAGTTACTACTTGATTTGGATAAGTGTGTTTCCCTCTCACAATTCTTTGTACTCCTTTTGAATCTTGGAATTTCATTTTGGGAATTTGATAATTTACTGTATGCTCTCCTATTGAATACAGCCATTGCACTCCCAAAACCACATTAGTATCAGCAACATCAACCACATAAAAACTATCAACAAAAGTATAGTTACCTACGATGACTTGCAGCTTTGGAACCCATGTTTTGCATTGCATTGTGTTGTGATTGGGAATGACAACTGTGAAGCCATAAAATGGTTCAATAGGTATCTTTCTTTTCTCTACCATATTTGCATCAATGAAGTTATGAGTGGCTCCTCCATCTACCAAAACCGAAGTTCTTTGTCTTTGTACCACACCTTTGCATTGGATAGTATGATAGCGAGGTACTGCTGAAAGCACTGCCATTCTTGCTTTGTCCGGTGAAGGATGATTTTCTTCTTGTCTTTCCTCTTCTACTGCTATCTCATATGCCTCTTCTTGATTTGAAATATTCCCATCTTCATCCATGCCCCCATCATACCCCTCATTGTCATAAAATACTTCTATGTATTGAGCCTTTCCTTTGGTACATTTGTGCCCCGGTGTCCATGGTTGGAAGCATGTGAAGCACAATTTATTTTTTCTAAGTTCATCCCTGTTTAGTCCCTCTTTTTTATTCCTCTCAAATGACTCTCTTTGCCAAGGTTTCTTATCATATCCATCCCTTTGCCAAGGTTTCTTTTCAAATTTGTAGCTAGGCTTAGGAGGAAATCTCGTTCTAGGAAGCACATTTTGGAGATCCCTAGTCAAGCTCATTGCATCTTTTAATGTAGTTGGGTTGTGGGATTTGACCAAACCTCTTAAGGGTTCATCCAAACCTTCAATGAATAGCAATACTAATATTCCGATAGATACATCAGCGACCTTGACTGATAATTTTTGAAAGTCCAACATATATTCGGTAGGGGACCCAGTTTGCTTCAATTGAGCTAGTTCTTTGAAAGGCAATTCTGGATCTTTTTGTTCAAATCTTTCTAGTACCCTGTCAACAAATTCTCCATATGTTTTAAGCTGATTATGACCCAAGGTTTTCAGCCCATGAAGCCACCATTCATTGGCATCTCCTTCCAAATGCAAAATGGCCATTTTTAATGCATCCTCTTCCAACATAGGATTCAGCTGAAAATATACATCCAATTTTTGCACCCAAGTGTTGGCAAAATTTTGAGAAGAACCATCAAAAGTAGGAAGTGACATTTTTCCAATAGCACTATTCAATTCTTTGTTTTGGAATGTACTCCTATTGTCTCCCTTCATTTTAATCTTTTGCATAGCATCAATGTAGTCACTGAGTGGTACACCTCTTTTACACTCTTCATTCAAATCATTCCAATCATGTACTAGTTTCTTGTAATCCAATTCAAGATTGGGCTCTTCTTTGGGTGTGAGAAATTTAGGTGCAGTATTCCTTTGTGTGCTTTGAAATTCATCAGGTCTATTATGAGGTCCTGTACTTGATAAAATATGCTCATTCCCTTTCATCTTTCCCCCTGAGTGTGAACCACTATTATCTCCTATCATCCCTTTGCCTGAAAGTTGGCTACCCAACAATTCGAAACCTTTCATCATTTGTTTATTCATATCTAGCATAACCATGGTAATTCCTTCAAAACATGGTTTTAAGGCTTCAATAAATTCCTCCTTATGTCTTAATTTTTCCTCCTCCTCTCTACCCATTGTTTTAGAAAAAAACTCTTTTTCTGCTACTATCTCTTCTTCAACTACTAATTCAAAGGGTGGTGTTTTATTTTTTTGGATTCTTGTTAATATCATCATGTGACAATACCATGCTCCGATACCACTTGTAATGACCCTTTTTCAAAATTCTATTAAAATGCCAATTTTTCCACTTTTTCCCCAATTTCGACCTTTGACTAGTTTAACTGTTTTGACCTCCAAATCAACCCAAATGCTCCCAAATATTATGTAGGAGTGTATGAATGGTATTTAGACTTGAATATAAGGTTCAGGGATGTTTTATGGCCCTCTAAATACTGCTGCAAACTTGTTTTGTATTCTGATCAATATATGTAATTTTGACTAGTAATTTGTGCATCAAATCCCCCCGGGTAACACTGCAAATGGCCTTCCAAATGTCTCCAAAATCCCAAAAATTTATGAAAAAAGGTATATAATGTGTTAAGTATGTAATTAAGGTCTCATATGCTCCATTAATTGATTTTTAATACTGTTCTAACTCTCTCACATTCAACAGCAAAAACCCCGAATTCGACCCTTGGGGAAATGGCACTATTTCACCTCCCAATACAACTAAACTGAGTAAAAATGCTTCAAATGCTCAACTATAGTACATGAAAATTGTAGAATACATCCATGGCAGTATATTGATCACAAATATATCAGAGAATCATCCATCCATTCGAAATAATCAACATTATAGTGTCATACATCAATGCATTGGGGAAATGGACATTGTTTGCTCATTAATCAATAGTTTTGCATACAACCAGTGGGTATTTCGACCTGAGAATTTTTGAATATTAATAAAAGAGGATATGAATCTATTACAATCAGAAATATATAATGAGAATCTCTCTCAAGAAGCACAAGTGCTCACCAAAAATTCCCTCCCCCAAGTAGCATGAATATGCCTTCAAAACTGGAAATGGTGGAGAGAAAGTGCTGCAATAAAAAAAACCATGAAACTTCCTATAGCTGATACCTAAAAATACAAACTCCATTAAAGATCCATGAAATACCTGAGTGGGCTCTCCAAACACCAACAAGGATGGGAATCTTTCACCCTTGAAATTGGCTAAGGCAAGAAACTAGTCATCCACTAGCTCTCTCTTCACAAATGCAATTTTTCTCAAATCATCAAAAGCCATTCTCATACTTCATTTCTACATTTTATAACCAACATTAGCCTTCTAAGGGTCTAAATCCTCTCAATAAATTCAATATATTTCCATTTAGGAAATATTCCACATTTGCCACTTGTCTCCTAGTTCCAACCTTCCATCTTCTCCCAAATTCGATTTTGAGTCTCTTTGGTTTCTCCAACTCCCAAATTCGCCTTCCTTGAGATTATTTTTGGTGCTGACATGTCATAGTGGTCAGATGTCAGAGTTCAGGTCTACAATTTGTCATAGTTGTCATAGATTCTCCATCATTGGTGTCATAGGGGCTAGGGAATCTAGCCCAAGTGTCCACAAACTTCCACTTTGACTCTTTATCTTCCATGGAGGTTACCAATCCTTCCCAATTCGACCTAAGATGATCAATGGCATGTGTTATGACTTACAAACTCACCCAAGAGTGTTCAAATTCCCATTAATTCAAATTTGCAAAAGAGAGATACCATGTATTATGAAAAATCAAGCTAGTGTGGGTCCCACCACCTCCATATGTCTCCAAAACCACTTGCCACTTAGAATTTATCTTGAATTTATTTATTCACCATATTTATTAAATTCTTGAACCCTTCTAATGTCTAAATATCATTTATTAGCTTCCTTATTACCATCCCACATGTGCCCATCCAACCTAGGAAACTAGTAGGATTGATGGGATTGTCTTACTATGCACTTATTTGAATGGGGACATTACAGTGGGACCCACACTAGCTTGATTTTTCAATGACACATGGCAGCTTTCTCTGGCCAATTCGAATTCATGGGAAGGTGAACACTCTTGGGTGAGTTGGTAAGTCATAACACATGGCATTGAGCATCTTAGGTCGAAATGGGATGGAATAGTAACCTCCATGGGAGAGGAAGAGTCAAATTGGAGACTAGTGGACACTTGGGCCAGATTCCCTAGTTTTATGACAACAATAATGAAGCATATATGACATTTATGACAAAGTTCAGACCTGACTTCTTACACCTGAACATTATGACATGCCAGCCCCAAAATAGGCTCAAGGAAGGCACTCATGGAGTTGGGGGAAGCTAAAGAGACTCAAATTCGAATTTGGGAGAAGATGGAAGGTTGGAGCTAGGAGACAAGTGGCAAATGAGGAATATTTTCTAAATGGAAAATTATTGAATCTATTGAGAGGATTTAGACCCCTTGAATGTTGGTTATAAAATGTAGAAATCAAGTATGAGAATGGCTTTTGATGATTTGAGAAAAATTGCATTTGTGAAGAGAGAACTAGTGGATGACTAGTTTCTTGCCTTAGCCAATTTCGAGGGTGAAAGATTCCCATCCAAGTTGGTGTTTGGAGAGGCCACTCAGGTCTTTCATGGTGCTTTAATGGAGTTTTATTTGTAGGTAGCAGCTACAGAAAATTTCATGGTTTGTTTTAGTGCAGCACTTTCTCTCCACCGTTTCCAGTTTTGAAGGCATATTCATGCTCCTTGAGGGAGGACATTTTTGGTGAGCACTTGTGCTTCTTGAGAGAGATTCTCATTATATATTTCTGATTGTAATAGCTTCATATCCTCTGTTATTAATATTCAAAAATTATCAGGTCGAAATACCCACTGGCTGTATGCAAAACTATTGATTAATGAGCAAACAATGTCCATTTCCCCAATGCATTGATGTATGACACTATAATGTTGATTATTTAGAATGGATGGATGATTCTCTAATATATTTGTGATCAATTACTGCCATGGATGTATTCTACACTTTTCATGTACTGTACTTGAGCATTTGAAGCATTTTTACTCAGTTTAGTTGTATTGGGAGGTGAAATAGTGCCATTTCCCCAAGGGTCGAATTGGGGGTTTTTGTTGTTGAATGTGAGAGAGTTAGAACAGTAGTAAAAATCAATTAATGGAGTATATGAGACCTTAATCACATACTTAACACATTATATACCTCTGTTCATAAATTTTTGGGAGTTTGGAGGCATTTGGAAGGCCATTTGCAGTGTTACCCCGGGGGGATTTGATGCACAAATTACTATTCAAAATTACATATATTGATCAGAATACAAAACAAGTTTGCAACAGCAGTTGGAGGGCCATAAAACATCCCTGAACCTAATATTCAAGTCTAAATATCATTCATACACTCCTATAGAATATTTGGGAGCATTTGGGTTGATTTGGAGGTCAAAACAGTAAAACTAGTCAAAGGTCAAAATTGGGGAAAAAGTGGAAAAATTGGCATTTTAATAAAATTTTGAAAAAGGGTCATTACAAGAACTCCAACTGTGCAACAAAACCGGGTTCCTGGGAGTCATGCAAGTGTGTCTAGGTAGGTTTTGGCCGGGAATGCTAGACACAAGTGCCCGGTGGATGATTTTCCAAAGTTGACCCCCATGTGCAAAAATTGCACACTCCCTCACTGAGCAAAACCCTAGTTTCCAAGATGGACACACAAGATGACACCGGGGCCACCATATTGGAGGGGAGGGACACCCATATCACTATTGCGGAGTCCCAAATCCAACGGAGTTGACGGTTCGTTGATCCGAGCCACGATCTTCATTCTATGCCTCGCTCCATCTTGCATCCAAAAGTCCTTTAGGGACACCTGCTGGATACCTGCCGGGGGCATAGAAGTCTAACCGTGCAACAAAAACAGGTTCCAGGGAGTCATGCAAGTGTGTCTAGGTATGTTCTGACTGGGAACGCTAGCCACAAGTGCCCGGTGGATGATTTTCCAAAGTTGACCCCCATGAGCAAAAATTGCACACTCCCTCACTGAGAAAAACCCTAGCTCCGGAGATGGCCCATTGACATCACTTTCGGGTCCTCCAAGAATGCTGTGGGGGGTCCCCTAGTTGAAACCCGGCGTCCCGGACCCATCAGAATCGACAGATTCATGAACTGAGCCACAATTCGGGCGCTACGGGCATTCTAGTTGGGCACCCTGGAGCCATTGAGGGACACTTTGGGGATTTGCCCCAGGGCCACGGAACCCAAACAGGTGAGCGAACTTGGATTTCGTAGGTTCCCACAGGTCCACATGGCCATTTTCGACCTGTCCACAGTGGCCACGCATGCCTGGGGGCCTCCAGATGATAAATGCACCCCTTTAGCGAATTTGGAATGGCCATCACTGAGAAAAAACCTAGCTCCGGAGATGGCCCATTGGCACCACTTTTGGGCCTTCCAAGCATGCTGTTGGGGGTCCCCTAGCTGAAACCCGGTGTCTCGGACTCACTGAAATTGACGGATTCGTGAAATGAGCTACGGTTCGGGCGCTACGGGCATTCTAGTCGGGCACCCCGGGTCCATTTAGGGACACTTTGGGGATTTTCCCTGGGGCCATGGAACCCAAACCGACGAGCAGAATTGGATTCCATCGGCTCCCATAGGTCCACGTTGCCATTGTTGACTTGTCCATGGTGGCCATGCACGCCCGGGGACCTCCGAATGAGAAATGATCCCCTTTAACGAATTTGGAATGGCCATCACTGAGCAAAACCCTAACTCTGGAGATGGCCCATTGGCACCACTTTCGGGCTTTCCAGGAACGCTGTGGGGGGTCCCATAGCTAAAAACCGGCGTCCCGGATCCACCGAAATCGACGGATTCGCGAACCGGGCCACAGTTCGGGTGCTACAGGCATTCTAGTCGGGCATCCCGGGCCATTCTAGTGGTGATAACAAGTTTACTGTATGTTGAGTCTGATACTACATCCAGGAGCCGCTCATCAAACTTTGAGATAGAAAGCTCTGTAATTTTAGGATACTAATTCAACCACTCATACAGTTTCTCACCTTCTTGAGGATCTAAATTTATAATTGCCTTCTGGGTAGATTCAGGCATTCTCGAGGATCTAAATTTATAATTGCCTTCTGGGTATATTTAGGCATGGAATAATATTTGGTGGCACTTCCAAGCTCCCTAGACCATTTGGGTAGCCACAATATGTGTGACTCCTTCGACAAAAGATAAATTCTAGTGTGGGTGACAACATTTGATACACTAGCCAAATCTATGTTGTTGGAAGAACTTACATATTTCAACAAAGGAGCGTTTTGCAGGTGACTTGAAAATCCCTTCCAATTTTCAGCAATAAAACAAAGAAGTTCAAAGTACATATTTTCAGGCAATCTTGTCAACCAATCAGACAATCGAATACAGAGAGATAACCACTCCCAAAAAGTTCAAGCTATTATAAAACTCTTGTTTATCAAGATAAGGATGTACTATGTGTACATTATGAGAATACAAATGAATGAAGTCGCTTTGATGAACTTGTCCTCTTTCTTTCTCCAGGATGTGTTTAAAAGCAGGGAGTATTGTTCGAGCTTCTGTTGGTTTACATAAACGTTTATTCCCAAAGATGATGTCACATAAAACCACTTCCTTAGCTTTCAATTGGGTTTGAATGGCATCTATAACTTGTGTTAACTATCGATAATGACGAATATGAAAGGGAAGGTACCTATAGACCCAAGTTTTCGATGATAGAGGTGAATTACCACTTACGAGCATGAAATGCTGAACAAAAGGCTAATGAAACACAACGAAGGATTCCCTGGTTCCGGCAGGTATCCAACAGGTGTTCCTGAAGGCCTTTTGGATGCGAGACAGAGCGAGCCATAGAATGAAGACCGTGGCTTGGATCGACAAACCATCAACTCCCTTGGATTCAGGACATTGAGATATGGCTAGGGGTTCCCCTTCCCTCTAGTCCGGTGGCCCCGGTGTCATCTTGTGTGTCCATCTTGGAAACTAGGGTTTTGCTCAGTTATGGAGTGTGCAATTTTTGCACATGGGGGTCAACTTTGGAAAATCATCCACCGGGCACTTGTGGCTAGCGTTCCTGGCCGGAACCTACCTAGACACACTTGCATGACTTCCCAGAACCCAGTTTTGTTGCACGGTTGGAGTTCTATGCCCCCGACAGGTATCCAGCAGGTGTCCCTGAAGGCCTTTTAGATGCGAGACAGAGCGAGCCATAGAATGAAGATCATGGCTCGGATCGACAAACCGTCAACTCCGTTGGATTCAGGACGCCAGGATAGTGCTAGGCCTGCCCCTCCCCTCTGGTCTAGTGGGCCCAGTGTCATCTTGTGCGTCCATCTTGGAAACTAGGGTTTTGCTTAGTGAGGGGGTGTGCAATTTTTGCACACGGGGGTCAACTTTGGAAAATCATCCACTGGGCACTTGTGGTGATGATGATGATGATGGACACGGTGATGAGGGACCTACAGATGACAATGATGATGAAGATGGTGATGATGATGACGAAGATGGTGATGATGATGGAGATGGCGATGATGAAGATGGTGATGATGATGGAGATGGTGATGAGGGACCTCTAAAAAATCAAGCATTAACATGGGTGAGGTAGGTCTAAATCCTCCCTCAAGGACATTTCCAACCATTAGGTGACAATGATGAACATGTTAGTGCTACTGAATCATAGCTCCCAAATGATCCTCATATTCATCCAAGTACTAGACCAGTATTGAAACAATTCCTAAAGCTCCAAATGGAGAGAGTGGTAGAGAAAATGGGGACAATATCCAGATTTGGGTGTTGCGGGCATCTTGGTAAGACCTAGGGTTTGAGGATCGAAATTCCAAGATAGACATATAGACTTGCATTCTATAAGTTGAGTTCTCTAGTGATGTACTTGTGTGACATGACAAACCCTTCTAATAGTGATCCTATCCCACTTGGAGTCCAAATACCCCCTATTTAGGGTATGTGTTGTGGGTCACGGATTCTAGGGCTAGATTAGGTTAATAGGGCTACATTAGGTTTCTAGCATTCTAGATTAGTTTCTGAAGGTTAGATTAGTGTTTCTAGGGTTAGTTTAGCTTTCTAGGATTTCTAGGGCTAGGTTATGTTTCTAGGATTCTAGATTAGTTTCTGAGGGTTAGATTAGTGTTTCTAAGGTTAGTTTAGCTTTCTAGCATTTCTAGGGCTAGATTATGTTTGTAGGGTTATATTAGTGCTTCTAGGGTTAATCATACATGAATAAACAATCACATGGCTATAAATCATAACTTAATCATAACTCAGATATCAAATAAATGATATAAGATAACGATATCAAATAACTATCTAACATGAATAACATTAATCGTGCATGAATAAACAATCACAAGGCTATACTATGTACCTCAGTCAATTAGGCCTTTTGGATCCTCTCGGTTTTTTATTGTCTCGAACAACCTCTCATGCTTCACATGAGGTATTAAGTAGTGTACCTTGTTTGATGACTTCCTTGACATTGTCTGTAGTTGGATGTTTGTACCCACGATCAAGTGTGTAAAGTGATACACCCGCGAACCTGGTCTACAATCTGTGTATGTGTAGCCATTGCTCTTTGGTCCCTTTCCATCCACTGTAAGATATTCCCCCTGAACAACCATCGATCCAGTCAGAAAGGTAATGCCTTCACTATCCGTTAATGATGCGAGGAGGGTTTGCTTCCCCTGGATGTATTGTGTCAACCAATAATTCGTCCCAATTGCACTATCTTTCGGGGCGACAACTGCGTAGATGTGTCCTACAAAAATGCATTTTAAGGTCATATTCCAACAAGTAGTGGTTTGATAACTTGGATAATTACAAAAACAAGGAGGGAGCTGGGATATGCATGCAGAAATGTTTACCTGGCTATACAAGATCAGATATATGATCATATTCATTCGAAATAGAGGACTAGCCTTCCTCTAACTGGATTGTTTCAGCCACTGCATGTGGGTCCACTGCAAGTGATACATGATCCCATTCATCAATCCAATCCATTGATTCACACTCATCCCACTCACAACTGCTGCAAGACCCACAAAAGAAAGCAAGTTTTCACGTCCATATTTCAAATAAGGGGTTGTTTGAGCTTCAAAATGAATGAAATCCACGAGTGCCTTGCACAGTACTACAACTATAAGAATGTGATCGATCTATATCAACTACATTCCAGAAATTTTTGACAACATGTCCTCTAGCTGTTGGTATGTGTTGCTCCGTGGTTCGATCTGACATTTTTTCTTTGCACCATCGAACTATGGATTCAGCATTCTGAATATGAGGGCCTCCCATGCACCTCATCTCCTCCCTTCGTAGGGCAGTTTTGAGACATGCTCCAGCCCTGTCATGCTCTCCCTTTCCATGCCCAGTCTCAAAATAGTTCCATACATGCAGCACATCATAAGTCTTGTGCAAACTACTCAATCACTGGAAAACACGTGCATTTTTTAACTGGCCTGCACAACCATATGACCATATCTAATGCTAATCCATCTGTATACCTCTCTCCTTCAGCTGATCATAGAAAATTTTGAAGCAATGCTGCACATTATGCAGGTCGTGGCACCTGTCGTCATTGATGTAGAAGTTAGTCTCTTTCAATATTATCCTCATGTCGTTGCTGCTCTCTGGCATGTGCCTGTACGTGATATGGACCATTATGCTAACTTGGTTTGAATGGTAGTATTGACTTTGAATCTCATTCTGTGGTTGTAGGGTGTGCAAAGTCCACAACTGACAATATTGTGCCCTTGGGAAAGGTGTCTCTGCACTGTCTATACTGTTCATCCTGCCATCGTGCTACATGGACGTGCTGTACATAATGCTCAGTCTTTTGGTATAATTCCTTCATGAATTTGCAAATTTGTACCTGGTGCCACAAAACCAAGGGCATTAATACAACATGACATTTTCAATCTGAATATATATGTACAAATTCAACATGTACAGTATGAAAGCATGCAAACTTAGATTACCTGTGACTTCACCAATGCAATTTTTTTGCTTTCCTTCGAACTATCTACTTGATATGTTATGTACTGGAAGTTCTGCATTTCTACTGACATCCTCCCAAATTTGTGCTCCGCGGTTGCGTGGATGCAGCGGCTCAATAATGCAAATCCACTGCAACTGGAACATGTCCCATATAAACATGATCTTTTATAATATTTTTGTCCTTCAGGCCTTCGACACATTATGCTATGTATAAATTCTCTAGATGCATTCGGTGGTTGTAACGAAGGGAAATCTTGCATAACGTTAGTATGCAAACCACAAAATATATGTCTATATGTATCATAATAGTACTCAAATTCTACATGGTATCTACAACAATATGTATTGCGATCAATGCAAATTCTAACATACCAGGGTTTGCATTTTTTGAAGTACCTTTGTCCCAAGTTCAATTATGTGTGCTCATTCTTGAACCTCTCATAGAGTTCTGTTTGTGTCGTGTCAAGGAAGTGCTTGACATGGGGTTCACCCCCCCCCTACCACCTTTTCTCAACTTTAAAACATCTCTTTGATTAGATGACGGTGTAGTGTTATCATGCCAAAAATTTTGCACTAGTTCTTAAACAGCATCAATGAGCTTCATGTCTGAACGAGGTAACCTATCAACAAAGGCCCAACAATCTTTTTGGCATGGGGTCTCAAGTTTTTCTCTAATGGAAAAATACTTTTGAAGAGTCTTTCTATCTACTTTAAAGATTTTACAAGTGTGTGATAGTAGGCGACGTTGCCTTGTGGATTTGTCTACAATTGATTCCGACAGTACACGACGGGCCACATTAAAATCTTTTGTATGAGAAGTTTGTCCAATCAAATTAAATGCAGATTGTAGATTTCTAACAACATGATTGTTGGCCTCTGAACTTCTAACTACCTTTATTCCCAAAATTCTCCTGGCATGAGCTAGACAATGTGATTTTAACAAAGCAAGAAACAATTGACATTTTGCTGCATCGGTTTTGGATTCAAAAAAACTTTGATTATCTTGTTACAATGGAAATCAATAGTGCATTTGGGCATCTTACCTTCAAGTCCTGAAAATGAAATTTCATCCACATGAATATGTTTGGGAGTTCTTCGTCGTCCAGTTGATAGTCGAGGCAAGGGAGTCGGAAAGGAAGTACGAGTCTCGTCAATGGTTTGTTGTGGCCCTTCGTTCACAAATTGGTCCTGCAATGGAGTGTGTTCGCCAGGTGGGTGGTCTTCTTGGGGTGGTTGCCAGTTAAGAACTTGTTCAATATCCATCCCTTCATACTCGACTTCAGGAAAGATTTGATTGACTTCAACAACTTCGTCATTGCTTGTTGATGGATCTAAGGCACTCACATTTTGATTTCTACGTTTTGCATGTACAACCTGGCATTTTCTCTTATCTCACGGGTCTTTTCAGGGGGCGGTTGGGTCCTTCTAGACTTTCTTTTATTATTACGTTTGTTGCCCATATTCAATGCGTTTTTTGGAAAAACGAAAATGTGACCCCTGCAAGAATGAACAACAAACAAGATATTAAAACTCGATGTGCATGATTATTAAAGCTCGATGTAGCAATTTATTATGTACAACAACATCTAGTGAGAATGTTTTCATATAATCTTAAAAGCTATTGGGAACGCCCTACATATAAAGTTACAACATCACCTCTAGGAACTCAATAGGATGGTATTGGATGGTGGTATGGGATGTTAGTAGGAGCAAATTCCCTACAAGGGAGAAGCTCATATCACTTCATTTTCATGGTATGGATGAGGGAAAATAGTCCCAAAAGACTAAGAGTTTTCAATTGTTTAGGTGTTTGTGTGAGTTGTTGTAGTGAAACCATGAGGAATTCAACAAATGTTCATCTACTAGATGGAGGAATGTGATTATGAAATGTTATTGGTGGTGATGCAAGTAATTGTTTTTTATTATTGTAATGTCCCTTATTAGGATTTTATTAAAATTGCAATTTTCCACTTTTTTTTCTTAGTTCGACCTTTGACTAGTTTTGATCTCTAGGTCCCAAATTTGCCCCAAATGATCCCAAATCTTCTGAGAAGGTATATGAATGATATTAGAACATAAATATGTGTTTCAGGGATGTCTTTGGACCTTTAAAATACTTCTGCAAATCCTCTTTCAATTCTGATCAATGTAGGTAACTTTACTAGTGATTTTCCTTTGACTAGTATTGGTCTCTAGGTCTCAAATTGACTCCAAATGCCTTCAAATATTCAAGGAAGGTGTATGAATGATATTAGAACTTGAATATGATGTTTATGTATGAAATATGGCCACTAAAATACCTCTACAAACTCTCTTAATATTCTGGACCAATTATGCAATTTTACTAGTAATTTGGGGTTCTAATCCCCCTGGGGTAAGTACTGAAAATGGCTTCCCAAATGCTTCCAAACCCACTAAAATTTATGAATAGAGGTATGTAATGTGTTAAGTATGTTATTAAAGTCTCATATGAACCATTAATGGATTATTACAACTATTCTCACCCTCTCCCATTCAACTGCAAAAATCCCCAATTTGACCCTTGGGGAAATGGCACTATTTCACCTCCCAATACAACTAAACTGAGTAAAAATGCTTCAAATGCTCAAGTATAGTACATGAAACTTGTATAAGACATCCATGGCAGTATATTGATCACAAATATATTAGAGAATCATCCATTCATTTGAAATCATCAGCATTACATTGATTCACAACAAGGTAGTAGGGAAATGCCACTGTTCTTTCATTAAAATTGAGATTTATACATTTCTACTTGGAATTTCGACCTGAAACTTTCTGAAGATGAATAATAGAGTATTTAATTCATATTAAAAAAGAAATGGGGCATTAAAATCTTCCCCAAAGAGTACAATAGCTCACCAAAAACGCCCTCCCTCAAGGGTCAAGAATATGCCATCAAAACTGGAAATGGTTGAAGGAGTGAGCTAAAATAGGAGAAACCCTGAGCTTCCCTATGGCTTACACCTGAAAATAAAGAATCCATTAAATCTACAAATGAAAGGTCTGAATGGCCTTTCCAATTACCAACTTGGATGGGAATCTTTCACCCTTGAAATTGGCTAAGGTAAGAAACTAGTCATCCACTAGCTCTCCCTCTTCACAAATGCAATTGCAAATTCTACAAATTATCAAAAGATGCTTTCCTTATTTGTTATTGACATTTATAAAGTTCTAATGTCCTCCATGGGTCTAATTCCTTATAAGAGACTCATGCCACCTCAAGTTGGGAAGAGATTCCAAAGAACGCCACTTGTACACCAATTCCTAGTCTCCCACTTCCACCAAATCACATGTGGAAGCATCTTAGCTGCCCTAACACCCCTGAGCGCCCTCTTGGAGTCTATTTTTAGCCCTGACATGTCATATATGTCATATGTCAGCTTTCAGGTCTGATTTGTGTCATAGGTGTCATAGCATCTTCATCATTGTTGTCATAGAGCTAGGGAATCTAGCCCAAGTGTCTCACTAGCTCCAAATTGCCTCTTCCTCTTCCATGGGAGTTAATCTTCCTCTATATTTCGACCTTGGATGATTCATGCCATGAATAATACCTTTTGGACTCCCCCAAGTATGTTACCATTCACCTTGAATTTGAATTGGTGAGAGAATGATGCCAAGTGTAGTGGGGAAATCTAGCCATATGTGAGTCCCACTTCCTCAATGTGTCTTCATGATCAAATTCCACTTTGATTTTCACTTGTATATATTTATTTATCTCCTTTATTAAATATTTATGCCATTCTAATGTTCGAACATCATTTATTATCCCCATTATTCCAAATCCCAAAGCTTCCACCCCAAACCTAGGAAACTAGTAATTTTCCTCCTTGGCAATTATTTGACCTTTAGCATCAATTTGACAAACTCTAATGAATAGGGCCAATGTTATTAGGCCATTTTGACCCAATGCCAAATTTGAGACATGACAAATCCTTCCTTCCCAATATTGCTTGTCCTCAAGCAATTTCAAACATGGGTGTTGAAGAACCTGCTTTCTGTATAATTCTTTGAAGTTGCCATTGAATTGCCCAACCTTGAATCTTTGAGTTTCCATGAAGATTTTAGAGAGGAACCACCCTGCTTGCTGCTGCACTACTCTGATAAAAATCACTTTATTTAGTGGGAAATCCATCTCCCATACTTCTTATTTCCCCCAAAAAATTGAAACCAATGAGACAAAAATTATTCCAGGATCCCATTGCTTGTATTGCACCCGAACAATTAAGAGTGCTCTCCAACCCATACCATCAGATAAGAGGATTCCTGGATCCCATTTTCTTGTATGCATTCTTCCAAACATCATGAGTACAAAATATATATCATCAAAGTACATAACTACATAATGAAAATTAATATCAAGGAGGTGCTTCATCAAAGAATCATGAAAGTGCTTATACCTCCAAGCAAGTAGACCACCGTTTTCCAAGTGCATACAAACTTCAAGTGACCAATCAAATATGCTCTAATGACATAGGTGAGCATCCCATGTCCTATAAAGCTGCTCCAAAAGGATGTGATATGCATCAAAATATTCAGCCATGTATTCTTTCATCCAAGAAGTGAATGAAGAATCTCCACTAAAATCTGAACCAAATAATGAGCAAAAAAAACAAGGAGACTTCAAATGACTCAAAGAAGTCTCACCCATACATCCCTGAATGTGATCATCATAAAGATATAACAAAGTATGTGGCTTCCAACAAAAATGTTTTCCAATCATAAATATATTCACCCAAGTGTTGGATGAAGTTCCTCCAACATCAAATGAATCAAGTGTTGAGCAAGAAAAACCATGAGTCTTCAAGTGACTCAAATGCATATCATAGGTGCATCCATGTAGATGTGCATCATCATAAAGTAACAAAGGATGCTGCTGCAAATGTGAATAAGAATGTGCTCCAACCATATCATCATAAAATTTAAATCTAGGAGTTCCATACTCCTCATGTGGCACCATAAAAAAGAACCCTTTCACCCATACTTCATTGAGACTAATGTTGCAAAACATGGAATTGTAGGATGTAGGAGAATGAACCAAATCACCCAAATGATCAAAAAGTACAGAAGTTTCATCATGGGAAGGATTCATATGGGTAGTATCATGCAGCTCCTTCAAAAGTGTGAACTCTTTGTCATAGTTTGGTTCCAATGTAGATGAATCATGCTCTTCTTTAAAAATTGCATAACCTTCATCAAGAGACAATTCAAATTCCCCTTCCACCACATCAAGTGTTTGTATCTCTTCAAGTTCATATTCAAACACATCAAGAACATTCAAAATTTTCACATTTCTCATGATCCACCATGTCATGAGAATCCTCCAAACAATCTACCATTTGACAATCTGAAACATAGGAGGAAAAACAAGTATCTTGCAACTTTTCAAGAAGTTGCTCATTTTGAATTGTGAGCTTATGATTATCTTCATTATTCTTCAAGTATGCATCATGTAACAATTCATTAATCTCAAACAAATGGTTTCTATCAAAAAGCAAAGACATGAAATTACCTTTGATGTGGCACATTGCTCTTTGAATTTTCTCCATGTCTTCAAGGAAGGATGTTTCCTCCAATGAAGTATCTCTCCAACAATAATTTGACACCAATGCTTGAGTGTCATGGAGAATGATGAGGGACTCTTGGATCTTCTTTTCATTCATCTTTAAGGACCCTTCAAGAAAATGAGGCTCTTGCAAATGAACCTCCTCATTTTTTTCATTTTTTCTTGGACCAACTTCATGAAGCTCAAGTGGTGATGGGGAAGTTGATCTTGGTTCTTCTTCAACTGCTACAAGGTCTTCATTATCATGCTTAATGAAACTTGTGCTTGTATAAACACTTTCAAAAGTGATCTCTATGTCACCAACATAGAGGTGTGAGCACCCATCAGTAGGTACTCCTTCATAGTTTAAGCATCCATTAGTAGATGCTCTTTGGTTCATGTCTAAGCTAGAAGGTGTCTTGAAATGATCTTCCATATTTTTAATAGAATCTTCTTCATGATCTTGTGATGTCTCTTCCTTTTTCTCCTTAAAGCAAGCTGATGCATTTTGCCCCTTGTTTTCCTTAGGATCAGTATATTTGGAATCTCTTCTTGAATAAATTTCAAAAGCTCTCCTCAAGGAGGACACCATTTCATGCACACATATATGATACTCGCTCCACGGGTTTTTACAAGAAGGGCATAAACCTTTCTTCACTAACTCCACATCTTGATTTTTGGGCCTATTTTCAAAAACATGTTCAGCATAGTACTCAAAAGACATGGAATTTTGTGTATTTTTGCTCGAAGCAAGATATTCTTGATATTTTTGATATTGTTGGGGCAAGGTTTTATATTTTTCTCTCCATCTTTGGAACTCGCTCATAGAATTATCCTTGGTTGGTGTGACACACTCATATTCCTCAGATCTAAAGTCATAATAATAATCTTCATTTCTCTTGAAATTGTAATAAGTGTTGCATGATGGCACCTCTTCCTCGTACCATTCACATTTTGCTTCATATTGCTCATAAGCGTCTGCATATTCCTCATAAGTATTGTACTCATAGGATTCATCATAATAGTAATACATGGCTTCCAATTATTATTGAATGTATGTACCTAATCCATAGGTGCAAGGACCATGCTCTGATACCACTGTAATGTCCCTTATTAGGAATTTTATTAAAATTGCAATTTTTCACTTTTTTTTCTTAGTTCGACCTTTGACTAGTTTTGATCTCTAGGTCCCAAATTTGCCCCAAATGATCCCAAATCTCCTGAGAAGGTATATGAATGATAGTAGAACATAAATATGTGTTTCAGGGATGCCTTTGGACCTTTAAAATACTTCTTTAAATACTCTTTCAATTCTGATCAATGTAGGTAACTTTACTAGTGATTTTCCTTTGACTAGTATTGGTCTCTAGGTCTCAAATTGACTCCAAATGCCTTCAAATCTTCAAGGAAGGTGTATGAATGATATTATAACTTGAATATGATGTTTATGTATGACATATTTCCACCAAAAGACCTCTACAAACTCTCTTAATATTCTGGACCAACTATGCAATTTTACTAGTAATTTGGGGTTCAAATCCCCCTGGGGTAAGTACTGAAAATGGCTTCCAAAATGCCTCCAAACCCAATCAAATTTATGAATAGAGGTATGTAATGTGTTAATTATGTTATTAAAGTCTCATAACATAATTATGTTAATTATGTTATGCCTTCATTAATGGATTATTACAACTGTTCTCACCCTCTCCCATTCAAATGCAAAAATCCCCAATTTGACCCTTCGGGAAATGGCACTATTTCACCTCCCAATACAACTAAACTGAGTAAAAATGCTTCAAATGCTTAAGTACAGTACATGAAACTTGTATAAGACATCCATGAAAGTATATTGATCACAAATATATCAGAGAATCATCCATTCATTCGAAATCATCAGCATTACATTGATTCACAACAAGGTAGTAGGGAAATGCCACTGTTCTTTCATTAAAATTGAGATTTATACATTTCTACTTGGAATTTAGACCTGAAACTTTCTAAAGATGAATAAAAGAGTATTTAATTCATATTAGAAAAGAAATGGGGCATTAAAATCTTCCCCAAAGAGTACAATATCTCACCAAAAACGCCCTCCCTCAAAGGTCAAGAATATGCCATCAAAACTGGAAATGGTTGAAGGAGTGAGCTGCAATAGAAGAAAACATGAGCTACCCTGTAGCTTACACCTACAAATAAATAATCCATTAAATATCCAAATGAAAGGTTTGAATGGCCTTTCCAATTACCAACTTGGATGGGAATCTTTCACCCTCGAAATTGGCTAAGGCAAGAAACTAGTCATCTACTAGCTCTCCCTCTTCACAAATGCAATTGCAAATTCTACAAATGATGAAAAGCTGCTTTACTTTTTTGTTATTGACATTTATAAAGTTCTAATGTCCTCCATGGGTCGAATTCCTTCCAAGAGACTCATGCCAACTCAAGTTGGGAAGAGATTCCAAAGAACGCCACTTGTACACCAATTCCTAGTCTCCCACTTCCACCAATTCACATGTGGAAGCATCTTAGCTGCCCTAACACCCTTGAGTGCCCTCTTGGAGTCTAGTTTTAGCCCTGACATGTCATATATGTCATATGTCAGCCTTCAGGTCTGATTTGTGTCATAGGTGTCATATCATCTTCATCATTGTTGTCATAGAGCTAGGGAATCTAGCCCAAGTGTCTCACTAGCTCCAAATTGCCTCTTCCTCTTCCATGGGAGTTACTCTTCCTCTATATTTTGATCTTGTATGATTCATTCCATGAATAATACCTTTTGGACTCCCCCAAGTATGTTACCATTCACCTTGAATTCGAATTGGTGAGAGAATGATGCCAAGTGTAGTGGGGAAATCTAGACATAAGTGGGTCCCACTTCCTCAATGTGTCTTCATGATCAAATTCCACTTTGATTTTCACTTGTATATATTTATTTATCTCCTTTATTAAATATTTATGCCATTCTAATGTTCAAACATTATTTATTATCCCCATTATTCCAAATCCCAAAGCTTCCACCCCAAACCTAGGAAACTAGTAATTTTCCTCCTTGGCAATTATTTGATCTTTAGCATCAATTTGACAAACTCTAATGAATAGGGCCAATGTTATTAGGCCATTTTGACCCAATGCCAAATTTGGGACATGACAATTATCTTCATGAAAGGTTGAAAGCATTGCTTGGGGCATGTTGTAGTTTTTTTTGGTAAGATGTTTTTATTGTCTATGTTGAAGATTAAGAAGACTAAAATAGATCTATCATACAATTCATGAGGAAAAACCAAAATAGATTCCATTCAAACAAGTGAATGAAGACTAAATTACATTTAATAAGATAAAATTATCACCATATCTCAAGGATTATGATTGCTCTTTTGATGTGTCCACTGTATGTAAGAAGACTTCATGTGTGTCCAAGTAGCATGAGAATTCAATCCAAGGTGCCAAATAGAGTCCAACTGTTGTGTATTCACTCAATTGATCCAAATAGAGCCCAATAGGTGTGTATTCAATACAAAGAGCCAAATAGAGCCCCAAATGTTGTGTATTTTATCCAAATGGTGAAGGAAGCACAAAATGGTGTATGGATTCAATCTACCATGTAAATGCTTGTTGGACTGTGCGTGAAACCAACGAAGAGAAAGCAATGAATGAGGAAAAAAATGCGGGAGAAAGAACATGGGTGATTTTCTAAATTTTATGTTCAATGGGGATGCGCACGCGCCAGCTGCGCGTGCGCGCTAGAGGCGTGTGCGCATCCCTGCTGAACGTTGTAATGTTTGGTGGGTAACGTTCACTGTATTTATTGCCCAACATATATAAATGTGTCGGGTTATGCCTAGAGCCCCTCCCCATAAAGAGCCCCTCCCCCATAAAGGCCTTTACGACCTCTTCTAACCCATAATCCCTAAGTGCATTTAAGTGCTTCTAGGTGTTTAGGGGTTTAAGGGTATATTTACAAATTTCTGTATTTTGATTTCAAAACATTAATTTAATTTTCAATTAGAAACATATGTATTACATCAAGAATAATTAAATACATAGTAGATATGTTAATGTTGTATAAAGTGATGATGTATACAGCGATGACAATGATGATAATGCTGCTGCTGATGATGATGATGATCATCATCAACACCATGATCATCATCATCATCATCATTGTGAGGATGAGGATGATGATGATAATGATGATGATGATGTCAATGATGATGATGATGATGAATATGAGTACGATGATGAAGGTGATGATGATGACGAATATGATCATCATCAAAATCATCATATTTCCCATCATCATATTCATTAGTCACCATCATCACCATATTCATCATCATCATCATCATCGTCATCGTCATCATATGATCATGGTCATTATCATAACTGTCTTCGTCATCATACTCGTCATCGCCATCTTCCTCATAATCATCACCATCATTGACATCTTCATCATCATCTTTGTATCATCATCATCATCATCATCATCTTCATCTTCATGATAATGATGATGACGACGATGATGACGATGACGAAGATGTTGTTGGAGATGATGACAAATATGCAGCACATCATCATCATCATCGTCATCATCATCATCTTCATCATGATGATATGATGATGATGATGATGGTGGTGGTGGATGATGATGAATATGAGTACGATGATGATGATGACTAATTTGGAGATGATGATGATGAAGATGAGGAGGAATATGCAGCACATCATCATCATCATCAACTTCCTCCTCCTCCTCCTCATCATCATTGTGAGAACGCAGATGATGATGAGGATGATGAAGATGATGATCATATGATGATGATGATGACAATAATCATAATAGTCATCTTCATCATCCTCATCATACTCATCGTCACCATCATCCTTATCATCATCATCATCATCATCATGATCTTCGTCATGATGATCTGATGATGATGATGATGATGAAGATCATGATGAAGATGATGATGATGATGAAGATGGTGATGATAATGATGACTAATGGAGATGAGGATGATTATGATGATGATGTTGATGTTGATGATGAAGATGATGACGAATATGTAGCACATCATCCTCATCCTCATCATCATCTTCATCATCATCCACAACATGATGATGATCATCATCGTCATCATCGTCATCATCGTCATCATCATCATGAGGACAAGGATGATGATGATGATGATGATGATGACGATATGATGATGATGATGATGGTGGTGGTGGATGATGATGAATATGAGTACGATGATGAAGATGATGATGATGATAACGAATATAATCATCATCATCAAAATCATCATCTTCATTAGTCATCATCATCACCATCTTCATCATCCTCACCATCATCATCATCATCATATGATCATGGTCACGATGATCATTGTCTTCGTCATCATAATCGGCATCTTCATCATCCTCATCACACTCTTCATGGCCATCTTCATCATCATCATCGTGGTGATGATGATGATGAAGATGATCATGATGACGAGGATGATGTGCAGCATATTTGTCATCAACTTCATCATCAACATCATCATCATCTCTAGTAGTCATCATCATCATCATCATCACCATCTTCATTGTCATCATCATCATCATCATCATCATCTTCGTCATGATGATGATGATGATGATGATGAAGATCATGAAGATGGTGATGATGGTAATGATGATGATGATGACGATGAAGATGGTGATGATGATGGTGATGATGATGGTGATGATGATGATGATGATGACTACTGGAGATGATGATGATGTTGATGTTGATGATGAAGATGATGACGAATATGCAGCACATCATCAACATCTTCATCATCATCCACAACATGATCCACAACATGATCATCATCATCATCTTCATCATTGTCGTCATCATCATCATTGTGAGGACGAGCATGCGGATGATGATGATGATGATGATGAAGATGATGATGATGATGATGACTAATGGAGATGATGATGATGATGAAGAAGATGATGACAAATATACAGCACATCATCCTCATCATCATCATCATCTTCCTCATCATCAACAACATGATCATCATTGTCACCATCATCATCGTCATCATCTTCATCATCATCATCATTGTGAGGATGATGATGATGATGATGGTGGTGGTGGTGGATGATGATGAATATGAGTACGATGATGAAGATGATGATGATGATGACAAATGTGATCATCATCATCAAAATAATCATATTCGTCATCATCATCTTCATTAGTCATCATCATCGCCATATTCATCATCCTCACCATCATCATCATCATCATATGATCATGGTCACGATGATCATTGTCTTCATCATCATAATCCTCATCTTCATCATCCTCATCATACTTGTCATCACCATCTTCATCATCATCATCATCATCATCATCATCATCATGGTGTTGATGATGATGAAGATGCTGATGATGATGAGGATGATGTGCTGCATATTCGTCATCAACTTCATCATCATCATCATCATCATCATCATCTCCATTAGTCATCATCATCATCATCATCATCTCCATCAGTCATCATCATCATCATCATCATCATCATCACCATCTTCATTGTCATCATCATCATCATCTTCGTCATGATGATGATGATGATGATGATGATGATGAGGATGATGTTGATGAGGATGATGATGACGATGATGACTGATGGAGATGATGATGAAGATGATGGAGAATATGCAACACATCATCATCATCTTCATCATCATCCACAACATGAACCACGACATGATCATGATCATCATCTTCATCATCATCGTCATCATCATCATTGTGAGAACGAGCATGAGGATGATGATGATGATGATGATGATGATGATGACGACGATGACGACGATGAGGATGATGATGATGATGATGATATGATGATGATGATGATGGTGGCAGATGATGATGAATATGAGTATGATGATGAAGATGATGATGATGATGATGACGAATATGATCATCATCATCAAAACCATCATATTAGTCATCATCATCATTGTGAGGATGAGGATGATGATGATGATGATGATATGATGATGATGATGATGGTGGCGGATGATGATGAATATGAGTATGATGATGAAGATGATGATGATGATGATGACGAATATGATCATCATCATCAAAACCATCATATTAGTCATCATCATCATCATCGCCATCTTCATCATCATCACCATCATATGATCATGGTCACGATGATCATTGTCTTCATCATCATAATCATCATCTTCATCATCCTCATCATACTCATCATCACCATATTCATCATCATCATCATCATCATCATCATCATCATCATCGTATCGTCATGATGATGATGATGATGATGATGACGATGAAGATGTTGTTGATGATGATGATGATGAGGAAGAGGGTGATGACGAAGATGATGATGATGATGACGATGGTGTATGATGATGAATATGAGTACGATGATGAAGATGATGATGATGTTGATGATCATCGCACTTATAATCAACATCATCATTATCACCATCAATGTTGATGATGAGGATGATAATGATGACGATGATGACGTTGATGATGAAGATGATGACCTAGATGTTGATGAAGATGAGGAAGAAGGACGATGATGATGATGGTGTTGATGATGATGATGATGATGACGACGAAGATGATGATGATGATGGGGATGAGGATGAAGAAGATGATGATGATGGAGATGAAGATGTTGATGTTGATGATGATGGTGATGAAGAAGAAGATGATGATGATGATGAAGAAGAAGGTGGTGATGATGAAGAAGATGACGATGGTGGAGATGTTGATGAGGAAGGGGGAGATGAAAATGATGATGATGATGGTGATGGTGATGATGATCATCATCATATTCATCATGATCATGATCATCTTCATGATCATCATCCTCGTCACCATCATCCTCATCACCATCATCCTCATCCTCATCCTCATCATCATCATCACCATTGTCATCATCATCAAAATCTTCATTGTCATCACCATCACCATCATCTCATCATCATTATCATCATCATCAACATCTTCAACATCATTGTCATCTCCCCCTTCCTCATCAACATCTCCATCATTGTCATCTTCTTCATCATCACATCTTCATCAACTTCATGTATCCCCTTGATAAAGGAAATTAAATAAACCATACAAAGGCATACAATAGTGCGTACGCACTGTCAGTCACGCGTGCACGTGTTTGTGCGTGCACGTAGTTGCATGCATGCGTGCCTAAATTAAAAAAAAAATTGGCGCCCTTGCAGGCTTGGAATTAGATTCGGATTGCACCTTGAGGCTTGGTCTAATTTATGCCTGATTTATGGCAGAAAACATCAAATGTTGTAACTTTTGTTTTTTCACAACTAGTTCCACATAAGCTCCACGAGTGGACTGCAGATGAAATTGTACATGTTTTTTGAGCTCTATATGCAGATTCTAAATATATAATTTTTGAATAGATCTGTGGTTGTTTTCTATTTTTAATTCATTTTTAACTGCACTCATGTCAAATTTGTAAAAAACATAGGTAATTTATTTGGCCTATAACTTTTGATTGGCTTACCTATTTCGAAAATGGAAGAGAACCTGCACAAGAGCACGAAAATACCTACAACCTAAAAAAAGAAAGTATTTTGATTAATTTTAGACCATGATATGGTGGCTCAACACTTGACCATGTCGTTTTAGGGCTTCACTGACTTCGGTAATTTAAAAAAATATAAAATTGACTTTTAAAATTTTGGAAAAATAGCCCCGCACAAGATTCTTCTGTTTCCTACGCCTCTACATATTTTTTTTCTTGTAAATTGAAAATTTACATAGCAAACAGGTGGCTCAACAAAAACATGTGCATTATGTTTGAGAAAACAAATAACATACCAATCTTCGAATAATGAAATTTTGGGGTGGTTATACCACTTTTCCATAAATAAAAGTTATATATTTCGGAAGGTCATCTGTTTTTCTACGTTTCATCTGTTTACACCTAATCCAAAAACATTTTTTAAGTACCTCTAATAATTCATTTTAATGATAATATTTCTGTTTTTCCAGAATGTCATTGCAACTAACGTGTCATAATTGGGTATCATTACCTTGCACCAGCCCGAATATAAGATGACAATCAACATATTCTGAAAATAAATTGCAGAAAACAAACCAAATTCAATTTATTGAATTGATGAAAACCTTACAGAAGATCTCCACATCCAATGAACTAGCTTGCTGAAAAATCAGAGTACCATCCATTGATCTGAATAACAAACTGCATGCATAAAAATGCATAACCATTGTATATTACAGATGTAGTTAGGGTTTTACCCCTAGCTTGTGCAAATGAGCACCTACTAAGGAGAAGGGACTCCTTAGTAGCAGTTCAGTAAAATGGAAATAATTAAGCTAAAACATAAATAGAAACTACTCTAAAATATGTGCATGAAACATAAACAACAAGATGTAAATAATGGTTTTTATATTAAGATTACCTCCAATGTGAAGGTTGATGAAGCTCTTTGCAATGTCCAAGAGGGTTGCTCCAAGCTCCAACTTGCTCCTTCTCTTTCTCCAATGGTGGGAATGGGCCAAAAGGGGCTCTCAAGGTGAAAGTAGTTCAATGGTGAACTAGGGTTTCAAGAGATATTTTGGCAGAGTAAGGGTATACTTGATTGTGGATGTGGAATAAGGGGTCTCCATCACCTATTTATAGTTTTTTTGGTGGTGGAGTGCTGACCCATGGTTTTGGGAACCATATGGTTTAGGGCAGCTGTATAGGGTTTTTTTTTCTCCTTTTCCTCATTATTTTATATTTTTCTTCCCTTTTTAGGGGGTTTTTGCTATTTTTAGAGGAATTTTGGATATTTTTGGAGGAAAAAGGGGTTTTTTAGCCTTTTTGAGGCTTTTTTGAGGGTTTTGTGGCCTTTTGGAGGCTTTTTAGTGGGATTTTCAGGATTTTCAAGGGAAATATGGGAGGAAAAAGGACAAATGAGCCATGTAATGGGGTAGATGAGGTAGTGAACACTTTTTGGGTGTTAACAACAGAGGAAGAAAGAAATTTGTCTCACCTGAGATCCCCCCCCTCTCCTCTCAGATCATAGAAGGTAGGTATTTATACAAAATAAATGATAGGAGAAGATAAGATCATTTCCCTCAATTGTTGAACTAACTAGCTGAGTTGTTCCATTTAGTAAATCCGTCCATGAGAAAAATCTACGAAATTCCATTTTGAAAAACTGGTCGGATCTCCCAAATGAAGAACATTATGATGATTCTACTGATAAGAAAACTATAAGGCATATTCTGCACAAAACCCATGTCTCGGATTTTCCATATTCATCTCTATCACTCCATAAATCGCGTCCAAAGATCACTGCTTTCCACTTGGCATGTTTTGATCACTCCAAATTTGAGATGTATATATTTCAGTTTGACTCTTCCAAATTCAAATCCACACTTGTACAATTCAAAAGATAAATTAAAACATCAATCCAAAGTTAATGAAAGAAATCCAAATTAATAAAATCCATTTTCAAACCAAAATATAATGAAAATAAACAATTCTGATCCAAATCCGAAATTGACTGTTCAGAAAGATTTTCGGGTGTTTAAGCTATTCAATTGGAACAAATAATCATCCCAAATCATTCCTCATCCTTCTATCTTTCCAACGAGCTATCTCGGGCTTGAGTTGGATTTATAAATCTCAAGATATTGCTCCTGGAAGTTAAGGCTCAATAGCTGTTGATTTCATTGTTGGGTGAATTATAGCCATTGATTTTAACAATTAAATCCATTATCCATATCAATTATTTTCTAAAAGAACAAAACCAAAACAAATAAAAACCAAAATCAATATTCCCAAAATATCGGAAATCACATGTCGCAAAGAAAATTAGGATTTAAACAAATCAAAATCGGGAAAAAACCAAAAATCAAACCAAAATTAAAATCCTAAGTAAAAAATGAAATGACCAAAATTTACGGACCCGAAATTAAATTAAAATATAACATAAGAGAAACTTAGGGTCTGAAAAATCAATGACCATTTATTTTCCTTTCCGCAATCCCCATTCCGCATTGGCGATTGCAGATTGCGGAAATGTTTTATTTAAAATGAGAAAATTTTAACCTTCCGCAATTCGCAATTGCAAATTGTGGGTATATAAAAAATATAACAATTAAAATCAAAGTTTTCGCATTCCACATTCCGCAATTGCAGATTGCGGATTACGGAAACATTAAAATTTAATCACCAAGTTGAAGGATCCGCAACAGATTGCGAAAATGTTGAAATTGAACAAAAATCAAAGGTTCCGCATATCCACAAAATGCATAAAAATGATGGGAAATCTTGAAAAAATGCATTTTTTTAAAATATTGAATGAAATAACAATAGAGAAAATATTAAAAAGAAAATCTAGAAATTATTTACAAAATAAAAGAAAATCCAATATCTAAAAAATATATAAACATAGAAGTAAAAACCAAAACAATTTATAAGTTAATTCTTAAGAAAATAAATGTTGGAAACAAGTTATTTATAATTCCATAAATAGGTTTCTAACATAATCATTTTCCAAGATTAAAATGCCAAGAAAAGAATACTAATATTTCCTTTTACACAATTATAAATAAAAATCTTTTTAAATTGCAAAAAGGTAAAATAGAAGTTGTATTTTCAAGATCAAATTAGCTTATCGAAAAGGAAAGATTTATCCATGATCAAACTAATTTTACATTCATGAATATTGGACTTTAATCCCACTAATTTCCAAATAATCATAAAACAACTCATGGAAATTAGAGAAATTCATAAAAACTAAAACATATGTGTTCTTTAATTTTCATAAAATCAAATTGTGTATAAATTTAAATATGCATTTAATACAATACACAAATCAATTTAATGAAAGCCAAAGCATGATCATGAATATTTTTAACATTTAAATAAGCTTAATTTAAACATTAAAAATGTTAAACTAATATAAGAAAACAAACCTAAAGGCTAAGATTATTTACAATATTTACATTATGATTCTAGGCATGCAAAAGTGAAAATAAAATTCCGTCAAGCTCAAATATCAAACTAATGCAATATCTAAACATCATGAGAGAAGAAACCATAAGATGAATCAAAATCCCAGAATGAAGGTAATAACCAGCCATCATCTCGAATGATCACTTTATGCAGCGAAGACCAAATCCAGGTGGGAAATGTGAGGATAACATGGTAAGTTAACTACCAAGATCATGGAACCAACTCAAATGAATCCAAAAAAACAAATAAGTAAGAATGTTAAAAATCCAAATAACACCAGAGATCTAGGAAAATATATGGTGAAATACAAAAATGGAAATCCAAACACACGAGAAATAAAAGTGGGGTTCCCATTTTTATTAATAAAAATGGGATATGTTGTGCCTAAAACAGTTCCCAATAGTGGTGAAGGTAACTATTATGTACTATTTCATTGCATTAATTGAATTTGAGATCTTTCCCTCCCCCATAAGAAAGTGTAAAATGGTTGTTGGCTATTTGAAAGTTGTTCATAGTTTATAGGAACAATGTTCAAGTTTATTAACCTCATATACATGTTGTTATGCTAATTTAATCTTTCATTGAAGTCAAAATATTGTGAGGAAGGGTACTTGGCATGTTTTGTAGGTTTCAGATTATTGTTAAGTAGCAATTGGAAGGAATATGGTTGAAGTAGCGAGGATCAACTGTCGAAAAAGTTTCATCCATTTTCTATTTCTGTTTATTCTCTATTTGCTTGATTAATTAAGCCTTGAAGAGTGATTAAATTATTCTTTGTTGAGCCCAATTTTCCTATAGATTAAGCTTTAGGATCAATTTCCATCTATCCTAGTATGTTGCTAACATGCCCTAGTCATTAGGAAGATTTTCCTCTCGATAGAACCAACGACTACACTGGGGATAGATTATATGTAGGGACTTTGTTTCTTGATTTCATTAGCTAATTTTGGTTGTTTCGATAATTTAATAGGTGTTATAGGGTCCATTATACCCTTACCTTAGTCTCCCTAAGAAAACCCCCTTGAAAACTGGTTATTTTTTGAGTTTTAAAAACCTTTCTAGCACCCTACAGGAATTTTATGCACCCTCCTAATGGCACAAAAGCATAGGACCTGATTCCCATGCACCTTACATTCATAAGAAGGGAATGACCATGCACTCTACCTTCATAACATGTGCATGGGCTTATAAAATTAGAGTTTTTTTTCATTTTCAACCCATTTTTCTCCCTAATTGTTGAGAGGTTGGTTTGCCGAGTATTTTTGGAGGGTTGTAGGCCAAGGTTTAGGGTTTTTGAGTGCTTGAATCATATATTATATGATTTGAATAGGTTCCTCTAAAAAATAAAGAAAAAACACTATATTTTTAGTATTCCTTTTGGGCTTGTTTTCATTGCATGTTTAGTGGAGAAAAAGAATCTTTCTTTAGGTGATTTGGCATCTGTTTGTCATGCATTATGTTAAGCCCTCAATAGGGGCACATTCCCCCCTATACTGTGGTTCATTACATTAGTTTTGATGTCATATTTGGTCCATTAGTGGTAATTTTCATTAATATGGTTATATTAGTTATGTCAGCCCGGGTCAGTTAGTTGGGATTGCACTCCTTAGTCTCCTATATATAGGAATGAGACCTTTTCATTTGGAGTATCTTGTATTGTCTTGTCTTGTGTACTTAGTACATTGTATAAGGAGGTTTCCCTATCGAAGAGGATTGTTATTAAACTATTTTATTCAATGAAGTTGTGGAGTACTCTTTCTTATATATTTCTTCTCTTTTCATACTCTTTTTGGAAATTTGTTGCATAACATTTGGTATCAGAGCCCTTTCCTCGGGTCTGGTTTCTTCAAGACGAGTCATATTGGAATTTTCTCTATAAAAATTTTTCTATGAGGGTTCAGAGAGTGACACTTAAAACCCACCTAGAAAAAATCCCGAAGTAACTGTGGTACAAGTTTTAGATCCCGAAACATTACCGGTTCAAAGATATTCACTCTAGAAGATAGGGTTTCTGACTAGTCCAAAAACTAGTTTAAAACAGGTGTTCTGGAAGCAAAGGTCTTATTTGGGGCATGCAAGATAAAAATTAATTCATACCTATTGCATCATAATGAAGAAGGATCACATTATTTTTGGTAGGATTTTCAACTTCAAATACAAAATATTGGACACATGGAAGACCGTACAATTTCGTTATTCTGAGAAGACCAAAAATAAGAAGTTTTGGAAGATCCACAATAGATTCTTATTGGCACATCAAAATTAGGTCAGACCCATGGCAATGGAAATATGACACATCATGATACAATAGTACGGATTTTTAGACCCATAGGAGAATAAATTTAAAATTTACATCAGTTTCAAGTTGTCCCTAAAAGAGTCTTCCAATTAGGGTTTGAAAGGTATGCCATTTTTAATTTTGAATAAGTTTGAGTAGAAGGATCTAATTGTGGTGAAACCCGGGGTGTTATATCTATTTATATTGTTCAAAATGCCACCAAATGTAACTTTAAAGACTCATACTCCATACAAACCACCGGAGGATCCATCTTCGACGTATGATGAAAGGGAAGTCCTCTCTTTTCGAGTGTCCCATTTGGAAGATATGATTAAAGGGTCTGTGAAAAAATATTTGGATAATTTAGAGGAGAAGTTGAATAAAATAGAGGAAAATATGAAAGGTTTAGTGAGAACAATTGATTTAATCCAATTAGAGGAGAAGTTGATGGGAAATATGACAAATATTGATAATCTTAGGAAAAATTCAAGGGGCATGTTATCACCAATCTTGTATTTGCCCCTAATGGTGGATCCGTAAGGATGGTAGAGGGGATAGGAAACCAAAGTGATGAACCAAGAGAGCCTCGATCTCCAAGGGATTGGTTGTCATGCCAATCGAGGCAATCTTCACTTGAGTTATCAAAGCCAAGATAACAAGGGGGAGACCTTGATCTATTCCCGATAGGAGAGATCAAACCCAATCACAAAATCAAATCAGGAAAAGATGAAATACGTAAGGTGACAAGTATGGAACCCTAGAATTAAGGAAATGAGATCACTGTGGAGACTTAGGGAAGATGTGACTTGATAAATAACGATTACACACAGTAACTCAATGATTATATATGATTCCAGGATTTAGGTGCTAGTTCAAAATGGTCAAATTTAGATGCCTTTGGGAATGTGACCCTTAAAACAGGGAAAGTTTCCCAAAGACTGGATCTGAGGTTAGGGGTTTTCTAGCATAGATTTTGAGATGGATATGACAGTTTTCAAACCAACAAGCTCAGCAAACAGGATCAAAAGGCAGGAAAAACAGATAGCCGGGGAAAGTCATGAGGGTTTGAGGAAGCCAGTACCTTGGGATTTGGGCCTAGGGAGTCCTCCAAGTATGACGTATTGGAGAACCCACTTAGATATATTCTGAATACTCCAAAACCAGAAATGGTTATGCTGTAAACCAAGTCTTTTGAGTTGTGGAATCTTCCAAAGGATTTTACTTAGGGTTTTAATTGAAAATGACAGATGGGTTGGATAGATAAATAAATAACTTACCTCACAAGGGTACCCGAGTCATGGAAATTTTTACTATGATTTCGAGGATTGTTCCCGCATATATCAAATGAAAGATTGGAGAGTTTCCTTGCTTGTGCGAATTTCCCAGCTCCACCAATGCGCCTTCCTCTTCTTGATAAACCAATGACAATAAGATTAATCAATCTAATGCAAGAATGGAAGAAATACAAATAACAAGCATGGAAACAAAGAGAAAGAGGTACTAAGACAATGATACCGCTTGTAACCGACGGAGAGAAGAGAAACTTGTAGGGAGGGTCTCCCCAGCCAATGTGCCTTCCTCACCAATCCGGCCTCCTCACCTATAGATAAAAACATGGAGAGAACTATGCATAGGATATTCTACAATACTCTCAGTGAAAAGGAAAAACAGTTTCAATCAACATCAATCGCATCCACAACCATAAGACAAGTATCTGTGAGAAAATATTTTATTCCGGAAGCCAAGAGCCAAAAGTCCCTTTACAATGAGAAGCTCTCTCCTTTAAATAGGATGGAGAGATACCAAAACCCTAACCACCTTTTGAATAGATGGCTAGTATTAAAATATCAAAATGTTCTAATATATGGTTGAGATGAGCTCAACATAAAGTACATGGATCGACTCAAAAATATAACACATACATGGACAAAATCACCCTAGGAGAGGGGGTCCCACTCAATGTGACAAAATAACATGACAAACCCGCTCATGGTGGGTCTAGGGGGCATAATATAACACCCCTAGTGTGTCCCCATGGAACAATAACAACATATGACTCAACCAAGCACTCAATCATGCCTCTCTAAGAAAGTCGTGAGCCTCCAAAGGCTCCATAAAACCTCAAAATGTGTCGGAGAAGTGTATGTGGGCCCCACTGACTGATACAACGAATCTAGAGTGTGTGGGAGAAAAAAAATACATCATCAAGACCATTCCCATGCAAATTCCTTGCCTCAGTATCCCAAATCGATTTCTTCAGTAGCCAATTTAACCATTTTTATGCGTTTGTAAATCCTCTGGAAAGCCTAAAAACACTTGTAACTCTCTTCCTAGTCACCTATGGCCAAATCTAACTGCACCAATGTGTCCGAGAACATAGCAATGCAGTAAAACAAGTGGGCACTCTATATCTCCTCTATAGCGCCATAGGTGAACCAATGATACCATGCAACTACTCTGACAAGCCATTTTTAGAGGCAAATATGCACCAAAATGATACACTAAGGAAAATACTCATTGAAACGGCTCGGAACTGAAAACCAACTGTTTCAATGGACTGAGAGAGCCCAAATCCACTAGAGGTGTGTACTCATACACCATATGGATCTCTTCATGCTCATATCATATCTCCAATATATCTAGACAGATAAAAATAATAACAATCTGTAAATGATCAAATATGACAAAATACCAAATCATCACCATAAACCTGTAACCAATGCATGGAACCATCTGGTGACCTATAATAGACCATATATAATCCATCTGCATCGACCAAGGTCTATCCACCTCATGTCCTGTAGTTGAATTTGGTCAAACTAGGTTTGACCAAGTCAACATGACCCATAAAATGACCCAGGCTAAAATCAAACTGCTACAAGTGTTAGAGGTTAAGACATGCTCTACAAATAATTCAAGTAGCAATATAACATATAGTAATCCATTCTCTGGCGATCTAAAACCAAATATTAAATGTTTTTCAATATTATTATTATGACTCAGACTAGACTTTCAAGCCTATACTCACTTTATAGCTATGACCAATTTGCTAGTGATGAGTGAAGGCTAAAACTTATAAGGCTAGGCTAAAGGATGACCACTGAATTGACATGATGACACTTTGGAAATGGAAAGGGGATACAAACTCTAGCATATGCTGGAGAAGCAGTAAAACAGGGGATGGTAGTGTCTCTCAAATGGGTAAGTTGTTTCAGAAGTGCTTATTCAATCTTGACAGGTGCCTACAACTCACATCCAAGCTGATACAACTTTGTGAGGATATTTTCTAGAGTCTCCATGACTAGGTTCCCGATAAACCATAACTCAGGACTCTAGGGGACATAATGCGAGCCATCCCTTACTCCATCTCACATGATAATTAGATATAACATTTATTAAACCATTGCTTTTAGGCCTTTGATACATTTCCATAGCCTTGCTTCGTGTGTGTTAAAAAACACATTCTTGGATTTTCATTTACTAAGGCTTTTTGATCCGTGTGTGTTAAGAAACACATTCTTGGATTTACATTTCACATTTAACATTCAAATCCAATTTCGTTAGGCTTGCCTTTCATTCACGTGTGTTAAGAAACACATTCTAGAATGGGATTTAAGATATACATTTCATTTCCATACACATTGTACTGATGGTAGCAATATATGTTTCAGGTTTAGACAACACAACTTAGGAAACTCAGAGCCGAGACACAATACAACAGGGAAGCTCATCCAACAAAGAGGCTAAAGAGGGGGAAGGTCCGCCATGTCGCTAGTCAAGTAGTAAATCAAGGTAACAACAATAACTGGAAGGTAATGGATGGGTGGAGAAAGTGAATAATGATACCAACACTAGCAAGCCAAAAGATGGTGGGAATGATCACTTCTATTCTCCCTAAGGAAGGTAAAACCGATGAGTATAAGCAAGAACTTCGAAGTATGATTGAGGACATATATATGTAAATAATACAATCAGGTCTAAATATCTGTATGATCGCCAGATCTTGACACTAAGTGCTAAGACATGCCACAAGAAGGAGTATAAAAGCAATAATAACCATAACACAAGATAATACCTGCTGGGTCATATACCTCTGCATAAGCAAATCTAAACCATCGTCTGTCCACTGAGAACCTGCTGTTGCAACTCTGGGCAATACATATTGCTCTGTAAATGGCTAAATGGCTACATTGGTCATCAAATCTGAGTTTTCTGAGACTTAGTCATGGCATAGGAATATACTGCTGTCCATAATCATAGTAGTGATCCAATCATAGATGCTCATCTGAAGAGCTCAATGTAAGGGAAATGGCTGAAAAATGTACTGGAATCTAGAATAAAACATATGGTAGCCTAGCTACTATATATGTGATAACATCTGGCTCCAGCTGGGACAAGTGATCTGTTGAATAGAGAGATCGAGAACCTCAGAATCTCTGATCCTCATCACTCTGCTACTCATATCCTTGATCCAACACTCTAGCTCTGCATCTACTACCAAAATGACACATGCTATCTACAAAATGTCCAGAGCTATACCAAACTCACATACCGGTCGTCAGAACAATGCATGTATATACATAAATCTCAAAATAAAAACAGTACTGAAATTGAAATGTAGAAAGTAAAAACTAATCTACTAACATAACTTGAAAAAGTTTAATTTTTATTGTGCAGGAAAAGAAAAGGGCAAGTACTCAAGACTACACTATGAGCTTCAAAGGAGATCTTAGGGAAATACAAAAGTGCCAAAATCAATGGCTAAAAAGGGTACACTACTGCTCAAGATGATATTATTCAGATCTTACCTACTCTAAACTACCAGGCAAGCAAGGAAATCCAGGGCTAAGTGAGGTTAGGGATATAATCCCTTAGCTCCCTTTGGTTGATAGGAAGAAAATTTGTTGTCCACTACCAGTAGTCAAGAAACACATGTCACCAAATCATTGCTCTACCATGAAAGGTAAATCCAAATATCATCAGCCTGTCCCGATCCGATATGCAATAAGTGGTTTGGAACAATGACTTGACTTCCCGTAGGAAATCTATTTCTATTTACAGATTCAGGGACAACTCCAATGTTACGGATAGGAATAGGGTGGATTTTAGCACGGTTTCGCAGTTGCGGGGTGACAATCCTTGAGTTCCTCCTGGGAGGAACTGCATTAACTCTGGGTGGACCACCATCAATGGAAATATCTATCCTACCAACTAGGACTTCTGTAATCTCTCTTCTCGTATCTTGGACATTAACATTAGGCTATTCCTCATGGGGAGACACTACATTCTTGAAAACTTCCCCTACAGTCCAGAAATCTCTATGTTCCTCCAAGGGAGGAGGCACTTGGGATATGACAGTATTATGAATAGAACCTTCCCCTGTAGGAACTGGAATATTGTACATATTTTCGAACCCAGTGGAAACTACTTCTGAATGAGACATCGAAGAACTAGGAATGTGAGAAGGATCATGGCTGTGATGACTAGATGATTCAGGTGGTAAAAGAAAATTAGGGACAAGAGGATATGTAGATAAATCATTGTTTTGAACATGTGAAGGAGAGGGTTGAAAAATAGCAAGATTGTTTAAAGAAAAATATCCTTCAGGGGCATCATTAATTAAAGCATCCTCTTCCCAACTTAAGGAATTATCATGGAATTGGTTTAGAGAACCATCTTCTAAAGATAAATGAGATAAAGAATCAGGAACATCCGAATAATGGGATTCATTGATTTCATCATCACTTTCTAAAACATGTGCTTGTTAAGAATGGTTTTCCCATGGGATAATGGGCTCAAGTCCTAGAATATCTCTTCATAAGTTATTATCATAAAGCGCATTGAATTCCCTAACTGTTCTGGGCCAACATTCACCACGTCTAATACCATCCAAATCATCTACAACTTCAGGTGCTTGATTTTCATTAACGTGCTCTTGATTTACTTCATTATTAATTTCTTCACCCTGAAGTTGGTTTTCATTTCTTCTCAATTCTTCTAATTCCTCTGAGAACTCACTCCTAAGCAATTCTAGATTAATTCTCCTAGCAATCTCAGCTATTTGATCTTGTTCATCAAAATAATCAGTATCTCCCATTACCATGAAAATATTCTTGGCTTGTTCAAACTCCCAAATTTCATTTTCATTATCAACAATATTGGTTTTGGCATTATTTAACAATTCATCCCCATATGTGTTTTTTATCCCTTCGTCAAAAGTTTCCAAATGCTTGTCATAGCAAGGTTCTACGTTAATGCTGATTAAAGCACCGTCAGAGTTTGGAACACAAATATATGATAGATCCATCATAAGGTATCCACCTAGATCAACTACCCACTTTCTAGATAAAAGCATTCCATATGCTGGGGGCAAGTCTATAACAACTACATCCATCATAGTGGAGATGTCTAAACATGCAAACAGATCATCCCTAAGGTTTTTGATCAAACCATAAGACTGTACATGTCTAGAGTCTATACCATAGACATTTCCATAAGGCCTAGTCACTTCTAATCCCATTTCCTTCATAACATGTAAAGGCATAACATTCATGGCTGCTCCAGAATCCAACATGCAGTTATGTAGGAGCATGTTCTGAATGTGCAAGGTGAGGTAAAAGGGAGGGTGACCACCGTTCTTTCTTTCATAGATGGTAGAATGGATGTTAATAGGTGGATCCTTTTCAACTTTTCTAGACTGTGTTCCGCTAAGGCTTTGTATATGATAGGATTCTAAGACAACCTCAGGAGTCTTTTCTTGGCCAATGCCTTCAAAGAACTCTTCTACTTGGATTCTTACTGAGGGCACTTTCATTAAATCAGTGACAGGGACGTTACACATTATTTTTCCCAATTGTTTCTTAATGTCAATGTTCAAATTATAATCATCTGGGGCAAATTCTTCTTCTTCCTTTTTATCTTCGTTATTCGCATTACGTTTGTCTAGGAAAGAAGGTTGTTGGGAATCATTTATTTGCTTATAGATGTGAAATTTAGGTTGTTCCTTAGTTTCAGGGAGATTTATTGCACAACATGAGGAGCTAGGTTCATCAATTGAAGCCTCTTGCTCCCATGGCTCTTCTTCTAGGAGAATTCTTCCAAAATCATCGTCATAAAATAAATCATTTATGAATTTGATATTATCGGGTTGATCATTAGGATAATTGGTGTCAGAAGGATCTTCTTCTGCTTCATCAGACTAATTCACATTCTTCTTTTCAGATTTTTCTGGATATTCGAGACTTCTTCTATTATTATCTCCCTCAGGCCTTCTATTATTGTTCCAGTAAGGTTTAGGGCCATAAGGGTTTCTATGTCTCTCCGGATCATGAAAGATTGTGACATTCTTTGTTAGGACAGTCATTTGTCTCATCATTTATTGCATTGTCTCTAACGTGTCCTTTGTGTCCTTTGTCTCACTCACAGGCTCCTTAGGTTTTTAGATCTTAGGATTAGATCTAGAAGTGGATGGGGCAAAGTGATTGAATTTTTTTTGTTTACCCATAGATGTTGCATTTTGCTCAGCCATATTTGCATTAAATTGAGTAGTCTTTAATCCATTGGGATTTTTATCCTTTAAGTGATATCCAAGCCACCCTTCAAAGGAATTCAAATAATGAATAACAATTGCTTGTTATTTTGGTTTAATTCCTTATAGGATATTGGCCACAGTATTATCAAATCTAATATTAAACTCATGGGTTGTTTCAATTTATTTCTTCTTGATATCAAACAATTGATGTAAGAGAAATTTCCCATCTAACTTACGAGACCACTCGCTACTTAGCTTCGTGACAAAATTGTCATATCCATCAATGGATGAAGTAGACAATCTGTCAAACCACTTCCATGTTGGTTGTGGAGCCTGATCTCTAGATTCAGAGATATTATTATTCAGTCGTGTCTATATCCCAAGTTTGGTTATGATCCTGGCACGATCCCCAGGGGATTCGGGGGGAGCGAGGGCCAGTGGGCCCTCTAGGAAAATTTTTGGGGCTGTTTTCACCAACAGTTTTCAGGCCCATGGTTTTGGGTAACCCGTGGTATTTTCCCATTGTATTTCCCTTATAAAATAAAGACATTGTAACATGGCTAGGGTTTAAGTATTAGGTTTTATGCATTGTAAAGATCTCTGAGATCAGAAGAGAGACTGTGAGACAGTGAAGAGGAAGTGCAGCGGTTGTGCTACAGGTTGTATCCCTTCACTTTGCTGGACGGAATAATAATAAGGACTGGCAAATTCAGTGTGGACGTATCCCATCTTGGGTGAACGACGATATATCTGTGTCTCTCTTGTAATGTTTATGTGTGATTATATTTGCATTTCTGTTTATTGTTATTGCTCTGCAATCCTGTTTTTATAACATTATGGACATCTCCTTCCAAATATGCCAGAAGGCCCTTCATGAAGACATCTTCATCAGATGCACCATATGCTTCCATGTGTTCCCATACCTTGTCAACATGATCTTCTATGGAGACAGCAGACACCCCATCAAACTTGGGAACTTTCTCAAAGTACTTTTCAGGAATGTCATGGGGGGATCCCTGGATCTGGGAAAAATATAAAGGAGATGGCTTATCCTTCCTTCCAAAAATCCCAGGGTTCTGTGGAGGAGGATTGTTCTGGTTTCCACCAGTGTTTGTTCTAGCCATTGAACTAGATGAAGATGAAGGAGATCCAAAAAGATGACTCGGTGAAGCAGTAGGATTACAAATCTTCCAAAATAAATTGGATGAGTTCTCTTTAATTTGTCTTCGGTTCTGAGTATAAGTTGTAGGGATTCCTTCATAATATGCAGGACGTTCTAAGAACTTAAGATTAATACGTTGGGTTCATTCCTCAATGGAGTCGCGAGGTGGAGTCGCTAGGTGAACCACACAAGTAATTCACCGAAATGATAAATGTTGTAGGAGAGGTGAGATGAGTGAAAATTAAAATGGTGATTGGGATAATAATGAAATTTAAAAGACACTCACCAAACAAAAACTGGATCCGATAAGATATGGATAACGCACGAACACTCGTAGACACCGAAGGTAATCCTCTACCTCCTCGACAATGACGCCAAAATGTTATCACCAATCTTGTAGTTGCCCCTAATGGTGGATCCGTAAGGATGGTAGAGGGGATAGGCAACCAAAGTGGTGAACCAAGAGAGCCTCGATATCCAAGGGATTGGTTGTCATGCCAATCGAGGCAATCTTCACTTGAGTTATCAAAGCCAGGGGGGAGACCCCGATCTATTCCCGACAAGAGAGATCAAACCTAATCACCAGATCAAATCAGGAAAAGATGAAATACATAAGGTGAAAGGTATGGAACCCTATAATTAAGGAAATGAGATCACTGTGGAGGATTAGGGAAGATGTGACTTGATAAAGAATGATTACACAATGTAACTCAATGATTAGATATGATTCCAGGATTCAGGTGCTAGTTCAAAATGGTCAAATTTAGTTTCCTTGGGAAACGTGACCCTTAAAACAGGGAAAGTGTCCCAAATACTAGATCTGAGGTTAGAGGATTTTTAGCACAGCTTGTGAGATGGATTTGACAATGTTCAAACCAACAAGATCAACACACAGGAAAAACAAACAGCCCAAGAAAGTCATGAGGGTTTGAGGAAGCCAGTGCCTTAATATTTGAGCCTGAGGAGTCCTCCAGGTATGACGTCTTGGTGAACCCACCTAGATATTTGACAGATAGTCAAAACCCATGAATGGTTATGCTGTAAACCGAATCTTTTGAGCTGTGGAATTTTTTGAAGGATTTTACTTAGGGTTTTAATTGAAAATGACAGATGGGTTGGATAGAGAAATAAATAACTTACCTCACAAGTGTACCTGAGTCATGGAAATGTTTTCTATGATGTCAAGGATTGTTCCCACAGAGATCAAATGAAATATTGAAGAGTTTCCTTGCTTGTGTGAATTGCCTAGCTCCACCAATGCGCCTTCCTCTTCCTAATAAACCAAGGACAACAAGATCAATCAGTCTAATGAAAGAATGGAAGAAATACAAATAACGAGCATGGAAACAAAGAGTAAGAGGTACTGAGACAATGATACTCCCTGTAACCGACGAAGAGAACAAAAACTTGCAGGGAGGGTCTCCCCAGCCAATGCACCTTCCTCACCAATTCGACCTCCTCACCTGTAGATAAAAACGTGGAGAAAAATATGCAAAGGATCTTCTACAATACTCTAATTGCAAAGGAAAAATAGTTTCAATCAACATCAATTGCATCCGCAACCATAAGACAAGTATATGTGAGAAAATATTTTATTCCATAAGCCAAGAGCCAAAAGTCCCTTTACAATGAGAAGCTCTCTCCTTTAAATAGGATGGAGAGATACCAAAACCCTAACCACCTTTTGAATGGATGGCTAAGATGAAAATATCAAAATGTTCTAATCTATGGTTGAGATGAGCTCAACATAATGTACATGGATCAACTAAAAAATATAACACATACATGGACAAAATCGCCCTAGGAGAGGGTGTCCCACTCAATGCGACAAAATAACATGACAAACCCGCCCATGGTGGGTATAGGGGGAATAATCTAACACCCCTAGTGTTCCCCCATGTCACAATAACAACATATGACTCAACCAAGCACTAAATCATGCCTCTTTGGGAAAGTCGTGAGCCTCCAAAGGCTCCAGAAAACCTCAAAATGTGCCGGAGAAGTGTATGTGGGACCCACTGACTGATACAACTGATCTGGAGTTTCTGGGAGACATCAAATACATCATCAAAACCATTCCCATGTCAATTCCTTGCCTCAATATCCCAAATCAATTTCTTCAGTAGCCAATTTAACCATTTTTATGCCTCTGTAAATCCTATGGAAATCATAAAAACACCTGTAACTCTCTGCCTCGTCACTTGGGGCCAAATCTAACTGCACCAATGTGTTCAGGACAATATCAATGTAGTAAAAACAAGTGGCTACACTCTTTATCCCCTCTGTAGCGCCATAGGTGAACCAATCATACCATGCAACTACTCTGACAGGCCATGTTTAATGGCAAATATGCACCGAAATGATAAACTGAGGAAAATAGTCTCTGAAACTGCCTGGAACTGAAAACCAACTGTCTCAATGGACTCACATAGCCCAAATACACTAGAAGTGTGTACTCATAAACCATATGGATCTCTGCATGCTCATATAATATCTCCAATATATCCAGATATATAAAAATAATAACAATCTATAAATGATCAAATATGACAAAATACCAAATCATCATCATAAACCTGTAACCAATGCATGGAACCATCTGGTGACCTGTAATGTACCATATATCATCCATCTGCATCAACCAAGGTCTATACACCTCATGTCCTGTAGTTGACTTTGGTCAAACTAGGTTTGACCAAGTCAACATGACCCATAAAATGACCCAAGCTAAAATCAAACTGCTGCAAGTGTTAGAGGTTAAGACATGCTCTACAAATCATTCAAGTAGCAATATAACATATAGTAATCCATTCTTTGGTGATCTAAACCAAATATTACATGTTTTTCAATATTATTATTATGACTCAGACTAGACTTTCAAGACTATACTCACTTTATAGTTGTGACCAATTTGCTAGTGATGGGTGAAGACTAAAAATTATAAGTCTAGGCTAAAGGATGACCACTGACTTGACACCGTGACACTTTAGAAATGGAAAGGTACACACTCTAGCATATGCTGTACAAACAGTAACACATGGGATGGAAGTGTCTCACAATTGGGGAAGTTGTTTCAGAAGTGCTTATTCAACCTTGATAGATACCTACAACTCACATCCAAGTTGATATCGCTCCGTGAGGATCTTTTTTAGAGCCGCCATGAATAGGTGCTTGGAAAACCATAACTTAGCACTCTAGGGGACATAATGTGAGCTGTCCCGTACTCCATCTCACATGATAACTCACAAGCTAGTGAGGAATAAATCAATACAAGTGAGGCCATCGATCATTAGATATAACATTTATTAAACCATTGCTTTTAGGCCTTTGATACATTTACATAGCCTTGCTCCATGTGTGTTAAAAAACACATTCTTGGATTTACATTTACTAAGGATTTTTTATCCGTGTGTGTTAAGAAACACATTCTTGGATTTAAATTTCACATTTAGCATTCAAATCCAATTTCATTAGGCTTGCCTTTCATTCACGTGTGTTAAGTAACACATTCTAGAATGGGATTTAAGATATACATTTCATTTCCATACACATTGTATTGATGGTAGCACTATCTGTTTCAGGTTTAGCCAACAAAACTTAGGCAACTCAAAGCCGAGACACAATACAACAGGGAAGCTCACCCAACAAAGAGGCTAAAGCGGGGGAAGGTCCTCCATGTCACTATTCAAGTATTAAATCAGGGTAACAACAATAACTGTAAGGTAATGGATGGGTGGATAAAGTGAATAACAACACCAACACTAGCAAGCCAAAAGATGGTGGGATTGATCACTTCTATTCTCCCTAAGGAGGGTAAAACCGATGAGTATAAGAAAGAAATTCTAAGTCTGAGTGAGGACATATATATGCAAATAATACAACTCGGTCCAAATATCTATATGATCGCCAGATCATGACACTAAGTGCTAAGACATGCCACAAGAAGGAGTATAAAAACAATAATAACCATAACACAAGATAATACCTGTTGGGTCATATACCTCTGCATAAGCAAATCTAAACCATCGTCTGTCCATTGAGAACGTGCTGCTGCAAATCTGGGCAATACATACTGCTCTGTAAATGGCTAAATGGCTACATCGGTCATCAAATTTGAGTTTCCTGAGACTCAGTTATAGCATAGGAATATACTGTTGTCCATAATCATAGTATTGATCCAATCATATATGCTCATCTCAACATCTCAATGTAAGGGAACTGGCTGGAAAATGTACTGGAACCTTGAATAAAACATATGGTAGCCTAGCTACTATATATGTGATAACAAGACACTCTCCCTACAAGTGACCGGGGGTTCCAAGATACTCAAGAGGATAAAGATAATTCTCATGTTGAGAAACCTTCCATGAATAAGAATATTCCAAGAGGAAATGATTCTAGTAATGGAAGTAATCAGGGATGGTCACCAAGGGGTACCCAAATTCCCAAGATTGACACGAGAAAGTTTGATGGCAATGATCCAATAACACATATATTCCAAATGAAGCAATTCTTTGATCTACACCAGGTTCCAACTTTGCAAAAGGTAACTATTGCATCGTTATATTTAGAGCTTGATCAATTTGTATGGTACTAATGGATTTGTGACTGTAAAAAGGACTCTATTATATCTTGTTCTATATTAACTGAAGAATTTATTGCACATTATGGGGATATATGAAAAAGAAAAAGGTAACAATGTTGATTGATTTTGGTAGTACTCATAATTTCATTCACTATAAATTAGCAAAATCTCTGAATTGCTTTGTATATCCAACACCAGAGTTTCAAGTAATGATTGCAGATGGAGGAACTATCAAATGCTCAGGCAAATGCCATAATTTAAATCTTGCTATGGGTGAATATGTATTGAATATTCCAATGATTGCTATTCCAATGGGTGGTTATGACATTGTCTTAGGAGTTCAATGGTTACAATCCTTGGGAACTATGGAATTTAATTTTCATAAGCTTTTCATGAATTTTTTATGGGAAGGAAAGGAATATGAATTACAAGGTATCACAGGGAAACTAAGCAAGGTGATAAGATCTAATGGTATGAAAAAATTGATGAAAAATGGACATCAAGGTGTAATTGCACAATTATTCTCATTAGATGTTTAAACATCTAAGCCTCTTATTTCCCTTGATCTCCAAAGGGTCATCAATAAGCATTCCAAGGTATTTGAAGATATTCCAAAAATTCTTCCACCTATCTGAGATTTTGATCATGCTATTCACTTAATTCCAGGAAGTGTTCCTCCTAACATTAGACCTTACAGATACCCCTATGGACAGAATAGTGAAATTGAGCGTATGGTTGAAGAAATGTTAGAGGATGTCATAATTAGGCCTAGCCAAAGTTCTTACTCTGCACCAATGGTAATGGTACACAAGCCGGATGGATCATGGAGAATGTTTCCAGATTATAAAGAGCTCAACAAAATCACCATTAAAGATAAGTTTCCCATTTCTGTCATTGATGAATTATTAGATGAATTACATGGAGCAATTTTCTTCACAAAGTTGGATCTTCATTCGGGGTATCATCAAATTAGAATGAAGGATGAAGACATCCCAAAAAACATATTCAGAACTCATGAAGGACATTATGAATTTATAGTCATGCCATTTGGTCTCCTGAACATGCCTTCCACATTTCAAGGTTTGATGAATTCCATTTTCATGCCTTTTATTAGAAAATTTGTGCTAGTATTCTTTGATGATATACTAATCTATAACAAGTCTTGGGAAGAACATGTTAAACATGTTGACAAGGTACTACAACTACTACAGGAGCAACAACTATATGCAAAACCTTCCAAATGTTTCTTTGGGGTGAAGGAGGTAGAGTATTTGGGTCATATTGTATATCATGAAGGTGTCAAGGTAGACCCTAACAAAATTAAAGCCATGATAGACCAACCAATTCCCAAAACCTTGAAAAATATACGAGAATTCTTAGGTCTGAAATGGTACTACCGCAAGTTTGTTCATAATTATGGAAGGATAGCAGTGCCTCTAACAACATTATTGAAGAAAGATGCATTTTATTGGACTCCATAGGAAACTCAAGCTTTTTAACAACTTAAACAAGATATGTGCACAACTCCTGTTTTGGCCACACTAGACTTCACAAAAACCTTTATTATGGAATATGATGCTTCAAGAATGGGCATTGGCACTATTATAATGCAACAAGGACACCCACTTGCTTTCACAAGTAATCCAATCAAGGGAAAGAACTTACAAAATCCCATTTATGAGAAGGAAATGTTGGCAATACTACACGTTCTTAAGAAATGATGTCCTTACCTAATAGGTAGGCACTTCAAGGTCAAAATAGATCATGATAGTCTTAAATACTTCTTGGAACATAGACTATATTCAGAACAACAACAAAAGAGGGTAACTAATATGTTGGGATATGAATTTGAAATCATCTATAGAAAGGGGAAACATAATGTGGTGGTAGATGCACTCTCTAGAAAAGATGAAGATGTTGGGGCATTACTTTGTTCCATTTCCATTATAAAACCATATTGGGTAGTAGTAGCAAGGGAAGAGTGGAAAAATGACCTATCGGTGTGGCAACTCATTCAAAATATAAAGAACAATCCTGGTGTATTAGATACTTTTGTGTGGAAAAATGATTCACTATGGTATAAGGAGCTCTTATATTTATGCAAAAATTCCCAACTCAAGCAGAAGGTCCTTTTAGAATTACACGCCTCTTCTATAGGTGGGAATTCCAGATTCTTGAAAACTTGCCATAGGGTCAATAATGATTTTTTGGGGAAGTTCTTAAATATGATGTTCAAATATTCCCGACTAAATGCTTGGTTTTCCAACAGAGTAAGGGTGAAACAGTTAAGACCCCAAGATTGTTAAAACCATTAGACATACCTTGCCAACACTGGGAGGAAGTCTCCATGGATTTTATCACAGGTTTACTCGAGTCCGAAGGAAATAATGTTATTATGGTGGGTTTTGATAGACTCACAAAGTATGCAAACTTTTGTGCACTCTCTCACCCTTTTAATGCAAGCACAATAGCTGCAACCTTTATGGAAACTGTTCATAAGTTACATGGAAATCCAAAGATTATTGTAAGTGATAGAGATCCAATTTTCACTAGAAAATTTTGGACTGAATTATTTTCTTGTTTAGGAACTCAATTGGTTCACAGTTCATAATACCACCCTCAATCTAATGGGAAAACTAAGATAGTGAACAAGTGTTTGGAAGGCTATCTTCATTGCTTTGCATATGATAAACAAACACAGTGGGTGAAATGGTTGTCTTTGGCAGAATGGTGGTACAATAATTCCTTCCATACATCATAAAAAATGTCTCCATATATGGCACTTTATGGGTACCAGCCTCCATCTATCACATCTCCCTTATGAGGAAAATCTAAAGTTCAATCCATGGAATATCACATAGAACACCAGCAAGAAGTTCTCCAGATACTTGAGGACAACCTGACTATGTCAAAAAACAGAATGAAACAACAAGCTGATCAACATCGCAGTGAAAGGAGTTTTGAAGAAGGGGATTGGGTATTTCTGAGGCTACAAACTCATAAGCAGATGTCTCTCAAGCAACTAAATAAGGACAATAAATTAGCACCCATGTATTATGGTCCTTATAAAGTGTTGCAGAATATTGGTAGTATTGATTACAAATTGGAGATCCCTTCATCTTCAAGAGTGCATGCAATTTTCCATGTTTCTTGCTTAAAGAAGGTAATAGGAGACAAGATACCCATTCAAATAATATTGGCAGAGCTTGATGAAAAAGTAAAATTCATATTGTAACCTGAACAAATCACTGAAACAATTAGGACCAAATAGCTACGAAATCGGGCTATTACTGAGTACCTCATAAAGTGGAAGAATTTACCAGTTGAATATTCGACATGGGAAGATGAGTCCTTCATACATAGGCATCCACAACTAATCAAGCGTTGAGGACACAACTTTTCTGAAGGGGAGGGGCATGTTAATCCCTCAATAGGGGCGCATTCCCCCTATATTGTGGTTCATTACATTAGTTTTGATGTCGGATTTGGTCCATTAGTGGTAATTGTCATTAGTATGGTTATATTAGTTACGTCGGCTTGGGTCAGTAAGTTGGGATTGTACCCCTTAGTCTCCTATATAGAGGAATGCTACCCTTTCATTTGGATTATCTTGTCTTGTCTTGTCTTGTCTTGTACATTGTATAAGGAGGTTGACCCCTCGAAGAGGCTTGTTATTCAACTATTTTCTTCAATGAAGTCGTGGAGTACTCTTTTTGATCTATTTATGCTCTTTTCATACTCTTTTTGGAAATTTGTTGCATAACACATTATAAGTCATATTAGTTTGATTTTATTCATATATTGCAAGGTGAAGAAGAAAAGGTCTTTCATTATTAGGTTTTCTTCAGTAGGAGACCACAAGTTTGCATCTTTTCGTCTTGCTATCATTTTGCATGAAAATAAGTTTTTCTTTGATCTATTCTAAAATCTCATTGGAATTTGGATGACGTTAGAAGGTTAATATAAATGAATAAGCTTTATTTCATGTTCAGTACATTTGAGAAAACCATTTCTCATCCAATTCCACATCCATTCAAGTAAAAAAAACATCTAAAAGCAACTTAATTAAAATGAATTAGACTTGATTTTCTTTGATAGAAAACCAATAGTAGTCTAGGTCTATGGCCTTGGTTGTAGGATTGGATAGTTAACTTCTCCAAGGACACGTAGAATGAAACTAGCAGTAATAAGGAGTTTAAAATCCATAAGTAATATGAAGTATGTGTCGAGAAAGAAACTCTAACATCTGTCAAGTGGTAGGTTAAGCTAGTTCAAGTGGTCATATTATCCTCTATCACTTGAGTTATTGGGGTTATGTGAATCTAGGAGTTATTTAGTTGTGTAAATTCCTCGGGGAGACACCACTACTATATTGATAACTTCGAGTCTAGGACATAGTCCTACGTTCATTTCCCATTCAAAAATCCCTTTCTAACGACTATTCTTCCCGACTACCTAACCTGAAGTGGTATTGTTGCTCTTCCTAAGTTCCACCCAGGTGACTGAGAGTGGAAAAGTCTTGTGGTACTTGAGACAGATGTAGAATCTCCATCTCAGCTCCTTGGGAGGGTATTTTTCAAAGGCAATTACTTGCACCCTTGGTGATTTTTGCATGAGGATTAACATAATTGTCTCATTCGAACCTTTGTTAGTTGGGCTTGGGCCCTAATCATCCCAGGATGAAATTTCGAAGGCCCATGTTTGGATCTTCATTGATTGAAATTTGGACTTAACCACATTGGTTTTATTTTTAGGAGTGTGTGTTTGCTTGGATGTATCTTAGAGATTCTTTTATAGGAGTGTGTTGATTGCAATTTTTCAACCTCCATAGAAGGCCTTAGAGATTTCTTATTTTTGAATCAAACTATATGGATAAATTTCCCAAGGAGACTAACAAAGGGACCCTAGTGCAAGGGCTTTCTTGTGTTGTTTCATTTGTTGGAAATGTTGGTCCTCCCTTAGTGTCCACTTTGAATATTCCCAGATTCATTGTAGGGATACCGGTTTGGTTTATTTACACTCTGAATGTCATGAATGCTCTTGATGCTTCTCAAGGAGGCATTGTATGTCAAGAGAATCAAAACCCTTTTCCTTATTCTCCAATGAAATATTTCCCTCTTCCTTCTACCTCACATGGTGAAATTCTAGATACTAGTAACCAAAAATTTAAAAGGAACAAAAAGAGGAAGAATAAGAATAAGATGAAAAGATAAGGGGGCATGCTGCCAAATGTTGAAATCCATGCTGGGGGGGAATTTTTCAGCCATTGGAATTCATGCTAGGGGAAAGTCACTAGTCACTGATAATAGAGACAAGTCACCAATCATTGATAGTTATATTGGAGACAAGAAACCAATTGTTGCAAGTTATGATAGGAGAAAGAAACCATCCGCTACAAGTCATGTTGGAGAGAAACAACCATCCACCGAAAGTCATGCTGGGAATGTTGATACAATTGAAAAACCTAAAAAAACAAGACATAAAATTAAGTTCCCTTGTAAGCTTTGGAAGGGAGGTCACCTTACTCATCTGTGCCCTACACTTCCAGAGGTACAAAGAGTGTTGTACCTATCTAAAAACTCTTCTACTTCTAAGCAACCAACCACTGTAGATCATGCTAGGGGAAAACTATCAACCAATGCTAGTCATTCTGAGAGTATTGATGCTATGGAAAAATATAGATGAATAGGATGCAAGCCTAAGTTCCCTTGCAATCTTTGCAAGGGATATCATTTGTGCCCTGCACTTCCATAGGTAGAAAGAGTGTGGTCCATGTCTCTAGGATCTTTGCCTCCTAAGCTATCTATAGTTTCCCAACAGATCGTTCAACATTTGGTTGATAAATTGGTCGAACCAATGCAATATTCAATTGATCCCACTCTTCCCTTAGAGAGTAACAATATTCAAGTGGTTGATCAGATGTAGTATTTGGTTGATCCCACTCTTCCCTTAGAGAGTGACAAGATTCAAGTGGTCGAACTGATGCAATGTTCTATCAACCCCACTCTTCCTTTGGAGAGTGATGTGGCTACTGCTCAAGTTTTATTCACTTCCAGTTCAGAACATTCTGGAAAAGGGAGCACTCCATTCTATTCGAATGAATCCCCATCGAGCTCTAGGATTGCTTCCTTTGATTGGATTAGTATATTTGAGCCTCACCTTCCTTCTTCTACACCCTTCCAATAAGGGTTTAAGTTAAATACCATAACATTTTCTGATGTATTGCAGACAAAGGAGCCTCTGTTAGTATTTTATCTACATATGCTTGGATAGGTGTGGGTTCTCCCAACCTTGTATGGGATGCGAGTTATTCATTGGATTTTGATAGAAGACCCAATGAACCTTTGAGTTTTCTTCCTTAATTCCCTATTACATTAGGTAGGAAGATTGTCTTAGTTGATTTTATGGTCATGGAGGGCCCATTAGACTTCAATATGCTCCTTGGGCATGCTTATGTATATGCTATGAATGTTGTTGTGTTTATACTCTTTAGTGTGATGTATTTTACTCACAATGGAATCATTATCACTATTGATAATATTGCATTTGTTGATCCTCCTCATTACCTGAATTTAGACCAAGCATCCCCTTTGTCCGTTCCTAGTGTTTTGATAGACACTAACCTACCATGGTTGAATTATGTGGCCTCATATCCCAATTTTCCAACCGATATTGAGAATAAGCCTCTACATTCATGCTCATCCTCTTGGGACTTGGTTCGAGCAGTTGAACAGGTGATTCATCCAATGAGGGAATTGCAACCTATTCTCCACCTTGTTGGTCCCAGTGAATTTTCTGACATGTTTTATTTTTGGGGTGACATCCTTCCCTCAGATGAAGCTCTCCTGGAGGCTATGACTGAATCTAGAATTCCTTAATATATTTACATCATTTCCAAAGGGGATCTCCCTTGATTGGACCCAATTGTAATCAAATCCAATCCCGATTTTCCTTTAGAGTCTGATCTCACTATTTGTGGATCCTCAGGTGGTGGCAGTTTTGAGTCTTTGGAATCTTCCATTGAGTTGCAAGTTTCTTGCATTTGATTCTTCTAATAGATTATTAAGTCTCCACAAACTCCAATATTCCTTCCAAATTCAATATTTCTCATGAGTTTGATCTTATTGACTACAGGTCCTCAGGCCTTGGCACTCTTGAGTCTTCACTGGTAGACTCTGCCTTGGTAATGAATATTGTTGAAGATATTGAAGTTGAAAATAACCCTACCAAAGTGACTCATATTAGATATTTCTTTTCATATTTTATAGATATGATCATGGTATTGTTGTTTCTTGGATACAAGATTTTAAGCTGGATTCATGGTTTCTTAGGGATCATTCATTGCAAATTGCTCGATCGGGTAAGGTATTTTCGGAAAATTACATATAGGTTTAGGAATCCCCTTTGTTATGATTCAATTGAACCTTCTACCACCCAAATTTTCCATAGGGTTGAACCTATTGGATATTGGTGTGTCAGCCATATCTATTTGCATATTGCACTAGTTCGAGAGAAGAGCCTACATAACATGGGACATCGTATTCAACACCCTTTTTCCATTTTGGTGCCCACGCCAAGTTTTTCACATAGGATTTGGAGCCTTTTTACTTTTACCATGACTTTGAGAAGAAGCCACATGCCTCTCTTTCTCATCTATTTCTGACCATTCCATATAAGGCTCCCATTTTCATTAATTATGCATTTGCCTTTGCTCACTACTACTTGCACAACTATGCATAATTCTTCATCGCAACTTTCATATTTCCATTGAATTCATAATGTTGCTTGTCACTTGAATCTATTGCATTTGCATTCTAGATTTTATCCTTGGAAGAAACACGGTGATGAGTGTCCACCTCTTTCCTAACCCCCTTTTTTTACATTTTGTTTTGCATAGGTTTGTTCCATGCACTTGGAACATAGTTGCATGCCTTGCAACACTCGTTTCTTCGATTGTACTATAGAATTATTTTATTCCTTTTCAAGCTTTATAATATGAAAAAGACAAAAAAAAAATAATTTTATAAAAAATAGGGGAATGATATTAAATTTCTATTGCATATTGGCAGCAAGTCAAGTTATCCTTGAACAAAGCACCAGTTTTGAGTCTTAACAATTTGGATTCTAGTATGGTATTAGTATTTGAACCATGATCTCAGAGTTTGTAATATTCTGATTGGTTACTCTTCCAATCATATGGAGAATCTATTAATGTCTCATGCATCACAAATTTATATCATTGTTCCCTTTGTGTCAAAGTGCTACCCAAGTCACTATTGTGTTATGCATAATCTTCAAGGATCATCCTACCCCGTTTTGACCATTCCTCAGTTTCCTTGACCTTGCATGTCGACTATTTCCTAGTGTCAACTTGTTTTTAGTATGTATCATTAAAACTAGTGTTTGTACTCATGCTAGTGATGAACCCAAATTATAGGTATCCTATAGCCTTTTTGCCATAGTAAAGTACAAGATATGGTGAAGGAAATACACCCGTTTTGTGGGAAAATGTATTTACCTTGATTATTTAATAAGGATGTTTAGAGATTATTATTTTTATCTTAAAAGCATTTTTCTATGTGCTAACCCTAGAATGAGCAGGCATAAACGGGGCATGAAGGTCTTGAGGTATCAATAAGAGTCAAAGCTTGAGATTGCAGATAACAAAGGGGCTCAACGCTCATATCAACATGAGTTCTAAAGAATCCCTGATTAAGAGGATTGAAATTTATGATCATAGACTAGGTTAGAGTTAGAGACATATATATATGGACTTCTCGGGTAGCGAGGGGGTCCTATTGCTATTTTGTAGAATCAATCGTTTATGCATTTTTGTACTACGAAGACAGTTTGTGTTAAATACTTTCCTGAACCATGAAGTTACTAGTTTAATAAGAAGACTAATGTTACTTTCAAGCTTGCATTTATAAGTTTTCCATACTCCCGAGTACGGGTTGGGGAGGGCCCCTCCAACTCGTAAGTCAAGAGTTTTACTCTATTTTCAGGTATTTTCCATATGTGTTGTGCATTGATTTAATCCTTATCATATATGAAAGTATTTTGATGGGATTTGAATGACATGGTTTTATTTCAGTATTAAAGCAATCATTTTGATTCAGCACAATATCTGTAGTTGGTTATAGTGCATTCCGTAGTTTGGTAAAGCTCTTTCTGTAGTCCTGTAGCTGCATTCCGCGCAAGTATATTTCAACATATGTTTTCATCCATTCTTATATTAGTTTTAAAAACAATGATTCAGATCTAGGAGCTCATGCATATTTCCCTTATCAGAGTTAGATCATAGAGGGTAATTACTTTCAGTTATTTGGTTTAATTAGTGGTCATCACTTTGAGTGTTTAATTCGAATAGATAGGATTGGTTACTTCTTAGCATTGGATATTTACGTTCTAGATTTGGTTTTTAGTATTTAAGTTTTTAGATTAGACTTTCAATATTCCGCACTTGATTTTCAGTATTCACTTCTTAGATTAAAATCTCAGCTTTCAGCATTTTATTTCTAGACTAAGTTTATCAAGCTTTCATCATTTCAATTCTTAGTATAGATTTACAGTTTTCAGCATTCAACTTCTTAGCATAGGAATTTTTCATTCATAGATTCACAATATTTGTAGCTCACTTTCTTCATTGATTAGAGAAACCTTTAAGATATATACCAACACCCCAAACACAATGAAGACTATCCTATAGAGCACATACAGTGTTAGCACCTCTAAAGTTTGTGCGTCCCCTGGTTGATAATTAAAGTATGCTCCTAGTCTAGATGCCCTAATTAGGAATCCATTCCTGGATACCACCACTTTTTGGCACAGTTTCCGGGGAGGTGCTTAATCTTTAGGAGACATCTTTGAAAAAAAAACATATAAAAACAACCAAAAACATAAAATTTTACCATGAATTCCTAAACGACAGAGAGATAGATTTGGATGCTTCCTCTCGCCCGTCCTATAAGCAACAACAGTTCTGATAACTCTCAATTTGAATTCCTTAACTTAGAGGAAGAAACTGATTCTAGCTATGACCCAAACCTAGATAACTTATTTGCTGGCTCTAGCTCAAACACTACTATGGCAGAAGAAGATGAAGAACCTAGAGAACTGTTCAACTTTCCCATCAGTATACCTCTTGGAGATGCCAGGATGAAGAATATCAACCCTAATAATCTGCCAAAGTTCCATGGTTTGACTTTAGAAGACCCCGACACATTCCTATTTGAGTTTGAGGTAGTTTGCAGATCCTTTGATTACACTACTGATGCACAAAAGCTGAGGCTTTTTCCTTCCACACTGAATGATCTATCACTTACGTGGTTCATGAGCCTTGGAGGAAATAGTATTTTCAGCTGGGACCAAATGAAACAGGCATTTCTAGAAAAATATAGGGACTACTGCAAAGCAAAGGATACAAGAGACGAAATATTTAGGATGCAACAAGGAGAAAGAGAATCATTAGAAGATTATGCCCAAAGATTTCAACTCAGCTACACACGAGCTAGTCATTGCACCTTAGATCCTGAATCACTAAAAATTGTCCTTCTTAGAGGTATAAAAGAGGAAAATCTTGAAGTCTTAAACCTTCTAGGGGATGGAGATATATTCTAGAAGACTTATGACCAAATCCTACAAATCTTCAAAAACTACTCTAGATCTAGGAAAAGTAAAAGTGGGACAAGGGATTCACACCCATTTACTAGGGGATCAACATCTTCAGGACCAAGCCTTACAAAATCTGATTTAGGAAACCTGTTAGATGACATGAAGACCGATATCCTACAATCTATGGCCATGCAACTTGATGCACTTCAAATCAAGAAGAAACAGGATGAAATAAACCAAGCCTTGGCAGTCTTTTGTCCACTTGTCCACACTACAAAAAATAAAAATAAAAAAATGAGAAGGGGTAGTGCACACTGGACACCATAGAAATATGTGGTATCTGCATTGACGATCACTCCGATATCCTACAATCTCTGGCCATGCAACTTGATGCACTTCAAATAAAGAAGAAACATGATGAAATAAACCAAGCCTTGGCAGTCTTTTGTCCACACTACAGAAAAAAAATAAAAAATAAAAAAATGAGAAGGGGCAGTGCACACTGGACACCATAGAAATATGTGGTATCTGCATTGATGATCACTCCACTGATAAATGTCCTCTATTTCCCTCATGTAAAGCTACTATTCAAGATCCCACAACTGAAGGTGCAATAAAACAAAAACAAAAACAAAAAAACATGAGAAGGAGCAGTGCACACTGGACACCATAGAAATATGTGGTATCTGCATTGACGATCACTCCACTGATAAATGTCCTCTATTTCCCTCATGTAAAGCTACTATTCAAGATCCCACAACTGAAGGTGCAATAGAACAACTCTATTTTGTGAATCAATGGAGGAATAATTTTCCTAGGCCTTACTAACCCAACAAACTGTTGATGTAATTGTAACTTTGGAATTTATTTATAATTTCCCTTGTTAGGAATTTTATTAAAATGTCAATTTTTCACTTTTTTCCCTAGTTAGACCTTTGACTAGTTTTGAGCTCTAGGTCCCCAAAATTGCCCCAATTGCTCCCAAATATCCTGAGAAGGTATATGGATGATGTTAGAACATAAATATGTATTTTAGGGATGCTTTTGGACCTTTAAAATAATTCTGTAAATCCTCTTTCAATTCTGGCCAATGTAGGGAACTTTACTAGTAATTTCCCTTTTGACTAGTATTGGTCTCTAGGTCTCAAATTGACTCCAAATGCCTTCAAATATTCAAAGAAGGTGTATGAATGATATTAGGAATTTAATATGATGTTAAGGGATTATATATGTCCACCAAAAGACCTCTGCAAACTCTCTTAATATTTTGGACCAAGTATGCAATTTTACTAGTAATTTGGGGTTCAAATCCTCCTGGGGTAAGTACTGAAAATGGCTTCCCAAATACCTCCAAACCCACTCAAATTTATGAACAGATATATGGAATGTATTAAGGATGTTATTAAGGTCTCATATGCACCATTAATTGATTATTATATCTGCTCCAACCCTCTCCCATTCAACTGCAAAAATCACCAATTCGAACCTTGTGGAAATGACATTATTTCTTCTCCCAATGCAATTAAACTGAGTAAAAATACTTCAAATGCTCAAGCACACTACATGAAACTTGTAAAATACATCCATGGCATCCCATTAATCACAAATTCAACAGAGAATCACCCATTCATTCTAAATCATCAGCATTACATTGATTCACAACAAGGTAGTGGGGAAATGGCACTGTTCTTTCATTAAAAATGAGAGTTATACATTTCTACTTGGAATTTATACCTAAAACTTTATGGAGATGAATAAAATAGTATTTAATTCATATTAAAAAAGAAATGGGGCATTATAATATCCCCCAAAGAGTACAATATCTCACCAAAAATGCCCTCCCTCAAGGATCAAGAATATGCCATCAAAACTGGAAATGGTTGAAGGAGTGAGTTGCAATAGAAGAAACCATGAGATTCCCTGTAGCTTACACCTGCACATAAAGACTCCATTAAATATCTAAATTAAAGGTCTAAATGGCATTTCCAATTACCAACTTGGATGGGAATCTTTCACCCTCGAAATTGGCTAAGGCAAGAAACTAGTCATCCACTAGCTCTCCCTCTTCACAAATGCAATTGAAAATTCTACAAATGATCAAAAGCTGGTTTAATTCTTTGTTCTTGACATTTATAAAGTTCTAATGTCCTCCATGGGTCGAATTCCTTCCAAAAGACTCATGCCAACTCAAGTTGGGAAGAGATTCCAAAGAACGCCACTTGTACAACAATTCCTAGTCTCCCACTTCCACCAAATCACATGTGGAAGCATCTTAGCTTCCCTAAAACCATTGAGCGCCCTCTTGGAGTATATTTTTAGCCCTTACATGTAATATATGTCATATTTCATCCTCCAGGTCTGATTTGTGTCATAGGTGTCATAGCATCTTCATCATTGTTGTCATAGAGCTAGGGAATCTAGCCCAAGTGTCTCACTAGCTCCAAATTGCCTCTTCCTCTTCCATGGGAGTTACTCTTTCTCTATATTTCGACCTCAGTGACTCATGCTAAGTATTATTGACCTTATAACTCATCCAAAGAACATTAAGCTTCCCATGGATTCGAAATTGCAAGAAGAGGATGCCATGTGGCACATAAATTCTAGCTTGTGTGGGTCCCACTTCCTCCATGTGTCTTCATGATCAAATGCCACTTTGATTTTCACTTGTATATATTTATTTATCTCCTTTATTAAATATTTATGCCATCCTAATGTTCCAACATCATTTATTATCCCCATTATTCCAAATCCCAAAGCTTCCACCCCAAACCTAGGAAACTAGTAATTTTCCTTGGCAATTATTTGACCTTTAGCATCAATTTGACAAACTCTAATGAATAGGGCCAATTTGATTAGGCCATTGTGACCCAATGCCAAATTTGGGACATGACAAATCCTCCCTTCCCAATATTTCTTGTCCTCAAGCAATTTCAAACATGGGTGTTGAAGAACCTGCTTTCTGTATAATTCTTTGAAGTTGCCATTGAATTGCCCAACCTTGAGTCTTTGAGTTTCTATGAAGATTTTAGAGAGGAGCCACCATGCTTTCTGCTTCACTACTTTGATAAAAATCACTTTATTAAGTGGGGAATCCATCTCCCATACTGCTTGTTTCCCCCAAAAAATTGAAACCAATGAGATAAAAATTATTCCAGGGTCCCATTGCTTGTATTGCACCCCAACAATTAAGAGTGCTCTCCAACCCATACCATCAGATAAGAGGATTCCTGGATCCCATTTTCTTGTATGCATTCTTCCAAACATTATGAGTACAAAATATATATCATCAAAGTACATAACACCATAATGAAAATGTACATCAAGAAGATGCTTCATCAAAGAGTCATGAAAGTGCTTATACCTCAAAGCAAGTAGACCACCATTTTCCAAGTGCATACAATCTTCAAGTGACCCATCAAATATGATCCAATGACATAGGCGAGGATCCCATGTCCTATAATGCTGCTTCAAAAGGATGTTATATGCATCAAAATATTTAGCCATGTATTCTCTCATCCAACAAGTGAATGAAGAATATCCACTAAAATTTGAACCAAATAATGAGTAGAAAAAACAAGGAGACTTCAAAGGACTCAAAGAAGTCCCACCCATAAATCCATGAGTGTGAGAATAATAAAGATATATCAAAGTATGTGGATGCCAAAAAAAATGTTCTCCAATCATAAATTTATTCACCCAAGTGTTGGATGAAGTTCCTCCAACATCAAATGAACCAAGTGTTGAGCAAGAAAAACCACGAGTCTTCAAGTGACTCAAATGCATATCATAGGTGCATCCATGTAGATGTGAATCATCATAAAGTAACAAAGGATGTTGCTACAAATGTGAATAAGAATGTGCTCCAACCATGTCATCATAAAAAGTAAATCTAGGAGTTCCATACTCCTCATGTGGCACCATAAAAAAGAACCCTTTCACCCATACTTCATTGAGACTAATGCTGCAAAGCATGTAATTGTAGGATGTAGGAGAATGAACTAACTCACCCAAATGATCAAAAAGTGTAGAAGTTTCATCATGGGAAGGATCCATATGGGTAGTATCATGCAGCTCCTTCAAAAGTGTGAAACCTTTGTCATGTATTGGTTCCAATGTAGAGGAATCATGCTCTTCTTTAAAAATTGCATAACCTTCATCAAGAGACAATTCAAGTTCCTCTTCCACCACATCAAGTGTTTGGATATCTTAGTTCATCTTCAAACACATCAAGAACATTCAAATTTCCACATTTCTCATGATCCACCATGTCATGAGAATCCTCCAAACAATCTACCATTTGACAATCTGAAACGTGGGAGGAAAAACAAGTATCTTGCAACTTTTCAAGAAGTTGCTCATTTTGAATTGTGAGTTTATGATTATCCTCATTATTCTTCATGTATGCATCATGTAACAGTTCATTAAGCTCAAACAAATGGTTTCTATCATAAAGCAAAGACATAAAATTACTTTTGATGTGGCACATTGCTCTTTGAATCTTCTCCATGTCTTCAAGGAAGGATGTTTCCTCCAATGAAGTAGCTCTCCAACAAGAATTTGACACCAATGCTTGAGTGTCATGGAGAATGATGACGGACTCTTGGATCTTATTTTCATTCATATTTAAGGACCCTTCAAGAAAATGAGGCTCTTGCAAATGAACCTCCTCATCTTCTTCATTTTGTCTTGGACCAACTCCATGAATCTCAAGTGGTGATGGGGAAGTTGATCTTGGTTCTTATTCAATTGCTACAAGGTCTTCATTATCATGCTTAATGGAACTTGGGCTTGCAGCAACACTTTCAAAAGTGATCTCTATGTCACCAACATAGAGGTGTGAGCACCCATCAGTAGGTACTCCTTCACAGTTTAAGCATCCATCAGTAGATGCTCTTTGGTTCATGTCTAAGCTAGAAGGTGTCTTGAAATGATCTTCCATATTTTCAATAGAATCTTCTTCATGATCTTGTGATGTCCCTTTCTTTTTCTCCTTCAAGCAAGCTGATGCATTTTTCCCCTTGTTTTCCTTAGGATCAATATCTTTGGAATCTCTTTTTGAAGAATTCCCAAAAGCTCTCCTCAAGTAGGACATCATTTCCTGCACACATATATGATATTCTCTCCAAGGTTATTTACAAGAAGGGAATAAACCTTTATTTACTAACTCCACATCTTCATTTTTGGGCCTATTTTAAAAATATGTTCAGCAAAGTACTCAAAAGACATGACATTTTGTGTATTTTTGCTCAAAGCAAGATATTCTTGATATTTTTTATATTGTTGGGGCAAGGTGTTATATGTTGCTTTCCATCTTTGGAACTCATTCATAGAATTATCCTTGGTTGGTGTGACACACTCATATTCATCAGATTTAAATTCATAAGAATAATCTTCATTTCTCTTGAAATTGTAAGAAATTTTGCATAAGGGCACCTCTTCCTTGTACCATTCACATTCTGCTTCATATTGCTCATAAGCATCTGCATATTCCTCATAAGAATTGTACTCATAGGATTCATCATAATAGTAAGAAATGGTTTCCAATTATTCTTGAATGTATGTACCTAATCCACAGGTGTAAGGACCATGCTCTGCTACCATTATAATGTCCCTTGTTAGGAATTTTATTAAAATGACAATTTTTCACTTTTTTCCTTAGTTAGACCTTTGACTAGCTTTGAGCTCCAGGCCCCCAAAATTGCCCCAATTGCTCCCAAATATTATGAGAAGGTATATGGATGATGTTATAGCATAAATATGTATTTCAAGGATGCTTTTGGACCTTTAAAATACTTTTGTAAATCCTCTTTCAATTTTGGCCAATGTAGAGAACTTTACCAGTAATTTTTCTTTTGACTAGTATTGGTCTCTAGGTCTCAAATTGACTCCAAATGCCTTCAAATATTCAAGGAAGGTGTATGAATGATATTAGGACTTGATAATTATGTTCAGGGATGATATATGGCCACCAAAATACCTCTGCAAACTCTATTAATATTCTGGATCAAGTATGCAAGTTTACTAGTAATTTGGTTTCAAATCCCCCTCGGGTAAGTATTGAAAATGGCTTCCCAAATGCCTCCAAAACCACTCAAATTTATGAAAAGGGATAGGGTATGTATTAATAATGTTATTAAGGTCTCATTTGCACCATTAATTGATTATTATATCTGTTCCAACCCTCTCCCATTCAGCTGCAAAAATCACCAATTCAACTCTTGGGGAAATGGCACTATTTCTTCTCCCAATGCAATTAAACTGAGTAAAAATACTTCAAATGCTCAAGTAAAATACATTAAACTTGTAAAATAAATCCATATCATTCCATTAATCACAAATTCATCATAGAATCACCCATTCATTCGAAATCATCAGCATTACATTGATTCACAACAAGGTAGTGGGGGAATGGCATTGTTCTTTCGTTAAAAATGAGATTTATACATTTCTACTTGGAATTTCGACCTGAAACTTTCAGGAGATGAAGAAAATAGTATTTAATTCATATTAAAAAATAAATGGGGCATTAGAAGCTCCCCCAAAGAGTACAATAGCTCACCAAAAATGCCCTCCCTCAAGGATCAAGAATATGCCATCAAAACTGGAAATGGTTGAAGGAGTGAGATGCAATTGAAGAAAACATGAGCTTCCCTGTAGCTTACACCTGAAAATAAAGACTCCATTAAAGATACAAATGAAATTTTTGAATGGCCTTTCCAATTACCAACTTGGATGGAAATCTTTCACCCTCGAAATTGGCTAAGGCAAGAAACTAGTCATCCACTAGCTCTCCCTCTTCACAAATGCAATTAAAAATTCTACAAATGATCAAAAGATGGTTTAATTATTTTTTCTTGACATTTATAAAGTTCTAATCTCCTCCATGGGTCGAATTCCTTCCAAGAGACTCATTCCAACTCAAGCTGGGAAGAGATTCCAAAGAATGCCACTTGTACAACAATTCCTAGTCTCCCACTTCCACCAAATCACATGTGGAAGAATATTAGATGCCCTAACACCCTTGAGCGTCCTCTTGGAGTCTATTTTTAGCCCTGACATGTCATATATGTAATATGTCAGCCTTCAGGTTTGATTTGTGTCATAGGTGTCGTAGCATCTTCATCATTGTTGTCATAGAGCTAGGGAATCTAGCCCAAGTGTCTCACTAGCTCCAAATTGCCTCTTCCTCTTCCATGGGAGTTACTCTTCCTCTATATTTAGACCTCATTGACTCATGACAAGTATTATTGACCTTATAACTCATCCCAAGAACATTAGGCTTCCCATGGATTCGAAATTGCAAGAAGAGGATGCCATGTGGCACATAAATTCTAGCTTGTGTGGGTCCCACTTCCTCCATGTGTCTTCATGATCAAATGCCACTTTGATTTTCACTTGTGTATATTTATTTATCTCCTTTATTAAATATTTATGACATCCTAATGCTCCAACATCATTTATTATCCCCATTATTCCAAATCCCAAAGCTTCCACCCCAAACCTAGGAAACTAGTAATTTTCCTCCTTGGCAATTATTTGACCTTTAGCATCAATTTGACAAACTCTAATGAATAGGGCCAATTTGATTAGGCCATTGTGACCCAATGCCAAATTTGGGACATGACAGTATTTCACCTATGTATATTGTACTCCTATAGAGATGTTATTATTCCTCTATACGAAAGTGTCGTCATTTGTATTGACAAGTGTCGCAACTTACAAGTGATGGGTTATTATACCACCAAGTGTGGGGTCGGCCCTAATTAGTATAACCATGGGTTATTAGAATGAGTTAGACAAGTCGGCCCTGCTAGGTTATTAGGCAGGTCAGGTCATGTATAAATAGAGTGTGGGAGGCACTCTATTTGATCATCTCATTATTCACTTCTACACTACTCGAAAAGTGGCGCACTAGTGGAGGAAGAAGTTCAGCTGCTAGGAGGACTATCTCTATGTACTTGGGTTGTATCATTTCTCTTTCTATCTTTGAGGAAGTTGTGGGGTTTTTCACCTTACGACTGCACGTAGGGAAACTCCGCGAGTCATTTTGATTTCTTCCTATGAAATTCAGAGTAGTATGCGGGGTCGAAGGTACGTGGTAACTTATGATATGACCTCCTTTTGCCTCTGGGGTAGCCTGGTCGACGTCTTCTATGCAATGAGGTCACTTCCTCCCCTATGGTCCTATCTCGCGGTTCTCTATTCCGGTCCTCTCAGGAGACTCTCTCTCAGTCCTCCTCTTCTTCTCAAGACACCGGAATATTGCTCCACTTCTCAAGAGACCACACTCTTCGTCAACTTCCCTTTCAAATTCATTGTCACTCATGTCCATCTACCACATCTTTCCATCAGAATCGCATTTACGTGATACGTTCACCCTCACACACCGATTCTTCTACTCATCAGAATACATCCTCAATATTCCTTTTTCGCAAACAAGCATTTTAATCCATAGTTTTAATGATGACAATAATCTTCCCTTGGTCCCTTAAAGAAATTTCTTTTGGCGTAGCTATATGACTTGATGGTATCTACCGTGAAATTAGTTACGTACCCTTCGAGGATACTGTCTACCCCAAAATCGACAGCTCGTGATACCTTGTTATCGACTTGCTTCAGCTGTCGCACCAACTCTGGAGTCCAACAATCCGGTTTAGTCTTTTGACAGTGGTTCTTGCGAAATTTCAACTGTGATAGTCACTCATGTAATAACACCGAGAATTCACAGAAAAAGATTTCGTGAATATCTGAGTAGATGTATCTTTCTAACCAATTGGTTGCTGTCTGTTTAGGATATCACTTCCTGCTTTCAGCGAACTCCTTTGCCTTCTTGTCAAACCACTCTTGGATCTCTGGTTTTGTTGGGTGCCACAACATATCCTCTTTTCTTCTTCCATAGGGACCCAGCAACGGAACCATTTGTTGATGCAGGGTCTATTGACAGGGGTTCACTCCGCACTATCGTCAACAAACTATCAACCCAAAATCCCTTATACACCGGCCCGGAAAGGGTTAACCCTTCCCAGCAACACTTGCGGAGCAAGTGCAGTCTCACCCGAGGTTGATAAGAGGGCTGCTGGAACCAAGTTTCTGCAGTTGTGTAGAGGATATGCACACTTTACTTTCGCATTAACCAAAGATTAGCATATTCATAACATACTATTAACTCATCATTTGCATGCTAAGTCATTCATAGTTTCTAACACATGCATTCAAAATAACATACTCAACATACTTATTTCAGATTACGACATGTTCACATTAATCAATAAAAAACATTCACATAACCCATTATTCATCATCACATCATTGCACAAAGACAGAGTTCATATCATAACCGAACATCTTCATTCATTCATCAAACTTGCGGAATTAAACTCGCAGAAACCGTCAATACATCATGTTGCAGATCCAAAGAAAAACCCCAAAAGATCAGATCAATCTACAAAACTTCGATGCCCTTAGGCTTACAATCCTACTCTATTTATATGCTTTCATCTTATTACAAAATGGTCCACATGACCGACTCAACTAACAAATCTTATGCTTCCGCAAAAGCCGCGAAAGGTCCTTTTTCCGCGGAATGACCCTTTCGCATCTATCGGCTTCAGTACTTCCTGCGGGTCTATCCCATTCCAACACACATATCCTAGAAATGAACCACCGTTTGAAATACAAGACGCAAAAATCAACGCCTATCCATAAACATACACATATTCTAGAATCACATGAATGGTCCAGCCTACACAACTACCAAATCAATAAAAATGGCTCGTGAAAATCTAGAACAAAGTCAAATTGGAAACATTGCTCAGAATCCAAACCAAATCCAAGAACACAATGAAGAAGATGATAACAGGGACGATGAAATAGAAGATGTAGTGGATGAGGATAGAATCCAGAGTATGGAATATCAAGATAAACCAAAATAAAAATCAGCTGAGAATAACAATGACAAAGAGATAGATGCATCATATATTGACAATCAAGATGTCAATATCAATTGTAAAGTAACTAACGATCTCATAGATTGTAATAATATAGCACCAAATACTGATGAAAACGAAGTTGGTGTTAATGACAATTATGAAAGAATTGAAGTTGTAGAAGGATACAACAATGAAAATAAAAGTGTTAGAGACGATCCTAATCATGATAATGTAGAAGAAGAAAACCTAGAATATTCTCCAACACATGAAAATATAAACATTTTATAGGTAGTCACATCTCAGTATGTTCTATATTCTCTAGATCAAGAGGTTCCTAAGGAACAACTGGAGACAATATTGTCAAATAAATACAAGGAAAGAAATCATTTGAAAAATCTCAATCAAATAGAAATTAATGAAACAAAAAAATTTAAGGATGTTTCCAACTTAAAAGTACATGAAAAAATTGCAAATGAAGACACCTTAACCAATGATATTGAATTAAGTAAGTTGTGAGTAGTTTCCTCTGTAGATAACAAGACCATGACAAATAAAACTGAAGATCCAACCATGTTTGAAGATCCATCAATCAACACTAAAGAAACTATATGCCAAATAAAAATCAACGTCATACCAAGGCATGCAAGAATATCAGAGATTAACATGATGACACAAGTTCTTCATGAAGACATCAGATTGGAAACTCAAAAGAATACCCCCTTTAGCCATTATGCTTTTACCTACATAATCATATGCATGAATATATTTGAATGGCAATGTGACCGATGGTTTCAAGAACTACTAAATCATGGTGTTGTTATCCGAAGCAAAATGCTAAAGAAGGGTTGTATGTCATCAAGTTTGGAAGCCTCACTAATGTCACAGTTAGTTATGTAGAATCTAAGATTCGTGGACGAATCTTTTCAAGGAAGGATGACTTATAATATACCTAATTGTATAAATTACAACTATTATAAATATTAATTTATTATTTAATAATTAATAGGTTAATAGTCATACAATCTATGTGAAAGGTTATAACCTTTCATAGACTAGAATATATATTGCTAGTCCATGTAATTTATCATCAATCAATAATACAAAATATATTTATAAAAAATATATTCCATCATGTAAGGTATTATCCTTACAGAGGCAATATGAGTGTAATGCGAGGGAAATAAATGCAATAATGGGTGGTTTAACATACTCAAAGTTTACCAAATTTATGCAGTGCACATCATCCAAAGAGGTATGGGACAAAATCAAGAACATATAAGAAGGAGATGATAAAGTTAAGAAAGCAAAGCTGCACAATTTTTCAGGACAGTTTGAAACCCTCAAAATGAAGGAAGAAGAAAATATTGCAGCGTATCTCCTTTTAGTAGATGAGATTGTTAATGCAATCAGAGGACTTGGACTACAAATTGGTGAAGAAGAAGTTGTGCAAAAGGTATTAATGTCCTTGCCAACGAGATTTGAATCCAAGGTACGAGTTCTAGAGGATAGAAATGATTTGGACAAATTAAATATGGATGAGCTTCATGGAATCCTTACAACATATGACATGAGGATAGAAAAATAGAATACTTCCATGAAAGAGGAAACCTTCAAAGATTCCAAGAAAGAAAAAGGCAGGAGGATGGGACCAAACAAAAGTCTTTATGATACATCAAATGATGAAGAAGCAAATTTTGTGAAGAATCCCAAAAGAGGCCACAAAAAATCCAAAGGTAAGTTACCTTTCAAATGATTTGAATGTGGTAGAGTAGGTCACTTTGATTCAAGTGTCCTTATAAGGAAACAAAGGATAATGACAGTGAATAGGACCTTAAATATAGAGAAAAAAGGAATATACACCAACAAAACAGGTATGAGTATAAGAATAAAAAGAGTTTGTATTCCAAGAAGGATAGTAGTTCATCTGACGAGGATGATCAAGAGATGCTCTTCATGGAAATTGAACAAGATTTAGAACATAAAGGATAGGAAGATGAAGAAATGGCTTAAGTAGATTTTGAAGGAGAAATTATTAGTTCCTTGGAAGAACTGAAGAAATCAAGAAAGAAGAAAAAATATTTATAGGAACAACTATTAGACATAACAAGATAGCTGAGACAAAAGAAAGAAAGTTACAAAAAATTGGAGATTTAAATCATCACTTTGAAAAGGAAACTACAAGAAGTGAATGTCCAGTTGGATCGTCAACAAAAGTTTAGCAACAGTACTAAATCTATGGATACAATTGTAAAAAATAAAAAACCACTATCTAACAAATCAGGGTTGGGTTATGAAGGTTCAACCTCAACAAAGTCAATTTATAGGAGGATTTTTTCATATGTAATCAAAGGATCTGCTTAAAAGGATTACAGTTTTAGAGAACAAGACAAGGATTTATCTCCTCTGAGAACTCGCACTACGCAATCTAAAAGAACTCCCTCTATAAGTAATCAAACTCTTTTCTTAGGACATTGTTATTTTTGTAATAATTTTGGTCATAAGACGGTAGATTTTAAATCCTATGCAAATAAAAGTGTTGAGAAAAATGTCGTTTACTGCAAAACAAGAAAGAATGAGACCAGAAAGCCAATTGGAACTCCGAAAGTAAACTTCAACTTCTTCAGACCTTTGAATTTAGATGTTGAGTGTCGTAAATGTTACAATTATGGACCCAATGATTGTTATAACATGATTTGCCACATCCTATGCAACATGCCTTGATGGCCTACCTTGTCCCTCTGTAGACTCATCATACCCCTCTTGCTCAATTAAAACCCCCAACAAACATATTTGTGTTGATGTACGTAGGTCAAAAGTACTATATCATGCGTATACGCATCTTGCACCACTACAACATACGTACATCAAGATTCATGCTCAATATTAGAAATATTTCGATTTTTCCTTGCCAAGTCATGACTATTATGATTATTTCCCTTCCATATACTAGAAAACGCTCCAATTCAACTCTCCATCTTCTTTGAGGGCTATATGTTGATCCATTGTGAAGCATTTGAGGAGGACACAAGTAAAATATGATGAAATTTTTCCCCATTCCATGCCTTGAGTCTGCATTTGTTTGTCCTTGTAATATTGGAACTCTCTTATGTTCATCTCCCAAGCTCTTCCCTATCTTGTGAAGGAGGAACCTAATTACACCTTGAACTTGTGAGCTTTCCATTGTATGGAGGATCGAAGTGGTGGAGGCCTAGGTGGAGGAACTAAGTTTCTTGGTTCTGATGAGTTGCCGGCAGAAGGTTTTCACTATGTACTTATGTTTATTATATTAATATAAATACGCTTTTCTTGTCCAATTCATGTTGCAAATGTTTATATTATTTTAATTGGGTATATTTTTTTAATATGTTCATGGACTATGCTAGATTATGTGCTAACAATTTATATACATTTTATATGCTGATATGCCTTGGTTGTTGAGGACAAGTTGCAGGTGAAGAGCATTGGATTGAGAGATCAATGGTGGTCTTCTTCATAAATCCAATTGAGTTAAGGGTCTCATCCTTTTATTGTTAGCATTTCATGTTTATATAGAATATTTGGGAATTGAGTTGAATTCTTGTGTCACTCTATCTATTGTGGTTCTACCCCAAGCCATAGAAATATTTTCTCTGTAACATAATTGGTGACTCTGCTGGGGATAGTCTCCTTATTGGGGATTTTTGGGTGATTTTTATTTTTTATTGCTCTCCATTTGCCTGATTTTCTGTGTCATTGGTAGCTTGACAGTCAGTATTATGTCATTTTCCTAAGTGGTTTGGACTCATTCTCATTTATTTGGCCATTTTTATCCCCATATGTGAGCTAGGTGTGCCCTAGTTGTGTACACACGTGAGATGAATGTTTTTGACCCGCATACATATGTTGATATTTGGCTGGCAGTCACGTACATCTCTTTTTTTAGCTTATTTCTTAAATGGGATGCTTCTTGGGTGAGTTCTGAGTGTTGTTGAGTCTTCTTGGGTCTCTTTCTTGTCTTTTGGTTGCATTTATGGTGACTAGAAGCTCTCTTATTTCTTATTTTTTAGGCAAACTGGTTTCTTGTCATTTTTTTTATTAGTAGTCCTTTTTTGTGTGTTTGAGTCATGACTTCTTAGTGTCTTGCTTGGTTGGTCTTCTTATACTTACTGCAAAATCTGAGAGGTTTATGGTTCAATCTTGCATTTTCATTCCATCATATTGAAAATACGAAAATATTTTCATTTTGCATGTTTAATTGAGCATTTGCACTTTTTCTTGGAGTTGTATTACTCTAGGCATCATTTGGAAAGATTGCATTTGCATTGAAAGTGAAAGAGACTGTATTTGTGCATTTTCAGTTAAAAGCATACCAATTTCATTTGAAAAACAAGACTAGTACTTAGCAATGTTTTTATGTATGCTTCTTTCCCTTTTTTGAGTCACAAACAACACTAGTTGCATGGCCATATTCCTTTGAGTAAGAAACAACCAATTAAAATTAATGCTTAATTTTAAAATTGATTAGAAAGATTTTATTTTTTAGAGTGCACAAACAAGCGTAGGTTTTAGAGTCTTGGAATAGGATTTTGTGAGTAAACTTCTCCAAGACTACAAAACTTAACATTAGGTGTCTATATAGGGATTTATGAAATCCATGGTATAATTGGTGTTATTGGGAATCTCCTCTTAAACAAGATTTAAGCATGAGGTAATGTGAAAGTTGGTTGTGGAGATATCCCTCCAATACCTTCCTAACATCGAAGCTATATCCAGGGTCTATTTGTATTTGGGGGTTCTTGAATCACATAAGTGCTTCTTGAGCTTCGGGCTTAGATACCATACCCATACAGTGGACTTGACATATAGATCTTCTCCCGAGCATTGGTTAGATGTGGTGACCTTAGTCTAGGTATCCACACAACGCACTTCCAAGGGTTATTCTATGAGTGTCCTAAGTCAGATGGGAGTCGTACATCACACATACTTGTGATGTGAAGTATGAGGGCCCTTATAATTGATTATGTTACCTCTGTCTGTAGTAAAGGAGTCTCAAGCCCCTCTTGGGCAAGGCATATCTTCTATAGTTCGGGAGGCCACTTAGTCATCTCCTTTGTTTGTGTGCATTTAGCTTATATTTTCTAGGAGTGTGCTCGTTTCTAGTTAGTTGGCCTTAGGGATTGATATTTTTTTTCAACTATTTTGGAGTCATTGTGGATCGAGTTCCGACAATCCTCCATTCTCATCATTTAGTAGGTTTACCACCCAGTGATCCTTTGTAGCCTCTCCATAAGAGGTGTAGAGCTAATAAATCTAGTCCTTATATATCCCATCAAGAGCTTCAAAGACTTCTTACCATGACCTCTACTTCCTATATGTCAGGGATACCTTTGAAACCTATGTTAATAGTAGTTGGGGGAGTCCATGTGACTCCCTCCTTTGTTTCCTCATGGGTCCCAGGGACTACTGTGTTCACGAGCTCTCAAGATGCTAGTTCATCTCATCCTATTAGAACAAATCCTTTTGATTATACTTGGTCATCTAATCATTTGTCCAACTTTTCTTTAGGATTATTGGGAACTGATGCTCAGTCGATCCCCTTACACTCTAATCCCTTTACTTTTTTCATGCCTAATATGTCATCGAGTATCCCATCCTTCATACTAGTTTTCAATGGTAACCCTGGTGTTGGGATTGGGGGCATACCAACCCCCTTCACTATGTATCAATTTGGGAGCGGTCATATCCCTCCTTATTTTCCTTATGTTGGGGGGTGGACTCCCCCTTCATCAGCTCCTAATACAAATTTTTATCCTTTTATGGTTGGGGTTGGGCATGTAAGCAGTGGTTCTACCTCTTATATCCCATCTGTCTGCCCATCATTTACTATGCCAATTCCCACGAATGCTTTTATTATAGCAAATCCTCCTCCGAGTTTTATTTTTCCTTTGGGATGGAATGTATCTTTTAGGATGCATCCTCCCTCATATGGATTTCCTTCATTGGGATGGTATATGCCTCCTCTCGTGTCAAGGGTAAATGTATACCATCATATGGGAAATTTTGGTCATATTGATTTCTCCTCCCAGGTGTTTCCTACCATGCAAATTCCTGTGTACCCTTACATGAATCAATTTGTAGGGGTTTATTATCCTACTAGTTAGGGTCATGGTATTTATCAGAACCCACTATGGCCTCTAATTTGATTCCTACGGGCATATATCCATAGAACCAGTATTTCCTGGGGGCATGGTCCCAAATATCGCAACCAAGGCTCCCATTTCTAGCTACCTTGAATTTTACAGACCTATCCAGATTCACGAATGAACCTATTTGTCATGATTTGGCATGATTCCCATTCCACACCAATATTCCCTCCAGCATTCATAAGTTTGAGGGTAAGAACCCAATCGTGGCCTGTGGTATCAGAACCCATCGTGTCCCGTGGTATCTAATTTGATGCCTATGGGTAGTTGAGCTCTAATAAGATTTGGTTAATGATTGGGGAAGAAATCATGTTAATAAAATAATTTCAATTTACCATTCACCGTTATTTTATTATTATCAATCATTTTTTTATAGTATAATGTTTTCCTTTCAGAAACAACTATGACATCATACTTTGATCGGATTTATTATTATTATTTTAACCTCATTACACTAATTGAAAATAGAATAACTCCCAATATAGCCTTGACATAATCCATCCTAATTATGTGTCTCATTCATGGTGCCCACACAAAGTTGGTACCCAATTCCATTGCAATAGGAAATTTAAAAAATGTGTGCACGCTCACAAAAAACATGCTCATGTTTCACAACAAACGGATCTATATCTTTTCACAACAGATGGATCTACAACTCACATTGCAACATTTGCTACCACTAATCCAAACATATCAACCAATTCACAAATTTGAACAAATGAGCTCTTGTAAAAGGTAACTAACTAAAACATTAATCATGAATGTCCTATAAGTGTCCAAATTGAAGTTGAAATTGCAATAATTTCCAATAATTGCAAATACCTAAAAAAATTAACATAAATGTTTTTTCTTGTTACATGTATCATAATTTTAAGCTATAGATACATTTTGTTTCTCTTTATTACTTCAACAATATAAAAACAAAATTATATGCTACATCACTGCATACCATTGTGTACGTACCAACAAATTTAGGAATTTGATTTGATTGCAAATTCAAGGATTAGAAATTACAAATTTACAAATTGAAATTGATTGGAAATTAACAAATTCAAATTTATTAGAAATTGATTGCACAATTTTGAGAATTGAAACTCACAAATTCAACAAGAAAAAAATGGAGAAATTGCAATTTCAACAACTACAAATTTGCAAAATTTCACATTTTCTAATGAAAAATGCTATTTCAGAATCGAGAATTGCAATTTCAACAACTAGGGAATTATAAAAAATTACAAAATTTTCAGGAAAATTTAGAAAAATAGCATGTAGAAATTGCAATTTCAACAATTAAGTGACTGTAGTTTCAAATAGAAATTTTATAAATTTTGTATTCAAGTCGGCAACTACAAACTTGAAATTTAAACTAGTTATCCGATTGAGGAAAAAGTTACAACTTTTAAAAAAAAATTGCAATTTCAACAATTAAGCAAAGAAATTTTAGTGATCAAGATATTTGTAGTTTCAACAAGTGGAGAATTATGAAAGGGTGAAAACGCGAAGTTGGGTAACACTTTTGGCTTGTTTTTGACAAACAAAACTACTAAATTTTATGTTTTGCAACTTCGAACTCTTCAAACCCATATCTCCTTTAGGAATTTCAACTTGAAGTAAACACAAATGTTTTAGAGAATTGAATTAGCTTTCTACTCGTATTTGTTTTAATTTTTTTTATGTACATATCATGGGACAAATTTGGTGCTCAACAATGGGATAGACTTGAAAATTTTAATTATGGATAATGAGTGACCAGCGTGAGCACTAGTTTTTTGAGAGATGGTTATTCATTTTAGGTAAAACAATGTATGATGATAATCTACACACACTACACTTATGCATGGACTATATTTTGAGGTTTTTCGGACTTGAGAACTATTTTTTATTATTTATCAAAATAGCATATGTTTAGAAAATGGTGCCTTATCGACACATGTTGGTAAGCTTCAATTTTATTTTTAGTGTGACTCTTATTGAAAAAACTAAAAGTACCCTTTTGAAGAGGATGGGCCAAGGAAGATCTCTGTGAAGATTTCAAATTTGTTGGTGTTGTCTTTGTTATGATATTGAATTTTCATTTCGGGTGATTTTCAGAGTAATAAAATTCTGAAGGGATGAGGTTTAGAAAAAAATTATTAATAGATAGAAATTCAAATCAAAATGAAACAATTATTATATCATTGGAAACTAGATTCAGAGATGAATCCATTGCTACCAAGTCTGACAAATAATATTTAAAATTTGTAGGGGTTTGGGCTTGTTGAAGTTGCAGGTTCCAGAAAGATACCAGATATTTTCGTTGGTTTTGTTGACTGTGAACTCTCGGTTGAAAAAATATATTCCAAACTCTCAGCCGAGAGTTTAGTTCAAACTCTCATCCGAGATTTTTTTTTAAAATACAGCATAGTGATTGGTTCAAACTCTCGGCCTAGATTTTTATTAAATTCTCGGCCTAGATTTTTTTAAATGCTCGGCCTAGAGTTTGAGGTTAACTTTTTTTCGAGTGATCATCCACGCACACTAGTTTTTTTTTAACTTCGTTGTCATAAAAGTGTTTCCCAACTTCGCGTTTTCACCCAAAAGTGAAAATTTTACCATACATAAATTGCAATTTCAACAATTAAGTGATTGCAATATCGATATCTTGTAGTTACAAAGTCAATAATAAAAAGATTTCGTAGAAAATGCAATTGTAGTGAGTACAAATTCACAATTTCAACAAGTACAAGATTGAGAAGAAATTTACATTTTAAAAAAAATGACAATTTCAACAATCAATTGATTGCAAATCCAGTGACTAAGAATTACAGTTTCAACAATTGGAAAGTTAATTGATTGCAATTTGGATATCTGCATATTGTGATTGAAATTGCAATTTTGGCAGTTCCAAAGTCAACAATTAAAAAAATTGAGTAGCAATTGCAATTACCTAATCGATATCTTGTAGAAGTCACATTTACTTAGATTTTGTAATATCCTTGTTCGGATATTCTCAAATAATTATGAATAAACCCTTGAAATTTGAAATAACCCACATAATGAATAATTGAAGATACATAGCATTGCCTCCCCCTTGAGGGGAGATTTGTCCTCAAAGATGAGAGTCTTGATGTCCTCTTATTAGGGGTTGTTTGAAGAGTTGACTTGAACACTACAATCTGGATCGATTTCCTTCTCCAGATGAGATCCTAGAACTTGTATTTTAATCCTTTATGCTTAAATGGTGATTTTTTGAAACAATACAGCTTATAATTATTTGTTTTCCATTTCGTCTTTGGATTTCCATTTATGAGCAATTGTGGAACTTCTTCATTTCCACTTTTTTCATTAGTTGTAGGTCTTACATCGGGTAATGTCATAATAATGGAAATATTTTTAAGAGATACTTTTCGACCTTGGGAATTGAAGTGATGGTCATCCTTAAGTGCTTGTATTTTTAAGATATCAATATGAGCTTTCTTAGTTTCATCAAACCATATTATGGTAGATGGATTCCATCTTACAATTTTAGGGCGTGATTTTTTTGGCAAAAGTGGTTGAGAAAAATGTGTAAGTATTTCTTTTGTTACACCAGTGGACACATTTCCATGAAAACTGGATGGTGATATGGAACTAGCCGCACTGGTCAATTTAAAATCCAAAGCATCAATTTCACCCTTTTCATATTCTTTATCAGGTTTTCCTTCGTAGCTTTGAAAATCATATTTAGATTTAATTTGTGAGTCTTTGTCATCATTGAATGAGTATGCAACATCGATATAAACCTTAGAGTTGTCAGTAGTTGCAATTCCAAGCCCTTTATCGCAGCAATCATCTCTTGTACTATTTTCTGCTTGCGGTAATTCATGAAGTTGTTCTTCTTGATATGGTAGAATCGTTCTATTTTGATGACCCTCATTGCTTTCACTCTCCTTTTTATTTTCTTCTTCACATAGTTGTTTGAACATATTTCGATCATGGCATTTTTATTATTATTTTGTCTATAGTTTTTGAAATATCTCCCATTATCTCTTCTTTAAGTTTCCTCATTTCTTCAACCAAGCTGTCGGAAGACATTTGTGTGCATGTGTGGATGATGAATACCGACAAACTCTAGGTATTAATTAATATTAATATTATTAATAATATTTAATATTAATAATTTTTGGATGGAGTTTGAACTATGATCATAAAAATGATATGAATTATAATTATAATATAATAATAAATTATTATTGTTAATAATAATCTTATTATTATTATAATTTTTGTTTCGCCAATGTAAAATTAGGGTTTATGGAGGAAGTTAAGGCATGGAAAGAGTTCTTGGTTAATGGTTTGCATAGGAGAATGGTGGAGAGAGGGAAGAATGCAAGGAGGTGGAGCATGGAGTTGTGATATGCGTGCGAGGTTGGACGTGCGGTCAAATGTAGGAGTGGTTGTAGGTGGAGCGTGGCATAGTTCAAATTAAAGGGAGGTGTGGAATGCGTGTTGAGGAGGGGAGGAGTGATGAGGTAGGAGCAGGATCGACGTGAGGTTGGCCAAGGGAAATGGTGTTAGAGGAGAGGGCATCTCGGGGTGACTATAGAGAGGGCCAGCTGTAGATGGATCAGGCATGTATGGCATGAAGAATATGGAAAAGTGCACGGGGATTTGGGATCGAAGCTGGCGCGTCGGGATTTTGGAGTGGAGCTGTGGTTTATGGGTTTGATAAGGGAGTGGAGAGTGATAGGAGTAGAGTGAGAGTATTGGTGGTGGTGTGTAAGAGAGGGATAAGGTGAGTGTTGGGGAGTGTGTGTGAAGGGTGAGTGATGTGGAGGGAAGAGCATTGGATAGGGGCTATAGTATATCAATGCATAACAATCACAATAAGCATGACAAGCATCAGAAGAATCAAAAGCATGAGAGACAAGAGACACAGAGTTTCCATGGGGAAAACCCTAAGGTGAAAAACCCCACAACTTTCTCAGAGATAGAGAGAGCAATGGCTCAACCAAAGTACAACCAAAATACACTGAGATAGTCTCGTAGTAGCAGATGATCCTCCTCCTCACTAGTGCGCCACTTTCTGAGTGAGAGAAGTATGAGTTTCTGAGTGATCAAATAGAGATCTCCTGATCTCTATTTATACATAACCTGTTTGCCCAGTTACACTATGGGGCCGACTTGTCTAGCTAGGTACATCCACAATATAATATATATTTCAGGGCCGACCCCACACATGGTGGTCTAATAACCCATCGGCAAGTACACACAATTGTGACACTTGTCAATACACATGATGACACTTCCTTATAGAGGAATAACACATCTCTTATAAGGGTACAATAAATATATATGAAATACATAGATGAAATACATTCCAAAGTTACATATACATCAACAAGGGGCAACCTTATCTCGATTGCACATTCCGAAAAGGAATCGACGTGTCACCACAGGTCCCACATTTCCATGCACTTGCTTTTCGTCAGTTCAAACAGAGTCGATTCATTAAGACTCTACCAGTGAGGGTATGGCCATCCATAGGTTCTATGGAACATACCACTCTTATGGATGATGTGCGGCATACCATGAGATGGATGGTAGTTTCGGCCACTGAACCCACTCAACCCAATTTCCTGTCTATTCACACCGAGTTGTATGATATGGACGGATCGATAGTGCACTTTTTGTTGATGTATTTGTAACTTTGGAAGATATTCACTTGTATATTGTATGTATTACATTTGTACTTTATTGTATCCCCAATGGATATGTATTATTCCTTCGATTGGAAGTGTCATCATTTGTATTTGCAAGTGTCGCAAATCATATTGTAAGTGTCGTACCTGATACTTGATGGGTTATTAGACCACCTTGGTGGGTTCAGCCTTGTATGAGTTAAAGGGTTATTAGACCACCCTAGTGGAGTCAACCGGTAATGGATTATTAGACTTTCCTAAGGGAGGTCGGCCCAGTTAGAGTAAAAGGCAAGTAGAAGTAAAGTATAAATAGAGAAGAGCACCTCTCTATTTATCCATTCACAAACTCATTCACTTTGCATTAGAGAGAGAGAGGAGGAGTGTGCACAAGTTGAGGAGGAGAAGCTGCTAGGAGACTATCTCTTGTTTTGGGGTTTTGTATTGGTGCTCATTCTATCTCTGAGGAAGTTGCGGGGTTTTTCACCTTCTTGGTTTTCCTCGGTGAAGTGCTTTGTGTCTCTTGTCTCTTGTGTTTGATATGCTATACATGTTGTTCTCTTAGTTAATATCCTAGATCATATTGAATTAAATGATGAAAAACTAACCTGGAGTCAGAGCTAGCCTGAAGGAATGCATTGTATGGCAATTATGACACTTGTTGCACTTGCGACAAATTGGAAGCCAGGGCTTGGTATAGCAAAAACTAGTCATTGTGGCACTTTCGCTATAAATCCGTTTTGGTGAAGGTTCAGTATCTAAATTTTTTATAGGCCAAAAATCATACTTAGATGTACCCTATGTAAAACTTTCAGCTCCAGCTTCATTGTACTTTGTGAGATATGATTCATACAAGTTAGGGTTTCTGCCTCTTCCAAAATGCAGCCCTAAATAGGTGACCTAGGAACAAAGGTCATATCTCGGGATAGAAAGCTCCAAATGGAATTCCATAAAAGATAGTAGTTAGGGCACAAACTGTAGCTTCATAGGTTCGATTTTTAGAGGCCGAAGTTAAAACAGTGACATGTGTCACTTCGTACAAGTTTGCTATGTTGTTTCATCCCATAAACAGGTAATGTTGTGACACTTGGCATATCTCTCTCATGGAGAATCCATTGAAGCTCCGATCTATGGGGTTGGAAATATGATAGGTCAATCTACGATAGGCCAAAGTTTTAGACCCTAAGGATCCAAAATTTCAGAGATGCACCAGAAACAATATGGCATATATTTCTGTCAAAACATATTTGGATTCTAAGCATTTTCATTTTTGGCTTGTCATTGCTGTGGGAAATTAGGGCTTTTGAAAGAAGTGTAATTTTGGAGTGCTCTCAGCATAGGATTTCTCTCCTCAGCAAAATCAAAATTTAGAGACCAAGATCGAAGTTTTTGGTTCGGTAGAACCCCGGGATCTATCAAATCCTAGTTTGGTTTTTGGACCAGAAAAACCAGAAAACCAAATTTTGATAGAAGTTGCAGATCTGAAATTCTTAGGTCATTTTTTGAGAGTCAATTTTTGGAGTTTTCAAAATCTGAGCACACCAGCTTGCTCACCTTAGTCAATTGCATCTCCCTGTCCAGACAAAGTTTGAAATTCCAAGGATTTTTAGGGTTTCTCTACCAAACCCTAGCAAGTTCCAGTTCCAGAGGGAGATGAGGCTAAGGCCTTACATAAAAGACTACAAGCAATCTTGACATGTATGACTTAAGGAGATATAGGTATGTTTTGAAATCTGTTCATGATTAATTTTATGATATGTTTTTCTTCGTATTATTGAGGTTAGTACAATATTGATTAGTTTTAGACTTGTCTTATCACCTTAGTAAAAGTATGAATGCATGTGAATGTTAGAAGACATTCATTGATTAGGGTTATGACACTTATGATTGCACTAATGCACTTTGGTGTTGTATGAGGATGATGTTGTCCGCTAACATGAAAGGTACATCAAGCAAGACAAATCAAGTTCTATATCAAGAACATATGACCATGGTGACATGAAGACAAAGACTCATCCATAGCCATTGATCACATAAAAGCTCTAGTTACAAGGTATGTATAATTTGGTTCTACAATTCTTAACTTATGAGATATGCAGGTTACTAGCACAAGGTCTCTAAATCATTTAAGAGAACAAAGAAGACATTGTTTGGGTATGTTATACATAACTTGCAAACATGATAATCCAGGTATGTTTTTCATGTATCAAGTTAGAATCCTACCTTGTGTTAGGATCTTATATAAGTATACTTTTTTGTATGATTGATAATGATTATTCATGAAGTTATAAGTTTGAGTAATCATGGGTTTATGCATATTATGCTTCTTACTTTGATTGATGATATGACAAATCAGAAGAGTCCTATGGTCAAATAAGAATATGCATGAGTAAAAGAAGTTCTCCCTGAAACCTTGAAATACTAACACTTGTGATAAGTTACCTATGACGATGACCATACATGTTTATGATTATTTAGAATCATAATGTTTTGATAGTATTGAGATTATACTAATGAAGTATGATTACGTATGAGACTTGATGATGACACTAGTGCCAACTTAAGCATGCATAGTGGTCCAGGATAGATATAAGTTGAAGCACAGATAATCCAGGAAGCAAAGATCAAGAGGGAGCACACTCCAGTAGTTCCTGCAAGGAAGCAAAGATTGAGAGGGAGTCCACCCAACAACCAAACAAAGATAAGTATTTGAATTGTCATTTCTTGTATATATGATTACTTATATAATGTTGTTAAGGCATGTACATACTTATGTTCCTAGATTTAGGATGTATATTATGCATATTAGAAAAGTTGCATTAATGAACAAGATACTACTAATATACAAGTAATGGGTAAGTGGCCTATGGTACTGTACAACATTTCATTGCTACATATCTAGAATGAAACCTCTTTGCTGACATGTTGGGAGTTGTGCACACTCTTAACAATGTTTTGGTAGAGATGGAAGGCATCTAGAAAGTTACGGGATGTGGATAAAAGTTGTATTGAAGCATTGGCTAAGATAATTCCATGACTGTATGACATATGTATTTATGTGTAAGAATTTGTTTTGAAATCTATGAGATGTTTCTAATCATGCAATTGAACTTGTCTTGTAGGAAAGACCATGTAACATCACCTACAAGAGAGACTTGTTTCGAAGAACAAGCGACGAAGACTCAACAAATCCAAAAAACTACCTATTGAAGATAATGAAGAATATGAAGTTCCCAGGATCCGGGATGCAGTAATGGAAGGATGCCATGATCGAGGAGTACCGTTCGATCATGAAGAATTATGTCTAGGATGTGGTCCCGAGACCAGAAGGGAAGTCTATTGTGACTTCCAAGTGGATCTACAAGATCAAGCATGCTCCAGATGGTAGCATAAAAAATACAAGGCAAGTGATGAAGTGAAAGATACACCAGATGGATGTCAAGACAGCTTTCTTGAATGGTGTAGTCGAAGAAGAAGTGTATGTGGAGAAGCCACTCGGTTTGGAGACACATGACAGGGATTCGCATGTGTGCAAATTAAAGAAAGCCTTGTATAGTTTGAAACAAGCACTCGGGACATGGTACGACAGGATAGACAACTTCCTGAACAGTTTGGGCATTGCCAAGAGTAAAGCGGATTCCAACCTTTACTACAAGGTTGAGGAAGGAAATCCAGTGATACTCCTAATGTATGTAGATGACCTATTTGTGATAGGTGAGATTGGATTGATTGCTGATACAAAGAGGAAGCTTGCTACCGAGTTCGAGATGAAGGACTTGGGTATGATGCATTATTTTCTAAGTATGGAGGTGTGGCAGAGTGCAGATGGAATCTTCCTTGGACAAGGGAAGTATGCATTAGAGATCCTGAAACGGTTCGGGATGATGGACTGCAAGGCCATGGCCACACTTATGGCATCGAAGCTGAAGCTATTGTGTGATGCTTCATCAGATTCGGTTGATGCCATGATGTATCATCGGATGATTGGGTCCTTGATGTACCTAACGAACACGAGACCAGATATTTTCTTTGCTGTGAACACCTTGAGCCAATTCCTAACGGATCCTAGACATCTTCACTTGATTGCTGTAAAGCATATTCTGAGGTACCTGAAGGGTACGATTGATTATGGGATCAAGTATGATGCAAATCAAAAGGTTAACCTAGAGGGTTATGTTGATTCAGATTGGGAAAGAAGTGCTGCACATAGGAATAACACTTCGGGGTGCTGCTTCAGTATGGGATCAAGTGTGATATATTGGTTTAGCAGGAAGAAATCCTGCATAGAACTAAGTATAGATGAAGCATATTTCGGCTAGTTGTGAGGTAGTATGGCTAATGAAGCTACTATTTGATTTGTTTGATCTCCAGTTGGATGCTACTTGTATCTTATGTGACAACCAGAGTTGTGTGAAGTTGTCTGAGAACCTGGTGTTCCATGACAAGTCGAAGCACATCAAGATCAAGTATCACTATATCAAGGATATGGTGCAGAGAGGAGCAGTGAAGCTCCTATATGTTGCGATAGATGAGCAGATAGCAGATGTGTTAACCAAACCACTAGCCAGGGTGAAGTTCGAGTACTTCAGAGAGAGGCTTGGTGTTCTTCATATTGAAGATACTTCCAGGAGGAAGTGATGGGACACAAATGCAAGAGCCCTTCCAAGCATGGTGGTAGGAGGATCCTTCCCATGGTTGTCAATGTAAGTGTTGTGTGATGAGCATCAGGATGATGCTCCGCTATGAACATCTGGATGATGTTCTATATGATGATGATCAGTATGATCATGAGCATCAACATGATGCTCTGTGCGAGGATGATCAGTATGATCATGAGTATTAGGATGATACGCTGTGGCCATGGACAGGTTGTGCAGTAGCATGAGCATATAATAGCACCCTGGGAGATCCTATAGGTTGAGCAGGAAGCTCGTAATCAGTCTCGGGATGCTCTTTCAAGGTTTTGCTTGTGCAATGGCATATAATAGGCCCCTGGGAGATCTTGCAGGTTGTGCTTAGCATATAATAGGTCCTTGGGAGATCCTATAGGTTGAGCAGTAAGCTCATAATCAATCTTGGGACGCTCTTTCAAGGCTTTTCCTGATAGCACGTAATCAGTCCTGGGATGCTCTTTCGACGTTTTTCCAGATATCATGTAATAGGTCCCTGGGAGATCATATAGGTTGAGTAGGAAGCTCGTAGTCAGTCCTGGGATGCTCTTTCAAGTTTTTTCTTGTTCGCATGTAATAGGTCCTTGGGAGATCCTATAGGTTGAGTAGGAAGCTCGTAATTAGTCCTGGGATGCTCTTTCAAGGTTTTGCGAAGTCTGCATATAATGGGTCCCTGGGAGATCCTATAGGTTGAGTAGTAAGCTCATAATCAATCCTGGGATGCTCTTTTGAGGTTTTGCAGATGCACGTAATCAGCCCTGAGATTCACCAGATAGGCCGCTCGCAGAGATGATGAAGACCTACATGGAGGCTAGGCCTACATCTAACATGAAAAACGGTTGGCCCTGTAGAAATTCCTATGACGAGAAGAATTGAGAGATAGCACCAGTGATTGAGATGACGAGTACAGCAGCAGTGACGATGATGCTTCGTGATCCAGTGACGATGATCCAGCTCCAATATTGAAGGCTTGTGCTTATATGTATTGATGACATGTGTCAAGAGAATACCTTCCTAGTTTATAATGATTTCGGGTGCTTCTTAATTCCATTGTTTGATTAGAAGATTTTTTTTAAAATTTTTTAAGTTAAATAAATTACATTTTCTTTTTTTATATTATGTTTATTATGTTAATTTATTTGATATTTTATAATTATTTTATTAAATATCTTTCAAGGTTCAAGATTACACTTTTTGTTTTTTATATTTATATTTATATTGATTATGTTAGTTTATTTTATTTTTTTCATTTTCATTTTCATATATGTATATATATATATGGAATATTGTTTATTTTAGTATTTTTTTTTTAATTAAATAAAAATTTCATTTCTTTTTCTTAATCAAAATTATTTAACTTCCGTAATTTGGTGAAATTTCAATGCTAAAAAACACAATTAAACATAATTTTATTGTTGTAAATAATTGTTTTTAATTAATATGATCAAAAAAATTAAAAAATTATAATCTTAAATATAGGTAGCTAGTTAGCTTTTCCTATAATCAAATTAAATATTTTTATCAGTAATTACCTATTTATAATAAGTTAATGTCTTTTGCAACCTTACCATTAAACATTATCACGTTCTAGTCAAAACCAAGGAAACTGGGTTGTGTGTATATTAAAAGTACATGTACACACTTCATTTTTCCAAAATAATTTTTGAAGTGTTCATTTTAACTATGTGTCATTATTCATAAATAAGTAATAAATTATTTCATTCATATCTGATTTTCATTTTCCAAAAAATATTCAAAATAAGTCCATTTTAATTATGTACTCTTTTCCATAAATAAATAATAAATTATCTATTTCATATCTCATTTTCATTCTCCAAAAGAAAACAAATTAAGCTGCATCATATCCATTTTCATTCTTAAAAAAAATCTATTTTCATTCTTAAACAAAACTCCTCTAGGAAATGATATAAGAACTCTAACTTTAAAAGCCATGTCTTATAAGGTAGCTTTTGAATTCATTCATAATCATCACATTATATAATTGTGGAAAAATGTTCCTTATACAATTCATGTCCTTGTAAAATAATGTCTTATACTACTTATTTATATATTATAAGAAAAATATTATTTTAATTGTATGATAAAGTAAATAAATGAATATACATTTAAGATGCCCACACACATATCGCCACAAAGAATAAATAGTTACAACACTTCAACCTTAGAAGTTAAGGGGCAATACCATGCATCCTATGTTGTACACACGTGAAATAAATTAGAATTGGTTGTTTTCCCATCATAACAATCTTATTATAATCTATAGAGATGAATATTATATTTAATTTAAAAAGTTGTAATGATGAGAATATAATAAAATCTTAGCAAGTAGTCTAATCCCCAAAAGTTCATCAATTGATTGATTGCAATTTCAACTACAATTTCAATCATTGGAGAATTATAGAAATTGGAAACTTTTATGACAAATTGCATTTTCAACATCAAGAAATAGCATTTTCAACAATGAATTGATTGTACTTTTGATAATTGCATATTGCAATTTAAGGATTTTTTAATTCAAATTGCAATTTCAACTTCGAAAATTGCAATTTTGGCGATTAAAAATTCACATATTCAACAATAAAATAGATTGAGAAATTGCAATTTCAACAACTACAAACTTATAAAATATTTCAAAAAGTATATGATTAATGAGAAAATTACATTTTGTAAAAAAAAGTGCAATTTCAATAATTGATTGATTGTATTTTCAACTATGAGAAATTGCAATTTCAACTATGAGAAATTGCAATTTCAACAGTTAGAGAATTATAAAAGTTACAAATTTGATTGATTACCATTTCAACGATGAGAAATTGCAATTTCAAAAATATGAGAATTATAGAAATTACTTAAATTTTTAATGAGAAATTGCAATTTTAGGAGTGTGGCAATTTCACCAATCAATTGACTACAATTTCCATAATTGTATATTGCAATTTAATTAATTTTTTAATTGAAATTGCAATTAAAAATTCATAGAAATTGCAAATTTGGCATTTAAAAATTCACAACTTCAACAACATAAGGATTGAGGGGAAATTGCAATTTTGATCATTTTAATAATTAATTGGAATTTTGGCAATCACATATTGCAATTTAAGGTTCACTAGAAATTCCAATTTTAACAATAAAAAATTATAAAATTTCAAAACAATTTATGTCTTTAAAAAATTGCGAACAAGCTCTTCCTTGGAAATATATGTGTGCATGGACTTGATTTTTCAAAACGCTTTTGACGATTGAAGGATGGAGGAAGAGGAACTATTAGACTTTGGTGAGGATCCTTCTAGTGTGACAATTAAGGGCTCTAGATATATTTTTTTTTCTCATGAGGGAATCATGGGAGGTTGGCGTAACGATAAATCTCCACTTTTTCCTTCTAACTTGGTGGATAACATGGACCTAGACATACCTCCAAATGAATTGTTGGAAGGTTATGATTACCCAAGGAAGGCCCTAACTAGAAATTTTATCAATTTTATCTGTGCTTCCAATGGTATTAAGAATTCATTTTAAAAAAAATTGAAGTTTCCAATCTTAGGAAAAGAACATTCCAAACATACTTGTGTTGTTGGTGTCAAAAGTATCTAAGCTAAAGTGGGTTCTCCAATTCCTTGAAGCACAATATGCATGATTGGAGCATGGAAAGGGAAGCATAGTCCCTATAGTTCCCCTATGCATGATCTTTACTTTCCATGTTTAAATATCACTCGTCCAAACAATTGTAATGGAGATATGGGATGCAAAGTCATTCATGCTTGATGTCAAGGAGGACTTTTAGAAAACTTCTACGCAAAAGGTCTTTGGTCAAAAGCTTCTTTCGATGAGTGTGAAACCATGGAGTTGTGCATTGAGGAGCTTGTGGGTTTCCCACATGCCTTTAGGGTGAATCAATTTTCAACGCGTAAGGTTGTTAAAAAGAAGAAGTGTGTAACATTGAGCTCCAAGAAGATTTGGTTAATGATTGGGGAAGAGATCATGCTAATAAAATAATTCCAATTCACCATTCACCGTTATTTTATTATTATCAATCAATTTTTTCTATAGTATAATGTTTTCTTTTCAGAAACAACTATGACATCATACTTTGATCGGATTTATTACTATTATTTTAACCTCATTACACTAATTGAAAATAGAATAACTCCCAATCTAGGCTTGACACAATACATCTGAATTATGTGTCTCAATCATGGTGCCCGCACAAAGTTGGTACCCAATTCCATTGCAATATGAAATTTAAAAAATGTGTGCACGCTCACAAAAAACATGCTCATGTTTCACAACAAACGGATCTATATGTTTTCACAACAGATGGATCTACATCTCACATTGCAACATCTGCTACCGCTAATCCAAACATATCAACCAATTCACAAATTTGAACAAATGAGCTCTTGTAAAAGGTAAATAACTAAAACATTAATCGTCAATGTCCTATAAGTGTCCAAATTGAATTTGAAATTGCAATAATTGCAAATACCTAAAAATATTAACATAAATGTTTTTTCTTGTTACATGTATCATAATTGTAAATTATAGATACATTTTGTTTCTCTTTATTACTTCAACAATATAAAAACAAAATTATATGTTGCATCATTGCATACCATTGTGTATGTACCAACAAAATTAGGAATTTGATTTGATTACAATTTCAAGGATTAGAAATTAGAAATTCACAAATTGAAATTGATTGGAAATTAACAAATTCAAATTCACTAGAAATTGATTGCACAATTTTGAGAATTGAAACTCACAAATTCAACAAGAAAAAAATGAAGGAGAAATTGCAATTTCAACAACTACAAATTTGCAAAATTTCACATTTTCTAATGAAAAATGCTATTTCAGCAATTGAGAATTGCAATTCAACAACTAGGGATTTTTTTTTTAAATTACAAATTTAGAAATTTTGTATTCAAGTCGGCAACTACAAACTTCAAATTTCAACTAGTTATCCGATTGAGGAAAAAGTTGCAACTTCTTTTAAAAAAATTGCAATTTCAACAATTAAGCAAAGAAATTTTAGTGTTTAAGAGATTTGTAGTTTCAGCAAGTGGAGAATTATGTTCAAGTGAAAATTTACCATACATAAATTGTAATTTCAACAATTAAGTGATTGCAATTTCGATATCTTGTAGTTACAAAGCTAATAATAAAATGATTGGATAGAAAATGCAATTGTAGTGAGTAAAAATTCACAATTTCAACAAGTATAAGATTGAGAAGAAATTTACATTTAAAAAAATTGATAATTTCAACAATCGATTGATTGCAAATCTAGTGACTAAGAATTACAGTTTCAACAATTGGAAATTTAATTGATTGCAATTTGGATATTTGCATATTGTGATTGAAATTGCAATTTTGGCAATTCCAAAGTCAACAATAAAAAATTGAGTAGCAATTGCAATTACCTAATCGATATCTTGTAGAAGTCACATTTACCTATATTTTGTAATATCCTTGTCCATATATTCTCAAATAATTATGAATAAACCCTTGATTTCTAAAATAACCCACAGAATGAATAATTGAAGATACATAGCATTTCCTTCCCCTTAAGGGGAGATTTGTCCTCAAAGATGAGAGTGTTGATGTCCTCTTATTAGGGGTTGTTTGAAGAGTTGACTTGAACACTACAATCTGGATCGATTTCTTTCTCCAAATGAGATCCTGGAACTTGTATTTTATTCCTTTCTACTTAAATGGTGATTTTTTGAAACAATACAGCTTATAATTATTTGTTTTCCATTTTGTCTTTTGATTTCCATTTATGAGCAATTGTGGAACTTCTTCATTTCCACTTTTTTCATTAGTTGTAGGCCTTACATCGGGTAATGTCATAATAATGGAAATATTCTTAAGAGATACTTTTCGACCTTGGGAATTGAAGTGATGGTCATCCTTAAGTGCTTGTATTTTTAAGATATCAATATGAGCGTTCTTAGTTTCATCAAGCCATATTATGGTATATGGCTTCCATCTTACAATTTTAGGGCGTGATTTTTTTGGCAAAAGTGGTTGAGAACAATGTGTAAGTATTTCTTTCGTTACACCAGTGGACACATTTCCATGAAAACTGGATGGTGATATGGAACTAGCCACACTGGTCAATTTAATATCCAAAACATCAATTTCACCCTTTTCATATTCTTTATCAAGTTTTCCTTTGGAGCTTTGAAAATCATATTTAGATTTAATTTGTGAGTCTTTGTCATCATCGAATGAGTATGCAACATCGATATAAACCTTAGAGTTGTCAGTAGTTGCAATTCCAAGCCCTTTATCGCAGCAATAATCTCTTGTACTATTTTATGCTTGCGGTAATTCATGAAGCCGTTCTTTTTGATATGGTAGAATCGTTCTATTTTGATGACCCTCATTGCTTTCGCTCTCCTTTTTATTTTCTTCTTCACATAGTTGTTTGGACATATTTCGATCATGGCATTTTTTTATTATTTTGTCTATAGTTTTTGAAATATCTCCCATTATCTCTTCTTTAAGTTTCCTCATTTCTTCAACCAAGCTATCGAAAGACATTTGTGTGCATGTGTGGATGATGAATACCGACAAACTCTAGGTATTAATTAATATTAATATTATTAATAAGTTATTATTATTAATATTAATATTATTAATAAGTTATTATTAATAATATTTAATATTAATCATTTTTGGATGCACTTTGAACTATGATCATAAAAATGATATGAATTATAAATTATAATTAATAATAAATTATTATTGTTAATAATAATCTTATTATTACTATAATTTTTGTTTGGCCAATGTAAAATTAGGGTTTCTGGAGGAAGTTAGGGCATGGACGGAGTTCTTGGTTAATGGTTTGCATAGAGAATGGTGGAGAGAGGGAAGAACGAAAGGAGGTGGAGCGTGGAGTTGTGATATGCGTGGGAGGTTGGACGCGCGGTCAAATGTAGGAGTGGTTGTAGGTGGAGCGTGGCACAGTTCAAATTAAAGGGAGGTGTGGAATGCGCGTTGAGGAGGGGAGGAGTGATGAGGTAGGAGCTAGTTCGACGTGAGGTTGGCCAGGGGAAATGGTGTTAGAGGAGAGGGAATCTCCGGGTGGCTGTAGCGAGGGCCAGTCGCAGATGGAGCAGGCGTGTATGGCGTGAAGAAGATGGAAGAAAGCACAGGGATTTGGGATCGAAGCTGGGTGTGCCAGGACTTTGGAGTGTAGCTGTGGTTTATGGGTTTGATAAGGGAGTGGAGAGTGATAGCAGTAGAGTGAGAGTGTTGGTGATGGCGTGTAAGAGAAGGATAAGGGGAGCGTTGGGGAGTGTGTGTGAAGGGTGAGTTATGTGGAGCGAGGAGCAATGGATAGGGGCTACGTGGAAGTAAGGGCCAGCCTTATCTCGATTTCACATTCCGAAAAGGAATCGACGTGTCACCACAGGTACCACATTTCCATGCGCCTGCTTTCCGTCGGTTCAAACAGAGTCGAGTCATTAAGACTCTACTAGCGAGGGTATGGCCATCCATAGGTTCTATGGAACATACCACTCTTATGGATGATGTGCGGCATGCCATGAGATGGATGGTAGTTTCGGCCACTCAACGCGCTCAACCCGATTTCCTGTATATTCACACCCAGTTGTATGATATGGACGGATCGGCAGTGCACTTTCAATCACTAAATGAGATGGGATGTTCTAAATTCAAATTTCACAATTCAAATCGTTGCAATGGACCGCCTCCCATTTGGCCCGATCCTGTTTCAAAAATATTCATTTCAGTTCATTAAGATTAAGCACGAAGATAAATAGGAGCCTCGACATCCAGAATATGGTTGACACATTTGAGTCCTAATCTGTGCATTTTCTGTCATCCATTTTACATGGGGTACCTGTGGCATCCAGAGCTTAAGTGGTCTCTCGGCTCTCCCATGGACATCAATAGATAGGGGATAATATTCAAGGTGCTTCAGAGCTAGTAAACATGCCACAGTTTCAAATCTTGACCTCTCCTCTTCCTTGTGAAGTATCAGCCGTCGACATCCGTTGGAGTGACACCCATTGTGATCGTTGTGGGCTAGAAACTTATCTGCCATGAATATTTCTATTTTTGGTTCAGTGTTCTACATATTAATGTATATTGGAAATAAGAGTAAACTCTTAGAAATAGGTTCCATACTTGTTTTCTTTTATATGGTGCTTTGTAAAAGAGATCAAGAGGTGTGCAATATTTATAAAAAATCGTATTTGTGTATACATGAAAAAACCCATACTGCTTTTGTTTCTAGTTTATGGATCTAATTTATGGTTATATGATTTTTAATGCCACATCCACAAGTTCATATCTAGATGCAAGGCTATTAAATTTTGTGAAGCTGAATTTATAATGATATCGGGTGCTTCTTAATTCCATTGTTTTTTTTGTAAGTAAGAAGTTTTTGTATTATATCAAAGAGGAGTTACATAAGGAACAAGTTGTCTGAGGCACATACTTGTTCATCAAAACAGACCATCGAGCTACTAACTTATAGACCCATGCATCCTTAACAGTTTGGTAGACAATTATCACAAAAGCCAATAAGATGCTTCCATACCACTGACCAGCCCTATCCTCAAATACTTTGAAACATCAAAATTCACTACCCACCCATGAAGTATCTTAATCGGAGATATTCTTAGCATAGGCGCGCAGGCCTGAAATAAAAAAGCACAGCATATTGCCACTACACCCAACATGCAAGATATACATAAGATAAAACATAACCAGCTTAACACCCGACCCACCCTGAATACAAAGACTCTAAATTTGAAAAACAGACTCCTGACCAGGCATCAACGGATAATGAACGGAACTTCAGGAGAGTTCCCCGGATGGGAAAAGCTGGAAGCCGAAGAAGGATATGAGGGAGGCCGTAGCTCCATTGCTTGCAGCAAAAAATTCAGCTTCCAATTCATCGTACAAGACTCCTCCAGGTGACGCTGCATCATAAGTTGCAGTGCCGAATCATCTCTGAGGGTTTCTCTATCACGAATGGCGTAACCCAAAAGGTTCTTCATCATCCAGTATAGGGAAACCATGCACTTATATAAACTCACCCGCCCAGCCGTGTTTCCTAGATCCATAATCCAATTTTCCAACTATTCTTGCTCCTTGAGCATCGTCTCCCTGCTCAACCTCAGCCACCATTCATGCTCATAATCATGGATATCCGTCTGAATCTCCCCAGGGACATTAAGAGCAAAAGCATTAGCCTCTTGACGAGCACACTAACATGCTCTAGATAAGCCACCCCCAGGATCCCCCGAAGACTCCACACGGCTTCGCTTCTTATTGCGACTGGTGTCTGCATCAACCTCCACTTGGCAATTGATGTCCGCTAGCTCCTCCATCTTCTTACCCGAGTCTTGCTCCATAATTAAACAAACAAACAACACTTGCATGCATGCAGAGAAATAGCGATGACGATCCCGAGTGTCACCCTGCTCATCCATATAAACACGCTTTCCACCTCCAGTCATGATGATCCTGGTACCATCGATTAACTAAAGGAGGTACAACGAGTGACGTTCGCACTGATGGGCACTAACTGCACCTAAATTTCTTTTCATCATTCTCCCATCTGAATTAATCCAACTGGGCTTGGAGAAGACTGCACCAGATCCACTTAAAGGAATGAAAAGACAAATCCAACCCCAACTTCTAAAGAAGGACACAAACCATAGCAGGATATGAGTGTTACATGTCCTAAAAAACATCCATCCGGTGTAACCTTGCATGTTCGTGACGAAAAATCATCATATCATTGTCCTGGGTAGCTCTGCAGATGTCCTGAACAACCAAGTCCGTTAGATCTTCCCACATATTAGCACTGGTTGTCATGTGAACACCCGTCCTGAAGTTGGCCAACACATCATCTAATTTATTGCCACTATGTTTGACATGGGAGAACGAAAGCACCATACCCTGAGAAAGTACAGCTGACAAATCTTCCAATTTTCCTTCCAGTCGCCAAGACGATGCCACCTTGGAACTGGATTTTCCACGGTGCATATCAACTTCCATTTGGAGGATGATCTTGAAATCTCCCTCCACAAATAGAGGGGTCCAATAGTTTTGACGAGCTAGCCTGATGCCCTGGAGAAACCCTTCCAGTTCCGCAGCATTATTAGATTCAATTCCCAAAAAACTAGATGTGAAGCCCAGCATAGAGCCTTCAGAGTAACGAAAGACACAACCATACCCTGTCGGGCCAGGGTTTCCCTTTGAGGCACCATCGAATTTCATTTTGACGAAACCATCAGGGGGAGGAGACCAAAAAACCAAACTCGACACCGTCTGGGGAGTTCGGATAAGTTTCCCGCAGAAGGGGAGAGGACCCATAATACCCCAGTCCCAAAGAATTTTGGTTTCAGTGTCATTAGTCTCCCAATCCGAATTTTCCCAATGTTGAAGCTTGATGGTCTCCAGGAATGCATTCCAAGTTCTGTCAGTGTCATTAGCTTTGTCCCTAAAGACTCTAGAGTTTTGCTTTGTCAAAATTTCCCACAGAAGGAAGTATGGAAAAACTTGCCACAGTCGGTTTACCACCCGGCTCTAGAATGGATCCTTAAACCAGTCAGTAATGGATAAAACTGGGTCATTTCATCTTCTTTCCATGCGCTTGAAGATCATCGCTCCACGATCCGACAACCCTGATGCAAATGAACATGAATCAAGGAGATTCGGCATGGTTTCTTCTGCCCCGTTGCACATAACACATAGGTATGGGCCCAAAAACCCCCTTCTTTGCAAATTTTCCCCCCGTCAGAATACATTTTTTCAATGTTTTCCAAATAAAGATTGAGATTTTAGGCAAAATCTTAGCAGACCATAGCTGTTTCCATTTGGGGATGGGTTCGAGATGGTTGAATCCCATCTAAATATCATAGGCTTCTTTAATGGTGAAACCCCCTCTCGGTTTGTGACCCCAGCGAAGCATGCCTTCCCCATTTTGCTTTTTTATTTTGTGGTTATTCAGGGCCTCCTCAACGTGGTTAACCTCTTCCTCCGGGCCAAAAGGAGTCCACCATTCATGCTGATGCCAAACCCTGAAATCTCGTTCAGGAGAGTCTGCATCCCACAAATCCCTTACTCGGACAAGGTTACTATTAATGCAACCTTGAATAACGAGAGTAGTGTCAATGGAATTAGCAATTGGGGGTAATTGCTACCATGAATCAACCCAAGCCAAAGTTCGACTGCCATCTCAAACTTCCCAAAAACTGTGTTCTTGGACCAAGCTCCTCCCTTGGGAGGCCGACTTCCATATCTGAGACCCAGTGAAATTTTCTAAAAAACCAATTAGATCCTCTTTTCCCCATCCTTCCACATATTTGGAGTGCCAAAGTCTAGCCCAAGGCTCCTCCCTGTGGGTCACCCACCTCCACCAAGTCTTTGCTCCATAGATGATATTAACTTGCTCCGGGTCCCGAAGATTTAGGCCACCTTGATTCTTAGGAGAGTGCAGTTATTCCCATTTGACCAAAGCCCATTTCCTATTGTCTCCAGGGCCGCTCCAAAGAAAGTACCTCTGAATTTTCTGAAGCTCTTTAAGAATAGCTTTGGGGTCCAACATAGTCGAAAAAAGATAAGTGGGAAACGCCTGAAGAATTGATTTAAGAAGAACTAAACGGCTGGCAAAATTCAAGGGGTGGAAGGTCCAGTTTGAAATTCGTTTCCTCATTCTATCCAGTAATTCCCACCACGACCCATGTTGGACCTGGGAATCCACGAGAGGAGCCCCCGGATATTTGGATGGAAGGGAGCTTTCCGAAAAACCCAATATCCTACAGATGTTTCTCTTGGTAATTTTGGGAGTATTGAAGAAGAACACCTATGATTTCTGACCATTAACTTCCAGACCAGAGGCCTTACCAAATTTTTCAAGACCCAGGCGAATTGCCCTCACCTCCTGAACAGAGGGATGACCCATAAGCATGGTATCATCCAAAAATTTGTGGTGAGTTTGACAGTCCAGTCTAGGGTGCATGGCCAGACCCTGAAGCTCATGATTTCCTTGCATAGCTTTAATAGTTCTTCCCAGTCCCTCCACCATAATAACAAAAAGAAAAGGGGAGAGGGGGTCCCCTTGACGAATCCCTCTAGAGGGTTTTAAGAGACCAGTAAGGACACCATTAAGGAGACTGGAGGAGAAAGATGAGGAGACCAAATTCATAATCCATTTGATCCACCGTTCAGAAAAACCAAAAGCATGCAACATTTCTTTCATAAATTGCCAGTTTAATTTATCATAATCCTTGGCTATGTCTGTTGGTCACCCTATATGTCAGTTAATTAAAGTTAACACACAGGATGGTCAATATAAATTGTCAAACCCAGGGAGGTCTTTTGTTTCAATGGTAATAAGCACAGTCTATGCATAAATAGATTGAGTAGTTGATTGCTGAATGTAAATGATGATCCTACCTATGTGTCCAACCAATTCATTCCTTAAGAACACTAATCTAATTCACACATCTAAGAATCCAAATGAAACAACTTCCCTATAGAAATCAATCCAGCAAGTTAATGATCTAATGATGAAATGAAACTAGATTACTTTTGCAAGAAGTTAAATCCTATAATTATCAAACTACAGCATTCAATCTTTTACCAAAATGATCTATCCAGTGGCTATTGTAATTCTACCATTAATTGTCTAATCTACAAATGCAATTGAAGATACAACAACAACCAAAATTAAAACATAAGCTTGAACTCTAACTGATAATTACTGGAAATCCTAGAAAGCATAAACAACTAGAAGATAATTGGAATGGAGCTTGGCTATCACAGCTGATTAAAACACACATGCAAATTAAGTGAATTGTCCTACACAGTCAACTGTCACACCACTCTGCTACAACTATTCAAGATGTAGTGATAAACTACCAGAAAGGAGAGCTAATCTCTGTTACAGCTACCAACAATAGTTGCAATCATTCAACACCACACAACAGAAGTAAAACTGACTACTCTACCTACCTAAATTGGCTATCTCTGTGAGAAGGCGGGCCCTGGCCTTCCAATAGAGATGCCGAGAGTCACAGCTAATTAAAACACAGAAGTGAATAACTTTGCTCTCATATTATTAATGGAAGATCATGAGCCTCAATGCTCTGTTACAGCTTACACAAGTAATGATTGTCCAACCCCCAGGCTACAAAAGCCTTCTGGAATTTATACAAAGGAAATACAGTTTCAGATCCACAAAAATCGCGCAACAATGAATATCTATGATCTTTATGCTGCGGAGTTACAGCTAACTGATACAACATGTTGAACAGGGCTGTCGTTCTAATGGTAATTGGATCAACAGACTCAACAGCTGGAATGCCACCTGTCTGTCGTAGTTAAGCTCTTCTTCAATGAGATCTATTACAGTGGAAATATGTTACAACTTGCATGGAAGATGTGCTATCTCTTGGAATATGAGGAGTTGACGCTTGAGGAGTCACAGTTGGCACTACTGGGCTGATACACCTGCGCTTTAGACCTTGGCTAAATAAAGTCACATGGATCAGTATAAACCAAGGACTAAGATCCATAATCTTTAACAATATTAGGCATAGAAACAAATAAAGTAATAGCAAATTATACCTGTCAATATCATTGATTGATCTGGAAAGACATGGATATACCTCATGAAAATAGGATGGAATTAGGGAAAAATGGTGTAATAAAGGTAGCCAAAAAGGGGCATTTCCTGGACCCAACATCTCCCCCCAACTATCCAATTGCATGTTCTCATGCAACAACCTTCCTTAATATGAATCTGAGTCTGAATGGAAGCTGTGGAGATTTGTAAGATTGTAAGCAAGTTCTGATGCCGCTCCTCAAGGAACAAACCCATAGCAGGAGACCCAATGCTCCCACCAACTCTCCTTTTCTAATGTTAGAGCATAGCTGGTTATGTAAGAATTGCTTATAGGCAACCAAATGAGAGGAAATTTAAATCTCAAAGCAAGCCACCAAGACCCACACCTTTCCATGCACCACACATATCTAGCAATCCTGGTCAAAGCCTGTCTAAAATTTTTAAAGCCATATGGATCCATTTTCTTAAGATATGAGGAAGAGTACATCCATCTGTATTCACTACCTTCTAGGGCATCCTGCTGCATATTGAGAATCATTGGGACACATGTAGTAAGGAGTCTATCCCGCAGTCTCTCAAAATATCGAGCAATTGGGGGAACCTTGAGAGTTTTAGCATGATTTTCTATGAATGTTGATGGGTTCTGAGGTTCCCCCCCTAATCCAGAGAGTAGAATTCTCCTCATTCTTGAGGATGGTTTGGAAAGCATCTCACCATCTCACATGGTTGATGACAAAGGAGGAAAATGCCCTCAGTTGTCCCCTAGAATAGGTAAAGGATTAGATGGAAAATCAATGTAGCAAGCCATGTAATGTAAATACAATTCACATAGCAAATGCTGGTCCTCAAAGTCACTCTTCAGAAAAGTATCCAGAAATTGATCAATTGTTGCCAACTCAAATGATCTTCCATCTTTGAGAGCCTTCAATTTAAATAAGGTTGTCTTCTCATAGAGAAATACAGGGTAAGAGGGGGATGGAGCTCTGCAACTCAACAATTCTTTGGAAAGATTATACATTTTGTTTTTGTCCTACTGTAGGGACTCAAGCTTCTTCAAATCTTCCAGTTTTTCTTGGAGTTTCTCCCACCGGAGTTTCAGCCCATTTTTCTCTTAGTCCCTTAATGACATTCCTATGCTCCTGGAGAGAGATCATACCTTCTCTGAACTGTTCAATCCACTTGAACCATTTATCTAGTTCAAGGTTTAACCAGAGAACCTTCTTATCCAGTCGTTGAATCTTTCTGTTTTCTACCTCTTTTTCATCATCAGAATCTAGATGAATGACTTCCTTGTCTTGCCTCAACACTGTGACAGCTTCTTCTTCTATCGGGATTGCAATGGTCTGTGCATGTAGTGCAGTATCAGCCATGGGGTCTAAGGATGTTGTTTCTTGTGTAACAGCATTCTTCATTTCCATATCCATCTCAGCGTCCTCAGTCAGTGTTACAGTCTCCGTCAATATTCTTAGGGCTATTGGTTCTTGTGTAACAGCACCCAAGTCTTTCATTTCAATCTCAACCATCTCAGTTTGTGTTCCCCACTATAGCAAATGATTTTGGAAACACTGGTTCTTGTGTGATAGTGTCTTTATCCTGATCCTTGATATCAAATATTGCTATCTGAGTTGCAGATTTAAACATTCTCAAGGGTATTGGTTCTTGTGTAACAATCCCATGTTCCTCAATTTCTTTAAACCGTTGAGATTGTCTCTGGTTTATATCAGATTTTTCTGACTGATAAGACTGGTCCTGAAGGAGCTCATTATCCCCTGATGGCTGGGACTGTACCATTTCATCCCCTAAATTCAAATCAGGGATTTCTTCCATTCTTGGCTCATTCTCCTCTATCAATTCGATCCCTGGCATTTATTCTTCCACCTCCTTTATCTGTACATGACTCTGTGATGCAAGTCCCAACACAACAACTCTGTGTCCTGCTGAAGAAAATATATCTCCACATTATGGGCAAACAGTCTCCCCATACTTTCATTTTCAAATGCAAAAGATGGATTTTCCAGGAAATTTGCAGCACTTGCTAATGTATCCAAATTTTTCTCAGCTTGTCTTCTAGCTACTCCCTTCCAATTTTCCAACTCCTTTCGTAATATTTGCACTTTCTCCTTTAATAATTCATTTTCAAATAGGAGATTTTCGATTTGGGGTTCTTCCCTGGAGGGTTCCTGCGTAGCAGTAGACAATTTGGGGTTCAAAATAGGAATCTCTATATCTACCCCTACTATATGTGCTTCTTCTAACGCAGGTGACCCCCTATTCCCTTTAACTGCTCCTGCCATTTATGATAAGGGTGTTCCACTGTTACCCCCAATTGCATCCACTGTATCAACCTCTTCTGCTGCCTCTGTTAATTCTGCTGCTATTGCAGCTACTTCTGCTGTTGCTATTGTCATAGCTGCTTCCGTTGCTGCTGCTGACCGAGTTCTTCTTTTCCTCATCAATCCCACTGGGTGTTTCTCACCACTTGCTGCTACTGATGCTTTGACAATCCGACTCTTGCTCCTCTTTGCTGCAATGGGTGTCTGACCCCTGCTTCTTGATTCTATTCTTCGTTTCTTTCACACAGGGTGTTCACCTTGGTTTCTTCTTCTTCAATAATGGTACCCCTTATCTCTGAAGAGGACTCAACTTCCAAGACTTCCACAGTCCCTTCTGCTACTGTTCCTGGCCGATATCCTTCCTTCTGAATCCCCACTTCTGCAATTACAGCTTCAACTGTCGCAGCTTCAACAACTACTCCAGTTTTAGCTCCTTTTAATTGAGTATTTGCCTCTGCAGTTACAGATTCTAATTTTTCTACCTCCTACTCCAGGGTTTCCATCACACTTTCTCCAATTGTAGGGTTTTCGGTTACTCTAACCTCTCCTTTATCTACTTCTCCTTCGTTATTGGCCTGGATTTCTGCTACTCCAGCCTCCCCCCAACTGGATTTGAGGAACTCCGGTCCTCACTATCCTCACCAACACCCCCCTCTTCTAATACAGGTTGTATGATTGGCGCATCCCCAGCCAAAAAATGCTCCCAATTTAAATTACGAATGCAATGGCTCTTAGGACCAATAACTTAATTAAGCCATGATTAGTAAGGGAGGAAACAGGGTGTTGGGTGGTTCTTGCATATCCAGCCATGGTTTGTAGGGCTTTAAGCAAATAGAATGGTATATTTACTAAGTTACCATGGCGTAAATGAGACAATAAGGGAATTTCAGAGAAGGAAACAACTTGGTACCTACCTCCACAAGAAATATATCTTTTCACAAAGATTGCCACTTGATTCCATGGTGGTGGTAAGGATGTTAGTTCCAACCCATGGCGCTTTGGAATGACATGTTCTCCCACTGACAAAAACTCCCTCACCGCATTTGCATTATGTACCTTCCATCCAAATAACCTCTTCCCAACCATGGGTAAACCAGTAACTTCAGCTATGATTTCCTTTGTAGCATCCACACGCAGTCCTCTCACCTCAGAGTGAGTATCATTCAGGTTGAGGGCAAATTGTAATGTGGTTTCTATGTGAAATCCATTCAACCGTTCAAAATATGCCATCCAACCTGCAGCTATGAAAATATTGAGAACCTCTGCGTTGGCATGTACAACATCTGTATTTACTGGTTCATGTATGATTGGGTTTCCCATTTTAATCTCTCCTCAAGGTTCAAAATTCAACGATTTCCAGTTTAGAAGTGGAAAGTTGTAGCTTACGAACATGCAAAGGGTCGTTGGGGTTCAAAAATCAGGTTTTAGGCTAGTTTGCGCTAGTATGAACGTTCTATTGAAGCGATGAATTTGGTGTATAGGAGTAATAGGTGCAAAATCGGGTAAGGTGACGGAGAATAATTACAATTATGGCCTTAACATAATTCTTATAGTGTAATTCGCATGGGTTCATTAATCGAGGGTTGTGACAGGACATAATCATTATTACTGTATTAATTTTTTGCCAAAATCATGTAAAAGATGGGATCCGTACCTTGCGTTTATGAGTTTGAGCCATGGATTAATCATTACAGCCGGTCATCGTCTTTGTAGGTATAAATGCACATGTGCTGAAGTGATGTGGCAACTGCCACTCAAGCTGACAGCTACTCAAGGAATCCAAAATTTCCTTCGTGGCGGACCATAATTGGGGCTAGCATCAAAACTGATGCCTAGTCACATCATCCTTGGCATCATTAATCGGAGAGTAGACAAAATGGCGGAGTATCAGCTGCGAAATCTAGCAGAATAACCGAAAAATGGCGGAGTCACAACTGTACAGAAGAGCAAGAATGAAGTGGAAAGAATGGAATCGCGGATGCTAGATTTAGTAGAATGGACAAAGGTCACAGAGTCTCAGATGCTGGGAAGGAGTAAAAATGAGGCGGAAATGGTGGAGTAGCAGCTGCCAACTTAGAATGATAAGCAAAAATAGTAGAGTCGTAGCTACGGGATTTGGACAAATTAGAAAAAGTGGCGGAGTCTCAGCTGCGACATTTGGCAGAATGGGAAAATGTGGCGGAGTCGCAGCTGCGAAAAGTGAAGTAAAGAAAAATGGTGGAATGGGAAAATGTGGCGGAGTCACAGCTGCAAATTTGGCAGAATGAGCAAAAAGTGGCGGAGTCTCAGCCGCGAAAAACTGTAGTATAAGCAAATTTTATCTGTGAAAGACCACAAATTATCCATCTTCTTCAAAGTGATTTATTAGATCAGGAACAAATATGGGGTGTCTGAAGTCGTTTGGCCGAGTCACAGCTGCTGCTCCTCCAATAAGTTCCTGCACGCAGTTCTTCAAAACAAACCGATCAAGTGCAAGAAAAATTAAAAATAGATAAAATACAGAATGAAAGAAAAACCAATTATTTATGTACAAAAATATGTGTGGAAACTGCAACTTTTAGGAATTCACAGGGTTTAAAAATCCCTGTCCTGACGTTAACTGATACTCTGGATCAGCTACAACTTGTGAAATAAAATCCTCCCTTCAGATCGGCCTGTGATACAGTCACATTCGATGACCATTTGCGAATAATGGTACTTTGTTCTCATCAATGGTGATCAACCGGACTGTTCCATTATCAAATACCCGATCTATCTGATAGGGTCCCAACCAACGGGTGTGCAATTTGCCTTTAAAATCCCTCTTAAACTGTGAATCATACAACATGGCCCAGTCTCCTTCCTGGAAGACTCTTTTCTTTATAAATCTGTCATGCCATCTAGAACGTTGTTGTTGGATTAAAGCTATATGATGCACTGCAGCTGTGCGCTTCTCATCCAATTCATTAAGCTGATTCAGTCGATTCCTCCGAGCCTCTGATAAATCCATATTTGCTTCAACAACTGTTTTCAAAGTCCTGATTTCAAATTTAATTGGAAAAACAACATTCTTTCCATACACTAACTCATATGGGGAAAAACCTGTCATGTTACGCCAAGTGTTATGATAGGCCCACAGTGCCTCTGGAAGTCTTTCAGCCCAATCTTTACGATGGATCTTCACTGTTTTTGTTAAAATAACCTCAATAACCTTGTTTGTGATCTCCACTTTCCCATTGGCCTATGGATGATATGGTGAGGTTATTCTGTGCTGAATATGAAATTTCTGCAATAGTGCTTCTAGCTTGTGAGATACAAACTGTGGTCCATTTCCTGTAATGATCTCCTCAGGTACTCCAAACCGAGTAAAAATTTCTTCATACAGGAAATCGATCATAGCCTGATCATTGGCCTTGACCAAGGCTACAACTTCTACCCATTTAGTCATATAGTCTGTGCAAACCAAGATATGAACTTTCTGCTTTGAGGGAGGGTTGATAGGCCCTACAAAATCTAGAGCCCACCTATCAAATGGTTCAACCACAAGCTGTGGCTGTAAAGGAATCTCATCTAATCTGTTGGGTTGGCCCATCCTCTGGCAGCTATCACATGCCTGAACATACTTCTTCGCATCCCTGAATAATGTGGGCCAGAAATAGCCCATTCTCAAAACTTTATGACTTTTCCTCTTATCAGCAAAATTTCCCCCACAAGGCTCACCATGGAAAGCTTTAAGAATGCTGAAGATTTCATCTTCTCTATCACATCTTCTGATTTCTAAATCAAGCCCTGTGTAGAAAAGATGGCCATCAATCCAGCAGTACCTAGCACTCTGTTGTATGATCTTCCTTCTTTCTCTCTTCGACAGATGTGCTGGAAGCTTACCTACAGCCAAAAAGTTAGCAATATCTGCATACCATGGGGAGTGAGTTGATACTGCAAACAAATGTTCGTCAGGGAAGGAATCTTCGACTGGTAAATTGTCATCATTGTTAGTAAGCCGAGATAAAAAAAATCTGCAACAACATTTTCCTTTCCTAGTCTATCAATAATTGTAATATCAAATTCCTGTTGCAGTAACAACCATCTAGTAACTCTAGCATTTGTGATTGGTTTATTCATTAAATACTTGATAGAAGAATGATCAGTGTGCACAAAAGTGGAATATCCAGTAATATAATGTCTAAACTTATTGATGGCATAAACAATGGCAAGAAATTATTTTTCTGTGACAGTATAATTCAGTTTAGCAGGAGATAAACAATGGCAAGAAATTCTTTTTCTGTGACAGTATAATTCAGTTCAGCAGGAGATAGATTTTTACTAATATAATAAATAGCATAAGGAGTATTACCTTCCTACTATCCCAAAACTACTCCAATGGCAGTGTCTGAAGCATTTGAAGAAATATGGAAAGGCAGAGCCCAATTGGGTCCTGTCAAGATGGGTGCTATCGACAACCTTTTCTTTAGCTCAGTAAACGCTGTTTGGCATGCATCATTCCAGACAAACTGTGCATCCTTCATCAACAGAGTGAACAAAGGAGAAGCTAGCTTGGAAAAATTTTCTATGAACCTTTTGTAATAGCTAGCATGCCCCAAGAAGATACGTACATCCTTCTGTGTTCCAGGAGTAGGTATATTTTCAATTACCTTGATATTGGATGGGTCTACCTGGATACCATCAGAAGAGATGAAGTGTCCCGACACTATGCCTTCACTCATCATCATGTGGCACTTTTCAGTGCTCAAAGAGAGCTGGCTTTGTTCACAACATTTCAGAACCTTTTCTAAGTTCTTCAGTGCTTCTTCATAACTGTCACCATATGGAGTAAAGTCATCCATAAAAATTTCCATGCAATCATTCACCATTTCTGAAAATATTCCAATCACCGCTCTCTGAAATGTAGTTGGTGCATTGCACAACCCAAAAGGAAGTACTCAGTATGCAAAGGTCCCCCAGGGACAAGTGAAAGTGGTTTTGTCCTGATCTTTTGGAGAAATCTGAATCTAGTTATAGCCACTAAAGCCATCCAGAAAAGAGAAATACTTCTTCCCAGACAAGGTATCAAGGACCTGATCGATGAAAGGTAAGGGGAAATAGTCTTTCTGCATTGCCTTGATCAATTCTCTGTAATCCACGCAGACACTCCATTTCCCATTTTTCTTTGGCACGATCACAAGTGGAGAAACCCACTCACTGTCTGAAATTGGATATATGAATCCAACTTCCAACAGTTTCTGGATTTCCTCTTTCACTATGTCTCTCAGGTTCGGGTTGATCCTTCGTTGGGGTTGGCATACAGGCCTGGATTCGCTCTTAATATTGATATGATGATTGCACATATGAGAAGGAATTCCTTTCATGTCTGTGTACTCCCAAGCAAAATCTCCCCTATGTTGTTTCAGCAGAGTGACTAGCTGTTCCAGCTCGCTAGGTGCCAGATTAGGATTGATGTTCAATGTTTTTCCTGGCTCAACTTCCACTGGAACACTCTTCGAATTCTTAAGTACTGGAATTACATTATCATCACTAATCAAAGTTTCTTCTGTAATATTTTATTGTTCTGTTGCAGCTAAAGTACTATCCAAGATTTGATAGACATTCTTATTGACTGACGTGGGCTCACTGATGAAACTATTAATGGCATCATCCTTTGTTTCATATTTAAATGCCAAGGCTCTCCCTATGGTTAATAGTGGTTGCACGCCCCCTTCCTCCTCCAAATCTGCCCATAATGGAGTCTCAGCTTCTATGCTTGGTCGAGCTGGAGGGTACAGGGTTAGATTCTTGATCTCAGTCCCATTTGAAATAGTCATAGAACCTGACCGACAGTTGATACAGGCATTAGCTGTGGCCAACCATGGTCTTCCCAGGATCAGTGGGTGTCCTCCCAACTAATATTTTGGCTGTAACACCAAAAAGTCTGCAGGGTATTCCCACGAGTCCATTGAGATTACAAGGTCATCTAGAATTCCTTCAGGCTTGATCGATGATCTATCAACAAGTTCCAAAATAGTAGGGGTTGGCCGCAGATTAGTGAGTCCCAATTTCTTCACAGTCTCTATGGTCATAACATTAATAGTTGTACCCAAATCCACCAAGACATTTGGAATCCATGTGTTCCCTATGTGCACTGTAACAATCGGGTTCCCAGGGTCATCATACTTCGCCACAGGGGCCTTTCCCATTATTAATTCTGAAATTTTTCCCAGCACATGGACAGTGGGAGGATCCCTGGGCCTTCTTCCTGGTTTCTTAACACACAAATATTTAACTGTCTTAGCATAAATAGGCACATCATGAAGGGCCTGTAACAGTGGAATTTTAACATATAAAATTTTAAACTCTCCCATTAGATCAAATTGGGGCTGTTCCACTGTCTTCTACAGCTGCAATCATTCAGGATATGGTGGTTCTCTGTTCAATTGTGTAGGCTGTGGCAGATCATGTGTTGCTTCCTGAGTTTCAGCTGCTGCTTCAGTAGGAGTATCAACATCCTCAATAATGGGGCTTGATGGATAGTGCTGACTTACTCTAGTTCCAATCACCGGGGATGACACATCCTCAGTGATAATAGGCTCCACTACCCTCCCTGATCGTAATTGTATATCATTGCAGGGAATCTGAGTAATGGAATAAGCAGGCATGTTGGCAGTCTCAAATTGACGGACTACTTTATTGTTTGGGTTCGGGTTAGGTTATGCAGGTAGCTGTGATCGAAGTGGTGCATTCATAGGTGTGGCATTGTTCTGGAAAGGGAGCTGTGGTTGCTGATTCTGTTTATGCTGATACTGTTGAGGAGGGTATTGTTGATGCTGAGTCTGGTGATGGGGAAAGTTATTTCCTTGGTAAGAGTTTCTCTAATTGGAATTCCAAGGAGCTTGGTTTGATTGTTGTGGCCATGGTGTCCATGAATTAGGATTTTGCATTGGGTTTTGAGATGGATGCCACTGGCTGTTGGAATAATGTGAAGGGAATTGTGTATTCATATTATGCATGTCGTTCATTCCATTCATATTATGCAGGAAAAATGTTGGATCTGGATTCATACCTTGGTTTCTAGGCTGCCATGGTTTCTTCTGTGCCATAAAGTATGTTGGCTATACATCAGGAATAGATTCCTGCTAGACTAATTTAACCTTAGGTAATGAAGGACACTCAGTTTCATGCTTGAGTTCACATATCCTACATACCTCTGCTTTGTCCAACGGGCACTCCTTCAGTGGATGCTTCTTTCTACATTTAGGACAGAATACTCCAAGTGTAAGATCTTCTACTACTTGTTTCTGTTTTTACTTCATGGCATCCAGCTCCAAGGATAGGGAACTCATCATGTCTGTTTTAAAGTTCTCTAGTAGGTTGCCTATTTCTGCTCGAGTGGCACCTTCACTAGTTGACTTCTGAGTCCTGGTGAAGAAATCCTAGTCTCGATCCTTGTCTCGTTTGCTGGTTCTGGAGGATCCCCTGGAATACCTTCGACATAATTCAACAATATTTTCAAAAGGTTCCTTCAAGATATCCCCTTTTCCCAGCAGATTCAACATATCAAGGAAATCTTCCCTAATTCCTCTAAGTAAGATGATCTTGAGCACATCCTTTCCAATCTCAGCATGACCAGATCTTTGCAAATTATACAGCAATCTCTCCACAAAGTCTTCCAAACTCTCTTCATCCTTCTAAACCATTTTGAACAATTCTTCCTTCTTGTCTCTAGTTCTGCAATATTCTTGATATTTAGAAAGAAAGGTGTTCTTCATTTGGTCCCAAGTAGTAATGGTCTCACGACCCAAAATCATGAACCAATGCAGAGCATTTCCTTTCAAGGTGGCTGGAAATAGCTTCAGCTTCTGAGCATTGGAGGTGTAATCATAGCTGCGATAGAGGATATCAAACTCAAAAAGAAACTCATCAGGATCCTCAGAGGACTTACCATGAAAATTAGGGAGCACTGATGGTGAAATATTCTTCATAGGAGTTGCTCCAGGTGTTTGAAGGATGGGGAATTCTAATGTAGCCACAGTATTACCAGGCTGATTATTTTCTCCTTCTTCCTCCCAGCAATCCTCATGTTCATTCTCACCCCCCTGTTCTCTACCAACCATGGTTCTGGTCCAAAATTCAATAGTCTCCTTTATGTGTTCTTCCTCTTTTCTCCTCTCCTCTCTTTGCCTTCTTTCTTCCTCTGCTATTCTGCGAGTCTCCAGCCACACCTCTTTAGTAACTTTGGTTCCGTCAATATGATAAATCTCCTCTCTATCTAGTGCACCTACGACACTTCCCTTATCTTCAGGAGGTTTACTTTCTGCAACAGGAGTTGAAGGTCCCATTGTATTCTCCACCGTGGATGCTGAATGTTCAAGATTGGGAGGAACATAATTTCCCCTGCCTGTAGAGTTCCGCTGTGGTCTAGTATAAGAATCAACTCTAGCAATTATTTCATCAATATATGTGTGTCTTCCCTGACCTGCATTACGACCTCAACCTCTTCCACCTGCGATGTTAGTATTCAAAAGGGGTTCCCAATTTGTTTTTCTTGTATTCATGCATGCTGTAAAAAAAAATGAACTAAAATAAAATCAAATGAAACCAATTACTAACGCTGTCTATCTATTACCGTCCCCGGCAACGGCGCCAAAATGTTGGTCACCCTATATGTCAGTTAATTAAAGTTTACACACAGGATGGTCAATATAAATTGTCAAACCCAGGGAGGTCTTTTGTTTCAATGGTAATAAGCACAGTCTATGCATAAACAGATTGAGCAGTTGATTGCTGAATGTAAGTGATGATCCTACCTATGTGTCCAACCAATTCATTCCTTAAGAACACTAATCTAATTCACACATCTAAGAATCCAAATGAAACAACTTCCCTACAGAAATCAATCCAGCAAGTTAATGATCTAATGATGAAATGAAACTAGATTACTTTTGCAAGAAGTTAAATCCTATAATTATCAAACTACAACATTCAATCTTTACCAAAATGATCTATCCAGCGGCTACTATAATTCTACCATTAATTGTCTAATATACGAATGCAATTGAAGATACAACAACAACCAGAATTAAAACATAAGCTTGAACTCTAACTGATAATTACTGGAAATCCTAGAAAGCATAAACAACTAGAAGATAATTGGAATGGAGCTTGGATGTCATAGCTGATTAAAACAAACATGCAAATTAAGTGAATTGTCCTACACAGTCGACTGTCACATCAATCTACTACAGCTATTCAAGATGCAGTGATAAACTACCAGAAAGGAGAGCTAATCTCTGTTACAGCTACTAGCAATAGTTGCAATCATTCCACACCACACAACAGAAGTAAAACTGACTACTCTACCTACCTAAATCGACTATCTCTGTAAGAAGGCGGGCCTTGGCCTTCCAACAGAGACGCTGAGAGTCACAACTAATTAAAACACAGAAGTGAAGAACTCTACTCTCATATTATTAATGGAAGATCGTGAGCCTCAATGCTTTGTTACAGCTTACACAAGTAATGATTGTCCAACCCCCAGGCTACGAAAGCCTTATGGAATTTATACAAAGGAAATACAGTTTCAGATCCACAAAAATCGTGCAACAATGAAGATCTATGATCTTTATGCTGCGGAGTTACAGCTAACTGATACAACGTGTTGAACAGGGCTGTTAATTCTAGAAGATGCTGCCGTTCTGATAGTAATTGGATCAACAGACTCAGTAGTTGGAATGCCACTTGTCTGTCGTAGTTAAGCTCTTCTTCAATGGGATCTGTTACAGTGGAAATCTATTACAGCTTGCGTGGAAGATGCTCTATCTCTTGTTAGGAACCCATGGCTTTACTTTGTTAGTATGTTGTTGTTGGACGCATATGATTTGTAAGTCGTCCCGTAGTATTTGTTGATCAATATTTTGTGTTATTGTTATTGGTGCATATGCTTTGTAAGTCGCCCGTAGTATTGTTGATCCATAGTTTGTAATAGCCCATGGTTTTGACCCATAGTATTGGTGCCTAGAATTAGTATATAAGTGTGTGTTGAGACCTATGAAGGCACCGTGAAGTTATTTGTATTGAGCTTTCTCTTAGGAGGTTTCCCCCTCGAAGTGGCCTGTGATCAATATAAAAGTGATTCTGAGTTCTATCATTTCTGCTATTTCGCATATTCGTATTAATTAATTGTTGCAGGTGCCTCACATATGGTATCAGAGCACTTTCTTGGGCTCGCTGGGTGAAATTTCTGCCAAATTTTTTTTTGCATCTGTTGCAGGTTCGGATTTGGGAATAATCCCTATCCACTTAACTATGGGAAGTACTTGGGCATAAGCCCTAAAAATCATTGTGAGGAGTACCACAGGAGCCCCGAAGTAGCTGTCCCATTGAGAGGACCTGCCAGCGAAAAGGGCAACGACCCCTACCTGATTGACTAGTTCCCACCCGTGAGGTAAACCAAGAGCTGTCATTTGTGGCAAAGCGGTTATCAGTTTTACCTGAGCCGTGGAGTGAGGGGTTACTTCCCCAATACGCAAGCCGTCAGACAACATTGGTGGCCGAGTAAAACCCCTGGACTGTTAGGAAGCCGCACATACCTAGGGTCCATATCTACTTTCAGCTGAACTATTGTCGATCACTGCTGCAACGTTTCAGATCCATTTTGCAAGCCATTCTTGATTCATCCGTTTTCAATCCATTTGGCGCTGTTCCAGATCCCTTTCGAGCCGTAGCCGCTCCAGTCTGAAAAGAAAAAGGACGCACTTGCAGCCATCCAAGCCAAACTCCAGGATCTGGATGAAAAATTTCTCGGTCTCCATATTGAACATTCAGCTATGAACAACAAATGGCAGTCCGAGTCTTCAGCAGACAATGGGTTCTCTTCTTCTAGCAATTTTCGTGGTCCGAAGCTTGATTTTCCTCACTTCAATGGTACCGATCCAACTGTATGGATCTATCGTGCAGAACAGTATTTCAATCTGCATAATACTTTTGATGTCAACAAAGTTCCGTTGGCATCCTTTCATTTGGAACAGCAAGCTCTTCAATGGTACTGTTGGTACATCAAGGCTCATCCAGAGCCCAAATGGCCAGACTTTTGCTAGCTCCTTTTGCAACGATTCGGTCCTAGTGCTTTTGATGACTTCACAGGAGCCCTCACTAAACTTTGCCAAACTGGAACTATGAGAGAGTATCAAACTGAATTTGAGAATCTAGCCAACCACACCGAAGGATTGTATGATGACTTTTACCGGAGTTGTTTTATCAGTGGTCTAAAGGATGCCATCCGCTCTAAGGTCAAAATGTTCTGTCCCAACACAATTATGGAAGCACTAGGGTTGGCTAAGTTGGCAGAAGACAAGATTGCAGCCCAACAACGCTCCAAGCCCACTTTTGTTCCGTTCTGAAATATGGGTTCTCAGTGACCACCTATACCGCAGGCTCCTCGACCGACTCCTGTCAAGCGTTTGTATGAAACAGAGATGCAAGCATGTAGAGAAAAGGGGCTTTGCTATAATTGTGATGATAAATTCACTCGGGGACATAGATATGTTCAGCAAAAGCTCTATCTCTTGGATGTGGAGTCTCCGCCTACCTCTTAAATTGGTGACGAAGATCCAGAAATATTGGATGCTCCGATCGACATTCAGGAACCGCCTATTGACCCTCTGTCTCAGGATGACCAGCCAGAGATATCTCTCCATGCTTTAGCTGGAATCACCACCCCCCAAACAATGCGGGTCAGGGGTTACTTTAAGAAGCTCCCTCTTACAATACTCATTGATTCTGGTAGCACTCATAATTTCATTGACCCTCGGATCGCCAAACAGGCTGATTGTTTTATCCATCCTTGCTCCAACTTTGAAGTCATGGTTGCCAATGGGGGCACCTTACCTTGCAAAGGGAAGTGTCAAAATGTGCGTATCTCTATGGGATATTATACCTTGTTCTCTGACATGTTTGTCTTTCCCTTACGCGGATGTGATGTGGTTTTGGGTGCTCAATGGCTACACACACTTAGCCCTATTTTATGGGATTTTGCTGAACTTTGGATGCAGTTTTCCCTCAATGGACACAAACACACATTGAAAGGATTACAACCAGGTTCTCTCAGCATCATCAGTTCACATCGCATGGAAAAACTCCTTAAGAAGAGATCACATGGTGTCATCGCTTAGATCCATTCCATCCAGATGCAACCATCAGTGGTCTCCACTACTCCTTTGGATCTACAACAAATTCTGGATCGATATATAGGTGTCTTTGCTGAACCAGTGGGATTGCCACCTTCCAGGCTAAAAGACCATCATATTCAGCTCCTTCCTGGCAGCGTTCCTCCCAACATCAAGCCCTATCGCTACCCATTTCACCAAAAAATGGAGATTGAAATGCTCGTTCGGGACTTATTGAAGCAAGGTATTATTCGCCCAAGCACTAGTTCCTTTTCTTCTCCAGTTATTCTTGTACGCAAAAAAGATGGGTCATGGCGCCTCTGCATTGACTTCCGAGCACTTAATCACCTCACCATCAAGGATAAGTTTCCAATTCCTGTTGTTGATGAGCTTCATGGGGCTCACTTTTTCTCCAAGTTGGATCTTCGTTCTGGGTATCATCAAATTCAGGTTCATGAGGATGATATCCCTAAAACAGCTTTCCGCACACATGATGGCCATTATGAGTTTTTGGTCATGCCCTTTGGCCTCACTAATGCTCCTTCCACATTCCAAGCCTTAATGAATAAAATATTTCGACCCTACTTGCGGAAATTCATTCTGGTATTCTTTGATGATGTCCTCATCTACAGTAAAACATGGGATGAACATCTCCAGCATTTGGATCTTGTCATGCAACTTTTCTCTGACCATCATCTACATGCCAAGCAGTCTAAATGTGTTTTTGGACAGAAGGAAGTTGAGTATCTCGGGCACATTATCTCAGCACAAGGGGTTACGTGGATCCTGCCAAAATCGATGCCATGAACAATTGGCCGCATCCTCAGATACTCAAGAGACTTCGTGGTTTTTGGGGGTTGACTCGCTACTACCGCAAGTTTGTCAAGGATTATGGGAAGATTGCAGCTCCATTAACTACTCTATTGAAAAAGGATGCCTTCACATGGACACCTGCTGCTCAGTGTGCATTTGAAAAACTAAAACAAGCTATGTGTACTACACCTGTGCTAGCTATGCCCGATTTTTCCAATCCCTTCACTATTGAGAGTGATGCTTGTGGCAGTGGACTTGGTGCTGTTCTCCTTCAAGACGAACACCCCATTGCATTCACCAGCAAAGCCCTTTCAGGTAAGAATTTAGCTGCCTCTACCTATGAGAAGGAAATGATGGCTATTTTGCATGCAGTACAGAAGTGGCGCCCATACCTATTAGGGAATTATTTTTGCATCAAGACTGATCACCAGAGTCTGAAATATTTCTTGGACCAGCGTGTCTCCTCCCCGGCACAACAGAAATGGGTTAGCAAACTCATGGGTTATGACTATGAGATCACTTACAAGAAGGGTAAATACAATATTGTGGCAGATGCTGCGGCAGAAAAACTAGGACACGAGATCCATATTTGAATAACGCTTTACAAGAGCTCGCCTTATTATAAGGTTTGAGCATTCTTAAGAAGGGTTACGTCCCTTCAATTAAACTAATTAATAATTTTTCTGATTAATTTAATACAATATTTAATATGCATAGCATTGCCACTCCCTTTTAAAGAGCTTTGTCCTCAAAGCTTGAGTATTTTCCTAATGTCGTCCTTCATTCAGATTTAGTGTCGGTATTAGAATCGGACATGATTTCTTGTGTAGAGACTTGCACTTCCTTTCCATTGATGATTTTGCACTGTACTGTCTGATTGTTCCTACATTTATGGCCCGGGATCCAATCATCACCGCATCGACGACATATGTTTTTCTTCTTTTTTCTATTATCAGAGTAATTGTTAGATGACTTTGATCTATTTTCCATTTCATAGGCATATGATTGAGGTTTGTGGCATTGATGGCCAGGTGACCAAGTATCTGCACAGTACCTACATTGTGTCTCTTTTTCTTGTCAATAATGGTTATCACCTCTTGTTTTTATTCCTCCTAATTTGTGTTCTGCGGCTTTTGCTTTATGTCTTGCTACCTCTACGTTAGGTATGTCATGTAACTTTAACTCTTTTTGGAGGTACGGTTTTAGACCTCCTAAATAGGTTTCGAGTCTTTGTTTGTCGAACAACCCAAATACTCGTGTCGATAAGGATTCCCACTGATGTGTGAATTCCTCAATGCTTCCAATCTGTTGTAATCTGGTAAGTTTACTGAAAAATTCATCTTCTTTGATACCTTGAAACCTATTAAAAAAATCATTTTTGAACAAGTTCCAGGTGTAGGCAAAATTGTCTCTCTTCCACCATAAGTACCAATTATAGGTGTACCCTTCCATATGCATTGATGCATATTTCACCTTCTCCTCGTCAACTTGAATATTGTAAATGTCGAAGTATTCTTCTGCTTTGTTTAGCCAAGCAACGCATTGGTCTTCACTTCCATTGTATTTCGACAACTCTATTTTTGCCTTAGGTGGGTACACTATGTAAGGGTGATATTGATTCCCTTTTGCTTTATGGTTTGATGGTTGATCGGAACTACTGGATGACGTAAGTTACATATTTGAACTGCTTCGTTGTTGGCGGTGATTTTTGTCTTTTTTATTCTCTACTATCTTACTGATAGCTTCTATTTGGCTGTTTAATCGTGCCTCCATCTCTGGTAGTACTTTTGTTTCTATCTCTTGCTTAAGCGTCGCATTGTTAATCTTTATTTCTTTTTGCAATTCTTCTTGATTCTTGGAAAGTGCTTCATGTGTGAAAATATGAGATGAGGCATCTAGCACATCTGGACTGCCGACTTGGTCCTTTTTTTGCATTAGTATTTGTAACACCTCCATTAATGTATTATGGTTCTGCGTCATTTTTTGGTCTAACATTTTTTGTTCCTTGCTCATAATGTCGAACTTGTCGTCCATTTTCTACTCCATTACTTGAATGACTTTCTCTTTAATTTATTTCTTAAGCGCTTCCTGGCTCTTGGTGATCATTTCCTTGAAAGTTTGGAAATCCTTCTCTATTTTCACCATTTGAGCTTTTAACTCCGTCGTCATGCTTCTTAGGTGTGGTGGTGAATAATTGGATCCAATTTTGGCTTATGGGATAGTGAGAACAATTAAAAAGTCTTGAAAAATGGTAACTTAATAATTATTATTATAACAACAATAATTACTATAATAAAATAATAAATATTATATTTAAATATTTATTATAGTGTGGAAATTTTTAATAAAATTAAAATATTATATAATAATATTATATTATTATAATAATATTTGTTTTATTAATTTTGGTTTGTTTTTTTTTTTGTAGGGCATACGTGGGCATGGAAGCACGGAGGGAAGATGGCGGGGAGAGAGAGCAGCAGTGGGGGATGTGGCGGAAGGGAGGAGTGGTTGCTGTTGGCCCGGTTTTGCAACCAGGCTTAGTGCTATGAGCACCTGCTAACTAGTAGCAGCAGTTTCAATGTAAAGCAAATAACAATAAACTAATCTAAACAAAACTAATCATGGATCTATGCAAGAATATAAGCAAATAATGGAAATATTTAAAAACAAGAACAAGAGAGATAAAAAATAATTTTTTGTATTGACAATGGGGCAAGCAAATGCTTGCAAGTACAATACCTCCAAGTGATGAAGGTTGTAGAATGGCTCCAATGGTGAGCAGCTCCAATCTCCAATGGGTCCTTTCTCCAAGGCTTGCTACAATGGCCAAATACTCAAGGGAGATTTTGGCAGCATGAGGATAGGAATATGGATGGATGTGAAAAGAGGAGCCCCTACCACCTTTTTATAGGTTTTGGTGGTGGGGAATACCATTTGTGGTTTTGTGGAAACCAAATGGTATTGACCAACATGGTTTAGGTACTTTTCCCTCCTTTTTCCTTTTTTGAATAAAATTAATATTTTAATTCCCTTTTTAATATTTTTGGGAATTTGGACCCTTTTTGAGGGTTTTTTATGCTTTTCAGGAAAAATAATCTTTTTGAGTGGGAAAAAGGGGCGTACTAAGGTCTTTTGGTGACCTTTTGTTGGTTTCAGAGGCTCAGATGGTGGAAAAGTGGACAAATGGGTCATGTGAATAAGGGAATGAGCTAGTGAGCACTTTTTGGGTGTTAACAGATTGCCCCCTGATGTGTGAGGGCAGGAGCTCATCGTATGGCCGATAGACATCATAGTTCTTTTGTCTTTTTTTTTCTGGGGTTGTAGGGAGGAGAAGAGACCGATTGGAGACTGGATCTGCGTCCCATGGAAACTGCAAAACAAAAAATATTACATGGCCTCAATATGAAAGAGGAATAATCTCTGATAATGGACGAGGCGGGCATACCCATGCTCGTATCAAGACATATACATAACAATTAGTCCCAAGAAGGGGGATCTAATACATAAAAAATATACTGGTACATCATAATGGTCCAGAGGGTACATTATTTTGGGATGTACTCATGATCATGACATGGCTGATCTCAATAACTGATACACTGGAATAACTGATGAACTTGTTGGTACTGAAGGTGTCCAACATCTGTAGGGACGTAATGACTGTGAGCCATCTCTAGGAAGTATCTGTAACTGTATACTCGAGGGAGTAATAAACTGGGGTACATCTGAATACTGTCGCCATACGCAACCCGAATATCTATAGGAACAGTGTAACTGGTTGTATCCATAGGTAGACTCTCAAATGTGGAGGAGTCAGAAGGTATTCGGGGTCTTCGACTAATAACTGAGCGGACCAATGCCATGTGCGAGTCTCAACGATGCGATCAAGGTGTTGAAGTCGAGCATGTGAGAAACAACCATTTGGAGAGGCACTGAGGACTCTTCTCGAAATGATTCGTAGGAACTCATCATAAATGGTGATGAGTCCAAGACATAGGGACCTCTAGGTCTATCCTCTCGAATAAATGTGGTTGTCGTCGATAGAGGGAGACCAGCAACTAACAAGGCAATGATGGTTTTTTGATAGGAGTGCAAGGTGTAGAACTGAAGTGTGGTAGTACTGATGGTAGGACTGACATACTTGTGGGGATGGGAAGTAACTGGGGTCATATAGTGGGTAGACTCAAACTTCCTTTGTTCAGAGCATGATGACATGGTTGACTTGGCAGCGTAGGGAACTGACTTATAGGTGTGGGTATCATTGCTTTTAAGGACTGAAGGGTATGTATTGACTCTGGGGTGAAATCGAGCTGATGGGTGATGTCGAGGGGTTCTCAGGGTGACATACTGCAGAATACTCTGAACAAAGGCGACCAAAATGGGGAAGCTTCCATATGAGTAGACGTGATCTGTTGTGGCACCGAGAAGCACCATTGGGTCCTTCTTCGTAGTTTTAATGAGCTCCAAGAAGGGATAAAAGTGTGCTCTGAAATGGTAATGTCCTGTGGATTTTGTGAGCCCAGGACTGTTCGTGCTCATTGGTGCTTTCATTTTTAAGGAGTTTGAAAGCGATAAGAAGACTCTACAGTGGTTGTGACTACTTTCCTGTTGGTTTTACGAGCCCAGGATGGTGATTGCTCGTGGTTTCTTTCATGTTTAGAGAGTCTAAAAGCGGTAAGTGGACTCCATTGGTGTTCTTTTTCGTAAGTTTAGTCTCCAAGGCCCGAAAAAGCATAAAATGATGCGGATGGAGAACTCTTCTAGCCGATGTGACTAGAGTATACCTTTTTCGTAATTAGTCTATGAGGTCCGGAAAAGGGGTAAACTTATACTAGGTAGACGCCCTTTCAGATACGTTTAGCGAGCATCAAAGGAAGCAAGATTGCTCGGCAATCTTTTCATTGTTTTAGGAGTCAGAAAAGAGCTTAACAGAAACTCCCTAAGTGCCTTTTTCGTAAAAAGGGGATTGCTCGGCCCGAAAAAGGGATAAAATTATACCGAACAAAAATGGATAGATGGGAGCGAGAAAAGGTCTCAAGCGTCATCATGTGTGCGGGATACTGGATCCGGTGACATAAAGAAATGCCCAAAAAATCTGGGGGTGAGAGCGAGAAATGATCTCAAGCATCATCACGAGCGCGGAAAACTGAATCGGACGTTATAAGACTCGTCAGAAATGGAGAACGGTGGATGTGGCAAGCAAACCGAGGTGACAAGGGGGGCATGGGAAAAAAATGCTTGAAAAATCTAGGCGTGAAAGCGAGAAATGATCTCAAGCATCATCACGAGCGTGGAAAACTGAATCCGGTGATATAAGACACGTTGAAAATGGAGAACGACCGATGTGGCACACAAACCGAGGCCACGAGGGGGGCTAATAAATGGCCAAAAAATGGACCCCGTAAAAATGGGAAAAGGAAGGAACCTGCATGAAGTTCTCACTGTGCTGATTCCAACGGTACCAATGGTTTGAAAAATGGACTTCATATGATACCGCAATGGTTGTTTGAAAAATGGTGGAATTTCTATAAATAGGGCGTGGGGCCCAAATGACGTATCATTGTAACGTGCGAGTTTGGCAGAGCAGTCAGAGCTATTTCTCGATTTCCAGGATATTTCACCATTGGTTTTTGATTCTGTGAGTTTCAGGTAACTCTATTTGCTTTAGCCTTTTCAATTATGTCTTTTTTGTTTAGCGGCGGGCCCCCAAAGGCCGCGAAATTCCATGTTGACCCTCCAACATGGAATATCGCGGGTTTTGGGTCTATTCCCGCGATGAACTGCGCGGGTTTCAGGCTGACAGCCACGATGTTCATCGCGACTGTGAGGTTGGAATCCGCGATGTTCATCGCGAGTTCATGGGAGATAGTCGCGATGTTCATCGCGACTGTCTGGCCAATATCCGTGATGTTCATCGCGGATTTTAGCATGGAGGCCGCGATGGTCATCGCGGGTTTTAGCATGAATGCCGTGATGGTCATCGCGGCTTTTGGTTGAAAAGCCGCGATGGGATTTTTCAAAAAAATTTGTGCTGGGGCTAAAAATTTCTTTTGTTTTCTGGCAGGATGTTGAGGAGACCATTATCCTCATGGCGAGAGCGGGAGATCGATGATGATCTGATGGAGAAGATTCAGACTGATCCGGGGGTGCGACAGGATCTGGCTGTGAGCGGACTTTTGAAGTTCGCTCAGATCCCACCTATTCGTTCGGTGAGATGGCTCCTGAACAAGCTAGTGAGTTGGTGGGTGCCGGCGGAGGGTGCTTTCATTATTGGGGGTGAGAGGTTAGAGATCACCCTCACAGATGTCTATTTTCTGACTGGATTGCCTCATTTGGGGGAGGTGGGCGATCTCTTGCCGAGGATCCCGCCGGGTGTAGATATGGAGGACTTGTTACAGACCTTCTATGTTGATGATTCCGTTATGCAGAACAACTCTATTAGTCTGCGATCCCTACGTGAGTGGGATATGCGGGCTGTTGGGGCATGTGTTCTACGGATATTGGGTGCTGCTGCTCCACATCGTTTGTCTGGGGGACAGACGATGTTGGTGGACTCTGTTCTACGGGGGAATTATTATGCCTGGTGGCAGATGTTTCTGGCTGGTGTCCGGAGGGATCTGGACAAGGCCATTCGAGAGGGAGGAGAGTTCTGTTATTCCTCCTTTCTATGTTGTTTTTTCTTCGAGCGGTTTTCGACCTTGCGACCACGGGTACCCATTCGTGCTGGTTTGGTGAGTGAGCCTCGTATGATGCAGTGGGGGAAGATGATGCCTCGTGGCGGCGGTGGTGTCTGTGGTTTCTTTACGGAGGATTTTTATGAGCAGTGGGAGCAGATGCCCCTGCTGATTGAGGACTACCCCTATGCGGGCATGGACTATCGAGGCGACCCAGAGATGCCTCGTGCCCCAGGACAGGCCTGGAGTTTAGACGGTATGTTTTGTGTTTTATTTTATACTATACCATGTGTTGTTTGATTTACCGTCTATGATTATAGTTGGATAGTATATGATGGCTTACTTGCTTTGTGCAGATGTTGGTCCAGTGCCACCGGCCGACTACGTGGCTTGTTAGGGGCGGGCGATGGTGGTCGCTCGACCACCTGCAGCGGTACCACCTCCACGTGGTGGAGGATTTGCGGCTCATGGGCGAGGGGTTGGCCCTCGAGATGACACCATAGAGGGTGTCAGACGGACCTTCGACAGGATCCTAGCTGGACTCCCCGAGGATGGTTGGAGAGACCTGGATCGGGATATTTTGGAGGGTTGCTTCGGTGCGCCGCCTGAGTGGCGGTCGCTCCTGTTGAGGACAGCGATTTTCGTGGCAGAGCACAGGGGTGGTGCTCGGGATGTCCCGGCAGGGCCGGCTGAGATGAGGATCTGTCTACGGGATGATCCAGCAGGGCCAACAGAGCAGAGAGTTCGGGCTCGCCATGATTCGGCGGGACCAGCGGAGGAGGCGCTAGAGCAGCCCATGGACCCTCAGGACTAGATGATATGTATTTGCCCCCAAATGCTGATGAGCATATGCGGAAACTCTTTTTGTATGGTTGATGTATTTTTTGTATATTGGGTGCTGAGGGCACCTATGACATGTTTTGACTATACGAGATATATATATATGTATATTTTCGATGCTGGTATATAGTCGTTTATGCACATGGATGCACTTGTTGTCTTTTATGTTTGCCTGTGGAGGCATGTTTGAGTTTCTGTATGCCCGTGGAGGCACATGTTATGCACGTGGATGCACATTTGGTTTTTTGTATATGCCCGTGGAGGCACATGTTATGCATGTGGATGCACCTTTTGTTTTGGTATATGCCCGTGGAGGGACATGTTATGCACGTGGATGCATTATTTGTTTATGGTATGATGCGATTGGTGTGCCAGTCAAGTACATTGTTGGCCATGTGATCTGCTACACTATTGAGGTTTCTTGGGACATGTGTGAATGAAATGGATTCAAACTGTCGAATCATTTGTTTAGTGCGTAAAAATTTTCTGAACAGACAGGGATCGCATACCTGGTAATCATTGTTGAGCTGGGAAACCAGGAGCTGTGAGTCCAAGAAAACGTTGAGGTGACGTATGCTCATTTGGAGAGCTATGGCCAAAAGACTGGTCACGGCATCATATTCATCCTGGTTGTTGGTAGCGGCACCCAAACACATTCCATTGATGTGGATCAACTCATGTGAAGGGGAATATATTACCCAAGCTGCGGAGGCCAGATTGGGGGACCAATGGCTTGCACCATCGGCGAAACCGACGTAGCATAGTGGAACATGGGTGTGAACGGGATCCATGGAAGAGGCCGATCGGACAGAGGGGTATCCAGTGGAGATCGTATAAATGGCGGGGTCAAGGTCCGACATTTTGGTATCTGACCAAGTAAAGACATCAGTGAATTCTTGGAACAGTCGTTGGTATTCTCCGATCTCATGCTCACTGTGGGAGGCTCCTAATGTAATGGTATGAAGGGAACCAAGTGGGTCAGAGATGTCAATGTGGATGACGGGAGAAATATCGGCAATGGGATTTTTTAACCAGTCGACTCTAGTAGGAAGGAAATCTTTGGACTCCAACCGCAGATTGGGTAGCGGTGGTGGATGAAGTCTCTTCCGGAAGGAAGTATGGACTATGGTGCATATCTTCCCAAAGATGATTAAGGGCAGTAGGAGCCTCTAGAATCTCTTCATCATTGCGGGAGCTTTGAGTGGTCAAATCAAGTGATGAGGTAGTGGTAGTCGAAGAGATCATGTAGATAGTTTTAATCTCTCCGGATGAGGATGATGGGGGAGGGTAGATCTCCTCGATAGTAGGGGGTGCCGTCTCAAGGTCTAAATTGTTCATCTCGTAGAGAGCTGCTCTGTAATCTGGGATTTCAGGACAGTGATGGGAGTAGTGGCCGTAAATACCGCATATCGCACATGGGTGATTGGTACGCAGTGATTTGTCACGAGGCATGGGGTTTGGATCAATTTTGACAACCGGGATGTTGGGGTCGTCGTCCAACATTTGCATGTGCTCCTGCAATGCAGGTAACTGTGGACACTGATGACTTGGATGGCCTAACTCATCACACAATGAGCATTTGGGAGGAGCACGAAACACGGGGGGAGGTTTAACTGCCTTGGGTGGGGGTACCGCAGTGTATGGTTGTGGGCCTCTGCCCCTAGTGGGCCTGACAAATGGAGGGGGATTCATCGACGACGAAGGAGTCATGATACCGGGAGGTGGTTGAGTAGAAGTAACAATGGGTTGCACCGGTTGCAGGATGACATTTGGTGTCGGCGGAGGAACGGGTGGCGTAATATACCACACGGGTAATCCCAATGTTAACCCAGGGAGACTAAGGGTAGCCATAACCGAGGCACTTACTACACCCGAAGGAGGAAATAGAAAGGGGATTGTGTGGATGGGTGTAACCCCAATGTGACTAGGGACTAATGGTGGTTTGGGTAACAAGGAGGGTTGATTACCGGGTGTTTGTGAAAGAGTGCAGAGGTTAGCGACCTGGGCCTCCGATGACGGTGGTGGAATGACCTGGAATGTAGAGGTCATCGGCACCTCGGAGTAAAGTCCGGGTCCTACTGAGGAAATGAATGAGGTAGTTGCACCACAAATAGGTTGTTCAACCATGGGGAGAACATTTTCAGGTGTGGCGGGGGCCTTGGGATCGTAATAGGTGAGCTGGTCGACCTTGACCATGCGTCCCTCATGGGGGAACTGCATGGTGCGAAATACGGATGAGGCAACAGCCCGCATGGCATACATGTAGCTGCGACCAAGTAAAAGGTTATAGTCTAGTTGGGAATTGATGACCTCAATGTCAATGAGCACGGTTTTACCCGCTAGTTGGACAGGGACATTGGCTAAAAGACCTTGGGGTTGAGCCGAATGGCCGTCGTAGGCTCGTAATGCAGTGGTGGACTGCTGGAGAGTAGGGGATCCCAACTTCTACCAAATGAATGTGGACATGACGCATGTGGAGGCCCCTTCATCGATAATGCACCGATGGATGACAAGATTCTGAACAGAAACGGAAACTTGGAATGCTAAAGAGGAAGGCAGGCGTGGTTCAGACTGGTCTGAATCGAATGCGCTCAGTTGTGAATCATTGGGGTCAATGGCGCCAATGGAAGAGAGTAAAATCTTGCGCTGCGAAGGACAGTTTTTCAAAACTTCTAAAGCAGACATGGCTGCAGGAGATTGGGCTAAGTCATCTACGATGTTGTAATTTGACGCAGCCCGAGCGTTGGGATTATTGTTGATATGACGAAGTGGGAAGCGAGGTGCTTTGGAAAGCACCATCAAGTTGAGCCGGAGGTATACGTAATGTTTGATCTGTGGGATTAACGTTAGTGTTCTTGTCGGCGGGGGGGGCTTTAGACGTGGAGCCATATTGGTTCCTTCGGGTTTGGAGGTTGGCATCAGTAGTCGACATCATCAACAAATGGTGAGTACCTGAATCGAACATGGGTTGATCAGGGGCTACATAAGTGATCTGCTGTGGTGGCACGTTTCCATGAGGGGGGGCTAACGGCTGATTGTTCACTACACCCTGGTTTGGAAAGGGGTTTTGCAGCACCAATGGTTGATGTTGAGGTGGTGGAGGGTTGGGTGGCGGCTGAGGAGCCTCTTTCCCTTGACGATGGGCATCGTTGGTCCAGAGTTTTCGAGCTCGCTCCAAATGTGGGAAAGAATGCGTGTAATGACCATAGACCCCCGCAGATAGAACAAGGGTGGTTTGTTCTGAGGTTTTTATTTCTAGGATGCTTAGGATTCCGATCCGGATTGCGGTTGGGAGGAGCAGCATTGTTATTCTGCGGAGGATTGGGAGGTGGAGGACCTTGCTGATGTTGTTGGTTATTACCGCGGTTGCGACCTCTACCACGGTTCTGTTGCGTACCTTGGTTGCACTGGTTGTTTTGGTTATGGGGCTGGTTGTGCTATGTATACACTTGCCCTTGAGCAGTGGGAGGATTTTGGTTCGCTGCAGGTGCGGGAGCAGGTTGTGGTGGATAATAAGCCTGTGGGGATGGAGGTGGTCCAGTTGTCTGTTGGGGTTGTTGGTAACCCTGAGCTATTGGAGGTGTTGGGTTAGCTGCCGCATCATGCTGTGGATAGTACACTGGTTGAGGTGCAGCTGGGGGGGGCGTATGCAGGTGGTGCATGACCAAAACACTGAGGTGGACATGAAGGTCCATGGGTATGATGGTGATGTGCCATGGGAGCATATGAACTGGTTGCTCCAGACTGAGATGTAGCCCGCGAAAGTTTGGGACCATGGCTAGGATGTGTAATGGAAAAGGGTTGGGGATGTGGGGTAATACGACCAATGATGCCGTCTGCGGCATGGGATGCCCCCGGCGCATCGTGTTGGGATGAATTAGCACGAGGTGTGTCCGGTATAATGGTATACAGATAACCTGACTGGGCGTAAATGAGATCAAACTGTTGGGCTTTGAGGATGGCCTCTTCTTCAAACTGGGGTCTTTCGGATGCCACATCCTTCGCAATGAGAGGGAGAAGGGATTTTAGAAACCAATCTAGGAAGATGCGGTCGTCTAATTTGATTTTGCAGAGGCTTCGGCGTCGACACCACTCATGAATGTGGCAGTAATGTGGGTGGTCGTGTTCTGTCTGCAAGACAGTAGGATCTCAATGCCTGCATCATAGCGGACGGGTAACTGAAAGAACTGCAGGAAGGTCGAGGCAAGGGAGGTAAAGGTGGCATGTGTCCCATGGGGCTGCTCGATATACCACTTGGCTGCAGAGCCAGTGAAGGTGCGCTGTAATAGACGGAGGCGGACAGAGTCATCCACTATGGAGTTGGAGGAACACCATAGATGGAAGGACATGATATGGTTTTGGGGGTCCTCACCTGCCTTGCCCTCAAACTTAGGGATGTCAGAGGGGAGTTTGGTGGGCATGTGAGGCCACGCAGGATCGTGTCTAATAGGGTCATTGGTGAGCCTAGCTAAATCTGGCAAGTTTAGACTCGCCATATACGGTAAGCTAGCAGATGTAGTGACTGGGACTGGGACATGCCTAGTCATGGTGGTATGATGTAGGGGTCCAGTAGAGCCTAAAGGTATGTTGGGTATCGAAGGTATATGTCCTCCAATAGGTGTGGTCTGATAGGGGCCAGCGCTTCCAAGTGCAACATGGGTTACACTTGGGTTAGGAATAGTAGTGGCGATTCCTGGAATCTAGGTTGTGGGAATCAGAGGGGGTGTGACCCCTATGTTGGGCATACCCATAATAGGTGGTGGCCCTATGTTGGGGATTCCTAAATGTGGAGTGTCTGCCATATTAGGAATACCTAAGGGGGTAGGTGTTGCCATGGATGGCACAACAGTAGAAGGGTCAGTAGACGTCTCTCCTATGGTGCTGGTAAATAGCAGATCAAATGGTGTTCCAGACATAATGTTGGTTGGGAAAAACTCAGTGGGGTTTTCGGATTTTGCCTCAGAATCAGAAGTGAAGTGAGGCGTGTCAGAATCGGATGACTGTCTAGCTGACCGACAATGTGTCGATTCAAGGGATAAGGCTCGGTGTCTGTGACGTGGCAAGCCAAGTAGACTGAACTTTGGGAGTTCGCCCTGTAGACGACGAGAACGTCTAAAATTCTCAATGGTGAGAAAATAAGTTTTTGTGTCAAAATCTGTATGTGTAAAATGGTAATATATGAAAAACTCAAAACCCTAATGCAACCAAGGGTGCAAGAAGGGGAGTAAAAATGAAGGCTCTCAGGCCAAAAAAATCAACCTAAAAAAAGGCACTTATTCTAGCAGCTGTGCTACAATAAGTGGAGGGATGAAACAAATGGTTAGAGTACCAACATGCAAACAGCTTCTAGAAAAAATAGGTGTAACTAGACCAAAGGTGGGTTGAATCATGCAAACACCTAACTAAAAGTATTGTGAATCAACAAACTATATTCTCTGCAAGGTGATGAAATCCAAGTCAGACAATATTGAATGATGAGTCCATGGCTAGATATCCCCCTACCGGGAGGGACACCGGGTAATCAATCCTAAAGAATGGCTACTAGGATACCCCGTTCATGACACGTCGAGAAAAGGTAAATCTGCCGTTTGGTCCTTGATTGCAATATCCCAATACAGGGATATCCCGAGAACTGCGAATGGTAGCCCTTCGGTTACTGAATGGATTTCGGTATTCCACTCAGGCTTCCGGAACCATCCTTGCGACTTCAACCCTCCTAGGGGAGAGGCCTTCCCACAAACCGGTTGTGACCGCACCAATAAATACTAAGAGGTTTTATCTCCCTAAAGGACAACAACTATGTCTCATATGTAATAACTGAGGGGTGTTATTGGAACACCTATCCCCCCAATACTACCTAGCTACAAAGTTCTTTTAATGTTCCCCAAGTGGGGTTAAAAGTGGGTTGAAATTAGGGTAAGTTTTACGGCTCAATTTAAAATTAGTGTTTGATTGGGTGCACGTGTGGTATTTTAAACTGAAAAATCGAAAAAAGTAAATGCTAAGTATCCAAAAAACAAAGGATCTTTTGAAAACAAAAACAAATTTCATGACTTTTTCGATAAATGGAAATTAAATGCTTTTCAAGGACTATTCGAAAAACAAAGGATCTTTCAAACAAGAAAGCAAATAATATAACTTCTTTTCGAAATAAATGGATTTCGTTTTCAATAATTGCTATGGGCAAAATATTAAAGAAGCAAACAACAAATTTTTTTTAAAGCTAGATAAAATGCAAAAATAGGTCCTTCTTTCAATTGATGAAAATTTTTAAAAAGACTTCTTTCACATGTGCATTCTAAATAGTAAAATTTTTTGATGGCTGTAAAATATGCAGAATTTCTAATACTGGAAAATGTGCTATGTGGGCAGAAAGTACAGTAAGAAATTATTTTTTTTAAACGATTCGGCCGAATGAAAAAATTAGCATCGCGGGTTCTGACAGAAAAGCCGCGATGGACCGCGCGGGTTTCTGTCGAACAGTCGCGCTGGACCACGCGGGATTTGGGCACATAGTCGCGATGTGCAGCGCGGAAAAAGTCCGCGAAGCCACGATGTGCAGCGCGCAAAATGGCCGTGAAGCCGCGGGGAACCGCGCGGAAAAGGGCCGCGCAGTCGCGATGTGCAGCGCGGTAAATGACCGCGAAGCCGCGATGTGCAGCGCGCAAACAGGCCACGAAGCCGCGGGGAACCGCGCGGAAAAAATCCCAAAAGCCGTGATGGACCGCACAACTGTCAGTCTAAAAACCGCGAGGCGGAAGCCGAAAAAACGAACCCGAAAATTGAGAATTCCGGGCTGTTAATGGCAATAGATGGGGCCAAAAAACTAGAGCAGCATTGGATCTGCTATCTAGGATGGCAGATCTATGGATCTAAAGGCTAAAAACTAATAAAAAATTAATATTGAAAGCAAAACTTGAGATCTAAAGATTCAAAAAACAGCGGAGTCGCCAAAAAACTGTTGGCCCGGTTTTGCAACCAGGCTTAGTGCTATGAGCACCTGCTAACTAGTAGCAGCAGTTTCAATGTAAAGCAAATAACAATAAACTAATCTAAACAAAACTAATCATGGATCTATGCAAGAATATAAGCAAATAATGGAAATATTTAAAAACAAGAACAAGAAAGATAAAAAATAATTTTTTGTATTGACAATGGGGCAAGCAAATGCTTGCAAGTACAATACCTCCAAGTGATGAAGGTTGTAGAATGGCTCCAATGGTGAGCAGCTCCAATCTCCAATGGGTCCTTTCTCCAAGGCTTGCTACAATGGCCAAATACTCAAGGGAGATTTTTGCAGCATGAGGATAGGAATATGGATGGATGTGAAATGAGGAGCCCCTACCACCTTTTTATAGGTTTTGGTGGTGGGGAATACCATTTGTGGTTTTGTGGAAACCAAATGGTATTGACCAACATGGTTTAGGTACTTTTCCCTCCTTTTTCCTTTTTTGAATAAAATTAATATTTTAATTCCCTTTTTAATATTTTTGGGAATTTGGACCCTTTTTGAGGGTTTTTTTATGCTTTTCAGGAAAAATAATCTTTTCGAGTGGGAAAAAAATGGTGTACTAAGGTCTTTTGGTGACCTTTTGTTGGTTTCAGAGGCTCAGATGGTGGAAAAGTGGACAAATGGGTCATGTGAATAAGGGAATGAGCTAGTGAGCACTTTTTGGGTGTTAACAGTTGCGGCGCTGGGAGTGAAGACTGTGGGAGAGCGTGCAGGGAAGTGTGAGTGGCGAGCGGGGAGATGTGAGCAAGGGGACAAGAAGGAGAGACGAAGAGGAGGGAGATGGAGGAGGCACGGTAGGGGGTGCGCGTGGAGGGAAAGGTGAACGCAAGGAGGGATGGGCGAGATGTAGGCAGTTGTAGTGAAGGGTGGTGTGTGAGGAGGGGAGGCGTAGAGCACGGGGAAGAGCTACGCGGGAGGAGGAAGGCACGCAGTGTGGAGGAGGGAGAGCGGAGGCGTGGGAGATTGGGTGTGGAGGAGAGGCGTGGAGGTGATGTGGAGGGAAGGCGCAGAGTGAGAGGGTAGGGAGATGGTGTGCAGGAATCTGCGTGGGAAGGTCGAGGTGAAAGGGAGGCACAGAGCGTGGGGGATATGGAGAAGGCGCACGGAGATGGGAAAAAGGAAAGCGTGGGGGTGTCAGGGAGATGGAGACCGCGGAGGGGTGCGGGAGTGGCAGAGAGGACGCAGGGAGCAGGGGCGTGAGGGGGGACCGTAGCTGAATCCAAATCCGAGTTCACCCGCGGTGTTGATGAGTCGAGTTCGAGCTCAGAGTGCAGGAGGTGTGAGCCGAAACTGAGCTCGATAGTAGGAGGAGTTGAATCCGAGCTCAGGTTGAAGGAGCCGAAACCGGGATCTGATACCAAATGCAGCAGAAAAAAATAGGACACGAGATCCATATTTGAATAAACGATATATAATATTGAGTTCATAAGATGCTTAACGCTTTACAAGAGCTTGCCTTATTATAAGGTTTGAGCATTCTTAAGAAGGGTTACGTCCCTTCAATTAAACTAATTAATAATTTTCTGATTAATTTAATACAATATTTAATATTCATAGCAGATGCTCTTTCTCGCACATTTGATGCCCAAGGTTCTCTTTCCGCTATTTCTATGCCTGTTCCAAATTGGTTGCAATCTGTTCAATAGGGTTATGTTAATGACTCCTCCTTATCTCAAATCATCCAACGCTTGACCAACAACCCTTCTGCTGTACCACATTACTCTTGGGATGGTTCTTCTCTGCGATACAAGGGTCGTCTGGTGCTTCCCCAGAGCACAGATATTCAACAGGCTGTCTTCTATGAACTCCATGCTTCTCCATCGGCATGGCACTCTGTGTTCCTCAAAATGTATGAACGAGCACGATGTAACTTATTTTGGCAGGGCATGAAAAATTCAACAGATGGTGGCTGAATGTGATACCTGCCAGCGTAATAAGGGTGAAACAACACTCCTTCCAGGATTGCTTGAACCCTTGCCCATACCTACACGGATTTGGACAGATATTTCTATGGATTTCATTGAAGGGCTCCCTAAATCTGGTGGGAAGACAATGATTCTTGTTGTGGTTGATCGCCTCTCCAAATATAGTCATTTTTGTGCTCTCAACCATCCCTATACAGCCTCCTCCGTAGCTCAAATTTTTCTGGACCAGATCTTTCGTCTTCATGGCATCCTTTCTTCCATTGTCTCGGATCGTGATGCAACTTTCACCAGTCATTTTTGGATAGAACTATTTCGCCACATTGGTACCAAACTGAAGATGAGTTCAGGGTATCACCCACAAATAGATGGTCAGACTGAAATTGTCAATAAATGCTTGGAAACTTATCTTCGTTGCTTCACCTTGGAACAACAACATCAGTGGGAAAAATGGCTCCCTCTCACTGAATGGTGGTACATTACCTCTTACCACACTGCCTATAAAATGACCCCATATGAAGCAGTCTATGGTCAGGCACCTCCAACTCTTCTTCCATACACCCCCACCAGTTCACCAGTTCAGGAAGTTGACACGGTCCTTCGAAACCGCGATCAGATTCTTCGCATTTTTCGGGACAATCTTCATAGGGAAAGAAATCACATGAAGCAACAAGCTGATCAACACCATTCTGAGCGCACTTTTCAAGTCGGTGATATGGTTTTTCTTCGTCTCCAGCCGTGCAAACAATCATCCTTGAAACTCAAAGGGCGTCATAAGCTCGCTCCAAATTTCTATGGGCCATATTGGATTCTTCAGAAGATTGGGTCCGTTGCTTATAAATTGGAACTTCCTCCTTCTTCCCGCATTCATCTAGTCTTTCATGTCTCTTGTCTGAAGAAAGTTCTTGGCACCAACATCAATGGACAAACGATTTTATCTGAATTGGATAATGAAGGATCCGTCCTTTTGGAGCTTGAGGCCATCCTCAATCGGCGCACGCGTCAGCTTCGCTCTTGCTCTATCACAGAGGTCTTAATTTAGTGGCACGGCATGCAACCAGAGGATGCTACATGGGAACCACTCCTTCAAATTCAACAACAATTTCCACATCTAAATCTTTGAGGACAAAGCTTTTTTTAAGGGGGAGGGGATGTTAGGAACCCATGTCTTTACTTTGTTAGTATGTTGTTGTTGGACGCGTATGATTTGTAAGTCGTCCCATAGTATTTGTTGATCAATAGTTTGTGTTATTGTTGTTGGTGCATATGCTTTGTAAGTCGCCTGTAGTATTGTTGATCCATAGTTTGTAACGGCCCATGGTTTTGACCCATAGTATTGGCACCTAGAATTAGTATATAAGTGTGTGTTGAGACCTATGAAGGCACCGTGAATTTATTTGTATTGAGCTTGCTCATAGGAGGTTGCCCCCTCGAAGTGGCCTGTGATCAATATAAAAGTGATTCTGAGTTCTGTCATTTCTGCTATTTCTAATATTCGTATTAATTAATTGTTGCAGGTGCCTCACATCTCTTGGAATATGAGGAGCTGATGCTTGAAGAGTCACAGCTGGCACTGCTGGGCTGATACACCTGCGCTTTAGACCTTGGCTAAATAAAGTCACACAGATCAGTATAAACCAAGGACTAAGCTCCATAATCTTTAACAATCTTAGGCATAAAAAAAAATAAAGTAATAGCAAATTATACCTGTCAATATCATTGATTGATCTGGAAATACATGGATATAGCTCATGAAAATAGGATGGAATTAGGGCAAAATGGTGTAATAAAGGTAGCCAAAAAGGGGCATTTCTTGGACCCCAACAATGTCGAGATTTAACATTATTCCTAGGATCTTTTCTTTTTTGAGAGAGTGCAAGACCTCGTGAACTAGGATAATACCATCCATAATATGCCTACCTTCCACAAACCCAGATTGTTCAGGGGAAATGATGAAGGGAAAGATTGGTTTCAGGTGATTAGTAATAACTTTCGTGACAATCTTGTAGATCACATTGTAAAGGGCAATCAATTTGAACTTGTCTAGGGTATCAACACCATTAGTCTTGGGGATGAGGGCAAGGAAAGTAGCGTTAAAAGATGGAAGGATTTTCCCAGAGCATCTAGAGGACTCCACAACCTGCCACACCTCCACCTTCACCAGATCCCAAAAATAATGGAAGAAGTTGGTAGTAAAACCATCAGGACCAGGGTCTTTTCCATCCGCCATTTGAAGAACAGCTTCCTCAACTTCTACCATAGAGATCGGTTTTAGAAGGAGGTCATTTTGCTCCTGGGTCACCAGGGATGGGATGTTGTGAGTTATTAAATCAATATGTCTTCGTCTCTCAACCACATTTTCAGTCATGATTTCCTAGAAGAAATTATGCAATTCACCTTCAATCTCCTTCCTGGTCTCCAATCTGACCCCCTCCCCATTCTTGAGCTTGAGGATCTTGTTTTGCTGACGATGTTGAATTGCAGAGTGGTGGAAGAATTTATTACGTTCACCATCCTGAATCCAATTCACTCTCGCGTTCTGACGCCAAAGGACCTCCTCTTGTTTTTCTCATTCCATAATCTTATTATGCACCAAGGTTTCCCCCCTTTGCAACTCTGGAGTATATCCTGAAAGCATCCCTATCTTTTGGATTTCCTCCCTTTGAGCCTCAAGGGCTTGTTTATCCTCAAAGATATTCCCAAATTCCTCTTTGTTCCACTTCTTGATTTTAGCTTTAAGAGCTTTCAGTTTATGTTGGAATTTGTACATGCTTTGGACCTCTCCCATGTCCAACTCCCCCCACCATTGAGAGACTTTCTCTTTGAAATTTGGGTGACTCAACCAAAACTTCTCAAAGCGAAAGGGTTTTTTAAATTGTGATCCTAGACCACTCCACCACAGTTCAATGAGCCAATGATCAGATCCCGGAGCCCGGAGGATGGAGGAAGCAATTTCACTCCCAGACTCCATCACCGATTCCGATACCAGAAAACGGTCTAAACGAGAAGCAATGTGGTGATCTCCCTGCCTCTTATTGTTCCAAGTGAATTGACCATCACCTAGGACCACATCTACTAGTTTCAACTGCTCAATAGTGTCCTTGAAGTGGACACATTCTTCATCCAGATGTCTCCTTCCCCCTTTCTTTTCTTCTAATGAAGAAATGAGGTTGAATTCCCCTCCAACAATCCAATGCCAACCCTCAACCAATTATCCCAGCTAGCCGAGAGAATCTAAAAAGGAGGACTTAGCTCCCTGGGTGTGGGGACCATATACGCTAGTGATGATACCATAATCCTTGAACCTAATGACCCCAAACTCAGCGGAAAGGAAGCACAAATTCCCTGAAAATCCCGATAGGCTAATTTTGTCAAGATCCCAGAGAATGCCTAGCCCTCTAGCAAAACCATTTGCATCAATCCCCATTACTTCACAATTTCTCCAGATCTTTTTACACTTCTATTGTAGCTTAAGAACCGTGCATTTTGTTTCTTGAAGAAACATGACTATGAGATTTGTCTTCTTAATCTTTTTCCTAAGAGTTTTAGATTTTTGTTGGTCGTTAAGCCCTTTTATATTCCAGGAAACAATCTTCATTAAAAAAGGAAAAGATTATAGACCTAGGGCTTCCCTAATAGTAGGCTACTGGCCAGATTCCACCAATTTCAGACCTACAGCAGCGATCCTTTGTCTGTTAGATTTCTGGCCCAACTTCTTGTTACTTTCCTCGTGCTTCCTCTTACAGTCCTTTTGTGATCCAAGGCTGATCCCCAGCCGATTAGGTTCTCTGGCTTTTAGAATTGCTTCCTTTAAGAGGATCACTTGTTCTTGAGGGACATAACCTTTTTTAGGGTTTCCACATGCTTGTTCAATCCCATCTAGATTCAAGTCTCATATATCCATTTCTTCAGTTTCCTCATCGGCAGCATCTCCAATGACAACCATAATTGTCTCAGCCGATGGCAGTGAGTTAGGACTGGGGGGCGACCGAGAGCTCTTAGTTTTGACTGTCTAGTGGTTCCTGGGGAGGATCAGAGTTATTTTCCTCCTCCTGTTCTTTTAGCACATCAAAAGAGTTAGATGTCATGATCTTTTTGGCTCCTTCCATGGATTCTTGCTTCCTCCCACCCTGCTTTCGTGTTTGTACCTTGGTGAAACTCGAATCCTCACTCACCTCGGCCTTCTTGGGGGAGGGTTTAGGGTTTTTCATAGGGAAATCCCTGTATAAGTGGCCATGCTCATGGAATCTGTGGCATCGGAATGGGATTTGTTCATAATCAATGGTTTGGACCCATTCCTCATCCTCCCACATCAACTTGATAGCTTCAGGAAGCTCCTGCGATAGATCCATATAAATGCAGATCCGGGCATAGGTCATGTATCGCTAGGCTTTTGTCTATTCCTAGATTTTGACAAAGGTGCCCAGATTGTTCCCAATATCTTCTAGAATCTCGGCTTCCCAATATTCAGTTGGGAGAGAGTATAGTCTTATCCAAATAGGGGCGACCTTCATGTCTTCTTTTTTCCGAGCATAACTTTTATTTCCACGGCCTCAGAAACAAGCCTGCAGAATAGAAGAAATAAGGGCCCCCATCAAGAACCCTATTTCTGTCATCCAGATTTATGAAAGTGATCGTGAAGAAACCCTTGGAACCTTATTGAAGGTTATAATGACCTTTAGGTTTCTAGGTTGAGTTAATCCACCAGATTAGAGACTTTTCAGAGGGTAAAACCCCAATGAACTTCCCAATGAGAGCATGGTCCTGCATCTTCTGAATCCTATATCTCAGTGTATTGGATATGATAAGCATCGAGGGGATAATCGAAGCTTTGGGTATGCATTGACCCAGCTTACAACCCACCGAAGGAGAAACATATCTCATATCCTACGCCTTTTTTCCAACACCACCCAATCCATCTACTGGGATCGAAATCTCGCCTACATGAAAATCCGAATGAGAAAATCCTTGGGGGGTTGAGAGGCTCCCCCCGCAGAAGCATCCATGATTCATCATCAATCCTCCCACTTGCATAAAGCTCTAGAAAGCCTAGCTCCACAGTCCGAATGTTTTTCCGCTTCTTAATTCCATTATTGAATTAGGAGATTTTTTTAAATATTTTTTAAGTTAAAGAAATTACATTTTCCTTTTTTATATTATGTTTATTATGTTAATTTATTTTATATTTTATATTTATTTTATTAAATATCTTTCAAGGTTCGAGATTACACTTTTTGTTTTTTTATATTTATATTTATTATGTTAGTTTTTTTTTTTTTCCTTTTCCTTTCATTTTTATGATGTAAGTTTATATCTATCTATCTATCTATCTATCTATCTATCTATCTATATATATATATATATATGGAATATTGTTTATTTTAGTAATTTTTTAAAAATTAAATAAAAAAATCATTTCTTTTTCTTAATCAAAATTATTTAACTTCGGTAATTTGCTAAAACTTCAATGTTAAAAAAACACAATTAAACATATTTTTTTTGTTGTAAATAATTTTTTTTAATTAATACAATAATAAAAATTTAACAAAATTATAATCTTAAATAAAGGTAGCTAGTTAGCTTTTCCTATAATCAAAGTAAATATTTTTATCAGTAATTACCTATTTATAATAAGTTAATGTCTTTTGCAACCTTACCATTAAACATCATCATGTTCTAGTGAAAACCAAGGAAACTTGGTTGTGTGTATATTAAAAGTACATGTACACACTTCATTTTTCCAAAATAATTTTTGAAGTGTTCATTTTAACTATGTGTCATTATTCATAAATAAGTAATAAATTATTTCATTCATATCTCATTTTCATTTTCCAAAAAAAAAAAAAAAAAAAGTATATTTTAACTATGTACTCTTTTCCATAAATAAATAATAAATTATCTATTTCATATCTCATTTTCATTCTCCAAAAGAAAACAAATTAAGCTGCATCATATCCATTTTCATTCTAAAAAAAGTCCGTTTTCATTCTTAAAAAAAACTCCTCTAGCAAATGATATAAGAACTCTACCTTTAAAAGCCATGTCTTATAAGGTAGCTTTTGAATCCATTCATAATCATTACATTATATAATTGTGGAAAAATGTTCCTTATACAATTCATGTCCTTGTAAAATAAGTGGAAAAATGTTCCTTATACAATTCACGTCCTTGTAAAATAATGTCTTATACTACTTATTTATATATTATAAGAAAAATATTATTTTAATTTTATGATAAAATAAATAAATGAATATACATTTAAGATGCCCACACACATATCGCCACAAACAATAAATAGTTACAACACTTCAACCTTAGAAGTTAAGGGGCAATACCATGCATCCTATGTTGTACACACGTGAAATAAATTAGAATTGGTTGTTATCCCATCATAACAATCTTATTATACTCTATAGAGATGAATATTATATTTAATTAAAAAAGTTGTAATGATGAGAATATAATAAAATCTTAGCAAGTAGTCTAATCCCCAAAAGTTCATCAATTGATTGATTGCAATTTCAACTACAATTTCAATAATTAGAGAATTATAGAAATTGGAAACTTTTATGACAAATTGCATTTTCAACATCTAGAAATAGCAATTTCAACAATGAATTGATTGTACTTTTGATAATTGTATATTGCAATTTAAGGATTTTTTTAATACAAATTGCAATTTCAACTTCGAAAATTGCAATTTTGGCGATTAAAAATTCACATATTCAACAATAAAATAGATTGAGAAATTGAAATTTCAACAACTACAAACTTATAAAATATTTCAACAAGTATATGATTAATGAGAAATTTACATTTTGTAAAAAAAAGTGCAATTTCAATAATTGATTGATTGTAATTTCAACTATGAGAAATTGCGATTTCAACAATTAGAGAATTATAGAAATTACAAATTTGATTGATTACAATTTCAACGATGAGAAATTACAATTTCAACAATATGAGAATTATAGAAATTACTTAAATTTTTAATGAGAAATTGCAATTTTAGAGTGTGGCAATTTCATCAATTAATTGACTACAATTTCCATAATCGTATATTGCAATTTAATTAATTTTTTAATTCAAATTGCAATTGCAACTTCATAGAAATTGCAAATTTGGCATTTAAAAGTTCACAACTTCAACAACATAAGGATTGAGGGGAAATAGCAATTTTGATCATTTTAATAATTAATTGGAATTTTGGCAATCACATATTGCAATTTAAGGTTCATTAGAAATTCCAATTTTAACAATAAAAAATTACAAAATTTCAAAACAATTTATGTCTTTAAAAAATTGCGAACAATCTCTTCCTTGGAAATATATGTGTGCATGGACTTGATTTTTCAAAACGCTTTTGAGGATTGAAGGATGGAGGAAGAGGAACTATTATACTTTGCTGAGGGTCCTTCTAGTGTGACAATTAAGAGCTCTAGATATTTTTTTCTTCTCATGAGGGAATCATGGGAGGTTGGCATAAGGATAAATCTGCACTTTTGCCTTCTAACTTGGTGGATAACATGAACCTATACATACCTCTAAATGAATTGTTGGAAGGTTATGATTACCCAAGGAAGGCCCTAGATAGGAATTTTATCAATTTTATCAGTGCTTCCAATGGTATTAAGAATTCATTTTAAAAAAAAATTGAAGTTTCCAATATTAGGAAAAGAACATTCCAAACAAACTGGTGTTGTTGGTGTCAAAATTATCTAAGCTAAAGTGGGTTCGCCAATTCCTTGAAGTACAATATGCATGATTGGAGCATGGAAAGGGAAGAATAGTCCCTATAGTTCCCCTATGCATGATCATTACTTGCCATGTTTAAATATCACTCGTCTAAACAATTATAATGGAGATAGGGGGTGCAAAGTCATTCATGTTCGATGTTAAGGAGGACCTTTAGAAAACTTCTATGCAGAAGGTCTTTGGTCAAAAGCCTCTTTCGATGAGTGTGAAAACATGGAGTTGTGCATTGAGGAGCTTGTGGGTTTCCCACGTGCCTTTAGGGTGAATCAATTTGCAATGTGTAAGGTTGTTAAAAAGAAGAAGTGTACATTGAGCTCTAAGAAGATTTGGTTAATGATTGGGGAAGAGATCATGCTAATAAAATAATTCCAATTCACCATTCACCGTTATTTTATTATTATCAACCAATTTTTTTCTATAGTGTTGCTTGGGTTTTCACCCAAGCTTGTGCAAATGAGCACCTACTAACTTTGTAGTAGCAGTATCAATAAAAAAGTAAAAAGCTAATGTAAAAAGTAAAAACTAATATAACATGTGCATAATAAACTTACAGTAAACAGTAAAAAATTCAGATCTTCCATGTAAAACAAATTTTATTCACAAAAAATAGATTTACAAATGAAAGATTACCTCAATGGTGAGGTTGGTTGAGCTTGAGTAGCTACATGGATGAGTTGCTCCAATGCTCCAATGGTTCCTTCTCTTCTCCAAATGCAAATGGGGATTAGCCAAAAGGGTTTACTCCAAAGGTGGATCTAAGCACAAATGATGGGCTTAAGATATCAAGAATGAATTTGGCAGCATAAGGATAGGCAAGAATGTGGATGAATAAGGTGGAGCCTGTATCACCTTTTTATAGCTTTTGGGTGATGGAGAATACAACCATGGTTTAGGGTAACCAATGCTATTGGTAAAAATGGTTTAGGGTTTATTTTCCTCTTTTTCCCTCTTTTTTCCTTTTTTGAATATATTTTTGAGTTTTATTCCCTTTTAATTTTTTTTTGGGAATTTTGGCCCCCTTTTGAGGGTTTTTGGTATTTTTTGAGGAAATTTAAATATTTTGAGGAGAAAAAGATGGATTTTGGCCTTTTTGGTGACCATTTGAGAGTTTTTTGAGGTTTTGTGGTTGCTGCAACATCCTTCCCCAAAATTTTGGAGATATTTGGGGCCCCTCCTTCTACACATTTTGTAACAAGTGTTTTTCTTGTCTTTTAGACTTAATTTTTCTCTTTAGCTTGGAAAAATTTCAACACTTGCTTTCCAAAAGTTTTATCTATTATTTTCTCTAATGCAAAGTTACTTTTTCTCTTCGGCGGAATTTTTAGCCTTAAATCTTCCGCTTGGCGCATTTTTTAAGCATAAGTCAGTCGCCCTTTAGCACAGTTGCTAATCATAAATGTTCCGCTTGGCGCAAATGTTGACTATAACTCTGCCGCCCTTTAGCGCAATCCCTAACTATAAGTCTTCCGCTTCGTGCATGCGTTGGTTATAAGTCGGCCGACCCCTTTTGCAAATCTTAGACCTTTTACCATCCGGCGCACATTTTTTAAATGTAGATCAGCCGCCATTAGTGCACGTTGCTTGGCGCGATCTATAACCATATCTTGACCGCCATTGGCGCCGGACCTATCCTTAGATGAGCACCGACGCAAAATATCCTAAGTCTTTTTTTTATGGCTCGTTGGCACAGTTCCCGTTAGCACATGTTTTGTGACTAAAACTTGCGCCAAAGGCACAGGGCTTATCCATATAGCTCCCACTTCCATATCCATGCCTTATCTTGCCTCGAATTCTAATTTTGGCGCAACACTATCATCGTAGAGATTAATCTTGCAATTGCCGCTTTGGCACAAGACTTAACCTTTAAATCGCCTCTTAGCGTATAACTTAAAGTTATGGTTGTCGCCTTAGCGCAGAATTTAACCTTGCGCTCACTGCTTGGCGCAAAGATCTTTTGTGTTTGTGTGCACCCACGGAGTTGGTTGGGCCATCAATAGGGCCATGTGCCATTTTAATTGCGGAAGGTCTCGAGCCCCGTGCTCATTCAATATGCCAACCCTGATCCTAACCACCATTCATCTGATATATGAAACCACAGAGGGCTTGTATAGCTTGTTAGCATTTGCATCTAGTGTTTCTCATGATTTTCAACTATGAAGTGGTAGTTGTAACTATGAATTAGTTGATTATTTTGTTAAAACAGCCTCCCATGTTCTGAAGTCATTGGCATATTCTAAATTTTTTCATAATTGTTTTGCTAATGCTTGAAAGTCAAAGCCAACTTTGTCATGATTTCTTTTACAAATCTGTAGGAAGCTTTGCAATTTTTGCTAATTTCTACATACTCCTTATTTGTACTGCCCTGCTTACCGCAGGATTGTCATGCATAGGAGGTCTGCAAGGAGGAAAGTTGTGAAACTATCTATGAATTCCTAGGGCAAGAACATCGGTTGGTTGAGTTGCAAGGCGAGTTGGACCAAGAATTGGACTATGTTAAAAGGGTAGAGGTGAACTCCAATAGTTCATTGCCTAGCCCGCTATGCATACCTACTTTCTGGAAGCAAATGTTCAAGAAGCAGAAACAGGAGCAGCGCACGTCAAATTAGATCTGTGCAAGCATGCGATTGCATCAAAGGCAAGAGCTTAGTCACTGGGCCACTCATATCCAAAGTGTAGAGCACCCAACATCCACAAGCGAGCCAGTTGGTGAAGATGAGTCAGCAAGCCAGCAAAGAGAAGCCAAATGAAATAGATAAACTATCAAAATTCTTATTTGTCTTAATATGAGGAAAACTAAAATTCCTTTATTGTATAAATGCATTAAAAGATAGTTGGCTCTATCTTTGTCTTTTATGGAAGGCTTTCTACGAATATGTAGTTGTGCACTAAGGACAAATTAGAAGGTTCTAGAGTTTAGGGTACACTTGTCATCTCAAGGAGCAATTTGTAAATCTATAAAGAGATGAACGGAAGAGAGAATAGAGGCTTTTTGCAGGTGAATGAAATTTCTTCCTTGTACGTGAACTACTTTTCTACTTGGTCCAAGAAACTAGATTTTACCTAATGGAAGCCTGGATAGGACGTTTTGCCTGGAAATGTGTGTTGAATGTTTGTTGGACTATTCCTGTAGCATTCGTATACTACTGTGAGATCTTTCTTTACTACTATGAATTATTTATGTGTGGTGAATGATCTTTCTATTTTCCTGTACAATGATGTCTCTCTTAAATGAGTAATGGAATGTATTAAATAATTTGAAGCTATCTTCAATATTTGTCATATTCTGCTATAGGCACATCTTTATGATTAAATGGCTATCTGTGTGATCTTTAGGTGTTTCTTGCAGTTTATTACTCATCTCTACAGTTTGCTCCTTCCAAGGATAGGTTAAATTTGCTTATACAGTTTTAGATTAATTTAGATTAGTTACTTGCATTTAGCTTAGGGCACTTGCATTTCATCTTTAAAATAAAATACATAAACGGTGGATCGGGATGAAACCGGTACAAAGACTAAGAATCTTTAAATATTACGGTAGCCGGAACCGTTAACTGGATGGATTCCCCACACCAAACGGTGGACAATCTAATTGGGACTATTTACCGGGGAGAATCCCTTGCTGCTTGATGCCACGATTTTCAGGCCATCAACATTTTTTGGCGCTAGAAGGAGGGCCACCAGTGCATGGATGATAAAGGAGATTCCTCCATTGGCAGAAACAGTACTAGAAACCCGCATGAAACAATAATTTCAGACAATCCAAATCTTAAAGAAAATCAAGAAAATCCCAATTCTGATTTGGAACAACAAGAAACGCTGTATGCTTTACCTTTTACAGAGGTAGAATATTTAAGAAGGCACACACGAGCTTATGTTAAACAACTCGATGGTTTAAATGCAATAAATTTTCTCCCTAGTGTTAGGACGAAGAATTCCTCAAAGAGAAAAACAGTATACCCATGATTCAATCCTTGTGCAGAGCTTCGAAGAGTTGGTAGATTTGTCTTTAGAAGATATCACGCAGCCTCTAAAGGAGATCAATTTTGAAGATCTAGAAAATATTGGAGAACTTTTTACTCCAAAGAACACTCCACTTAATTCACCACACGATTCTCCACCTAATTCTCCACATAGAGCCATGGATGTACCTACTTGGAGAGCAAGGGGAGCATTAAATCTAGATGGGCCATTTCATGATCTGCCTAAAAATTCAGAGAAAGTTTTGCCCAAATACAACCCATGTAAAGGAATATTTGCTGAAGATCATCTTAAGAGTTTTTATTTAGCTTTGAATATTTTAAATGTACAGCATGAAGATGTAGTTTGTAGGATTTTCCCATACACATTTGAACCGAAAGTTTCTTCCTGGTACTTTAGCTTACAAGCTAGCTCAATTTCCAATTGGGAAGAGTTTGAGAAATGTTTTTTAAAGAAGTATGGGAATAAAAAAAATATAGCTACACCGATGAAAGAATTATTGTCCATGAGAATGGAAAAGAAAGAAAATGTTCAAGACTTCAACCAAAGGTTCACTACGCTCTTGAATAATTTTAGCGAAGCAACTAAACCTACAGAAGAATATTTAGTTGAATATTATACAACAACGCTCGATCCCTCCATAGCAATGTTTGTTAAAAGAACCAAGAAAACTACCTTAATAGAAAATTTTGAAGAAGCTAGGAAGGTAGAGGAAGAAGCAGCCAACATTGCTAAACATGCTCTTGATATAAAGCAAAGCCAACAACTACTAACAAAACCCTGCTGTTAACAAGAAACAAAGAAGAGCCATCAACAGACATGGAAAACGTAGTTAAAATGATGCAGAAATTGTCCAATAAAATTGTAGATCTTGAAAAGGATAAGGCAGCTAGTAAATTCAGGAAGCCTTTCAAACCATTCTAAGAGAAAAGGGAAGACAATGACCAGCCTCATCCACCTATGAACAAATACCCTATTTTAAATCTGAATGAAATAGGAATTGAACACTTTTGTACCTTTCATCAAGAGCCGCACTCTAAAAAGAGTTGTCCACAATGGATTAATTCTATGATTTTAGTAATGAACCAAATGTTGGATTCACAAATTCCAGATCAAGATGATCCTCCATAGGAACAAACACTTGAAGTAGAGGAACCCTCCCCATATACCACCATGGTATTATGGGACTAGGTACCTTTAACTGAATTAATAGAAGATGATCCCATGGAGAGCCCAGTCTATGCTATAAATATTAACACTCGCAGTAAAGGTCCCATTGCAGATCCAGTTCCAAGATCAACTACGTCCAAACCTAAAAGACACATTACAGTCATTCCGCCTCAACCTAAAGCTAACCCAACAACTGCCAAACATCCAAACATTAACACAACAGTCCATCAACCAAAAGTCACATTGAACAAGACAGACAATCAAACGAAAGTTGTAAAAAAATGTGATATGGGATATGAAATCATTGAAGATATAAAGAAGGTAAAAGCAAATGTTTCAATATTCGATATGTGTAGTTTGCCCCAACAACGAAACAAGTTGTTGCAAGCTCTTCAATCCCAGCCCAACACTCCATTAATAGACACTCAGGAAGATCCTAAAATAAATGAGGATAGTATTGGTGGGAAATCCAAATCCCATACATTGCCTTTTCTTTTAACTTTTGAAATCTTCAATCACAATGTGCATAATTTTTTAGTAGATTCCGGGGCTTCCTCGAATGTAATTCCTTTGTCTATTTGTAGAAAGATCAATGGGAAGCCAATTACATATCCCGCTCAGATTATTCAGTTAGATAGGACTATTGTTAAAGTTATTGGGGAAATGAAGGATGTGCTCATTAGGTTGTCGGCAAATTCTAGAGTGTGTCAGTTCATAGATATAATGGTAGTTGATATTCCAGAAGCTTATGGTTTGATCTTGAGTAGGGAGTGGTCTACAAAACTAGATGGTTATTTTGCAACAGATTGGTCCCATTTATGGTTACCAGATCATAATAGGCAGAATCAGATTAAAATTTTGAGGGAACCACACATGAAACAAAATGTAACTCAACTAGAAGGGAAGAACGAAGCTGTAGCCTTCTCATCTTCGGTTTTGGGGAATTATTTCTTAGAAATTGATCCAGGTAATTATCAATATGAAACTATTAGCCATGAATCAGATAAATAGTCCAATTTCCTTCATTTTTCTCGGATTGACGATTTCAATTGTAACATAGTTAGCTTAGTCACTGACTTAGATCATAGAGATACTAACTTAGTTAAATCAAACAATGTTTTTTGGACTTTATACTTTGATGGTTCCAAGACTCTGGAAGGATCCAGAGCTGGTTGTATTCTAATGGATCCCGAAAGTAATACGTACTTCTTGTCCTGTAGATTAGAATTTGAGTGTACTAATAACACTGCTGAATATGAAGCTTTAGTCCACGGATTGAAGAAATCCATCGGTTTGAATGTTAAGTACCTGAAAGTTTTTGGTGACTCATAAATAGTTGTAAGACAGGTAAGAGATACCATTCACTGTCTTTCACCTCATTTGAAAGGCTATCAGGCTAAGGTATGGGATTTAATTACGCATTTTGATGCTTTCAGTATAAAATATGTTCCTAGACTGCAAAATGCTATGGCTGATTTATTAGCAACTTCCGCTTCCATATTGGTGCCGACAAATAACAAATGTTCAATTGAAATGGTTTTCAGGCCTTTTGTCCCAGACAATATCACAAATTTCATAATTTTCGATGATGATGATCAGATTATCAGTTTTCTAACAAATGAAGACATGTTCCAAGAAGCTGTGATAGACGAAGAAGAGCATGATGTTTTTTTACAAAAGAAAGATGAGGCTAAAGGAAATTTCATCCCCAAAGGGGTGAGGTCACTTGAAATGCTATTTGATCTGTAGAGAAAATTCAAAAGGCCAGCAAATACCAAGACCAATAGCTCATCTATGCAGCATGAATTAGTAAATCTGGGCACTGAAGGTGAACCAAAATTTGTTAACCTTGGTAAATGTTGTTCACCGGGAGAAAGAGATAAGTTCATCAATATTTTGCGACAATATAAGGATGTTTTTGCATGGACTTATGAATATTTGAAAACATATGACACCCGCATTATTTAGCATATCATACCAATGAAAGCAAGCGTCAAACCATTTCAGCAGCAATTAAGGAGGATGCACCCTACTCTCGAACCTTTGATTCAAAAGGAATTGAAGAAGTTACTTGATGCTAAGATAATATTTAAGGTTCGGCATTCCGATTGGGTTGCTAACCTAGTTCTCGTAAGAAAGAAGTAAGGAGAGATACAACCAAATTATTCTCTGCAACATCGATACATCCTGACAACCACTGACTATTTCACCAGATGGATGGAGGCTGCCCCATTGCGCAAGATCAATGAAGATGCAGTCATCAGTTTCTTAAAAGAGAACATCATAACCAGGTTTGGGGTTCCAATTTCCCTAGTGTTTGATAATGCCACTTATTTCTCGTCTTTTAAAATAAATGAATTTGTTTATGAAAGGGGAATTAAATTGCATTATTCATCCAATTTCTACCCCAGGGAAATGGACTAGTTGAGTCTTCGAACAAAAACCTCATCCAAATTCTCAAGAAGGCTGTGATTGAAAATCAGCAAAGCTGGCATATAGCTCTCCCAAATTCCTTATGGGCAGATAGGGTGACTCCAAAGAATGCATTAGGGTTTTCCCCTTACACACTTGTCTATGGAAAGGAAGCCATCCTCCCTCCCAACATCTTACTTCCATCCTTGCAGTTGTCCCAAGCCTCTCAAGGGTCTGGTAGTCAGGTTTTACAATCCAGGATTGATGCCCTGCGTCAACTTGAAGAAGCCCGACAAAAAGCCAAGAACCAATTCCACCAACACCAAGATATAGTCAAAATATGGTTCGATAAAAGGAAGTCTGGTAAAAGAAGTTTTGAAGTAAGAGATTTAGTTCTGAAATGGGGCCATCATCACGAAGGCAAGGGAATTCACACAAAATTCCAACACTTATGGGTAGGCCCTTGCCAAATTTCTGCAAAGCTCGGCCCATCCACTTACAAGCTAACAGACCTCCAGGGAGAGGAGTAACCATTCCCCTCAATGACCTCTCCTTGAAACAATACTTTGCATAGTCTCGTTGAGGTTTTCTGCACATAAATAAAAGGTGTCCTTGTTTCTTTGATTTCCTTGTTGATCTTCGTTTTGTAGTTAGGTTTGTCAGTACCATTTACTTTGTCTGAACTTTCTTATTTTCTAGGCTAAATCTTTCCCTCAATGGCCTGGCTTTGAAACAGTATTTTGCTTAAGGTCTCTAAGAGAACCTTTGTACATAAATAAAGGCTTTGTTCTTTTTCTTTTACTTTTTACTTTAGTCTCTTGATTTTTGTTTGTTTCAGCCAAGTTGCTCTCTTTTTCTGATTTTTTGAGTTTTCCCTTCCCCCTTTCCTTTGTATAGTTTTTTTTTTCCCGCTAGCCCTGCAATTGGGCCTTTCGTGAAGATAGATCTCTCAAGAAATCTCAGCACTCATGAAGCTGGAAATACCATCAAAAGAAAGTTTATCTATGCATTTTGGCTTTTGCTGATCGTTTTCCAGAATGGAGAGATCCTATTCTGTTGGTCGCATTAACCCTTGTTTGATAGAAGAAATTCATGATTATCTTTATCACTATCTTCGAGCTCCATCCACCCTCACATTTCTAAGTGTCTCAAGAAGATCATTGTAGTTAGACCCATGGAAAGGAAGCACATCTCGAAGGCATAGGGTATTAAAATGACTCCATGCTGCAAATCTAAATCCAAAAGAGCTTATAGTCAAGAGTCTGTTCTCCAGAAAATCTCACCTCCATTAAAGCATGGCTGAGAACAATAAAGACTTTTAATTTAAGCAGCCACACCAAAATGCCCAGCAGAGTTCTTCTCTGTCCATGAGCATGAGAAACCAAGAAAATATGCTACTCACACAAAAGGACATCAATGTATTGAAGAACTCAGGCAAATGGCTAAGTCTTGAAGAAATTTTTCTAGAATACTCACATGACAAAAGTTGCTAATTGAAGTAACATCCAAAAGGATGAAAGCAGCATGGGAATGAGGAACAAGAGAATATTTTCTATGATGTTGTTACAATCCTGTGGAGTCCGATGATAGTGGTCGTCTGAAATATGGATCTTCTGAGAATGAACCCCATATTTTGGCCCTTGGAGAGTTTTAAGGATGTCTTTATCGAAGCTCCCCTTTCCCAATGACCAACGGATAAAGTGATCACTTTCTTTGCCAAATTTTGAACGCTCAAGCCAACTATTGCATCAGAGAGAGAGAGAGTTTCCTATGGACGAGAGAGAGATTTTCAGAGATCTGTGTTCGCCAGCGATTCACCAATTGTTGTCGCTGCAACATCCTTCCCCAAAATTTTGGAGATATTTGGGGCCCCTCCTTCTACACATTTTGTAACAAGTGTTTTTCTTGTCTTTTAGACTTAATTTTTCTCTTTAGCTTGGCAACATTTCAACACTTGCTTTCCAAAAGTTTTCTCTATTATTTTATCTAAGGCAAAGTTACTTTTTCTCTTCGGCGCAATTTTTAGCCTTAAATCTTCCGCTTGGCACATTTTTTAAGCATAAGTCGGCCACTGTTTAGCACAGTTTCTAATCATAAATGTTCCGCTTGGCACAAATGTTGACTATAACTCTGCCGCCCTTTGGCGCAGTCCCTAACTATAAGTCTTCCGCTTCGCGCATTTTTTAACCATAAGTCTTCCGCTTCATGCATTTTTTAACCATAAGTCTTTCGCTTCGCGCATGCATTGGCTATAAATCGACCAACCCCTTTTGCAAATCTTAGACCTTTTACCATCCGGCATGCATTTTTTAAATGTAGATCGGCCGCTGTTAGCGCACGCTGCTTGGCACGATATGTAACCATATCTTAACCGCCATTGGCACCATACCTATCCTTAGATGAGCACCGACACAAAATCTCCTAAGTCTTTTCTTTATGGCTCACTGGCACAGTTCCCGTTAGCACATGTTTTGTGACTAAAACTTGAGCCAAAGGAGCAGAGCTTATCCATATAGCTCCCACTTCCATATTTGCGCCTCATCTTGTCTCGAATTCTAATTTTGTCGCAGCACTATCATCTCAGAGCTTAATCTTGCAATCGCCGCTTTGGTGCAGGACTTAACCTTTAACTCGCCGCTTAGAGCATAACTTAAAGTTACGGTCGTCACCTTAGCGCAGAGTTTAAACTTGCGCTCGCCGCTTGGCGCAAAGATATTTTGTGGTTTGTGTGCACCCATGGAGCTGGTTGGGCCATCAATAGGGCCATGTGTCATTTTAATTGCGGAAGGTCTCGAGCCCCGTGCTCATTCAATACGCCAACCCTGATCCTAACCACCATTCGTCTGATATATGAAACCACAGAGGGCTTGTATAACTTGCTAGCATTTGCATCTAGTGTTTCTCATGATTTTCAACTGTAAAGTGGTACCTGTAACTATGAATTAGTTGATTGCTTTGTTAAAACAACCTCCCATGTTCTGAAGTCATTGGCATATTCTAAATTTTTTCGTAACTATTTTGCTAATGCTTGAAAGTCAAAGCCAACTCTGTCATGATTTCTTTTACAAATCTGTAGGAAGATTTGCAATTTTTGCTAATTTCTACATACTCCTTATTTGTACTACCCTGCTTACCGCAGGATTGTCATGCATAGGAGGTCTGCAAGGAGGAAAGCTGTGAAACTATCTATGAATTCCCAGGGCGAGAACATCAGTTGGCTGAGTTGCAAGGAGAGTTGGACGAAGAATTGGACTATGTTAAAAGGGTAGAGGTGAACTCCAATAGTTCATTGCCCAGCCCGCTGTGCATACCTACTTTCTGGAAGCAATTGTTCAAGAAGCAGAAACAGGACCAGCGTAGGTCAAATCAGATCTGCGCAAGCATGAGATTGCATCAAAGGCAAGATCTCAGTCACTGGGCTACTCATATCCAAAGTGTAGAGCACTGTTAACACCTAAAAAGTGCTCACTAGCTCATTCCCTTATTCACATGACCCATTTGTCCACTTTTCCACCATCTGAGCCTCTAAAGCCAACAAAAGGTGACCAAAATACCTTAGTACACCCCTTTTTCCCACTCAAAAAGATTATTTTTCCTAAAAAAGCATAAAAAACCCTCAAAAAGGGTCCAAATTCCCAAAATATTAAAAAGGGAATAAAAATATTAATTTTATTCAAAAAAGGAAAAAAGGAGGGAAAAGTACCTAAACCATGTTGGTCAATACCATTGGTTTCCACAAAACCACAAATGGTATTCCCCACCACCAAAACCTATAAAAAGGTGGTAGGGGCTCCTCATTTCAGATCCATCCATATTCCTATCCTCATGCTGCCAAAATCTCCCTTGAGTATTTGGCCATTGTAGCAACCTTGGAGAAAGGACCCATTGGAGATTGGAGCTGCTCACCATTGGAGCTATTCAACAACCTTCATCACTTGGAGGTATTGTTATTGCAAGCATTTGCTTGCCCCATTGTCAATACAAAAATTATTTCTTATGTTTCTTGTTCTTGTTTTTTTTTTTAATTCGAAAATGCACATGCTAGTTTAGTTTAGTTTAGATTTAGTTTATTGTTATTTATTTCTATTGAAACTGCTGCTACTAGTTAGCAGGTGCCCATAGCACTAAGCTTGGTTGCAAAACCAATCCAACAAGCACCCAACATCCATAAGCAATCCAGCAAAGAGAATCCAAATGAAATAGATAAACTATGAGAATTCTTATTTGTCTTAATATGAGGAAAACTGAAATTCCTTTATTGTATAAATGCTTTAAAAGAGAGTTGGCTCTGTCTTTGTCTTATATGGAAGGCTTTCTATGAATTTGTAGTTGTGCACACAAATTAGAAGGTTCTAGAGTTTAGGGTACACCTGTTAGCTCAAGGAGCAATTTGTAAATCTATAAAGAGATGAATGGAAGAGAGAATAGAGGCTTTTTGTAGGTGAATGAAATTTCTTCCTTGTACGTGAACTACTTTGCTACTTGCTCCAAGAAACTGGATTTTGCCTAATGGAAGCCTAGAGAGGACGTTTTTTCCTGGAAATGTGTGTTGAATGTTTGTTGGACTATTCTTGTAGCATTGGTATACTATTGTGAGATCTTTCTTTACTACTATGAATTATTTCTGTGTGATGAATGATCTTTCTATTTTCCTGTACAATGATGTCTCTCTTAAATGCGTAATGGAATGTATTAAATAATTTGAAGCTATCTTCAATATCTGTCATATTCTGTTGTAGGCACATCTTTATGATTAAATGGCTATCTGTGTGATCTTTAGGTGTTTCTTGCAGTTTATTACTCATCTCTATAGTTTGATCATTGCAAGGATAGGTTAAATTTGATTATATAGTTTTAGATTATTTTAGATTATTTACCTTCATTTAGCTTAGGGCACTTGCATTTCATCTTTAAAATAAAATACATAAATGGTGGATCGGACCGCAACCGGTACAAAGACTAAGAATCTTTAAATCTTATGGTAGCCAGAACCGTTAACCGGATGGATTCCCCACACCAAACGGTGGAAAATCTAATTGGAATTTTTTACTGGGGAGAATCCCTTGCTGCTTGATGCCACGATTTTTGGGGCATTAATAGGTTTTAGAGGCTAAAATGGTAGGAAAAGTGGACAAATGGGTCATGTGACTAGGGAGATGAGCTAGTGAAGATTTTTTGGGTGTTAATGAATGAGGAATAATCTCATTATATGGACGAGCATGGGCATACCCATGCTCGTATCAAGACATATAAATAACAATGAGGCCAAAAAAGGGGACCTGAACAATACATGGAGAACTAGTGTGTACATCATAATGGTCCAAATGGGACACAAAGATGGGACATACTCATGTTCAATACCATCACTGATCTGAGGAACTGATACATTGGAAAAAAGAAACAGTCATTCTGAATGTTGTGTCAGAAGGATTGGTGAACTGCTGGATCTGAAGGTATCCAACAACTGGATTGATTCAATAACTGTGAGTTAGAATCTCAAGTTTATACTGAACTGTATCTTAATTATGTATTCGAAGAAGTATACAACTAGGGTACTTCCGAATACTATCACCAAGTGCAGCTCAGATATCCATAGGAATGTGTGACTGATTGTTCCTAGAGAAGACTCACCAATATGCTAGAGTCAGGTGACATCCGAGGTATTCGACAAATAACTAAAAGGACCTATATCCTGTACGAATCTCAACGGTGCGATCAAGGTGTTGACGTTGAGCATGTGAGAAACAATGATTTGGAGAGGCACTAAGGACTCTTTTCCAACTGATCTGTAGGCACTCACCACTGATGGTGATGAGTCTAAGGTGTTAACACCCAAAATGACCCCCTAGGTTGTGGGCATGATCAAGCTGGGGTAACAACAGAACCACTTTAGAATCGTGCTACTGACCCAACATAGTCAGAGAGGGATCTCTCCTAAAACTCAAGAAAACTGAAAATGATCAAAGATAAACACACAATCTTCTTATCAAAGATATTCAATCAAAGCATGCTCAGAAGATCATATTTCTGTAAGGGGCAAAGTCGTTTAAAGTTTGGCAGGATAATCATGAGAGAGACATGGGCAATGGAGTCAAGACACAACACACAAATCAAATAGCAGTGCCGTAGTGTGGGATACCAAAACAGAGGCAAAGTAGCCACCCACTTCTCGTCGAAATGCTAGTTTCAGGTGATAAAAGAAGAAAGAAAGGACAGACCATCGATATGAGCATCCAAAGTGGATGAATTCGATATCGACTTTAGTGGAACTGTTGAGTGAACATATGAAACAATAGCTAGAGCCTGTTGCCAAGAATTCTGTACTACTATACACTGATTTCATATATGAAAGAGAAGACATAACGGGAATGAATAGTAGGAAGGATGATCACATTAAAGAAAGAGAATAAACAGACTATAAGCAAAGCAACACATGAATCTCTGTTAGGACACCCATTACAAACACTGCGATTCTATTAAGGATGATGTTTTAGAAATACAGAACCAGGCTCTCCCAGGCCTTGAACAAATGATTTTCCAACCCCTTTCTATTCTATTACATCACTATTTATAGGCTCTCGGCCCTGGACCGAGCATCAAAAAAAGTTACAAAACATGTCGTGGCTATGCTACCACCTACATAATTCATTTCTCTACCCTGGACAGCAAATTACAAAAATGATAACGACGACTATCAGACGAGCCATAACCGATTACCCAGGTGTCCTTTGCAGGGTACAGAGCATCTTGGCTCCCAATCAATGGACAGACCCACATTGACCCTGAAATGGAGGAAAATATACCCACCTACTTAGCCAAAAATAGACTTGCCGGGAAAAGAAAAAGAACGCCGCGAACATACTACCACCTTATTTCAGAGTCTTCAATTTTCCCTGCAGACTGAAGAAGTCTTCTATTTTCAGTGGACCGTCTGCTAGTGTTCTTTTCGATACGAGAAGAGGTGTCACCTTATCTATGGGGAGGATGTAATCCTTGATGATCTCCATATCTAGACATGTGTCCCACTCGTCTTTTCCAACCCCTTTCTTCTTCAACTAACACCGAACCTGCCTGTTCCTTTGCTGGCCTGCATGGCCCTCAAATTCGTTGGCCGAGCTTTCTTCCACGTGGTCGAATGCTATCGGAGAGGAGGGAACATGCACCTCCTCTACTTCGGACTGCACCCACTCTGGTACAATAACCACTTCGGGTCTCTTCCCACTCTCCATAACTTTTTCTCAATCGAAAGAATGCTGGACTGGTCGAGCTTTCCACCTTCAGGTATGGATGCGAGTCGTGCACCATGGGAGTTATGCCTATAACTGTAGTGACGATGATGACAGTCCCAAGCAATCATTTCACCATGATTCGCTGAATGGACCTTCGAATGAGTGGGTATGATGACTGAAGTCATCACTGGTGTAAAAAGTGTGCCAAACCTGGTCCTCACGGTAGGTGGATACACATACGACGACATTGAGGTGGATTCCGTCCACTTGGCACTCATAAATTTGCAGAGGAGACATTTTTTATCTACCAACACTCGTGATCAGACTAGGACTGTAGATCTCGACCGGGTGTTCATCTGAACCGTCGAACAACATTTCTTTTACCATCTTCGCACATTTGGGACCCATCAATTTGTTGCACAAGTAACATCTATGAAGTAGATCTGGATCGCAGATCTGGACTCTGCCAAATCTAAGCCGTCGGAAGAAACCACACTTTAAGAAAATTTCACAAATAGGGATCACAACCTTTTTACCACAAGTAGCATTTGCGAACGATATGTGAGACGTCGATTTGCATCCTCCACTATTGATCAACCCTTGACTTGTCTTATGTCTAGCACATGGCCAGTGTTTAAAGGACCGCCAACTATTACTGTGATGAACGTTTACGACCGTTGATCCTTTACCATATTTGATCCCGATTGTCCCCATGTATCCACCCACGCAGTAGGCATAATATTTTCAACTTAATTAAAAAACCCTTAAGCTTTATCAAATTTTCTTCATCTCGGACCAGCTCCATCACAGAGAGTTTGATCTTCTGGATTTTTGGATCACGGGATTTTAGAATAGAGTCTTCTTTCATCACTTCTATGGGTCTGGACTACTTCCGAACCTTTAGCACAATTTCAGTGCTAACACAAGGCACAAGAACCTCTGGGTCTATCCTCTGGAATAGATTGGTTGGCGTTGATAGAGGGAGACCTGCAACTAGCAAAGAAATATTGTTTCCTTGATAGGAATGCGAGGTGTTCGACCAAAGGGTGATAGTACTGAAGATGTGACTGACGTACTATGGGGATGGGGAATGATTGAGTTTGCAGAGTGGAGGGGAGACTCAAAATTCCTTTGTTCAGAGCAGAAAGACATGGATGACCTGGCATCATATCAAACCAATCTTTGGGTACGACGATCATGGCTTAAGGGACCTTGGTTAAGGAATGCAGTGAGAAAAACTTAGGGAGGCCGACTGGTGGATCATATTTGGAAACTATGAAGGTGACATTTAGCATAATACTCTAAACAAAGGAGACTAGATTGGGGAATATTCCATAATAGTGTGACTTTATATGAGTCATTGTGGCGCCGAGAGGCACCGTTGGTGCCTTCTTCATGTTTTAAGTAGCTCTAAGAAGGGATCAAAGTGTGCTCAAGAAATGGTACTATTGTGTGGATTTGAACGAGCCTAGGATAGTTCATGCTTGAGGCTGCTTTCAATTTTTAGAGAGTCTGAAAGCAGTAAGTAGACTCCACTATGGTTCTTTTTCGTGTGTTAGTCTCCAAGGCCCGAAAAACCATAAAAAGATGCAATGAAGAACTCTTCTAGTCGATGTGGTTAGAGTATTCCTTTTTCGTAATTAGTCTACAAGGTCTAGAAAAGGGGTAAACTTATACCAGGTAGACACCCTTTCAAATACTTTTATCGAGCATGAAAGGAAGCAAGATTGCTTGGCGATCTTTTCATTCTTTTAGGATTCAGAAAAGAGATTAACAGAAACTCCCTAAGTGCCTTTTTAGTAAAGGAATTGCTCGGTCCGAAAAAGGGATAAAATTATACCGAACAAAAGTAATGGCCAAGCAAGGAGGAAGCGTTCAATCGAGGGACAAGTATGTGAACCAAGAATAGTAGTGGGGGGGGACACTGATGAGTCCTCCTTGCGGGTTGATGAATGGTGGAAAAATAACACAATAACTCCAGTATGGATGGAGCGAAAGGCTAATGAATAAACCGTAATGCAAATATTGGTAAAAAATGATGGTGATCGATGTGGCACACTGATCGAGGTGGAAAGGTGTATGGACACAATGTCGAAACATATTTTGGGTGAAAGCGAGAAATGATCTCAAACATAATCACGAGTGTGGAAAACTGAGTCCAGCAATATAAAATTTCACAAACGGACAACGACCAATGTGGGACGCAAACTGAGGCGACGAGGGGCGTGTGAAAGGATGCCTGAAAAATATGGTGGTGAGAGTGAGAAATGATCTCAAGCATCATCACGAGCACGGAAAATTGAATCCGGAAATATAAATTTGTCAAGAACGAAAAATGACCGATGTGGCACGCAAACTGAGGCGACGAGGGGCGTGTGAAAAGATGCCCGAAAAATATCACGGTGAGAGAGAGAAATGATCTCAAGCATCATCACGAGCGTGAAAACCGAATTCGGCGATATAAAATTCGTTAAGAACAGACAACGATCGATGTGATACACAAATCGAGGTGATGACGGGTGTGTGAAAAAATGCTCAAAAAAGGGGCAGGTAAAATTGAGAAACTAACTTGACCACTACGAAGTTCTCACTACACTGAATCCAATGGTATCAATGGTTTGGAGAACAGACTCTGTATGACTTCGGAATGGTGAAATGAAAATGGGTCAAATGTCTATAAATAACAAGTGGACCCATAGTGACACGTGTCATTTGCACTGTTGAGTTTGACAGGACAATTGAGTGAGTCAGAGTAGTTTCGTCATTTGTAGGAGAACCGACCATTGGATTTTCATTCCGCGAGTTCCAGGTAACTTTATTAGCCCTTAACTTTAATTTTATTTAATTTTGGGGGGAAATTGGGTCCTCGAGGGCGGTGCATTGGTCATGTGGGGTGACCAATGGGGTATATCGTGGCTTTTGAGGCCTTTCGCACGATCTGGATCGCGCTTGTGGCTCCCACAGCCGCGATCGAGATCACGACTGTGGCTTTAATAGTCACGATCCGGATCACTACTGTGGCTTTCAGAGTTGCGATCCAGATCACAACTGTGGCTCCCATAGTTGCGATCAGGATCATAGCTATGGCTTTTACAGTTGTGATCCAGATCGCAACTATGGCTCCTACAGTTGCGATTGGGATCACTACTGTGGTCTGCATAGTCGTGATCGGGATCGCGCTTATGGTTCTCACAGTCGCGATTAGGATCACAACTGTGGCCTTCACAGTCGCGATAGGGATCGCGTCTATGGGCCCCACAACCGCGATATGGTTCATTGATGGGGGATAATGATGGTTTTATGTGATATTTTTCTAATGAAATTTGTTTGTGTGTTTGGCAGGATGCTCAAGAGGCCGAGGGCGTCTTGGAGGGAGCGTGAGATTCCAGATGACCTGATGAGAATTATTCATCAGGATCAGCGTGTTCAGGCCGCGTTGGAATTGAGTGGGGTACTGAATTTTTCCCAGGTGCACTCCATACATTCAACACCTTATTTGCTGAATAGGTTGATCGGGTTCTGGGACCCGACCATTAGTGCGTTTATGATTCAAGGTGAGAGATTGGATCTCACCTTGGTAGACATGTATTTCCTAACTGGGTTTCCCTGTTTGGGTATGATTTTAGATACTTAGCCTCGAAGGAGAGGGGATGTGGAGATAGAGGATATGGTGCGGAGGTATTGTGTTCTAGGTGCTCATGTGCATCAAAATGCATTGTTGATCAAAGATTTGCGATATCTGTCAACTCGAGCGGTCGCAGCATGCGTGGTGCGAGTACTGGGGTCATTTGCACCCAACTGTGTGTCGAGAGGGCAGATGTAGCTGATCGAGCGAGTCCCATCAGAGACTTATTTTGCATGGGGGCAGATGTTCCTTGCCTGCGTTCAGCGCGAGTTGAGAAAGGTGAGGCAGATGGGGGGGGATTTTAGCTATACTTCATTTCTATGTTGTTTCTTCTTTGAGTGGGTTCCTTCGCTACGGCCTCGTGTTCCTATCTGAGATGGAGGTGTGACGGAGCCATGGATGGTGCGGTGGGGAGAGATGATGCGCCGCCATGGTGGCGGGGATTGGTGAGCTCAAAGTATGGGTGCCTAATGAGGGAAACTAGACAAAGAGCTTTACTTTAATTATCAAACCAGCGGACGTACAAACTTTAGAGGCATTGGCACTATATGTGCTCTTCTAGGATAGTCTCTGTCAAAGTTAGGTGTTTTGTATCAATGATAAACAGGATTGTTAATCTATGGAAAAGAAATTCCTATGCTAAGAAATCAAATACTGGAAGAAGGAAATCTATGGATAAGAATTTGAATGCAGGAAATAGTCAATCTAATTTTAAGAATTAAGTTGTTGAAAACATTAAAAATTATTCTATGAAATTGAATGTTGGAATTATAACAGACCTATTCTAAAGAAATGAAAGCTTGACCTTTAATCTTACTGTAAATTGAATGCATAAAACTCGAAGTCTGATCTAACATAATCTAAGGCTAAAGGTGAATTCAGAATGCCATTTATCTAATGCTACAATCGTTAATCAAATCATGTAACCAATAAATACTGAAAGGAATCAATCTCTATAAGTAGTTCTAATAATGAAACGAATACATAAACTGGAGATCTAGATTGCTGCTTCAGAAATAAATGCCAATACATAGAGAAACGGGTGTTAATTATGATTCAACGGAATGCTGCTACAAGACTACAGACACAACATTATCATACTACGGAATGCGTTGTAATGAACTACGGAATTAGAAGTGATCAACCACTACAGAATTTAAATCGTGTTATCTAGACGCTATTTAGAATACTCTCATCTGCAATATAAATTCAATCAATGCACAACACATAATGAGAAATACCTGTACTGCAAGATCTCTTGACCTACGTGTTGGAGGGGCCCTCTCCAACCCGTACTCAGGAGTGAAAAGAACTTATAAACGCTGAATCGTAGATAACATCAAGTCTTTATTTAAAATAGAACCTTCATCATTTAAAAACTAGGTTTGTAACAGAACTATCTTGATAGTCTAAAACTTAAACAATAATTCTTCAAAATAGCAGCAGAGACCTCTTGCTTCCCGAGAGGTCCATATTTATAAAAAAATTTAACACCCAAAAAGTGCTCACTACCTCATCTACCCCATTACATGACTCATTTGTCCATATTTCCTACCATATTTGCCTCCAAAACCTTAAAAACCCATTAAAAAGCCTCCAAAAGGCCAAAAAACCATTAAAAAAGCCTCCAAAAGGCCAAAACCCCCCTTTTTCCCCCAAAATAAAATAAATTCCTCCAAAAATAGCAAAAACCCTCTAAAATGGGAATAAAAAATACAAAAAAGAGGGAAAAAAGGAAGCAAAAACCCTATACAGCTGATCTAAACCATATGGTGCCCAAAACCATGGGTCAGCACTCCAACACTAAAAACCTATAAATAGGTGATGGAGGCTCCTCATTTTTCATCCACAATCATCTCTATCCTCACTTTGACAAAAAGTCTCACGAAACCCTAGCTCTCCCTTTGGAGCTACTTTCCACTTGAGAACCCCATTTGGCCCCGATTCCAAAACACTTTTTGAAGAAGGAGAAGGAACAACACTGGAGCTTGGAAGCAACCCTCTTGGACTGCTGCAAAGGCTCCACCAACCTCTACATCTGAGGTAATTTTTAATACAAAAAGAGAGATCTTCACCATATTTTCATGTTTTGTTATTTATGTTAATGCTCATGCTAGGTTAAATTTCATACTGTTTTACTGCTTTTATTTACTGTTTATTGAACTGCTACTAAGGAGGCCCTTCTCCTTAGTAGGTGCTCATTTTGACAAGCTAGGGTGAAAACCCTAGCTACAAAATCCTCATGATTAACCTAATGTCTAACTTCCGATTCAGTTTTGAACAGGAGTTCGTTCTCTATAAATCAGGAAAAAGGCATTGAGTTTGGTGATGTCCTTCCAGTTTTCCACTTGATTCACGCGTTATCCTTGAGTACACATACACCTGCTCATCCAAACTCATTTTACATGCAATTATCTCATAGCAATGCTTTTCCAAACATAACAGAAATAATATTTTAAACACTTCATTAAATTATTAAGGTAAATCATTTTCCCACTAACGAATGTATCTTTTCAACCTCTCTTGTGTTTTCTGGTGGGAAAAGAAACTATCAGATACCTGAAATGGGGACTCATTAGGGATGTGGGTCAGTTTTTTACGGCCGATATGTTTAGGAAGTGGCATCAGATACCGGTTTTGATTGATGATTATCTGTACCGGGTGATGGACTATCGGAGGGACATTGAGCTTCCGCGGCCTCTTGGACATGTTTGGGGGCCTGATGGTACGTGTTTGTTTTTGTTTCTTCTTAGCACATTATTTTTATTGTCATTTTATGATAGCTAGAGATGTTAGATGATTTTTACCTCTTTTTGTTGGTTGTTGCAGATGTTGGACCACAACCACAAGAGGGACATCGGGCCCAAAGGGGTCGTATGGTGATTGCATCCCACCTACCCCACCTATTCGAGGGGCTGCATGTCGGCGGGAGGATGATGTGGATCTGGAGACCTTACATGCTAGCTTTGATCACTTATTGAGTGATATAACAGTTCATGGTTGGTGGGAGTTAGACCCAGATATCTTGGATTTGTGCTACGATGCTCAGCGAGATTGGAGATCAATCATTACATGGGTTGTTGTCTTGGCAGTAGAGCGAAGGGCTCGAGACTTGCTATATGTTCCTGTAGATAATGATGAGGATCTGGAGGAGGAGGATCCAGAGGAGGAGGAGCGGGGAGAGGATGAGTCTGCGGCATAGGCAGGTGGTGACAAGCACACTGACCGAGGAGGGTATTCTGACTAGGCTGTTCATGATCTGGCCCCAAATGTTGCTGAGCATATGGGGATATATTTTGTACATACGGATGATGTATTTTTGTATATTCGGGTGTTGAGGGCGCTCCTTGACATTATGACTATATGATATATATATTTATGCACATGGATGCATTTTTTGATGATATAGTCATGTATGCACATGGATGCACATCTGTTGTTGTTTTTATGTTTTGTTGCACGTGGATGCAATTGTTATGTTTTTGTATGCCCGTGGAGGCACATTTTATGGCAATGATATGCACGTGGATGCAATGTTATGATGGATTATTTTAGTGTTCCTACGGTTTTTTGATGCCTATATGATGTTATGTTGACGCATGGTCTATGTTCTACATGTTTCGGTTGATGTGCCAATCTAGAATGTTGTTAGCCATTTGGTTTGCCACACTATTTTGATTTCTAGGGACATGAGTGAATGTAATGGATTCAAACTATCTAATCATTTGTTTAGTGCATAGGAATTTTCTAAAGAGGCAAGGATAGCATACCTGGTAACAATTATAGAGTTGGGAAACAAGAAGCTGGGAGTCGAGGAAGACGTGAAGGTGACTTATACCTGTTTGGAGGGCAATGGTTAGGAGACCAGTCATAGCATCGTACTCATCCTGGTTGTTAGTAGCAGCACCTATACACACTCCGTCGAGGTGAATCAACTCATGTGAGGGGGAATAGAGTACCTAAGCTGCGGAGGCGAGATTTGGAGACCAATGACTTACACTGTTGGCAAAGTCAATATAATAAAGTGGAACAAGATCCATATGTGGTCATGCAGGAAAACAGAAAATGTAAGGTTTTGAAAGATGAAAAGTGAAAAAGAATCAAAACTGTACAATATGGACTATGGTGTCCAAGAAGATGCTATGGTTAAAAGCGTTTGAGGTACAACCCATTATGAGGGTTGCGCAGGGGGTTACCTTCTGAATCGGTCAGAATGTATGCTCCCTGACCAAGGTAGGTGTGTATAATATAGGGGCCTTTCCACATTGATTCAAACTTTCTTTTTCCCATTTTGTCATGGGCTTGATCGTAAACGAGTACAAGGTCTCCTTCACAGAAGGCTCGTGGATGAACATGCTTATCATAGCCAGCTGTTAACACCCAAAAAGTGCTCACTAGCTCATTCCCTTATTCACATGACCCATTTGTCCACTTTTCACCATCTGAGCCTCTAAAGCCAACAAAAGGTCACCAAAAGACCTTAGTACACCCCTTTTTCCCACTCAAAAAGATTATTTTTCCTAAAAAAGCATAAAAAACCCTCAAAAAGGGTCAAAATTCCCAAAATATTAAAAAGGGAATAAAAATATTAATTTTATTCAAAAAAGGAAAAAATGAGGGAAAAGTACCTAAACCATGTTGGTCAATACCATTGGTTTCCACAAAACAACAAATGGTATTCCCCACCACCAAAACCTATAAAAAGGTGGTAGGGGCTCCTCATTTAACATCCATCCATATTCCTATCCTCATGCTGCCAAAATCTCCCTTGAGTATTTGGCCATTGTAGCAACCTTAGAGAAAGGACCCATTGGAGATTGGAGCTGCTCACCATTGGATCTATTCAACAACCTTCATCACTTGGAGGTATTGTTATTGCAAGCACTTGCTTGCCCCCATTTTTTCAATACAAAATTATTTCTTATGTTTCTTGTTCTTGTTTTTTTTTTAATTCAAAATGCACATGCTAGTTTAGTTTAGTTTAGATTTAGTTTATTGTTATTTGCTTTACATTGAAACTGTTGCTACTAGTTAGCAGGTGCCCATAGCACTAAGCTTGGTTGCACAACCAAGCCAACAGTTTTTGGTGACTCCACTGTTTTTGAATCTTTAAATCTCACTTTTGCTTTAAATCTTACATTTTGATAGTATTTGTTAGTTTAATTCATAGATCTGCCACCCTAGACAGCAGATCCATTGTTGTTCTAGATCTTGGCCCATTTTTTAGCCATTAACAGCCCAAAATTCTCAATTTTTGGCTTCATTTTTCGGCATCCGCGTACGGCTTTCGCCTTGTGGATTTTTTCCCAACAGTCGCGCGGCTTTTTTCCGCGCGGTTCACCGTGGCTTTGCGGCCATTTAGCGCGCTGCACATCGCGGCTTCGCGGACCTTTTCTGTGCTGCACATCGCGACTTTGTGATGAAATCCCGCGCTGCACATCGCAGCTTCGCGGTCAAAACCTGCGCTGCACATCGCGGCTTCGCGTCAAAACCCGCGTTGCACATCACGGCTTCGCGGTCAAAACCCACGCTGCCCATCGCGACTGTGCGACAGAAACCTGCGCGGTCCATCGCGACTTTTCTGTCAGAACCCGCGATGCTAATTTTTTCATTCGGCCGAATCGTTTAAAAAATTAATTTCTTACTGTATTTTCTGCCCACATAGCACATTTTCCAGTATTAGAAATCCTGCATATTTTACAGCCATAGAAAAATTTTACTATTTAGAATGCACATGTGAAAAAATATTTTTAAATATTTTCATAAATTGAAAGAAGGATTTGATTGCATTTTATCTAGATTAAAAATTTTACTGTTTACTTCTTTGATATTTTTGCCCATAGCATAATTTTAAAAGAAATCCATTTATTTCGCAAAGAAGTTTTATTATTTGCTTTCCTATTTCAAAAGATCCTTTGTTTTTTGAATAGTCCTTGAAAAGCATTTAATTTCCATTTATTGAAAAAGTCATAATATTTGCTTTTTATTTCAAAAGATCCTTTGTTTTTTGAATACTTAGCATTTACTTTTTCAATTTCAGTTTAAAATATCACACGTGCACCCACTCAAACACTAATTTTAAACTGAGCCTTAAAACTTACCATAATTTCAACCCACTTTTAACCCCACTTGGGGAACACTAAAAGAAATTTGTAGCTAGGTAGTATTGAGGGGATAGGTGTTCCAATACCACCCCTCAGTTATTACATCTGAGACATAGTTGTTGTCCTTTAGAAAGCTAAAATCTCTTAGTATTTATTGGCACGGTCACAACCGGTTTATCGGAAGGCCTCTCCCCTAGGAGGGTTGAAGTCGCGAGGATGGTTCCAGAAGCCTGAGTGGAATACCGAAATCCATTCAGTAACCGAAGGACTACCATTCACAGTTCTCGAGATATCCCTGTATAGGGGTATTGCGATCAAGCACCAAGCGGTAGATTTACCTTTTCTCGACATGTCATGAACGGAGTATCCTAGTATCCATTCTTTAGGATTGATTACCCGGTGTCCCTCCCGGTAGGGGGATATCTAGTCGTTGACTCAACACTCAATATTGTCTGACTTGGATTTCATCACCTTGCAGAGAATATAGTTTGTTGATTCACAATACTTTCAGCTAGGTGTTTGCATGATTCAACCCACCTTTGGTCTAGTTACACCTATTTTTTCTAGAAACTGTTTGCATGTTGGTACTCTGACCATTTTTTGCATCCCTCCACTTATTATAGCACAGCTGCTATAATAAGTGTCTTTTTTAGGTTGATTTTTTGGCCTGAGAGCCTTCCTTTTCACTCCCCTTCTTGCACCCTTGGTTGCATTAGGGTTTTGAGTTTTTTTTTTTATACATTACCATTTTTTTCACATACAAATTTTTTCACAAAAACTTATTTTCTCACCATTGAGAATTTTAGACGCTCTCGTCGTCTACAGGGCGAACTCCCAGAGTTTAGTCTACTTAGCTCGCCACGTCACCGACGCCGAGCCTTATCCCTTGACTCGACACATCGTCGGTAAACCAGACAGTCATCCGATTCTGACACGCCTCACTTCACATCCGATTCTGAGGCAGAATCCGAAAACCCCACTGTGTTTTTCCCAACCAACCATATGGCTGGAACACCATTTGACCCACTCTTTACCAGCACCATAGAAGAGGCATCCACAGACCCTTCTACTACGGTGCCATCCATGGCAGCAACCACCCCCCTGGGTATGCCTAATATGGGCAACACTCCACCCTTAGGAATGCCCAACACAAGGCCACCTCCTGTTATAGGAATCCCCAACATAGGGCCACCACCTGTTATGGGTATGCCCAACATAGGGGTCACACCCCCTCTGATTCCCACAAACCAGATTCCAGGAATCACCACTACTATTCCTAACCCAAGTGTAACCCATGTTGCACTTGGAAGCGCTGGCCCACACCAGACCACACCTATTGGAGGACATATACCTTCAATCCCTAGCATACCTTTAGGTGCTACTGGACTCCTACATCATACCACCATGACTAGGCATGTCCCAGTCCCAGTCACCACATCTGCTAGCTTATCGTACATGGCAAGTCTGAACTTGCCAGACTTAGCCAGGCTCACCAATGATCCTATCAGACATGATCCTGCGTGGCCTCATATGCCCACCAAACTCCCCTCCGACATCCCTAAGTTTGAGGTCAAGGCAGGCGAGGACCCCTAGAACCATATCATGTCCTTCCATCTATGGTGTTCCTCCAACTCCATAGTGGATGACTATGTCCGCTTCTATCTATTACAGCGCACCTTCACTGGCTCTGCAGCTAAGTGGTATATCGAGCAGCCCCATGGGACGCATGCCACCTTTATCTCCCTTGCCTCGACCTTCCTACAGTTCTTCTAGTTACCTGTCCGCTACGATGCGGGCGTTGAGATCCTACTGTCTTGTAGACAGAACACGGCCACCCACATCACTGACCACATTCATGAGTGGCATCGACGCTGAAGCCTCTGCAAAATCAAGTTAGACGACCGTATCTTCCTAGATTGGTTTCTAAAATCCCTCCTCCCTCTCATTGCGAAGCATGTGGCTTCTGAAAGACCCCAGTCTGAAGAAGAGGCCATCCTCAAATCCCAACAGTTTGATCTCATTTACGCCCAGTCGGGTTATCTGTATACCATTATACCAGACGCCCCCTGGGGCGAGTCATCCCAACATGATGCGTCGGGGGCATCCCATTCCGTTGATGGCATCATTGGTCGTATGGCCTCACATCCCCAACCCTTTTCCATTGCACACCCTATCCATGGTCCTGACATTTCGCGGGCTACATCTCAATCTGGAGCAACCAGTTCATATGCTCCCATGGCACATCACCACCATACCCACGGACATTCATGTCCACCTCAGTGTTTTGGTCATGCACCACCAGCATATGCCCCCCCAGCCGCATCTCAACCAGTGTACTACCCACAGCTAGCTGGGACAGTTAACCCAACACCTCCAATATCTCAGGGTTACCAACAACCCCAGTAGGTATCTGGTCCACTTCCAACCCCACCAGTGTATTATCCACCACAACCTACTCCCGCACCTGCGGTGAACCAAAATCCTCCCACTACTCAAGGGCAAGTGTACACGCAGCACAACCAGCCCCAGCACCAAAACAACTAGCGCAACCAAGGTGCACAACAGAACCGTGGTAGAGGTCATAACCGCGGTAATAACCAACAACATCAGCAAGGTCCTCCACCTCCCAATCCTCCGCAGAATAACAATGCTGCTCCTCCCAACCGTAATCCGGATCGGAATCCCAAGCAGCCTAGAAATAATAACCTCAGAACAAACCACCCTTGTTCTATCTGCGGGGTCTATGGTCATTACACGCATTCTTACCCACATTTGGAGCGAGCTCGACAACTCTGGACCGACTATGCCCATCGTCAAGGGCAAGCGGCTCCTCAGCCGCCACCCAACCCTCCACCACCTCAACATCAACCTTTGGTGCTGCAAAACCACTTTCCAAACCAGGGTGTAGTGAACACTCAGTCGTTAGCTCCCCCTCAGGGCAACGTGCCACCACAACAGATCACTTATGCAGCCCCTGATCAACCCATGTTCGATTTAGGTACTCACCATTTGTTAATGATGTCAACTGCCGATGCCAACCTCCAAACCCGTCGGAACCAATATGGTTCCACTTCTGAAGCCCCTTTCGCCGACAAGAACACTAACGTTAATCCCACAGATCAAACGTTACGTATACCCCCGACTCCACTTGATGGCGCTTACAAAGCACCTTGCTTCCCACTTCGTCGCATCAACAATAATCCCAATGCTCGCGCTGCGTCGAATTACAACATCGTAGACGACTTAGCCTAGTCTCCTGCAGCCATGTCTGCTTTAGAGGTCTTAAAAAATTTTCCTTCATAGCGCAAGACTTTACTCTCTACCATTGGCGCCATTGACCCCAATGATTCACAACTGATCGCATTTGATTCAGACCAATCTAAACCACGTCTGCCTTCCTCTTTAGCATTCCAAGTTTCCGTTTCTGTTCGAAATCTTGTCATCCATCGGTGCATTATCAATGAAGGGGCCTCTACATGCATCATGTCCACATTCGTTTGGCAGAAGTTGGGATCCCCTACTCTCCAGTAGTCCACCACTGCGTTGCAAGCCTATGACGGCCGTTCGGCACAACCCCAGGGTCTCTTACCTAATGTCCCCGTCCAGCTCGCGGGTAAAACCGTGCTCATCGACATTGAGGTCATCAATGCCCAACTTGACTATAACCTTTTACTTAGCCGTAGCTACATGTATGCCATGCGGGCTGTTTCCTCATCCGTTTTCCATACCATGCAGTTCCCCCATGAGGGATGCGTGGTCAAGGTCGACCAACTCACCTACTACGATCCTAAGGCACCCGCCACACCTGAAAATGTTCTCCCCATGGTTGAACAACCTGTTTGTGGTGCAAATACCTCATTCGTTTCCTCAGTGGGTCCCGGACTATACTCCGACGCACCGATGACTTCTACATTCTAGGCCATTCCACCACCGTCACCGGAGACCCACGTCGCTAACCTCTGCACTCTTTCACAAACACCCGGTAATCAACCCTCCTTATTACCCAAACCACCATTGGTCCCTAGTCACATTAGGGTTACAACAATCCACACAATCCCCTTTCTATTTCCTCCTTCGGGTGTAGTAAGCGCTCCGGTTATGGCTACCCTTAGTCTACCCGGGTTAACATTGGGATTACCCGTGTGGTATATTTCGCCTCCCGTTGCCCCGCCGACACCAAATGTCATCCTGCAACCGGTGCAACCCATTGTTACTTCTACGCAACAACCTCTCGGTATCACTACTCCTTCGTCATCAATGAATCCCCCTCCTCTCATCAGGCCCACTGGGGGCAGAGGCCCACAACCATACACTACGGTACCCCCACCCAAGGCAGTTAAACCTTCCCCCATATTTCGTGCTCCTCCAAAATGCTCATTGTGTGATGAGTTAGGACATCCAACCCATCAGTGTCCACAGTTACCTGCATTACAGGAACACAGGCAAATGTTGGACGACGACCCCAACATCCCGGTGGTCAAACTCGATCCAAAACCCATGCCTCATGATAAATCATTGCGTACCAACCACCCATGTGCGATATGCGGTATTTATGGACACTAATCCCACAACTGTCCTGACATACCAGATTACAGAGCAGCTCTCTATGAGATGAACAATTTGGACCTTGAGACGGCACCCCCTACTATCGAGGAGATCGACCCTCCCGCATCATCCTCATCCAGAGAGATTAACACCATCTATATGATCTCTTCGACTACCACTTTCAAACCAGAACCCCTTGATTTATGGTCTGACTACTTCAATACTGATGAGCAAATTTTAGAAACACTCACTGCACCCGACTACCCTTGGGACGATATGCATCATCGCTCATATTTCCTCCCAGAGGCGTCTACATCCACGGCATCTGACCAGCTATCCGTCGAATCAAAAGATTTCATACCCACTAAGGTCGATTGGTTAAAGGACCCCATCCCAGCACCGGACGCCTTCGAAGAAGGGAACATGTCCAACATTTCCCCCACAATACAAATCGATATTTCCACTACACCTGGAAAACCTGAGCTCATTTTGCTGGGCACATCTTGCACTCAAGCGAAAACTCAGGCATATAAAAAGATTTTTCAAGAATTCTGTGATATCTTTGCCTGGTCCTATACCGAAATGCCTGGTCTTGACCCCGCCATTATAGAGCACCACATTGACACATGGCCTGATGTCCCCCCTGTTCATCAGAAACAACGACCCATTCATCCTTCCAAATTCCCTGCTGTTAAAGCCAAAGTTGAGAAACTTCACGAAGCAGGATTCATTTATCCTATTCCTTATACCACATGGGTTTCAAACCCCGTTCCCGCCAACAAAAAACAAGGCACCCTGAGAGTATGCACTGACTTCCGTGATTTAAACCGCGCTTGTCCCAAAGACAATTTCCCACGCCATTCATTGACCAACTCATTGATGCGTGTGCGGGACATGAAGTCCTATCTTTCATGGATGGCTTTTCTGGATACAACCAGATTCAGATCCGTAAGGAGGATCAGTACAAGACTGCCTTTACTACCCCATGGGGCACCTTTGCCTATCGTGTCATGCCTTTCGGCCTAAAAAATGCCGGTGCCACCTTCCAGCGGGCCATGACCTATTGTTTTCACTACTTGGTCCATATCCTGCTGGTCTATCTTGATGACCTCGCAGCTCGTTCCCGGAAACGATCAGACCACCTGAACGACCTACGACAAGTTTTCCTGCGTTGTCGCAAATATAAAATCCGCTTGAACCCACACAAGTGTGTTTTTTGCATTCCTGCAGGCCATTTGTTGGGTTTCATTGTTTCCCAGGATGGAGTCACTGTTGATCCCCTGAAAGTCAAAGCCATATTAGACCTTCCCTCTCCGCGCACGCTTTGGCAACTCCAGATTTTGCAGGGGCAATCCAATTTCCTTCGTCGCTTCGTGCCTGATTACGCCACCAAAGTTCACGGATTCTTACACCTACTTCGCACCCACATACCCTTTGTTTGGGATGAGCAAGCAGAAACGGCATTCGAAGCCCTCAAGAAATCTCTCACACAAGCCCCCTTGATCTCCCCTTTGGATTTCTCTCAAGACTTCACCCTTTACGTCTCAGCATCTGAACATGCCGTGTCCGGAGTCTTGGTTCAAGAAGATGCCTCTCACCAAGAACATGTCATTTATTACGTCAGCCAGACCTTGTCCGGCCCACCCCTACGTTACCCATACGAGGAAAGATTATCCCTAACTGTAGTCTTTTTCGTCCAAAAATTACGACACTACATCCTGCTCGGTCATACCACGGTCGTCGCCGACTCCAACTCTATGGTATATCTCCTAAACCGGTGGCTCCTACAAGGTCGTGTTGCTAAATGGGTCATTATCCTCTAGGAATATGACCTCACTTTCAAAACTCCCAAGAGCACCAAAGCCCTTGCGCTTTCCCATCTCATCACTGACCTCCCATCCTCTTCGTCATCACCCACCATCCAAACGGATTTGATTGATGATCACATATTCAATATTTTGTCTGACGACCCATGGTACGGTGACATCCTAGTTTACCTCCGCACGCAGAAATTTCGACCCCACATCAATCGTGACGGACGCCGTCGTATATGTCACCACGCCCCCCGATACCTCTTGTTAGGGGATGTGCTTTATCGACGAGGCGTTGATACCATTCTACGACGTTGCCTATCCCATAGTGAGGCATAACAAGTCCTCAATGATTGTCATAGCGGTGCCTGTGGAGGCCATTTCTCCGGCATGGCCACCGCCCAAAAGATCATTCGTGCAGGTTACTTTTGGCCGTCATTATTTACTGATTGCATCACCGCAGTCAAACATTGCCAAAATTGTCAACTTTTTGCCCCTAAAGCAAGAACCCCACCCGCCCCCCTTCATCCAGTCGTTACTACCGGACCATTCTGCAAATGGGCCATTGACTCCCTTGATTGCAATCCCATGTCAGCCAGCGGTCACAAACATATTATTGTGGCCGTTGATTATTTTACCAAGTGGGCGGAGGCAATGCCAACTTACAATTGCACAGCCGAAACCGCTGCACAATTCTTTCTCAACCATGTTATCGCACGTTTTGGAGTGCCAAAGCAACTTGTATCAGACCACGGCTCTCACTTCGAAGATGCCGTCTAGAAAGAATTATCCACCTTACTGAAATTTGAACACCATTTCTCCTCTACCTACTACCCCCAAGGAAATGGCCAAGTCGAAGCGATAAACAAAATTTTGAAAACCATCCTCCAGCGCACTGTAGACAAACACAAGTCAAATTGGCACCACATGCTCTTCCCGGCACTATGGGCATACCGCACATCAACTAAAACCACCACCAGTTTTACCCCTTTCCACTTAGTTCACGGTGTTGAATCTGTCCTCCCCATTGAGTGCTAGATTCCAACCCTACATATGGCCGTTGAACTCCTACCGGACACTGCCCCAATTAAGCAACGCTTACTACTCCTGGAGCAGGCCGATGAAGATCGACGTACATCCCTTCAAAACATGGAAGCAGCCAAGAACCGATCCAAATTGAATTATGATAAACATGTCCACCCAAGAACTTTTTCTGAAGGGGATCTTGTCCTCGCCTACGATTAAGCTCATGACAAAACCGGGAAAGGAAAGTTTGTGTCCATGTGGCAAGGCCCATATATTATACACGCTTGCCTCAGACAAGGGGCATACATCCTGACCGATTCAAAAGGCAACCCCCTTCGCAACCCACGCAACGGGTTGTACCTCAAATGATTTTACCCATAGTAAGCCGCATGGACACCACCGTCCTTTGGAGAACTTCATGACAGTTCTTTTCTTTTCCAGTTTTCACCAGCTCCATTTTTTGACCACTTTTTTCATACCCTTGTTACCTCGGTTCGCATGCCGCATCGGCCATCGTCTGTTTTGGACAACTCTTATATCGTCGGATTCAGTTTTCTGTGCTCGTGATGATGCTTGAGATCATTTCTCACTCTCACGCCCCGATTTTTAGGGCATTTTTTCATGCCCCCTTGTCGCCTCGGTTTGCGTGCCACATTGGCCGTTCTCCATTTTTTGACGAGTTTTATATCGCCAGATTCAGTTTTTCACGCTCGTGGTGATGCTTGAGATTATTTCTCGCTCTCACGCCTACATTTTTCAGGCATTTTTTCCATGCCCCCCTCGTCACCTCGGTTTGCGTGCCACATCCACTGCTCTCCATTTTTGACAATCTTTATATCGCCGGATTCAGTTTTCCGCGCTTGTGATGATGCTTGAGATCATTTCTCGCTCTCACGTCCAGATGTTTTGGGCATTTTTCCCATGCCCCCTTGTCGCCTCGGTTTGCATGCCACATCGGCCGTCGTCTGTTTTTGGCAAGCCTTATATCGACGGATTCAGTTTCCCGCGCTTGTGATGATGCTTGAGATCATTTCTCGCTCTCATGCCCATACTTTTCGGCCATTTTTTCAAAATGCCCTCTCATTGCCTCGGTTTGCATGCCACAAAGGCCGCAACCCCCTTTTTTTGACAATCATTATGTCACTGGATCCAGTTTTCCACACTCATGATGGTGCTTGGGACCTTTTCTCGCTCTCATCATTCCCTCTTTGTTCGATATAATTTTATCCCTTTTTCGGGCCGAGCAATCCCTTTTACGAAAAAGGCACTTAGGGAGTTTCTGTTATGCTCTTTTCTGACTCCTAAAACAATGAAAAGATCGCTGAGCAACCTTGCTTCCTTTCATGCTCGCTAAACGTATCTGAAAGGGCGTCTACCTGGTATAAGTTTACCCCTTTTCCGGACCTTGTAGATGAATTACGAAAAAGGTATACTCTAGTCACATCGGCTAGAAGAGTTCTCCATCTACATCATTTTATGCTTTTTCGGGCTTTGGAGACTAACTTACGAAAAAGAACACCAATGGAGTCCACTTACTGCTTTCAGACTCTCTAAACATGAAAGCAACCACGAGCAATCACCATCCTAGGCTCGTAAAACCAACAGGACAGTAGTCATAACCACTGCAGAGTCTCCTTATCATTTTCAGATTCCTTAAAAATGAAAGCACCAATGAGCACGAACAGTCCTGGGCTCACAAATCCACAGGACAGTACCATTTTAGAGCACACTTTTATACCTTCTTGGAGCTCATTAAAACTACGAAGAAGGACCCAACGGTGCTTCTCGGTGCCACAACAGATCACGTCTACTCATAGGGCAGCTTCCCCATTTCGGTCGCCTTTGTTCAGAGCATTCTGCAGTATGTCACCCTGAGAACCCCTCGACAGCACCCATCAGCTTGATTCCGCCCCAGAGTCAATACATACCCTTCAGTCCTTAAAAGCAATGATACCCACACCTATAAGTCAGTTCCCTACGCTGCGAGGTCAACCATGTCACCATGCTCTGAACAAAGGAAGTTTGAGTCTACCCACCATATGACCCCAGTTACTTCCCATACCCATAAGTATGTCAGTCCTACCATCAGTACTACCACACTTCAGTTCTACACCTCGCGCTTCTATCAAGGAAACATCATTGCCTTGTTAGTTGTCGGTCTCCCTCTGTCGATGACAACCAAACTTATTCCAGAGGATAGACCTAGAGGTCCCTGTGTCTTGGACTCATCACCATTTATGATGAGTGCCTACGAATCATTTTGAGAAGATTCCTCAGTGCTTCTCCAAATGGTTGTTTCTCACATGCTCGACTTCAACACCTTGATCGCATCGTTGAGACTCGCACAGGGTATTGGTCCGCTCAGTTATTTGTCAAAGACCCCGGATACCATCTGACTCCTCCACATTTGACAGTCTATCTATGGATATAACTAGTTATACTTTTTCTATAGATATCTAGGTTGCGCATGGCGACAGTATTCAGATATACACCAGTTTTATACTCCCTCGAGTATACAGTTACATATACTTCCCAGAGATGGCTCACAGTCATTACGCCCCTACAGATGTTGGACACTTTCAGTTTCAGCAGTTCATCAGTTATTCCAGTGTATCAGTGATTGAGATCAGTCATGTCATGATCATGAGTACATCCCAAAATAATGTCCCCTCTGGACCATTATGATGTACCAATATATTTTTTATGTATTAGATCCCCCTTCTTGGGACTAATTGTTATGTATATGTCTTGATACGAGCATGGGTATGCCCGCCTCGTCCATTATCAGAGATTATCCCTCATTCATATTGAGGCCATGTAATATTTGTTTATTTTTTGCAGCTTCCAAGGGTTGCGGATCCAGTCTCCAATCGATCTCTTCTCCTCCCCAAAACCCCAGAAAAAAGACAAAAGAACTATGATTTCTATCGGCCATACGATGAGCTCCTGCCCTCACACATCAGGGGGCAATCTGTTAACACCCAAAAAGTGATCACTAGCTCATTCCCTTATTCACATGACCCATTTGTCCAGTTTTCACCATCTGAGCCTTTGAAGCCAACAAAAGGTCACCAAAAGACCTTAGTACACCCCTTTTTCCCACTCAAAAAGATTATTTTTCCTAAAAAAGCATAAAAAACCCTAAAAAAGGGTCCAAATTCCCAAAATATTAAAAAGGGAATAAAAATATTAATTTTATTCAAAAAAGGAAAAAAGGAGGGAAAAGTACCTAAACCATGTTGGTCAATACCATTGGTTTCCACAAAACCACAAATGGTATTCCCCACCACCAAAACCTATAAAAAGGTGGTAGGGGCTCCTCATTTCACATCCATCCATATTCCTATCCTCATGCTGCCAAAATCTCCCTTGAGTATTTGGCCATTGTAGAAACCTTTGAGAAAGGACCCATTGGAGATTGGAGCTGCTCACCATTGGAGCTATTCAACAACCTTCATCACTTGGAGGTATTGTTATTGCAAGCACTTGCTTGCCCCCATTTTTTCAATACAAAATTATTCCTTATGTTTCTTGTTCTTGTTTTTTTTAAAATTCAAAATGCACATGCTAGTTTAGTTTAGTTTAGATTTAGTTTATTGTTATTTGCTTTACATTGAAACTGTTGCTACTAGTTAGCAGGTGCCCATAGCACTAAGCTTGGTTGCAAAACCAATCCAACACCAGCTTTGGAGCGGTTTTTTGCAGCTTTAATGGTTTGGAGGGCTGCACAACGATCCTCGTCAGCTTGCTCCAATAGAAGTAAGTGTTGTTCAAGTGGTGAGGTATCTAGGAGGAGTTCGATGGCGATATGCAATGTTCCAATTATCACAATTTCCAATTATCAGTATAATAAACAATGATGTTACAATGGAGAGAATTCGAATCATGCAGAAGAATTCGAACCTCAGTTGGTATAGCATAGGGATTATCACCAGTGGAGTGCTCTGAAAGACTCAAATTCAATTGAACTGGACTTAAAATCAGCTAACTGAAGTCACAATCAGTTAACTGACTAAGGAGGGTGCAATAGTGAGTCTGTCATGCATGCCAGTCAGAAAAGGGCACATGAGGTCAGAATCAGTGGCATCCAAAGTTCTAACCTTCCACAAGAGTTAGATAACTCAAGTGGATTGCAATGGAACACTCAGTAGGTTCCTATAAAATAAGGAACTGATAGAATTTGTCCTAAAATGATGCATGCAGGGCTCAAAAGGTGGTAGATGGATCCTGGATGACATCTACACACCAATAGGGGGCAAATGACATCATCAACAACTAGGAAAAATAAATAATGCTAGGTAGGACAAGGATGGAGTATTGAAATATCCTAACATAAGGAAGAGCTAGAAACTGCTTATGCATCCATGACAGAGGAAGTACGAAAATCATATACATTGACACCGAAAATTATCAGAACCATCATTTGAAATACAAGACACAAAAATCAATGCCTAGCCATAAACATAACATACACATTGTTGATGCAGGGTCTATCAACAGGGGTTCACTCTGCACTGTCGCCAACAAACTATCAACCCAAACTCTCTTATACACTGGCCCAGAAAGGGGTAACCCTTCCCAGCAACACTTGCAGAGAAAGTGCAGTCTCACCCGAGGTGGATAAGAGGGCTACTGGAACCAAGTTTCCGCAGTTGTGTAGAGGATATGCACACTTTACTTTCGCATTAACCAGAGATTAGCATATTCATAACATACTATTAACTCATCACTCACATCCTAAGTCATTCACAGTTTCTAACACATGCATTCAAAATAATATACTCAACATACTTATTTCAGATTACGACAAGTTCGCATTAATCAACAGAAAACATTCACATAACCCATTATTCATCATCGCATCATTGCACAAAGACAAAATTCATATCATAACCAAACATCTTCATTCATTCATCAAACCTACGGAATTAACCTCGCAAAAACCGTCAATACATCATGTTGTAGATCCAAATCAAAACCCTAAAAGATCAGATCAATCTCCAAAAATTCGATGCCCTTAGGCTTACAATCCTACTCTATTTATATTCTTTCATCTTATTACAAAATGGTCCACATGACCAACTCAACTAACAAATCTTATGCTTCTGCAAAATCCGCGAAAGGTCCTTTTTTCCGCAGAATGACCCTTTCACATCTATCGGCTTCTGCACTTCCTGCAGATCTATCCCGTGCTAAAAATCCCCCAACACAATCTTGTGGCTCATCCCGAGCCACCTTAGCTGGACCCTGCTGGTTTGTACCCATCCTTCGCTGTGCTTTATTTCTAAACTTGTTCTTGCTATCTGGAACTCGTTGTTTTGTACTTCTCATCTTCGTTTGTCGATCTGTTGTCATGTACTTCTTTCTCTCATCCTTTAGTATCTGGAAAAATTCATCATCTACCTCTTCGGATTCTGTTAGTTTGATCTGCATTCGTTCCATACAGAGAATAAAATCATCGACATCTCCAAGGTGGGAAACAGGCCGACTGCTCTGGTACATCTGTTTCACACCTTGGATTACTTCCTACTAGGGCGAGGGGGATGCCACCCATGTTCCTATGGTGGTCACTTGGGCCATGAAGCTTCGAACTATGACCACGTACTTAGACGTCTCGGATGAAACCTCGTCTCTGTGACACCCAAGTGCGTAGGATTCTTCCTACTCAAGGCGCTCATGCACACTCATCATTCGGGCCCACAGCATCCTTGGTGTACTACCACATGAAATGAAATGGATCATTTCCACAACCTCCTTGGAATTCCTAACTTATGCAATTACCTGACCTACTCACAGCATGTATTTCTTGTTTTGGTGAATACCTCTTTGCTCCACTTAACCTCTGGTGCCTATATTTATGCATTTCCATCGTCTGGGATGCCTGCTTCGAAAACCCTCTGCGAATCTGTTCACCTAATGCACTGATTCTGTCATCATTTCTCCTACGTGTGGTGACCGGGCTTCCTACGTGCGTGATGGGCGACCATACTGCTCCTAGCTGTCCTTCGTGTCATCCTCGTGTGAACTATCATCTGTGGTGCCACTGGCCATACTGCCACAGTGTGTTTCCATGTGCCAAACATGCCTGGCGCTGGCGCCAATCCAGGCCAACTAACGATCATACCTATCATCTGAAAAAATCCCATCTGCTGGAAATTCAGAATGATTGTTGATTTGATAGGGTCGCAATCCTGCTGTTGTTGTAGTCTAAACCCCAAATTGCGATACAATCCCTCCTTTTGCACATTCTCTTCCGACTGGTGCACCATCTTCCACCTCGTATCTTCTACACACATATATATATTTTCATGCTATTGGTCCTCATTTGCTCTGCGTCGGATCATGGTGATAGGGCTTCAACCTATTCCCATTGACTAATTTAGGGGTCAGGCCAGTCAATTGCTTGCTTGTGGTGCAATATGCCCAAAGGACCACTGGGATTTTTAGGTCCTATTCATCGCAGTTCATATTGCACACCTTGGTGAGAGCATGCTCCAATATCTTATTGAACGCCTCAAATGTCCCATTCGCCTAAGGGTGGTAAGGCGTACTCTTCTTGTGCTGGATATAAAACTCTTCTCTCATCACGACGATTGTTTGGTTGACAAAGTGCATCCCTTGGTCACTTAACAAGACTTTTGGGCACCCAAACCTGGTGACCACATTGTCAAATAGGAATCATGCTGCAGTTGTGACAGAACAATCCTTGACTGGTGCAAATTCCACCCAACGCGTCAGGTATTCTATCGCAGTGATGATGTAACATGACCTTGTTCTCTTCCTAGGTGGGTTGATGGGTCCCACAAAATCAACGACCCATTTTTCGAAGGCCTGCAGTGTTACTTGTGGTACTAGTTGCATTTTGGCATGACATGAGGGCTTCCCAGTTCGTTGGCATATGTCGCATCTCTTGGCAAAATCTACGACATCTCCATGCAAAGTTGGCCACCATAGCCCTGCTCGAAGGATCTTTCTCGTAGTTGCTCGTCCACTATAATGTCCCCCAACAATTCCATCATGAGCTTTTGATCGAATTTGTTCCTGTTCATGTAGAAGGATGCATCATCGTAGAATCTTATATGGGCCCATTTTATATAAATCTCCTGCAATTAGCTGAAAGTTTGCGGCTCGAACAACTAGTTGCTTCTTTTGGTTGGTAGTGAGCTCAGCCAGTGCCTCCCCTGTCGCCAAAAATTGAATGATTTGTTCATAGTGGTTATCGACCGTGCCAATCCTAAAAAACTGAGCGTCTGGTAATCCTTCATCTATGCTCCTTGGTTCCTCTCTTGATTCTATCCATGAGAGATGATCGGGTCCTACATTCAATCATCCTGGTTTTATGATCATCTCGAAGTTGAACTCCTGAAACAGTAATAGCCAGCGGTAGCTCTTCCCCCCCAACATAGGCTTGTTCACCAAGTATTTCAGTGCGGAATGATCTGTGAACATCTTGAAGTTTCCCCCTAAGAGATAATGCTGAAATTTCTACAAGGCATAGACCATTTCCAACCCTTCTCGTTCGGTGGTCATATAGTTCTTCTCCGCAGTAGATAATTTTCTACTGGCGAATGCTATCGAGTGGTCAATGTCGCTGGTTCCTACTTGGGCTAAGATAATTCCAAGTGTGACTGACGAAGCATCAACATGTACGTGAAATTCCTTCGTCCAATCCAGGAATGCTAGGATCGGTGCTGTGACCATCTTCTCCTTCAATATGTCCAGGCTTTTTTGACATTCCTTAGTCCATTCAAACTTTTCAACCTTCTTTAGTAACTTCTCAATGAGTGTTGTAATGGCTGCATAACCTCGAATGAATTTTCTGTAGTAACCTGTGTGTCCCAATGTCGCTCGTAGTTGTTTGGTCGTCGTTGGTGGTGGGAGGTCAACAATTATGGCAATCTTCACCAGATCTACCAACATTCCTTCGCGGTAGACAATGTGTCCCAACAGTATGCCGAACGGAGCATAGAAGATACATTTCTTGAGGCTCAGGGAAATTTGATGTTGTCGACAGTGTTCTAGCATAAGTCTTAAGTTCGTGATATGATCTTTGACTAGTCCATATACCATCCAATCATCCATGTAGACAACGAGGAACTTATGAATATAATCCTTGAATGTCGCTACCACTATTCTGGAAAATATTGTGGGAGCATTCTTTAATCCAAACGGCATCATCGTGTACTGGAAGAGCCCCACTTTGTGATGAATGTATTCTTGTGTCGATCTTCTTTTGCAATCTTGATTTGGTGGTAGCCCGAAAATCCATCCGTAAAGGAATATATCTCTTGACCGCCTACTCCTTCGAGCACTTCATCCATGAATGGGGTTGGGAATGGATAAGGTAGGCAGGCATCATTCAATTTTATTAGGTCGACACATATTCGTACTTCTCCAGTGTTCTTGTCTTGGACAACCATTGGACTAATCCATTCTGATTCATCTATTGGTTTGATAATTCCTTCTTCCAACATTCTTTCAATTTCGGCTTGCACTCGTTCCTTGTATCTCGAGTTCAATCGATATGGCCGTTGCTTAACCGGTTTCGCACCAGGTTTCAAGGGAATCCTCATTTCCCCTAAATCTCCAGAAATTCCCTTCATCTCTGAGAATTTTGTTGGAAACAAATCCTAAAACTCATGTAGTAGGTCGGTCATTTTCGCAATGGTCGACTCGTCCCAGTAGTCACCAATGCTTGCAAACTTGGGGTTTTCCTTCGACCCAATATTCACATTTTTTATCTTCAATGCCTACTGAAATTTGTCCGACGGTATGTCTGGTGCCACAACACTGCAACTACCTTCCGACTCTGGTACATCCATGCCCCGGGGGTCATCATCATCTTCGGGTTCTCCAGTGACGTTGTAACACTCCATCAACATTTTTGGTGTCGCAATCCATTGGAGTGCCATTGGTTGTCCGGTTGGTACCACTTCAAATATCTTTCCGTGGATCGTCTATAGTGCAGAGTGGATTAAGGGATTTATGTCTGCAAATGAGAATGTTTGGCTGAAGCCAATCGTAAGCTGCTCCCAAGATGTTGTCCCATGCCGCAGTTCTGCTGCAACATACCAACTCCGTGGTACCTCATTCAATTTGTGTATGAATGCATGTACCCAATCTTGTCGTGCTCTTGATCCCCATCGATTTTGACAGGAATTTAGATGTGCCTCCAGGTCTCCCTATCCGTCATATCTCATCTAGTCGTCCTTTGCCACTTTGTCGAACCAAACCTCCATGAGGCGTCAACATAGTGGCCAAGAGGTGATGTTTGATTTATGCACTGCCCACCATCGCCTAGGAGTAGCCTTCAAGGCTTCCTCCAGGGCCAGAAGACATTGTGGCTCTGCCACCTTCTCCTCAAATTCAGTGAGAAACGTGTCCAAGTTCGGAAATCCTTCATAGGTAGGTAACGCATACTCCTCCGATGCTACCATTCACAGGGATTGGGTTATCTATGCACATCTTCAAAGGGACACTTCATGCAACCGGTTTTGCCAATTCTAAAGGGCCTCGTCTGAATCGGAGGATGTTGAGCTGTCGCTGTGCCATCCTAATTCTCCATTCATGGTAGGGTTGACATAATCCTCAAAAATTTTGTACAAATTATCCCATCCTTCCGTAATCTCGTCTCTAGCTGGCTCCATATAGCGCAGCCCTTTCACAGGATCCAGCGGTACGATGACCCTCATTTCCTGATTCTCGAATGACATTATCCTTTTCTTAAAGTTAATGATTGCTTGATTCTCCATAGCCCGTTCTATCCCCAGCAGTATCGGATAGGGACTGGTGTTATCCACAATTTCAATGACATCGAAATATGCATATGTTCTGAGCCCTTCGATTTCGACTGGAAGTTGACATACCTGACCGAGCGGGGTGACCTTTCTCTGGTTCACCAGTCTCAGCTGTACCGGTGACCAAGTCATCCACAGCTTTCCCATTATCTCCCACATCTTCTTAGTCAATATATTCACGTCCGAACCCAAATCTAGAATGATGGATTCGACATCAAATTCTTCGATCCGTGCTGACATCCACATCTCCCTTCTTGTCTTTCTTTTGTGTATTCAATTAACTCTCCGTTCCAGTAGTGCACCTCCTCGTCGTTGTAGTAGACTAGATATTTCTTCCAATACATCCAAGTCTTTTTCCAAATCCATGAAACTCCCCAAGAAGTATTTTAGAGTGTTTTCCTTCCTTCGTGACTTCGTTGGGTCGAACGTCAGTGGCATGTCATAGATTTTTTCCTCAAGAGATACCCGTCTCCTATTTCTCATTGCATCCTGTGTCCTTTTCTATTTCTGTACCACCATTGGCCTGCTTCCTTCATGTTTGTGTTGGCCTGATATTGGTATGTGGCTTTTCGTCCCCGGTCAACACTCCTCCTGGTTTCACTATTCCAATAGTCATGTGGTTTCCTCTGGCTTCTGTTGAAATCATATGTACTGCAAGTGGCACATTCGAATTGTTTAAGTTCTGGTTCTGCTTCGTTTTCCATTTCACAATAAGCTACGGGCAGTCTTCTATACTATGATCTACAGCACTGAGGCGCAGGGTTCAGGCAATCTCACTGGTAGTGCCCCTGTTGTCTGCAATTGTAACAGACAATTGGTCTTATTCCCCGTCCGACAACTCCTACACGTCCGATACCTGCATCTCGGACTCCATGGAATCCTCCCCTAAATCCCCCACGTGGTGGTCCATATTGTTGATACTGCAGTTTCGCGTACTGCGGCTACTGATACTATTGTTTCCCATAATGTAGTTGGCCATAAAATGGTGGTGGATACTGCAGGTGCCCATACTACGACTTCCCATATTTCCCCTGGTCATATTGCCATGACTGACTATATTGCGATTGTTGTTGTACTATCGGCGGTTCTTCCCCCTTCATGAAATATGTGTCAGCTATCCGATCCTACAGCAGGTCATAGGCCCTGCAGTGCTTTTCATCATGGCCAACCTATCAACAAAACTTGCAGTATAAGTTTGTTGGATTCGATACCATCTTTTGCAGATATAGGCACTCCTCCAGTCGATTCCCTCTGGTCTGACAGATAGTACACCACGACAGGCCTCATTGACGAAGGGAGTTTGGCACCCCCGCCTACAAATACTCATGAAATTCTAGGCAATTGTCCTTATGGTGCCCCCCATTTCTACATCTGGTACACCATATGTCTCCACGGGTCTCCTTTCCCTTCTTAAAATCCTCCAATTGAAGTGTTAAGTTGGCCAACTGTGCCTAAACTCTGTCCATTCCCATTCTTGCTTCGCCAATTGGTGAAGCCTCTAGCTTCATCATGATTTCTAATGCTTTTGCTTGTGTTGCAACTTTTTGTTGCATCAACGGCCCTCATATATGCAACACTAGTCATGCGATGAAACATTCTTTGTGTTGCAACTCATTTATCTGAAATCTCACTTTCGCTATCAATGTCTTGTATCGCTGGTCAAATTCCCACACTAACTCATTCGAGAATTGCTTAATCTCCTTAAGCTCAGTGACATATTGCGACTCATATTTTGGTTTTTTAAATTTTTCAATCATCGCCATTCTAACCTGCGCTAGTGTTTTGGCTGTTGTTCCCGCCGGAACCCTCACAAACTTCATGTGCTAGTCTAACGCCCAACCCCTAAGGGTCGTCGCTAGCTATCCCATCTTTATAACATCGTCCTGAACCTGCTTCACGGTCCAGACTGCTTCGCATATAAACCAATACTGTTCGGGATCCTCGGTCCCATTCCCCTGAAATGTGGGCATCTTTGCCTCATCTGCCATCCTAACAGTGCTAGTTGTTGATGTATATGTAACTTCGGAATGTATTTCATCTATGTATTTTATTGTACTCCTATAGAGTTGTATTATTCCTCTATATGGAAGTGTTGTCATTTGTATTGACAAGTGTCGCAAGTGTTGTAACTTGCTGATGGGTTATTAGACCACCTAGTAAGGGGTCATCCCGGATTAATGTAACCATGGGTTATTAGGCTAAGTTAGACAAGTCGGCCCCACTGGTTTATTGGGCAGGACAGGACATGTGTAAATAGAGATCAGGAGATCTCTATTTAATCATCTCATTACTCACTCTTCCATCACTCGGAAAGTGGCGCACATGTGAGGAGGAGGATCAACTGCTAGGATAAGAATATCTCTTGTACTTTGGTTGTATCATTTCTCTTTCTATCTCTGATGAAGTTGTGGGGTTTTTCACCTTTATGGTTTTCCCCAGTGAAACTCTGTGTGTCTATTGTCTCATGTGATTGCTTGGTGTGATTGATATGCATTGTTATACTTGATATGATGTACATGTTATTCTGTTAGTAAGGATCCTAGAGTACATTGAATAAATGCTTAAAAATTAACATGGTATCAGAGCTAACCTGAGAAGAAGACATTGTGCAGTGGCGAAAACTGGGGTTTCTTGTTTATTGGGTTTCTGTCCACAGATTTTGGAAAAGCAGTAGAGTAGATTGACTCTACTCATTAAGGAGAATCTTTCTGTCCAATCATATTTCAATTCTGAGCACTTTCAGTTTTGGCCCTAAAAGTTAGGGTTTCCACAAAAATAAGAATTTCTGAAATTTGAAGACATAGCTAGAAGCTCCTTGGAAAAATCGAAGTTTATAGTTTTTTATCGATATTTTTGGTTAGGTGAAGCTCCAAGAAACTCAAAACCTAATTCAGGGTTCTCCCTAGTGAATCCATGAAGACTAAAAGGCATTTCTGAATGGTGAAACTTTGCATATCTCAAATTCTGAATATACCAGGTTGATCAACTCATCAAGGCGCATCTTTCTATCCTCTCAAAAGTTTGAAATTCAAAGTTTGAATTTTTAGGGTTTCTCTGACAAACCCTAATCCGAGACCAGATCCAATTTTTAGCAAATCAAGTGGTAAGACCTAAATCTTTTCTATTTCCATTTGAAGTACTCTTTAAAGATGTCTCACCACACCAAGCTTGAGGATAAGCTTGAAGGGGTTGATAACTTCTGAGCATGGAAGTATAGGATTGGGTTAATCCTAGAAGAAAATGAGTTGGACACTTATATAAGTGAAGAGGTCCCTGTCCCAGAGGGAGAAGAGGCTAAGGCTGTTCACAAAAATAACTTGGTCAAGGCAAAGATGATTACTGCTGATTCTATCAAGGATCATCTCATCCCACATGTGTCATCTCTGAAGACACCCAAGGAGATGTTTGATTGCCTTACCAAGCTATTTGAAGGGAAGAACATAAATCAGAAGATGACCCCGCGGAACCAATTGAAAGGGGTAAAGCTTCAGAATGGAGAGACCATTCAATCCTATTTCTCTAAGGTCTCTCAGATCAAAGAGAAACTTGAAGCTATGGATGAAGTGGTGGAGAATGGTGAAATTGTCATGACCACTCTGAATGGCCTACCTAGGTCATGGGATTCCTTTATTCAAGGAATTTGTGCAAGAAGGAAGTTGATCTCCTTTAGTAGACTGTGGGAGGAATGTTCACAAGAAGAGGATAGGCTTGTAGCCCGAGAAGAAAAAATGGGAAGTGAAGATCAAACTCTCATAGCTCACACCAAGAAAGGCAAGTCCAAGAGAGAGCCATCTCACTTCAAGAAATCTTCACACCGCCATCACAATAGAGAAAGAAGAATATGTTTTACCTGTAATGAGAAGGGACATATTGTTGTAAATTTTCCCAAGAACAAAAAGAACAACAACATTTCAACAAGAAGAATAAGGGCAACAAAAGAAGGTACCATGCTCATGCTACTGAGGATGATGAACCTCCAAAGAAGAAGGCTAAGGCAAAAAGTGATGATTCATCAAGTGAAGATGAATATGTTCTAATATCTACTCTCAAAGGTACTATCTCTCATGGATGTAATGATTGGCTTATTGATAGTGGGGCTTCCAAACACATGACTGGGTTTAAAAATTCTTTTGCAAATCTATCTGAACATGAGTCACCCCATAAGGTGAAACTTGGGGATGACTATCAATATCCTATCAAAGGAAGTGGTGAAGCCTCCTACAACCTAGACTCTAGGAAGTCTTTGAAGTTGAAAGATGTTTTATATGTACCTGGGCTCAAGAAGAACCTACTCTCTATATCTGCATTGGATGCAAAAGGAATGAGGGTTGCATTTGTAGATGGCCAAGTCTTAATGTGGCCAAAAGGTAAAACTATGGATGATGCAGTAGTGATTGGAGAGCGAGGGAGGATTGTACAAATTGAAGGGACAACCTGAACATGACATGGTACATGAATCCATGGAGCCAAGTAAACTTTGGCATAGAAGGCTTGCACATGTGCACTATAGAGCACCACCAATTCCAAGCAAAGTAGTTGAAGGTCTTCCTAAAATCCAGTCAAAGTATGAAGATGTTTGCAAAGGATTTGCAAAAGGAAAGAATGCAAAGAAGGAAATCACAAGCAAGTAAGGAATTATCCACTCCGATGTATGCAGTCCGATGTCATCTAGTTCTCTAAGTGGGTATGTATATTATGGTTCTTTCATTGATGATTTCTCTAGGAAGACTTGGGATTTATTTCTTGAAGAACAAAGATGAAGTATTCAGCAAGTTCAAGGAATTCAAGGCCTTGATAGAAAACCATGCTGAAAAGAAGTTCAAGGCCTTTAGATCCAACAATGGTGGAGAATTCACTTCAGCAGTCTTCAAGTGCTATGCAGTGATTCGGGGATTAAGAGGGAGTTCACCACTCCTTAGAATTCACAACAGAAAAGGAGTAGAAGAAGTTACTTCAGAATAGGACTCCAGCAGCTCCTGCAAGGAAGCAAAGATTCAGAGGGAGTCCACCCAACAAACAAACAAAGATAAGTATTTGAATTGTCATCTCTTGTATATTCTGTTTGTTTAAATAATGTTATTCAATGATGTATATGCTTATGTTCCTAGACTTAGGTTGTGTATTATGCATATTAGAATAATTGCATTGATGAACAAGATACTACTAATATGAAAGTAATGGGTAAGTGGCCTATGGTAATGTACAACATTCTATTGCTACTTATCTAGAATGAAACCTCTTTGCTGACATGTTGGGAGTTGTGCACACTCTTAACAATGTTCTGGTAGAGATTGGAAGGAATCTAGAAAGTTACGAGATATGGATAAATGTTGTATTGAAGCATTGGCTAAGATAATTGCATGATTGTATGACATATTTATTTATGTGTAAGAATTTGTTTTGAAAACTATGAGATGTTTTCTAATCATGCGATTTAACTTGTTTTGTAGGAAAGATTGTATACCATCACCTACAAAATAAGGACTACAACATTTGTTCCAGCAAACGAAATTCAAATAAAACTATCTATTGAAGATATTGAAGAATCTGAAGTTCCCAGGATTCGGGATGCAGTAATGGAAGAATGCCATGATCAAGGAATACCAGTCGATCATGAAGAATGATATTTGGGATGCGGTCCCAAGACCTGAAGGGAAGTCTGTTGTGACTTCCAAGTAGATATACAAGATCAAGCATGCTGCAGATGGAAGCATAGAGAAATACAAAGCGAGATTTCTAGGTTGTGGCTTCTCCTAGAAAGAGGGGATAGACTATGAAGAAACTTTTTCTCCTATAGCCAGGTACACTTCCATCAGATCAGTACTTGCTCTGGCTGTAGTGATGAAATGGAAGATACACTAGATGGATGTCAAGATAGATTTCTTGAATGGTGTAGCCGAAGAGGAAGTGTATGTGGAGCAGCCACTTGGTTTTGAGACACATGATAGAGAGTCACATGTGTGTAGAAAGCCTTGTATGGCTTGAAGCAAGCTCCCAGAACTTGGTATGGTAGGACAGACAGCTTTCTATCCAGTTTGGGCTTTACTAAGAGTAAAGCATATTCCAACCTTTACTACAAGGTTGAGGAAGGCAATCCTGTGATACTACTCTTGTATGTGGATGACCTGTTTGTAACAGGTGAGGATAGATTGATTGCCGACACAAAGAGGAAGCTTGCTGCCGAGTTCGAGATGAAGGACTTGGGGATGATGCACTATTTTCTAAGCATGGAGGTGTGGCAGAGTGCAAATGGAATCTTCCTTGGGCAAAGGAAGTATGCAGTAGAGATCCTGAAGAGGTTCAGGATGATGGACTGTAAGGCCATGGCCACACCTATGGCATCAAACCTGAAGCTTCTGTGTGATGCTTCATCTCATCCAGTTGATGTCACTGTGTATTGTCAGATGATTGGGTCCTTGATGTACCTGATGAACACGAGACCAGACATTTTATTTGCGGTGAACACATTGAGCCAGTTCCTGATGGATCCGAGAGGTGTTCACTTGGTTCCGGTAAAGCATTTTCTGAGGTACCTGAAGGGTACAATTGATTATGGGCTCAAGTATGATGCAAATCAAAAGTTTAACCTGCAGGGTTATGTTGATTCAGACTGAGCAGGAAGTGCTGCAGATAGGAAGAGCACATCTGGGTGCTGCTTCAGTATGGGATCAGGTGTGATCTCTTAGTTTAGCAGGAAGCAGTCCTATGTAGCACTGAGTACAGCCGAGGCAGAGTATGTTGCAGCTTGTTCGGCTAGTTGTGAGGAAGTATGGCTGAGGAAGCTACTGTCTGAGTTATTTGATCTCCCATTGGAGGCTACTGGTATCTTTTGTGACAACCAGAGTTGTGTGAAGCTGTCTGAGAACCCAGTGTTCCACGACAGGTCGAAACACATTGAGATCAAATATCACTATATCAAGGATATGTTGCAGAGAGGAGCAGTGAAGCTCCTGTATGTTGCGACGAATAAGCAGGTTGCAGATGTGCTGATGAAGCCACTAGCCAGATTGAAGTTCGAGTACTTCAAAGAGAGGCTTGGTGTTCTTCAGATTGATGACAGTTCGAGGAAGAAGTGATGGACACATTTGCAGGAGCCATTCCAAGCATGGTGAGAGGAGGATCCTTCCCATGGCTGTGTATGTAAGCACTGGATGATGAGCATCAGGATAATGATCCAGTTACTGCTCTGTATATGCATCATGTTGGATGCTTGTTATGATCAGTTGGATCATGTATATGTATATGCATCATGTTGGATGCTTGGACCATGTATCTATATATGTATTAGGTGGATGCGTTGTATGATCAAGTGGATCATGTATCTGTGTATGTATCAGGTGGATCATGTATGATGATATGTATCAGATAGATACTTTGTATGCATCAGGTGGATGCATTATATGATCAGGATGATCATGGATGACGAGCTTCAGGATGTTGCTCCGGATGACATGCATCAGGACAATGCAGTGATGATGATTAGGATGATGTATGGTGAGTATCAGGTTGATACTCTGTGGTCGTGGATAGGTTGTGCAGATGAGCATGTAAGTTGACCTGGGAGATCCAACAGGTAGAGCTATGTGCTCGTAACAGCCTAGGATGCTCTTTTGAGGCATTGCTCTGGGAGGACATATAATAGCGCCCTGGGAGATCTGCCAGGTAGATCTGTGTGCTCGTAACAGCCTGGGATGCTCTTTCGAGGTTTTGTACTATGGCATGTAATGTGTCCTTGGGAGATCCGATAAGTAGAGATGTATGCTCGTAATATCCTGGGATGCTCTTGCAAGGTTTTGCCATGACCACATGTAATGTGTCCTTGGGAGATCCGACAGGTAGAGCTGTGTGCTCATAACATCCTGGGATTCTCTTTTGAGGTTTTGTCCTATGGAATGTAATGTGTCCTTGGGAGATCCATTAGGTACATCTGTGTGCTCATAACAGACTGGGATGCTCTTGCAAGGTTTTTCCATGACCACATGTAATGTGTCCTTGGGAGATCCGACAAGTAGAGCTGTGTGCTCGTAACAACCTGGGATGCTCTTGCAAGGTTTTTTGGTGAGACCACATGTAATATGCTCCTGGGAGATCTGACAAGTAGAGCTGTGTGCTCGTAACAGGCTGGGATGCTACAGCTAGGTTTTGTGGTGGGGTCACATGTAATATGCTCCTAGGAGATCCGATAGGTAGAGCTGTGTGCTCGTAACAGCCTGGGATGCTACAGTCAGGTTTTGTGATGCACGTAATAAGTCCTAAGGATTCCACAATATGGACAATGATGAAGACCTGCAGGTGGTGGGCCTACATCCAGTATGAAAAAGGACTGGCTCTGTAGAACTTCCTATGACGAGTAGATCGGAGATTGATTGAGATAGCAGCAACAGTGACGATGATGATGATTCAATGAAGATGATTCGATGATGATGATCCAGAGAAGAAGACTTGTGCTAGGAGATCTATGTCAAGAAATACCTTCCTAGTTAAGAGGGAGTGTTGATGTATATGTAACTTCGAAATATATTTCATCTATGTATTTTATTGTACTCCTATAGAGTTGTATTATTCCTCTATCCGGAAGTGTCATCATTTGTATTGACAAGTGTCGCAATTGTTGTAACTTGCTGATGGGTTATTAGACCACCTAGTAAGGGGGTCGACCCAGATTAATGTAACCATGGGTTATTAGGCTAAGTTAGACAAGTCGGCCTCACTGGTTTATTGGACAGGACAGGACATGTATAAATAGAGATCGGGAGATCTCTATTTAATCATCTCATTACTCACTCTTCCATCACTCGAAAAGTGGCACACATGTGAGGAGGAGGATCAACTTCTAGGAGAAGACTATCTCTTGTACTTTGGTTGTATCATTGCTCTTTCTATCTCTGAGGAAGTTGTGGGGTTTTTCACCTTTATGATTTTCCCCAGTGAAACTCTGTGTGTCTATTGTCTCATGTGATTGCTAGGTGTGATTGATATGCATTGTTATACTTGATATGTTGTACATGTTATTCTCTCAGTAAATATCCTAGAGTACATTGAATTAATGCTAAAAAATTAACACTAGTATTTTTATTCACTGAAGATCTACTCTTACGACTGCACGTAGGGAAACTCCGCGAGTCATTTTGATTTCTTCCTATGAAATTCGGAGTAGTATGCGGGGTCGAAGGTACATGGTAACTTATGATATGACCTCCTTTTGCCTCTGGGGTAGCCTGGTCGACGTCTTCTACGCAATGAGGTCGCTTCCTCCCCTGTGGTCCTATCTCACGGTTCTCTATTCCGGTCCTCTCAAGAGACTCTCTCTCATTCCTCCTCTTCTTCTCAGGACACCGGAATATTGCTCCAATTCTCAAGAGACCACACTCTTCGTCAACTTCCCTTTCAAATTCATTGTCTCTCATGTCCATCTACCACATCTTTCCATCAGACTCGCATTTACGTGATACCTTCACCCTCACACCGATTCTTCTACTCATTAGAATACATCCTCAATATTCCTTTTTCGCAAACAAGCATTTTAATCCATAGTTTTAATGATGACAATAATCTTCCCCTTGGTCCCCTAAAGAAATTTATTTTGGCATAGCTGTATGACTTGATGGTATCTACCGTGAAATCAGTTACGTACCCTTCGAGGATACTGTCTACCCCAAAATCGACATCTCGTGATACCTTGTTATCGACTTGCTTCAGCTGTCGCACCAACTCTGGAGTCCAACAATCTGGTTCAGTCTTTTGACAGTGGTTCGTGCGGAATTTCAACTGTGCTAGTCACTCATGTAATAACATCGGGAATTCGCAGAAAAAGATTTCGTGAATATCTGAGTAGATGTATCTTTCTAACCAACTAGTCGCTGTCTGTTTAGGATATCGCTTCTCGCTTTCAACGAACTCCTTCGCCTTCTTGTCGAACCACTCTTGGATCTTTGGTTTTGTTGGGTGCCACAACATATCCTCTTTTCTTCTTCCTTAGGGACCTGGCAATGGAACCATTTGTTGACGGAGGGTCTATCAACAGGGGTTCACTCCGCACTGTCGTCAACAAACTATCAACCCAAAATCCCTTATACACCAGCCCAGAAAGGGTTAACCCTTCCCAGCAACACTTGCGGAGCAAGTGCAGTCTCACCCGATGTTGATAAGAGGGCTGCTGGAGCTAAGTTTCCGTAGTTTTGTAGAGGGTATGCACACTTTACTTTCGCATTAACCAGAGATTAGCGTATTCATAACATACTATTAACTCATCATTTGCATCCTAAGTCATTCATAGTTTCTAACACATGCATTCAAAATAACATACTCAACATACTTATTTTAGATTACGACATGTTCACATTAATCAATAAAAAACATTCACATAACCCATTATTCATCATCGCATCATTGCACAAAGACAGAATTCATATCATAACCGAACATCTTCATTCATTCATCAAACTTGCGGAATTAAACTCGCAAAAACCGTCAATACATCATGTTGCAAATCCAAAGCAAAACCCCAAAAGATCATATCAATATCCAAAACTTCGATGCCCTTAGGCTTACAATCCTACTCTATTTATATGCTTTCATCTTATTACAAAATGGTCCACATGACCGACTCGACTAACAAGTCTTATGCTTCCGCAAAAGCCGTGAAAGGTCCTTTTTCCGCGGAATGACCCTTTCGCATCTGTCAGCTTTAGCACTTCCTGCAGGTCTATCCCATTCCAACACACATATCCTAGAAATGAACCACCGTTCAAAATACAAGACACCAAAATCAACGCCTAGCCATAAACATACACATATTTTAGAAATTTGTTGCAACTTCTTTCAAGGAACATAAAAGAATCACATGAATGGTCCAGCCTACACAACTACCAAATCAATAAAAATGGCTCGTGAAAATCTAGAACAAAGTCAAATTGGAAACCTTGCTCAGAATCCAAACCAAATCCAAGAACACAATGAAGAAGATGATAATAGGGACGATGAAATAGAAGATGTAGTGGATGAGGATAAAATCCAGAGTATGGAATATCAAGATAAACCAAAATAAAAATTAGTTGAGAATAACAATGACAAAGAGATAGATGCATCATATATTGACAATCAAGATGTCAATATCAATTGTAAAGTAACTAACGATCTCATAGATTGCAATAATATAGCACCAAATACTGATGAAAACGAAGTTGGTGTTAATGACAATTATGAAAGAATTGAAGTTGTAGAAGGATACAACAATGAAAATAAAAGTGTTAGAGACGATCCTAATCATGATGATGTAGAAGAAGAAAACCTAGAATATTCTCCAACACATGAAAATATAAACGTTTTATAGGTAGTCACATCTCAGTATGTTCTATATTCTCTAGATCAAGCTTGGAAGCCTCACTAATGTCACAGTTAGTTATACAGAATCTAAGATTCATGGACGAATCTTTTCAAGGAAGGATGACTTATAATATACCTAATTGTATAAATTACAACTATTATGAATATTAATTTATTATTTAATAATTAATAGGTGAATAGTCATACAATCTATGTGAAAGGTTATAACCTTTCATAGACTAGCATATATATTGCTAGTCCATGTAATTTATCATCAATCAATAATACAAAATATATTTATAAAAAATATATTCCATCATGTAAGGTATTATCCTTACAGAGGCAATATGAGTGTAATGCGAGGGAAATAAATGCAATACTGGGTGGTTTAACATACTCAAAGTTTACCAAAGTTATGCAGTGCACATCATCCAAAGAGGTATGGGACAAAATCAAGAACATATATGAAGGAGATGATAAAGTTAAGAAAGCAAAGCTGCACAATTTTTTAGGACAGTTTGAAACCCTCAAAATGAAGGAAGAAGAAAATATTGCAGCGTATCTCCTTTTAGTAGATGAGATTGTTAATGCAATCAGAGGACTTGGACTACAAATTGGTGAAGAAGAAGTTGTGCAAAAGGTATTAATGTCCTTGCCAACGAGATTTGAATCCAAGGTACGAGTTCGAGAGGATAGAAATGATTTGGACAAATTAAATATGGATGGGCTTCATGGAATCCTTACAACATATGACATGAGGATAGAAAAATAGAATACTTCCATGAAAGAGGAAACCTTCAAAGATTCCAAGAAAGAAAAAGGCAGGAGGATGGGACCAAAAAAAAGTCTTTATGATACATCAAATGATGAAGAAGCAAATTTTGTGAAGAATCCCAAAAGAGGCCACAAAAAATCCAAAGGTAAGTTACCTTTCAAATGCTTTGAATGTGGTAGAGTAGGTCACTTTGATTCAAGTGTCCTTATAAGGAAACCAAGGATATTGATAGTGAATAGGACCTTAAATATAGAGAAAAAAGGAATATACACCAACAAAACAGGTATGAGTATAAGAAGAAAAAGAGTTTGTATTCCAAGAAGGATAGTAGTTCATCTGACGAGGATGATCAAGAGATGCTCTTCATGGAAATTGAACAAGATTCAGAACATAAAGGATAGGAAGATGAAGAAATGGATTAAGTAGATTTTGAAGGAGAAATTATCAGTTCCTTGGAAGAACTGAAGAAATCAAGAAAGAAGAAAAAATATTTATAGGAACAAGTATTAGACATAACAAGACAGTTGAGACAAAAGAAAGAAGGTTACAAAAAATAGGAGATTTAAATCATCACTTTGAAAAGGAAACTACAAGAAGTGAATGTCCAGTTGGATCGTCAACAAAAGTTTAGCAACAGTACTAAATCTATGGATACAATTGTAAAAAATCAGAAACCACTATCTGACAAATCAGGGTTGGGTTATGAAGGTTCAACCTCAACAAAGTCAATATATAGGAGGATTTTTTCATATGTAATCAAAGGATCTGCTTAAAAGGATTACAGTTTTAGAGAACAAGACAAGGATTTATCTCCTTTGAGAACTCGCACTACGCAATCTAGAAGAACTCCCTCTATAAGTAATCAAACTCTTTTCTTAGGACATTGTTATTTTTGTAATAATTTTGGTCATAAGACGGTATATTTTAAATCCTATGCAAATAAAAGTGTTTTGAAAAATGTCGTTTACTGCAAAACAAGAAATAATGAGACTAGAAAGCCAATTGGAACTTCGAAAGTAAACTTCAACTTCTTCAGACCTTTGAATTTAGATGTTGAGTGTCGTAAATGTTACAATTATGGACCCAATGATTGTTATAACATGATTTTCCACATCCTATGCAACATGCCTTGATGGCCTACCTTGTCCCTCTGTAGACTCATCATACCCCTCTTGCTCAATTAAAACCCCCAAAAAACATATTTGTGTTGATGTACGTAGGTCAAAAGTACTATATCATGCGTATACACATCTTGCACCACTACAACATACATACATCAAGATTCATGCTCAATATTAGAAATATTTTGATTTTTCCTTGCCAAGTCACGACTATTATGATTATCTCCCTTCCATATACTAGAAAAGGCTCCAATTTGACTCTCCATATTCTTTGAGGGCTATATGTTGATCCATTGTGAAGCATTTGAGGAGGACACAAGTAAAATCTGATGAAATTTTTCCCCATTCCATGCCTTGAGTCTGAATTTGTTTGTCCTTGTAATATTGGAACTCTCTTATGTTCATCTCCTAAGCTCTTCCCTATCTTGTGAAGGAGGAACCTAATTACACCTTGAACTTGTGAGCTTTCCATTGTATGGAGGATCGAAGTGGTGGAGGCCTAGGTGGAGGAACTAAGTTTCCTGGATCTGATGAGTTGCCGGTAGAAGGTTTTCACTATGTACTTATGTTTATTATATTAATATAAATACGCTTTTCTTGTCCAATTCATGTTGCAAATGTTTATATTATTTTCATTGGGTATATTTTCTTAATATGTTCATGGACTATGCTAGATTATGTGCTAACAATTTATATACATTTTATATGCTGATATGCCTTGGTTGTTGAGGACAAGTTGTAGGTGAAGAGCATTGGATTGAGAGATCAGTGGTGGTCTTCTTCAGAAATCCGATTGAGTTAAGGGTCTCATCCTTTTATTGTTAGCATTTCATGTTTATATAAAATATTTGGGAATTGAGTTGAATTCTTGTGTCACTCTATCTATTGTGGTTCTACCCCAAGCCATAGAAATATTTTCTTTGTAACATAATTGGTGACTCTGCTGGGGATGGTCTCCTTATTGGGGATTTTTGGGTGATTTTTATTTTTTATTGCTTGACAGTCAGTATTATGTCGTTTTCCTAAGTGGTTTGGACTCATCCTCATTTATTTGGCCATTTTTATCCCCATATGTGAGCTAGGTGTGTCATGGTTGCGTACACACGCGAGATGAATGTTTTTGACCCGCATACATATGTTGATATTTGGCTGGCAGGCACGTACATCTCTTTTTTTAGCTTATTTCTTAAATGGGATGTTTCTTGGGTGAGTTCTGAGTGTTGTTGAGTCTTCTTGGGTCTCTGTCTTGTCTTTTGGTTGCATTTATGGTGACTAGAAGCTCTCTTATTTCTTATTTTTTAGGCAAATTGGTTTCTTGTCATTTTTTTTATTAGTAGTCCTTTTTTGTGTGTTTGAGTCATGACTTCTTAGTGTCTTGCTTGGTTGGTCTTCTTATACTTACTGCAAAATCTGAGAGGTTTATGGTTCAATCTTGCATTTTCATTCCATCATATTGAAAATAGGAAAATATTTTCATTTTGCATGTTTGATTGAGCATTTGCACTTTTTCTTAGAGTTGTATTACTCTAGGAATCATTTGGAAAGATTGCATTTGCATTGAAAGTGAAATAGACCGTATTTGTTCATTTTCATTTAAAAGCATACCAATTTTATTTGAAAAACAAGACTAGTACTTAGCAATGTTTTTATGTATGCTTATTTCCTTTTTCTGAGTCACAAACAACACTAGTTGCGTGGCCATATTCCTTTGAGTAAGAAACAACCAATTAAAATTAATGCTTAATTTTAAAATTGATTAGAAAGATTTTATTTTTTAGAGTGCACAAACAAGTGTAGGTTTTAGAGTCTTGGAATAGGATTTTGTGAGTAAACTTCTCCAAGACTACAAAACTTAACATTAGGTATCTATATAGGGATTTATGAAATCCATGGTATAATTGGTGTTATCGGGAATCTCCTCTTAAACAAGATTTAAGCATGAGGTAATGTGAAAGTTGGTTGTGGAGATATCCCTCCAATACCTTCCTAACATCGAAGCTATATCTAGGGTCTATTTGTATTTGGGGGTTCTTGAATCACATAAGTGCTTCTGAACTTCGAGCTTAGATACCCTAACCATACAGTGGACCTGACATATAGCTCTTTGCCCGAGCATTGGTTATATGTGGTGAACTTAGTCTAGGTATCCACACAACGTACTTGCAAGGTTTATTCTGTGAGTGTCCTAAGTCAGATGGGAGTCGTACATCACACATACTTGTGATGTGAAGTATGAGGGCCCTTATAATTGATTATGTTACCTATGTCTATAGTAGAGGAGTCTCAAGCCCCTCCTGGGCAAGGCATATCTTCTATAGTTTGGGAGACCACTTAGTCATCTCCTTTGTTTGTGTGCATTTAGCTTATATTTTCTAGGAGTGTGCTCGTTTCCGGTTAGTTGTCCTTAGGGATTGATTTTTTTTTTCAACTATTTTGGAGTCATCGTGGATTGAGTTCTGACAATCCTCCATTCTCATCATTTAGTAGGTTTACCACCCAGTGATCCTTTGTAGCCTCTCCTTAAGAGGTGCAGAGCTAATAAATCTAGCCCTTATATATCCCATCGAGAGCTTCAAAGACTTCTTACCATGACCTCTGCTTCCTATATGTCAGGGATACCTTTGAAACCTACGTTAATAGTAGTTGGGGGAGTCCATGTGACTCCCTCGTTTGTTTCCTCATGGGTCCCAGGGACTCCTGTGTTCACGAGCTCTCAAGATTCTAGTTCATCTCAGCCTATTAGAACAAATCCTTTTGATTGTACTTGGTCATCTAATCATTTGTCCAACTTTTCTTTAGGATTATTGGGAACTGAGGCTCAGTCGATCCCCTTACACTCTAATCCCTTTACTTTTTTCATGCCTAATCTACCATCGAGTATCCCATCCTCCATACTAGTTTTCAACGGTAACCGTGGTGTTGGGATTGGGGGCATACCAGCCCCCTTCACTATGTATCAATTTGGGAGCGGTCATATCCCTCCTTATTTTCCTTATGTTGGGGGGTGGAATCCCCCTTCATTAGCTCCTAATACAAATCTTTATCCTTTTATGGTTGGGGTTGGGCATGCAAGCAGTGGTTCTACCTCTTATATCCCATCGGTCTACCCATCATTTACTATGCCAATTCCCACGAATGCTTTTCTTATAGCAAATCCTCCTCCGAGTTTGATTTTTCCTTTGGTATGGATTGTATCTTTTAGGATGCATCCTCCCTCATATGGATTTCCTTCATCGGGATGGTATATGCCTCCTCTCGTGTCAAGGGTAAATGTATACCATCATATGGGAAATTTTGGTAATATTGATTTCTCCTCCTAGGTGTTTCCTACCATGCAAATTCCTGTGTACCCTTACATGAATCAATTTGTAGGGGTTTATTATCCTACTAGTTAGGGTCATGGTATTTATCAGAACCCACTATGGCCTCTAATTTGATTCCTACGGGCATATATCCATAGAACCAGTATTTCCTGGGGGCATGGTCCCAAATGTCGCAACCAAGGCTCCCATTTCTCGCTACCTTGAATTTTACAGACCTATCCAGATTCACGAATGAACCTATTTGTCATGATCCGGCATGATTCCCATTCCCCACCAATATTCCCTCCAGTATTCCTAAGTTTGAGGGTAAGAACCCAATCGCGGCCTGTGGTATCAGAACCCATCGTGTCCCGTGGTATCTAACTTGATGCCTATGGGTAGTTGAGCTCTAATAAGATTTGGTTAATGATTGGGGAAGACATCATGTTAATAAAATAATTTCAATTCACCATTCACCGTTATTTTATTATTATCAATCATTTTTTTTATAGTATAATGTTTTCCTTTCAGAAACAACTATGACATCATACTTTGATCGGATTTATTATTATTATTTTAACCTCATTACACTAATTGAAAATAGAATAAATCCCAATATACCCTTGACATAATCCATCCTAATTATGTGTCTCATTCATGGTGCCCGCACAAAGTTGGTACCCAATTCCATTGCAATAGGAAATTTAAAAAATGTGTGCACATTCACAAAAAGCATGCTCATGTTTCACAACAAATGGATCTATATCTTTTCACAACAGATGGATCTACAACTCACATTGCAACATTTGCTACCACTAATCCAAACATATCAACCAATTCACAAATTTGAACAAATGAGCTCTTGTTAAAGGTAAATAACTAAAACATTAATCACAAATCTCCTATAAGTGTCTAAATTGAAGTTGAAATTGCAATAATTTCCAATAATTGCAAATACCTAAAAAAATTAACATAAATGTTTTTTCTTGTTACATGTATCATAATTTTAAACTATAGATACATTTTGTTTCTCTTTATTACTTCAACAATATAAAAACAAAATTATATGCTACATCACTGCATACCATTGTGTACGTACCAACAAATTTAGGAATTTGATTTGATTGCAAATTCAAGGATTAGAAATTACAAATTCACAAATTGAAATTGATTGGAAATTAACAAATTCAAATTTATTAGAAATTGATTGCACAATTTTGAGAATTGAAACTCACAAATTCAACAAGAAAAAATGGAGGAGAAATTGCAATTTCAACAACTACAAATTTGCAAAATTTCACATTTTCTAATGAAAAATGTTATTTCAGAATCGAGAATTACAATTTCAACAACTAGGGAATTATAAAAAATTACAAAATTTTCAGGAAAAATTGGAAAAATTGCATGTAGAAATTGCAATTTCAACAATTAAGTGACTGTAGTTTCAAATAGAAATTTTAGAAATTTTGTATTCAAGTCGGCAACTACAAACTTGAAATTTAAACTAGTTATCCGATTGAGGAAAAAGTTGCAACTTTTAAAAAAAAATTGCAATTTCAACAATTAAGCAAAGAAATTTTAGTGATCAAGAGATTTGTAGTTTCAGCAAGTGGAGAATTATGAAAGGGTGAAAACGTGAAGTTGGGTAACACTTTTGGCTTGTTTTTGACAAACAAAACTGCTAAATTTTATGTTTTTCAACTTTGACCTCTTCAAACCCATATCTCCTTTAGGAATTTCAACTTGACGTAAACACAAATGTTTTAGAGAATTGAATTAGCTTTCTACTCGTATTTTTTTTAATTTTTTTTATGGACATATTGTGGGACAAATTTGGTGCTCAACAATGGGATAGACTTGAAAATTTTAATTATGGATAATGAGTGACCAGCGTGAGCACTAGTTTTTTGAGAGATGGTTATTCATTTTAGGTAAAACAATGTATGATGATAATCTACACACACTGCACTTATGCATGGACTATATTTTGAGGTTTTTCGGACTTGAGAACTATTTTTTATTATTTATCAAAATAGCATATGTTTAGAAAATGGTTCCTTATCGACACATGTTGGTAAGCTTCAATTTTATTTTTAGTGTGACTGTTATTGAAAAAACTAAAAGTACCCTTTTAAAGAGGATGGGGCAACGAAGATCTTTGTGAAGATTTCAAATTTGTTGGTGTTGTCTTTGTTATGATATTGAATTTTCATTTCGGGTGATTTTCAGAGTAATAAAATTCTGAAGGGATGAGGTTTAGAAAAAAATTATTAATAGATAGAAATTCAAATCGAAATGAAACAATTATTATATCATTGGAAACTAGATTCAGAGATGAATCCATTGCTACCAAGTCTAACTAATAATATTTAAAATTTGTAGGGGTTTGGGATTGTTGAAGTTGTAGGTTCCAGAAAGATACCAGATATTTTCGTTGGTTTTGTTGACCGTGAAATCTCGGTCGAAAAAAATATCTTCCAAACTCTCGGCCGAGAGTTTAGTTCAAACTCTCATCCGAGATTTTTTTTTAAAATATAGCACAGTGATTGGTTCAAACTCTCAGCCTAGATTTTTATTAAACTCTTGGCCTAGATTTTTTTAAACGCTCGGCCTAGAGTTTGAGGTTAACTTTTTTTCGAGTGATCATCCATGCACACTAGTTTTTTTTTAACTTCGTTGTCATAAAAGAGTTTTCCAACTTCGCGTTTTCACCCAAAAGTCAAAATTTTACCATACATAAATTGAAATTTCAACAATTAAGTGATTGCAATTTCGATATATTGTAGTTACAAAGTCAATAATAAAAAGATTTCGTAGAAAATGCAATTGTAGTGAGTACAAATTCACAATTTCAACAAGTACAAGATTGAGAAGAAATTTACCTTTTAAAAAAATTGAAAATTTCAACAATCAATTGATTGCAAATCTAGTGACTAAGAATTACAGTTTCAACAATTGGAAAGTTAATTGATTGCAATTTGGATATCTGCATATTGTGATTGAAATTGAAATTTTGGCAGTTCCAAAGTCAACAATAAAAAAAATTGAGTAGCAATTGCAATTACCTAATCGATATCTTGTAGAAGTCACATTTACTTAGATTTTGTAATATCCTTGTCCTGATATTCTCAAATAATTATGAATAAACCCTTGAAATCTGAAATAACCCACATAATGAATACTTGAAGATACATAACATTGCCTTCCCCTTGAGGGGAGATTTGTCCTCAAAGATGAGAGTCTTGATGTCCTCTTATTAGGGGTTGTTTGAAGAGTTGACTTGAACACTACAATCTGGATCGATTTCCTTCTCCAGATGAGATCCTAGAACTTGTATTTTAATCCTTTCTACTTAAATGGTGATTTTTTGAAACAATACAGCTTATAATTATTTGTTTTCCATTTCGTCTTTGGATTTCCATTTATGAGCAATTGTGGAACTTCTTCATTTCCACTTTTTTCATTAGTTGTAGGTCTTACATCGGGTAATGTCATAATAATGGAAATATTTTTAAGAGATACTTTTCGACCTTGGGAATTGAAGTGATGGTCATCCTTAAGTGCTTGCATTTTTAAGATATCAATATGAGCTTTCTGAGTTTCATCAAGCCATATTATGGTAGATGGATTCCATCTTACAATTCTAGGGTGTGATTTTTTTGGCAAAAGTGGTCGAGAACAATGTGTAAGTATTTCTTTCGTTACACCAGTGGACACATTTCCATGAAAACTGGATGGTGATATGGAACTAGCCGCACTGGTCAATTTAATATCCAAAGCATCAATTTCGCCCTTTTCATATTCTTTATCAGGTTTTCCTTCGTAGATTTGAAAATCATATTTAGATTTAATTTGTGAGTCTTTGTCATCATTGAATGAGTATGCAACATCGATATAAACCTTAGAGTTGTCAGTAGTTGCAATTCCAATCCCTTTATCGCAGCAATCATCTCTTGTACTATTTTCTGCTTGCGGTAATTCATGAAGTTGTTCTTCTTGATATGGTAGAATCGTTCTATTTTGATGACCCTCATTGCTTTCGCTCTCCTTTTTATTTTCTTCTTCACATAGTTGTTTGAACATATTTAGATCATGACATTTTTTTATTATTTTGTCTATAGTTTTTGAAATATCTCCCATTATCTCTTCTTTAAGTTTCCGCATTTCTTCAACCAAGCTGTCGGAAGACATTTGTGTGCATGTGTGGATGATGAATACCCACAAACTCTAGGTATTAATTGATATTATTATTATTAATAAGTTATTATTAATAATATTTAATATTAATAATTTTTGGATGGAGTTTGAGCTATGATCATAAAAATGATATGAATTATAATTATAATATAATAATAAATTATTATTGTTAATAATAATCTTATTATTATTATAATTTTTGTTTCGCCAATGTAAAATTAGGGTTTATGGAGGAAGTTAAGGCATGGAAAGAGTTCTTGGTTAATGGTTTGCATAGGAGAATGGTGGAGAGAGGGAAGAATGCAAGGAGGTGGAGCATGGAGTTGTGATGTGTGTGCGAGGTTGGACGTGCGGTCAAATGTAGGAGTGGTTGTAGGTGGAGCGTGGCACAGTTCAAATTAAAGGGAGGTGTGGAAAGCGTGTTGAGGAGGGGAGGAGTGATGAGGTGGGAGCAGGATCGACGTGAGGTTGGCCAGGGGAAATGGTGTTAGAGGAGAGGGCATCTCGGGGTGACTATAGAAAGGGCTAGTCGCAGATGGATCAGGCATGTATGGCATGAATAAGATGGAAAAATGCACGGGGATTTGGGATCGAAGCTGGCGCGCCGGGATTTTGCAGTGGAGCTGTGGTTTATGGGTTTGATAAGGGAGTGGAGAGTGATAGGAGTAGAGTGAGAGTATTGGTGGTGGCGTGTAAGAGAGGAATAAGGTGAGTGTTGGGGAGTGTGTGTGAAGGGTGAGTGATGTGGAGGGAGGAGCATTGGATAGGGGCTATAGTATATCAATGCATAACAATCACAATAAGCATCACAAGCATCACAAGAATCAAAAGCATGAGAGATAAGAGACAGAGAGTTTCCATGGGGAAAACCCTAAGGTGAAAAACCCCACAACTTCCTCAGAGATAGAGAGAGCAATGGCTCAACCAAAGTACAACCAAAATACACTGAGATAGTCTCGTAGTAGCAGATGATCCTCCTCCTCACTAGTGCACCACTTTCTGAGTGAGAGAAGTATGAGTTTCTGAGTGATCAAATAGAGATCTCCCGATCTCTATTTATACTTAACCCGTTTGCCCAGTTACACTATGGGGCCGACTTGTCTAGTTAGGTACATCCACAATATAATATATATTTCAGGGCCGACCCCACACATGGTGGTCTAATAACCCATTGACAAGTACACACACTTGCGACACTTGTCAATACACATGACGACACTTCCTTATAGAGGAATAACACATCTCTTATAAGGGTACAATAAATATATATGAAATACATAGATGAAATACATTCCGAAGTTACATATACATCAACACTCCCTCTTAACTAGGAAGGTATTTCTCGACACAGTTCTGCTAGACAAGTCTTCTTCTCAGGATCATCGTCATCATCACCATCACTGCTGCTGCTATCTCAACCAATCTCTAACTCTACTCGTCATAGGAAGTTCTACAGAGCCAGTCCTTTTTCATACTAGATGTAGGCCCACCACCTGCAGGTCTTCGTCATCACTGGCCATACTGTGGAATCCTCGGGACTTATTACGTGCATCACAAAACCTTGCAAGAGCATCCCAGGACTTATTACAGGCACACATCCCAACCTATCGGATCTCCCAGAGAGCTATTACATGTGACCCTACCACAAAACCTTGAAAGAGAATCCTAAGACTGATTACGAGCACACAGCTCAACCTATCGGATCTCCCAGGGCGCTATTATATGTGGTCACCACAAAACCTTGCAAGAGCATCCCAGGACTTATTACGGGAACACATCCCAACCTATCGGATCTCCCAGGGTGATATTACATGTGGTCATGGAAAAATCTTGCAAGAGCATCCCAGGACTTATTACGAGCACACAGCTCAACCTATCGGATCTCCCAGGGCGCTATTATATGCCATAGGACAAAACCTCGAAAGAACATCTTCTAGATATCCCAGGGAGCTATTATATGCCAACGAAAAAACCTTGCAAGACTATCTGCATATCTCCCAGGGTGTTATTATATGTCCTCCCAAAGCAAAACCTCGAAAGAGCGTTTGCCAGATCTCCCAGGGAGCTATTATATGCCAGCAGCAAAACCTCGCAAGAGAATCTGCAAACCTCCCATGGTGCTATTATATGCTTATCTACACAACCTGATCCATGGCCACAGAGTATCAACCTGATACTCACCATACATCAACCTGATGTATACATGATCATCCTGATCATCATCACTGCAACATCCTGCTGCATGTCATCTAGAGCAACATCCTGAAGCTCGTCATCCATGATCATCCTGATCATATAATGCATCTACCTGATGCATACCAAGTATCTACCTGATACATATCATCATACATGATCCACCTAATCATACAATGTATCCACCTGATACAAATACAAAAAAATGATCCACCTGATCATACCTGATACATATCAACATACATGATCTACCTGATCATACAATGCATCCACCTGATACATATACAGATACATGGTCCAAGCATCCAACATGATGTATATACAAAATACATACAAATGATCCAACCGATCATATCCAGCATCCAACATGATGCGTACATACATATACATATAAATGATCCAACTGATCATATCCAGCATCCAACATGATGCGTACATACATATACATATAAATGATCCAACTGATCATATCTTGCATCCAACATGATGCGTACATACATATATATAAATGATCCAACTGATCATATCCAGCATCCTCCTGATGCATGTACAGAGCAGTAACTAGATCATCGTCCTGATGCTCATCATCCAACGCTTACATCCATAGCCATGTGAAGGATCCTCCTTCCAACATGCTTGGAATGGCTTCTACAAATGTGTCCATCACTTCTTCCTCGAAGTGTCATCAATCTGAAGAACACCAAGCCTCTCCCTGAAGTATTCGAACTTCACCCTAGCTAGTGGCTTCGTCAGTACATCTACAATCTGCTCGTCCATCGCAACATAGAGGAACATCACAGCTCCTCTCTGCACCATATCCCTGATATAGTGATATTTGATCTCTATGTGTTTCGACCTGTCATGAAACACTGGGTTCTCGGACAGCTTCACACAACTCTGGTTATCACAGAAGATACTAGTAGCATCCAACGGGAGATCGAATAACTCAGACAGTAGCTTCCGTAGCCATACTACCTCACAACCAGTTGAATAGGCTGCAACATAATCTGCCTCAGTTGTACTTAGTGCTACCCAAGACTGCTTCCTGCTAAACCAAGAGATCACACCTGATCCCATACTGAAATAGCATCTAGATGTGCTCTTCCTATATGTATCATCGCCAACCCAATCTGAATCAACATAACCCTGCAGGTTAAACTTTTGATTCGCTTCATACTTGAGCCCATAATCCATTGTATCCTTCAGGTACCTCAGAACATGCTTTACAACAAGCAGGTGAACACTCCTCGGATCCGTCAGGAACTGGCTCAATGTGTTCACCACAAAGCAAATATCTGGTCTCATGTTCGTCAGGTACATCAAGGACCCAATCATCTGACGATACATAGAGACATCAACCGGCTCAGATGAAGCATCACATAGAAGCTTCAGGTTCGATGCCATAGGTGTGGCCATGGCCTTGCAATCCATCATCCCGAATCTCTTCAGGATATCTACTGTGTACTTCCCTTGACCAAGGAAGATCCCACCTGCACTCTGCCACACCTCCATACCTAGGAAATAATGCATCATTCCCAAATCTTTCATATCGAACTCGGCAACAAGATTCCTCTTAGTATCTGCAATCAATCTGTCATCTCCTGTTACAAATAAGTCATCCACATACAGGAGTAGAATCACATGATTCCCTTCCTCAACCTTGTAGTAAAGGTTGGAATCCGCTTTACTCTTGGTAAAGCCCAAACTAGATAGGAAATTGTCCATCCTACCATACCAAGTTCTGGGAGCTTGCTTCAAGCCATACAAGGCTTTCTTCAATCTGCACACATATGACTCCCTGTCATGTATTTTGAAACTGAGTGGCTGCTCCACATATACTTCCTCTTCAACTACACCATTCAGGAAAGCAGTCTTGACATCCATCTGGTGTATTTTCCACTTCATTGCTGCAACCAGGGCAAGTATTGTTCTGATGGAAGTATACCTGGCTACAAGTGCAAAAGTTTCTTCATAATCTATTCCCTCTTTCTGAGAGAAGCCACGAGCTACGAATCTTGCCTTGTATTTCTCTACACTGCCATCTGCAGCATGCTTGATTTTGTGGATCCATTTGGAAGTCACAACAGACTTCTCTTTAGGTCTTGGGACAACATCCCAAACATCATTCTTCATTATTGATTGGTATTCCTCAACCATGGAATCCTTCCATTCTTTCTTTTACGCTGCTTCTTCATAACTGGAAGGTTCTTTGTTCATAATGTCACAGAGTAAAGCAACATAGCTGGTATGTGATCTGGTTCTCTTCTTTGCTCTGTGTTCTTCTTCTGGAATGCCAAATCTTTCTACATCTTGAATGAGCTCTCTAGCCCATGCAGGTTTCCTCTTGTGAGAGTTATCCTCACGGGGTGGATCTACAGGTTCTTGCGGATCTTCAAACTCATGAACAACTTCTGGAATTGCTTTAGTCATGGTAGTGTCTTGAAATCTAGTTTCCTTAGTTTCTTCATAAACTTCGATAGGTGCCTTCCTTGATTTGATGAATGTTGAGTTTTCATCAAATGTTACATCCCTGCTTACATCAATCTTCTTGAACCCTGGAAAGTATATTCTGTAAGCCTTCGAGCTTTCACTATAACCCACAAAGATACCCTTCTTTCCTGAAGGATCTAGTTTGGTCCTCTTTTCCTTTGGGACATGAGTGTATACTGGACAACCAAATATTCTGAGATGGCTGACTTCAGGTTTCTTACCAGAAAAGACCTCTTCTGGTGTCTTGTTGTCCAATATCTTGTGGGGTGTTCTGTTCTACACATATACAGCTGTTCTAGCTGCTTCTGCCCATAGATGAATAGGTAGATCCTGGTCATGTAGCATTGCCCTTGCTGCTTCCATGATTGTTTTGTTCTTCCTTTATGCAACTCCATTCCGTTGATGATTATAAGGAGCAGTCAACTCCCTCTTAATCCCTGAATCACTGCAAAGCTTCTTGAAGTCACCTGAGGTGAATTCTCCACCATTGTCGGATCTGAATGTTTTGATCTTCTTGTCAGTTTGATTCTCCATCAAGGTTTTGAATTCCTTGAACTTATCAAACACCTCATCTTTGTTCTTCAAGAAGTATACCCAAGTATTCCTGGAGAAGCCATCAATAAATGAGACATAGTAAACATACCCACTCAGAGAACTGGATGAGGACCACATACATCTGAGTGGATGATTTCTAGGATACCTTTTGCCTTGCTTTCACTACTTGGGAAAGCCTTCTTAATGTTCGTACCTTTTTCACATCCTTTGCAAACACCTTCATGTTTGGTCTTGATTTTAGGAAGACCCTCTACAACCTTGCTTGCAATTGGAAGTGCCCTATAGTGCATATGAGCAAGTCTTCTATGCCAAAGTTCACTTGGCTCCATGGATTCATGCACCATGGCATGTTCAGGTTGTCCTTTCAATTTATACAAACCTCCCTCTTGCTCTCCAATCACTACTGCATCATCTATGGTCTTTCCCTTTGGCCACATTAGGACTTGGCCATCCACAAATGCAACCCTCATACCTTTTGCATCCATTGCAGAGATGGAGAGTAAGTTCTTCTTGAGACCAGGTACATTAAGGACTTCTTTCATCTTCAAAGATTTTCTAGAATCTAGGTTGTAGGAGGGTTCACCACTTCCTTTGATTGGGTATTGATAATCATCCCCAAGTTTCACCTTATGGGGTAATTCATGTTCAGATAGGTTCACAAAAGATTCCTTAAACCCAGTCATGTGTTTGGAAGCTCCACTGTCAATTAACCAATCATTACAACCATGGGAGATAGTACCTGTGAGAGCAGAGATTAGAACATACTCTTCTTCACTTGATGAGTCATCATCACTATTATCACTTTCTACCCTAGCTTTCTTCTTTGGAGGTTCATCATCTTCGGCAGCATGAGCATGGAAATTTCTTTTGTTGCCCTTCTTGTTGTTGTTGGAGTTGTTGTTGTTGTGGTTGTCCCTTTTGTTCTTGGGACATTCTGAAGCAAAGTGACCCTTCTCATTACAAGTGAAACACCTTAGATCCTTCTTATTCTTTTGTTGGTTGTGATAGGATCTCTTGTGGTGAAAGTGCTCTTTCTTGGGCTTGCTTCTTTTGGTGTGGGCTACGAGAGCTTGATCTTCACCTCCCATCTTTTCTTCACGAGCTACAAGCGTAGATTCTTCTTGAGAGCATTCCTCCCACAGTTTACTGAAAGTGATCAATTTCTTTCTTGCACAGATTCCTTGAATAAATAAGTCCCATGACCTTGGAAGACCATTCAGAGTGGTCATAACAACTTCACCATTATCCACTACTTCATCCACAGCTTCAAGTTGTTCCTTGATCTGAGAGACCTTGGAGAAGTAAGATTGAATGGTTTCTCCATTCAACATCTTAACCCCTTTCAATTGATTCCGTAGAGTCATCTTCTGATTTATGTTCTTCCCTTCAAATAACTTGGTCAAAGAGTCAAACATCTCCTTGGGTGTCTTTAGAGAATACATATGGGGTATGAGATGGTATTTGATGGAATCAACAATGATTCTCTTTGCCTTGACCAAGTTCTTCTTATGCAATACCTTAGCCTCTTCATCCTCTGGGATAGGGATGTCTTCTTTTATATATGAGACCAACTCATTCTCTTCCAGGATTAACCCAATCCTATACTTCCAAGCTCGGAAGTTATCAGCCCCTTCAAGCTTATCCTCAAGCTTGGTGTGGTGAGACATCTTAAAGATTACTTCAAACGGAAATAGAAAAGATTTAGGTCTTACCACTTGAAATGCTGAAAACTGGATCTAGTCCCGGATTAGGGTTTGTCGAAAAAAACCCTAAAAATTCAAAATGTGAATTTCAACTTTCTGAAGGGATAGAAAGATGCGCCTTGATGAGCTGATCAGCCTGGTGTATTTAGAATTTGAGATCAGCAAAGCTTTACCCTTCATATTTTCCTTTTTGTCCTCCTGGGTTCACTAAGGAGAGCCTTGAATTAGGGTTTGAGTTTCCTGGAGATCTACCCAGCCAAAAATTTCGATCCAAAGCTCTAAACTTCGATTTTTGCAAGGAGCTTCCAGCTATGTCTTCAGATTACAGAAATTCCTATTTTTGTGGAAACCCTAATTTTTAAGGCCAAATCTGAAAATGCTCAGAATTGAATTCTGATTTGACAGACGGATTCTCCTTGATGAGTAGAGTCAATCTACTATACTGCTTTTCCAAAATCTGTGGAGAGAAACCCAATAAATAAGAAACTCAAGTTTTCGTCACTGCAAAATGTCTTCTTCTCAGGTTAGCTCTGATACCATGTTAAATTTTGAGCATTAATTCACAATACTCTAGGATCTTTACTGAGAGAATAACATGTACAGTATATCAATGCATAACAATCAAAATAAGCATGACAAGCATCACAAAAATCAAAATCATGAGAGACAAGAGACACATAGTTTCCGTGAGGGAAACCCTAAGGTGAAAAACCCCACAACTTCCTCAAAGATAGAGAGAGCAATGGCTCAACCAAAGTACAACCAAAATACACTGATATAGTCTCATAGTAACATATGATCCTCCTCCTCACTAGTGCGCCACTTTCTGAGTGAGAGAAGTATGAGTTTCTGAGTGATCAAATAGAGATCTCCCGATCTCTATTTATACTTAACCTGTTTGTCCAGTTACACTATGGGGCCGACTTGTCTAGCTAGGTACATCCACAATATAATATATATTTCAGGGCCGACCCCACACATGGTGGTCTAATAACCCATCAGCAAGTACACACAATTGCGACACTTGTCAATACACATGATGACACTTCCTTATAAAGGAATACCACATCTCTTATAAGGGTACAATAAATATATATGAAATACATAGATGAAATACATTCCGAAGTTACATATACATCAACAAGGGGCAACCTTATCTCGATTGCACATTCTGAAAAGGAATCGACGTTTCACCACAGGTCCCACATTTCCATGCGCTTGCTTTTCGTCGGTTCAAACAAAGTCGATTCATTAAGACTCTACCAGTGAGGGTATGTCCATCCATAGGTTCTATGGAACATACCACTCTTATGGATGATGTGCGGCATACCATGAGATGGATGTAGTTTCGGCCACTCAACCCGCTCAACCCGATTTCCTGTCTATTCACACCCAGTTGTATGATATGGACGGATCGAAAATGCACTTTTTGTTGATGTATTTGTAACTTCGGAAGATATTCACTTGTATATTGTAAGTATTACATTTGTACTTTATTGTGTCCCCAATGGAGATGTATTATTCCTCCGATTGGAAGTGTCGTCATTTGTATTTGTAAGTGTCGCAAATCATATTGTAAGTGTCGTAACTGATACTTGATGGGTTATTAGACCACCTTGGTGGGTTCATCCCTATATGAGTTAAAGGGTTATTAGACCACCCTAGTGGGGTCATCCCAATGACAATTGGTAATGGGTTATTAGACTCTCCTAAGGGAGGTCGGCCTAGTTAGAGTAAAAGGCAAGTAGAGGTAAAGTATAAATAGAGAGGAGCACCTCTCTATTTATCCATTCACAAACTCATTCACTTTGCATTAGAGAGAGAGAGGAGGAGTGTGCACAAGTTGAGGAGGAGAAGCTGCTAGGAGACTATCTCTTGTTTTGGGGTTTTGTATTGGTGCTCATTCTATCTCTGAGGAAGTTGTGGGGTTTTTCACCTTCTTGGTTTTCCCCGGTGAAGTGCTTTGTGTCTCTTGTCTCTTGTGTTTGATATGCTATACATGTTGTTATCTTAGTTAATATCCTAGATCATATTGAATTAAATGATGAAAAACTAACATGGAGTCAGAGCTAGCTTGAAGTAATGCATTGTATGTCAATTATGACACTTGTTGCACTTGCGACAAATTGGAAGCCAGGGCTTGGTATAGTAAAAACTAGTCATTGTGGCACTTTTGCTATAAATCCGTTTTGGTGAAGGTTCAGTATCTGAATTTTTTATAGGCCGAAAATCATACTCAGATGTACCCTGTGTAAAAATTTCAGCTCTAGCTTTGTTGTACTTTGTGAGATATGATTCGTACAAGTTAGGGTTTTTGCCTCTTCCAAAATGTTTCCCTAAACAGGTGACCTAGGAACAAAGGTCATATATCAGGATAGAAAGCTCCAAATGGAATTTCGTAAAAAATGGCAGTTAGGGCACAGACTGTAGCTTCATAGGTCCGATTTTTAGAGGCCGAAGTTGAAATAGTGACATGTGTCACTTTGTACAAGTTTGCTATGTTGTTTCATCCCATAAACAGGTAATGTTGCGACACTTGGCATATCTCTCTCATGGAGAATCCATTGAATCTCTGATCTATGGGGTTGGAAATATGATAGGTCAATCTACCACAGGCCAAAGTTCCAGACCCTAAGGATCCAAAATTTCAGAGATGCGCTAGAAACAATATGGCATATATTTCTGTCAAAACAGATTTGGATTCTGAGCATTTTCATTTTTGGCTTGTCACTGCTGTGGGAAATTAGGGCTTTTGAAAGAAGTGTAATTTTGGAGTGCTCTCAGCACAGGATTTCTCTCCTCAACAAAATCAAAATTTAGAGACCAAGATCGAAGTTTTTGGTTTGGTAGAACCCTGGGATCTATCAAATCCTAGTTTGGTTTTTGGACCAGAAAAACCATGAAACCAGATTTTGATAGAAGTTGCAGATCTGAAATTCATAGGTCATTTTTTGAGGGTCAATTTTTGGAGTTTTCAAAATCTGAGCACACCAGCTTGCTCACCTTAGTCAATTGCATCTCCCTGTCCAGACAAAAGTTTGAAATTCCAAGTTTGGTTTTTTAGGGTTTCTCTACCAAACCCTAGCAAGTTCTAGTTCCAGAGGGAGATGAGGCTAAGGCCTTACATAAAAGACTACAAGCAATCTTGACAGGTATGACTTGAGGAGATACAGGTATGTTTTGAAATCTGTTCATGATTAATTTTATGATATGTTTTTCTTCGTATTATTGAGGTTAGTACAATATTGATTAGTTTTAGACTTGTCTTATCACCTTAGTAAAAGTATGAATTCATGTGAATGTTAGAAGACATTCATTGATTAGGGTTATGACACTTATGATTACACTAATGCACTTTGGTGTTGTATGAGGATGACGTTGTCCGCTAACATGAAGGGTACACCAAGCAAGACAAATCAAGTTCTATATCAAGAACATATGACCATGGTGACATGAAGACAAAGACTCATCCATAGCCATTGATCACATAAAAGCTCTAGTTACAAGGTATGTATAATTTGGTTCTACAATGCTTAACTTATGAGATATGCAGGTTACTAGCACAACATCTCTAAATCATTTAAGAGAACAAAGAAGACATTGTTTGGGTATGTTATACATAACGTGCAAACATGATAATCCAGGTATGTTTTTCATGTATCAAGTTAGAATCCTACCTTGTGTTAGGATCTTATATAAGTATACTTTTTTGTTAGAATCCTACCTTGTGTTAGGGTTTATGCATATTATGCTTCTTACTTTGATTGATGATATGACAAACCAGAAGAGTCCTATGGTCAAATAAGAATATGCATGAGTAAAAGAAGTTCTCCCTGAAACCTTGAAATACTAACACTTGCGATAAGTTACCTATGACCATGACCATACATGTTTAAGATTATTTAGAATCATAATGTTTTGATAGTATTGAGATTATACTGATGAAGTATGATTACGTATGAGATCTTGATGATGACACTAGTGTACACTTAAGCATGCATAGTGGTCCAGGATAGATATAAGTTGAAGCATAGATAATCCAAGAAGCAAAGATCAAGAGGGAGCACACTCCAGTAGTTCTTGCAAGGAAGCAAAGATTGAGAGGGAGTCCACCCAACAGCCAAACAAAGATAAGCATTTGAATTGTCATTTCTTGTATATATGATTACTTATATAATGTTGTTAAGTCATGTACATACTTATGTTCCTAGATTTAGGATGTATATTATGCATATTAGAAAAGTTGCATTAATGAACAAGATACTACTAATATACAAGTAATGGGTAAGTGGCCTATGGTACTGTACAACATTTCATTGCTACTTATCTAGAATGAAACCTCTTTGCTGACATGTTGAGAGTTGTGCACACTCTTAACAATGTTTTGGTAGAGATGGAAGGCATCTAGAAAGTTACGGGATGTGGATAAAAGTTGTATTGAAGCATTGGCTAAGATAATTCCATGACTGTATGACATATGTCTTTATGTGTAAGAATTTGTTTTGAAATCTATGAGATGTTTCTAATCATGCAATTGAACTTGTCTTGTAGGAAAGACCATGTAACATCACCTACAAGAGAGACTTGCTTCGAAGAACAAGCGACGAAGACTCAACAAATCCAAAAAACTACCTATTGAAGATAATGAAGAATATAAAGTTCCCAGGATCTGAGATGCAGGAATGGAAGGATGCCATGATCGAGGAGTACCGTTCAATCATGAAGAATTATGTCTCGGATGTGGTCCCGAGACCAGAAGGGAAGTCTGTTGTGACTTCCAAGTGGATCTACAAGATCAAGCATGCTCCAGATGGTAGCATAAAAAATACAAGGCAAGTGATGAAGTGAAAGATACACCAGATGGATGTCAAGGCAGCTTTCTTGAATGGTGTAGTCGAAGAAGAAGTGTATGTGGAGAAGCCACTAGGTTTGGAGACACATGACAGGGAGTCACATGTGTGCAAATTAAAGAAAGCCTTGTACAGTTTGAAACAAGCACTCGGGACATGGTACGACAAGATAGACAACTTCCTGAACAGTTTGGGCTTTACCAAGAGTAAAGCGGATTCCAACCTTTACTACAAGGTTGAGGAAGGAAATCCAGTGATACTCCTAATGTATGTAGATGACCTGTTTGTGATAGGTGAGATTGGATTGATTGCTGATACAAAGAGGAAGCTTGCTACCGAGTTCAAGATGAAGGACTTGGGTATGATGCATTACTTTCTAAGTATGGAGGTGTGGCAGAGTGCAGATGGAATCTTCCTTGGACAAGGGAAGTATGCAGTAGAGATCTTGAAACGGTTCGGGATGATGGACTGCAAGGCCATGGCCACACCTATGGCATTGAAGCTGAAGCTATTGTGTGATGCTTCATCAGAGTCGGTTGATTCCACGATGTATCATCAGATGATTGGGTCCTTGATGTACCTGATGAACACGAGACCAGATATTTTCTTTGCTGTGAACACCTTGAGCCAATTCCTGACGGATCCTAGACATGTTCACTTGATTGCTGTAAAGCATATTATGAGGTACCTAAAGGGTACGATTGATTATGGGATCAAGTATGATGCAAATCAAAAGGTTAACCTAAAGGGTTATGTTGATTCAGATTGGGAAAGAAGTGTTTCACATAGGAATAACACTTCGGGGTGCTGCTTCAGTATGGGATCAAGTGTGATCTATTGGTTTAGCAGGAAGCAATCCTGCATAGAACTGAGTATAGCTGAAGCAGATTTCGGCTAGTTGTGAGGTAGTATGGCTAATGAAGCTACTGTCTGATTTTTTTGATCTCTAGTTGGATGCTACTTGTATCTTCTGTGACAACCAGAGTTGTGTGAAGTTGTCTGAGAACTCGGTGTTCCATGACAAGTCGAAGCACATCAAGATCAAGTATCACTATATCAGGGATATGGTGTAGAGAGGAGCAGTGAAGCTCCTGTATGTTGCGACAGATGAGCAAATAGCAGACGTGTTAACCAAACCACTAGCCAGGGTGAAGTTCGAGTACTTCAGAGAGAGGCTTGGTGTTCTTCATATGAAGATACTTCTAGGAGGAAGTGATGGGACACAGATGCAAGAGCCCTTCCAAGCATGGTGGTAGGAGGATCCTTCCCATGGCTGTGGATGTAAGTGTTGTGTGATGAGCATCAGGACAATGATCCACTATGAACATCTAGATGATGTTCTATATGATGATGATCAGTATGATCATGAGCATCAACATGATGCTCTGTGTGAGGATGATCAGTATGATCATGAGTATTAGGATGATACTTCATGGCCGTGGACAAGTTGTGCAGTAGCATGAGCATATAATAGCACCCTGGGAGATCCTATAGGTTGAGCAGGAAGCTCGTAATCAATCTCGGGATGCTCTTTCGAGGTTTTTCTTGTGCAATGGCATACAATAGATCCCTGGGAGATCTTGTAGGTTATGCTTGGCATATAATAGGTCCCTGGGAGATCCTATAGGTTAAGCAGTAAGCTCGTAATCAGCCCTGGGATGCTCTTTCAAGGTTTTTCTTGATAGCACGTAATCAGTCCTGGGATGCTCTTTCGAGGTGTTGCTTGTTCGCATATAATAGGTCCTTGGGATATCATATAGGTTGATCAGGAAGCTCATAATCAGTCCTGGGATGCTCTTTCGAGGTTTTTCTTGTTCGCATATAATAGGTCCTTGGGATATCCTATAGGTTGAGCAAGAAGCTCGTAATCAGTCCTGGGATGCTCTTTCGAGGTTTTGCGAAGTCTGCATATAATGGGTCCCTGGGAGATCCTATAGGTTGAGCAGTAAGCTCGTAATCAGTCCTAGGATGCTCTTTTGAGGTTTGCAGATACACGTAATCAGCCCCGAGATTCACCAGATAGGCTGCTCACAGAGATGATGAAGACCTACATGGAGGCTAGGTCTACATCTAGCATGAAAAAGGATTGGCTCTGTAGAAATTCCTATGACGAGATGAATTGAGAGATATCACCAGTGATTGAGATGATGAGTACAACAGCAATGACAATGATGCTTCGTGATCCAGTGACGATGATCCAACTCCAGTATTGAAGACTTGTGCTTATATGTATTGATGACATGTGTCAAGAGAATACCTTCCTAGTTAAGAGGGAGTGTTGATGTATTTGTAACTTCAGAAGATATTCACTTGTATATTGTATGTATTACATTTGTACTTTATTGTATCCCCAATGGAGATGTATTATTCCTCCAATTGGAAGTGTCGTCATTTGTATTTTCAAGTGTCGCAAGTCATATTGTAAGTGTCGTAACTTATACTTCATGGGTTATTAGACCACCTTGGTGGGGTTGGCCCTATATGAGTTAAAGGGTTATTAGACCACCCTACTGGGGTCGGCCGAGTGACAAGTGGTAATGGGTTATTCGACTCTCCTAAGGGAGGTCGGCCCAGTGACAAGTGGTAATGGGTTATTCGACTCTCTTAAGGGAGGTCGGCCCAGTTAGAGTAAAAGGAAAGTAAGGTAAAGTATAAGTAGAGAGGAGCGCCTCTCTATTTATCCATTCACACACTCACTCACTTTGCATTAGTGAGAGAGAGGAGGAGTGCACACAAGTGGAGGAGGAGAAGCTGCTAGGAGACTATCTCTTGTTTTGGGGTTTTGTATTGGTGCTCATTCTATCTCTAAGGAAGTTGCGGGGTTTTTCACCTTCTTGGTTTTCCCCGGTGAAATGGTTTGTGTCTCTTGTCTCTTGTGTTTGATATGCCGTACATGTTGTTCTCTCAGTTAAGATTCTAGATCATATTGAATTAAATGATGAAAAACTAACACTTTCAATCAATAAATGAGATGGGATGTTCAAAATTCAAAATTCAAATCGTTGCACTGGACCGCCTCCCATTTGGCCTGATCTTGTTTCAAAAATATTCATTTCAGTTCATTAAGATTAAGCATGAAGATAAATAGGAGCCTCGACATCCAGAATATGGTTGACACATTGACACATTTGACTCCTAATTTTTGCATTTTCTATCATCCATTTTACATGGGGTACCTGTGGCAGTCAAAGCTTAAGTGGTGTCTCGGTTCTCTCATGGACATCAATCGATAGGGGATAATATTCAAGGTGCTTCAGAGCTAGTAAACATGCCACAGTTTCAAAGCTTGACCTCTCCTCTTCCTTATAAAGTATCATCCATTGGCATCCGTTGGAGTGACACCCATTGTGATCATTGTAGGATAGAAACTGATTTGCCATGATTATTTATGTTTTTGGTTCAGTGTTCTACATATTAATGTATATTGGAAATAAGAGTAAACTCTTGTAAGTAGGTGCCATACTTGTTTTCTTATATATGGTGCTTTGTAAAATAGATCAAGATGTGTGCAATATTTATAAAAAATCGTATCTGTGTATACATGAAAAAAACTATATTGCTTTTGTTTCTGGTTTATGGATCTAATTTATGGTTATATGATTTTTAATGTCACATCCACAAGTTCATATCTAGGTGCAAGGCTATTAAATTTTGTGAAGCCGAATTTATAATGATGTCGGGTGCTTCTTAATTCCATTGTTGAATTAGAAGGATTTTTTAAAAAAAATTTAAGTTAAAGAAATTACATTTTCTTTTTTCATATTATGTTTATTATGTTAATTTATTTTATATTTTATATTTTATAATTATTTTATTAAATATCTTTCAAGGTTCGAGATTACATTTTTTGTTTTTTATATTTATATTGATTAGGTTAGTTTATTTTATTTTTTCATTTTCATTTTCATATATATATATATATGGAATATTGTTTATTTTAGTATTTTTTTTTAAATTAAATAAAAATTTCATTTCTTTTTCTTAATCAAAAATATTTAACTTCCGTAATTTGGTGAAACTTCAATGCTAAAAAACACAATTAAACATAATTTTATTGTTGTAAATAATTGTTTTTAATTAATATGATTAAAAAAATTAACAAAATTATAATCTTAAATATAGGTAGCTAGTTAGCTTTTCCTATAATCAAATTAAATATTTTTATCAGTAATTACCTATTTATAATAAGTTAATGTCTTTTGCAACCTTACCATTAAACATTATCACGTTCTAGTCAAAACCAAGGAAACTGGGTTGTGTGTATATTAAAAGTACATGTACACACTTCATTTTTCCAAAATAATTTTTGAAGTGTTCATTTTAACTATGTGTCATTATTCATAAATAAGTAATAAATTATTTCATTCATATCTCATTTTCATTTTCCAAAAAAAATTCAAAATAAGTCCATTTTAACTATGTACTCTTCTCCATAAATAAATAATAAATTATCTATTTCATATCTCATTTTCATTCTCCAAAAGAAAACAAATTAAGCCTCATCATATCCATTTTCATTCTTAAAAAAATCTATTTTCATTCTTAAACAAAACTCCTCTAGCAAATGATATAAGAACTCTACCTTTAAAAGCCATGTCTTATAAGGTAGCTTTTGAATTCATTCATAATCATCACATTATATAATTGTGGAAAAATGTTCCTTATACAATTCATGTCCTTGTAAAATAATGTCTTATACTACTTATTTATATATTATAAGAAAAATATTATTTTAATTTTATGATAAAATAAATAAATGAATATACATTTAAGATGCCCACACACATATCGCCACAAAGAATAAATAGTTACAACACTTCAACCTTAGAAGTTAAGGGGCAATACCATGCATCCTATGTTGTACACACGTGAAATAAATTAGAATTGGTTGTTTTCCCATCATAACAATATTATTATAATCTATAGAGATGAATATTATATTTAATTAAAAAAGTTGTAATGATGAGAATATAATAAAATCTTAACAAGTAGTCTAATCCCCAAAAGTTCATCAATTGATTGATTGCAATTTCAACTACAATTTCAATCATTGGAGAATTATAGAAATTGGAAACTTTTCTGACAAATTGCATTTTCAACATCTAGAAATAGCATTTTCAACAATGAATTGATTGTACTTTTGATAATTGCATATTGCAATTTAATGATTTTTTAATTCAAATTGCAATTTCAACTTCGAAAATTGCAATTTTGGCGATTAAAAATTCACATATTCAACAATAAAATAGATTGAGAAATTGCAATTTCAACAACTACAAACTTATAAAATATTTCAAAAAGTATATGATTAATGAGAAAATTACATTTTGTAAAAAAAGTGCAATTTCAATAATTGATTGATTGTAATTTCAACTATGAGAAATTGCAATTTCAACAGTTAGAGAATTATAGAAGTTACAAATTTGATTGATTACCATTTCAACGATGAGAAATTGCAATTTCAAAAATATGAGAATTATAGAAATTACTTAAATTTTTAATGAGAAATTGCAATTTTAGGAGTGTGGCAATTTCACCAATTAATTGACTACAATTTCCATAATTGTATATTGCAATTTAATTAATTTTTTAATTCAAATTGCAATTGCAAATTCATAGAAATTGCAAATTTGGCATTTAAAAATTCACAACTTCAACAACATAAGGATTGAGGGGAAATTGCAATTTTGATCATTTTAATAATTAATTGGAATTTTGGCAATCACATATTGCAATTTAAGGTTCACTAGAAATTCCAATTTTAACAATAAAAAATTATAAAATTTCAAAACAATTTATGTCTTTAAAAAATTGCGAACAAGCTCTTCCTTGGAAATATATGTGTGCGTGGACTTGATTTTTCAAAACGCTTTTGACGATTGAAGGATGGAGGAAGAGGAGCTATTAGACTTTGGTGAGGATCCTTCTAATGTGACAATTAAGGGCTCTAGATTTTTTTTTTTTCTCATGAGGGAATCATGGGAGGTTGGCATAAAGATAAATCTCCACTTTTTCCTTCTAACTTGGTGGATTGTGGACCTAGACATTCCTCCAAATGAATTGTTGGAAGGTTATGATTACCCAAGGAAGGCCCTAACTAGAAATTTTATCAATTTTATCTGTGCTTCCAATGGTATTAAGAATTCATTTTAAAAAAAATTGAAGTTTCCAATCTTAGGAAAAGAACATTCCAAACATACTTGTGTTGTTGGTGTCAAAAGTATCTAAGCTAAAGTGGGTTCTCCAATTCCTTGAAGTACAATATGCATGATTGGAGCATGGAATGGGAAGCATAGTCCCTATAGTTCCCCTATGCATGATCTTTACTTTCCATGTTTAAATATCACTCGTCCAAACAATTGTAATGGAGATATGGGATGCAAAGTCATTCATGCTCGATGTCAAGGAGGACTTTTAGAAAACTTCTACGCAAAAGGTCTTTGGTCAAAAGATTCTTTCGATGAGTGTGAAACCATGGAGTTGTGCATTGAGGAGCTTGTGGGTTTCCAGCATGCCTTTAGGGTGAATCAATTTTCAACGCATAAGGTTGTTAAAAAGAAGAAGTGTGTAACATTGAGCTCCAAGAAGATTTGGTTAATGATTGGGGAAGAGATCATGCTAATAAAATAATTCCAATTCACCATTCACCGTTATTTTATTATTATCAATCAATTTTTTCTATAGTATAATGTTTTCTTTTCATAAACAACTATGACATCATACTTTGATCGGATTTATTACTATTATTTTAACCTCATTACACTAATTGAAAATAGAATAACTCCCAATCTAGGCTTGACACAATACATCTGAATTATGTGTCTCAATCATGGTGCCCGCACAAAGTTGGTACCCAATTCCATTGCAATATGAAATTAAAAAAATGTGTGCACGTTCACAAAAAACATGCTCATGTTTCACAACAAACGGATCTATATATTTTCACAACAGATGGATCTACATCTCACATTGCAACATTTGCTACCGCTAATCCAAACATATCAACCAATTCACAAATTTGAACAAATGAGCTCTTGTAAAAGGTAAATAACTAAAACATTAATCGTCAATGTCCTATAAGTGTCCAAATTGAAGTTGAAATTGCAATAATTGCAAATACCTAAAAATTAACATAAATGTTTTTTCTTGTTACATGTATCATAATTGTAAATTATAGATACATTTTGTTTCTCTTTATTACTTCAACAATATAAAAACAAAATTATATGTTGCATCATTGCATACCATTGTGTATGTACCAACAAAATTAGGAATTTGATTTGATTACAATTTCAAGGATTAGAAATTAGAAATTCACAAATTGAAATTGATTGGAAATTAACAAATTCAAATTCACTAGAAATTGATTGCACAATTTTGAGAATTGAAACTCACAAATTCAACAAGAAAAAAATGAAGGAGAAATTGCAATTTCAACAACTACAAATTTGCAAAATTTCACATTTTCTAATGAAAAATGCTATTTCAGCAATTGAGAATTGCAATTCAACAACTAGGGATTTTTTTTTTAAATTACAAATTTAGAAATTTTGTATTCAAGTCGGCAACTACAAACTTCAAATTTCAACTAGTTATCCGATTGAGGAAAAAGTTGCAACTTCTTTTAAAAAAATTGCAATTTCAACAATTAAGCAAAGAAATTTTAGTGTTTAAGAGATTTGTAGTTTCAGCAAGTGGAGAATTATGTTCAAGTGAAAATTTACCATACATAAATTGTAATTTCAACAATTAAGTGATTGCAATTTCGATATCTTGTAGTTACAAAGCTAATAATAAAATGATTGGATAGAAAATGCAATTGTAGTGAGTACAAATTCACAATTTCAACAAGTATAAGATTGAGAAGAAATTTACATTTAAAAAAATTGATAATTTCAACAATCGATTGATTGCAAATCTAGTGACTAAGAATTACAGTTTCAACAATTGGAAATTTAATTGATTGCAATTTGGATATTTGCATATTGTGATTGAAATTGCAATTTTGGCAATTCCAAAGTCAACAATAAAAAAATTGAGTAGCAATTGCAATTACCTAATCGATATCTTGTAGAAGTCACATTTACCTAGATTTTGTAATATCCTTGTCCATATATTCTCAAATAATTATGAATAAACCCTTGATTTCTAAAATAACCCACAGAATAAATAATTGAAGATACATAGCATTTCCTTCCCCTTAAGGGGAGATTTGTCCTCAAAGATGAGAGTGTTGATGTCCTCTTATTAGGGGTTGTTTGAAGAGTTGACTTGAACACTACAATCTGGATCGATTTCTTTCTCCAAATGAGATCCTGGAACTTGTATTTTATTCCTTTCTACTTAAATGGTGATTTTTTGAAACAATACAGCTTATAATTATTTGTTTTCCATTTCGTCTTTTGATTTCCATTTATGAGCAATTGTGGAACTTCTTCATTTCCACTTTTTTCATTAGTTGTAGGCCTTACATCGGGTAATGTCATAATAATGGAAATATTCTTAAGAGATACTTTTCAACCTTGGGAATTGAAGTGATGGTCATCCTTAAGTGCTTGTATTTTTAAGATATCAATATGAGCGTTCTTAGTTTCATCAAGCCATATTATGGTATATGGCTTCCATCTTACAATTTTAGGGCGTGATTTTTTTGGCAAAAGTGGTTGAGAACAATGTGTAAGTATTTCTTTCGTTACACCAGTGGACACATTTCCATGAAAACTGGATGGTGATATGGAACTAGCCACACTGGTCAATTTAATATCCAAAACATCAATTTCACCCTTTTCATATTCTTTATCAAGTTTTCCTTTGGAGCTTTGAAAATCATATTTAGATTTAATTTGTGAGTCTTTGTCATCATCGAATGAGTATGCAACATCGATATAAACCTTAGAGTTGTCAGTAGTTGCAATTCCAAGCCCTTTATCGCAGCAATAATCTCTTGTACTATTTTATGCTTGCGGTAATTCATGAAGCCGTTCTTTTTGATATGGTAGAATCGTTCTATTTTGATGACCCTCATTGCTTTCGCTCTCCTTTTTATTTTCTTCTTCACATAGTTGTTTGGACATATTTCGATCATGGCATTTTTTTATTATTTTGTCTATAGTTTTTGAAATATCTCCCATTATCTCTTCTTTAAGTTTCCTCATTTCTTCAACCAAGCTATCGAAAGACATTTGTGTGCATGTGTGGATGATGAATACCGACAAACTCTAGGTATTAATTAATATTAATATTATTAATAAGTTATTATTATTAATATTAATATTATTAATAAGTTATTATTAATAATATTTAATATTAATCATTTTTGGATGCACTTTGAACTATGATCATAAAAATGATATGAATTATAAATTATAATTAATAATAAATTATTATTGTTAATAATAATCTTTTTATTACTATAATTTTTGTTTGGCCAATGTAAAATTAGGGTTTCTGGAGGAAGTTAGGGCATGGACGGAGTTCTTGGTTAATGGTTTGCATAGAGAATGGTGGAGAGAGGGAAGAACGAAAGGAGGTGGAGCGTGGAGTTGTGATATGCGTGGGAGGTTGGACGCGCGGTCAAATGTAGGAGTGGTTGTAGGTGGAGCGTGGCACAGTTCAAATTAAAGGGAGGTGTGGAATGCGCGTTGAGGAGGGGAGGAGTGATGAGGTAGGAGCTAGTTCGACGTGAGGTTGGCCAGGGGAAATGGTGTTAGAGGAGAGGGAATCTCCGGGTGGCTGTAGCGAGGGCCAGTCGCAGATGGAGCAGGCGTGTATGGCGTGAAGAAGATGGAAGAAAGCACAGGGATTTGGGATCGAAGCTGGGTGTGCCAGGACTTTGGAGTGTAGCTGTGGTTTATGGGTTTGATAAGGGAGTGGAGAGTGATAGCAGTAGAGTGAGAGTGTTGGTGATGGCGTGTAAGAGAAGGATAAGGGGAGCGTTGGGGAGTGTGTGTGAAGGGTGAGTTATGTGGAGCGAGGAGCAATGGATAGGGGCTACGTGGAAGTAAGGGCCAGCCTTATCTCGATTTCACATTCCGAAAAGGAATCGACGTGTCACCACAGGTACCACATTTCCATGCGCCTGCTTTCCGTCGGTTCAAACAGAGTCGAGTCATTAAGACTCTACTAGCGAGGGTATGGCCATCCATAGGTTCTATGGAACATACCACTCTTATGGATGATGTGCGGCATGCCATGAGATGGATGGTAGTTTCGGCCACTCAACGCGCTCAACCCGATTTCCTGTATATTCACACCCAGTTGTATGATATGGACGGATCGGCAGTGCACTTTCAATCACTAAATGAGATGGGATGTTCTAAATTCAAATTTCACAATTCAAATCGTTGCAATGGACCGCCTCCCATTTGGCCCGATCCTGTTTCAAAAATATTCATTTCAGTTCATTAAGATTAAGCACGAAGATAAATAGGAGCCTCGACATCCAGAATATGGTTGACACATTTGAGTCCTAATCTGTGCATTTTCTGTCATCCATTTTACATGGGGTACCTGTGGCATCCAGAGCTTAAGTGGTCTCTCGGCTCTCCCATGGACATCAATAGATAGGGGATAATATTCAAGGTGCTTCAGAGCTAGTAAACATGCCACAGTTTCAAATCTTGACCTCTCCTCTTCCTTGTGAAGTATCAGCCGTCGACATCCGTTGGAGTGACACCCATTGTGATCGTTGTGGGCTAGAAACTTATCTGCCATGAATATTTCTATTTTTGGTTCAGTGTTCTACATATTAATGTATATTGGAAATAAGAGTAAACTCTTAGAAATAGGTTCCATACTTGTTTTCTTTTATATGGTGCTTTGTAAAAGAGATCAAGAGGTGTGCAATATTTATAAAAAATCGTATTTGTGTATACATGAAAAAACCCATACTGCTTTTGTTTCTAGTTTATGGATCTAATTTATGGTTATATGATTTTTAATGCCACATCCACAAGTTCATATCTAGATGCAAGGCTATTAAATTTTGTGAAGCTGAATTTATAATGATATCGGGTGCTTCTTAATTCCATTGTTTTTTTTGTAAGTAAGAAGTTTTTGTATTATATCAAAGAGGAGTTACATAAGGAACAAGTTGTCTGAGGCACATACTTGTTCATCAAAACAGACCATCGAGCTACTAACTTATAGACCCATGCATCCTTAACAGTTTGGTAGACAATTATCACAAAAGCCAATAAGATGCTTCCATACCACTGACCAGCCCTATCCTCAAATACTTTGAAACATCAAAATTCACTACCCACCCATGAAGTATCTTAATCGGAGATATTCTTAGCATAGGCGCGCAGGCCTGAAATAAAAAAGCACAGCATATTGCCACTACACCCAACATGCAAGATATACATAAGATAAAACATAACCAGCTTAACACCCGACCCACCCTGAATACAAAGACTCTAAATTTAAAAAACAGACTCCTGACCAGGCATCAACGGATAATGAACGGAACTTCAGGAGAGTTCCCCGGATGGGAAAAGCTGGAAGCCGAAGAAGGATATGAGGGAGGCCGTAGCTCCATTGCTTGCAGCAAAAAATTCAGCTTCCAATTCATCGTACAAGACTCCTCCAGGTGACGCTGCATCATAAGTTGCAGTGCCGAATCATCTCTGAGGGTTTCTCTATCACGAATGGCATAACCCAAAAGGTTCTTCATCATCCAGTATAGGGAAACCATGCACTTATATAAACTCACCCGCCCAGCCGTGTTTCCTAGATCCATAATCCAATTTTCCAACTATTCTTGCTCCTTGAGCAGCGTCTCCCTGCTCAACCTCAGCCACCATTCATGCTCATAATCATGGATATCCGTCTGAATCTCCCCAGGGACATTAAGAGCAAAAGCATTAGCCTCTTGACGAGCACACTAACATGCTCTAGATAAGCCACCCCCAGGATCCCCCGAAGACTCCACACGGCTTCGCTTCTTATTGCGACTGGTGTCTGCATCAACCTCCACTTGGCAATTGATGTCCGCTAGCTCCTCCATCTTCTTACCCGAGTCTTGCTCCATAATTAAACAAACAAACAACACTTGCATGCATGCAGAGAAATAGCGATGACGATCCCGAGTGTCACCCTGCTCATCCATATAAACACGTTTTCCACCTCCAGTCATGATGATCCTGGTACCATCGATTAACTAAAGGAGGTACAACGAGTGACGTTCGCACTGACGGGCACTAACTGCACCTAAATTTCTTTTCATCATTCTCCCATCTGAATTAATCCAACTGGGCTTGGAGAAGACTGCACCAGATCCACTTAAAGGAATGAAAAGACAAATCCAACCCCAACTTCTAAAGAAGGACACAAACCATAGCAGGATATGAGTGTTACATGTCCTAAAAAACATCCATCCGGTGTAACCTTGCATGTTCGTGACGAAAAATCATCATATCATTGTCCTGGGTAGCTCTGCAGATGTCCTGAACAACCAAGTCCGTTAGATCTTCCCACATATTAGCACTGGCTGTCATGTGAACACCCGTCCTGAAGTTGGCCAACACATCATCTAATTTATTGCCACTATGTTTGACATGGGAGAACGAAAGCACCATACCCTGAGAAAGTACAGCTGACAAATCTTCCAATTTTCCTTCCAGTCGCCAAGACGATGCCACCTTGGAACTGGATTTTCCACGGTGCATATCAACTTCCATTTGGAGGATGATCTTGAAATCTCCCTCCACAAATAGAGGGGTCCAATAGTTTTGACGAGCTAGCCTGATGCCCTGGAGAAACCCTTCCAGTTCCGCAGCATTATTAGATTCAATTCCCAAAAAACTAGCTGTGAAGCCCAGCATAGAGCCTTCAGAGTCACGAAAGACACAACCATACCCTGCCGGGCCAGGGTTTCCCTTCGAGGCACCATCGAATTTCATTTTGACGAAACCATCAGGGGGAGGAGACCAAAAAACCAAACTCGACACCGTCTGGGGAGTTCGGATAAGTTTCCCGCAGAAGGGGAGAGGACCCATAATACCCCAGTCCCAAAGAATTTTGGTTTGAGTGTCATTAGTCTCCCAATCCGAATTTTCCCAATGTTGAAGCTTGATGGTCTCCAGGATCTTATTATGCATGGCATTCCAAGTTCTGTCAGTGTCATTAGCTTTGTCCCTAAAGACTCTAGAGTTTTGCTTTGTCAAAATTTCCCACAGAAGGAAGTATGGAAAAACTTGCCACAGTCGGTTTACCACCCAGCTCTAGAATGGATCCTTAAACCAGTCAGTAATGGATAAAACTGGGTCATTTCATCTTCTTTCCATGCGCTTGAAGATCATCGCTCCACGATCCGACAACCCTGATGCAAACGAACATGAATCAAGGAGATTCGGCATGGTTTCTTCTACCCCGTTGCACATAACACATAGGTATGGGCCCAAAAACCCCCTTCTTTGCAAATTTTCCCCCGTCAGAATACATTTTTTCAATGTTTTCCAAATAAAGATTGAGATTTTAGGCAAAATCTTAGCAGACCATAGCTGTTTCCATTTGGGGATGGGTTCGAGATGGTTGAATCCCATCTAAATATCATAGGCTTCTTTAATGGTGAAACCCCCTCTCGGTTTGTGACCCCAGCGAAGCATGCCTTCCCCATTTTGCTTTTTTATTTTGTGGTTATTCAGGGCTTCCTCAACGTGGTTAACCTCTTCCTCCAGGCCAAAAGGAGTCCACCATTCATGCTGATGCCAAACCCTGAAATCTCGTTCAGGAGAGTCTGCATCCCACAAATCCCTTACTCGGACAAGGTTACTATTAATGCAACCTTGAATAACGAGAGTAGTGTCAATGGAATTAGCAATTGGGGGTAATTGCTACCATGAATCAACCCAAGCCAAAGTTCGACTGCCATCTCAAACTTCCCAAAAACTGTGTTCTTGGACCAAGCTCCTCCCTTGGGAGGCCGACTTCCATATCTGAGACCCAGTGAAATTTTCTAAAAAACCAATTAGATCCTCTTTTCCCCATCCTTCCACATATTTGGAGTGCCAAAGTCTAGCCCAAGGCTCCTCCCTGTGGGTCACCCACCTCCACCAAGTCTTTGCTCCATAGATGATATTAACTTGCTCCGGGTCCCGAAGATTTAGGCCACCTTGATTCTTAGGAGAGTGCAGGTTTTCCCATTTGACCAAAGCCCATTTCCTATTGTCTCCAGGGCCGCTCTAAAAAAAGTACCTCTGAATTTTCTGAAGCTCTTTAAGAATAGCTTTGGGGTCCAACATAGTCGAAAAAAGATAAGTGGGAAATGCCTGAAGAATTGATTTAAGAAGAACTAAACGGCTGGCAAAATTCAAGGGGTGGAAGGTCCAGTTTGAAATTCGTTTCCTCATTCTATCCACTAATTCCCACCACGACCCATGTTGGACCTGGGAATCCACGAGAGGAGCCCCCGGATATTTGGATGGAAGGGAGCTTTCCGAAAAACCCAATATCCTACAGATGTTTCTCTTGGTAATTTTGGGAGTATTGAAGAAGAACACCTATGATTTCTGACCATTAACTTCCAGACCAGAGGCCTTACCAAATTTTTCAAGACCCAGGCGAATTGCCCTCACCTCCTGAACAGAGGGATGACCCATAAGCATGGTATCATCCAAAAATTTGTGGTGAGTTTGACAGTCCAGTCTAGGGTGCATGGCCAGACCCTGAAGCTCATGATTTCCTTGCATAGCTTTAATAGTTCTTCCCAGTCCCTCCACCATAATAACAAAAAGAAAAGGGGAGAGGGGGTCCCCTTGACGAATCCCTCTAGAGGGTTTTAAGAGACCAGTAAGGACACCATTAAGGAGAATGATGGAGAAAGATGAGGAGACCAAATTCATAATCCATCTGATCCACCGTTCAGAAAAACCAAAAGCATGCAACATTTCTTTCATAAATTGCCAGTTTAATTTATCATAATCCTTGGCTATGTCTGTTGGTCACCCTATATGTCAGTTAATTAAAGTTAACACACAGGATGGTCAATATAAATTGTCAAACCCAGGGAGGTCTTTTGTTTCAATGGTAATAAGCACAGTCTATGCATAAATAGATTGAGTAGTCGATTGCTAAATGTAAATGATGATCCTACCTATGTGTCCAACCAATTCATTCCTTAAGAACACTAATCTAATTCACACATCTAAGAATCCAAATGAAACAACTTCCCTATAGAAATCAATCCAGCAAGTTAATGATCTAATGATGAAATGAAACTAGATTACTTTTGCAAGAAGTTAAATCCTATAATTATCAAACTACATCATTCAATCTTTTACCAAAATGATCTATCCAGTGGCTACTGTAATTCTACCATTAATTGTCTAATCTACGAATGCAATTGAAGATACAACAACAACCAAAATTAAAACATAAGCTTGAACTCTAACTGATAATTACTGGAAATCCTAGAAAGCATAAACAACTAGAAGATAATTGGAATGGAGCTTGGCTATCACAGCTGATTAAAACACACATGCAAATTAAGTGAATTGTCCTACACAGTCGACTGTCACACCACTCTGCTACAACTATTCAAGATGTAGTGATAAACTACCAGAAAGGAGAGCTAATCTCTGTTACAGCTACCAACAATAGTTGCAATCATTCCACACCACACAACAGAAGTAAAACTGACTACTCTACCTACCTAAATTGGCTATCTCTGTGAGAAGGCGGGCCCTGGCCTTCCAACAGAGATGCCGAGAGTCACAGCTAATTAAAACACAGAAGTGAATAACTTTGCTCTCATATTATTAATGGAAGATCATGAGCCTCAATGCTCTGTTACAACTTACACAAGTAATGATTGTCCAACCCCCAGGCTACAAAATCCTTCTGGAATTTATACAAAGGAAATACAGTTTCAGATCCACAAAAATCGCGCAACAATGAATATCTATGATCTTTATGCTGCGGAGTTACAGCTAACTGATACAACATGTTGAACAGGGCTGTCGTTCTAATGGTAATTGGATCAACAGACTCAACAGCTGGAATGCCACCTGTCTGTCGCAGTTAAGCTCTTCTTCAATGAGATCTATTACAGTGGAAATATGTTACAACTTGCATGGAAGATGTGCTATCTCTTGGAATATGAGGAGTTGACGCTTGAGGAGTCACAGTTGGCACTACTGGGCTGATACACCTGCGCTTTAGACCTTGGATAAATAAAGTCACACGGATCAGTATAAACCAAGGACTAAGATCCATAATCTTTAACAATATTAGGCATAGAAACAAATAAAGTAATAGCAAATTATACCTGTCAATATCATTGATTGATCTGGAAAGACATGGATATACCTCATGAAAATAGGATGGAATTAGGGAAAAATGGTGTAATAAAGGTAGCCAAAAAGGGGCATTTCCTGGACCCAACATCTCCCCCCAACTATCCAATTGCGTGTTCTCATGCAACAACCTTCCTTAATATGAATCTGAGTCTGAATGGAATCTGTGGAGATTTGTAAGATTGTAAGCAAGTTCTGATGCCGCTCCTCAAGGAACAAACCCATAGCAGGAGACCCAATGCTCCCACCAACTCTCCTTTTCTAATGTTAGAGCATAGCTGGTTATGTAAGAATTGCTTATAGGCAACCAAATGAGAGGAAATTTGAATCTCAAAGCAAGCCACCAAGACCCACACCTTTCCATGCACCACACATATCTAGGAATCCTGGTCAAAGCCTGTCTAAAATTTTTAAAGCCATATGGATCCATTTTCTTAAGATATGAGGAAGAGTACATCCATCTGTATTCACTACCTTCTAGGGCATCCTGCTGCATATTGAGAATCATTGGGACACATGTAGTAAGGAGTCTATCCCGCAGTCTCTCAAAATATCGAGCAATTGGGGGAACCTTGAGAGTTTTAGCATGATTTTCTATGAATGCTGATGGGTTCTGAGGTTCCCCCCTAATCCAGAGAGTAGAATTCTCCTCATTCTTGAGGATGGTTTGGAAAGCATCTCACCATCTCACATGGTTGATGAAAAAGGAGGCAAATGCCCTCAGTTGTCCCCTAGAATAGGTAAAGGATTAGATGGAAAATCAATGTAGCAAGCCATGTAATGTAAATACAATTCACATAGCAAATGCTGGTCCTCAAAGTCACTCTTCAGAAAAGTATCCAGAAATTGATCAATTGTTGCCAACTCAAATGATCTTCCATCTTTGAGAGCCTTCAATTTAAATAAGGTTGTCTGCTCATAGAGAAATACAGGGTAAGAGGGGGATGGAGCTCTGCAACTCAACAATTCTTTGGAAAGATTATACATTTTGTTTTTGTCCTACTGTAGGGACTCAAGCTTCTTCAAATCTTCCAGTTTTTCTTGGAGTTTCTCCCACCGGAGTTTCAGCCCATTTTTCTCTTAGTCCCTTAATGACATTCCTATGCTCCTGGAGAGAGATCATACCTTCTCTGAACTGTTCAATCCACTTGAACCATTTATCTAGTTCAAGGTTTAACCAGAGAACCTTCTTATCCAGTCGTTGAATCTTTCTGTTTTCTACCTCTTTTTCATCATCAGAATCTAGATGAATGACTTCCTTGTCTTGCCTCAACACTGTGACAGCTTCTTCTTCTATCAGGATTGCAATGGTCTGTGCATGTAGTGCAGTATCAGCCATGGGGTCTAAGGATGTTGTTTCTTGTGTAACAGCATTCTTCATTTCCATATCCATCTCAGCGTCCTCAGTCAGTGTTACAGTCTCCGTCAATATTCTTAGGGCTATTGGTTCTTGTGTAACAGCACCCAAGTCTTTCATTTCAATCTCAACCATCTCAGTTTGTGTTCCCACTATAGCAAATGATTTTGGAAACACTGGTTCTTGTGTGATAGTGTCTTTATCCTGATCCTTGATATCAAATATTGCTATCTGAGTTGCAGATTTAAACATTCTCAAGGGTATTGGTTCTTGTGTAACAATCCCATGTTCCTCAATTTCTTTAAACCGTTGAGATTGTCTCTGGTTTATATCAGATTTTTCTGACTGATAAGACTGGTCCTGAAGGAGCTCATTATCCCCTGATGGCTGGGACTGTACCATTTCATCCCCTAAATTCAAATCAGGGATTTCTTCCATTCTTGGCTCATTCTCCTCTATCAATTCGATCCCTGGCATTTATTCTTCCACCTCCTTTATCTGTACATGACGCAGGTGACCCCCTATTCCCTTTAACTGCTCCTGCCATTTATGATAAGGGTGTTCCACTGTTACCCCCAATTGCATCCACTGTATCAACCTCTTCTGCTGTCTCTGTTAATTCTGCTGCTATTGCAGCTACTTCTGCTGTTGCTATTGTCATAGTTGCTTCTGTTGCTGCTGCTGATCGAGTTCTTCTTTTCCTCATCAATCCCACTGGGTGTTTCTCACCACTTGCTGCTACTGATGCTTTGACAATCCGACTCTTGCTCCTCTTTGCTGCAATGGGTGTCTGACCCCTGCTTCTTGATTCTATTCTTCGTTTCTTTCACACAGGGTGTTCACCTTGGTTTCTTCTTCTTCAATAATGGTACCCCTTATCTCTGAAGAGGACTCAACTTCCAAGACTTCCACAGTCCCTTCTGCTACTGTTCCTGGCCGATATCCTTCCTTCTGAATCCCCACTTCTGCAATTGCAGCTTCAACTGTCGCAGCTTCAACAACTACTCTAGTTTTAGCTCCTTTTAATTGAGTATTTGCCTCTGCAGTTACAGATTCTAATTTTTCTACCTCCTACTCCAGGGTTTCCATCACACTTTCTCCAATTGTAGGGTTTTCGGTTACTCTAACCTCTCCTTTATCTACTTCTCCTTCGTTATTGGCCTGGATTTCTTCTACTCCAGCCTCCCCCCAACTGGATTTGAGGAACTTCGGTCCTCACTATCCTCACCAACACCCCCCTCTTCTAATACAGGTTGTATGATTGGCGCATCCCCAGCCAAAAAATGCTCCCAATTTAAATTACGAATGCAATGGCTCTTAGGACCAATAACTTAATTAAGCCATGATTAGTAAGGGAGGAAACGGGGTGTTGGGCGGTTCTTGCATATCCAGCCATGGTTTGTAGGGCTTTAAGCAAATATAATGGTATATTTACTAAGTTACCATGGCGTAAATGAGACAATAAGGAAATTTCAGAGAAGGAAACAACTTGGTACCTACCTCCACAAGAAATATATCTTTTCACAAAGATTGCCACTTGATTCCATGGTGGTGGTAAGGATGTTAGTTCCAACCCATGGCGCTTTGGAATGACATGTTCTCCCACTGACAAAAACTCCCTCACCGCATTTGCATTATGTACCTTCCATCCAAATAACCTCTTCCCAACCATGGGTAAACCAGTAACTTCAGCTATGATTTCCTTTGTAGCATCCACACGCAGTCCTCTCACCTCAGAGTGAGTATCATTCAGGTTGAGGGCAAATTGTAATGTGGTTTCTATGTGAAATCCATTCAACCGTTCAAAATATGCCATCCAACCTGCAGCTATGAAAATATTGAGAACCTCTGCGTTGGCATGTACATCTGTATTTACTGGTTCATGTATGATTGGGTTTCCCATTTTAATCTCTCCTCAAGGTTCAAAATTCAACGATTTCCAGTTTAGAAGTGGAAAGTTGCAGCTTACGAACATGCAAAGGGTCGTTGGGGTTCAAAAATCGGGTTTTAGGCTAGTTTGCGCTAGTATGAACGTTCTATTGAAGCGATGAATTTGGTGTATAGGAGTAATAGGTGCAAAATCGGGTAAGGTGACGGAGAATAATTACAATTATGGCCTTAACATAATTCTTATAGTGTAATTCGCATGGGTTCATTAATCGAGGGTTGTGACAGGACATAATCATTATTACTGTATTAATTTTTTGCCAAAATCATGTAAAAGATGGGATCCGTACCTTGCGTTTATGAGTTTGAGCCATGGATTAATCATTACAGCCGGTCATCGTCTTTGTAGGTATAAATGCACATGTGCTGAAGTGATGTGGCAACTGCCACTCAAGCTGACAGCTACTCAAGGAATCCAAAATTTCCTTCGTGGCGGACCATAATTGGGGCGAGCATCAAAACTGATGCCTAGTCACATCATCCTTGGCATCATTAATCGGAGAGTAGACAAAATGGCGGAGTATCAGCTGCGAAATCTAGCAGAATAACCGAAAAATGGCGGAGTCACAACTGTACAGAAGAGCAAGAATGAAGTGGAAAGAACGGAATCGCGAATGCTAGATTTAGTAGAATGGACAAAGGTCACAGAGTCTCAGATGCTGGGAAGGAGTAAAAATGAGGCGGAAATGGTGGAGTAGCAGCTGCCAACTTAGAATGATAAGCAAAAATAGTAGAGTCGTAGCTGCGGGATTTGGACAAATTAGAAAAAGTGGCGGAGTCTCAGCTGCGACATTTGGCAGAATGGGAAAATGTGGTGGAGTCGCAGCTGCGAAAAGTGAAGTAAAGAAAAATGGTGGAATGGGAAAATGTGGCGGAGTCACAGCTGCAATTTGGCAGAATGAGCAAAAAGTGGCGGAGTCTCAGCCGCGACAAACTGTAGTATAAGCAAATTTTATCTGTGAAAGACCACAAATTATCCATCTTCTTCAAAGTGATTTATTAGATCAGGAACAAATATGGGGTGTCTGAAGTCGTTTGGCCGAGTCACAACTGCTGCTCCTCCAATAAGTTCCTGCACGCAGTTCTTCAAAACAAACTGATCAAGTGCAAGAAAAATTAAAAATAGATAAAATACATAATGAAAGAAAAACCAATTATTTATGTACAAAAATATGTGTGGAAACTGCAACTTTTAGGAATTCACAGGGTTTAAAAATCCCTGTCCTGACGTTAACTGATACTCTGGATCAGCTACAACTTGTGAAATAAAATCCTCCCTTCAGATCGGCCTGTGATACAGTCACATCCGATGACCATTTGCGAATAATGGTACTTTGTTCTCATCAATGGTGATCAATCGGACTGTTCCATTATCAAATACCCGATCTATCTGATAGGGTCCCAACCAACGGGTGTGCAATTTGCCTTTAAAATCCCTCTTAAACTGTGAATCATACAACAGGGCCCAGTCTCCTTCCTGGAAGACTCTTTTCTTTATAAATCTGTCATGCCATCTAGAACGTTGTTGTTGGATTAAAGCTATATGATGCACTGCAGCTGTGCGCTTCTCATCCAATTCATTAAGCTGATTCAGTCGATTCCTCCGAGCCTCTGATAAATCCATATTTGCTTCAACAACTGTTTTCAAAGTCCTGATTTCAAATTTAATTGGAAAAACAACATTCTTTCCATACACTAACTCATATGGGGAAAAACCTGTCGTGTTACGCCAAGTGTTATGATAGGCCCACAGTGCCTCTGGAAGTCTTTCAGCCCAATCTTTACGATGGATCTTCACTGTTTTTGTTAAAATAACCTCAATAACCTTGTTTGTGATCTCCACTTTCCCATTGGCCTATGGATGATATGGTGAGGTTATTCTGTGCTGAATATGAAATTTCTGCAATAGTGCTTCTAGCTTGTGAGATACAAACTGTGGTCCATTGCCTGTAATGATCTCCTCAGGTACTCCAAACCGAGTAAAAATTTCTTCATACAGGAAATCGATCATAGCCTGATCATTGGCCTTGACCAAGGCTACAACTTCTACCCATTTAGTCATATAGTCTATGCAAACCAAGATATGAACTTTCTGCTTTGAGGGAGGGTTGATAGGCCCTACAAAATCTAGAGCCCACCTATCAAATGGTTCAACCACAAGCTGTGGCTGTAAAGGAATCTCATCTAATCTGTTGGGTTGGCCCATCCTCTGGCAGCTATCACATGCCTGGACATACTTCTTCGCATCCCTGAATAATGTGGGCCAGAAATAGCCCATTCTCAAAACTTTATGACTTTTCCTCTTATCAGCAAAATTTCCCCCACAAGGCTCACCATGGAAAGCTTTAAGAATGCTGAAGATTTCATCTTCTCTATCACATCTTCTGATTTCTAAATCAAGCCCTGTGTAGAAAAGATGGCCATCAATCCAGCAGTACCTAGCACTCTGTTGTATGATCTTCCTTCTTTCTCTCTTCGACAGATGTGCTGGAAGCTTACCTACAGCCAAAAAGTTAGCAATATCTGCATACCATGGGGAGTGAGTTGATACTGCAAACAAATGTTCGTCAGGGAAGGAATCTTCGACTGGTAAATTGTCATCATTGTTAGTAAGCCGAGATAAAAAAAAATCTGCAACAACATTTTCCTTTCCTAGTCTATCAATAATTGTAATATCAAATTCCTGTTGCAGTAACAACCATCTAGTAACTCTAGCATTTGTGATTGGTTTATTCATTAAATACTTGATAGAAGAATGATCAGTGTGCACAAAAGTGGAATATCCAGTAATATAATGTCTAAACTTATTGATGGCATAAACAATGGCAAGAAATTATTTTTCTGTGACAGTATAATTCAGTTTAGCAGGAGATAAACAATGGCAAGAAATTCTTTTTCTGTGACAGTATAATTCAGTTCAGCAGGAGATAGATTTTTACTAATATAATAAATAGCATAAGGAGTATTACCTTCCTACTATCCCAAAACTACTCCAATGGCAGTGTCTGAAGCATCTGAAGAAATATGGAAAGGCAGAGCCCAATTGGGTCCTGTCAAGATGGGTGCTATCGACAACCTTTTCTTTAGCTCAGTAAACGCTATTTGGCATGCATCATTCCAGACAAACTGTGCATCCTTCATCAACAGAGTGAACAAAGGAGAAGCTAGCTTGGAAAAATTTTCTATGAACCTTTTGTAATAGCTAGCATGCCCCAAGAAGATACGTACATCCTTCTGTGTTCCAGGAGTAGGTATATTTTCAATTACCTTGATATTGGATGGGTCTACCTGGATACCATCAGAAGAGATGAAGTGTCCCGACACTATGCCTTCACTCATCATCATGTGGCACTTTTCAGTGCTCAAAGAGAGCTGGCTTTGTTCACAGCATTTCAGAACCTTTTCTAAGTTCTTCAGTGCTTCTTCATAACTGTCACCATATGGAGTAAAGTCATCCATAAAAATTTCCATGCAATCATTCACCATTTCTGAAAATATTCCAATCACTGCTCTCTGAAATGTAGTTGGTGCATTGCACAACCCAAAAGGAAGTACTCAGTATGCAAAGGTCCCCCAGGGACAAGTGAAAGTGGTTTTGTCCTGATCTTTTGGAGAAATCTGAATCTAGTTATAGCCACTAAAGCCATCCAGAAAAGAGAAATACTTCTTCCCAGACAAGGTATCAAGGACCTGATCGATGAAAGGTAAGGGGAAATAGTCTTTCTGCATTGCCTTGATCAATTCTCTGTAATCCACACAGACACTCCATTTCCCATTTTTCTTTGGCACGATCACAAGTGGAGAAACCCACTCACTGTCTGAAATTGGATATATGAATCCAACTTCCAACAGTTTTTGGATTTCCTCTTTCACTATGTCTCTCAGGTTCGGGTTGATCCTTCGTTGGGGTTGGCATACAGGCCTGGAGTCGCTCTTAATATTGATATGATGATTGCACATATGAGAAGGAATTCCTTTCATGTCTGTGTACTCCCAAGCAAAATCTCCCCTATGTTGTTTCAGCAGAGTGACTAGCTGTTCCAGCTCGCTAGGTGCCAGATTAGGATTGATGTTCAATGTTTTTCCTGGCTCAACTTCCACTGGAACACTCTTCGAATTCTTAAGTACTGGAATTACATTATCATCACTAATCAAAGTTTCTTCTGTAAGATTTTATTGTTCTGTTGCAGCTAAAGTACTATCCAAGATTTGATAGACATTCTTATTGACTGACGTGGGCTCACTGATGAAACTATTAATGGCATCATCCTTTGTTTCATATTTAAATGCCAAGGCTCTCCCTATGGTTAATAGTGGTTGCACGCCCTCTTCCTCCTCCAAATCTGCCCATAATGAAGTCTCAGCTTCTATGCTTGGTCGAGCTGGAGGGTACAGGGTTAGATTCTTGATCTCAGTCCCATCTGAAATAGTCATAGAACCTGACCGACAGTTGATACAGGCATTAGCTGTGGCCAACCATGGTCTTCCCAGGATCAGTGGGTGTCCTCCCAACTAATATTTTGGCTGTAACACCAAAAAGTCTGCAGGGTATTCCCACGAGTCCATTGAGATTACAAGGTCATCTAGAATTCCTTCAGGCTTGATCGATGATCTATCAACAAGTTACAAAATAGTAGGGGTTGGTCGCAGATTAGTGAGTCCCAATTTCTTCACAGTCTCTATGGTCATAACATTAATAGTTGTGCCCAAATCCACCAAGACATTTGGAATCCGTGTGTTCCCTATGTGCACTGTAACAATCGGGTTCCCAGGGTCATCATACTTCGCCACAGGGGCCTTTCCCATTATTAATTCTGAAATTTTTCCCAGCACATGGACAGTGGGAGGATCCCTGGGCCTTCTTCCTGGTTTCTTAACACACAAATATTTAACTGTCTTAGCATAAATAGGCACATCATGAAGGGCCTGTAACAGTGGAATTTTAACATATAAAATTTTCAACTCTCCCATGAGATCAAATTGGGGCTGTTCCACTGTCTTCTACAGCTGCAATCATTCAGGATATGGTGGTTCTCTGTTCAATTGTGTAGGCTGTGGCAGATCATGTGTTGCTTCCTGAGTTTCAGCTGCTGCTTCAATAGGAGTATCAACATCCTCAATAATGGGGCTTGATGGATAGTGCTGACTTACTCTAGTTCCAATCACCGGGGATGACACATCCTCAGTGATAATAGGCTCCACTACCCTCCCTGATTGTAATTGTATATCATTGCAGGGAATCTGAGTAATGGAATAAGCAGGCATGTTGGCAGTCTCAAATTGACGGACTACTTTATTGTTTGGGTTCGGGTTAGGTTATGCAGGTAGCTGTGATCGAAGTGGTGCATTCATAGGTGTGGCAATGTTCTGGAAAGGGAGCTGTGGTTGCTGATTCTGTTTATGCTGATACTGTTGAGGAGGGTATTGTTGATGCTGAGTCTGGTGATGGGGAAAGTTATTTCCTTGGTAAGAGTTTCTCTAATTGGAATTCCAAGGAGCTTGGTTTGACTGTTGTGGCCATGGTGTCCATGAATTAGGATTTTGCATTGGGTTTTGAGATGGATGCCACTGGCTGTTGGAATAATGTGAAGGGAATTGTGTATTCATATTATGCATGTCGTTCATTCTATTCATATTATGCAGGAAAAATGTTGGATCTGGATTCATACCTTGGTTTCTAGGCTGCCATGGTTTCTTCTGTGCCATAAAGTATGTTGGCTATACATCAGGAATAGATTCCTGCTAGACTAATTTAACCTTAGGTAATGAAGGACACTCAGTTTCATGCTTGAGTTCACATATCCTACATACCTCTGCTTTGTCCAATGGGCACTCCTTCAGTGGATGCTTCTTTCTACATTTAGGACAGAATACTCCAAGTGTAAGATCTTCTACTACTTGTTTCTATTTTTACTTCATGGCATCCAGCTCCAAGGATAGGGAACTCATCATGTCTGTTTTAAAGTTCTCTAGTAGGTTGCCTATTTCTGCTCGAGTGGCACCTTCACTAGTTGACTTCTGAGTCCTGGTGAAGAAATCCTAGTCTCGATCCTTGTCTCGTTTGCTGGTTCTGGAGGATCCCCTGGAATACCTTCGACATAATTCAACAATATTTTCAAAAGGTTCCTTCAAGATATCCCCTTTTCCCAGCAGATTCAACATATCAAGGAAATCTTCCCTAATTCCTCTAAGTAAGATGATCTTGAGCACATCCTTTCCAATCTCAGCATGACCAGATCTTTGCAAATTATACAGCAATCTCTCCACAAAGTCTTCCAAACTCTCTTCATCCTTCTAAACCATTTTGAACAATTCTTCCTTCTTGTCTCTAGTTCTGCAATATTCTTGATATTTAGAAAGAAAGGTGTTCTTCATTTGGTCCCAAGTAGTAATGGTCTCACGACCCAAAATCATGAACCAATGCAGAGCATTTCCTTTCAAGGTGGCTGGAAATAGCTTCAGCTTCTGAGCACTGGAGGTGTAATCATAGCTGCGACAGAGGATATCAAACTCAAAAAGAAACTCATCAGGATCCTCAGAGGACTTACCATGAAAATTAGGGAGCACTGATGGTGAAATATTCTTCATAGGAGCTGCTCCAGGTGTTTGAAGGATGGGGAATTCTAATGTAGCCACAGTATTACCAGGCTGATTATTTTCTCCTTCTTCCTCCCAGCAATCCTCATGTTCATTCTCACCCCCCTGTTCTCTACCAACCATGGTTCTGGTCCAAAATTCAATAGTCTCCTTTATGTGTTCTTCCTCTGCTTTAGCTTCTTCCTCTTTTCTCCTCTCCTCTCTTTGCCTTCTTTCTTCCTCTGCTATTCTGCGAGTCTCCAGCCACACCTCTTTAGTAACTTTGGTTCCGTCAATATGATAAATCTCCTCTCTATCTAGTGCACCTACGACACTTCCCTTATCTTCAGGAGGTTTACTTTCTGCAACAGGAGTTGAAGGTCCCATTGTATTCTCCACCGTGGATGCTGAATGTTCAAGATTGGGAGGAACATAATTTACCCTGCCTGTAGAGTTTCGCTGTGGTCTAGTATAAGAATCAGCTCTAGCAATTATTTCATCAATATATGTGTGTCTTCCCTGACCTGCATTACGACCTCGACCTCTTCCACCTGCGATGTTAGTATTCAAAAGGGGTTCCCAATTTGTTTTTCTTGTATTCATGCATGCTGTAAAAAAAAATGAACTAAAATAAAATCAAATGAAACCAATTACTAACGCTGTCTATCTATTACCGTCCCCGGCAACGGCGCCAAAATGTTGGTCACCCTATATGTCAGTTAATTAAAGTTTACACACAGGATGGTCAATATAAATTGTCAAACCCAGGGAGGTCTTTTGTTTCAATGGTAATAAGCACAGTCTATGCATAAACAGATTGAGCAGTTGATTGCTGAATGTAAGTGATGATCCTACCTATGTGTCCAACCAATTCATTCCTTAAGAACACTAATCTAATTCACACATCTAAGAATCCAAATGAAACAACTTCCCTACAGAAATCAATCCAGCAAGTTAATGATCTAATGATGAAATGAAACTAGATTACTTTTGCAAGAAGTTAAATCCTATAATTATCAAACTACAACATTCAATCTTTACCAAAATGATCTATCCAGCGGCTACTATAATTCTACCATTAATTGTCTAATATACGAATGCAATTGAAGATACAACAACAACCAGAATTAAAACATAAGCTTGAACTCTAACTGATAATTACTGGAAATCCTAGAAAGCATAAACAGCTAGAAGATAATTGGAATGGAGCTTGGCTGTCATAGCTGATTAAAACAAACATGCAAATTAAGTGAATTGTCCTACACAGTCGACTGTCCCATCAATCTACTACAGCTATTCAAGATGCAGTGATAAACTACCAGAAAGGAGAGCTAATCTCTGTTACAGCTACTAGCAATAGTTGCAATCATTCCACACCACACAACAGAAGTAAAACTGACTACTCTACCTACCTAAATCGGCTATCTCTGTAAGAAGGCGGGCCTTGGCCTTCCAACAGAGATGCTGAGAGTCACAACTAATTAAAACACAGAAGTGAAGAACTCTACTCTCATATTATTAATGGAAGATCGTGAGCCTCAATGCTTTGTTACAGCTTACACAAGTAATGATTGTCCAACCCCCAGGCTACGAAAGCCTTATGGAATTTATACAAAGGAAATACAGTTTCAGATCCACAAAAATCGCGCAACAATGAAGATCTATGATCTTTATGCTGCGGAGTTACAGCTAACTGATACAACGTGTTGAACAGGGCTGTTAATTCTAGAAGATGCTGTCGTTCTGATAGTAATTGGATCAACAGACTCAGTAGTTGGAATGCCACTTGTCTGTCGTAGTTAAGCTCTTCTTCAATGGGATCTGTTACAGTGGAAATCTATTACAGCTTGCGTGGAAGATGCGCTATCTCTTGTTAGGAACCCATGGCTTTACTTTGTTAGTATGTTGTTGTTGGACGCATATGATTTGTAAGTCGTCCCGTAGTATTTGTTGATCAATATTTTGTGTTATTGTTATTGGTGCATATGCTTTGTAAGTCTCCCGTAGTATTGTTGATCCATAGTTTGTAATAGCCCATGGTTTTGACCCATAGTATTGGTGCCTAGAATTAGTATATAAGTGTGTGTTGAGACCTATGAAGGCACCGTGAAGTTATTTGTATTGAGCTTTCTCTTAGGAGGTTGCCCCCTCGAAGTGGCTTGTGATCAATATAAAAGTGATTCTGAGTTCTATAATTTCTGCTATTTCGCATATTCGTATTAATTAATTGTTGCAGGTGCCTCACATATGGTATCAGAGCACTTTCTTGGGCTCGCTGGGTGAAATTTCTGCCAAATTTTTTTTTGCATCTGTTGCAGGTTCGGATTTGGGAATAATCCCTATCCACTTAACTATGGGAAGTACTTGGGCATAAGCCCTAAAAATCATTGTGAGGAGTACCACAGGAGCCCCGAAGTAGCTGGTCCATTGAGAGGACCTGCCAGCGAAAAGGGCAACGACCCCTACCTGATTGACTAGTTCCCACCCGTGAGGTAAACCAAGAGCTGTCATTTGTGGCAAAGCGGTTATCAGTTTTACCTGAGCCGTGGAGTGAGGGGTACTTCCCCAATACGCAAGCCGTCAGACAACATTGGTGGCCGAGTAAAACCCCTGGACTGTTAGGAAGCCGCACATACCTAGGGTCCATATCTACTTTCAGCTGAACTATTGTCGATCACTGCTGCGCCGTTTCAAATCCATTTTGCAAGCCATTCTTGATTCATCCATTTTCAATCCATTTGGCGCTGTTCCAGATCCCTTTCGAGCCGTAGCCGCTCCAGTCTGAAAAGAAAAAGGACGCACTTGCAGCCATCCAAGCCAAACTCCAGGATCTGGATGAAAAATTTCTCGGTCTCCATATTGAACATTCAGCTATGAACAACAAATGGCAGTCCGAGTCTTCAGCAGACAATGGGTTCTCTTCTTCTAGCAATTTTCGTGGTCCGAAGCTTGATTTTCCTCACTTCGATGGTACCGATCCAACTGTATGGATCTATCGTGTAGAACAGTATTTCAATCTGCATAATACTTTTGATGTCAACAAAGTTCCGTTGGCATCCTTTCATTTGGAACAGCAAGCTCTTCAATGGTACTGTTGGTACATCAAGGCTCATCCAGAGCCCAAATGGCCAGACTTTTGCTAGCTCCTTTTGCAACGATTCGGTCCTAGTGCTTTTGATGACTTCACAGGAGCCCTCACTAAACTTTGCCAAACTGGAACTATGAGAGAGTATCAAACTGAATTTGAGAATCTAGCCAACCACACCGAAGGATTGTATGATGACTTTTACCGGAGTTGTTTTATCAGTGGTCTAAAGGATGCCATCCGCTCTAAGGTCAAAATGTTCTGTCCCAACACAATTATGGAAGCACTAGGGTTGGCTAAGTTGGCAGAAGACAAGATTGCAGCCCAACAACGCTCCAAGCCCACTTTTGTTCCGTTCTGAAATATGGGTTCTCAGCGACCACCTATACCGCAGGCTCCTCGACCGACTCCTGTCAAGCGTTTGTCTGAAACAGAGATGCAAGCATGTAGAGAAAAGGGGCTTTGCTATAATTGTGATGATAAATTCACTCGGGGACATAGATATGTTCAGCAAAAGCTCTATCTCTTGGATGTGGAGTCTCCGCCTACCTCTTAAATTGGTGACGAAGATCCAGAAATACTGGATGCTTCGATCGACATTCAGGAACCGCCTATTGACCCTCTGTCTACGGATGACCAGCCAGAGATATCTCTCCATGCTTTAGTTGGAATCACCACCCCCCAAACAATGCGGGTCAGGGGTTACTTTAAGAAGCTCCCTCTTACAATACTCATTGATTCTGGTAGCACTCATAATTTCATTGACCCTCGGATCGCCAAACAGGCTGATTGTTTTATCCATCCTTGCTCCAACTTTGAAGTCATGGTTGCCAATGGGGGCACCTTAACTTGCAAAGGGAAGTGTCAAAATGTGCGTATCTCTATGGGATATTATACCTTGTTCTCTGACATGTTTGTCTTGCCCTTACGCGGATGTGATGTGGTTTTGGGTGCTCAATGGCTACACACACTTAGCCCTATTTTATGGGATTTTGCTAAACTTTGGATGCAGTTTTCCCTCAATGGACACAAACACACATTGACAGGATTACAACCAGGTTCTCTCAGCATCATCAGTTCACATCGCATGGAAAAACTCCTTAAGAAGAGATCACATGGTGTCATCGCTTAGATCCATTCCATCCAGATGCAACCATCAGTGGTCTCCACTACTCCTTTGGATCTACAACAAATTCTGGATCGATATATAGGTGTCTTTGCTGAACCAGTGGGATTGCCACCTTCCAGTCCAAAAGACCATCATATTCAGCTCCTTCCTGGCAGCGTTCCTCCCAACATCAAGCCCTATCGCTACCCATTTCACCAAAAAACGGAGATTGAAATGCTCGTTCGGGACTTATTGAAGCAAGGTATTATTCGCCCAAGCACTAGTTCCTTTTCTTCTCCAGTTATTCTTGTACGCAAAAAAGATGGGTCATGGCGCCTCTGCATTGACTTCCGAGCACTTAATCACCTCACCATCAAGGATAAGTTTCCAATTCCTGTTGTTGATGAGCTTCATGGGGCTCACTTTTTCTCCAAGTTGGATCTTCGTTCTGGGTATCATCAAATTCAGGTTCATGAGGATGATATCCCTAAAACAGCTTTCCGCACACATGATGGCAATTATGAGTTTTTGGTCATGCCCTTTGGACTCACTTATGCTCCTTCCACATTCCAAGCCTTAATGAATAAAATATTTCGACCCTACTTGCGGAAATTCATTCTGGTATTCTTTGATGATGTCCTCATCTACAGTAAAACATGGGATGAACATCTCCAGCATTTGGATCTTGTCATGCAACTTTTCTCTGACCATCATCTACATGCCAAGCAGTCTAAATGTGTTTTTGGACAGAAGGAAGTTGAGTATCTCGGGCACATTATCTCAACACAAGGGGTTACGTGGATCCTGCCAAAATCGATGCCATGAACAATTGGCCGCATCCTCAGATACTCAAGAGCCTTCGTGGTTTTTGGGGGTTGACTCGCTACTACCGCAAGTTTGTCAAGGATTATGGGAAGATTGCAGCTCCATTAACTACTCTATTGAAAAAGGATGCCTTCACATGGACACCTGCTGCTCAGTGTGCATTTGAAAAACTAAAACAAGCTATGTGTACTACACCTGTGCTAGCTATGCCCGATTTTTCCAAGCCCTTCACTATTGAGAGTGATGCTTGTGGCAGTGGACTTGGTGCTGTTCTCCTTCAAGACGAACACCCCATTGCATTCACCAGCAAAGCCCTTTCAGGTAAGAATTTAGCTGCCTCTACCTATGAGAAGGAAATGATGGCTATTTTGCATGCAGTACAGAAGTGGTGCCCATACCTATTAGGGAATTATTTTTGCATCAAGACTGATCACCAGAGTCTGAAATATTTCTTGGACCAGCGTGTCTCCTCCCCGGCACAACAGAAATGGGTTAGCAAACTCATGGGTTATGACTATGAGATCACTTACAAGAAGGGTAAATACAATATTGTGGCAGATGCTGCGGCAGAAAAACTAGGACACGAGATCCATATTTGAATAACGCTTTACAAGAGCTCGCCTTATTATAAGGTTTGAGCATTCTTAAGAAGGGTTACATCCCTTCAATTAAACTAATTAATAATTTTTCTGATTAATTTAATACAATATTTAATATGCATAGCATTGCCACTCCCTTTTAAAGAGCTTTGTCCTCAAAGCTTGAGTATTTTCCTAATGTCGTCCTTCATTCAGATTTAGTGTCGGTATTAGAATCGGACATGATTTCTTGTGTAGAGACTTGCACTTCCTTTCCATTGATGATTTTGCACTGTACTGTCTGATTGTTCCTACATTTATGGCCCGGGATCCAATCATCACCGCATCGACGACATATGTTTTTCTTCTTTTTTCTATTATCAGAGTAATTGTTAGATGACTTTGATCTATTTTCCATTTCATAGGCATATGATTGAGGTTTGTGGCATTGATGGCCAGGTGACCAAGTATCTGCACAGTACCTACATTGTGTCTCTTTTTCTTGTCAATAATGGTTATCACCTCTTGTTTTTATTCCTCCTAATTTGCGTTCTGCGGCTTTTGCTTTATGTCTTGCTACCTCTACGTTAGGTATGTCATGTAACTTTAACTCTTTTTGGAGGTACGGTTTTAGACCTCCTAAATAGGTTTCGAGTCTTTGTTTGTCGGACAACCCAAATACTCGTGTCGATAAGGATTCCCACTGATGTGTGAATTCCTCAATGCTTCCAATCTGTTGTAATCTGGTAAGTTTACTGAAAAATTCATCTTCTTTGATACCTTGAAACCTATTAAAAAAATCATTTTTGAACAAGTTCCAGGTGTAGGCAAAATTGTCTCTCTTCCACCATAAGTACCAATTATAGGTGTACCCTTCCATATGCATTGATGCATATTTCACCTTCTCCTCGTCAACTTGAATATTGTAAATGTCGAAGTATTCTTCTGCTTTGTTTAGCCAAGCAACGCATTGGTCTTCACTTCCATTGTATTTCGACAACTCTATTTTTGCCTTAGGTGGGTACACTATGTAAGGGTGATATTGATTCCCTTTTGCTTTATGGTTTGATGGTTGATCGGAACTACTGGATGACGTAAGTGACATATTTGAACTGCTTCGTTGTTGGCGGTGATTTTTGTCTTTTTTATTCTCTACTATCTTACTGATAGCTTCTATTTGGCTGTTTAATCGTGCCTCCATCTCTGGTAGTACTTTTGTTTCTATCTCTTGCTTAAGCGTCGCATTGTTAATCTTTATTTCTTTTTGCAATTCTTCTTGATTCTTGGAAAGTGCTTCATGTGTGAAAATATGAGATGAGGCATCTAGCACATCTGGACTGCCGACTTGGTCCTTTTTTTGCATTAGTCTTTGTAACACCTCCATTAATGTATTATGGTTCTGTGTCATTTTTTGGTCTAACATTTTTTGTTCCTTGCTCATAATGTCGAACTTGTCGTCCATTTTCTACTCAATTACTTGAATGACTTCCTCTTTAATTTATTTCTTAAGCGCTTCCTGGCTCTTGGTGATCATTTCCTTGAAAGTTTGGAAATCCTTCTCTATTTTCACCATTTGAGCTTTTAACTCCATCGTCATGCTTCTTAGGTGTGGTGGTGGATAATTGGATCCAATTTTGGCTTATGGGATAGTGAGAACAATTAAAAAGTCTTGAAAAATGGTAACTTAATAATTATTATTATAACAATAATAATTACTATAATAAAATAATAAATATTATATTTAAATATTTATTATAGTGTGGAAATTTTTAATAAAATTAAAATATTATATAATAATATTTGTTTTATTAATTTTGGTTTTTTTTTTTTTTTGTAGGGCATACGTGGGCATGGAAGCACGGAGGGAAGATGGCGGGGAGAGAGAGCAGCAGTGGGGGATGTGGCGGAAGGGAGGAGTGGTTGCTGTTGGCCCGGTTTTGCAACCAGGCTTAGTGCTATGAGCACCTGCTAACTAGTAGCAGCAGTTTCAATGTAAAGCAAATAACAATAAACTAATCTAAACAAAACTAATCATGGATCTATGCAAGAATATAAGCAAATAATGGAAATATTTAAAAACAAGAACAAGAGAGATAAAAAATAATTTTTTGTATTGACAATGGGGCAAGCAAATGCTTGCAAGTACAATACCTCCAAGTGATGAAGGTTGTAGAATGGCTCCAATGGTGAGCAGCTCCAATCTCCAATGGGTCCTTTCTCCAAGGCTTGCTACAATGGCCAAATACTCAAGGGAGATTTTGGCAGCATAAGGATAGGAATATGGATGGATGTGAAATGAGGAGCCCCTACCACCTTTTTATAGGTTTTGGTGGTGGGGAATACCATTTGTGGTTTTGTGGAAACCAAATGGTATTGACCAACATGGTTTAGGTACTTTTCCCTCCTTTTTCCTTTTTTGAATAAAATTAATATTTTAATTCCCTTTTTAATATTTTTGGGAATTTGGACCCTTTTTGAGGGTTTTTTATGCTTTTCAGGAAAAATAATCTTTTTGAGTGGGAAAAAGGGGCGTACTAAGGTCTTTTGGTGACCTTTTGTTGGTTTCAGAGGCTCAGATGGTGGAAAAGTGGACAAATGGGTCATGTGAATAAGGGAATGAGCTAGTGAGCACTTTTTGGGTGTTAACAAATTGCCCCCTGATGTGTGAGGGCAGGAGCTCATCGTATGGCCGATAGACATCATAGTTCTTTTGTCTTTTTTTTTCTGGGGTTGTAGGGAGGAGAAGAGACCGATTGGAGACTGGATCTGCGTCCCATGGAAACTGCAAAACAAAAAATATTACATGGCCTCAATATGAAAGAGGAATAATCTCTGATAATGGACGAGGCGGGCATACCCATGCTCGTATCAAGACATATACATAACAATTAGTCCCAAGAAGGGGGATCTAATACATAAAAAATATACTGGTACATCATAATGGTCCAGAGGGTACATTATTTTGGGATGTACTCATGATCATGACATGGCTGATCTCAATAACTGATACACTGGAATAACTGATGAACTTGTTGGTACTGAAGGTGTCCAACATCTGTAGGGACGTAATGACTGTGAGCCATCTCTAGGAAGTATCTGTAACTGTATACTCGAGGGAGTAATAAACTGGGGTACATCTGAATACTGTCGCCATACGCAACCCGAATATCTATAGGAACAGTGTAACTGGTTGTATCCATAGGTAGACTCTCAAATGTGGAGGAGTCAGAAGGTATCCGGGGTCTTCAACTAATAACTGAGCGGACCAATGCCCTGTGCGAGTCTCAACGATGCGATCAAGGTTTGAAGTCGAGCATGTGAGAAACAACCATTTGGAGAGGCACTGAGGACTCTTCTCGAAATGATTCGTAGGAACTCATCTTAAATGGTGATGAGTCCAAGACACAGGGACCTCTAGGTCTATCCTCTCGAATAAATGTGGTTGTCGTCGATAGAGGGAGACCAGCAACTAACAAGGCAATGATGGTTCCTTGATAGGAGTGCAAGGTGTAGAACTGAAGTGTGGTAGTACTGATGGTAGGACTGACATACTTGTGGGGATGGGAAGTAACTGGGGTCATATAGTGGGTAGACTCAAACTTCCTTTGTTCAGAGCATGATGACATGGTTGACTTGGCAGCGTAGGGAACTGACTTATAGGTGTGGGTATCATTGCTTTTAAGGACTGAAGGGTATGTATTGACTCTGGGGTGAAATCGAGCTGATGGGTGATGTCGAGGGGTTCTCAGGGTGACATACTGCAGAATACTCTGAACAAAGGCGACCAAAATGGGGAAGCTGCCATATGAGTAGACGTGATCTGTTGTGGCACCGAGAAGCACCATTGGGTCCTTCGTAGTTTTAATGAGCTCCAAGAAGGGATAAAAGTGTGCTCTGAAATGGTAATGTCCTGTGGATTTTGTGAGCCCAGGACTGTTCGTGCTCATTGGTGCTTTCATTTTTTTAAGGAGTTTGAAAGCGATAAGAAGACTCTACAGTGGTTGTGACTACTGTCCTGTTGGTTTTACGAGCCCAGGATGGTGATTGCTCGTGGTTTCTTTCATGTTTAGAGAGTCTAAAAGCGGTAAGTGGACTCCATTGGTGTTCTTTTTCGTAAGTTTAGTCTCCAAGGCCCGAAAAAGCATAAAATGATGTGGATGGAGAACTCTTCTAGCCGATGTGACTAGAGTATACCTTTTTCGTAATTAGTCTATGAGGTCCGGAAAAGGGGTAAACTTATACCAGGTAGACGCCCTTTCAGATACGTTTAGCGAGCATCAAAGGAAGCAAGATTGCTCGGCAATCTTTTCATTGTTTTAGGAGTCAGAAAAGAGCTTAACAGAAACTCCCTAAGTGCCTTTTTCGTAAAAAGGGGATTGCTCGGCCCGAAAAAGGGATAAAATTATACCGAACAAAAATGGATAGATGGGAGCGAGAAAAGGTCTCAAGCGTCATCATGTGTGCGGGATACTGGATCCAGTGACATAAAGATTGTCACGAAGGAGGCTGCGGCCGTTGTGGAACGCAAAGCGAGGCAATGAGAAGGCATTTTGAAAAAATGGCCGAAAAGTATGGGCGTGAGAGTGAGAAATGATCTCAAGCATCATCACAAGCACGGAAAACTAAATCCAACGATATAAAGATGGTCAACTACGGAGAACGACGGATGTGGCACACAAACCGAGGCGACGAGGGGGCTTGTAAGAAATGCCCAAAAAATCTGGGGGTGAGAGCGAGAAATGATCTCAAGCATCATCACGAGCGCAGAAAACTGAATCGGACGTTATAAGACTCGTCAGAAACGAAGAACGGTGGATGTGGTACGCAAACCGAGGTGACGAGGGGGGCATGGGAAAAAAATGCTTGAAAAATCTAGGCGTGAAAGCGAGAAATGATCTCAAGCATCATCACGAGCGTGGAAAACTGAATCCGGTGATATAAGACACGTTGAAAATGGAGAACGACCGATGTGGCACACAAACCGAGGCCACTAGGGGGGCTAATAAATGGCCAAAAAATGGACCCCGTAAAAATGGGAAAAGGAAGGAACCTGCATGAAGTTCTCACTGTGCTGATTCCAACGGTACCAACGGTTTGAAAAATGGACTTCATATGATACCGCAATGGTTGTTTGAAAAATGGTGGAATTTCTATAAATAGGGCGTGGGGCCAAAAATGACGTGTCATTGTAACGTGCGAGTTTGGCAGAGCAGTCAGAGCTATTTCTCGATTTCCAGGATATTTCACCGTTGGTTTTTGATTCTGTGAGTTTCAGGTAACTCTATTTGCTTTAGCCTTTTCAATTATGTCTTTTTTGTTTAGCGGCGGGCCCCCAAAGGCCGCGAAATTCCATGTTGACCCTCCAACATGGAATATCGCGGGTTTTGGGTCTATTCCCGCGATGAACCGCGCGGGTTTCAGGCTGACAGCCACGATGTTCATCGCGACTGTGAGGTTGGAATCCGCGATGTTCATCGCGAGTTCATGGGAGATAGTCGCGATGTTCATCGCGACTGTCTGGCCAATATCCGTGATGTTCATCACGGGTTTTAGCATGGAGGCCGCGATGGTCATCGCGGGTTTTAGCATGAATGCCGTGATGGTCATCGCGGCTTTTGGTTGAAAAGCCGCGATGGGATTTTTCAAAAAAAATTGTGCTGGGGCTAAAAATTTCTTTTGTTTTCTGGCAGGATGTTGAGGAGACCATTATCCTCATGGCGAGAGCGGGAGATCGATGATGATCTGATGGAGAAGATTCAGACTGATCCGGGGGTGCGACAGGCTCTGGCTGTGAGCGGACTTTTGAAGTTCGCTCAGATCCCACCTATTCGTTCGGTGAGATGGCTCCTGAACAAGCTAGTGAGTTGGTGGGTGCCAGCGGAGGGTGCTTTCATTATTGGGGGTGAGAGGTTAGAGATCACCCTCACAGATGTCTATTTTCTGACTGGATTGCCTCATTTGGGGGAGGTGGGCGATCTCTTGCCGAGGATCCCGCCGGGTGTAGATATGGAGGACTTGTTACAGACCTTCTGTGTTGATGATGTCGTTATGCAGAACAACTCTATTAGTCTGCGATCCCTACGTGAGTGGGATATGCGGGCTGTTGGGGCATGTGTTCTGCGGATATTGGGTGCTGCTGCTCCACATCGTTTGTCTGGGGGACAGACGATGTTGGTGGACTCTGTTCTACGGGGGACTTATTATGCCTGGTGGCAGATGTTTCTGGCTAGTGTCCGGAGGGATCTGGACAAGGCCATTCGAGAGGGAGGAGAGTTCTGTTATTCCTCCTTTCTATGCTGTTTTTTCTTCGAGCGGTTTTCGACCTTGCGACCACGGGTACCCATTCGTGCTGGTTTGGTGAGTGAGCCTCGTATGATGCAGTGGGGGAAGATGATGCCTCGTGGCGGCGGTGGTGTCCGCGGTTTCTTTACGGAGGATTTTTATGAGAAGTGGGAGCAGATGCCCCTGCTGATTGAGGACTACCCCTATGCGGGCATGGACTATCGAGGTGACCCAGAGATGCCTCGTGCCCCAGGACAGGCCTGGAGTTTAGACGGTATGTTTTGTGTTTTATTTTATACTATACCATGTGTTGTTTGATTTACCGTCTATGATTATAGTTGGATAGTATATGATGGCTTACTTGCTTTGTGCAAATGTTGGTCCAGTGCCACCGGCCGACTATGTGGCTTGTCAGGGGCGGGCGATGGTGGTCGCTCGACCACCTGCAGCGGTACCACCTCCACGTGGTGGAGGATTTGCGGCTCGTGGGTGAGGGGTTGGCCCTCGAGATGACACCATAGAGGGTGTCAGACGGACCTTCGACAGGATCCTAGCTGGACTCCCCGAGGATGGTTGGAGAGACCTGGATCGGGATATTTTGGAGGGTTGCTTCGGTGCGCCGCCTGAGTGGCGGTCGCTCCTGTTGAGGACAGCGATTTTCGTGGCAGAGCACAGGGGTGGTGCTCGGGATGTCCCAGCAGGGCCGGCTGAGATGAGGATCCGTCTACGGGATGATCCAGCAGGGCCAGCAGAGCGGAGAGTTCGGGCTCGCCATGATTCGGCGGGACCAGCGGAGGAGGCGCTAGAGCAGCCCATGGACCCTCAGGACTAGATGATATGTATTTGCCCCCAAATGCTGATGAGCATATGGGGAAACTCTTTTTGTACGGTTGATGTATTTTTTGTATATTGGGTGCTGAGGGCACCTATGACATGTTCTGACTATACGAGATATATATATATGTATATTTTCGATGCTGGTATATAGTCGTTTATGCACATGGATGCACTTGTTGTCTTTTATGTTTGCCCGTGGAGGCATGTTTGAGTTTCTGCATGCCCGTGGAGGCACATGTTATGCACGTGGATGCACATTTGGTTTTTTGTATATGCCCGTGGAGGCACATGTTATGCATGTGGATGCACCTTTTGTTTTGGTATATGCCCGTGGAGGGACATGTTATGCACGTGGATGCATTATTTGTTTATGGTATGATGCGATTGGTGTGCCAGTCAAGTACATTGTTGGCCATGTGATCTGCTACACTATTGAGGTTTCTTGGGACATGTGTGAATGAAATGGATTCAAACTATCGAATCATTTGTTTAGTGCGTAAAAATTTTCTGAACAGACAGGGATCGCGTACCTGGTAATCATTGTTGAGCTGGGAAACCAGGAGCTGTGAGTCCAAGAAAACGTTGAGGTGACGTATGCTCATTTGGAGAGCTGTGGCCAAAAGACCAGTCACGGCATCATATTCATCCTGGTTGTTGGTAGCGGCACCCAAACACATTCCGTTGATGTGGATCAACTCATGTGAAGGGGAATATATTACCCAAGCTGCGGAGGCCAGATTGGGGGACCAATGGCTTGCACCATCGGCGAAACCGACGTAGCATAGTGGAACATGGGTGTGAACGGGATCCATGGAAGAGGCCGATCGGACAGAGGGGTATCCAGTGGAGATCGTATAAATGGCGGGGTCAAGGTCCGACATTTTGGTATCTGACCAAGTAAAGACATCAGTGAATTCTTGGAACAGTCGTTGGTATTCTCCGATCTCATGCTCACTGTGGGAGGCTCCTAATGTAATGGTATGAAGGGCACCAAGTGGGTCAGATATGTCAATGTGGATGACGGGAGAAATATCGGCAATGGGATTTTTTAACCAGTCGACTCTAGTAGGAAGGAAATCTTTGGACTCCAACCGCGGATTGGGTAGCGGTGGTGGATGAAGTCTCTTCCGGAAGGAAGTATGGACTATGGTGCATATCTTCCCAAAGATGATTAAGGGCAGTAGGAGCCTCTAGAATCTCTTCATCATTGCGGGAGCTTTGAGTGGTCAAATCAAGTGATGAGGTAGTGGTAGTCGAAGAGATCATGTAGATAGTTTTAATCTCTCCGGATGAGGATGATGGGGGAGGGTAGATCTCCTTGATAGTAGGGGGTGTCATCTCAAGGTCTAAATTGTTCATCTCGTAGAGAGCTGCTCTGTAATCTGGGATGTCAGGACAATGATGGGAGTAGTGGCCGTAAATACCGCATATCGCACATGGGTGATTGGTATGCAGTGATTTGTCATGAGGCATGGGGTTTGGATCGATTTTGACAACCGGGATGTTGGGGTCGTCGTCCAACATTTGCATGTGCTCCTGCAATGCAGGTAACTGTGGACACTGATGACTTGGATGGCCTAACTCATCACACAATGAGCATTTGGGAGGAGCACGAAACACGGGGGGAGGTTTAACTGCCTTGGGTGGGGGTACCGCAGTGTATGGTTGTGGGCCTCTGCCCCCAGTGGGCCTGACAAATGGAGGGGGATTCGTCGACGACGAAGGAGTCATGATACCGGGAGGTGGTTGAGTAGAAGTAACAATGGGTTGCACCGGTTGCAGGATGACATTTGGTGTCGGCGGAGGAACGAGTGGTGTAATATACCACACGGGTAATCCCAATGTTAACCCAGGGAGACTAAGGGTAGCCATAACCGGGGCACTTACTACACCCGAAGGAGGAAATAGAAAGGGGATTGTCTGGATGGGTGTAACCCCAATGTGACTAGGGACTAATGGTGGTTTGGGTAACAAGGAGGGTTGATTACCGGGTGTTTGTGAAAGAGTGCAGAGGTTAGCGACCTGGGCCTCCGATGACGGTGGTGGAATGACCTGGAATGTAGAGGTCATCGGCACCTCAGAGTAAAGTCCGGGTCCTACTGAGGAAATGAATGAGGTAGTTGCACCACAAATAGGTTGTTCAACCATGGGGAGAACATTTTCAGGTGTGGCGGGGGCCTTGGGATCGTAATAGGTGAGCTGGTCGACCTTGACCACGCGTCCCTCATGGGGGAACTGCATGGTGCGAAATACGGATGAGGCAACAGCCCGCATGGCATACATGTAGCTGTGACCAAGTAAAAGGTTATAGTCTAGTTGGGAATTGATGACCTCAATGTCAATGAGCACGGTTTTACCCGCTAGTGGGACAGGGACATTGGCTAAAAGACCTTGGGGTTGAGCCGAATGGCCGTCGTAGGCTCGTAATGCAGTGGTGGACTGCTGGAGAGTAGGGGATCCCAACTTCTACCAAATGAATGTGGACATGACGCATGTGGAGGCCCCTTCATCGATAATGCACCGATGGATGACAAGATTCTGAACAGAAACGGAAACTTGGAATGCTAAAGAGGAAGGCAGGCGTGGTTCAGACTGGTCTGAATCGAATGCGCTCAGTTGTGAATCATTGGGGTCAATGGCGCCAATGGAAGAGAGTAAAATCTTGCGCTGCGAAGGACAGTTTTTCAAAACTTCTAAAGCAGACATGGCTGCAGGAGATTGGGCTAAGTCGTCTACGATGTTGTAATTCGACGCAGCCCGAGCATTGGGATTATTGTTGATATGACGAAGTGGGAAGCGAGGTGCTTTGGAAGCGCCATCAAGTTGAGCCGGAGGTATACGTAATGTTTGATCTGTGGGATTAACGTTAGTGTTCTTGTCGACGGGGGGGGCTTCAGACGTGGAGCCATATTGGTTCCTTCGGGTTTGGAGGTTGGCATCGGTAGTCGACATCATCAACAAATGGTGAGTACCTGAATCGAACATGGGTTGATCAGGGGCTACATAAGTGATCTGCTGTGGTGGCACGTTTCCCTGAGGGGGGGCTAACGGCTGAGTGTTCACTACACCCTGGTTTGGAAAGGGGTTTTGCAGCACCAATGGTTGATGTTGAGGTGGTGGAGGGTTGGGTGGCGGCTGAGGAGCCTCTTTCCCTTGACGATGGGCATCGTCGGTCCAGATTTTCCGAGCTCGCTCCAAATGTGGGAAAGAATGCGTGTAATGACCATAGACCCCGCAGATAGAACAAGGGTGGTTTGTTCTGAGGTTTTTATTTCTAGGATGCTTAGGATTCCGATCCGGATTGTGGTTGGGAGGAGCAGCATTGTTATTCTGCGGAGGATTAGGAGGTGGAGGACCTTGCTGATGTTGTTGGTTATTACCGCGGTTGCGACCTCTACCACGGTTCTGTTGCGTACCTTGGTTGCGCTGGTTGTTTTGGTTATGGGGCTGGTTGTGCTATGTATACACTTGCCCTTGAGTAGTGGGAGGATTTTGGTTCGCTGCAGGTGCGGGAGCAGGTTGTGGTGGATAATAAGCCTGTGGGGCTGGAGGTGGTCCAGTTGTCTGTTGGGGTTGTTGGTAACCCTGAGCTATTGGAGGTGTTGGGTTAGCTGCCGCATCATGCTGTGGATAGTACACTAGTTGAGGTGCAGCTGGGGGGGCGTATGCAGGTGGTGCATGACCAAAACACTGAGGTGGACATGAAGGTCCATGGGTATGATGTTGCTGTGCCATGGGAGCATATGAACTGGTTGATCCAGACTGAGATGTAGCCCGCGAAAGGTCGGGACCATGGCTAGGATGTGTAATGGAAAAGGGTTGGGGATGTGGGGTAATACGACCAATGATGCCGTCTGCGACATGGGATGCCCCCGGCGCATCGTGTTGGGATGAATCAGCACGAGGTGTGTCCGGTATAATGGTATACAGATAACCTGACTGGGCGTAAATGAGATCAAACTGTTGGGCTTTGAGGATGGCCTCTTCTTCAGACTGGGGTCTTTCGGATGCCACATCCTTCGCAATGAGAGGGAGAAGGGATTTTAGAAACCAATCTAGGAAGATGCGGTCGTCTAATTTGATTTTGCAGAGGCTTCGGCGTCGACACCACTCATGAATGTGGCAGTAATGTGGGTGGTCGTGTTCTGTCTGCAAGACAGTAGGATCTCAATGCCTGCATCATAGCGGATGGGTAACTGAAAGAACTGCAGGAAGGTCGAGGCAAGGGAGGTAAAGGTGGCATGCATCCCATGGGGCTGCTCGATATACCACTTGGCTGCAGAGCCAGTGAAGGTGCGCTGTAATAGACGGAGGTGGACAGAGTCATCCACTATGGAGTTGGAGGAACACCATAGATGGAAGGACATGATATGGTTTTGGGGGTCCTCACCTGCCTTGCCCTCAAACTTAGGGATGTCAAAGGGGAGTTTGGTGGGCATGTGAGGCCACGCAGGATCATGTCTAATAGGGTCATTGGTGAGCCTAGCTAAATCTGGCAAGTTTAGACTCGCCATATACGGTAAGCTAGCAGATGTAGTGACTGGGACTGGGACATGCCTAGTCATGGTGGTATGATGTAGGGGTCCAGTAGAGCCTAAAGGTATGCTGGGTATCGAAGGTATATGTCCTCCAATAGGTGTGGTCTGATAGGGGCCAGCGCTTCCAAGTGCAACATGGGTTACACTTGGGTTAGGAATAGTAGTGGCGATTCCTGGAATCTAGGTTGTGGGAATCAGAGGGGGTGTGACCCCTATGTTGGGCATACCCATAACAGGTGGTGGCCCTATGTTGGGGATTCCTAAATGTGGAGTGTCTGCCATATTAGGCATACCTAAGGGGGTAGGTGTTGCCATGGATGGCACAGCAGTAGAAGGGTCAGTAGACGTCTCTCCTATGGTGCTGGTAAATAGCAGATCAAATGGTGTTCCAGACATAATGTTGGTTGGGAAAAACTCAGTGGGGTTTTCGGATTTTGCCTCAGAATCAGAAGTGAAGTGAGGCATGTCAGAATCGGATGACTGTCTAGCTGACCGACAATGTGTCGATTCAAGGGATAAGGCTCGGTGTCTGTGACGTGGCAAGCCAAGTAGACTGAACTTTGGGAGTTCGCCCTGTAGACGACGAGAACGTCTAAAATTCTCAATGGTGAGAAAATAAGTTTTTGTGTCAAAATCTGTATGTGTAAAATGGTAATATATGAAAAACTCAAAACCCTAATGCAACCAAGGGTGCAAGAAGGGGAGTAAAAATGAAGGCTCTCAGGCCAAAAAAATCAACCTAAAAAAAGGCACTTATTCTAGCAGCTGTGCTACAATAAGTGGAGGGATGCAACAAATGGTTAGAGTACCAACATGCAAACAGCTTCTAGAAAAAATAGGTGTAACTAGACCAAAGGTGGGTTGAATCATGCAAACACCTAACTAAAAGTATTGTGAATCAACAAACTATATTCTCTGCAAGGTGATGAAATCCAAGTCAGACAATATTGAATGATGAGTCCATGGCTAGATATCCCCCTACTGGGAGGGACACCGGGTAATCAATCCTAAAGAATGGCTACTAGGATACCCCGTTCATGACACGTCGAGAAAAGGTAAATATGCCGTTTGGTCCTTGATCGCAATATCCCAATACAGGGATATCCCGAGAACTGCGAATGGTAGCCCTTCGGTTACTGAATGGATTTCGGTATTCCACTCAGGCTTCCGGAACCATCCTTGCGACTTCAACCCTCCTAGGGGAGAGGCCTTCCCACAAACCGGTTGTGACCGCACCAATAAATACTAAGAGGTTTTATCTCCCTAAAGAACAACAACTATGTCTCATATGTAATAACTGAGGGGTGTTATTGGAACACCTATCCCCCCAATACTACCTAGCTACAAAGTTCTTTTAATGTTCCCCAAGTGGGGTTAAAAGTGGGTTGAAATTAGGGTAAGTTTTACGGCTCAATTTAAAATTAGTGTTTGATTGGGTGCACGTGTGGTATTTTAAACTGAAAATCGAAAAAAGTAAATGCTAAGTATTCAAAAAACAAAGGATCTTTTGAAAACAAAAACAAATTTCATGACTTTTTCGATAAATGGAAATTAAATGCTTTTCAAGGACTATTCGAAAAACAAAGGATCTTTCAAACAAGAAAGCAAATAATATAACTTCTTTTCGAAATAAATGGATTTCGTTTTCAATAATTGCTATGGGCAAAATATTAAAGAAGCAAACAACAAATTTTTTTTAAAGCTAGATAAAATGCAAAAATAGGTCCTTCTTTCAATTGATGAAAATTTTTAAAAAGACTTCTTTCACATGTGCATTCTAAATAGTAAAATTTTTCGATGGCTGTAAAATATGCAGAATTTCTAATACTGGAAAATGTGCTATGTGGGAAGAAAGTACAGTAAGAAATTATTTTTTTAAACGATTCGGCCGAATGAAAAAATTAGCATCGCGGGTTCTGACAGAAAAGCCGCGATGGACCGCGCGGGTTTCTGTCGAACAGTCGTGCTGGACCACGCGGTATTTGGGCACATAGTCGCGATGTGCAGCGCGGAAAAAGTCCGCGAAGCCACGATGTGCAGCGCGCAAATAGGCCGTGAAGCCGCGGGGAACCGCGCGGAAAAGGGCCGCGCAGTCGCGATGTGCAGCGCGGTAAATGACCGCGAAGCCGCGATGTGCAGCGTGCAAACAGGCCACGAAGCTGCGGGGAACCGTGCGGAAAAAATCCCAAAAGCCGTGATGGACCGCACAACTGTCAGTCTAAAAACCTTGAGGCGGAAGCTGTGGACGGAAGCCGAAAAACGAACCCGAAAATTGAGAATTCCGGGCTGTTAATGGCAATAGATGGGGCCAAAAAACTAGAGCAGCATTGGATCTACTATCTAGGATGGCATATCTATGGATCTAAAGGCTAAAAACTAATAAAAAACTAATATTGAAAGCAAAACTTGAGATCTAAAGATTCAAAAAACAGTGGAGTCGCCAAAAACTGTTGGCCCGGTTTTGCAACCAGGCTTAGTGCTATGAGCACCTGCTAACTAGTAGCAGCAGTTTCAATGTAAAGCAAATAACAATAAACTAATCTAAACAAAACTAATCATGGATCTATGCAAGAATATAAGCAAATAATGGAAATATTTAAAAACAAGAACAAGAAAGATAAAAAATAATTTTTTGTATTGACAATGGGGCAAGCAAATGCTTGCAAGTACAATACCTCCAAGTGATGAAGGTTGTAGAATGGCTCCAATGGTGAGCAGCTCCAATCTCCAATGGGTCCTTTCTCCAAGGCTTGCTACAATGGCCAAATACTCAAGGGAGATTTTGGCAGCATGAGGATAGGAATATGGATGGATGTGAAATGAGGAGCCCCTACCACCTTTTTATAGGTTTTGGTGGTGGGGAATACCATTTGTGGTTTTGTGGAAACCAAATGGTATTGACCAACATGGTTTAGGTACTTTTCCCTCCTTTTTCCTTTTTTGAATAAAATTAATATTTTAATTCCCTTTTTAATATTTTTGGGAATTTGGACCCTTTTTGAGGGTTTTTTATGCTTTTCAGGAAAAATAATCTTTTCGAGTGGGAAAAAATGGTGTACTAAGGTCTTTTGGTGACCTTTTGTTGGTTTCAGAGGCTCAGATGGTGGAAAAGTGGACAAATGGGTCATGTGAATAAGGGAATGAGCTAGTGAGCACTTTTTGGGTGTTAACAGTTGCGGCGCTGGGAGTGAAGACTGTGGGAGAGCGTGCAGGGAAGTGTGAGTGGCGAGCGGGGAGATGTGAGCAAGGGGACAAGAAGGAGAGACGAAGAGGAGGGAGATGGAGGTGGCACGGTAGGGGGTGCGCGTGGAGGGAAAGGTGAACGCAAGGAGGGATGGGCGAGATGTAGGCAGTTGTAGTGAAGGGTGGTGTGTGAGGAGTGGAGGCGTAGAGCACGGGGAAGAGCTACGCGGAAGGAGGAAGGCACGCAGTGTGGAGGAGGGAGAGCGGAGGCGTGGGAGATTGGGTGTGGAGGAGAGGCGTGGAGGTGATGTGGAGGGAAGGCGCAGAGTGCGAGGGTAGGGAGATGGTGTGCAGGAATCTGCGTGGGAAGGTCGAGGTGAAAGGGAGGCGCAGAGCGCGGGGGATATGGAGAAGGCGCACGGAGATGGGAAAAAGGAAAGCGTGGGGGTGGCATGGAGATGGAGACCGCGGAGGGGTGCGGGAGTGGCAGAGAGGACGCAGGGAGCAGGGGCGTGAGGGGGGACCGTAGCTGAATCCAAATCCGAGTTCACCCGCGGTGTTGATGAGTCGAGTTCGAGCTCAGAGTGCAGGAGGTGTGAGCCAAAACCGAGCTCGATAGTAGGAGGAGTCGAATCCGAGCTCAGGTTGAAGGAGCCGAAACCGGGATCTGATACCAAATGCGGCAGAAAAACTAGGACACGAGATCCATATTTGAATAAATGATATATAATATTGAGTTCATAAGATGCTTAACGCTTTACAAGAGCTTGCCTTATTATAAGGTTTGAGCATTCTTAAGAAGGGTTACGTCCCTTCAATTAAACTAATTAATAATTTTCTGATTAATTTAATACAATATTTAATATTCATAGCAGATGCTCTTTCTCGCACATTTGATGCCCAAGGTTCTCTTTCCGCTATTTCTATGCATGTTCCAAATTGGTTGCAATCTGTTCAATAGGGTTATGTCAATGACTCCTCCTTATCTCAAATCATCCAACGCTTGACCAACAACCCTTCTGCTGTACCACATTACTCTTGGGATGGTTCTTCTCTGCGATACAAGGGTCGTCTGGTGCTTCCCCAGAGCACAGATATTCAACAGGCTGTCTTCTATGAACTCCATGCTTCTCCATCGGCATGGCACTCTGTGTTCCTCAAAATTTATGAACGAGCACGATGTAACTTATTTTGGCAGGGCATGAAAAATTCAACAGATGGTGGCTGAATGTGATACCTGCCAGCGTAATAAGGGTCAAACAACACTCCTTCCAGGATTGCTTGAACCCTTGCCCATACCTACACGGATTTGGACAGATATTTCTATGGATTTCATTGAAGGGCTCCCTAAATCTGGTGGGAAGACAGTGATTCTTGTTGTGGTTGATCGCCTCTCCAAATATAGTCATTTTTGTGCTCTCAACCATCCCTATACAGCCTCCTCCGTCGCTCAAATTTTTCTGGACCAGATCTTTCGTCTTCATGGCATCCTTTCTTCCATTGTCTCGGATCGTGATGCAACTTTCACCAGTCATTTTTGGATAGAACTATTTCGCCACATTGGTACCAAACTGAAGATGAGTTCAGGGTATCACCCACAAATAGATGGTCAGACTGAAATTGTCAATAAATGCTTGGAAACTTATCTTCGTTGCTTCACCTCGGAACAACAACATCAGTGGGAAAAATGGCTCCCTCTCACTGAATGGTGGTACATTACCTCTTACCACACTGCCTATAAAATGACCCCATATGAAGCAGTCTATGGTCAGGAACCTCCAACTCTTCTTCCATACACCCCCACCAGTTCACCAGTTCAGGAAGTTGACATGGTCCTTCGAAACCGCGATCAGATTCTTCGCATTTTTCGGGACAATCTTCATAGGGAAAGAAATCACATGAAGCAACAAGCTGATCAGCACCGTTCTGAGCGCACTTTTCAAGTCGGTGATATGGTTTTTCTTCGTCTCCAGCCGTACAAACAATCATCCTTGAAACTCAAAGGGCGTCATAAGCTCGCTCCAAATTTCTATGGGCCATATCGGATTCTTCAGAAGATTGGGTCCGTTGCTTATAAATTGGAACTTCCTCCTTCTTCCCGCATTCATCTAGTCTTTCATGTCTCTTGTCCGAAGAAATTTCTTGGCACCAACATCAATGGACAAACGATTTTATCTGAATTGGATAATGAAGGATCCGTCCTTTTGGAGCTTGAGGCCATCCTCAATCAGCGCACACGTCAGCTTCGCTCTTTCTCTATCACAGAGGTCTTAATTTAGTGGCACGGCATGCAACCAGAGGATGCTACATGGGAACCACTCCTTCAAATTCAACAACAATTTCCACATCTAAATCTTTGAGGACAAAGCTTTTTTTAAGGGGGAGGGGATGTTAGGAACCCATGTCTTTACTTTGTTAGTATGTTGTTGTTGGACGCGTATGATTTGTAAGTCGTCCCATAGTATTTGTTGATCAATAGTTTGTGTTATTGTTGTTGGTGCATATGCTTTGTAAGTCGCCTGTAGTATTGTTGATCCATAGTTTGTAACGGCCCATGGTTTTGACCCATAGTATTGGCACCTAGAATTAGTATATAAGTGTGTGTTGAGACCTATGAAGGCACCGTGAATTTATTTGTATTGAGCTTGCTCATAGGAGGTTGCCCCCTCGAAGTGGCCTGTGATCAATATAAAAGTGATTCTGAGTTCTGTCATTTCTGCTATTTCTAATATTCGTATTAATTAATTGTTGCAGGTGCCTCACATCTCTTGGAATATGAGGAGCTGATGCTTGAAGAGTCACAGCTGGCACTGCTGGGCTGATACACCTGCGCTTTAGACCTTGGCTAAATAAAGTCACACAGATCAGTATAAACCAAGGACTAAGCTCCATAATCTTTAACAATCTTAGGCATAAAAAAAAATAAAGTAATAGAAAATTATACCTGTCAATATCATTGATTGATCTGGAAATACATGGATATAGCTCATGAAAATAGGATGGAATTAGGGCAAAATGGTGTAATAAAGGTAGCCAAAAAGGGGCATTTCTTGGACCCCAACAATGTCGAGATTTAACATTATTCCTAGGATCTTTTCTTTTTTGAGAGAGTGCAAGACCTCGTGAACTAGGATAATACCATCCATAATATGCCTACCTTCCACAAACCCAGATTGTTCAGGGGAAATGATGAAGGGAAAGATTGGTTTCAGGTGATTAGTAATAACTTTCGTGACAATCTTGTAGATCACATTGTAAAGGGAAATCAATTTGAACTTGTCTAGGGTATCAACACCATTAGTCTTGGGGATGAGGGCAAGGAAAGTAGCGTTAAAAGATGGAAGGATTTTCCCAGAGCATCTAGAGGACTCCACAACCTGCCACACCTCCACCTTCACCAGATCCCAAAAATAATGGAAGAAGTTGGTAGTAAAACCATCAGGACCAGGGTCTTTTCCATCCGCCATTTGAAGAACAGCTTCCTCAACTTCTACCATAGAGATCGGTTTTAGAAGGAGGTCATTTTGCTCCTGGGTCACCAGGGATGGGATGTTGTGAGTTATTAAATCAATATGTCTTCGTCTCTCAACCACATTTTCAGTCATGATTTCCTAGAAGAAATTATGCAATTCACCTTCAATCTCCTTCCTGGTCTCCAATCTGACCCCCTCCCCATTCTTGAGCTTGAGGATCTTGTTTTGCTGACGATGTGGAATTGCAGAGTGGTGGAAGAATTTATTGCGTTCACCATCCTGAATCCAATTCACTCTCGCGTTCTGACGCCAAAGGACCTCCTCTTGTTTTTCTCATTCCATAATCTTATTATGCACCAAGGTTCCCCCCCTTTGCAACTCTGGAGTATATCCTGAAAGCATCCCTATATTTTGGATTTCCTCCCTTTGAGCCTCAAGGGCTTGTTTATCCTCAAAGATATTCCCAAATTCCTCTTTGTTCCACTTCTTGATTTTAGCTTTAAGAGCTTTCAGTTTATGTTGGAATTTGTACATGCTTTGGACCTCTCCCGTGTCCAACTCCCCCCACCATTGAGAGACTTTCTCTTTGAAATTTGGGTGACTCAACCAAAACTTCTCAAAGCGAAAGGGTTTTTTAAATTGTGATCCCAGACCACTCCACCACAGTTCAATGAGCCAATGATCAGATCCCGGAGCCCGGAGGATGGAGGAAGCAATTTCACTCCCAGACTCCATCACCGATTCCGATACTAGAAAACGGTCTAAACGAGAAGCAATGTGGTGATCTCCCTGCCTCTTATTGTTCCAAGTGAATTGACCATCACCTAGGACCACATCTACTAGTTTCAACTGCTCAATAGTGTCCTTGAAGTGGACACATTCTTCATCCAGATGTCTCCTTCCCCCTTTCTTTTCTTCTAATGAAGAAATGAGGTTGAATTCCCCTCCAACAATTCAATGCCAACCCTCAACCAATTATCCCAGCTAGCCGAGAGAATCTAAAAAGGAGGACTTAGCTCCCTGGGTGTGGGGACCATATACGCTAGTGATGATACCATAATCCTTGAACCTAATGACCCCAAACTCAGCGGAAAGGAAGCACAAATTCCCTAAAAAGCCCGATAGGCTAATTTTGTCAAGATCCCAGAGAATGCCTAGCCCTCTAGCAAAACCCTTTGCATCAATCCCCATTACTTCACAATTTCTCCAGATCTTTTTACACTTCTATTGTAGCTTAAGAACCGTGCATTTTGTTTCTTGAAGAAACATGACTATGAGATTTGTCTTCTTAATCTTCTTCCTAAGAGTTTTAGATTTTTGTTGGTCGTTAAGCCCTTTTATATTCCAGGAAACAATCTTCATTAAAAAAGGAAAAGATTATAGACCTAGGGCTTCCCTAATAGTAGGCTACTGGCCAGATTCCACCAATTTCAGACCTACAGCAGCGATCCTTTGTCTGTTAGATTTCTGGCCCAACTTCTTGTTACTTTCCTTGTGCTTCCTCTTACAGTCCTTTTGTGATCCAAGGCACTTCCCCAGCCGATTAGGTTCTCTGGCTTTTAGAATTGCTTCCTTTAAGAGGATCACTTGTTCTTGAGGGACATAACCTTTTTTAGGGTTTCCACATGCTTGTTCAATCCCATCTAGATTCAAGTCTCATATATCCATTTCTTCAGTTTCCTCATCGGCAGCATCTCCAATGACAACCATAATTGTCTCAGCCGATGGCAGTGAGTTAGGACTGGGGGGCGACTGAGAGCTCTTAGTTTTGACTGTCTAGTGGTTCCTGGGGAGGATCAGAGTTATTTTCCTCCTCCTGTTCTTTTAGCACATCAAAAGAGTTAGATGTCATGATCTTTTTGGCTCCTTCCATGGATTCTTGCTTCCTCCCACCCTGCTTTCATGTTTGTACCTTGGTGAAACTCGAATCCTCACTCACCTCTGCCTTCTTGGGGGAGGGTTTAGGGTTTTTCATAGGGAAATCCCTGTATAAGTGGCCATGCTCATGGAATCTGTGGCATCGGAATGGGATTTGTTCATAATCAAGGGTTTGGACCCATTCCTCATCCTCCCACATCAACTTGATAGCTTCAGGAAGATCCTGCGATAGATCCATATAAATGCAGATCCGGGCATAGGTCATGTATCGCTAGGCTTTTGTCTATTCCTAGATTTTGACAAAGGTGCCCAGATTGTTCCCAATATCTTCTAGAATCTCGGCTTCCCAATATTCAGTTGGGAGAGAGTATAGTCTTATCCAAATAGGGGCGACCTTCATGTCTTCTTTTTTCCGAGCATAACTTTTATTTCCACGGCCTCAGAAACAAGCCTACAGAATAGAAGAAATAAGGCCCCCCATCAAGAACCCTATTTCTGTCATCCAGATTTATGAAAGTGATCGTGAAGAAACCCTTGGAACCTTATTGAAGGTTATAATGACCTTTAGGTTTCTAGGTTGAGTTAATCCACCAGATTAGAGACTTTTCAGAGGGTAAAACCCCAATGAACTTCCCAATGAGAGCATGGTCCTGCATCTTCTGAATCCTATCTCCCAGTGTATTGGATATGATAACCATCGAGGGGATAATCGAGGCTTTGGGTATGCATTGACCCAGCTTACAACCCACCGAAGGAGAAACATATCTCATATCCTACGCCTTTTTTCCAACACCACCCAATCCATCTACCGGGATCGAAATCTCGCCTACATGAAAATCCGAATGAGAAAATCCTTGGGGGGTTGAGAGGCTCCCCCCGCAGAAGCATCCATGATTCATCATCAATCCTCCCACCTGCATAAAGCTCTAGAAAGCCTAGCTCCACAGTCCGAATGTTTTTCCGCTTCTTAATTCCATTATTGAATTAGGAGATTTTTTTAAATATTTTTTAAGTTAAAGAAATTACATTTTCTTTTTTTATATTATGTTTATTATGTTAATTTATTTTATATTTTATATTTATTTTATTAAATATCTTTCAAGGTTCGAGATTACACTTTTTGTTTTTTTATATTTATATTTATTATGTTAGTTTTTTTTTTTCCCTTTTCCTTTTCATTTTTATGATGTAAGTTTATATCTATCTATCTATCTATCTATATATATATATATATATATATATATATATATATATATATATATATATATATATATATGTATATATATATATATATGGAATATTGTTTATTTTAGTAATTTTTTAAAAATTAAATAAAAAAATCATTTCTTTTTCTTAATCAAAATTATTTAACTTCGGTAATTTGCTAAAACTTCAATGTTAAAAAAACACAATTAAACATATTTTTTTTGTTGTAAATAATTTTTTTTAATTAATACAATAAAAAAATTTAACAAAATTATAATCTTAAATAAAGGTAGCTAGTTAGCTTTTCCTATAATCAAAGTAAATATTTTTATCAGTAATTACCTATTTATAATAAGTTAATGTCTTTTGCAACCTTACCATTAAACATCATCATGTTCTAGTCAAAACCAAGGAAACTTGGTTGTGTGTATATTAAAAGTACATGTACACACTTCATTTTTCCAAAATAATTTTTGAAGTGTTCATTTTAACTATGTGTCATTATTCATAAATAAGTAATAAATTATTTCATTCATATCTCATTTTCATTTTCCAAAAAAAAATAAAAATAAGTATATTTTAACTATGTACTCTTTTCCATAAATAAATAATAAATTATCTATTTCATATCTCATTTTCATTCTCCAAAAGAAAACAAATTAAGCTGCATCATATCCATTTTCATTCTAAAAAAAGTCCGTTTTCATTCGTAAAAAAAACTCCTCTAGCAAATGATATAAGAACTCTACCTTTAAAAGCCATGTATTATAAGGTAGCTTTTGAATCCATTCATAATCATTACATTATATAATTGTGGAAAAATGTTCCTTATACAATTCATGTCCTTGTAAAATAAGTGGAAAAATGTTCCTTATACAATTCACGTCCTTGTAAAATAATGTCTTATACTACTTATTTATATATTATAAGAAAAATATTATTTTAATTTTATGATAAAATAAATAAATGAATATACATTTAAGATGCCCACACACATATCGCCACAAAGAATAAATAGTTACAACACTTCAACCTTAGAAGTTAAGGGGCAATACCATGCATCCTATGTTGTACACACGTGAAATAAATTAGAATTGGTTGTTATCCCATCATAACAATCTTATTATACTCTATAGAGATGAATATTATATTTAATTAAAAAAGTTGTAATGATGAGAATATAATAAAATCTTAGCAAGTAGTCTAATCCCCAAAAGTTCATCAATTGATTGATTGCAATTTCAACTACAATTTCAATAATTAGAGAATTATAGAAATTGGAAACTTTTATGACAAATTGCATTTTCAACATCTAGAAATAGCAATTTCAACAATGAATTGATTGTACTTTTGATAATTGTATATTGCAATTTAAGGATTTTTTTAATACAAATTGCAATTTCAACTTCGAAAATTGCAATTTTGGCGATTAAAAATTCACATATTCAACAATAAAATAGATTGAGAAATTGAAATTTCAACAACTACAAACTTATAAAATATTTCAACAAGTATATGATTAATGAGAAATTTACATTTTGTAAAAAAAAGTGCAATTTCAATAATTGATTGATTGTAATTTCAACTATGAGAAATTGCAATTTCAACAATTAGAGAATTATAGAAATTACAAATTTGATTGATTACAATTTCAACGATGAGAAATTACAATTTCAACAATATGAGAATTATAGAAATTACTTAAATTTTTAATGAGAAATTGCAATTTTAGAGTGTGGCAATTTCATCAGTTAATTGACTACAATTTCCATAATCGTATATTGCAATTTAATTAATTTTTTAATTCAAATTGCAATTGCAACTTCATAGAAATTGCAAATTTGGCATTTAAAAGTTCACAACTTCAACAACATAAGGATTGAGGGGAAATAGCAATTTTGATCATTTTAATAATTAATTGGAATTTTGGCAATCACATATTGCAATTTAAGGTTCATTAGAAATTCCAATTTTAACAATAAAAAATTACAAAATTTCAAAACAATTTATGTCTTTAAAAAATTGCGAACAATCTCTTCCTTGGAAATATATGTGTGCATGGACTTGATTTTTCAAAATGCTTTTGAGGATTGAAGGATGGAGGAAGAGGAACTATTATACTTTGCTGAGGGTCCTTCTAGTGTGACAATTAAGAGCTCTAGATATTTTTTTCTTCTCATGAGGGAATCATGGGAGGTTGGCATAAGGATAAATCTGCACTTTTGCCTTCTAACTTGGTGGATAACATGAACCTATACATACCTCTAAATGAATTGTTGGAAGGTTATGATTACCCAAGGAAGGCCCTAGATAGGAATTTTATCAATTTTATCAGTGCTTCCAATGGTATTAAGAATTCATTTTAAAAAAAAATTGAAGTTTCCAATATTAGGAAAAGAACATTCCAAACAAACTGGTGTTGTTGGTGTCAAAATTATCTAAGCTAAAGTGGGTTCGCCAATTCCTTGAAGTACAATATGCATGATTGGAGCATGGAAAGGGAAGAATAGTCCCTATAGTTCCCCTATGCATGATCATTACTTGCCATGTTTAAATATCACTCGTCTAAACAATTATAATGGAGATAGGGGGTGCAAAGTCATTCATGTTCGATGTTAAGGAGGACCTTTAGAAAACTTCTATGCAGAAGGTCTTTGGTCAAAAGCCTCTTTCGATGAGTGTGAAAACATGGAGTTGTGCATTGAGGAGCTTGTGGGTTTCCCACGTGCCTTTAGGGTGAATCAATTTGCAATGTGTAAGGTTGTTAAAAAGAAGAAGTGTACATTGAGCTCTAAGAAGATTTGGTTAATGATTGGGGAAGAGATCATGCTAATAAAATAATTCCAATTCACCATTCACCGTTATTTTATTATTATCAACCAATTTTTTTCTATAGTGTTGCTTGGGTTTTCACCCAAGCTTGTGCAAATGAGCACCTACTAACTTCGTAGTAGCAGTATCAATAAAAAAGTAAAAAGCTAATGTAAAAAGTAAAAACTAATCTAACATGTGCATAATAAACTTACAGTAAACAGTAAAAAATTTAGATCTTCCATGTAAAACAAATTTTATTCACAAAAAATAGATTTACAAATGAAAGATTACCTCAATGGTGAGGTTGGTTGAGCTTGAGTAGCTACATGGATGAGTTGCTCCAATGCTCCAATGGTTCCTTCTCTTCTCCAAATGCAAATGGGGATTAGCCAAAAGGGTTTACTCCAAAGGTGGATCTAAGCACAAATGATGGGCTTAAGATCTCAAGAATGAATTTGGCAGCATAAGGATAGGCAAGAATGTGGATGAATAAGGTGGAGCCTCTATCACCTTTTTATAGCTTTTGGGTGATGGAGAATACAACCATGGTTTAGGGTAACCAATGCTATTGGTAAAAATGGTTTAGGGTTTATTTTCCTCTTTTTCCCTCTTTTTTCCTTTTTTGAATATATTTTTGAGTTTTATTCCCTTTTAATTTTTTTTTGGGAATTTTGGCCCCCTTTTGAGGGTTTTTGGTATTTTTTGAGGAAATTTAAATATTTTGAGGAGAAAAAGATGGATTTTGGCCTTTTTGGTGACCATTTGAGAGTTTTTTGAGGTTTTGTTGTTGCTGCAACATCCTTCCCCAAAATTTTGGAGATATTTGGGGCCCCTCCTTCTACACATTTTGTAACAAGTGTTTTTCTTGTCTTTTAGACTTAATTTTTCTCTTTAGCTTGGAAAAATTTCAACACTTGCTTTCCAAAAGTTTTATCTATTATTTTCTCTAATGCAAAGTTACTTTTTCTCTTTGGCGCAATTTTTAGCCTTAAATCTTCCGCTTGGCACATTTTTTAAGCATAAGTCAGTCGCCCTTTAGCACAGTTGCTAATCATAAATGTTCCGCTTGGCGCAAATGTTGACTATAACTCTGCCGCCCTTTAGTGCAATCCCTAACTATAATTCTTCCGCTTCGTGCATGCGTTGGGTATAAGTCGGCCGACCCCTTTTGCAAATCTTAGACCTTTTACCATCCGGCGCACATTTTTTAAATGTAGATCAGCCGCCATTAGTGCACGTTTCTTGGCGCGATCTATAACCATATCTTGACGCCATTGGCGCCGGACCTATCCTTAGATGAGCACCGACGCAAAATATCCTAAGTCTTTTTTTTATGGCTCGTTGGCACAGTTCCCGTTAGCACATGTTTTGTGACTAAAACTTCAGCCAAAGGCACAGGGCTTATCCATATAGCTCCCACTTCCATATCCATGCCTTATCTTGCCTCGAATTCTAATTTTGGCGCAACACTATCATCGTAGAGCTTAATCTTGCAATTGCCGCTTTGGCGCAAGACTTAACCTTTAACTCGCCTCTTAGCGCATAACTTAAAGTTATGGTTGTTGCCTTAGCGCAGAATTTAACCTTGTGCTCACTGCTTGGCGCAAAGATCTTTTGTGTTTGTGTGCACCCACGGAGTTGGTTGGGCCATCAATAGGGCCATGTGCCATTTTAATTGTGGAAGGTCTCGAGTCCCGTGCTCATTCAATATGCCAACCCTGATCCTAACCACCATTCATCTGATATATGAAACCACAGAGGGCTTGTATAGCTTGTTAGCATTTGCATCTAGTGTTTCTCATGATTTTCAACTATGAAGTGGTAGTTGTAACTATGAATTAGTTGATTATTTTGTTAAAACAGCCTCCCATGTTCTGAAGTCATTGGCATATTCTAAAATTTTTCATAATTGTTTTGCTAATGCTTGAAAGTCAAAGCCAACTCTGTCATGATTTCTTTTACAAATCTGTAGGAAGCTTTGCAATTTTTGCTAATTTCTACATACTCCTTATTTGTACTGCCCTGCTTACCGCAGGATTGTCATGCATAGGAGGTCTGCAAGGAGGAAAGTTGTGAAACTATCTATGAATTCCTAGGGCCAGAACATCGGTTGGTTGAGTTGCAAGGCGAGTTGGACCAAGAATTGGACTATGTTAAAATGGTAGAGGTGAACTCCAATAGTTCATTGCCTAGCCCGCTATGCATACTTACTTTCTGGAAGCAAATGTTCAAGAAGCAGAAACAGGAGCAGCGCAGGTCAAATTAGATCTGCGCAAGCATGAGATTGCATCAAAGGCAAGAGCTTAGTCACTGGGCCACTCATATCCAAAGTGTAGAGCACCCAACATCCACAAGCGAGCCAGTTGGTGAAGATGAGTCAGCGAGCCAGCAAAGAGAAGCCAAATGAAATAGATAAACTATCAAAATTCTTATTTGTCTTAATATGAGGAAAACTAAAATTCCTTTATTGTATAAATGCATTAAAAGATAGTTGGCTCTATCTTTGTCTTTTATGGAAGGCTTTCTACGAATATGTAGTTGTGCACTAAGGACAAATTAGAAGGTTCTAGAGTTTAGGGTACACTTGTCATCTCAAGGAGCAATTTGTAAATCTATAAAGAGATGAACGGAAGAGAGAATAGAGGCTTTTTGCAGGTGAATGAAATTTCTTCCTTGTACGTGAACTACTTTTCTACTTGGTCCAAGAAACTAGATTTTACCTAATGGAAGCCTGGATAGGACGTTTTGCCTGGAAATGTGTGTTGAATGTTTGTTGGACTATTCCTGTAGCATTCGTATACTACTGTGAGATCTTTCTTTACTACTATGAATTATTTATGTGTGATGAATGATCTTTCTATTTTCCTGTACAATGATGTCTCTCTTAAATGAGTAATGGAATGTATTAAATAATTTGAAGCTATCTTCAATATTTGTCATATTCTGCTGTAGGCACATCTTTATGATTAAATGGCTATCTGTGTGATCTTTAGGTGTTTCTTGCAGTTTATTACTCATCTCTACAGTTTGCTCCTTCCAAGGATAGGTTAAATTTGCTTATACAGTTTTAGATTAATTTAGATTAGTTACTTGCATTTAGCTTAGGGCACTTGCATTTAATCTTTAAAATAAAATACATAAACGGTGGATCGGGACGAAACCGGTACAAAGACTAAGAATCTTTAAATATTACGGTAGCCGGAACCGTTAACTGGATGGATTCCCCACACCAAACGGTGGACAATCTAATTGGGACTATTTACCGGGGAGAATCCCTTGCTGCTTGATGCCACGATTTTCAGGCCATCAACATTTTTTGGCGCTAGAAGGAGGGCCACCAGTGCATGGATGATAAAGGATATTCCTCCATTGGCAGAAACAATACTAGAAACCCGCATGAAACAGTAATTTCAGACAATCCAAATCTTAAAGAAAATCAAGAAAATCCCAATTCTGATTTGGAACAACAAGAAACGTTGTATGCTTTACCTTTTACAGAGGTAGAATATTTAAGAAGGCACACACGAGCTTATGTTAAACAACTCGATGGTTTAAATGCAATAAATTTTCTCCCTAGTGTTAGGACGAAGAATTCCTCAAAGAGAAAAATAGTATACCCGTGATTCAATCCTTGTGCAGAGCTTCGAAGAGCTGGTAGATTTGTCTTTAGAAGATATCACGCAGCCTCTAAAGGAGATCAATTTTGAAGATCTAGAAAATATTGGAGAACTTTTTACTCCAAAGAACACTCCACTTAATTCACCACACGATTCTCCACCTAATTCTCCACATAGAGCCATGGATGTACCTACTTGGAGAGCAAGGGGAGCATTAAATCTAGATGGGCCATTTCATGATCTGCCTAAAAATTCAGAGAAAGTTTTGCCCAAATACGACCCATGTAAAGGAATATTTGCTGAAGATCATCTTAAGAGTTTTTATTTAGCTTTGAATATTTTAAATGTATAGCATGAAGATGTAGTTTGTAGGATTTTCCCATACACATTTGAACCGAAAGTTTCTTCTTGGTACTTTAGCTTACAAGCTAGCTCAATTTCCAACTGGGAAGAGTTTGAGAAATGTTTTTTAAAGAAGTATGGGAATAAAAAAACTATAGCTACACCGATGAAAGAATTATTGTCCACGAGAATGGAAAAGAAAGAAAATGTTCAAGACTTCAACCAAAGGTTCACTACGCTCTTGAATAATTTTAGCGAAGCAACTAAACCTACAGAAGAATATTTAGTTGAATATTATACAACAACGCTCGATCCCTCCATAGCAATGTTTGTTAAAAGAACCAAGAAAACTACCTTAATAGAAAATTTTGAAGAAGCTAGGAAGGTAGAGGAAGAAGCAGCCAACATTGCTAAACATGCTCTTGATATAAAGCAAAGCCAACAACTACTAACAAAACCCTGCTGTTAACAAGAAACAAAGAAGAGCCATCAACAGACATAGAAAACGTAGTTAAAATGATGCAGAAATTGTCCAATAAAATTGTAGATCTTGAAAAGGATAAGGCAGCTAGTAAATTCAGGAAGCCTTTCAAACCATTCTACGAGAAAAGGGAAGACAATGACCAGCCTCATCCACCTATGAACAACTCCCCTATTTTAAATCTGAATGAAATAGGAATTGAACACTTTTGTACCTTTCATCAAGAGCCGCACTCTAAAAAGAGTTGTCCACAATGGATTAATTCTATGATTTTAGTAATGAACCAAATGTTGGATTCACAAATTCCAGATCAAGATGATCCTCCATAGGAACAAACACTTGAAGTAGAGGAACCCTCCCCATATACCACCATGGTATTATGGGACTAGGTACCTTTAACTGAATTAATAGAAGATGACCCCATGGAGAGCCTAGTCTATGCTATAAATATTAACACTCGCAGTAAAGGTCCCATTGCAGATCCAGTTCCAAGATCAACTACGTCCAAACCTAAAAGACACATTACAGTCATTCCGCCTCAACCTAAAGCTAACCCAACAACTGCCAAACATCCAAACATTAACACAACAGTCCATCAACCAAAAGTCACATTGAACAAGACAAACAATCAAACGAAAGTTGTAAAAAAATGTGATATGGGATATGAAATCATTGAAGATATAAAGAAGGTAAAAGCAAATGTTTCAATATTCGATATGTGTAGTTTGCCCCAACAACGAAACAAGTTGTTGCAAGCTCTTCAATCCCAGCCCAACACTCCATTAATAGACACTCAGGAAGATCCTAAAATAAATGAGGATAGTATTGGTGGGAAATCCAAATCCCATACATTGCCTTTTCTTTTAACTTTTGAAATCTTCAATCACAATGTGCATAATTTTTTAGTAGATTCTGGGGCTTCCTCGAATGTAATTCCTTTGTCTATTTGTAGAAAGATCAATGGGAAGCCAATTACATATCCCGCTCAGATTATTCAGTTAGATAGGACTATTGTTAAAGTTATTGGGGAAATGAAGGATGTGCTCATTAGGTTGTCGGCAAATTCTAGAGTGTGTCAGTTCATAGATATAATGGTAGTTGATATTCCAGAAGCTTATGGTTTGATCTTGAGTAGGGAGTGGTCTACAAAACTAGATGGTTATTCTGCAACATATTGGTCCCATTTATGGTTACCATATCATAATAGGAAGAATCAGATTAAAATTTTGAGGGAACCACACATGAAACAAAATGTAACTCAACTAGAAGGGAAGAACGAAGCTGTAGCCTTCTCATCTTCGGTTTTGGGGAATTATTTCTTAGAAATTGATCCAGGTAATTATCAATATGAAACTATTAGCCATGAATCAGATAAATAGTCCAATTTCCTTCATTTTTCTCAGATTGACGATTTCAATTGTAACATAGTTAGCTTAGTCACTGACTTAGATCATAGAGATACTAACTTAGTTAAATCAAACAATGTTTTTTGGACTTTATACTTTGATGGTTCCAAGACTCTGGAAGGATCCAGAGCTGGTTGTATTCTAATGGATCCCGAAAGTAATACGTACTTCTTGTCCTGTAGATTAGAATTTGAGTGTACTAATAACACTGCTGAATATGAAGCTTTAGTCCACGGATTGAAGAAATCCATCGGTTTGAATGTTAAGTACCTGAAAGTTTTTGGTGACTCATAAATAGTTGTAAGACAGGTAAGAGATACCATTCACTGTCTTTCACCTCATTTGAAAGGCTATCAGGCTAAGGTATGGGATTTAATTACGCATTTTGATGCTTTCAGTATAAAATATGTTCCTAGACTGCAAAATGCTATGGCTGATTTATTAGCAACTTCCGCTTCCATATTGGTGCCGACAAATAACAAATGTTCAATTGAAATGGTTTTCAGGCCTTTTGTCCCAGACAATATCACAAATTTCATAATTTTCGATGATGACGATCAAATTATCAGTTTTCTAACAAATGAAGACATGTTCCAAGAAGCTGTGATAGACGAAGAAGAGCATGATGTTTTTTTACAAAAGAAAGATGAGGCTAAAGGAAATTTCATCCCCAAAGGGGTGAGGTCACTTGAAATGCTATTTGATCTGTAGAGAAAATTCAAAAGGCCAGCAAATACCAAGACCAATAGCTCATCTATGCAGCATGAATTAGTAAATCTGGGCACTGAAGGTGAACCAAAATTTGTTAACCTTGGTAAATGTTGTTCACCGGGAGAAAGAGATAAGTTCATCAAGATTTTTCGACAATATAAGGATGTTTTTGCATGGACTTATGAATATTTGAAAACATATGACACCCGCATTATTTAGCATATCATACCAATGAAAGCAAGCGTCAAACCATTTCAGCAGCAATTAAGGAGGATGCACCCTACTCTCGAACCTTTGATTCAAAAGGAATTGAAGAAGTTACTTGATGCTAAGATAATATTTAAGGTTCGACATTCCGATTGGGTTGCTAACCTAGTTCCCGTAAGAAAGAAGTAAGGAGAGATAAAACCAAATTATTCTCTGCAACATCGATACATCCTGACAACCACTGACTATTTCACCAGATGGATGGAGGCTGCCCCATTGCGCAAGATCAATGAAGATGCAGTCATAAGTTTCTTAAAAGAGAACATCATAACCAGGTTTGGGGTTCCAATTTCCCTAGTGTTTGATAATGCCACTTATTTCTCGTCTTTTAAAATAAATGAATTTGTTTATGAAAGGGGAATTAAATTGCATTATTCAGCCAATTTCTACCCCAGGGAAATGGACTAGTTGAGTCTTCGAACAAAAACCTCATCCAAATTCTCAAGAAGACTGTGATTGAAAATCAGCAAAGCTGGCATATAGCTCTCCCAAATGCCTTATGGGCAGATAGGGTGACTCCAAAGAATGCATTAGTGGTTTCCCCTTACACACTTGTCTATGGAAAGGAAGCCATCCTCCCTCCCAACATCTTACTTCCATCCTTGCAGTTGTCCCAAGCCTCTCAAGGGTCTGGTAGTCAGGTTTTACAATCCAGGATTGACGCCCTGCGTCAACTTGAAGAAGCCCGACAAAAAGCCAAGAACCAATTCCACCAACACCAAGATATAGTCAAAATATGGTTCGATAAAAGGAAGTCTGGTAAAAGAAGTTTTGAAGTAAGAGATTTAGTTCTGAAATAAGGCCATCATCACGAAGGCAAGGGAATTCACACAAAATTCCAACACTTATGGGTAGGCCCTTGCCAAATTTTTGCAAAGCTCGGCCCATCCACTTACAAGCTAACAGACCTCCAGGGAGAGGAGTAACCATTCCCCTCAATGACCTCTCCTTGAAACAATACTTTGCATAGTCTCGTTGAGGTTTTCTGCACATAAATAAAAGGTGTCCTTGTTTCTTTGATTTCCTTGTTGATCTTCGTTTTGTAGTTAGGTTTGTCAGTACCATTTACTTTGTCTGAACTTTCTTATTTTCTAGGCTAAATCTTTCCCTCAATGGCCTGGCTTTGAAACAGTATTTTGCTTAAGGTCTCTAAGAGAACCTTTGTACATAAATAAAGGCTTTGTTCTTTTTCTTTTACTTTTTACTTTAGTCTCTTGATTTTTGTTTGTCTCAGCCAAGTTGCTCTCTTTTTCTGATTTTTTGAGTTTTCCCTTCCCCCTTTCCTTTGTATAGTTTTTTTTTCCCGCTAGCCCTGCAATTGGGCCTTTCGTGAAGATAGATCTCTCAAGAAATCTCAGCACTCATGAAGCTGGAAATGTACCATCAAAAGAAAGTTTATCTATGCATTTTGGCTTTTGCTGATCGTTTTCCAGAATGGAGAGATCCTATTCTGTTGGTCGCATTAACCCTTGTTTGATAGAAGAAATTCATGATTATCTTTATCACTATCTTCGAGCTCCATCCACCCTCACATTTCTAAGTGTCTCAAGAAGATCATTGTAGTTAGACCCATGGAAAGGAAGCACATCTCGAAGGCATAGGGTATTAAAATGACTCCATGCTGCAAATCTAAATCCAAAAGAGCTTATAGTCAAGAGTCTGTTCTCCAGAAAATCTCACCTCCATTAAAGCATGGCTGAGAACAATAAAGACTTTTAATTTAAGCAGCCACACCAAAATGCCCAGCAGAGTTCTTCTCTGTCCATGAGCATGAGAAACCAAGAAAATATGCTACTCACACAAAAGGACATCAATGTATTGAAGAACTCAGGCAAATGGCTAAGTCTTGAAGAAATTTTTCTAGAATACTCACATGACAAAAGTTGCTAATTGAAGTAACATCCAAAAGGATGAAAGCAGCATGGGAATGAGGAATAAGAGAATATTTTCTATGATGTTGTTACAATCCTGTGGAGTCCCATGATAGTGGTCGTCTGAAATATGGATCTTCTGAGAATGAACCCCATATTTTGGCCCTTGGAGAGTTTTAAGGATGTCTTTATCGAAGCTCCCCTTTCCCAATGACCAACGGATAAAGTGATCACTTTCTTTGCCAAATTTTGAATGCTCAAGCCAACTATTGCATCAGAGAGAGAGAGAGTTTCCTATGGACGAGAGAGAGATTTTCAGAGATCTGTGTTCGCCAGCGATTCACCAATTGTTGTCGCTGCAACATCCTTCCCCAAAATTTTGGAGATATTTGGGGCCCCTCCTTCTACACATTTTGTAACAAGTGTTTTTCTTGTCTTTTAGACTTAATTTTTCTCTTTAGCTTGGCAACATTTCAACACTTGATTTCCAAAAGTTTTCTCTATTATTTTATCTAAGGCAAAGTTACTTTTTCTCTTTGGCGCAATTTTTAGCCTTAAATCTTCCGATTGGCATATTTTTTAAGCATAAGTCGGCCACTGTTTAGCACAGTTGCTAATCATAAATGTTCCGCTTGGCACAAATGTTGACTATAACTCTGCCGCCCTTTGGCGCAGTCCCTAACTATAAGTCTTCCGCTTCGCGCATTTTTTAACCATAAGTCTTCCGCTTCATGCATTTTTTAACCATAAGTCTTTCGCTTCGCGCATGCATTGGGTATAAATCGACCAACCCCTTTTGCAAATCTTAGACCTTTTACCATCCGGCATGCATTTTTTAAATGTAGATCGGCCGCTGTTAGCGCACGCTGCTTGGCACGATATGTAACCATATCTTAACCGCCATTGGCACCATACCTATCCTTAGATGAGCACCGACACAAAATCTCCTAAGTCTTTTCTTTATGGCTCACTGGCACAGTTCCCGTTAGCACATGTTTTGTGACTAAAAATTGAGCCAAAGGAGCAGAGCTTATCCATATAGCTCCCACTTCCATATCTGCGCCTCATCTTGTCTCGAATTCTAATTTTGCCGCAGCACTATCATCTCAGAGCTTAATCTTGCAATCGCCGCTTTGGTGCAGGACTTAACCTTTAACTCGCCGCTTAGAGCATAACTTAAAGTTACGGTCGTCACCTTAGCGCAGAGTTTAAACTTGCGCTCGCCGCTTGGCACAAAGATATTTTGTGGTTTGTGTGCGCCCATGGAGCTGGTTGGGCCATCAATAGGGCCATGTGTCATTTTAATTGCGGAAGGTCTCGAGCCCCGTGCTCATTCAATACGCCAACCCTGATCCTAACCACCATTCGTCTGATATATGAAACCACAGAGGGCTTGTATAACTTGCTAGCATTTGCATCTAGTGTTTCTCATGATTTTCAACTGTAAAGTGGTACCTGTAACTATGAATTAGTTGATTGCTTTGTTAAAACAACCTCCCATGTTCTGAAGTCATTGGCATATTCTAAATTTTTTCGTAACTATTTTGCTAATGCTTGAAAGTCAAAGCCAACTCTGTCATGATTTCTTTTACAAATCTGTAGGAAGATTTGCAATTTTTGCTAATTTCTACATACTCCGTATTTGTACTGCCCTGCTTACCGCAGGATTGTCATGCATAGGAGGTCTGCAAGGAGGAAAGCTGTGAAACTATCTATGAATTCCCAGGGCGAGAACATCAGTTGGCTGAGTTGCAAGGAGAGTTGGACGAAGAATTGGACTATGTTAAAAGGGTAGAGGTGATAACTCAAGATGAACTCCAACAGTTCATTGCCCAGCCCACTGTGCATACCTACTTTCTGGAAGCAATTGTTCAAGAAGCAGAAATAGGACCAGCGTAGGTCAAATTAGATCTGCGCAAGCATGAGATTGCATCAAAGGCAAGATCTCAGTCACTGGGATACTCATATCCAAAGTGTAGAGCACTGTTAACACCTAAAAAGTGCTCACTAGCTCATTCCCTTATTCACATGACCCATTTGTCCACTTTTCCACCATCTGAGCCTCTAAATCCAACAAAAGGTGACCAAAAGACCTTAGTACACCCCTTTTTCCCACTCAAAAAGATTATTTTTCCTAAAAAAGCATAAAAAACCCTCAAAAAGGGTCCAAATTCCCAAAATATTAAAAAGGGAATAAAAATATTAATTTTATTCAAAAAAGGAAAAAAGGAGGGAAAAGTACCTAAACCATGTTGGTCAATACCATTGGTTTCCACAAAACCACAAATGGTATTCCCCACCACCAAAACCTATAAAAAGGTGGTAGGGGCTCCTCATTTCAGATCCATCCATATTCCTATCCTCATGCTGCCAAAATCTCCCTTGAGTATTTGGCCATTGTAGCAACCTTGGAGAAAGGACCCATTGGAGATTGAAGCTCCTCACCATTGGAGCTATTCAACAACCTTCATCACTTGGAGGTATTGTTATTGCAAGCATTTGCTTGCCCCATTGTCAATACAAAAATTATTTCTTATGTTTCTTGTTCTTGTTTTTTTTTTTTAATTCGAAAATGCACATGCTAGTTTAGTTTAGTTTAGATTTAGTTTATTGTTATTTATTTCTATTGAAACTGCTGCTACTAGTTAGCAGGTGCCCATAGCACTAAGCTTGGTTGCAAAACCAATCCAACAAGCACCCAACATCCATAAGCAATCCAGCAAAGAGAATCCAAATGAAATAGATAAACTATGAGAATTCTTATTTGTCTTAATATGAGGAAAACTGAAATTCCTTTATTGTATAAATGCTTTAAAAGAGAGTTGGCTCTGTCTTTGTCTTATATGGAAGGCTTTCTATGAATTTGTAGTTGTGCACACAAATTAGAAGGTTCTAGAGTTTAGGGTACACCTGTTAGCTCAAGGAGCAATTTGTAAATCTATAAAGAGATGAATGGAAGAGAGAATAGAGGCTTTTTGTAGGTGAATGAAATTTCTTCCTTGTACGTGAACTACTTTGCTACTTGCTCCAAGAAACTGGATTTTGCCTAATGGAAGCCTAGAGAGGACGTTTTTTCCTGGAAATGTGTGCTGAATGTTTGTTGGACTATTCCTGTAGCATTGGTATACTATTGTGAGATCTTTCTTTACTACTATGAATTATTTCTGTGTGATGAATGATCTTTCTATTTTCATGTACAATGATGTCTCTCTTAAATGCGTAATGGAATGTATTAAATAATTTGAAGCTATCTTCAATATCTGTCATATTCTGTTGTAGGCACATCTTTATGATTAAATGGCTATCTGTGTGATCTTTAGGTGTTTCTTGCAGTTTATTACTCATCTCTATAGTTTGATCATTGCAAGGATAGGTTAAATTTGATTATATAGTTTTAGATTATTTTAGATTATTTACCTTCATTTAGCTTAGGGCACTTGCATTTCATCTTTAAAATAAAATACATAAATGGTGGATCGGACCGCAACCGGTACAAAGACTAAGAATCTTTAAATCTTATGGTAGCCAGAACCATTAACCGGATGGATTCCCCACACCAAACGGTGGAAAATCTAATTGGAATTTTTTACTGGGGAGAATCCCTTACTGCTTGATGCCACGATTTTTGGGGCATTAATAGGTTTTAGAGGCTAAAATGGTAGGAAAAGTGGACAAATGGGTCATGTGACTAGGGAGATGAGCTAGTGAAGATTTTTTGGGTGTTAACAGATTGCCCCCTAAAGTATCAGGGCAGTAGCGCATCGTATGTCCGATAGACATCATAGTTTCTTTGTATTTTACCTGGGGTTTAGAGGAGAGAAGAGACCGATTGGAGACTGGAACAATGGTCCCATACAAACTGCAAAAACTAAAAATACATGGCCTCATTAATGAATGAGGAATAATCTCATTATATGGACGAGCATGGGCATACCCATGCTCGTATCAAGACATATAAATAACAATGAGGCCAAAAAAGGGGACCTGAACAATACATGGAGAACTAGTGTGTACATCATAATGGTCCAAATGGGACACAAAGATGGGACATACTCATGTTCAATACCATCACTGATCTGAGGAACTGATACATTGGAAAAAAGAAACAGTCATTCTGAATGTTGTGTCAGAAGGATTGGTGAACTGCTGGATCTGAAGGTATCCAACAACTGGATTGATTCAATAACTGTGAGTTAGAATCTCAAGTTTATACTGAACTGTATCTTAATTATGTATTCGAAGAAGTATACAACTAGGGTACTTCCGAATACTATCACCAAGTGCAGCTCAGATATCCATAGGAATGTGTGACTGATTGTTCCTAGAGAAGACTCACCAATATGCTAGAGTCAGGTGACATCCGAGGTATTCGACAAATAACTAAAAGGACCTATATCCTATACGAATCTCAATGGTGCGATCAAGGTGTTGACGTTGAGCATGTGAGAAACAATGATTTGGAGAGGCACTAAGGACTCTTTTCCAACTGATCCGTAGGCACTCACCACTGATGGTGATGAGTCTAAGGTGTTAACACCCAAAATGACCCCCTAGGTTGTGGGCATGATCAAGCTGGGGTAACAACAGAACCACTTTAGAATCGTGCTACTGACCCAACATAGTCAGAGAGGGATCTCTCCTAAAACTCAAGAAAACTGAAAATGATCAAAGATAAACACACAATCTTCTTATCAAAGATATTCAATCAAAGCATGCTCAGAAGATCATATTTCTGTAAGGGGAAAAGTCGTTTAAAGTTTGGCAGGATAATCATGAGAGAGACATGGGCAATGGAGTCAAGACACAACACACAAATCAAATAGCAGTGCCGTAGTGTGGGATACCAAAACAGAGGCAAAGTAGCCACCCACTTCTCGTCGAAATGCTAGTTTCAGGTGATAAAAGAAGAAAGAAAGGACAGACCATCAATATGAGCATCCAAAGTGGATGAATTCGATATCGACTTTAGTGGAACTGTTGAGTGAACATATGAAACAATAGCTAGAGCCTGTTGCCAAGAATTCTATACTACTATACACTGATTTCATATATGAAAGAGAAGACATAACGGGAATGAATAGTAGGAAGGATGATCACATTAAAGAAAGAGAATAAACAGACTATAAGCAAAGCAACACATGAATCTCTGTTAGGACACCCATTACAAACACTGCGATTCTATTAAGGATGATGTTTTAGAAATACAGAACCAGGCTCTCCCAGGCCTTGAACAAATGATTTTCCAACCCCTTTCTATTCTATTACATCACTATTTATAGGCTCTCGGCCCTGGACCGAGCATCAAAAAAGTTACAAAACATGTCGTGGTTATGCTACCACCTACATAATTCATTTCTCCACCCTGGACAGCAAATTACAAAAATGATAACGACGACTATCAGACGAGCCATAACCGATTACCCAGGTGTCCTTTGCAGGGTACAGAGCATCTTGGCTCCCAATCAATGGACAGACCCACATTGACCCTGAAATGGAGGAAAATATACCCACCTACTTAGCCAAAAATAGACTTGCCGGGAAAAGAAAAAGAACGCTGTGAACAGACTACCACCTTATTTCGGAGTCTTCAATTTTCCCTGCAGACTGAAGAAGTCTTCTATTTTCAGTGGACCGTCCGCTAGTGTTCTTTTGGATACGAGAAGAGGTGTCACCTTATCTATGGGGAGGATGTAATCCTTGATGATCTCCATATCTAGACATGTGTCCCACTCGTCTTTTCCAACCCCTTTCTTCTTCAACTAACACCGAACCTGGCTGTTCCTTTGCTGGCCTGCATGGCCCTCAAATTCGTTGGTCGAGCTTTCTTCCACGTGGTCGAATGCTATCGGAGAGGAGGGAACATGCACCTCCTCTGCTTCGGACTGCACCCACTCTAGTACAATAACCACTTCGGGTCTCTTCCCACTCTCCATAACTTTTTCTCAACCGAAAGAATGCTGGACTGGTCGAGCTTTCCACCTTCAGGTATGGATGCGAGTCGTGCACCATGGGAGTTATGCCTATAACTGTAGTGACGATGATGACAATCCCAAGCAATCATTTCGCCATGATTCACTGAATGGACCTTCGAATGAGTGGGTATGATGACTGAAGTCATCACTGGTGTAAAAAGTGTGCCAAACCTGGTCCTCACGGTAGGTGGATACACATACGACGGCATTGAGGTGGATTCCGTCCACTTGGCACTCATAAATTTGCAGAGGAGACATTTTTTATCTACCAACACTCATGATCAGACTAGGATTGTAGATCTCGACCGGGTGTTCATCTGAACTGTTGAATGACATTTCTTTTACCATCTTCGCACATTTGGGACCCATCAATTTGTTGCACAAGTAACATCTACGAAGTAGATCTGGATCGCAGATCTGGACTCTGCCAAATCTAAACCGTCGGAAGAAACCACACTTTAAGAAAATTTCACAAATAGGGACCACAACCTTTTTACCACAAGTAGCATTTGCGAACGATATGTGAGACGTCGATTTGCATCCTCCACTATTGATCAACCCTTGACTTGTCTTATGTCTAGCACCTGGCCAGTGCTTAAAGGACCGCCAACTATTACTGTGATGAACGTTTACGACCGTTGATCCTTTACCATATTTGATCCCGATTGTCCCCATGTATCCACCCACGCAGTAGGCATAATATTTTCAACTTAATTAAAAAACCCTTAAGCTTTATCAAATTTTCTTCATCTCGGACCAGCTCCATCACACAGAGTTTGATCTTCTGGATTTTTGGATCACGGGATTTTAGAACAGAGTCTTCTTTCATCACTTCTATGGGTCTGGACTACTTCCGAACCTTTAGCACAATTTCAGTGCTAACACAAGGCACAAGAACCTCTGGGTCTATCCTCTGGAATAGATTGGTTGGCGTTGATAGAGGGAGACCTGCAACTAGCAAAGAAATATTGTTTCCTTGATAGGAATGCGAGGTGTTCGACCAAAGGGTGATAGTACTGAAGATGTGACTGACGTACTATGGGGATGGGGAATGATTGAGTTTGCAGAGTGGAGGGGAGACTCAAACTTCCTTTGTTCAGAGCAGAAAGACATGGATGACCTGGCATCATATCAAACTAATCTTTGGGTACGACGATCATGGCTTAAGGGACCTTGGTTAAGGAATGCAGTGAGAAAAACTTAGGGAGGCCGACTGGTGGATCATATTTGGAAACTATGAAGGTGACATTTAGCATAATACTCTAAACAAAGGAGACTATATTGGGGAATATTCCATAATAGTGTGACTTTATATGAGTCATTGTGGCGCCGAGAGGCACCGTTGGTGCCTTCTTCATGTTTTAAGTAGCTCTAAGAAGGGATCAAAGTGTGCTCAAGAAATGGTACTATTGTGTGGATTTGAACGAGCCTAGGATAGTTCATGCTTGAGGCTGATTTCAATTTTTAGAGAGTCTGAAAGCAGTAAGTAGACTCCACTATGGTTCTTTTTCGTGTGTTAGTCTCCAAGGCCCGAAAAACCATAAAAGGATGCAATGAAGAACTCTTCTAGTCGATGTGGTTAGAGTATTCCTTTTTCGTAATTAGTCTACAAGGTCTAGAAAAGGGGTAAACTTATACCAAGTAGACACCCTTTCAAATACTTTTATCGAGCATGAAAGGAAGCAAGATTGCTTGGCGATCTTTTCATTCTTTTAGGATTCAGAAAAGAGATTAACAGAAACTCCCTAAGTGCCTTTTTAGTAAAGGAATTGCTCGGTCCGAAAAAGGGATAAAATTATACCGAACAAAAGTAATGGCCAAGCAAGGAGGAAGCGTTCAATCGAGGGACAAGTATGTGAACCAAGAATAGTAGTGGGGGGGGACACTGATGAGGCCTCCTTGCGGGTTGATGAATGGTGGAAAAATAACACAATAACTCCAGTATGGATGGAGCGAAAGGCTAATGAATAAACCGTAATGCAAATATTGGTAAAAAATGATGGTGATCGATGTGGCACACTGATCGAGGTGGAAAGGTGTATGGACACAATGTCGAAACATATTTTGGGTGAAAGCGAGAAATGATCTCAAACATAATCACGAGTGTGGAAAACTGAGTCCAGCAATATAAAATTTCACAAACGGACAACGACCAATGTGGGACGCAAACTGAGGCGACGAGGGGCGTGTGAAAGGATGCCTGAAAAATATGGTGGTGAGAGTGAGAAATGATCTCAAGCATCATCACGAGCGCGGAAAATTGAATCTGGCAATATAAATTTGTCAAGAACGAAAAATGACCGATGTGGCACGCAAACTGAGGCGACGAGGGGCGTGTGAAAAGATGCCCGAAAAATATCACGGTGAGAGAGAGAAATGATCTCAAGCATCATCACGAGCGTGAAAACTGAATTCGGCGATATAAAATTCGTTAAGAACAGACAACGACCGATGTGGTACACAAATCGAGGTGATGACGGGTGTGTGAAAAAATGCTCAAAAAAGGGGCAGGTAAAATTGAGAAACTAACTTGACCACTACAAAGTTCTCACTACACTGAATCCAATGGTATCAACGGTTTGGAGAACAGACTCTGTATGACTTCGGAATGGTGAAATGAAAATGGGTCAAATGTCTATAAATAACAGGTGGACCCATAGTGACACGTGTCATTTGCACTGTTGAGTTTGACAGGACAATTGAGTGAGTCAGAGTAGTTTCGTCATTTGTAGGAGAACCGACCATTGGATTTTCATTCCGCGAGTTCCAGGTAACTTTATTAGCCCTTAACTTTAATTTTATTTAATTTTGGGGGGAAATTGGGTCCTCGAGGGCGGTGCATTGGTCATGTGGGGTGACCAATGGGGTATATCGTGGCTTTTGAGGCCTTTCGCACGATCTGGATCGTGCTTGTGGCTCCCATAGCCGCGATCGAGATCACGACTGTGGCTTTAATAAGCACGATCTGGATCACTACTGTGGCTTTCAGAGTTGCGATCCAGATCACAACTGTGGCTCCCATAGTTGCGATCAGGATCATAGCTATGGCTTTTACAGTTGTGATCCAGATCGCAACTATGGCTCCTATAGTTGCGATTGGGATCACTACTGTGGTCTCCATAGTCGTGATCGGGATCGCGCTTATGGTTCTCACAGTCGCGATTAGGATCACAACTGTGGCCTTCACAGTCGCGATAGGGATCGTTTCTATGGGCCCCACAACCGCGATATGGTTCATTGATGGGGGATAATGATGGTTTTATGTGATATTTTTCTAATGACATTTGTTTGTGTGTTTGGCAGGATGCTCAAGAGGCCGAGGGCGTCTTGGAGGGAGCGTGAGATTCCATATGACCTGATGAGAATTATTCATCAGGATCATCGTGTTCAGGCCGCGTTGGCATTGAGTGGGGTACTGAATTTTTCCCAGGTGCACTCCATACATTCAACACCTTATTTGCTGAATAGGTTGATCGGGTTCTGGGACCCGACCATTAGTGCGTTTATGATTCAAGGTGAAAGATTGGATCTCACCTTGGTAGACATGTATTTCCTAACTGGGTTTCCCTGTTTGGGTATGATTGTAGATACTTAGCCTCGAAGGAGAGGGGATGTGGAGATAGAGGATATGGTGCGGAGGTATTGTGTTCTAGGTGCTCATGTGCATCAAAATGCATTGTTGATCAAAGATTTGCGATATCTGTCAACTCGAGCGGTCGCAGCATGCGTGGTGCGAGTACTGGGGTCATTTGCACCCAACTGTGTGTCGAGAGGGCAGATGTAGCTGATCGAGCGAGTCCCATCAGAGACTTATTTTGCATGGGGGCAGATGTTCCTTGCCTGCATTCAGCGCGAGTTGAGAAAGGTGAGGCAGATGGGGGGGGGATTTTAGCTATACTTCATTTCTATGTTGTTTCTTCTTTGAGTGGGTTCCTTCGCTACGGCCTCATGTTCCTATCTGAGATGGAGGTGTGATGGAGCCATGGATGGTGCGGTGGGGAGAGATGATGCGCCGCCATGGTGGCGGGGATTGGTGAGCTCAAAGTATGGGTGCCTAATGAGGGAAACTAGACAAAGAGCTTTACTTTAATTATCAAACCAACGGACGTACAAACTTTAGAGGCATTGGCACTATATGTGCTCTTCTAGGATAGTCTCTGTCAAAGTTAGGTGTTTTGTATCAATGATAAATAGGATTGTTAATCTATGGAAAAGAAATTCCTATGCTAAGAAATCAAATACTGGAAGAAGGAAATCTATGGATAAGAATTTGAATGCAGGAAATAGTCAATCTAATTTTAAGAATTAAGTTGTTGAAAACATTAAAAATTATTCTATGAAATTGAATGTTGGAATTATAACAGACCTATTCTAAGGAAATGAAAGCTTGACCTTTAATCTTACTGTAAATTGAATGCATAAAAATCGAAGTCTGATCTAACATAATCTAAGGCTAAAGCTGAATTCAGAATGCCATTTATCTAATGCTGCAATCGTTAATCAAAGCATGTAACCAATAAATACTGAAAGGAATCAATCTCTATAAGTAGTTCTAATAATGAAACGAATACATAAACTGGAGATCTAGATTGCTGCTTCAGAAATAAATGCCAATACATAGAGAAACGGGTGTTAATTATGCTTCAACGGAATGCTGCTACAGGACTACAGACACAACATTATCATACTACGGAATGCGTTGTAATGAACTACGGAATTAGAAGTGATCAACCACTACAGAATTTAAATCGTGTTATCTAGACACTATTTAGAATACTCTCATCTGCAATATAAATTCAATCAATGCACAACACATAATGAGAAATACCTGTACTGCAATATCTCTTGACCTACGTGTTGGAGGGGCCCTCTCCAACCCGTACTCAGGAGTGAAAAGAACTTATAAACACTGAATCGTAGATAACATCAAGTCTTTATTTAAAATAGAACCTTCATCATTTAAAAACTAGGTTTGTAACAGAACTGTCTTGATAGTCTAAAACTTAAACAATAATTCTTCAAAATAGCAGCAGAGACCTCTTGCTTCCCGAGAGGTCCATATTTATAAAAAAATTTAACACCCAAAAAGTGCTCACTACCTCATCTACCCCATTACATGACTCATTTGTCCATATTTCCTACCATATTTGCCTCCAAAACCTTAAAAACCCATTAAAAAGCCTCCAAAAGGCCAAAAAACCATTAAAAAAGCCTCCAAAAGGCCAAAACCCCCCTTTTTCCCCCAAAATAAAATAAATTCCTCCAAAAATAGCAAAAACCCTCTAAAATGGGAATAAAAAATACAAAAAAGAGAAAAAAGAGGGAAAAAAGGAAGCAAAAACCCTATACAGCTGACCTAAACCATATGGTGCCCAAAACCATGGGTCAGCACTCCAACACTAAAAACCTATAAATAGGTGATGGAGGCTCCTCATTTTTCATCCACAATCATCTCTATCCTCACTTTGACAAAAAGTCTCACGAAACCCTAGCTCTCCCTTTGGAGCTACTTTCCACTTGAGAACCCCATTTGGCCCCGATTCCAAAACACTTTTTGAAGAAGGAGAAGGAACAACACTGGAGCTTGGAAGCAACCCTCTTGGACTGCTGCAAAGGCTCCACCAATCTCTACATCTGAGGTAATTTTTAATACAAAAAGAGAGATCTTCACCATATTTTCATGTTTTGTTATTTATGTTAATGCTCATGCTAGGTTAAATTTCATACTGTTTTACTGCTTTTATTTACTGTTTATTGAACTGCTACTAAGGAGGCCCTTCTCCTTAGTAGGTGCTCATTTTCACAAGCTAGGGTGAAAACCCTAGCTACAAAATCCTCATGATTAACCTAACAAAAATGTCTAACTGCCGATTCAGTTTTGAACAGGAGTTCGTTCTCTATAAATCAGGAAAAAGGCATTGAGTTTGGTGATGTCCTTCCAGTTTTCCACTTGATTCACACGTTATCCTTGAGTACACATACACCTGCTCATCCAACCTCATTTTACATGCAATTATCTCATAGCAATTCTTTTCCAAACATAACAGAAATAATATTTTAAACACTTCATTAAATTATTAAGGTAAATCATTTTCCCACTAACGAATGTATCTTTTCAACCTCTCTTGTGTTTTCTGGTGGGAAAAGAAACTATCAGATACCTGAAATGGGGACTCATTAGGGATGTGGGTCAGTTTTTTACGGCCGAGATGTTTAGGCAGTGGCATCAGATACCGGTTTTGATTGATGATTATCTGTACCGGGTGATGGACTATCGGAGGGACATTGAGCTTCCGCGGCCTCTTGGACATGTTTGGGGGCCTGATGGTACGTGTTTGTTTTTGTTTCTTCTTAGCACATTATTTTTATTGTCATTTTATGATAGCTAGAGATGTTAGATGATTTTTACCTCTTTTTGTTGGTTGTTGCAGATGTTGGACCACAACCACAAGAGGGACATCGGGCCCAAAGGGGTCGTATGGTGATTGCATCCCACCTACCCCACCTATTCGAGGGGCTGCACGTCGGCGGGAGGATGATGTGGATCCGGAGACCTTACATGCTAGCTTTGATCGCTTATTGAGTGATATAACAGTTCATGGTTGGTGGGAGTTAGACCCAGATATCTTGGATTTGTGCTACGATGCTCAGCGAGATTGGAGATCAATCATTACATGGGTTGTTGTCTTGGCAGTAGAGCGAAGGGCTCGAGACTTGCTATATGTTCCTGTAGATAATGATGAGGATCTGGAGGAGGAGGATCCAGAGGAGGAGGAGCGGGGAGAGGATGAGTCTGCGGCATAGGCAGGTGGTGACGAGCACATTGACCGAGGAGGGTATTCTGACTAGGTTGTTCATGATCTGGCCCCAAATGTTGCTGAGCATATGGGGATATATTTTGTACATACGGATGATGTATTTTTGTATATTCGGGTGTTGAGGGCGCTCCTTGACATTATGACTATATGATATATATATTTATGCACATGGATGCATTTTTTGATGATATAGTCATGTATGCACATAGATGCACATCTGTTGTTGTTTTTATGTTTTGTTGCACGTGGATGCAATTGTTATGTTTCTGTATGCCCGTGGAGGCACATTTTATGGCAATGATATGCACGTGGATGCAATGTTATGATGGATTATTTTAGTGTTCCTACGGTTTTTTGATGCCTATATGATGTTATGTTGACGCATGGTCTATGTTCTACATGTTTCGGTTGATGTGCCAATCTAGAATGTTGTTAGCCATTTGGTTTGCCACACTATTTTGATTTCTAGGGACATGAGTGAACGTAATGGATTCAAACTGTCTAATCATTTGTTTAGTGCATAGGAATTTTCTAAAGAGGCAAGGATAGCATACCTGGTAACAATTATAGAGTTGGGAAACAAGAAGCTGGGAGTCGAGGAAGACGTGAAGGTGACTTATACCTGTTTGGAGGGCAACGGTTAGGAGACCAGTCATAGCATCATACTCATCCTGGTTGTTAGTAGCAGCACCTATACACACTCCGTCGAGGTGAATCAACTCATGTGAGGGGGAATAGAGTACCTAAGCTGCGGAGGCGAGATTTGGAGACCAATGACTTACACTGTTGGCAAAGTCAATATAATAAAGTGGAACAAGATCCATATGTGGTCATGCAGGAAAACAGAAAATGTAAGGTTTTGAAAGATGAAAAGTGAAAAAGAATCAAAACTGTACAATATGGACTATGGTGTCCAAGAAGATGCTATGGTTAAAAGCGTTTGAGGTACAACCCATTATGAGGGTTGCACAGGGGGTTACCTTCTGAATCGGTCAGAATGTATGCTCCATGACCAAGGTAGGTGTGTATAATATAGGGGCCTTTCCACATTGATTCAAACTTTCTTTTTCCCATTTTTTCATGGGCTTGATCGTAAACGAGTACAAGGTCTCCTTCACAGAAGGCTCGTGGATGAACATGCTTATCATAGCCAGCTGTTAACACCCAAAAAGTGCTCACTAGCTCATTCCCTTATTCACATGACCCATTTGTCCACTTTTCACCATCTGAGCCTCTAAAGCCAACAAAAGGTCACCAAAAGACCTTAGTACACCCCTTTTTCCCACTCAAAAAGATTATTTTTCCTAAAAAAGCATAAAAAACCCTCAAAAAGGGTCCAAATTCCCAAAATATTAAAAAGGGAATAAAAATATTAATTTTATTCAAAAAAGAAAAAAATGAGGGAAAAGTACCTAAACCATGTTGGTCAATACCATTGGTTTCCACAAAACCACAAATGGTATTCCCCACCACCAAAACCTATAAAAAGGTGGTAGGGGCTCCTCATTTAACATCCATCCATATTCCTATCCTCATGCTGCCAAAATCTCCCTTGAGTATTTGGCCATTGTAGCAACCTTGGAGAAAGGACCCATTGGAGATTGGAGCTGCTCACCATTGGAGCTATTCAACAACCTTCATCACTTGGAGGTATTGTTATTGCAAGCACTTGCTTGCCCCCATTTTTTCAATACAAAATTATTTCTTATGTTTCTTGTTCTTGTTTTTTTTTTAATTCAAAATGCACATGCTAGTTTAGTTTAGTTTAGATTTAGTTTATTGTTATTTGCTTTACATTGAAACTGTTGCTACTAGTTAGCAGGTGCCCATAGCACTAAGCTTGGTTGCACAACCAAGCCAACAGTTTTTGGCGACTCCGCTGTTTTTGAATCTTTAGATCTCACTTTTGCTTTAAATCTTACATTTTGATAGTATTTGTTAGTTTAATTCATAGATCTGCCACCCTAGACAGCAGATCCATTGTTGTTCTAGATCTTGGCCCATTTTTTAGCCATTAACAGCCCAAAATTCTCAATTTTTGGCTTCATTTTTCGGCATCCGCGTACGGCTTTCGCCTTGTGGATTTTTGCCCAACAGTCGCGCGGCTTTTTTCCGCGAGGTTCACCGCGGCTTCGCGGCCATTTAGCGCGCTGCACATCGCGGCTTCGCGAACCTTTTCTGTGCTGCACATCGCGACTTTGTGATGAAATCCCGCGCTGCACATCGCAGCTTCGCGGTCAAAACCTGCGCTGCACATCGCGGCTTCGCGTCAAAACCCGCGCTGCACATCGCGGCTTCGCGGTCAAAACTCGCACTGCCCATCGCGACTGTGCGACAGAAACCTGCGCGGTCCATCGCGACTTTTCTGTCAGAACCCGCGATGCTAATTTTTTCATTCGGCCGAATCGTTTAAAAAATTAATTTCTTACTGTATTTTCTGCCCACATAGCACATTTTCCAATATTAGAAATCCTGCATATTTTACAGCCATAGAAAAATTTTACTATTTAGAATGCACATGTGAAAAAATCTTTTTAAATATTTTCAGAAATTGAAAGAAGGATTTGATTGCATTTTATCTAGATTAAAAATTTTACTGTTTACTTCTTTGATATTTTTGCCCATAGCAGAATTTTAAAAGAAATCCATTTATTTCGCAAAGAAGTTTTATTATTTGCTTTCCTATTTCAAAAGATCCTTTGTTTTTTGAATAGTCCTTGAAAAGCATTTAATTTCCATTTATTGAAAAAGTCATAATATTTGCTTTTTATTTCAAAAGATCCTTTGTTTTTTGAATACTTAGCATTTACTTTTTCAATTTTAGTTTAAAATATCACACGTGCACCCACTCAAACACTAATTTTAAACTGAGCCTTAAAACTTACCATAATTTCAACCCACTTTTAACCCCACTTGGGGAACACTAAAAGAACTTTGTAGCTAGGTAGTATTGAGGGGATAGGTGTTCCAATACCACCCCTCAGTTATTACATCTGAGACATAGTTTTTGTCCTTTAGAAAGCTAAAATCTCTTAGTATTTATTGGCACGGTCACAACCGGTTTATCGGAAGGCCTCTCCCCTAGGAGGGTTGAAGTCGCGAGGATGGTTCCAGAAGCCTGAGTGGAATACCGAAATCCATTCAGTAACCGAAGGACTACCATTCACAGTTCTCGAGATATCCCTGTATAGGGGTATTGCGATCAAGGACCAAACGGCAGATTTACCTTTTCTCGACGTGTCATGAACGGAGTATCCTAGTATCCATTCTTTAGGATTGATTACCCGGTGTCCCTCCCGGTAGGGGGATATCTAGCCGTTGACTCAACACTCAATATTGTCTGACTTGGATTTCATCACCTTGCAGAGAATATAGTTTGTTGATTCACAATACTTTCAGCTAGGTGTTTGCATGATTCAACCCACCTTTGGTCTAGTTACACCTATTTTTTCTAGAAACTGTTTGCATGTTGGTACTCTGACCATTTTTTGCATCCCTCCACTTATTATAGCACAACTGCTATAATAAGTGCCTTTTTTAGGTTGATTTTTTGGCCTGAGAGCCTTCCTTTTCACTCCCCTTCTTGCACCCTTGGTTGCATTAGGGTTTTGAGTTTTTTTTTTTATACATTACCATTTTTTTCACATACAAATTTTTTCACAAAAACTTATTTTCTCACCATTGAGAATTTTAGACGCTCTCGTCGTCTACAGGGCGAACTCCCAGAGTTTAGTCTACTTAGCTCACCACGTCACCGACGCCGAGCCTTATCCCTTGACTCGACACATCGTCGGTCAACCAGACAGTCATCCGATTCTAACACGCCTCACTTCACATCCGATTCTGAGGCAGAATCCGAAAACCCCACTGTGTTTTTCCCAACCAACCATATGGCTGGAACACCATTTGACCCACTCTTTACCAGCACCATAGGAGAGGCATCCACAGACCCTTCTACTACGGTGCCATCCATGGCAGCAACCACCCCCCTGGGTATGCCTAATATGGGAAACACTCCACCCTTAGGAATGCCCAACACAAGGCCACCTCCTGTTATAGGAATCCCCAACATAGGGCCACCACCTGTTATGGGTATGCCCAACATAGGGGTCACACCCCCTCTGATTCCCACAAACCAGATTCCAGGAATCACCACTACTATTCCTAACCCAAGTGTAACCCATGTTTCACTTGGAAGCGCTGGCCCACACCAGACCACACCTATTGGAGGACATATACCTTCAATCCCTAGCATACCTTTAGGCGCTACTGGACTCCTACATCATACCACCATGACTAGGCATGTCCCAGTCCCAGTCACCACATCTGCTAGCTTATCGTACATGGCAAGTATGAACTTTCCAGACTTATCCAGGCTCACCAATGATCCTATCAGACATGATCCTGCGTGGCCTCATATGCCCACCAAACTCCCCTCCGACATCCCTAAGTTTGAGGTCAGGGCAGGCGAGGACCCCCAGAACCATATCATGTCCTTCCATCTATGGTGTTCCTCCAACTCCATAGTGGATGACTCTGTCCGCTTCTATCTATTACAGTGCACCTTCACTGGCTCTGCAGCTAAGTGGTATATCGAGCAGCCCCATGGGACGCATGCCACCTTTATCTCCCTTTCCTCGACCTTCCTGCAGTTCTTCTAGTTACCTGTCCGCTACGATGCGGGCGTTGAGATCCTACTGTCTTGTAGACAGAACACGGCCACCCACATCACTGACCACATTCATGAGTGGCGTCGACGCTGAAGCCTCTGCAAAATCAAGTTAGACGACCGTATCTTCCTAGATTGGTTTCTAAAATCCCTCCTCCCTCTCATTGCGAAGCATGTGGCTTCTGAAAGACCCCAGTTTGAAGAAGAGGCCATCCTCAAAGCCCAACAGTTTGATCTCATTTACGCCCAGTCGGGTTATCTATATACCATTATACCAGACGCCCCCTGGGGCGAGTCATCCCAACATGATGCGCCGGGGGCATCCCATTCCGCTGATGGCATCATTGGTCGTATGGCCTCACATCCCCAACCCTTTTCCATTGCACATCCTATCCATGGTCCTGACATTTCGCGGGCTACATCTCAATCTGGAGCAACCAGTTCATATGCTCCCATGGCACATCACCACCATACCCATGGACATTCATGTCCACCTCAGTGTTTTGGTCATGCACCACCAGCATATGCCCCCCTAGCCGCACCTCAACCAGTGTACTACCCACAGCTAGCTGGGACAGTTAACCCAACACCTCCAATATCTCAGGGTTACCAACAACCCCAGTAGGTATCTGGTCCACTTCCAACCCCACCGGTGTATTATCCACCACAACCTACTCCCGCACCTGCGGTGAACCAAAATCCTCCCACTACTCAAGGGAAAGTGTACACGCAGCACAACCAGCCCCAGCACCAAAACAACCAGCGCAACCAAGGTGCACAACAGAACCGTGGTAGAGGTCATAACCGCGGTAATAACCAACAACATCAGCAAGGTCCTCCACCTCCCAATCCTCCGCAGAATAACAATGCTGCTCCTCCCAACCGTAATCCAGATCGGAATCCCAAGCAGCCTAGAAATAATAACCTTAGAACAAACCACCCTTGTTCTATCTGCGGGGTCTATGGTCATTACACGCATTCTTACCCACATTTGGAGCGAGCTCGACAACTTTGGACCGACTATGCCCATCGTCAAGGGCAAGCGGCTCCTCAGCCGCCACCCAACCCTCCACCACCTCAACATCAACCTTTGGTGTTGCAAAACCACTTTCCAAACCAGGGTGTAGTGAACACTCAGTCGTTAGCTCCCCCTCAGGGCAATGTGCCACCACAACAGATCACTTATGCAGCCCCTGATCAACCCATGTTCGATTCAAGTACTCACCATTTGTTAATGATGTCAACTGCCGATGCCAACCTCCAAACCCGTCGGAACCAATATGGTTCCACTTCTGAAGCCCCTTTCGCCGACAAGAACACTAACGTTAATCCCACAGATCAAACGTTACGTATACCCCCGACTCCACTTGATGGCGCTTACAAAGCACCTTGCTTCCCACTTCGTCGCATCAACAATAATCCCAATGCTCGGGCTGCGTCGAATTACAACATCGTAGACGACTTAGCCCAGTCTCCTGCAGCCATGTCTTCTTTAGAGGTCTTAAAAAATTGTCCTTCATAGCGCAAGACTTTACTCTCTACCATTGGCGCCATTGACCCCAATGATTCACAGCTGATCGCATTTGATTCAGACCAATCTAAACCACGTCTGCCTTCCTCTTTAGCATTCCAAGTTTCCGTTTCTGTTCGAAATCTTGTCATCCATCGGTGCATTATCGATGAAGGGGCCTCTACATGCATCATGTCCACATTCGTTTGGCAGAAGTTGGGATCCCCTACTCTCCAGTAGTCCACCACTGCGTTGCGAGCCTATGACGGCCGTTCGGCACAACCCCAGGGTCTCTTACCTAATGTCCCCATCCAGCTCGCGGGTAAAACCGTGCTCATCGACATTGAGGTCATCAATGCCCAACTTGACTATAACCTTTTACTTAGCCGTAGCTACATGTATGCCATGCGGGTTGTTTCCTCATCCGTTTTCCATACCATGCAGTTCCCCCATGAGGGACGCGTGGTCAAGGTCGACCAACTCACCTACTACGATCCTAAGGCACCCGCCACACCTGAAAATGTTCTCCCCATGGTTGAACAACCTGTTTGTGGTGCAAATACCTCATTCGTTTCCTCAGTGGGTCCCGGATTATACTCCGATGCGCCGATGACTTCTACATTCTAGGCCATTCCACCACCGTCACCGGAGACCCACGTCGCTAACCTCTGCACTCTTTCACAAACACCCGGTAATCAACCCTCCTTATTACCCAAACCACCATTGGTCCCTAGTCACATTAGGGTTACACCCATCCACACAATCCCCTTTCTATTTCCTCCTTCGGGTGTAGTAAGCGCTCCGGTTATGGCTACCCTTAGTCTACCCGGGTTAACATTGGGATTACCCGTGTGGTATATTTCGCCTCCCGTTGCCCCGCCGACACCAAATGTCATCCTGCAACCGGTGCAACCCATTGTTACTTCTACGCAACCACCTCTCGGTATCACTACTCCTTCGTCATCAATGAATCCCCCTCCTCTCATCAGGCCCACTGGGGGCAGAGGCCCACAACCATACACTACGGTACCCCCACCCAAGGCAGTTAAACCTTCCCCCGTATTTCGTGCTCCTCCAAAATGCTCATTGTGTGATGAGTTAGGACATCCAACCCATCAGTGTCCACAGTTACCTGCATTACAGGAACACAGGCAAATGTTGGACGACGAACCCAACATCCTGGTGGTCAAACTCGATCCAAAACCCATGCCTCGTGATAAATCATTGCGTACCAACCACCCATGTGCGATATGCGGTATTTATGGCCACTACTCCCACAACTGTCCTGACATACCAGATTACAGAGCAGCTCTCTATGAGATGAACAATTTGGACCTTGAGACGGCACCCCCTACTATCGAGGAGATCGACCCTCCTGCATCATCCTCATCCGGAGAGATTAACACCATCTATATGATCTCTTCGACTACCACTTTCAAACCAGAACCCCTTGATTTATGGTCTGACTACTTCAATACTGATGAGCAAATTTTAGAAACACTCACTGCACCCGACTACCCTTGGGACGATATACATCATCGCTCATATTTCCTCCCAGAGGCATCTACATCCACGGCATCTGACCAGCTATCCGTCGAATCAAAAGATTTCATACCCACTAAGGTCGATTGGTTAAAGGACCCCATCCCAGCACCAGACGCCTTCGAAGAAGGGAACATGTCCAACATTTCCCCCACAATACAAATCGATATTTCTACTACACCTGGAAAACCTGAGCTCATTTTGCTGGGCACATCTTGCACTCAAGCGAAAACTCAGGCATATAAAAAGATTTTTCAAGAATTCCGTGATATCTTTTCCTGGTCCTATACCGAAATGCCTGGTCTTGACCCCGCCATTATAGAGCACCACATTGACACATGGCCTGATGTCCCCCCTGTTCGTCAGAAACAACGACCCATTCATCCTTCCAAATTCCCCGCTGTTAAAGCCAAAGTTGAGAAACTTCACGAAGCAGGATTCATTTATCCTATTCCTTATACCACATGGGTTTCAAACCCCGTTCCCGCCAACAAAAAACAAGGCACCCTGATAGTATGCACTGACTTCCGTGATTTAAACCGCGCTTGTCCCAAAGACAATTTCCCCACGCCATTCATTGACCAACTCATTGATGCGTGTGCGGGACATGAAGTCCTATCTTTCATGGATGGTTTTTCTGGATACAACCAGATTCAGATCCGTAAGGAGGATCAGTACAAGACTGCCTTTACTACCCCATGGGGCACCTTTGCCTATCGTGTCATGCCTTTCGGCCTAAAAAATGCTGGTGCCACCTTCCAGCGGGCCATGACCTATTGTTTTCACGACTTGGTCCATATCCTGCTGGTCTATCTTGATGACCTCACAGCTCGTTCCCGGAAACGATCAGACCACCTGAACGACCTACGGCAAGTTTTCCTGCGTTGTCGCAAATATAAAATCCGCTTGAACCCACACAAGTATGTTTTTTGCGTTCCTGCAGGCCGTTTGTTGGGTTTCATTGTTTCCCAGGATGGAATCACTGTTGATCCCCTGAAAGTCAAAGCCATCTTAGACCTTCCCTCTCCGCGCACGCTTCGGCAACTCCATATTTTGCAGGGGCAATCCAATTTCCTTCGTCGCTTCGTGCCTGATTACGCCACCAAAGTTCACGGATTCTTATGCCTACTTTGCACCCACATACCCTTTGTTTGGGATGAGCAAGCAGAAACGGCATTCGAAGCCCTCAAGAAATCTCTCACACAAGCCCCCTTGATCTCCCCTTTGGATTTCTCTCAAGACTTCACCCTTTACGTCTCAGCATCTGAACATGCCGTGTCCGGAGTCTTGGTTCAAGAAGATGCCTCTCACCAAGAACATGTCATTTATTACGTCAGCCAGACCTTGTCCGGCCCACCGCTACGTTACCCATACGAGGAAAGATTATCCCTAACTGTAGTCTTTTTCATCCAAAAATTACGACACTACATCCTGCTCGGTCATACCACGGTCGTCGCCGACTCCAACTCTATGGTCTATCTCCTAAACCGGTGGCTCCTACAAGGTCGTGTTGCTAAATGGGTCATTATCCTCCAGGAATATGACCTCACTTTCAAAACTCCCAAGAGCACCAAAGCCCTTGCGCTTTCCCATCTCATCACTGACCTCCCATCCTCTTCGTCATCACCCGCCATCCAAACGGATTTGATTGATGATCACATCTTCATTATTTCGTCTGACGACCCATGGTACGGTGACATCCTAGTTTACCTCCGCACGCAGAAATTTCGACCCCACATCAATCGTGATGGACGCCGTCGTATATGTCACCACGCCCCCCGATACCTCTTGTTAGGGGATGTGCTTTATCGACGAGGCGTTGATACCATTCTACGACGTTGCCTATCCCATAGTGAGGCATAACAAGTCCTCAATGATTGTCATAGCGGTGCCTGTGGAGGCCATTTCTCCGGCATGGCCACCACCCAAAAGATCATTCGTGTAGGTTACTTTTGGCCGTCATTATTTACTGATTGCATCACCGCAGTCAAACATTGCCAAAATTGTCAACTTTTTGCCCCTAAAGCAAGAACCCCACCCGCCCCCCTTCATCCAGTCGTTACTGCCGGACCATTCTGCAAATGGGCCATTGACTTCCTTGATTGCAATCCCACGTCAGCCAGCGGTCACAAACATATTATTGTGGCCGTTGATTATTTTACCAAGTGGGCGGAGGCAATGCCAACTTACAATTGCACAGCCGAAACCGCTGCACGATTCTTTCTCAACCATGTTATCGCACGTTTTGGAGTGCCAAAGCAACTTGTATCAGACCACGGCTCTCACTTCGAAGATGCCGTCTGGAAAGAATTATCCACCTTACTGAAATTTGAACACCATTTCTCCTCTACCTACTACCCCCAAGGAAATGGCCAAGTCGAAGCGATAAACAAAATTTTGAAAACCATCCTCCAACGCACTGTAGACAAACACAAGTCAAATTGGCACCACATGCTCTTCCCGGCACTATGGGCATACCGCACATCGACTAAAACCACCACCAGTTTTACCCCTTTCCACTTAGTTCACGGTGTCGAATCTGTCCTCCCCATTGAGTGCTAGATTCCAACCCTACATATGGCCATTGAACTCCTACCGGACACTGCCCCAATTGAGCAACGCTTACTACTCCTGGAGCAGGCCGATGAAGATCGACGTACATCCCTTCAAAACATGGAAGCAGCCAAGAACCGATCCAAATTGAATTATGATAAACATGTCCACCCAAGAACTTTTTCTGAAGGGGATCTTGTCCTCGCCTACGATTAAGCTCATGACAAAACCGGGAAAGGAAAGTTTGTGTCCATGTGGCAAGGCCCATATATTATACACGCTTGCCTCAGACAAGGGGCATACATCCTGACCGATTCAAAAGGCAACCCCCTTCACAACCCACGCAACGGGTTGTACCTCAAACGATTTTACCCATAGTAAGCCGCATGGACACCACCGTCCTTTGGAGAACTTCATGACAGTTCTTTCCTTTTCCAGTTTTCACCAGCTCCATTTTTTGACCACTTTTTTCATACCCTTGTTACCTCGGTTCGCATGCCGCATCGGCCATCGTCCGTTTTGGACAACTCTTATATCGCCGGATTTAGTTTTCTGCGCTCGCGATGATGCTTGAGATCATTTCTCGCTCTCACGCCCCGATTTTTAGGGCATTTTTTCATACCCCCTTGTCGCCTCGGTTTGCGTGCCACATTGGCCGCTCTCCATTTTTTGACGAGTTTTATATCGCCAGATTCAGTTTTTCACGCTCGTGGTGATGCTTGAGATTATTTCTCGCTCTCACGCCTACATTTTTCAGGCATTTTTCCCATGCCCCCCTCGTCACCTCGGTTTGTGTGCCACATCCACTGCTCTCCATTTTTGACAATCTTTATATCGCCGGATTCAGTTTTCCGCGCTTGTGATGATGCTTGAGATCATTTCTCGCTCTCACGTCCAGATTTTTTGGGCATTTTTCCCATGCCCCCCTCGTCGCCTCGGTTTTCATGCCACATCGGCCGTCATCTGTTTTTGGCAAGCCTTATATCGACGGATTCAGTTTCCCGCGCTTGTGATGATGCTTGAGATCATTTCTCGCTCTCATGCCCATACTTTTCGGCCATTTTTTCAAAATGCCCTCTCATTGCCTCGGTTTGCATGCCACAAAGGCCGCAACCCCCTTTTTTTGACAATCATTATGTCACTGGATCCAGTTTTCCACACTCATGATGGTGCTTGGGACCTTTTTTCGCTCTCATCATTCCCTCTTTGTTCGATATAATTTTATCCCTTTTTCGGGCCGAGCAATCCCTTTTACGAAAAAGGCACTTAGGGAGTTTCTGTTATGCTCTTTTCTGACTCCTAAAACAATGAAAAGATCGCCGAGCAACCTTGCTTCCTTTCATGCTCGCTAAACGTATCTGAAAGGGCGTCTACCTGGTATAAGTTTACCCCTTTTCCGGACCTTGTAGATGAATTACGAAAAAGGTATACTCTAGTCACATCGGCTAGAAGAGTTCTCCATCTGCATCATTTTATGCTTTTTCGGGCTTTGGAGACTAACTTACGAAAAAGAACACCAATGGAGTCCACTTACTGCTTTCAGACTCTCTAAACATGAAAGCAACCACGAGCAATCACCATCCTAGGCTCGTAAAACCAACAGGACAGTAGTCATAACCACTGCAGAGTCTCCTTATCATTTTTAGATTCCTTAAAAATGAAAGCACCAATGAGCACGAACAGTCCTTGGCTCACAAATCCACAAGACAGTACCATTTTAGAGCACACTTTTATACCTTCTTGGAGCTCATTAAAACTACAAAGAAGGACCCAACGGTGCTTCTCGGTGCCACAACAGATCACGTCTACTCATAGGGCAGCTTCCCCATTTCGGTCGCCTTTGTTCAGAGCATTCTGCAGTATGTCACCCTGAGAACCCCTCGACAACACCCATCAGCTTGATTCCGCCCCAGAGTCAATACATACCCTTCAGTCCTTAAAAGCAATGATACCCACACCTATAAGTCAGTTCCCTACGCTGCCAGGTCAACCATGTCACCATGCTCTGAACAAAGGAAGTTTGAGTCTACCCACCATATGACCCCAGTTACTTCCCATACCCATAAGTATGTCAGTCCTACCATCAGTACTACCACACTTCAGTTCTACACCTCGCGCTTCTATCAAGGAAACATCATTGCCTTGTTAGTTGTCGGTCTCCCTCTGTCGATGACAACCAAACTTATTCCAGAGGATAGACCTAGAGGTCCCTGTGTCTTGGACTCATCACCATTTATGATGAGTGCCTACGAATCATTTTGAGAAGATTCCTCAGTGCTTCTCCAAATGGTTGTTTCTCACATGCTCGACTTCAACACCTTGATCGCATCGTTGAGACTCGCACAGGGTATTGGTCCGCTCAGTTATTTGTCAAAGACCCCGGATACCATCTGACTCCTCCACATTTGAGAGTCTATCTATGGATATAACTAGTTATACTTTTTCTATAGATATCCAGGTTGCGCATGGCGACAGTATTCAGATATACACTAGTTTTATACTCCCTCGAGTATACAGTTACATATACTTCCCAGAGATGGCTCACAGTCATTACGCCCCTACAGATGTTGGACACTTTCAGTTTCAGCGGTTCATCAGTTATTCCAGTGTATCAGTGATTGAGATCAGTCATGTCATGATCATGAGTACATCCCAAAATAATGTCCCCTCTGGACCATTATGATGTACCAATATATTTTTTATGTATTAGATCCCCCTTCTTGGGACTAATTGTTATGTATATGTCTTGATACGAGCATGGGTATGCCCGCCTCGTCCATTATCAGAGATTATCCCTCATTCATATTGAGGCCATGTAATATTTGTTTATTTTTTGCATCTTCCAAGGGTTGCGGATCCAGTCTCCAATCGATCTCTTCTCCTCCCCAAAACCCCAGAAAAAAGACAAAAGAACTATGATTTCTATCGGCCATACGATGAGCTCCAGCCCTCACACATCCGAGGGCAATCTGTTAACACCCAAAAAGTGATCACTAGCTCATTCCCTTATTCACATGACCCATTTGTCCAGTTTTCACCATCTGAGCCTTTGAAGCCAACAAAAGGTCACCAAAAGACCTTAGTACACCCCTTTTTCCCACTCAAAAAGATTATTTTTCCTAAAAAAGCATAAAAAACCCTCAAAAAGGGTCCAAATTCCCAAAATATTAAAAAGGGAATAAAAATATTAATTTTATTCAAAAAAGGAAAAAAGGAGGGAAAAGTACCTAAACCATGTTGGTCAATACCATTGGTTTCCACAAAACCAAAAATGGTATTCCCCACCACCAAAACCTATAAAAAGGTGGTAGGGGCTCCTCATTTCACATCCATCCATATTCCTATCCTCATGCTGCCAAAATCTCCCTTGAGTATTTGGCCATTGTAGAAACCTTTGAGAAAGGACCCATTGGAGATTGGAGCTGCTCACCATTGGAGCTATTCAACAACCTTCATCACTTGGAGGTATTGTTATTGCAAGCACTTGCTTGCCCCCATTTTTTCAATACAAAATTATTTCTTATGTTTCTTGTTCTTGTTTTTTTTTAAATTCAAAATGCACATGCTAGTTTAGTTTAGTTTAGATTTAGTTTATTGTTATTTGCTTTACATTGAAACTGTTGCTACTAGTTAGCAGGTGCCCATAGCACTAAGCTTGGTTGCAAAACCAAGCCAACACTAGCTTTGGAGCGGTTTTTTGCAGCTTTAATGGTTTGGAGGGCTGCACAACGATCCTCGTCAGCTTGCTCCAATAGAAGTAAGCGTTGTTCAAGTGGTGAGGTATCTGGGAGGAGTTCGATGGCGATATGCAATGTTGGGATTTGACACTCAATGGGGAGGACAGATTCCACGCCGTGAACTAAATGAAAAGGGGTAAAACCGGTGACGGTCTTAGTGGATGTGCGGTAGGCCCATAGTGTAGGAAAAAGCATATGGTGCCAATTGGACTTATGTCGATCGACAGTGCACTGGAGGATGGTCTTCAAAATTTTGTTAATGGCGTCGACTTGCCCATTCCCTTGGGGGTGGTAGGGGGAGGAATATTGATGTTCGAATTTGAGGATGGTTGATAATTCTCGCCAGATAGAGTCCTCAAAATGAGAACCATGGTCTGAGACGAGTTGCTTAGGTACTCCAAAACGAGTAATAACATGGTTGAAGAAAAAGTGAGCTATAGTGTCGGCTGTGTAATTGAAAGTAGGCATGGCTTCGTCCCATTTGGTGAAGTAGTCGACTGCTACAACAATGTATTTATGGCCACTAGCTGATTTAGGATTACATTCCATGAAATCGATGGCCCATTTGCAAAAAGGACCAATGGTGACGACCGGATGAAGGGGGGCGGAGGGTGTCCTTGCCTTGGGGGAAAAGAGATGGAAATTTCGATAATGTTTGACCGTTGTAATGCAATCACTAAATAGTGCGGGAAAAAAATACCCTACGCGGATAACCTTTTGGGTGGTAGCCATTCCTGAAAAATGGCCGCCACAGGCACCACTTAACAATCATTGAGAATTTGTTCTGCTTCTTCTCGTGAGAGAAAACGTTGTAAGATGGTGTTGACACCACGTAGATATGGGACATCGCCAAGGAGGAGATAACAGGAAGCATGGTGATGGATGCAATGGCGTCTGTCACGATCAACATCGAGTCGAAACTTTTGTGTGCGGAGGTAAACCAAAATGTCGTCGTAGCAAGGGTCATCTGACGAGATGATGAATAAGGCGATAAGGATGGTAAATCCGTTATGAGTTGAGCAAGTGAAAGTGCTTTGGTACTCTTAGGGGTTTTTAAAGTGAGGTCATACTCTTGTAGGATGATGACCCATTTTGCGACGCGGCCTTGAAGAAGGCGATGGTTCAAGAGGTAAACCATGGGGTTGGAGTTTGCGACAACACTAGTGTGGCTTATGAGGATATAATGTCATATATTTTGAACTGAAAAGATGACAGCAAGGGCCAGTTTATCTTCATATGGGTAACGTAGTGGTGGGCATGATAGGGTCTGGCTCACATAATAGATGACATGCTCTTGACGAGCATAATCTTCTTGAACAAGGACTCCAGAAACGACATAGTCGGATGCCAAAATGTAGAGGATGAAGTCTTTAGATAAATCCGGAGGGGATATCAATGGGGCATGTGTGATATATTTTTCGAGGTTTTCGAAAGCTGCTTGCGCTTGGTCATCCCAAATGAAAGTGATGTGAGTGCATAGCAGACGAAGGAACCCATGAGCCGTTGTGGCATAGTCGGGGATGAAATGGCGAAGGAAATTGGCCTTCCCCTGAAGGCTTTGTAGCTGTTGAAGCGTTCATGGTGATGGTAGGTCTAGGATGGCGTGGACCTTTAATGGATCGACTACGATTCTTTTCTATGAAATCATAAACCCTAACAGACGCCCTACTGGAACTCAAAAGACACACTTGAGTGGGTTCAAGCGGATCTGATACTTGCGACAACGCAAAAAGACCTGCTGGAGGTCATTCAGATGGTCAAACCATTTTTTGGATTGGGCTTTCAGGTCATCAAGGTAGACCAAGATGATATTAAGTAAGTCGTGAAAACAATAGGTCATGGCCCGCTGAAAGGTGGCGCCAACATTTTTGAGACCGAAGGTCATAATGCGATAAGAAAAGGTGCCCCATGGGGTGGTGAAGGCAGTCTTGTACTGATCTTCTTTGTGAATATGAATTTGGTTATACCTAGAGAAACCATCCATGAAAGATAGTATCTCATGCCCCGCACATGTGTTGATAAGTTGGTCGATAAATGGTGTGGGGAATTTGTCTTTGGGACAAGCTTGGTTTAGGCCACGGAAGTCAGTACAGACACAGATAGTGCCTTGTTTCTTGTTAACTAGTATTGGGTTAGAAACCTACGTTGTGTAGGCGATGGGGTAAATGAACCTAGCTATATGAGGCTTCTCAATTTACGCTTTAACGTCGGGAAGCCTGGATGGGTGGATGGGGCATTGTTTTTGGCGTACGGGTGGTATATTGGGCCAAGTGTCAATGTGGTGCTCTATGATAGTGGGGTCAAGACCCGGCATCTCGGTGTAGGACCATGCAAAGATGTCACAAAACTCTTGGAAGAGATTCTTATAAGATTGAAATTCTTCCTCAGTGCATGATGCGCCCAATGAAATGATTTCAGGTATTCCAGGCATGATGGAGATGTCAACTTTGATGATGGGTGAAATATTAGCCATATTACCTTCCTCAAAGGCATTGAGGGCTGGGATAGGGTCTTTAAACGAGTCAACCTTGGTTGGAAGGAAATCTTTGGATTTGACAGAGATCTAGGATGCCATGGAGGTGGTAGACACCTTAGGGATGAAGTATGATCGATGGTGCATATCCTCCCAGGGGTAGTTGGGTGCGTTAAGCACTTCGAGGATTTCCTTGTCATTGCGGAAGTATTGTGTCGTCAAATCAGTTGAATGAGGTGCACTGGTCGATGAAATCATGTAGATTGTATTAATTTCTTTCGAGGGGGAAGATGTTGGGGGATATATTTCCTCAGTAAGAGGAGGGGATGTCTCTAGGTCAGCGTTATTTAGTTCATAGAGAGCTGCTCTTTAATCTGGGAGATCGGGGCAGTGATGTGAGTAATGGCCGTAAATGCTGCATATTGCATAAGGGTGATTAGTATGCAACAATTTATCACGAGGCTTAGGGGCAAGGTCAAGCTTAACATTTGGGATGTTAACATCATCATATAACATTTGCATGTGTTCCTAAAGTGTTCGTAGTTTTGGAAATTGATGGGTGGCATGGCCCAAATCATCGCACAAAGAGCATTTGGGGGGAGCACGCAATGTCGTGGGATTCTTTGCCATATTTGGAGTAGATGGGGCAGTGCAGGTTGCAGGTGGAGCAGTGTAGGTTTTTGGACCTTTGCCCCCAGTGTAACGGGGTGGAGGAGGTGCATTACTAGATGTTGATGCATTTCTCACCCATGGAGGTGGTCGGTTCGTCACAGTGATAGGTTGGACAGGTTGTAAAATGACATTTGGTGTTGGGGGAGGGTTTGGGTTGTTGATGTATTTGTAACTTCGGAAGATATTCACTTGTATATTGTATTTTTAATTTATTGTATCCCCAACAGAGATGTATCATTCCTCTGATTGGAAGTGTCGTCAGTTGTACTTGCAAGTGTAGCAAGTTATATTGTAAGTGTCATAACTTATACTTGATGGGTTATTAGACCACCTTGATGGGGTCGGCCCTGTATGAGTCTTGTGGGTTAAAGGGTTATTAGAACACCCTAGTGGGGTCAGCCTAGTTAGTATTATGTTAAGTGGTTAAGTTGGGGCCGACCTAGTTAGAGTTAAAAGGCAAGTCAAGTTAGTGTATAAATAGAGAGTGTCACTCTCTCATTTTACACATTCTATTATTCTATTATTCACTCACTTCGCATTAGTGAGAGAGAGGAGGAGTGCGCACAAGTGGAGGAGGAGCATGCTACTGAAGTTAAATATCTCTTGGGTTTGATCATGGTGATCCTTGTATTGATGCTTATTCTATCTCTAAGGAAGTTGCGGGGTTTTTCACCTTCTTGGTTTTCCCCGGTGAAATGTTTTATGTCTCTTGTCTCTTGTCTCTTATTCTTGATATGCTATACATATTGTTCTTTCAGTTAAGATCCTAGATCAAAATGAATTAAATGATGAAAAACTAACATGGTATCAGAGATAGCCTGAAGAAAGGCATGATATGGAATTTATGAGACTTGTTGCACTTGCGACAAATTGGAGGCTAGGGCTTGATATAGAAAAAAACAGTCATCATGGAACTTTCGCTATAAATCCATTTTGGAGAAGGCTCAGGATCTGAAACTTCTACAGGTCGTATATGACATCCCCATGTACCTTGTGTCCAAATAAAAGCATCCGATTCATTGTACGTTGTGATTTGTGATATGTACAAGTTAGGGTTTCTGCCTCTTCCACATCTCAGTCATAAACAAGTGACCTAGGAAAAAAGGTCACAACTTGGGCTAGGAAGCTCGAAATGAAATTTCGTAAAATGTGAAAGGTAGGGAACGGACTGTAATTTATCAGTTAATTTGTTCAGAGGCCTAAATTGAACCAGTGACACGTGGAACTCCGTACAAGTTCGCTCTCCTATTTTATCCCATAAACAGGTCACGTTGTGACACTTGGTATAACTCTCTCTTAGGGAATCCAATTGAGGTCAAACCTATGGGGTTGGAAAGATGGAAGGTAAAGATACCACAAGCCAAATTTTCAAACCCTGTGGATTTTTAATTTCAGAGATGCACTAGAAACAATAAGGTGCATATTTCTGTCAAAACAGATTTGGATTATGAGCACCTTCATTCTTGGCTTGTCACTGCTCGCACGAATTTAGGGATTCGGAGAAAGTTGGAATTTTTGGAATCAGAGACCATGGATGAATGCTCCTCATAAAAATCAAAATTTGGAGACCAAGATCAAATTTTTTGGTTGGATAGAAGGCCAAGCTTGATCAAAGCCTAGTTTGGTATTTTGATCGAAAAGATGGAAAATTAGGGCTTCTGCAAAAGTTGGAATTTTTGAAGTCTGTGACCATGGCTGGAAGATGCTTAGAAGAATCAAAGTTTAGATATTTGGATCAAACTTTTTGGTTGGGAAGAAGGGTGGGTTTTATCAAACCCTAGTTCGGGGTCCTGTCTAGTGAATCCAGAAGTTTCAAAGGCAATTTTGATGGGTCAAATTTTGCAGTTTTCAAAATTGAAGTATAGCAGCTTGATCAGCTCAGCAAGCCACATCTTTCCATCCATTCAGAAGTTTGAAATTCAAAGTTTGAATTTTTAGGGTTTCTCTAACAAACCCTAATCCATCTCCAGATCCAGTTTCAGCAAATCAAAGTGGATTAGGTTAGTCCTAGAAGAGAATGAATTGGACACCTGCATAAGTGAAGAAGTTCCAGTTCTAGAGGGAGATGAGGCTAAGGCCTTACATAAGGATGCTACAAGAAATCTCGATAGGTATGACTTGAGGAGATACATGTATGTTTTCAAAATCTATTCATGATTAAGATTATGATATGTTTGTCTTCATATTATTGAGGTTAGTACAATATTGATTAATTTTAGAATTGTCATATCACCCTAGTAAAAGTATGAATGCATGATAGAAGACATTCACTGATTAGGGTTATGACACTTATGATTGTACTAATGCACTATGGTGTTGTATGAGGTTGATGTTGTTTGCTAACATGAAAGGTACATCAAGAAAGTTCTAGTTCAAGAACATCCATGGTGACATGAATACAAAGACTCATCCATAGTCATGTATCGCATAGAAGCTCCACTTACGAGGTATGTATAATTTGGTTCTACAATGGTTAACTTATGAGTTATGCAGGTTACTAAGAAAAATTCATTGAAGAGAACAAGAAGATATTGTTTAGGTATGTTAGACATAACTAGCAAACATGATAACCAGGTATGTTTTTCCTATATCAAGTTAGAATCTTACCTTGTGTTAGAATCTTATACTTTTGTATGAATGATAATGATTATTATTGAAGTTAGAAGTTTAAGTAATCAAGGGTTTATGCATATTATGTTTCTTACTTTGATTGATGATATGACTAACCAAAAGAGTCCTATGGTCAAATAATAATATGCATGAGTAAAAGAAGTTTTCCTTGAAACCTTGAATACTAATGCTTATTACCTATGTGTGAAATAATCATGACCATACATGATAAGATTATTTAGAATTGTAATGTTTTGATAGTATTGAGATTATACTAATGCATGTATGATTATGTATAAGATATTGAGGATGACACTAGTGCACACTTAAGCATGCATAATGGTCCAGGATGGATATAAGTTCAAGGACAGGTAATCCAGGAAGAAAACATCAAGAGGGAGCACACTCCAAAAGTTCCTACAAGGAAGCAAAGATCAAGAGGGAGCACTCCAGGAAGCAAAGATCAAGAGGGAGTCCACCCTGCAACCAAACAAAGATAAGTATTTGAATTGTCAATTCCTATATATATGATTACTTAAATAATGTTGTCCAGTCATATACATACTTATGTTCCTATATTTAGGATATGTATTATGCAAATTAGAAAAGTTGTATTAATGAACAAGATACTACTAATATGCAAGTAATGGGTAAGTGGCCTATGGTACTGTACAACATTCCATTGATACTTATCTAGAATGAAACCTCTTTGCTAACATGTTGGGAGTTGTGCACACTCTTAACAAATGTTCTTGTAGAGATGGAAGGCATATAGAAAGTTACCGTGTGAATACGGTATATGGATAAATGTTGTATTGAAGCATTGGCTAAGATAATTGCATGACTGTATGACATATGTCTTTATGCATAAGAATGTGTTTTTGAAAATCTATGAGAAGTTTCTAATCATGAAATTGAATTTGACTTGTAGGAAAGAGCATGTACAATCACTTACAAAAGAAGGACTACAACATTTATTCCAGCAACAAAGTTCAAGAAAATTATCTATTAAAGATATTGAAGAATCTGAAGTTCCTAGGATCTGGGATGCAATAATGGAAGAATGTCATGATCGAGGAATACTAGTCGATCATGAAGAATGATGTTTGGGATGTGGTCCTAAGACCATGTGGGAAGTCTGTTGTGACTTCCAATTAGATCTATAAGATCAAGCATGCTGGAGATGGTAGCATAGAGAAATACAAGGCAAGGTTTGTGGCTCATGGCTTCTCCTATAAAGAAGGGATGGATTATGAAGAGACTCTTGCTCCTATAGACAGATACACTTCCATCAAAACAATACTTGCTCTGGCTGCAGTGATAAAGTGGAAGATACACCAGATGGATATGGTGTACTCGAAGAGGAATTGTATGTGGAGCAGCCACTCAGTTTTGAGACACATGACAGGGAGTCATATGTGTGTAGATTGAATAAATCCTTGTATGGCTTGAAGCAAGCTCCTAGGACTTGAGGATGGTGCACTACTTTCTAGGCATGGAGGTGTGGTAGAGTGAAGATGGAATCTTCCTTGGACAAGGGAAGTATGCAGTAGATATCCTGAAGCGGTTCGAGATGATGGACTACAAGGACATGGCCAAACCTATGGCATCGCACTTGAAGCTTCTGTGTGATGCTTTGTTGTATTCAAGCAAAGAGTATAAGCACACACAGAGATATAATCAAGACAAGAGAGATGAGTTGAATGCATCCAACTGGTTATATTCATCTTGATGGTGTAATTTATACATCTTACATGTGGTTGGAGCAGTTGCACCCGCTCCAACTACTTCTTTAACTATATTATTACATAAGTAAGTAATGACAATTAAGGATCCTGAAGGGTCCCCTCCAACATTTCCCCCACCTCAAAATATTTCTTCTTCTCGAAGAAACATGAACAGCCACGAACTGCGATTCCTTTAGTCTCTGTCAGTAGTCGAGTAGTGGCCAATCGAGCCACTTACCCCTTTCACCTTCCTGCCGGATTCTCTTCCATGGTCTAAGAGCATCAGGGCTTCCACGCTCTGCCATTGCACCAACTCACCAACTGCTTGTAAAACGTCTGAAATGATGTTGAATAGATGTTTATGTATGTCAGTACTGGGGGGGTTGATCAATTTAAGCGTTCTTTTGTCATTAGTAATGTGAAGCGCTTTCTCTGTGTGGTATAGATGTCTTCTGCTTGAATACATGCTTTTCGTAGACTCAACTATCGTGAGGCTTTCTGCAAGTTTTGAATGTGTCGCTGCTACTTGTGGTCGATACTAACTAATATTGGTCGACTTGACTCAACTCGACCTGACTTGAAATGACTTACTTCACTTGACATGACTTATTAAGTCGGCTAGAGACCGACTGAATTACAAAATTATAATACAAAAAGGTTGGCTCACGACCATATTTAACAGACTCAACCACTTACAATATCGACCATATAAAGATACCGACGAAACAATTATATCGACCATATTAAGAGAGTCGATCTTCCACTAGTTTTCAAGGACCCGAATATACATAACAAGTAGTCGATCTCGACACATCGACCTTATTATCATAGCGATCATATTTAAACATTAACCCTAATACAAGAAATCAAATTTTACAATGGTACATGACATAGTATGAAGCAACAACTCTACAAATGGCCTGGTTAATGATAAAACGTTTACTTTGAAAAATAAGTCGACTGCCCAAAGGGATGGCATCGACCAAAAGAATAACCCTATTGGCCATATGATATGGACCAAATAATTAGTCAACCAAAAATTTATGTCGGCCAACATGACTTTTAACTTGGCTATAACATTCAACCTTAACCATATTTTAATATCGACAATCATGATGTGACTTTGTAGCATGATAAGACTGATATTAAATAAGCATGATATTGAAAAAATGATGAGCCCGATAGCTGCTTCAATCAACAGATGAGTCCAATAGCTTCTTCAATCGACAGATGAGCCCGATAGCTGCTTCACTCTTCTAATAGACGACGACGACAATGAGCAGAGGGGGTTGATATACAATCTTATGATGGTTACTCCAATTAGTATTTAAACTATAAACCAGTCATTCAACCAATAATCAGGTACTTCGGTCGATGGCATGCAAGATAGCATCTTTGATACATCACATTTCTCCTTAGGTTGATGAAAGCTGAATGAGTCTCCTTACGTGGTTGATAATAGACAGACTATTGATCCAAAGGATGACAACTGTTGCTTGAATGGTCTGTTGAAGTGAATGGGCTGTTGTACTCGACCCACAAGTTAATGATGCCATTATGTATGCAGTTTTTGAAGGAACAACATAAGCAGCATATCTGGTTGCATGGTCGCTTAGATGACAATGGACTTCTGATTAACAGTGACTATTGGTAAATAACTCTTTGCAAAATGATGGAATCGATGGCGAGCTCATTGGTCGGATGATAGACTGCTAAAAAAAATTAAAATTATAGCATAATATGCTAGTAATCTCATGTCCAATCACAACGTTGCAGGTCGTCTTAATGCTGCACAAATTTTCTTTATGGGAAATTTCTTGATCAGCACACCTGCAATCTTCAGGATTCAGAGAGTGCCATGCACGACTGCTTCATTCAGCCACTCTGATTGAACAAATATTTGAACCCGACAATAAGTCGATAAGATTCTACAGTGCACTTCATTAATGTGATATTTGAACCAGAAAAACTCTTGCAAGCACTCAAAAGAAAAAGAATCTAGATATTCAATATTCAAATCATATTAATGACAAGCTCAACCACCCGGGTCGTCCGAGTTTTACTAACCGATGCCCAACCAGTTTCTCACAATGGCCACTCGGTTTCTTTAGTTGATGGCTCTCATCATCTATGTCAGCATTGTTCTTTTAATATTTCACACAGCATCACCATTCCCAAATATTTCTTGCAGGTTTCTTTCTTCTCACAATCTCCTTCAGGTTCGAACCACTCCTCTTTTGCTACTGTTGTCACCCAGCCAAAAGAGAATGGCAACGGTGCCATATGTTGTATTCAAGCAGAGAGTATAAGCACACACAGAGATATAATCAAGACAATAGAGATGAGTTGAATGCATCCAACTGGTTATATTCATCTTGATGGTGTTATTTATACAACTTACATGTGGTTGGAGCGGTTGCACCTATTCCAACTGCTTCTTTAACTATATTATTACATAAGTGTTGTTGCAGCAACACCCCTCCCCAAAATTTTGAACATGTTGGGGCCCCTCCTGTATTTTATAGAAGGTCTGCCTGACAAGCCATCCCAGCCGTCAGCTCTGTTTTCAACATAAAAAAAAACCGTATTTCCCTGCTGAACATCTTGCCATCAATCCTTCCATGTTTTCCCCAAAGAGCCAGAAGATAACTTAGTTTTTTCCCCTACATTTTGGAATCCCTCAGGCTATCTCCCCGAGACTCCGAAAAGCCAAACGTCCAACCTGTCCGGAGGAAAGACTTGGATTTCCTTTGTCAAAAGCGTGAATCGTGAGAAAAGTCATGGAGATCTTCGGACTGTTCTTCCCGAAACGGCGGGAGAATTTGGGAAAGGCGCTCGAAAGACTTAGAATCTTTTCGAATGGAAAGCCGCGGAAGCCAGTGGGAAATGCCTCCCGAAACGGCGAAATTTTTCACTCAAGCCTCCCGCGACCGCGGAAAGGTTCGAGTTGTTCTCCCGAAACGGCGGGGGAATTCAACAAAACCACCCGAAACGGCGGAAGCCGCCGTGCTTTCTCCCGAAAAGAAACTCAAATTTTGGCCATAAGCGGCGGAAACCATTGGTGAAACCTCGCCGAAACGGCGAAGCGATTCAAGATCCTGTTCTGAAACAGCGGAAGTCGCTGAGGAATCGCTTCCGAAACGGCGGAAGCCATCCGCATAAGTCCCGCGGAGGAATTCACGTTTTCCTTCCGAAACTATGAAAAGGACTTAGATTGTTTTTCAAGAAACTGTCGCGGAGGCCTTCAGCCTTTTCTCCCGAAACGCGGAAGCCTTCGGGCTACCCTCCCGAAACGGCGGAAGCCAATTGCTTAAACCGCTCGGCAAAGGACTCCGAAACAACCCCGGGTGAATATGCGGAAGAGTATAAGTTTTGCTCCCGAAACGGCGGAAGCCATTCACAAAAGCCTTCCGAAACTAGCGGGAGCCTTCGCCAAACCTTCCCGAAAATCAACGAGACTTTGAAATTTTGGTTCGCGGAAGCTTTCGCAAAAGCCTTCCGAAAAACACCGGGAGCATTCGCTACATCGTTCCGAAAGGGCGGAAGCCTTGGCGTTACCCGTCCGCTACGCGGCGGTCTTTCGCGGAAGGCTTCGAGTCTGCTTTCCGCAATGAGCCCCGAAACTACGGGAGCTTTCGTTGAACCCTTCCGCAACGGCAGATACGATTCGCAAACTGGCCCCACGAATGGCGGTCGCACGGAAACCGAGGTACCTTGACATGACCGCGGCGGGCGGTGTATTTAAGCCACGGTCTAATTGCGCCAACTACCAACCTTAATGCTCGCACGTGCCCGTTTTTTATAAAATGCGGTTGGGGCTCGAACCAATGCACCACTGTTTTCGAATTGGCCAACGACGTGCGACGCCGTGCAAATCACTCCAGCTCACCTCGCTCATCCGTGCTCGCGGCCACCTCGCTCAAGCGATCCCCACGGTGCCAGGTAGGATTCTAACTTGGAATTTCGCCATTGGGTTATCTTTTGTGGGAAAAAATTGGGTTTTAGTGAGATTTTGACGGGCAAAACACCCGTAAAGGGCTATGTTTTACCCGTCAGATACAAGTGAATGTAGTTTTTCGTCATACAAAATCGTCATAGGCATTGGTTAAAACAGTAATATTTTATTATTGAGTAATGATGGTAAGTGCGGGCAGTTAATCATATCCCATTTTTAAAACCCGGGCTGCGCCCCTCGTTTTGGGAGAATTTGTCGAAGCCCTATAGGCGTTCTATGTCCCCGGCCAAAAAAACTCAGACGTAAAACCCCGGGCCCTTCCGTAAGCCTCAGTCCCAACGCGCCCTCTACCCGGGGCAAAACCTTGTCTCCGGTGCCATGGCCCCTGTTCAAAACCCGTGAATACTTAAGATACGCCAACCAGGACCCAAAACCATGGCCGCTCGAACCTTTTGCGTCAGTATTCCCCGGCACCCGCGCCCTCGCTCGAACGACTCCCCATGGAACGCCTCGGCAAGTGCCGCAAATGACATTGGCATTCGAATTCCCTCGCCTAATCGTAATTACGAAAGGGGTTCCCCTTCCGGAAAAAGGTCTGCCCACCCGAGCTCACCCACCACGGGCCTTCCAAACCACAGCAGTGACGAAATGCTACCCTATCCCTCCCCGGGGCGGAACCGAAAACCAACGGTGTCCGCAATTCGACTATCGATGCTGAAAACCGAGGGCTTCCGCAACTCCCGAGGCTGACCCGAAAGCCCATTGCTTCCGCAAATCGCCTATCGGTCCGAGGACAAAATGTATCCGCAGCACAGCCTACCCTCTCAAGAGCATCCCAATCCCATCCTGTCAAGAGATTCAAATGTTTCAATTTATGTTTCAAATTATGTTTTTCTTCCTGAATATACAGCTTCATTGTACTCGTCTTATTGATATATTCAAGCAATGATGCTCTCTATTAAAACCTCACAGTATGTTTCTCAAAATGAATTGTATGTGGATGTTATCAGGGATAAGTCAAGATGCCGAAAACCGGTAAGAAGAAGGCGAAGATGACAGAAAAGAAACCTGCCCCTCCTAAAACTGAAACTTCACTCCAAGACACTAGGTGCACCACTGGTGTCCCTCCAGAAATCAGATGGGATGACATCTATAGAATGATCAGGGACCAAGAAATCCCAGATATGTTGCTGGAGGAAGCACCAATCTATCAAAATATCAGAGCCTCAGGCATAACTAGAGCCGCTACCCGCCCTGAGCTGTTCCCCTGTGCCGAAGTGATCGGATGGATACTCCAGCATGCCGATGCTGAAGGAAGAGTAATAAATGACAGCGGTAAAGTGGCCATTGCCTCATTTCAACCCGCATATCTTGCAGCAGCCTACAGATTTCCCCGTGTCCAGCAAGCTCTGACTGATGAATGGTTAAGCCAGATGAACAATATCGAGATGGCCAAGAAGCTACTGGTGGCAGGGAAACATTTAAGGAAGAAAGGGAGTGAGGAGTATGACGTACAGAATCTAAGAGCTCCTTATAGATTGATTGCCCTGATGTTGTGCAGAATCTTCGGCATGCCCGATGGCACAGTATACAAGATTCAGTGGGTCCCTATCATTCACTATGTGGCATTTCAGGGAACAGTGTTTGAATGGGCCACTATCTTGTCAGATAGTCTGGCCTCAATGATAAGTGCTGCTAAGCCCGGGCTGGCCTTAAAGAAGGCTGAATTCTTCATGTCTTCATACCTGATAGATTGTATCTTGGCCAAGATAGAGTTCCCCAAATTGGGGTGTACATGGGATAGGGCCACCGCCCCGGTCTACGTCGCATTCAAGATGTTGTGGGCTCAGAATTACAAGCCCAACTACAAACTCATCTGTGAGGGGTTCATCATGCCCCTATACGAGAAAATCTTCAAGGAAGAACCAAATTGTCTGTCAGAAAATGCTTTGGAAGTCCTTGAGGAGTATGGGGACTTTTACTTTTCAGAACAAGGTACCTACCTGAGAATGTTTGGAGGGACTAAGCCCCCATACATATTACCGCAGTATGCCACAGACTATGTGGTGCTCAAGGAAGCAGTAAGACAACTCTTCTTGGATGGGGTTGGAGCATTCCTCCACAAGCAACACAAGGCTTCCTTTCCCCCTCTACCTTTCTGCATCGGCGCTTACAAGTTTTCAGGGGTTTCCTCGGCCAATGAGTTTATTCAAGAGTTGAAGGCCTTCCACTTCGGTGAGGTCATCTTCCACAGGAACGACAGAAAGGGTAAAGTGGCCGAACATTGCAAGGGGAACTATGCTTACTTCGAATACTCCCACTACCCTGATGCTGAGGAGGAAGCATTCAGAGGTATCTGCAACATGGTTGAGCTGCGGATCTGTCGCCAAGGTGCTGGAGCAAGTTCTAGCTCAACCAAGGCCCAGAAAACCACCCATCAAAAGGAGAAAGAAGCTGAGGATGCCCGAGCTCAGGAAGAGCTCAGATTAAGAGAAGAGGCAAAGTTACAGCAGGAAGCCGAGGAAGCAAGAAAGCAGCAAGAAGCTGAAAATGAAAGACTGCGGAAAGAGGCTGAAGAAGCCCAAAAGCAGAAAGAAGCAGAGACTGAGCAAGCTGAAGCAAGGAAGAAGGCGGAGGAAGAATCGAAGACAAGGGAAGATACCGAGGCAGGTAGGTCCAGTGTCCAAGACATGGAGATAGACACCTCTCAAGCAGGTGTCTCTGGTACCCAAAAGGAAGGAGTAGACCCTGCTCAGGAAGTCCGGACCCCACCTATGGAAGAAGACATAGACATCATAAACCGACCAATTGTCCCATACACTCCATCTGGGAAGCGTACGGTGTCCAAATGGAATGAGTTTGTCTATGATAAGAAAAGAAAAGCAATGGTCCTCTAATTAGAAGAGAGGATTAAAAGCCCCTTCCATGATGACATCGTTACTCACCGAGAGTTCGCTGTCATGCAGAACACAGATGCAGATCCCATCGCCATGGCATCCGCAGTTATAGCAACAGCGCAGGCATCATTTTCCAATGTAGGGTTTATAGTTAAAGAAAATATATTGACAAAGAAAAGAGCGCGCACGCTGCAACAAAATGTGGCTAATGAGCAAGCCCAAAGAGATCTGGTAGTAAACCAGTATAACTGCTTGTACGCTGAACATAAGGAGCTGTCAAGCAAGTACAGCCAGCTGGAGGAGGAAAAGGACCAGCTAACACTTCAAATGATGATTGTGGAAGCAGAGAAGAATGGTGCAGAAGAAAAGGCATCTCTGCTAAAAGCAGACAAGCAAACGTTAGCTGAGCGTTTAGAGCAAGCGGAGAGCAGAACCATAGACCTATCTCCCTTCCACGAGCTGTCATGCAATATCCTGCAGCAAGTGTGTGGCTCCCAAGAGCTAATCACTGATGAGGTATGCAAACTCAAAGCCATGGTGGTTAGGCTAAAAGAGGTTAATACGGAAGCCCACAGGCTCAAAGCTAAGAACACCCGTGTCAAGGCAAATGTCATAAGTCAGATGGCATGGAGAGAAGGGAAAGGAGGTTTCCCCCCGCATCTTCCTTTTAAGGCCGTGGAAGATTTTAATGAAGATATAGCCTTGTTGGAGTTTGGCAGGAACTGTGGCAATAAGCTGATGGCCAGTGTACAAAGGACAACGGATAGAATCAACAACCTATACCAAAAGCTCAAAGGAGTCCATGACAGCTGCACATTGAGTTTCCCTCAGACCCTAGAAGACTTCCCGGAAAAGGAACAGCGGCTGTCTCAACTGAAAGAAGAGCTAGGCGTCCAGATGGAGTATGTGAGAAGGATTGATGTCCTGGCCATGGATGATCTCCAACATTACATCGGTTCATCAACACTTCACAACCACCTACTGAAGGAAGCATATCAAGTTGCTGAAGCAGAAGTACAAAGCATTAAAACAGAGCTCGGGAAGAATGTGACTTCTCAGAAAATCCTGTTTCCTGCTGCAGCAAACATAATCATAAGGGACACAGGTGTGTGGCACAGCTACATAACAGAGGAGGATAGGAAATCTGCAGCAGCAGCAGGAGCATCAGTAGATCCAGCAGCCTCTCTCCCAGCAGCCTCTTCCCCAGCAATGGCAGAAAATCCGGCCAGTTCAATTCCCCCTTCCCAATTAGGAGCAGCATCAGCAGGGGATTCGAGGGCCTCTTCTCAGGCAGCATCAGTGACAATTAACTTGGGCGACCCTTTGCCAGGAGAAGCTCACGCACAGGAATGAAGAGGCCGAATTCAGTGAGACACTCTCTTCAGCCAAACACCTGCCCAACAGGGAAAGCTTTGGTGTCGGCCAATTTTCTGTTATGTATATTTTAAATATGTAAGGCGTAAGCCATGGGACAGCTGTCCCTATTTTTTGTCAAAATATTTTTGTAAAGGAAGTGGCCATTTTTGGTGATCGATTATAGTAGAAATCCCTGTAAATGACAGGTGGAACGTGCTAGGTGTCAGCCCAAAGGGCAAAGTTGTAGCTATAAATAGCATCTAGGAAAGATTAGAAAGGACTTTTGGCAGGGAATGAAATTTTGGCAAACGATATGAGCTATCTTGTATCGGGTCTGTAAATTGAATTTTCTAATAGAAGCCACGGGAGATGGACGTTTTGCCTGGGAGGTTGGATTGCTCTATATTGGACTATTCTAATGACTGCGGTTTAGTAATGTGAGATTATTCTTGACATCTGAATTATTTCTTTGCATTAATGATTTTGCTCCCCTCTGTGTATGCGTTCTCTCCATTTTTGTGAACAATGAAATGTATTGCTGTAGATTTCTTTGTCTAGATCGAATGGCTAACTGTTCTTTCTTCAGGGTAATGCACGTGGTTCATTGTTCACGCCTTTAAATTGCTCCTTGCAGGGATCTCTAAGTTTAATTCCAGTTTTGCCACATCAAGATCTGTTTCTTTATTCTTGTTACGTAGATTAAATAATTTTTTGCTTTCTTCTGTTTATGAGCAATAGATGCGTTCTTTAAATTCCATTTTAGATCTGTTTCTTTATTCTTCCGCTTTCTTCTGTTTTATGAGCAACGAATACATTCCATGATAAACTAGAAGCTATCTTTTAGAAATCTGTATCTTGCTGTAGCTTTGCTTCTGAAATTAACAGCTATCTGTTCTTTCCTTACGCTTCTTGTTACAGCAGATTGCTCTTCCCTTTAGCGTGTTCCCTGCAGGGATAGATAGTTTTGTTCCAGTTTTAAGCTTAGATCTGTTTTACTTGCATTTAGATTAAGCATAATTTAGGCACTTGCATCTCATATAAAAGACATAAAACCCAAAAGAAAGGTGGATCGGGCCATAACCGGTAGAATCGGATTTAAAGTCCAAAACCACGGTTGCCGGAACCGCTAACCGAACGGATTCCCTACACCAAACAGGAGATAGTCTAATTGGGACCATCTCTCGGGGAGAATCCCTTTCTGATTGATGCTACGATATCCGAGGCATCAACAATAAGTAACTAATAACAATTAAGGATCCCGAAGGGTCCCCTCCAACATGCTTCATCTAATCCGGTTGATGTCACGGTGTATCGTAAGATGATTGGGTCCTTGATGTACCTCACAAACACGAGACCAGATATTTGCTTTGCGGTGAACACATTGAGCCAGTTCCTGATGGATCCAAGAAGTGTTCACCTGGTTGCCGTAAAGCATATTCTAAGGTACCTGAAGGATACAGTTGATTATGGGCTCAAGTATGATGTGAATCAAAAGCTTAACCTCCAGGGTTATGTTCATTCAAATTGGGCAGGCAGTGCTGCAGATAGGAAGAGCACTTCGGGGCACTACTTCAGTATGGGATCAGGTGTGATCTCTTGGTTTAGAAGGAAGAAGTCCTACGTAGCACTGAGTATAGCTAAAGTAGAGTATGTTGCAGCTTGTTCGAATAGTTGTGAGGCAGTATGGCTTAGAAAGCTACTGTATGAGTTATTTGATCTCCCGTTAGATGCTACTGGTATCTTTTGTGACAAATAGAGTTGTGTGAAGTTGTATTAGAACCCGGTATTCCAGGACAGGTCGAAGCACATTGAGATCAAATATCACTATATCAGGGATATGGTACAGAGAGGAGCAGTGAAGCTCCTATATGTTGCGACGGATGAGCAGGTTGCAGATGTGTTGACAAAACCACTAGCCAGAGTGAAGTTTGAGTACTTCAGAGAGAGGCTTGGTGTTCTTCAGATTGAAGATACTTCGAGGAAGAAGTGATGGGACACATTTGCAGAATCCATTCCAAGCATGGTGAGAGGAGGATCCTTCCCATGGTTGTCGATGTAAGCACTGTGTGATAAGCATCAGGACGATGCTCCACTTACTACTTTGGATACACATCAGGTGGATGCTTTGTATGATCAGTTGGATCATGTTTATGTACATGCATCAGGACAATGCAGTGATGAGTATCAGGATGATGCTCTGGATGATATGCATCAGGACGATGCAGTGACGATGGTCAGGATGATCATGTGATGATGACATGCATCAGGACGATGCAGTGGTGATGATCAGGATGATCATGTACATTAGGATGATGTATGGTGAGTATCAGGTTGATACTCTGTGGCCATGGACAGGTTGTGTAGATAAGCATATAAAAGCACCCTCGGAGGTTTGCAGATACTCTTTCGAGGTTTTGTGTATGGCATATAATAGCGCCCTGGGATATCTGGAAAATGATCTTTAGAGGTCTTTCTTGGGAGGACATATAATAGTGCCCTGGTAGGTTTGCAGATAATCTTTCGAGGTTTTTCCTGTGGCATATAATAGTGCCCTGGGATATCTGGAAAATGCTCTTTCGAGGTTTTGTCCTATGGCATATAATAACGACCTGGGAGATCCGATAGGTTGAGAAATACGCTCATAATCAGTCCTGGGATGCTCTTTCAAGGTTTTTCCATGACCATATATAATACATCCTGGAGATCCAGATAGGTTGTGCTAGTCATGTAAAAAGCCTCGGATGCTCTTTAGAGTTCTTTCTATTCAAGACACTCTTTTAAGGTTTTGTGATAGTCAACATGTAATAGCGCCCTGGGAGATCTTGTTGGTCCTGCTTAGGCACATAAAGGATCCTGGGATACTCTTTTGAGGTTTTGTTGATGCACGTAACAAGTCCTCAGGATTCCACAGTATGGCCAGTGATGATGAAGACCTACAGGTGGTGGGCCTACATCCAACATGAAAAAGGGTTTGCTTTGTAGAACTTCCTATGACAAGAAGAATTAAGAGATAGCCCAGTGAACGAGATGTCGAGTATAGCAGTAGTGATGGTGATGATGCTCCATGATCCAGTGATGCTGATCCAACTCCAGAATTGAAGACTTGTGCCTATATGTATTGATGACTTGTGTCAAGAGAATACCTTCCTAGTTAAGAGGGAGTGTTGATGTATTTGTAACTTCAGAAGATATTCACTTGTATATTGTATTTGTACTTTATTGTATCCCCAACGAAGATGTATCATTCCTCCAATTGGAAGTGTCGTCAGTTGTACTTGCAAGTGTCGCAAGTTATATTGTAAGTGTCGTAACTTATACTTGATGGGTTATTAGACCACCTTGATGGGGTCGGTCCTATATGAGTCTTGTGGGTTAAAAGGTTATTAGACCACCCTACTGGGGTCGGCCCAGTTAGTATTATGTTAAGTGGTTAAGTTGGGGTCGACCTAGTTAGAGTTAAAAGGCAAGTCAAGTTAGTGTATAAATAGAGAGTGTGTCTCTCTCATTTTACACATTCTATTATTCACTCACTTCGCATTAGTGAGAGAGAGGAGGAGTGCGCACAAGTGGAGGAGGAGCATGCTACTGAAGTTATCTATTTCTTGGGTTTGATCATGGTGATCCTTGTATTGATGCTTATTCTATCTCTGAGGAAGTTGCGGGGTTTTTCACCTTCTTGGTTTTCCCCGGTGAAATGTTTTGTGTCTCTTGTCTCTTGTCTCTCATGCTTGATATGTTGTACATGTTGTTCTTTCATTTAAGATCCTAGATCACAATGAATTAAATGATGAAAAACTTACATGGGTTGGGCAGATACCACACAGGGAGTCCTAATGTTAACCCCAGAATATTGAGCGTGGCCATTACTGGGGTGCTGACTGCTCCTGAAGGGGGGAATAGGAATGGGATAGTGTGAATTGGTGTGGCTCCGATATGACTGGGCACTGAGGGTGGTTTTGGAAGTAAAGGGTGTTGTTGATTGGTTTCCTTTGTATTTTGCGAGAGGGTGCACAAATAAGATATTTGGGTTGTCTGCAGAAGGGGTGGAATGGACTGGAATGTGGAAGTCATGGGTGTATCTAAATATATCCTAGGTCCGAATGTGGATATAAACGATGTGGGTGCATTCTGAATGGGTTTTTCGATCACAGGTAGAACATTTTCAGGTGCGGCGGGGGCTTTAAGATTGTAGTATGCCAGTTGATCAGTCTTGATCACACATCCCTCATGGGGGAAAATCATGGCGTGAAAGACAGATGAAGCGACGACCTTCATGGAATACATGTAACTGGGTCATAGTAAGAGGTTGTAATCAAGCTGGGCATTGCTGACTTGTATGTCGAAAAGAATAGTTCTTCCACCTAATTGAATAGGCACGTTGGCCAAAAGGCCTTGTGGTTGTGTTGAACGGCCATCGTAACCACGTAATGCGGTTGTGGATGGTTGTAGTGTTGGGGATCCAATCTTCTTCAAGACAAATGTCGACATCACGTAGGTGGAGGCACCTTCATCGATGAATCACAAAGTTTTGGATGGATACAAAAAACTGAAATGCTAATGTGGAGGGAAAACATGGTTCGGCTTGGTCTAAATCGAATGCCATCATCTGTGAATTAGAAGGGTCTATTGCACCAATGGAGGATAACAATATTTTGCACTATGCGGGACATTTTTTGAGTACTTCAAGAAAAGACATATCATCAGGGGACTGGGATAGGTCTTCCACAATATTATAATTCAAGGCTGAACGAGCGTTAGGATTATTGTTAAGTCAACGCAATGGGAAGCGAGGGACCTTTGGGCCTCCGTCTACCAGTACACTAGGTATGCATAATGGTTGATCAGTGGGAATATCGGCGGTGGCTTTATTAGCAGGGACGACTTCTGGGGAAGATCCATATTGATTTTGGCATGTTGAAGGTGGACATCAGCCAAGGACATCATTAATAGATGGTGAGTACCTGAGTCCATGTGTGGGTAGTCGGTCGCAGCATAAGTGATTTGTTGTTGGGGTGTTGTGATTCCTTGTCGGGGATCCATCCCAGTTGTGCTAAGACAAATCCCAATGCTATACATGACGCATCCACATGTAAATGAAATGGCTTCCCCCAGTCTGGAAAAACTAGGATCGACATAGGACCATTTTTTCTTTCTAGGTGTCAAAACATTGTTCACACTTTGCATTCCAAATGAATGGCACATCTTTCTTTAGCAGCTTCTCCATCGCTGCGGTTATCTGTGCATACCCTTTTATAAATTTCCTGTAGTGACCAGTATGCCCCAATGTAGTGCGCAGCTGCTTTACTGAATTTGGGGTTGGCAAGTTTACAATGACTACGATCTTCGAAGGATCAACCATTAGGCCCTGTTTACAGACAATGTGTCCCAATAGGATCCCATAAGGAACACATAAAACACACTTATTTAAGTTCAGAGAGATCTGGTGCTGTCTACACTTTTCTAGCATGAGTCTGAGGTTTGCACCATGGTTCTTCAACAACCCGAATACTTTCCAATCATCAAAATAAGCTTCTAAAAACTTATGCATGAAATCTTTAAACGGTACGACGACAACTCTGGAAACGATGGCAGGCGTGTTCTTCAGAATGAACTGCATCACTATGTACTGGAACGACCCCCTTCTATGGAAAACGTGGTCTTGTGTTTATCTGCGGGATCAATTTTTATCTGATGATATCCCGAAAAACCATCAGTAAAGGAGTAGGCCTCATTTCCTCCAACATTATCAAGCACTTCATCCGTGAAGGGTGTAGGAAATGGGTCATGCATTGAAGCATCGTTCAGTTTTCTGAGATCCACACAAATCTTGATCTCACCTTTCATCTTCTTATCATGGACAACCATAGGGATTATCCACTCAGACTCTTCAACCGACTCAATGATCCTTGCATCGAGCATCTTATCCATCTTTGCTCTCACTCTTTCTTTGTATCGCAGGTTTAAGCGATATGGTCTTTACTTAATGGGATTCGCACCTGGATTAAGAGGTATTTTCATAACTCCTAAGTCCCCCAAGATGCTCGTCATCTCTATAAATTTTGTTGGGAATAACTCTTGATATTCCTGCAATATATATGCGATCTTCGTCATAGTCTGATCATCCTAGTAGTCCCCAATCGACGCGAACTTTGGCTCTTCGTTGGTGCCAATATTTACTTTCTTCGTTTTCACAGGTCCGCTCATATCTAGAATTTCTAGCGGAGGTCCCTCTACTTCGTGCGTACCTTTTGACTCAGGTATATTAATTTTGCACAGGTCCTCCTCATCACTGTCTTGTTTTTCGTCAGCCTCTTCAGCTAAGTTATAACATTCCATGGCATGTTATACCTGTTCCTTCCATTCTGTCTGTAGGCATTTAGGTACGCTGTCAGTTCCAAAGAATTCCTCTAGGGCCATATTTCCGTGTGGACATTCTGGCCTGAATATTCTTTCTTTAATAATCTGCAGTGCATCGTTTATGGTAGGGATCTCATATTCAAAACTGAATCTCCTCTGGAATTTCGCAGTCAGCATGTCCCAATTTGTTGTTCCTCTGCGCAACTCCATGTCTAAATACCATTTCTTTGGAATCTCTTCTTCTAGTGTGTGCACAAACAAATGCACCCATTATGTTTTTGGTCTCTCCTGCCATGCTTGTGAACAGACCTCAATATGTTGTCTTGGATCTGTCTGTCCATTATATTTCTTAAAAGATAGGGTAACTTTGTGAACAGACCTGATCTGCATCTTAATTCTGCATTGATCCCATGTGGTCAATGTCTGCTTGTGCGAAGCCCACCATCTAGCAGGTGTCTCGCGCAGTGCCATATCTAATGCTGGTAAGCAATGTTCATCTGCAATAGCTGTAGTATAATATTTGATAAAGGAATGAACGTTAGATGAACCATCATATGTGGGGATTGGGCTTACCTTCTTTCCAATCCAGCACAGTGATTTTGTAACCTGCGCGCATCTCCTTGCAGATACTTCGTGCATGCGACTTTGCCAATTCTTAAGTACTGCATCCGAATCTGACATGCAAGAACTGTCGCATCTCCAGCTGAGTGTTCCATCCGTAGTAGGATTGATATAATCTTCTTGGTTCGTAGTCATCTTATATAGTCGGTCCAAATCTTGAGCTCTGGATTCCTCCTAAATCAGCTCATTGTATCTGTGTCCATCTGCAGGGTCCAATGGTGCGATGCTCCTGAGATGTTTTCCTTCAAAAATCATCTTCCTGGTCTTCAAGTTTATGATTGCGAGGTTAGCGATATCCCAGTCAATTCCTCGTAGTGTAGGAAAAGGATGACTATCGCCCACAATCTCAATAACCTTGAAATATACGTGACTCTGCACTCCATCAATGTCAACAATTACATCAGATAACCGTCCAGAGGGTATGACTTTCTCTTGATTGGCCATTCTCAACTGGATAGGTGACCATAACAGCTTTGGTCTCCCCATCTGCTGCCATGTCTGTTTAGTTAATACATTTACATCTGATCCTAGATCAAGATTGATCTCATCCATTTCATAATCTCCTATCTATGGACTGAGTCTCATTTCTCTTCCTGTTCTCTTGTCTTTCTTGATGTGATGAACTGCACTATTAGTAGTTTTGTTTTTGCTGCGCAATTCATACTAGTCTATAACCTTCTGCAACTCTGCTATTGCATTTGGACTCTTCAACAACTTCATGTAGCTTCTAAGGAGCTACGCAACAGAGGTGCATGTTTCTGCTACGGGGCTCGTTCTGTCATAAGAAGCCAACATATATTCCATATGTTGTATTTCGTTGTGCAACGGGATTCTCGATGATTTTAGTGCTGGCTCTTTGAAGATATCCTATGCTTCTGCAAAGACTTAACTATTTTTCTTCAAGTCGAAAGCAAGTGCTTTCCCAACAGCTTTCCTTATCCATATCATTTTAAGAGGAGTCTTCTTAGTATAAAAACCCCCAGAAGTCGAAGCTTCTGCTCCTCTATCTCGCCCTATCGTAGCACCACTGCAGGTTACTACATTAATACTTTGATCTGTAGGTCGTCTTTTTGCTGCGATCAACTGGATATTTGGGGTTGGTGCCTCTGTCTATTTCCTCTTCTTCATTTCTACATCCAACACTGGGAAATCTTCAATAACATGATCGAAATAGATACAATAGATGCATGTAGTGCACGGGTTGGTACAGTCTTTAGATACTTGGCCTGCTTAGCCTCAATTATAACAAATTACTTGACCTCAGCCTTGTCCCTGCACCGGGCCATTATTCCTTCCCCTCCCGCGGTATCCTCTGTGGCCTCTATATGCTCCCTGATTCTGATGTGCATTTTCTTGTTTTTGTGGAGTCTCTCCTTGGACATTGTACATTCCTCCATACATATGCTCAATATATTTCTTTCTTTATAGCATGAGCTCATATGCATGGCAACTGGATTCGTCATGCCCTACTGACTTACAGAAATTACAATAGAGGATGTAGGTGTTCTTACGTATTTCTGTATCATATGGAAGTCTTCTGGCTGGTGTACTTTGGTTCTACAATTTCACACCATGGCCTTGGATGTGGGTTTAATGGGTTTGGTCCACCCATGTTAAGGAAGTTCTGGAATAAAGGAAAATGATCCTTAGTGTGTCCTTCTCCCTTATAGCCTGTACTCCAGACTTCATGTGTCTCCTTCTTTCCTTTCTTTATGTCCTACAGTTTTAGTGTTAGGGTAGCCAAATGGTTCTGAATCTGAGACATCCCAGTGCTACTTTCTCCAATCGGTGAGGCTTCCAACTTCATTGTGATATCCAAGGCTTCTGGCTACAAAGCCACTTTTTGCTGCATCAAGGGTTGTCTAATACGGGGCAACAACGCGACTATAAACCACTCCTTGTGCTGCTACAGTGGGATAACAAAGCTTACTTGGTCCAGCAGTGTCTTAAATTTCTGATCAAACTCCCAAACTATTTCATTAGGTTTCTGCTTGATCTCCTTCAATTTTGTAGTGCACTGTGACTCTGACTTCGGCTTCTTAAATTCGACTAAGGGTGCAGCCTTGATTTCTACCAGGGGTCTCTGTTGTCCCTGTGAGTATTTCATGAACCACTGCAAGGCTCTGTCTCAAAAAGTGGTGATGAGCTGTGCTTGCTTCACAGCATCGTCCTGAGCTTGCTTCACACTCCATACGGCTTCACATAGAAACAAATGTTGATCAGTGTCTTCGAGACCCGTTCCTTTCAATATCGGCAGTTTGATATCATTGGCCATCTTCCTTCTAGGTGGCATGGTTCTCTGAGTGGTGATAGGGATAATACTTTGAGGAATGATCTGAGGGTGGACGATATGAAGTGGTATGGCGTGAGACTGACTAGGTTGAGTTGGAATAGTCTGGACACCCACTCTTGTGGTGTTTCCAGTACTAATGTTCTGTGGCGCGGGTTGCGCGGTGCTCGCAACCGGTGGGTTCTGGTCTAACGGATTCTGAGATAAGGGAGGCACGATATGTGCAACCGGCGGATTTTGCGGTGTATTAGGCTTACAGTTGGAAGATATAGGTGTGTTTTGGGTATTAGGGTCAGCTTCGTACTGTATGTCTGCGCGGAGCCCAGGTCCACTAGTAGTTTGCTCAGGGACGAACTTGTATCTCTTCCCACTTCTCAGGCTATGAGTTTCTTCATAGGAACCACTATATGTACTGCATTCTAAAAACATCTTTCTCAGCTAAAATCATCTTAATGTATAAACTAAGGTTGTTCAGATACTTACCTCTAAATTTTTTGAAAAACTCTCTTTCGGCTGCGCTGTAGGACTTTAGCATGTCCACAGTGAACTGCATCAAAAAACTTTATAATGTATTGTCGGCCCAGAAATCAATTGCTCGTACGAATGGACTGTCTAGTGCTTTGAGCTGTTCAATCATTTGGGGTGTCCGCTCGGTCGGTGTGCTTCGCAAGATATAGTTTTTGTGCTCTACATGTCTTGACAACCACTCGTGTAGCTTGCATCCAAAAGACGCCCAGAAAACTCTGTGAATGTATTTCCACAGGTACTTATACAACCACTGAATGTCAGAGAAATGTGTGTGCCAGTTTTCTTTCCTTGCGAAGTCTCTCTCTGTCTTGTCACACCAAGCCCAGATTTCTTTCTTTTCTGGATGCTAGAAGTCGACGCCCATCTCAACTTCTTCTACTTCGCACATCATGACTTCAACTCATCACAAATTCTTAGCATAGAAATGGAACCATTTGTTGGATTACAAACTAATCTAGAGGTTTTCCAATATAGACCCAGGTTCTTTGTGGTTTCAATAAACCAACAAAACCCCTTCTCACCGGCCCTTTTGGCAACAACCTGCGAACAGGCCGAGGTCTCACCTGAGGTGTAGCTATGGGGGCACTATGGAATCAGGTTTCCACAGTGATGTGATTAGTTTATCGAACAAAAATACTACATAACACACTATTAGACTTGTGTTGTGAGCTGAGGATGATGCGATGATAGACTATGTCACGACTTTCACTTCTACAACCTTACCCGCTACGAAACCAATGCACCCAAAGACTGCGCGGCTTGGACAGAAGGTGAATAATAGGACAGTGCAACTGACTTATATGTTTCCCCTTCCATACTTAACAAATCCTGAGGAATTTACTTCAACACTTAACCATTCATCTACTACCTTAGATTATTAACCTTGTAATAGATGCTAACTTCTACATACACTTGTGATTATTCAATAAACTGATACTTGCACCAACTTAGAATATTGCGCATTCATCATTCATCTATTCATGTAAGACTTAACATATTATTCCCATCTTTCTTCTATGGCGAATACATATAAAAGCATTAACATATAGCTGATAAATGAGAATCCAGACATTCAAAGTAATCAAATAAGCATATGCAAAAACACAACAATCACACTACATAGTATTTAACGTGGTTCACCCCCTGATGGAGGCTACGTCCACAAGAACTATTGTTATATTAGTCTTTGGGAAGGGTACAATAGTTATTTTTCTCTGCACTCAACTGCAGACTCTCTTCTCTCTCAATAGGCCTCTGCACACACAGCTTGCAGAGCCTTTACAAAATGTTCTTCATAGAGGTTCATCAAATTGATAACGAGAACAATACAAAAATTTAGAGTCTTTCATAACTCGAAAGATCAACGATGAATATTTACCCTTTCCCATAGAAAATATGCCTATTTATGGATCATGCCTGTAGGTCATGTCTTTACAATCCATAGGCAAAACCCTGAGGTTTACAAAACTGTTACAGTTTCCAGCTCATCGAGCTTGCTGGCTTCTGGTAGCAAATATTCCATCATGGCCTTCCTGTAGCGCATGCTCACATTGCTATCGGCCTTCCTGTCACACTCATGCCAACAGGTCGCTTTCACTGAGCCGTTCATCCTCTAATGGTCTCCTACAACTGGTTCAGGTAGTGGTTCTTTCACATGTGCGACCAGACGCTTTCTTTCCGCATTGCTCCTACCCGTTGCTTGGCGCACCTGGAGCATCTTTACCAAAAATAGACCGTCTTCGGTCTAACCGGAGTTTATGTTGTCTTCCGTACAACACTCTGCTTTACTGGCTTCCCATAAACTGGACACATCGCAGCACTGTCTTCTTGCAGTACTAAACTTCGCAGCTCTTCCGACACTGCGTTGCGTGCAAATTCGCAACATCCCAAAACTTATACAAAAAAATACTTTAACTGAACTGCGCTCGGCTTTGTAGTTCCAAAATTGCTTCTTTCTCAAAATTCCCCACTTGGGCTAGGCCCAACAGGCCCCTAACACTTACATGTGGCTCATCCTCGAGCCACCTGTAGCTTTAACTTCCCCGAGCTATTCTACTACCTGCAAATCTAGCTTCACAGGAAACTCATTGTATGTAGCAATCATCTTCTCGACTGCTTCCTTTGTGTCTTGCTCGACTTGCTTGACTGTTTCCAGCATCTCAGGTGTGATCTCGTCACTGACCTGGACTTCCACTTGTTCTTGATTTTCATGCAACTCCTTTAACTTCTCCTCGATCTCTTGTGATATCGTACTGACATCCTCCAGTAAGGGTTGCGACTTATCTCCCATTTCAGTCTCTCTTTCTCTTAAGGTTTGGAATTCCATCTTCAGCGCATTGATTTCTCGGTACTTTGGCAACCTTTCCCTTGGTAACATGGCTTTCGCTTCTGCATCCAACTACTCTAGTGTTGCTTGCTTATCTTTCACAATGTTCTTTACTTGCAGCAATCATGGGTCCTCTTTGAGGGCGGTGAACGCCTTCGACCCATGTTCTAACAAACTATGGCACTTAGCCACTTCGGCAACGATACTTTCTGTTGCGGCCTTCATCTCGTTTTCTCTTATTTGTTGCTGATCTGGTGGAGTCTGCGGGTTGATCTATGCCTCCAAGGCAGCGATCTTAGCTTCATGGATGATTTCCAGGTCTTGCATCTTTGTCTCAAGGGTGTTAACCAGTTCACCCATCTTAACGACAGTGTCTTCGGGGTCAGTCTGTACCTCAAATTCTTCTATGTCATCTACGACCGTAGTGATCGTGAATTCTAGCCTTTTCCGACGATCATGCTCATTCTACAGTTCCATAGCTCTCCGTGAGCTAGATTCTTCCAACTCTCGATTAGCTGGTTGCAACTCAGCTTGTCCTTTTAGCGCATTGGTAGTTCTCTCATGCATTTCTTCCATAACCTGCAGATGCAAGTAGTGTAACCCAGGTAGTGGTATCTTTGCAAGGTCGAGCTCCACACACTCGACATCCTTCGTGTCTAACACTAGTTGCTCTAGCATGGGTAGGCTTATTATTATCGGATCCAGATGGATGATATGGGACTTTACAGGAACGGTCATGGTTAACTGCGACTCCTTCTACTGCAAAGTTCCTTTTGAATTTCCTTCGAACTCTGAGTCCCGCAGCCAGGGTAATCTTCTATGGACTTCTTCAATTTTTTCAGTAATCCCCTACAGCGTGGTCAGATTCTTCTGCAGGCCATCTTGAATCACTTTATCCTTTTTCTGCTTCTCACTTAGCAGATCTTCCATCGACTCTGTGACCTTTGGTGCAATCGTGTCATAATCTTCATCATGGAGTACTGCGGATGACTGGCTTTTATCAGCTTTTGGTTTCTTTTGCGGTTCCTTTTTCTATGTTGGACTCTCAGGTTCCTTTCTTTTTCCTGTCTCCTTTTCTTCAGTGATAGGGCATGGAATAGGTTCATCCTCCCCAAAATCGCTTGGGACCTCTACAACTTCCACTTGAAACTTGGTAGGCCATTCCTTCATGATAAATGTCAATATCTGCTTCATACATATGGTAGTTTCCTAGGAACCATTCCACATTCCTCTTCTGTTCCTTCACTGAAATATGAATACTACGCATGTCAGCATAAAAATAAACAATGTGAATATACCTACTCGTTACCTGTTTTGTTATCCGGGGAGTAACCATAATTGCGTCACGTAGCTGGCTATAATATTGGCAGAAAACCTCCATTGTCGCGTGCTGCCTTTCCAAGTTCAGATTTGCCAAGAGGTTTGTGTTAATTTTTTTGAGCATCAATTCAATATACTCTAGGATCCTTACTAAGATAATAACATGTACAGCATATCAATCATATCAATCACAATAAGAAATCACATAAGACAATAGACACACAAAGTTTCCTTGGGGAAAACCATGAAGGTGAAAAACCCCAATAACTTCCTCAGAGATAGATAGAGCAATGATACAAAACCCAGGCATAAGAGATAGTCTCCTAGCAGAAACTTCTCCTGCTTCGCTAGTGCGCCACTCTCCAATGAGTGTATGAGTGAGAAAGTGAATGATCAAATAGAGTGCCTCCCGCACTCTATTTATACTTCACTTGACTTGCCTAATAACCTCTACTTGGTCGGCCTCAACTTAACCACATAAGATAATGCTAAGAGGGACAACCCCCACTAGGGTGGTCTAATAACCCTTTAACCCACATGAATCATATAGGGCCAACCCCATCAAGGTGGTCTAATAACCCATCAAGTATAATTTACGACACTTACAATATAAATGATGACACTTCCATATAGAGGAATAATAACATCTCTATAGGAATACAATATACATATATGAAATACATTCTGAAGTTACAAATACATCAACAGTTTGAATAACCGGGCCCTCTACAATCATTGGTATCAATGATTATGCCAACATCATCCTTCAGCTCCTTCCACCCAAAAAAATTGATCAACACTAAGAGCCATGTAAAGTGGAAATTTCTGCCATTGATCTGTGTGTCATTGAGTTCCTCCAGGAACTCATTCAACAGGTATTGACACCAATTGAACTGCTCTTCCTCTATGACCATGGAACCAAGTAGTACTGCGCCTGCGGGACCCCGAGTGGCCTGCATTTTCTCAAGATCTTGCCAGGTAGTAGCTGTATGATGAATCTCGTCGCTTTATCATCGATTTCATCCGTCTGAATGCCCCTCTTTCCTTTGACGATAGTTAGGGTATTCTTCATCTTTGTGACAGCTTCTTTATCCTTGATTTTTCCTTGGAAAAAATATTTGGGATCTTTACCCATTTTGCTCAGCCTAGTCATGCGGTGGATAATATCAATGGTCAGGTCGACATTGCGGTCAAGTCACAGATATCCCTAGTATATGCGTGCCATCAGTGTTCGCACCACCACATTCAGCTCTGGTGACCTGTCAAAATGTGGGAGTCTGGGAAAATTGAGCAGTCCCAACTAGACTACTCCAGATAACCAACTTTCCGCGACCAGGTTAAGGTCACCCTTTGCATCCTTCTTCCAGCACATGTATTGGTTAGGTTGGAACTATGTGAACCTCGGTCCATAGGGATCCTCCTTCTGGATTTGAAGTAGCTCATAATCTTCCCATTTACATTTTGGGATCTTGCCCAACAAATTCTTATCGACATCAAAATGTTTTGATATAGGTGATAGCGGGATGTCGTATTTGGCATTCTTTGCTAATCTGAAGACCTGTGTGTCCCGTGCATGTGGTGATATGTAATCTGGGGTCATTGTCAAACGTATCTCCTTATTAGCTATCGGTGGCTTCTACACCGTCGAACTCATCTTTGGTACCTTTGTTCTCGGTCCCACTGGATCTTTACCTTTATCTTCCATTTTTGGACTATTCCTTGGTGATCGTCTAGACGCTTGACCTGGTTCTAAGACGCCCTTCTTGGATGGGGTTCTCATTAACCCTTTAATCCCTTCGTGTTTGAATATTCTCACAGTCTCCTGAACCGTGAATTCTTCTTCAATGGAAGACCACTCAGACATTCACTGGCTAAACTTCACAGGGTTTCAGATAGCTTGCTTAAAATAACTCACACAACATTGTTTACAAGAAAACTCTAAGTGTTTGGTAATGCCCGCAAGTCTAAATGCAACATTACTTATAAGCGCAACTAACCTCCTCCGCACACCCCTCAACAGTTAGATAAACATTAATGGTGGTATCCGTGGGACAAATCCGGCGTATCCTTTGGTCCGTTCATTCGTAAACTCGTTCAGAATGGCTATCTGTGCATTAAATGCCCAAGCAGTTGCTGGAAAAGTACTGTATAATGGTTCTATTTGTGACCGACACTGTAACGACTATTTTTTTGGAGTGTTGCGTCGAACTATGTGACAGGTCCACCTTGCTCCTGTGCAGTCACTTCGCGGTGTTTGATATCTTACTTCTGAACTTAGTCTCTTTCTCATTTAACTTGATGTTCATAGTTGTTGTTTGGACTACGCAACTGCATGGTACGTTTTTTTTTCTTTTTCTTTCTTTTTCATTTTTTTTCACAGCAACACATTTTAACAGGGTTGCACTGTATATACATGTTCCTCACTATACACTGTGTATAGACTCTTCCCCGTTTCCAGTGCCCAATTTCAACTGTACTTGGCACGTAGAAATTTCCTTGTTTCTGACCATCACAAGTGCTGCGAAGCAGGACTATCTCGATAGGGTTTTAGTCTGCTTCCATTGACTAGATCTGGCAAGTTATCTCCTGCTAATGTGGGTAGCTGGACTGCGCCACCATTAGTAACATGTACAACAGTATATGGACCAAGCCAATGCATTTTAAACTTTCCAGGAAATTTCATGAATTTACTATCGTACAGGAGGACTAGATCACCTATCTGGAAAGACTTGTTCTTGATGTGGCGATCATGCCATGCTTTTTCCCTTTCCTTCTGCACTTGTTGGTGGAATCCTGCGATGAAGCAATCCTCCTCCAGACCAACCAAATGTAGAAGCCTTTCCTCTAGCGCATCATGATCTTCCATTCCTATAAACGCAGCTATTCTCAAGCTGGGAACAATGTACTCCATAGGCATAATGGCTTCCTATCCATAGGCCATCCTAAAAGGTGTATGGCTAGTCAACTTCTTGCATATGGTTCTGTATGCCCATAACACTGCGAGAATGCGCAAGTCCTAGTCATCCCTATTCACATTACATACCTTAGTGAGTGCATTCTCCAGTACTTTATTGAATGCTTCAACAGTTCCATTCACTTGCGGATGATAAGGCGTACTTCGCTGAATGCGAAACTCCTCTATCAATGCCTCAATGGTTCGGTTCAAAACATGAGTGCCTTGATCACTCATCAAAATATTTGGGCATCCAAACCTCGTAAGGATGTCTTCAAATATGAACTACGCGGAAATACCTGCACTACAGTCCTTCACTGGCTTCACTTCCGCCCATCTGGTGAGGTAATTGGTTGCAGTAATAATTTACCTCACACCAGTTCTCTTTCCTAGTGGGTTTATAGGTCCCACAAAATCAATTGCCCATTTCTTAAATTCCTTTAATGTCAACTGTGGATTTAATGGCATCTCGTCCCTTCATGACGGTCTTCCTGTCCTCTGATAGACATCGCAGCTCTGGCAATGTTCTTTTGCATCCTTGTGAATTGTAGGCCACCATAGCCATGCTCGTATTATATTATAGGTAGTGGCTTTTCCTGTGGAGTGACCACCTGCTGCTCCTGAATGTGCATCAACCAATATGAACAGTTTCTCATGCTCCAATACACATCTGCGCAGTACTTCATCTGGTCTGAATTTGTATAACTGGCCTGCGATAAGGGTGAATTCTACTATGCGCACTACCAGCTGCTTCTTCTGCTACGTAGTGAATTCCATCGGTGATAACACAGTAGTCAAAAATTCTATGATGTCTTTATAATAATCATCATCTATATGGATAGCAAACAACTGCGCATCAGGCAGATTGTCTTCCAGGTTCGTGGGTTCCTCTCTTGATTCAATTCTCGATAGATGATCAGGTCCCAAATTCAATCTTCGTGGCTTAACCACTATTTCAAAATCGTACTCCTAAAAGAGTAACAACCATCTGCAGATTCGCCTCCCTAACACTGGCTTATTGACCAGGTACTTCAAAGCAGAATGGTCAGTGAACATCAAGAAGTGCGCACCAAGCAAATAGTGCTTGAACTTCTGCAGTGCATAGACCATAGCGAGGCCTTCTCTCTCAGTGGTGGTGTAATTATTTTCTGCAGATGAGAGCTTCCTACTCGAAAATGAGATGGGATGGTCAATACCTCCCTCTCCTGGTTGTGATAAGACAACTCCCAATGCTATACATGACACATCCACATGTACATGAAATGGCTTCCCCCAGTCTGGAAAAACTAGGATTGGCGCGGTGACCATTTTTTCTTTTAAGGTGTCGAAAACTTGTTCACACTTTGCGTTCCAAATGAATGATGAATCTTTCTTTAGTAACTTCTCCATCGTTGCGGTTATCTGTGCGTACCATTTTATAAATTTCCTGTAGTAACTAGTATGCCGCAATGTAGTGTGCAGCTGCTTTACTAAATTTGGTGTTGGCAAGTTTACAATGACTGTGATCTTCGCAGGATCAACCATTAGGCCCTGTTTACTGACAATTTGTCCCAATAGGATCCCATAAGGAACACATAAAACACACTTCTTTAATTTCAAAGAGATCTGCTGCTGTCTACAATTTTCTAGCATGAGTATAAGGTTCGCACCATAGTTCTTCAGCAACCCGAATACTGTCCAATCATCAAAATAAGATTCTAAAAACTTATGCATAAAATATTTAAACACTGCGACGACAACTCTGGAAAAGATGGCAGGTGCGTTCTTCAGACCGAACGACATCGCTGTGTACTGGAACGAACCCCATTCTATGGAAAACGTGGTCTTGTGTCTATCTGCGGGATCAATTCTTATCTGATGATATCCTGAAAAACCATCAGTAAACGAGTAGGCCTCATTTCCTCCAACATTATCAAGCACTTCACCTGTGAAGGGTGTAGTAAATGGGTCATGCATTGAAGCATTGTTCAGCTTTCTGAGATCCACACAAATATTGATCTCACCTTTCATCTTCTTATCTTGGACAACCATAGGGCTTATCCACTTAGACTCTAAAACCGGATCAATGATCCTTGCATCGAGCATCTTATCCAGTTCTGCTCTCACTCTTTCTTTATATCATGGGTTCAAGCGATATGGTCTTTGCTTAACGGGCTTCACACCTGGATTAAGAGGTATTTTCATAACTCCTAAGTCCCCCAAGATGCCCTTCATCTCTGTAAATTTGGTTAGGAATAACTCTTGATATTCCTGCAATATATCCACGATCTCCATCACAGTCTTATCACTCTTGATATTCCTGCAATATATCCACGATCTCCATCACAGTCTTATCATCCCAGTAGTCCCCAATAGACGCGAACTTTGGCTCTTCGCTGGTGCCAATATTTACTTTCTTTGTTTTCACAAGTCCACTCATATCTGGAATTTCCAGCAGAGGTCCCTCTACTTCGCGCATACCTTTTGAGTCAGGTATCTTAATGTTGTGGGGGTCCTCCTCATCACTGTCTTCTTTTTCGTCAGCCTCTTCAGCTAAGGTATAGCATTCCATGGTATGTTCTACCCGTTCCTTCCATTCTGTCTGTAGGAATTTAGGTACGCTGCCAGTTCCAAATAATTCCTCTAGGGTCATATTTATGTGTGGACATTCTGGCCTAAATATTCTTTCTTTAATAATCTACAGCGCATCATTTATTGTAGGTCTCTCATCTTCAAAACTTAAGCTCCTCTGGAAGTTCGCAGTCAGCATGTCCCAATTTGCGGTTCCTTTGCACAACTCCATGTCTAAATACCATTTCTTTGGAATCTCTTCTTCCATTGTGTGCACAAACAAATGCACCCATTTTGTTTTTGATCTCTCCTTCCATGCTTGTGACCATACCTCAATATGATGTCTTGGATCTATCTGTTCATTATATTTCTCAAAAGATAGGGTAACTTTGTCAGCAAACCTGATCTGCATCTTAATTCTACATTGATCCCATGTGGTCAATGTCTGCTTGTGTGCATCCCACCATCTGGTAGGTGTCTCGCGTAGTGCCATATCTAATGCTGGTAAGTGATGTTCATCTGCAATAGCTGCAATATAATCTTTGATAAAGGAATAAATGTTAGATGAACCATCATATGTGGGGATTGGGCTTACCTCCTTTCCAATCCAGCGCAGTGATTTTGTAACTTGCGCGCATCTCCTTGCAGATACTTCGTGCATGCAACTTTTCCAATTCTCTAGTCCTACATCTGAATCTGACATGCAAGAATTGTCGCATCTCCAGTTGAGTGTTCCATCCGTAGTATGATTGATATAATCTTCCTGGTTCACAGTCATCTTATACAGTCGGTCCAAATATTTAGCTCTAGATTCCTCCTGAATCGGCTCGTTGTATTTGTCTCCATCCACAGGGTCCAATGGTGCAATGAACCTGAGATGCTTTCCTTTGGAGATCATCTTGTTGGTCTTCAAGTTTATGATGGTGAGGTTATCGATAGCCCAATCAATTCCTAGCAGCGCAGGAAAAGGCTGATTATCGTCCACAATCTCAATAACCTCGAAATCTGTGTGACTCTGCACTCCATCAATGTCAACAATTATGTCAGATAAACGTCCAAAGGGTATGACTTTCTCTTGATTGGCCATTCTCAACTTGATAGGTGACCATAACATCTTTGGTCTCCCCATCTATTTCCATGTCTGTTTGGTTCAAACATTTATTTCTGATCCCAGATCAAGAATGATCTCATCCATTTCATAATCTCCTATCTATGCACTAAGCCTCATTTCTCTGCATGTTCTCTTGTGTTTCTTGATGTCATGAACTATGCTATTAGTAGTTTCATTTTCGCTATGCGGTTCATTCTGGTCTATCACCTTCTACAACTCTGCTATCGTATTTGGACTCTTCAACAAATTCATGCAGCTTCTAAGGAACTACGCAACAGAGGTGCATGTTTCTACTACAGTGCTCATTTTGTCATAAGTAGCCGACATATCTTCCATATGCGGTATTTCACTGTGCAACTGGATTCTCGGTGATTTTGGTGCTGGCTCTTTGAAGATATCCCACACTTCTTCAAAGACTTCTCTATTTTTGTTCAAGTCGAAAGCAGGTTATTTCCCAACATCTTTCCTTATCCATATCGTTTCAAGAGGAGTCTGCTTAGTATCAAAACCCCCAGAAGTCAAACCTTTTGCTCCTCTATCTCGCCCTATCACAGCACCACTACGATTTACTACGTTAATACTTTGATCCGCAGGTCTCCTTTCTGCTGTGATCAACTGTATATTTGGGGTTGGCGCCTCTGGTCGTTTCCTCTTCTGCATTTCTACCTCCATCACTGGGCAGTCTTCGATAACATGATCGAAAGAGATACAATAGTTGCATGTAGTGCATGGGTTGGTACAGTCTCTAGATACATGGTCTTCTTGGCCGCAATTATAACATAATACTTGACCTCGACCTCATCCCTGCGTCGGGCCATTACTCCTTCCCCTCCCGCGGTATCCTCTGCGGCCTCTATATGCTCCCTGATCCTACTGTGCATTTTCTTGTTTCTGTGGAGTCTCTCCTTGGACTCTGTACATTCCTCCATACATATGATAAATATATTTCTTTCTTTATAGAATGAGATCATATGCACGAAAATTGGATTCATCGTGCTCTACTAATTTACATAAATTACAATAGAGGTTTTTAGGTGTTCTTACTTATTTCTGTATCATATGGCAATCTTCTGGCTGATGTCCTCTAGTTCTGCAAATTTCACACCATGGCCCTGGATGTGGGTTTAATGGGTTTGGTCCACCCATGTTAAGGAAGTTCTGGAATAAAGGACAATGATCCTTAGTGTGTCCTTCTCCCTTATAGCCTATACACAAGACTTCCTGTCTGTCCTGATTTCCTTTCTTTATGTCTTGCAGTTGTAGTGTTAGGGCAGCCAACTGGTTCTGAATCTGAGACATCGTAGTGCTACTTTCTCCAATTGGTGAGGCTTCCAACTTCATTGTGATCTCCAAGGCTTCTGGTTGCAAAGCCACTTTCTGCTACATCAAGGGTTGTCTGATATGGGGCAACAACATGGCTATAAACCACTCCTTGTGCTGCTGCAGTGGGATAAGAAACCTTACTTGGTCCAGCGGTGTCTTAAATTTCTGATCAAACTCCCAGACTGTTTCATTAGGTTTCTGCTTGATCTCCTTCAATTCTATAATGCACTGTGACTCTGACTTTGACTTCTTAAATTTGTCTAAGAGTGTAGCCATTATTTCTACCAGGGTTCTCTACTGTCCCTGCGATTATTTCATGAACCAATGCAAGGCTCTGTCTCAAAAAGTGGTGATGAGATGCGCTTTCTTCACAACATCATCCTGGACTTGCTTCACACTCCATACGGCTTCACATAGAAACCAATTCTGATCAGGGTCTTCAAGATCCGTTCCTTTCAATATCGACAGTTTGATATCATCGGCCATCCTCCTTCTAGGTGGTGTGGTTCTCTAAGTGGTGCTAGGAATGATACTTCGAGGAATGATTTGAGGGTGGATGTTCTGAAGTGGTACGACTTGAGACTAACTAGGTTGAGTCAGAATAATCTGGGCACCTGCTCCTGTGGTGTTTCCAGTACTAATGTTCTGTGGCGTGGGTTGCGCGGTGCTCGTAGCCAATGGGTTCTGGTCTGACGGGTTCTGATATAAGGGAGGCGCGGTATGTGCAACCGATGGATTTTACGGTGTAGCAGGCTAACAGGTCCACGCGGAGTCCAAGTCCACTATGTGTCTACGCGGAGTCCAGGTCCACTAGTAGTTTGCTCAGGGACGAACTTGTATCTCTTCCCACTTCTCAGGCTATGAGTTTCTTCGTAGGAACCACTATATGCATTGTCTACCATGACAGATGCAAATATTTTATTGCATTCTAAAAACACCTTTCTCATCTAAAAGCATTTTAATGTATAAACTGAGGTTGTTCAGATACTTACCTCTAAATCCTTTGAAAAACTCTCTTTTGATTGTGCTGTAGGACTTTAGCATGTCCACAGCGAATTGCATCACAAAACTTTGTGTTGTACTGTCGACCCAAAAATCGAATGCTCGTACGAATGGACTATCTAGTGCTTTGAGTTGTTCAATCAGCTCTGGTGTCCACTTGGTCGGTGTGCTTCGCGGGATACAATTTCTGTGCTCTACGAGTCTTGACAACCACTCGTGTTGCTCGCATCCAAAAGACGCCCAAAAAAATTCGTGAACGTCTTTCTACAGGTACTTATTCAACCACTGAATGTCAAAGAGATGTGGGTGTCAGTTTTCTTTCCTTGCGAAGTCTCTCTCTATCTTGTCACACCAAACCTAGATTTCTTTCTTGTCTGGATACTAGAAAACGATGCCCAGCTCAAATTCTTCTACTTCGCACATTAGGACTTCAACTCATCATGGATTCTTAGCGCGGCAACGGAACCATTTGTTTGTTTATAAACTGATCTAGAGGTTTTCCAATATAGACCTAGGTTCTTCGCAGTTTCAATGGATCAACAAAACCCCTTCTCACCGGTCGTTTCGGCAACATCCTGCGAATTGGCTGAGGTCTCACCCGAGGTGTAGCTATGGGGGCACTATGGAATCAAGTTTTCACAATGATGCGATGAGTTGCTCAGAAAAAACTACTGCGCAACACACTATTATACTTGTGCTACGAGCTGAGGATGGCGCGACGATAGACTACGTCGCGGCCCACACTTCTACAACCTTACCCGCTGCGAAACCGATGCACCCAAAGACTACGCGACTTGGACAGAAGGTGAATAATAGGACAGCTCCACTGACTTATACATTTCCTCTTCCAGACTTAACATATCATGAGGACCTTACTTCAACACTTAACCATTCATCTACTGCCTTAGATTATTAACCTTGTAATAGATGCTAACCTCTACATACACTTGTGATTATTCAATAAACTGATACTTCCACCAACTTAGAATACTGCGCATTGATCATTCATCTATTCATGTAAGACTTAGCATATTATTCCCATCTTTCTTCTATGGAGAATACATATAAAAGCATTAACATACAACTGATAATTGAGAATCCAGACATTCAAAGTAAGCAAATAAGCAAATGCAGAAACACAACAACCACACTACACAGTATTTAACATGGTTCACCCCCTTGATGGAGGCTACGTCCACAAGAACTGTTGTTATATTAGTCTTTGGGAAGGGTACAACACTTCTTTGTTTGTGCACTCAGCTGCAGACTCTCTTCTCTCTCAATAGGCCTCTGCGCGCACAGCTTGCAGAGCCTTTACAAAATGTTCTTCACATAGGTTTTGTCAAATTGATAACAAGAACAATACAAAATTTGAGTCTTTCATAACCTGAAAGATCAACAATGACTTTTTATGAAGAAGATAGACTAAGTGGTCAAAGAATAGCTTTAGGTTATTATCTTTTGACATGATCTGTAATTTTGGCCATTATAAATAAAGTTACTCATAAGGTTCTTCCTAAAATTTTGAATTATGTGTTTAGCAAGCTTAGCACACTCTAGTGCCAACCGTCTTCCTTACAATATATATATATATATATATCATTATATGAGGTAAACCCGCCGGGGTACTGAACAGGAGCGCTGGTAGCAGGTCCATGCTAAGTAAAATCTTAAACAAGGAAGCTCGGTAAATGCAAGTAAACTTGTCGGGGTACTGAACAGGCTTGCTGGCAGCAGGGCTATGCTTGCATGGTACCAAAATAAACCCGCCAGGGTACTGAATAGGCCTGCTGGCAACAAGGAAATATCGGGTAAAAGAGGTTTGGTTAATGCATCGTTATGCACATGGCTCATAAAAAACCCCTTAGGCTAATTATTTATACTGTCATTAGAGAATAGCTGTAAGATGGACTTGGACCCTGCCATCTAATTCACACAATACCTAGGATATGACTATCCTAGAAATGGGACTCATAACTATAGAAGTCTCACAAACTCTATGGTGAACCTTATTTATATTCTTTTGATGACAAGAAATATTTACATTGAGTCATGGATGACTAGTTTTCCTATGGCATTTTTCACATCAATTATCCTATCATTCTTCATACGGTCTTCTTAACCACTGTTGTGTTCTTTTTGATGAATGTACATATCTGAATCATCTACATTTACTAGTTGATAGTTTATATTATTACATCATTTTTAGAATCTATCGGCAAAGCTTTCAATTGAAATTACTTGAATATTAATCAATTTTTCTTTAATGGCTTGAGGACACGCCATATTTTTGGTTTGGGGGAGATTTATAACTATTTTACTTTCTAGATATTGATGAACAAGTTTATGTATCCCTGATAAATAATAGATGTTTTTCAGGACAATGCAAAAAGCAGAAAGAAGCTCATTCTGATCAATGACAAATAAGAAAGAACGTAACTTGAAGTTCCAGAAAAGCATATTTACAACATCTCGTGTGTACTGACAAGTTCAGAAAATCCTCTGCATAATCCGCAGCAGTTAGATCCATCAAAACACATTTTTGTACAAAGGTCTGTATGAAGGGTTGAATGAAGGGTCGAATGACGATCCGAATAAGTTGACGAACGAGGCTGAAGTGAGTATTAAATGAAACCATAGCTTGTAATAATATTATGCCAAGATTTCCGATTTTTGTTGATATATCTAAGTAACTAATCATAACAAGGATCGAAGTAACCGCCATCTTTGCATACTCATCAAATAAATTGGTCAATCATACATTTTGGGTGCTATCATATGATACTTATCCTCCATTTAAAGAGTTATCATGCCATCTATCATTCAGTCACTAAAACATTATGATTTTTCATGTGTAATTATGTCTTTCATCTCATAAATAAAATTTTTGTTCAACCTGTCCAAAGTTTTACTTTGGACATGGTTGAATACATTACAAGCCATACAAATTCATAATTATGTACATCTAAGGTGGAACACAATTCAAGGCAACTAAATAATGGTGTATCAATCATATGTGTGAGATCTCCCTCCACGATCATTCAGCTGCTCAAATGGACCTCAATTTCAACCTACCCTCTGTGCAAATTCTGCTTCATCTCGCTCATTTTTCTTTCTGCCCTAAACCTATCAAGCTCCATTTCCTGCAATCTCACGCATCCTCTCTATCCATATGCATCCCTCAATCCTCTGTTCAAAATGTCAATCCATCACAATCCTGGCAGTTACCAAGACCTCCTTCGCATCTCCGAATTCAAGGAATGCTGTGAAATATTCCTACGATCCGGATGGGGTCCATTCCTGCGCCTCTTCCAGGAACATGACCATGAAATATCCCTTCTTTTTGCAAAAGGGTTTGATGGTAAGACAACCAAGATCAGCCATCTCACTTTCCCTATGATGGAAGAGTCCATAGCATCAGCCACGAAACTACCCAAGGAAGGTGCCCATTGGCACAAACATCTTCTCCTTCCATGAACAGAGCTCGATTTTGCTCTTAAAGACGAATACCAACATGTAGTTGGCACCAAAGGGTTCCACAGGGAATGGGTCAAGCCTAAACATCTTGGGCCCCTGACGGTCATCATCCATCTGATCACTTGTGAAGGTAATTTTTTTCGTTTTCAAAGCCTATCATTTCCGATTATTGGCGCATTTCGTTAATAATCAGGACCTAATTTTTCCCTTCTATTTCCTAAAAATCCTAAAAAAAATGTCTAGTCAGGTTAGGAAGAATACTGTTAACCCTCCTGGTAGTTTGTACCATCATTGCCTTATCAAAATCTTGATCACCCATCAATTAGAAGAAAAGGGGAAAACCTGGGAACACTTTGTCTCTGAATTCTTGAACCCTCACCTAGTCAAGAAGCCTACTGTTAAATCCCATGCCTCTAAAAAACGTCATTGTTTCCTATGCCATGGCAATGAGTCAGCCCAAAACGTTTCCCAAAAAGAAAAATTTGTCAAGTCTGTAAGATTTAGTGAGGATGCCCCCAAAAAATTACGTCCTGATCATACCTCATCTCCTAATCATGTCCGTGAAGACACAGCCACATAACTTTCATTCTTTTCACTCATACCCATGAATTCAAGAAGGGATAATCGCGACCAGATAGTCGACCCGACCATTGTCCAGTCCGACGAATAGACCATTGTCGGAGCTTTACTACTCGTCTCTACACCATATCCCTGATATAGTGATATTTGATCTCGATGTGCTTCGACTTGTCATGGAACACCGGGTTCTCTGACAACTTCACACAACTATGGTTGTCACAATAGATACAAGTAGCATCCAACTAGAGATCAAATAAATAAGATAGTAGCTTCCTTAGCCATACTGCCTCAAACCTAGCCATACAATGCTTCGGCTGTACTCAATGCTATGCAGGATTGCTTCCTACTAAACCAAGATATCACACATGATCCCATACTAAAGCAGCACCTCGAAGTGATCTTCCTATCTGCAACACTTTCTTCCCAATCTAAATCAACATAACCCTCCAGGTTAAACTTTTGATTCACATAATACTTGAGCCCATAATCAACCATACCCTTCAGGTACATTAGAATATGCTTTACAGTAATAAGGTGAACATGTCTAGGACCGGTCAGGAACTAGCTCAAGGTATTCACCGCAAATAAAATATCTGGTCTCTTGATCATTAGGTACATCAAGGACCCAATCATATGATGATACATCATGGCATCAACTGACTATGATGAAGCATCACTCAATAGACTCAGGTTCGATGCCATAGGTGTGGCCATGGCCTTGCAGTCCATCATCCCGAACCACTTCGGGATCTCTATTGCATACTTCCCTTATCCAAGGAATATTCCATCTCCACTCTGCCACACCTCCATACCTAGAAATTAATGCATCATACCCAAGTCCTTCATCTCAAACTCGTTAGCAAGATTCCTCTTCTTGTCGACAATAAATCTATCCTCACCTGTCACAAACAAGTCATCCACATACAATAGGAGTATCACTGGATTGCCTTCCTCAACCTTGTAGTAAAGGTTGGAACCGCTTTACTATTGGTAAAATCCCAAACTGGATAGGAAGCTTTTTATCATGTTGTACCATGTCCTGGGTGCTTGCTTCAACCCATACAAGGATTTCTTCAATTTGCACACATGTGACTCCCTGTCATGTGTCTCATTTCCTCTTTGACTACATCATTCAAGAAAGTTGTCTTGACATCCATCTGGTGTATCTTCCACTTCATCACTTGCCTTGTATTTCTCTATGCTACTATCTACAGCATGCTTGATCTTGTAGATCTACTTGGAAGTCACAACAGACTTCCCTTCTGGTCTTGGGACCACATCCCAAACATCATTCTTCATGATCGATTGGTATTCCTCGATCATGGCATCCTTCCATTACTGCATCCTGGATCCTGGGAACTTTAGATTCTTCAATATCTTCAATAGATAGTGAAGTTCGTTGTTGGAACAAATGTTGTTGTCCTTCTTTTGTAGGTGATTGTACATGATCTTTCCTACAAGTCAAATTCAATTACATGATTAGAAACTTCTCATAGTTTTTCAAAACAAAATCTTACGCATAAAGACATATGTCATATAGTCATGCAATTATCTTATCCAATGCTTCAATACAACATTTATCCATATCCTGTATTCACACGGTAACTTTGTAGATGCTTCTATCTCTACTAGAACATTTGTTAAGAGTGTGCACAACTCCCAACATGTTAGCAAAGAGGTTTCATTCTAGATAAGTAGCAATGGAATGTTGTACAGTACCATAGGCCACTTACCCATTACTTGAAAATGTAGTAGTATCTTGTTCATTAATGCAACTTTTCTAATCTGCATAACATACATCCTAAACCTAGGAGCATAAGTATGTACATGACTGGACAACATTATTTAAGTAATCATATGACAATTCAAATACTTATATTTGTTTAGTTGTGGGTAGAATCCCTCTCAATCTTTGCTTCCTTGCAGGAACTACTAGAGTGTGCTCCCTCTTGATCTTTGCTTCTTGGATTATCTGTCCTTGAACTTATATCCATCTTGGACCACTATGTGTGCTTAAGTGTGCACTAGTGTCATCATTGTGTCATCCTCAAGATCTCATACATACTCATACATCCATTAGTATAATCTCAATACTATCAAAACATTATGATTCTAAATAATATTAAACATGTATGGTCATGATCATTTCATACATAGGTAATTTACCACAAGTGTTAGTATTCAAGGTTTCAGGGAGTACTTCTTTTACTCATGCATATTCTTATTTGACCATAGGACTCTTCTGGTTTTCCATATCATCAATCAAAGTAAGAAGTATAATATGCATAAACCCATGATTACTCAAACTTATAACTTCATGAATAATCATTATCAATCATACAAAAGTATACTTATCTAAGATCCTAGCACAAAGTAGGATTCTAACTCGATATAGGAAAACATACCTGGATTATCATGCTTGTCTAACATACCCAAACAATGCCTTCTTTGTTCTCTTAGAGACCTTGTGCTAGCAACCTGCATATCTCATAAGTTAATAATTGTAGAAACAAGTTATACATAGCTCGTAAGTGGAGCTTCTATGTGATCCATGACTATGGATAAGTCTTTGTCTTCATGTCACCATGGTCATATGTTCTTGATCTAGAACTTGATTTGTCTTTCTTGTTGTACCCTTCATGTTAGTGGACAACATCATCCTCATACAACAACACAGTGTATTAGTACAATCATAAGTGTCATACCCCTAATTAATGAATGTATTCGCATGCATTCATACTTTTACTAGTGTGATAAGACAAGTCTAAAATTAATCAAGATTGTACTAACCTTAATAATATGAAGACAAACATATCATAAACTTAATCATGAACAGATTTCAAAACATACCTGTATCTTTTCAAGTCATACCTGTCGGGATTACTTGTAGCCTTCTTATGTAAGGCCTTAGCTTCATCTCCCTCTGGAACTAGTACTTCTTCACTTATGTAGGTGTCCAATTCATTCTCTTCGAGGATTAACCCAATCCACTTTGATTTGTTGAAACAGGACCTGGAGTTGGTTTAGAGTTTGTCAGAGAAACCCCAAAAAATCAAACTTTGAATTTCAACTTCTGATTGAATGAAAAGATGTGGCCTGCTGAGCTAATCAAGCTGGTATACTTCAATTTTGAAATCTCCAAAATTTGACCCCTCAAACTTGCCTTTGAAACTTTCGGATCTTCTGGTCAAAATATTGAACTAGGGTTTGATAATGCTCGGGGTTTTGCCCAGCCAAAAGGTTCGATCTTGTGCTCTAAACTTTGTTTTTTCTGAGGATCATCCATCCATGGTCACAGATTCAAAAAATTTCAACTTTTGCAGAAACCCTACTTTTCCACCTTTCCGATCAAGATCCCGAACTACGGTTTGATAATGCCCGGGGTTCTACCCAACCAAAAACTTTGAACTTGGTCTCTAAAATTTTGATTTTGCTGAGGAGAGTAATCCTATGATAAGATCACTCCAAAATTCCACTTCTTTCAAAAGCCCTAATTTCCCGCAGCAGTGACAAGCCAAAAATGAGAATGCTCAAAATCCAATTCCATTTCACATAAATATGTTCCTTACTGTTTCTGGTGCATCTCTGAAATTTCAGATCTACGGGGTCTGAAACTTTGGCATGTAGTATCCTGACCTGTCATATTTTGAACCTCATAGGTTTGAACTCAAATGGATTCTCTGAGAGAGAGATATTCCAAATGTCGCAACGTGACCTGTTTATGGGATTAAATAGTATAGCGAACTTGTACGGAGTGCCATGTGTCACTGTTTCAACTTCAGTCTCTGAAACATGTACCTGTGAAACTAGAGTCAGTGCTCTTACTATCACTCTTTACATAATTTCATTTGGATATTCCTATCCCAAGTTGTGACCTTTTTTCCTAGGTCACCTTTTTATGACTGAGATCTAGAAGAGGCAGAAACCCTAAATTGTACAGATCATAAAACAGAAAGAACAATGAATTAGATGATGTGCTTCAGACACAAGGTACATGGGGATGTCATCTTCGACATGTACAAGTTTTAGAACCTGAACCTTCTCCAAAATGGATTTATAGTGAAATTTCCATGATGACTGGTTTTTACTATACCAAGCCCTAGCTTCCAATTTGTCACAAGTGCAATAAGTGTCATAAATTCCATACCATGCCTTCCTTCAAGCTAGCTCTGATACCATGTTAGTTTTTCAACATTTAATTCAATCTAATCTAGGATCTTAATTGAAAGAACAACATGTACAACATATCAAGCATAAGAGACAAGAGACATAAAACATCTCGCTGGGGAAAACCAAGAAGGTGAAAAACCCCGCAACTTACTCAGAGATAGAATAAGCACCAATACAAATATCACAAAGATAAAAACCCAAGAGATAGATGACTGTAGCAGCTACTCCTCCTCTCTCTCACTAATGCGAAGTGAGTGAATGAGAGAATGTGTCAAATGAGAGAGTCACACTCTCTATTTATACTTTTACTTTCACTTGACCTTTACTCAACTAGGTGGGCCCCAACTTACCACTTAACATAATGTTGACTGGGCCGAATCCACTAGGGTGGTATAATAACCCTTTAACCCACATGACTCATACAGGGTCGACCCCATCAAGGTGGTCTAATAACCCATCAAGTATAAGTTACGACACTTACAATATAACTTGCGACACTTGCAAGTACAACCGACGACACTTCCAATCGGAGGAATAATACATCTCCGTTGGGGATACAATAAAGTACAAATACAATATATAAGTGAATATCTTCCGAAGTTACAAATACATCAACACCAAGAGGCACTGTTGGGGTCTTCTTCATGGTTTAAGGAGCTCAAAGAAGGGATAGAAGTGTGCTCAAGAAATGGTATTGTCGTGTGGATTGAATGAGCCAAGGACAGTTCATGCTCGAGGATGCTTTTGAATTTAGAGAGTCTGAAAGAAATAAGTAGACTCCAAGGGGGTTATTTTTCATGTGTTAGTCTCCAAGTTCCAAAAAAGCGTAAAATAATGCAATGGAGAACTCTTCTATCCGATGTGACTAGAGTATTCCTTTTTCGTAATTAGTCTACAAGGTCCGAAAAATGAGTAAACTTATACCAAGTAGATGCCCTTTCAAATACCTTTAATGAGCATGAAAGGAAGCAAGATTGCTTGGTGATCTTTTTATTGTTTTAGGATTCAGAAAAGAGCTTAACAAAAACTCCCTAAGTGCCTTTTTCATAAAGGAATTGATCGGCCCAAAAAAGGGATAAAATTATACCGAACAAAAGTAATGGTGAGGCAAGGAGGAAGTGTTCGATTAAGGGACAAGTATGGGAACCAAGAATAGCGATAGGGGGGAACACTGATGGGGCCTCCTTGCGGGTTGATGAATGATAGAAAAAAAATGCCATAATAGCAGTATGGATGGAGCTGAGGGCTCATGTATGGGGTGTGATGTATGAATCTATGAGATCCGACAATGGCGAATGTGCCATGCAAATCGAGGCAGCAATGTGTGTGGACACAATGTCTAAATTTTTTTGTAAAAAGTGAGAGACGATCTCAGGCATCATCACGAGCATGGAAAACTAAATTTGGTGATATAAAACTTGTCAAGAATGGACAACGACCGATGTGGCATGCAAATCGAGGCGACGAGGGGCGTGGCAAAAAATGCCCAAAAAATGTAGTGGTGAGGGTGATAAATGATCTAAAGCATCATCACGAGTGTAGAAAACTAAATCTAGCGATATAAAACCCGTCAAGAATAGACAACAACCAATGTGGCACACAAATCAATGCGACGAGGGGCATGTGAAAAAATGCTTGAAAAAGGGGTCGATGAAATCGAGAAACTGAATTGACCACCACGAAGTTCTTGCTGCGCTGAATCCAATGGTATCTACGGTTTAGAAAACGGATGTCGTATGACTCTGGAATGGTTGACTGAAAATGGGTCAAATGTCTATAAATAGCAAGTGGACCCATAGTGACACATGTCATTTGCACTGTTGAGTTTGACAAGAGATTTGAGTTAGCCAGAGCTATTTCATCATTTGCAAGAGAATCGACCATTGGATTTTCATTCTGTGAGTTCCAGGTAAGCCTATTGGCCCTAAGCTTTAACTTTATTTAATTTTGGGGGGGAATTGGGTCCTCGGGGGTAGTGCATTGGTCACATTGGGTGACCAATGGGGTATATCGCGACTTCCGAGGCCTTTCGAGCGATCTGGATCGTGGTTGTGGCTTCCACAATTGCGATTTGGATCATGACTATGGTCTTCACAGGCACGATCTCGGATCGCTACTGTGGGACCTACAGTTGGGATATGGATCGCTACTGTGGGCCCCACAGTCGCGATATGGATCGTTGCTGGGGGGGATTTTTGTTAGGATATTCCTATACTCCATCCTAAACCTATCAACATTTCCATTATTTGCATTTTAGGTCATGCATGCATTTTTAGGGTTTGCATGCATTTGCATGCATCCCAATCATCAGTCCCAGCACCTAGCCCTCAGTTAGCTAGCCCCTGGAGCTTCTTTCCACTCAGTTTCATCCCTCCTAGTGCTTAGTGTGCCCTCCTTTCACCTATTGCATGAGAAAGGTGCCCTTGCTTACCTACCATCCAGTTATCTTCAGTTCGTTCCTTCATTTAAGGCTAGACTAACTCTCAACTGACTGTATCACTCCAATGGACCTCCAATGAGACTTGACTTCCCATTCTGACTCTAGTTAGCTCCTCATGCACCCTCAACTGAGCCTCCCTCATTAAAGTAGTTCCAGTTACACTCAGTTCCACCTACCACACTCAGTTAGACTTAGTTTGACTGATGGTGATAGTTACTTGTGCATTGATGACTCCACTGATGATGGGACAGACTTCTAGTTGTGCTCCAATGACACTCCAGTGATATTTTGATCACTCCATGAAGGCTAATTCGAATTTCCACCTTTGCATTTGAATCCTCATGCATTGTACTACTTATCTGTCCATATATGATTAATTAATTAGTGTGTGTGAAGTTATTTTGCTTCTATCCAAGTTATATTGTATTATTATTTTGTTGCTCATTATACTGCATTGACCACTCTTCTTCTATTTTCCTGCTTAATCATAATTATTCTCTTATGAGGTATACATAATCTCTTAGATCTACTGTGAGGATTTTCACAATTTTGTGGTATGTTTCTAATTAAAAGTTCTTTGTGTGTTTGGCAGGATGCTTAGGATGCCGAGGGCATCATGGAGGGAGGGGGAGATGCCGGATGATCTGATGCAGATCATCCATGAGGACCATCATGCACAGGCTTCTTTGGCATTGGAAGGAATGCTGAAGTTCACCAAACTACCCCTTATGCATTCAGCATGGTTGTTGCTAAACAAGTTGATCGGGTTCTGGGACCTGACCATTTAGGCCTTCATGGTTTAAGGTGAGAGATTGGATCTTACCTTGACAGATGTTTACTTCTTGACCAGATTTCCTTGCTTAGGTATGATAGGGGACACTCAGCCTAGGATATCAAGGGATGTTGAGATAGAGGAGATGTTGGATAGATTTTTCTGTCCGAGGTCTCATGTGCATGCAAATGCACTGTTAGTTCGTGATTTGCGGGATCCGACGACACGAGTAGTCGTGGCTTGCATACTAGGAGTACTCAGATCTTGTTGTAGTCCCGAGGTTCACATGGTTATCAGAGATACATTATATATTATAAGAAAATATACACAATGATGCAGATACAAGATATGAGAGTGAGAGAGAGAAGCCTTTATATTAACCAGCAATAGAAGAATACAATTATAGAACCAATCTCTACTACTTTATCGACTCACCAGCCTAGATATATATATATGCCAATACAGTTATATAACCGTCTGTCAGTTTATCCAACCAACTCGACCTATACTATTCGACCCGACTTGTCGACATGTATTGCAGAGTGGTCGGGCAGAGGGCCTAGTCGATAGGCCGACCTAGGCCCCTCCAACATCTCCCCCACTTCAAAATATTTCTTTGTCCTGAAGAAATGGAGGGATCAAAATTTCAAAAAGAGTTATACAGATGGTTATGACAGAGGAATGCTGGAATCAAGAGTATCAGGTAGCTGGAGACAGGCTTCGATGATAACTTCAGCAGATATAGAGAGATGGTGTTGGAATTCTTTCCCAAGTGCATAGCAGATTCTGGATGTCTACGGTCAAAGTTGTGAGTTTCGACATATTTTCCATCTTGTCGTGAGTGGATGTAGCTTGCAAGTGAATCATGTCAAGACCAAATATGTTGACTGTATTGTCGGTAACAGCAAGTAACTGATGAAATTGAGGCTGAATTTCTCCCAGTTTGTTGAGACCTCCTCGGGCTTGTGACATCCACTGAACTTCTTGTTTTTCTAATTTGTCCAATTGCTTGTTTTCCATGATGATCTGGCTATCTGTAGTCAAGCGCTGGTGTTGAAGTTGGCTTAGAAATGCTTTTGTTTCCTGAATATTTTTGTAGATGTCGCCGTAATAAACATACCAATTGTTCAAAACTGTGGTAAGTTTTTATGCTTGATTGTCATACTGCTTGAGTACTTTGAAGGCTTTAGAAAAGGTTGTAAACTAATTTGTCATGAGGGAAGCTATCTCAATAGACTGATCTTGTTGTTTCTTGAGAAGCTCAGATTGTAGCATTGACACGACAAATTCCAGTAACTGATATGCTCTGTCGAGAGGCGGTGTCGTGTCGGAACTAGCTGGAAGCGGGACAACTTGCTGAGCTAATTGTTCACATTTGGTGAGAAATGTAATCTTCTCTTCCTGGAGCTGTATTATTTGTTCCTGTGATTCCTTTTGGCGACATCTTTGGACTCTGAAAACTGCGTCTTCAAGTAATTCAACTTCATCTTGAGGTGCCAATTCTGGTTGATAACTTGTATTAGCTCTGAATTGGTCTAAATGTACAAATGGAGTATTTTCCTGTATTTGTTGCATTTCCACTTGCTGCTACAGTTCTCTTTCTTTGTGTTTCTTTTCTCTGTGCTTCCTGCGGCTACTTGTTAACACCCAAAAAGTGCTCACTAGCTCATTTCCTTATTCAAATGACCCATTTGTCCACTTTTTCACCATTTGAGCCTCTAAAGCCATCAAAAGGTCACCAAAAGACCTTAATACACCCCTTTTTCCACTCAAAATCAATATTTTTCCTCAAAAAAGCATTAAAAACCCTCAAAAAGGGTCCATAATTCCCAAAAATATTAAAAAGGGAATAAAAATATTCAAAATATTCAAAAAAGGAAAAATGAGGGAAAAGGTACCTAAACCATGTTGGTCAATACCATTGGTTTCCTCAAAACCATAATGGTATTCCCCACCACCAAAAACTATAAAAAGGTGGTAGGGTCTCCTCACGATCCATCAATCTTCCTATCCTCATGCTGTCAAAATCTCCCTTGAGCTTTTGACCATTGTAGCCATCTTGGAGAAGAGACCTTTGGAGCTTGGAGCTACTCACCTTGGAAGTTGCTCAACAATCTTCACCATTTGGAGGTATCACCATTGCAAGCACTTGCTTGCCCCTATTCTTAATACAAAGTTATTCTTTATTCTATTTCTTGTTCTTGTTTTCAAATGCACATGTTAGTTTAGTTTAGTTTTAGATTTAGATTTACAAATGTTTTTGCTTTCAATATTGAAACTGCTATCACTTGTTGATAGGTGCCCATAGCACTAAGCTTGGTTGCAAAACCAAGCCAACTGTTTTTGGCGACTCCGCTGGCTTCGAATTCTTAGATCTCAAATTTTTCTGTAGATCTTAGTTTTTGTTAGTATTATTCAGTTTAATTCATAGATCTACCATCCTAGACAACAGATCCATTACTGTTCTAGATTTTGCCCCTTTTTATTGCCATTAACAGCCCGAAATTTCCATTTTCGGGTTCATTTTTCGGCGTCCATGTACGGCTTTTGCCTCACGGATTTTTTCCCAACAGTCGCGTGGCTCATCGCGATTCTTTTCCGCGCGGCTCACCGCGGCTTCGCCGCCAATTTGCGCGCTGCACATTGCGGCTTCGCAACCATTTGTCGTGCTGCACATCGCGACTGTGTGACGAAATCCCGCGCTGCACATCGCGGCCGAAACCCGGATTGTCCATCGCGACTGTGTGACAGAAACCCGCGTGGTCCATCGCGGCTATTCTGCCAAAACCCGCGATGCAAGTTTTTTCAATTCGGCCAATCCGTTAAAAAAGTAATTTTTTACTGTATTTTCTGCCCACTTAGCTATTTTACAGTATTAAAATTCCTGCATTATTACAGCCTTATAAATCTTTTTACTATTTAGAATGCACCTTTAAAAAAAATATTTTTACAAAATTTTCAGAAATTGAAAAAAGGATTTATTTGCATTTTATCTAGATAAAAATTTTACTGTTTACTTCCTTGATATTTTGCCCATAGAAATTTTTAAAAGAAATCCATTTATTTCTTGAAGAATTCATATTCTTTGCTTTCCTATTTCAAAGATCCTTTGTTTTTGAATAGTTTTTGCAAAGCATTTACATTTTCAATTTCAATTTAAAATACCACACGTGCACCCACTCAAACACATAATTTAAACTGACCCTTAAAATTTACCCTAACTTCAACCAACTTTTAACCCCACTTGGGGAGCACTTAAAATAACTTTGTAGCTAGGTAGAATTGAGGGGATAGGTGTTCCAATAACACCCCTCAGTTATTACATTTGAGACATAGCTGTTGTCCATTAGGGAACCAAAATCTCCTAGTATTTTTGGCACGGTCACAACCAGTTTATCAGAGGGCCTCTCCCCTAGGAGGGTTGAAGTCGCGAGGATGGTTCTGGAAGCCTGAGTGGAATACCGAAATCCATTCAGTAACCGAAGGCTACATTCGCAGTTCTCGGGATATCCATGTATGGGGGTATTGCGGTAAAAGGACCAAACGACAGATTCACCTTTTCTGAACATGTCATGAATGGAGTATCCTAGTTTCCATTCTTTAGGATTGATTACCCGGTGTCCTTCCCGATAGGCGGATATCTAGCCGTTGATTCAACACTCAATATTGTTTGACTTGGGTTTCATCACCTTGCAGAGAATATCATTTGTTGACTCACAATACTTCTAGTTAGGTGTTTTCATGATACAATCCACCTTTGGTCTAGTGGCACCTCTTTTTTCTAGAAGCTGCTTGAGTGTTGGTATTCTGACCATTTTTTGTTACATCCCTCCACTTATTATAGCACATCTGCTATAATAAGTGCTTTTTGAGGTTGATTTTTTGGCTTGAGAGCCTTTATTTTCACTCCCCTTTTTTGCACCCTTGGTTGCATTAGGGTTTCGATGTTTTTATACATCACCATCTTACATTGAATTTTTTTTTATTTTTTACAAAACATATTTCTCACCATTGAGAACTTTACACGATCTCATCGTCTTCAGGGTGAACCCCCTCAGTTCAATCTAATTGGCTCTCAACGTCACCGACATCGAGCCTTATCCCTTGACTCGACACGTCATCGGCCAAACATACAGTCATCCGATTCTGACACGCCTCACTTCACATTTGATTCTGAGGCTGAATCCGAAAACCCTACTGATTTATTACCAACCAACCTCATGGCTGGAACACAATTCGACCCACTTTTTACCAGTACTATAGGAGATACATCCACAAACCCTTCTACTACGGTGCCATCCATGGAAACAACCACCCCCCTAGGTATGCCTAATATGGGGGACACTCCACCTTTAGGAATGCCCAACACAGGACTAAATCCTATTATGGGTATGTCAAACATAGGGGTCACACCCCCTCTCATTACCACAACCCAGATCCCAGGAATTCCTACTACTATTCCTTACCCCGGTGTAACCCATGTTGCACTTGGAAACGTTGGCCCATACCAAACCACAATTGTTGAAGGACACATACCTTCAATACCTAGCATACCCTTAGGGGCTACTGGACCACTACATCATGCCACCATGAATAGTCATGTCACAGTCACTACGCCACACCCATCTGCTAGTTTACCTTACATGGCTAGTCTGAACTTACCAGACTTAGCCAGGCTAACCAATGATCCTATCATGAACAACCCTACATGGCCACCCATGCCTACAAAGCTCCCCTCGTACATACCTAAGTTTGAAGGAAAACCTGGAGAAGACCCTCAAAACCACATAATGTCTTTTAACCTATGGTGTTCATCTAAATCCATAGTGGATGACTCCATTCGTCTAAGACTATTGCAACGAACATTCACTGGCTCTGCAGCCAAGTGGTACATCGAACAACCACATGGGACCCACCAGACTTTTACGTCTCTCGCCTCCACTTTCCTTCATTTTTTTCAGCTACCTGTACGTTACGATGCAGGAATTGAAATACTGTTGTCTTGCATACAAAACACAGCTACCCACATCACGGACCACATCCATGAGTGGCGCAAGCATCGTAGCCTCTTTAAGATTAAACTGGATGACCGTATATTTCTGGACTGGTTTCTTAAATCACTCCTACCCCTCATAGCAAAAGACGTAGCCTCTGAATGACCCCATTCAGAGGAAGAAGCTATCCTAAAAGCTCAGCAATTCGACCTAATTTACACCCAATCAGGCTATCTCTACACCATCATACCGGACGCCCCACGAGGCGATTCTTCATGCGGTGACGCGCCGGGGGAATCACATGCCGTTGATGGTATTATTGGCCAAGTCACACCGCAAATTAAACCTTTTAGCATGGTGATCACCATAAATGCCCCAGACCTCTCTAGGGCTACATCTAATTCTGGAGCAACAACTTCGTATGCTCCAACGAATCAGACTCATCACACTCATGGACCCTCTTGTCCACAACATTGCTATGGGAAAGTGCCATTGACATATGTACCACCCACATACTTTAACCAACCGGCCACCCAGAACCAAATTCATTTTCTGCCACAACCAATATATTACCCACAGCAAGCTACAACAGCTAACCCAACACCTCCAATAGCTCAGGGTTACCAACAACCCCAGCAGGTAACTGGACCACTTCCAGCCCCACCAACTTATTATCCACCATAACCTGCTCCCGCACCTGCGGAAAATAAAAATCCTCCCGCTGCTCAAGGGAAAGTGTACACACAACACAATCAGCCCCAACATCAAAACAACCAACGCAACCAGGGTGGACAACAAAACCGTGGAAGAGGACGTAACCGCGGCAACAATCAACAACATAATAAAGGTCCACCACCTCCCAATCCCCCAAATAACAACAATGCTGCTCCTCCCAACCAGAATCCGGATCGTCATCCCAGGCAGCCCAAAAACAATAACCTCAGAACAAACCATCCTTGTTCTATTTGCAGGGTCTATGGCCATTACACACATGCTTGCCCACATTTGGAGCGAGCTTGGCAACTCTGGATTGACGATGCCCATCATCAAGGGCAAGCGGCTCCTCAGGTGCCACCCAACCCTCCACCACCTCAACATCAACCTTTGGTGTTGCAAAACCCCTTGCCAACCCAAGGCGTAGTGAACACTCAGTCGTTAGCTCCCCCTCAGGGCAACGCGCCACCACAACAACAAATCACTTATGCCGCTCCTGATCAACCCATGTTCGATTCAGATACCCTCCACTTGTTAATGATGTCATCCACAGATGCCAACCTCCAAACCCGTCGGAAACAATATGGCTCCACCCCTGAAGCCCCTCCCACTGACAAGAACACTAATGTTCATCCCACGGATCAGACATTACGTATACCTCCAGTGTTGAATTTTCTGAATTTACTTCAATCTGATCTAGGATCTTAACTGAGAGAACAACATGTACAGCATATCTACAGCATATCAATCATGGAGACAATAATGCAAGCACACACAAGAGACACAAAGATTTACTTGGGGAAAACCATAAAGGTGAAAAACCCCAATAACTTCCTCAGAGATAGATAGAGAAATGATACAACCAACCAATAGAGATAGCCATAACCTAGCAGCAATCCTCCTCCTCCATAAGTGCGCCTCTCCTCCTTGAGAGCATGTGTGTGAAGTGAGTGAGTAAATAGAGTGCCTCCCGCACTCTATTTATACTTGACTTGACTTGCCTTTTTACCTAACTCATGTCGGCTCGAACTTAACCACATAACATAATGCTGAGTGGGCCGACCCCCAATAGGGTGGTCTAATAACCCTTTGAACCACATGGCCGACCCCCAATAGGGTGGTCTAATAACCCTTTGACCCACATGACTTATACAGGGCCGACCCCAAACAAGGTGGTCTAATAACCCATCAAGTATAAGTTACGACACTTACAATATAAATGACGACACTTCCTTATAGAGGAATAATACCATCTCTATAGGAATACAATATACATATATGTGAAATACATTCCGAAGTTACATATACATCAACACTCCCTCTTAACTAGGAAGGTATTTCTCAGCACAGTTCTTCTAGCACAAGTCATCTTCTCTGGATCATCGTCACTGGATAATCGTCATCGAGTCATCATCATCGTCACTGCTGCTGCTATCTCAATCAATCTCTGAATCTACTCGTCATAGGAAGTTCTACAGAGCCAGTCCTTTTTCATACTGGATGTAGGCCCACCACCTGCAGGTCTTCGTCATCACTGGCCATACTGTGGAATCCTCAGGACTTATTACGTGCGTCACAAAACCTTGAAAGAGCATCCCAGGATGTTACGGGTACACAACTCCGACCTGTAGGATCTCCCAGGGCGCTATTACATGTGACCCCACCACAAAACCTCGCAAGAGCATCTCAGGATGTTACGGGTACACAACTCCGACCTGAAATCTCCCAGGGCACAAATTACATGTGGTCCACCACAAAACCTCGCAAGAGCATCTCAGGATGTTACGGGTACACAAATCCGACCTGAAATCTCCCAGGGAAACGAATTACATGTGGTCATGGCAAAACCTCACAAGAGCATCCCAGGACTGATTACGGGCACACAGCCCAACCTATCGGATCTCCCAGGGAAACGAATTACATGCCATAGGACAAAACCTCGCAAGAGCATCTGCCAGATATCCCAGGGCTCTATTATATGCCATAGGCAAAACCTCGAAAGACTATCTGCAGATCTCCCAGGGCAACGAATTACATGTCCTCCCAGAGCAAAACCTCGAAAGAGCATTTGCCAGATGTCCCAGGGCACCGAATTACATGCCATAGGAAAAACCTCGAAAGACCATCTGCAAATCTCCCAGGGCAACGAATTACATGCTCATCTGCACAACCTGATCCACGGCCATAGAGTATCAACCTGATACTCACCATACATCATCCTGATGTATCCATGATCATCCTGATCATCATCACTGCAACGTCCTGCTGCATGTCATCTGGAGCAACATCCTGAAGCTCGTCATCTATGATCATCCTGATCATCACTGCAACATCCTGCTGCATGATCCACCTGATCATCAATGCATCTACCTGATGCATACCAAGTATCATACATGATCCTCCTGATCATCAATGTATCCACCTGATACAAATACATGATACATATCATCATACATGATCCTCCTGATCATCAATGCATCTACCTGATGCATACCAAGTATCATACATGATCCTCCTGATCATCAATGTATCCACCTGATACAAATACATGATACATATCATCATACATGATCCTCCTGATCATCAATGCATCTACCTGATGCATACCAAGTATCATACATGATCCTCCTGATCATCAATGTATCCACCTGATACAAATACATGATACATATCATCATACATGATCCTCCTGATCATCAATGCATCTACCTGATGCATACCAAGTATCATACATGATCCTCCTGATCATCAATGTATCCACCTGATACAAATACATGATACATATCATCATACATGATCCTCCTGATCATCAATGCATCTACCTGATGCATACCAAGTATCTACCTGATACATATCATCATACATGATCCTCCTGATCATCAATGTATCCACCTGATACAAATACAAATACATGATACATATCACCATACATGATCCACCTGATCATACAATGTATCCACCTGATACATATACAGATACATGGTCCAAGCATCCAACATGATGCATACATACATACATAAAATGATCCAACTGATCATATCCAAGCAGAAACCAGAACATCATCCTGATGCTCATCATCCAACGCTTACATCCACAGCCATGTGAAGGATCCTCCTTCCAACATGCTTGGAATGGCTTCAGCAAATGTGTCCATCACTTCTTCCTCGAAGTATCCTTGATCTGAAGCACGCCAAGCCTCTCTCTGAAGTACTCGAACTTCACCCTGGCTAGTGGCTGCATCAGCACATCTGCAATCTGCTCGTCCGTCGCAACATACAGGAGCTTCACAGCTCCTCTCTGCACCATATCCCTGATATAGTGATATTTGATCTCTATGTGTTTCGACCTGTCATGAAACACTGGGTTCTCGGACAGCTTCACACAACTCTGGTTATCACAGAAGATACCAGTAGCCTCCAACGGGAGATCAAATAACTCAGACAGTAGCTTCCGTAGCCATACTGCCTCACAACTAGCTGAACAGGCTGCAACATACTCTGCCTCAGCTGTACTCAGTGCTACGCAGGACTGCTTCCTGCTAAACCAAGAGATCACACCTGATCCCATACTGAAGCAGCACCCAGATGTGCTCTTCCTGTCTGCAGCACTGCCATCCCAATCTGAATCAACATAACCTTCCAGGTTAAACTTTTGATTCGCCTCATACCTGAGCCCATAATCCACTGTACCCTTCAGGTACCTCAGAACATGCTTTACAGTAACCAGGTGAACACTTCTCGGATCCGTCAGGAACTGGCTCAATGTGTTCACAGCAAAGCAAATGTCTGGTCTTCTGTTCGTCAGGTACATCAAGGACCCAATCATCTGACGATACATAGAGACATCAACTGACTCAGATGAAGCATCACATAGAAGCTTCAGATTCGATGCCATAGGTGTGGCCATGGCCTTGCAATCCATCATCCCGAACCTCTTTGGGATCTCTACTGCATACTTCCCTTGTCCAAGGAAGATTCTATCTGCACTTTGCCACACCTCCATGCCAAAAACAAATAGTGCATCATCCCCAAGTTCTTCATCTCGAACTCGGTAGTAAGCTTCCGCTGCGTGTCGGCAATCAATCTATCTTCACCATACCAAGTTCTGGGAGCTTGCTTCAAGCCATACAAGGCTTTCTTCAATCTGCATACATATGACTCCCTATCAGGTCTTGGGACTGCATCCCAAACATCTTCTTCATGATCTACGGATCATGGCATTCCATTTCTTCATCCCAGATCCTGGGAACTTCAATATCTTCAATAGATATCTTTCTTGCTGGAACAAATGTTGTAGTCCTTTTGTAGGAGATGGCATATGATCTTTCCTACACAACAAGTTAAATTGCATGATTAGAAAACATCTTATAGTTTTCAGAACAAATTCTTACACATAAAGAAATATGCCATACAGTCATGCAATTATCTTTGTCAATGCTTCAATACAACATTTATCCATATCCCGTAACTTTCTAGATGCCTTCCAGTCTCTACCAGAACATTGTTAAGAGTGTGCACAACTCCCAACATGTCAGCAAAGAGGTTTCATTCTAGATAAGTAGCAATGGAATGTTGTACAGTGCCATAGGCCACTTACCCATGCATATTAGGAGTATACTGTTCATCAATGCAACTATTCTAATATGCATAATACACAACCTAATTCTAGGAACATCAGTATATACATTATTGAACAGTATTATTTAAGAAATGACAATTCAAATACTTATCTTTGTTTGTTCGTTGGGTGGACTCCCTCTGAGTCTTTGCTTCCTTGCAGGAGCTGCTGGTGTCCTAATCTGAGGTAGCTTCTTCTACACCTTTCTGTTGTGAAATGTAGAGAGATGATCAACTCCCTCTGAATATCTGCATCCTTGCAGAAACTACTGAAGTGTGCTCCTTTGCTTTCTTGCAGGAACAACTAGAGTGTGCTCCTTTGCTTTCTGGCAGGAGCAACTGGAGTGTGCTCCCTCTTGATCTTTGCTTCATGAATTACCTGTTCTTGAACTCATATTCATCCTTGGTCCCTATGCATGCTTATTAGTATCATGAATGTGTTATCCTTGTGATCTCATATAAAATCATACATTCATTAGTATACTATTAAAACACAATAATCTCAAGCATGTATAGTCATGATCATTTCAAACAGAAATAATAAGCATGAGCATTCAAGGATTCTTATGGTTAGTCAAATCATAAGAAACATAACATGTCTAAACCTGTAATTACTCAAGCCTATGACTCTTCAGGTTAGTTGAATCATCAATCAAGATAAGATATAAAATGCATAAAACCTGTGATTATTCAATCCTATACTTTCATGATTCTTCTGGTTAGTCATATCATCAATTATAATAATATACATCCAACCATGATTATTCAAACCTATGACTTCATGAATAATTATTATCAACAACAGTATAAGATCCTAACACAAGGTAGGATTTTAGCTTGATATAGGAAAAACATACCTGGATTAGCATGCTAGCTATTTATGTCTAACATACCCGCATAATGTCTTCTGGTTCTCTTTAGTGACTTGTGCTAGTAACCTGCATGTCTCATAAGTTAACCATTATAAAACTAAGTTATACATACCTCGAGAATGGATCTTCTATGAGATCCATGGCAATGGATGAATCTTTGTCCTCATGATCATATGTTCTTGAACTAGAACATGATTTGTCTTCTTGGTGTACCTTTCATGTTAGTAGACAACATAAAACTCATACAACATCACAATGTGTTAGTACAAACATAAGTTTCATACTCCTAATAAATGAATGACTTCTATCATGCATTCATAATTTTATTAAGGTGATATGACAAGTCTAAAATCAAGATTGTACTAACCGTGATAATATGAAGACAAGCATACCATAAACTTAATTATGAACAAATCTCAAAACATACCTCGATGAGTCATACCTGTCGAGATCACTTGTAATCTTCTTATGTAAGGCCTTAGCCTCATCTCCCTCTGAAACAGGAACTTCTTCACTTATGCAAGTGATTAACCCAATCCACTTGATTTGCAAGAACTGGACCTTGAGCTGGATATGGGTTTGTCAGAGAAACCCCAAAAATTCAAACTTTGAATTTCAAACTTCTGATAGGATAGAAATATGTGCCTTGATGAGCTGATCAAGTTGGTATATTCAGAATTTGAAAACTGCAAAGTTTCACTCCTCAATTTTGCCTTTGAAACTTCTAGATTCACTGGACGTGACCCTGAACTGGGGTTTGATGAATCCCACTCTTTTGCCCCATCAAAATGTTTGATCCAAAGCTCTAAGCTTCTATTTTTCTGAGGAGCTTCCAGCCGTGGTCACAGATTTCAAAAATTCCCATTTTTAAAGAAGCCCTAATTTTCCACTTTTCTCATCAAAGTCCCGAACTAGGGTCTAATCAAGCCCGGCCTTCTGCCCAACCAAAAATTCTGATCTTGGTCTCTAAATTTCTATTTTGATGAGTAGCATCCAGCCGTGGTCTCCGATTACAAAAATTCCAACTTTCTCCAAAGCCCTAAATTCCGGAAGCCATGAATGAAGGTACCAAAAAATAATTCTGTTTTGACAGAAATATGTACCTGATTGTTTCTGGTGTAACTCCGAAATTTTTGATCCACAGGGTCTGAAAACGTTTCCTGAGATATCCTGACCTGTTATCTTTCCATCCTGACAGGTCTGACCTCAATTGGATTCTCTGAGAGAGAGATATGCCAAATGTCGCAACGTGACCTGTTTTGGGATAAAACAGGAGAGCGAACTTGTACGGCGTGCCACGTGTCACTGTTTTAACTTCAGCCTCTGAAAAAATTTTCTGAGATATCTCGGCCTGTTACCTTTCCATCCTGACAGGTATGACCTCAATTGGACTCTCTGAGAGAGAGTTATGCCAAATGTCGCAACGTGACCTGTTTATGGGATAATACAGGAGAGCGAACTTGTATGGCGTGCCACGTGTCACTGGTTATACTTCGGCCTCTGAAAACGTTTGCTGAGATAGTGCAGACTGTGTACTACCTGTCACTTTTTACGAAATTTCATTTGGAGCTTCCTAGCCCAAGATAAGACCTTTTTCCCAAGGTCACCTGATTTTGACTCAGATCTGGAAGAGGCAGAAACCCTATATTGTACAGATCATAAATCACAAAGTACAACGAATTAAAGGTTGTCCTTTGGACACAAGATACCTGGAGATCTTAGCTTCGGCCTGTAACAATTTCAGATCCGAAAACGTCTCCAAAACGGATTTATAGAGAAAGTTCTACGATGACTGGTTTTTGCTATATCAAGCCCTAGCATCGTAAGTGCAACAAGTGTCATACATGCCATATCATGCCTTCTTTCAGGCTAGCTCTGATACCATGTTGAATTTTTTGAATTTACTTCAATCTGATCTAGGATCTTAACTGAGAGAACAACATGTACAGCATATCTACAGCATATCAATCATGGAGACAATAATGCAAGCACACACAAGAGACACAAAGATTTACTTGGGGAAAACCATAAAGGTGAAAAACCCCAATAACTTCCTCAGAGATAGATAGAGAAATGATACAACCAACCAATAGAGATAGCCATAACCTAGCAGCAATCCTCCTCCTCCATAAGTGCGCCTCTCCTCCTTGAGAGCATGTGTGTGAAGTGAGTGAGTAAATAGAGTGCCTCCCGCACTCTATTTATACTTGACTTGACTTGCCTTTTTACCTAACTCATGTCGGCTCGAACTTAACCACATAACATAATGCTGAGTGGGCCGACCCCCAATAGGGTGGTCTAATAACCCTTTGACCCACATGGCCGACCCCCAATAGGGTGGTCTAATAACCCTTTGACCCACATGACTTATACAGGGCCGACCCCAAATAAGGTGGTCTAATAACCCATCAAGTATAAGTTACGACACTTACAATATAAATGACGACACTTCCTTATAGAGGAATAATACCATCTCTATAGGAATACAATATACATATATGTGAAATACATTCCGAAGTTACATATACATCAACATCCAGCTCCACTCGATGGCGCTTCTAAAGCACCTCGCTTCCCACTTCATCGCATCAACAATAATCCCAATGCTCGTGCTGCGTCGAACTACAGCATTGTAGATGACTTAGCCCAGTCTCCCACAGCCATGACTGCTTTAGAAGTCTTAAAAAAATGTCCTTCACAGCGCAAGACTTTGCTCTCTGCCATTGGTGCTATTGACCCCAATGATTCACAATTGATGGCATTCGATTCAGACCAGTCCGAACCACGCTTGCCTTCCACTTTAGCATTCCAAGTTTCCATTTCCGTTTGGAATCTTGTCATCCATCAGTGCATTATCGATGAAGTTTCCTCTACATGCGTTATGTCCACATTCGTTTGGCAGAAGTTGGGATCTCCTACTCTCCAGTAGTCCACCACTATGTTGCGAGCCTACGACAACTGTTCGGCTCAACCCCAAGGTCTCTTAGCTAATGTCCCTGTTGACACTAGGTCTGAGGAAACCTAAAATTTTTGCTAAAAGATCCTAAGAGAAAAAATCATCACAAAAAGGGTTGAATTGAAAGTTTTTGTACAAAAGTATAGAAGAAAAACCCATATTTATAAAGTCCGCCAGGAAATATATGTAAGAGTTAAGCCCCAGTCAAGTTTCGTCGGCGGAGATACTATAGATCAAGATCAACGGTCAATATCAACCCCGCGTCGCCAATGTAATCGTCAACAAATGGTGGAGGGTGGTAGCGGACATAATACCACCAGGGCACGTGTCCGATGTTCATTCATCCGCGTATGGGTAGAGTGGTATCGGAAACCACTATAGCACCGCGCGGAACCACCCATTATGGAAATGTGGAAAGATATCTTACGTGGCAAGATGGGACCCAACACGTGGCGCACAAGGAAAGTTTGGTAGGGCCATGGCACGTGGCACTATACTTTGAAATGATCGGAGGGCTGAATACATACCTAGATAAAATCAATGGCCAGTGTTTCATCCGCGGCCAGGAACATGCACACGGGAAATAAGTAAAAGCGGTCGCGGAAAATAAACCACCATAACAGGTGTCAACAGGTGGTGTATCCGCGCGGGGAGCAAACCGGGAAAGGAAACAGCGTTTTCGATCACGGATACCACCGGGGGAATAAAAGGAGACGAGATCTGACAGCCCAAAACAAAGCCTCGAAGATCAACGGTTGGATATGACCCACGTTCATAAAGGTGCAAGGATGTTAATTTAAAAAGGCTTATATAAAAAGAAAGGGCTCCACATAACGGAATTTTGCATGTGTCGTTATCCTGGAGAGCTCCGAAGACTGGTGGAAGCTGGCGATTGTGACAGAAGGCGAAAAGCGAGCACTTACAGGTAGGGTCTGGTGACCTGTCACACTTTTTAAACGGAATTTTGTTTAAAAGAAGTGTTTAAATGGAGACTGTGCAAGATATAGACGTTTTTAGGTCAAAAGATGCCCTAGAAGACAGAGATGAAGATGTTTACGATACCCTAATTAGGTTTCCGGTCTCCAACGTAAAAATTAGGTTGTCTGAGTTGTTAAAAGAGGGTATAGACCCCCATAGGGTTCACCAGTCGTCTCTGATAGCTTTTTTCCCAGACCAATTTCCTGTTTTCCCAGAATTCGTCTCCTGGTGTGCCGAAAATTATTCCCGGGAAGAAAGAGTCGTTTTAAACAGCCAGAAAACCAGAGCCATTTGCAAAATCGAGCCAGCCGAATTGATTAAAGCCCTGGAAGTAGATTTGCCCCAAACCCTGGACCCTGAGGTTTTTTCTGAGGTTTCAATTATTGAAAATTTTCATCATGCTTCTCAGAGTGATAGGGAAATGTTTTTGTCGACGTGTCTAAGACCAGAGACTAGCATTTCGGAACTCCCTTAACCTTTAGATATCAATCTTTTTAATGAAAATACTCAGTTGGTCTTGACACTGTTGGCCGTAGTTTTAGGGTTAGATACGGATTTGTATATAACTGAGTTTCAATTGAGTTTATTGTACAAAATAAGTATAGTCCAGTCGGGAATTGACGAAAGTCAAATTCCCTGACTAAATTTTGAAACATTCATAGCAGAAAGGATACATGACCAGATGGTCAATTTTTCCACGCACAGACATTTCAGGTTTCAGGCTTTTTTAATGAGAATGATTATGGTATCCAGTCAGGAAGAATTACAGTTCCCAGAGATTGTTTTCACAACTCCACTGGAAAATAATATGTTCAACTTTATCAACTACATGCTCTCAGCAATCTTTAAGATGATTTTCGGAAAAAACCTGCCTAGAGTACTACCGGAAATGCAGGTATCAATGCAATTGAATACAGAGTATGCTACAGGAGACTGGTTTTTATCGAAAGATAGTACAGTAGTCAGATTATATGGATTCAAGCATAAACCCTATGTGTTACCAGCATTCCTCACTTTGAGGATTTTTGCCTTGGAATTCTTAAGACAGAAATTGATTGTAGAAGATAACAATTTTTTAGTTCACAGACAAGCAATGGACATTAAATACCCTTTCACATTAGGTCCGTTCACAATAAAGAATAAGAACGCTGCTGTATATATAGAGAAGTTGTTAAAAGACATGAATTTTGAGACAGATGCAGCTATGGAATATGACCCCTTAAATATCATATCCAAACGAAGAATTGAGCATCGTATCAAGGCTCTGAATCATCAAATTGTCGAAGGGATGGCAGACAAAGCCAACTGGCTCGAATACAAAGAAGAAATTATTCCAGACACGTCCGACAAAGAAATGTCATTGGAAGAAGCAGTGGCAGAAACAGAAAGCGAAATAAGTACTGCATTAGTGGGGTCCAAAAGACCTATATAGGACATTATGGTCATTGATGATGAAGAGACAGAAAAAGGAAAAAGATTGAAAACCGATGAGTCACAAGAATTGACAACAATTTCAGAAGAAGCAAAAGCGACAGAAGATGAAATACCAGAGGTTACAGTGAAAGAATACAACATTGAAGAAACCCCTGTAGGGGGTGATGTAAATAGACCCAGGAATATCATGGACGTATTTGATGAACATAGTAAAAATAAACAGGAATCAGCGAAGCAAACAAGTCAATTGTTTCCGAAGGTCAGGAATATATCAAATAATGAAGTGAGCTTATTTACCAGCAGGAACATCAAAGAAAATTCTTTGAAATTTTCAGTTGTAACAAAAAACAAGATCTCAGAGATGAAGATAGACTTGTCAAAAGTAAATGCCCCTGATAAAATTTTGTTACATAGACAAGCTGGAGAGGTCATATACTCAGACTATTTGGGGGCCACATTGAGAGCAGACAAACTGAAGAATTCAGCAGACAAATTAAATAATTAGTTGAGACAGGAAAAGGCGGAGAATAAGTCTCGACAACAGCAAATTAAGAAATTGCAAATAGATTTGACTAATAAAGATGGAGATGCAGCCACTAAATTGCTCAAGGAGAAGGAAGAGGTGATCTTAACATTGAGACGAAAATTAAAAATCCCAGACACTGTACTCATTCAAGGTGCAGAATTGACAGTATTAGAAAAAGAGAAAGAAGAACTATCTAACGAAGTCAATGATGTCACAGCTAAAATGTTAAAGCTTTCTGACGAAAAAGATTGTTGGGAAAAAGAAAGGTTCATTTTAGAAGAACAGTTGGCAACAGCAAGAAAATAATTAGCAGAGAACAGTCAGCAGCAAGTACAGATAGGCCCAGAAGAGGATAAGACCGGTGTAGATGGAATTTTACAGGCAATGTCACAAATAAGTTTAAAAGATAATGAAATCAAATTGTTAAAGGCATAAATACAGAAATTGAAAGAAGAAAATGAAGTAAAAGAGAAAGAAATAAAAACTTTGCAGGCAAATAATCAGGAATTGAGCAATAATAATAAGGGACTAGCAGCTCATGTAACAGGGCAAGCTGCTATGCAGGGGTGTAAACATATGGTGTGGGACCAGATCATTAAAGAGGTTGAAAAACTTAGGCCATATCTAGATTATATAAGAGTTAAAGAAAAGGTAGCCAAAGATGCCTTCGAAAGTTGCCGGGCAGTCAGGGAGAGCCTAAATAGAAAGCCAAAAGAAATAGCCCAGAGAGCAATAACATTTTTAAACAATTTATCTGAGGCAGACCTGACAGCCATGAGTATAACAAACAGAATTTCTGTCATCACTTGGGCCAGAAGGATCTTGGGCAAATACTTACATGTCGAAACATCGAGGCCAAAGCAGGAGAAATAAGGAAAGAAGTAATCCAGTTCAAAAAGCAATTTGAAAAGTTAGTAAATAAGGGATTCCCAGCTTTCTGGAACGAAAATAGTGAATTAATTCCTCCAAATGAATATAAAAGATTACTGTTTGATATCAGGATGGATCACCGAAATTTCCAGTAGCTAGATCACATGCTCACAGGAAAAATTTTAATGGAGAAAATGTCAGGGGAATTTGAAATTTTAAATATGCTAATTTCAACTTGTGCAAACCTTCTTCCTATTTCTTATGCAGGTCATATTGAGATGCGAGTCTTGGTGAAGGAAATGACCAGTTATGACTTACCCACGGTTGACCAGTGGAATTATGTGGAGAAGTACGGAAAGACCAAATATTTTGTTCATACCTAGATGCACTTGAAACTCTTGCCATGTGGCGAAAGGGTGATATCCAAAACGTTTTGCCAAGTGGCAAAAAGACATTTTTATTTTTAAATTTGTAATATTATTTGAAAGACAGTTATGGGTTGCTCGAAGATAGTTATCTTTTAGTTAAACATTTTTAATTATTAATTAGAAGAAGCAGTTATGTGGAGCTTCTTCTAAAAATTTTGTATAAAAACAATGAAGGTCATTGTTGAAGGGGTTGGAAAATTTTTGAGAAACAAGTATGTTTTGAAGTCTATTTTTGAAAAATAAAAGCAGTACAGTGATGGTACCTATCTTTTGATATCAGAGATTCATGAGTTAATCAGTCTTACAGTCTGTTATTCTCCTTATCTTTATATGTGTATGTTTACTTTCTTCGTTATATCTCCCATAGTGTTTTTCTTCCATATTTAAATGAGCACTTGAAATAACTTGAGATTCATACTAGTTATGCCTCATTTTATTTGCATTTAAATATCCATTATATTCTCCAAAGTTGACAATAGATTCATCCTGGATAGATGCCTGTTGTTGATGGAATGTCTTTACTTCTTTCTACGCCACCTGAAAAATCGAATTGACTGTAATATGGTTACTATCTTGCCTCTGTGTAAATCTGTATGGTGAAAATCTCTTACTGGTTTATTATACATTTTGAAAGCTTCAACTCCATGCCCAATGTTTCTTGTTTACCTTTTCGACCAGAAAATATTTTTTGAGAAATTCTAAAAGAACCTTTGTATATTTTAGCCTTCACATATATATCAAGAGAGAGCCCTCTCTGGTGGAGAAAATGGCTAGTTTTTCTGCCTAAAGCTTGGTTTGAAATAGGTTACCTTAGGTCTTATTTTCTTACAACTGGAATAAAATCTAAGTGCTAACATTTTCTTCCTGACTGGATACCATAATCATTCTCATTAAAAAAGCCTGAAACCTGAAATGTCTGTGCGTGGAAAAATTGACCATCTGGTCATGCATCCTTTCTGCTATGAATGTTTCAAAATTTAGTCGGGGAATTTGACTTTCGTCAATTCCCGACTGGACTATACTTATTCTGTACAATAAACTCAATTGAAACTCAGTTATATACAAATCCGTATCTAACCCTAAAACTATGGCCAACAGTGTCAAGACCAACTGAGTATTTTCATTAAAAAGATTGATATCTAAAGGGTAAGGGAGTTCCGAAATGCTAGTCTCTGGTCTGAGACACGTCGACAAAAACATTTCCCTATCACTCTGAGAAGCATGATGAAAATTTTCAATAATTGAAACCTCAGAAAAAACCTCAGGGTCCAGGGTTTGGGGCAAATCTACTTCCAGGGCTTTAATCAATTCGGCTGGCTCGATTTTGCAAATGGCTCTGGTTTTCTGGCTGTTTAAAACGACTCTTTCTTCCCGGGAATAATTTTCGGCACACCAGGAGACGAATTCTGGGAAAACAGGAAATTTGTCTGGGCAAAAAGCTATCAGAGACGACTGGTGAACCCTATGGGGGTCTATACCCTCTTTTAACAACTCAGACAACCTAATTTTTACGTCGGAGACCGGAAACCTAATTAGGGTATCGTAAACATCTTCATCTCTATCTTCTAGGGCATCTTTTGACCTAAAAACGTCTATATCTTGCACAGTCTCCATTTAAACACTTCTTTTAAACAAAATTCCGTTTAAAAAGTGTGACAGGTCACCAGACCCTACCTGTAAGTGCTCGCTTTTCGCCTTCTGTCGCAATCGCCAGCTTCCACCAGTCTTCGGAGCTCTCCAGGATAACGACCCATGCAAAATGCCGTTATGTGGAGCCCTTTCTTTTTATATAAGCCTTTTAAAATTAACATCCTTGCACCTTTATGAACGTGGGTCATATCCAACCGTTGATCTTCGAGGCTTTGTTTTGGGCCGTCAGATCTCATCTCCTTTTATTCCCCCGGTGGTATCCGTGATCGAAAAGGCTGTTTCCTTTCCCGTTTTGCTCCCCGTGCGGATACACCACCTGTTGACACCTGTTATGGTGGTTTATTTTCCGCGACCGCTTTTACTTATTTCCCGTGTGCATGTTCCTGGCCGCGGATGAAACACTGGCCGTTGATTTTATCTAGGTATGTATTCATCCCTCCGATCATTTCAAAGTATAGTGCCACGTGCCATGTCCCTACCAAACTTTCCTTGTGCGCCACGTGTTGGGTCCCATCTTGCCACGTAAGATATCTTTCCACATTTCCATAATGGGTGGTTCCGCGCGGTGCTATAGTGGTTTCCGATACCACTCTACCCATACGCGGATGAATGAACATTGGACACATGCCCTGGTGGTATTATGTCCGCTACCACCCTCCACCATTTGTTGACGATTACATTGGCGACGCGGGGTTGATATTGACCGTTGATCTTGATCTATAGTATCTTCGCCGACGAAACTTGATTGGGGCTTAACTCTGGCGGACTTTATAAATATGGGTTTTTCTTCTATACTTTTGTATAAAAACTTTCAATTCAACCCTTTTTGTGATGATTTTTTCTCTTAGGATCTTTTAGCAAAAATTTTAGGTTTCCTCAGACCTGGTGTCAATGACCAGTTATGACCAGTTATGACTTACCCATGGTTGACCAGTGGAATTATGTTGAGAAGTACGGAAAGACCAGATATTCTGTTCATACCTAGATGCACTTGAAACTCTTGCCATGTGGCGAAAGGGTGATATCCAAAAAGTTTTGCCAAGTGGCAAAAAGACATTTTTATTTTTAAATTTGTAATATTATTTGAAAGACAGTTATGGGTTGCTCGAAGACAGTTATCTTTTAGTTAAACATTTTTAATTATTAATTAGAAGAAGCAGTTATGTGGAGCTTCTTCTAAAATTTTTGTATAAAAACAATGAAGGTTATTGTTGAAGGGGTTGGAAAATTTTTGAGAAACAAGTATGTTTTGAAGTCTATTTTTGAAAAATAAAAGCAGTACAGTGATGGTACCTATCTTTTGATATCAGAGATTCATGAGTTAATTAGTCTTACAGTCTGTTATTCTCCTTATCTTTATATGTGTATGTTTACTTTCTTCGTTATATCTCCCATAGTGTTTTTCTTCCATATTTAAATGAGCACTTGAAATAACTTGAGATTCATACTAGTTATGCCTCATTTTATTTGCATTTAAATATCCATTATATTCTCCAAAGTTGACAATAGATTCATCCTGGATAGATGCCTGTTGTTGATGGAATGTCTTTACTTCTTTCTACGCCACCTGAAAAATCGAATTGACTGTAATATGGTTACTATCTTGCCTCTGTGTAAATCTGTATGGTGAAAATCTCTTACTGGTTTATTATACATTTTGAAAGCTTCGACTCCATGCCCAATGTTTCTTGTTTACCTTTTCGACCAGAAAATATTTTTTGAGAAATTCTAAAAGAACCTTTGTATATTTTAGCCTTCACATATATATCAAGAGAGAGCCCTCTGTGGTGGAGAAAATGGCTAGTTTTTCTGCCTAAAGCTTGGTTTGAAATAGGTTACCTTAGGTCTTATTTTCTTACAACCGGAATAAAATCTAAGTGCTAACATTTTGGCGCCGTTGCCGGGGACCGAAAGTGAAATTTTCCCTGGGAGAAACGACAAAGAAAGCTCAAATTTCTTGGGCAAGGAAGTTTGAAACAAGTTGGTTGTAGATATTGCCCTGGCGACTTCACTTGTGACAGTTTTCAGAAGTTTTGAGAGTAATTTGAGAAAGACATTGTGGCTACAAGAAGGAATCCAGGTTCGCAGTTCTTTTTAGGCGTGGACAATCCAGAAAAGCTCCTCAAGACGGAGAAAGTCAAAGGCAAGACGAAAGAAGGTATTTCTCAGTTTTCGAATATATTCCCTTCTTTACAAGAACATCTGTTTGAGGAAGAAAATATTGGTTCAAGTGAAAAGATTTTGCTTAGAACTAAATCAGATTCTGATTTGAAAGAAACAAAAGTTGATTCACAAAGTTTGTGGGACTATTCTTTAAAATCTGTTTGGGAAAATTTACAAAGATCTGAGAGGAAAGAACCTAAAATATCCAAAGCCCAAAGAATACCTGTACAGGGTAATAGACAACAGGCGAAGGTTGTTGCACCTTATAATCCACCACCCATGGCAGCCAGATTTGCTCCTTTGGTTTTGCCAGCAGTTTTACATGATTTGCCTCAAAATTATGCACAGAGAATCTTTACTTTTGATAATGAGGGAAATTATACTGCACAGCAACATGTTGATAATTTCAGTGATTTCATTGATTTAGAAGAAGTGGATTATGATGATGCTAAAATGAGGTTGTTTGCTCAAAGCTTGAGAGGTGAAGTGAAAAAATGGTTTAGAGCTTTAGCCGCTGGATCTATTGCAAATTATGATGCCTTTACAACCCTTTTTATCGAAAGGTGGGAAGATCAGAAAAATCCTTCGCAGGTATTGACCCAGTATAACAATCTGAAAAAGGGAGGTTTCGAGTCAGTTCAGGAGTTCTCTGCCAGATTTATGAAAGTCTACAATTCAATTCCTACAGATATAAAACCTCCAGTAGGAGCAGCCAAGTTACATTATGCAGATGCTTTTGAAGGTGATTTTTCATGCACATTAAGAGAAAGAAGATCTACTACTTTGGCAATAATGATGAAAGATGCAGTAGAAGTTGAGGCTAACATGATGGCTTCTGGAAAAATGAGACATAGGGATATGGATAGAAAGAAAATTAGAGAAGATAATCAAAATGCAGCTTCTTCTTCTTCTTCCTCTACGGATGTAAAATTCGAAACAATGATGAAAACTATGGAAAAATTGCTAGAAAGATTAGTAGTGGATAACAAAGCTCCAAATAAAGAACAAGCAGAACCTCAGATCAGAAACCCGAATTTTAGGAGGCCTTTTGTTCCAGCTGTAAGGCCGAGAGAACAGCGAAACCCAAGAAATGCAGAAGAAGATCAAATCCGACCTACTTTTCCTGAAAATTATATTGCTGGGGAAGCTGAAGCCGAGATACCTGAAGGAGATATTCACCACTGCGGCAGTTCTGATCCAGAAGTGTATTTGACTAAACAGGAGCATGATATGTTCATGGCAGAGGGAGAATGTTGTAGTTTGGAGATAGGAAGTAATCAATACCAGATTGGTTATCAAAATGCCATAAACGATCTTCAAAGAAAGATAAATCTGAGGAACCGAGATGTTGTAATTGACAAAGGGAAAGAACCAATAGGCAAGTCAAAAAGAAATGCTGATAAAACTTCTACTAGTCAGTCTGAACCACAAACTAAAAGAAAAGAAAATGAAGATGTGCCCGAGGTAATTCCAGATAGCAAGAAAGATCCAATGAAGGAAAGTGATAAAAATTTGGTTCCTTTCAACATACAGAATGAAATGTCAAAAGTCAAGATTTCAGTACCCTTTAATGAAATTCTGAAGAACAAGGAATACAAGGAACAAATTTTCAAGATGATGCAGGTAGAAAATCGGGTGGAAATAGACACTTTGGAATTAGATGATGATAATCCTAATATCTGTTTAGGATCAAGAATGGAAGACAATAGTTTGGAAGAAGTTTCTCCCTTCTATGTGAATTTGGATATTCATGATAAAGTAGTGCATAACTGCATGTTGGATTCTGGAGCTTCTCATAATTTGATGCCCAAACTTGTAGTAGAGTCTTTGGGATTGGAAATTACAAGACCATATGATGACTTATTTTCTTTCGATTCAAGGAAAGTTAAATGTTTAGGGTTGATAAAAGATTTGACAGTCAATCTCAGTAAAATACCAGCCAAAGGTATTCTTATGGATGTGGTGGTTGCTGATATTCCTGCAAAGTTTGGTATGTTATTGTCTAGGTCATGGGCTTCAAAGTTAAAAGGAACTCTACAAATAGATATGTCTTTCGCTACTATTCCGGTGTTGGGAGTACACAGAAGATTGTATACTGAAAAAAGAGCTGCTTATTTGGTAAGTGATCTAAAAGAGCCAGAGAAACATGCCATATATGCATTAGACGCCGATTTGGGTTCTTGCATTTTATACAATGATGTTGAATCTAAAGAAAAGATTGATTTAATTGAACCTAAAGAAAATGAGAATGAAAGATTGTTAAGAGAAAAGATCAGAAGAGAAGGTACCTGGACGATGCACTTTGATGGAGCTAGAAGCAGAGAAGGAGCCGGAGCAGGAGTATGGATAATTACACCTGACAGAGAATTTCTAATGTTTTCTTACCAATTGAATTTTGAATGTACCAACAATGTTGCAGAATATGAGGCTTTAATTTTGGGATTGAATGTGTTGAGGGATTTGAAAGCAAAAAAGATTGAGGTGTTTGGGGATTCTGAATTGGTTATAAATCAGGTAAAAGCTATTTATCAGACCAAACACCCTAAAATGAGGTCCTATAGGAATGAAGTGTGGGATTTACTGGAATTTTTTTTCGATGAACATGATGTTATCTCAATTCCCCGAGTTAGCAACACTGTAGCAGATTCTTTGGCCACTGCAGGAGCTGCATTCAAAACTCCCATCTTTTCTAAAAAGGAATATAATATTGAAGTCATACATAGGCCATCTATTCCAGACAATGTTAAACATTGGCAAGTCTTTGAAGATGACCAACAGATCAAGCGCTTTTTGGAAATGATGGATGAGTTCAACTACAGGTCTATTGATGCAGAAGGTGATGAGATGGGCCCAGATGAAGTGGATTCTCCGGAGGAAACAGAAAAATTCAGGCAAAGGATCGGAGGTAAGGATATTATTCAGCTGAAGAATAATGTTATCCCTAGAGGTTTAATTCCTTTAGAAAAGCTATTTGATAAAAATGATGTGGTAAAGAATCCAAAGATTGAACCAAAACCTGAAGATGTAAAAGATTACAATTTAGGTTCTGAAAAAGATCCCAAATTGGTAAAACTTTCAAAGAAATTACCAAGAAAAGAAGAAGATAAAAGTGTGGAAGTAATGAAAAGGTTTTCATATGTTTTTGCTTGGAGCTATGAGGATTTGAAGGAGTATGATATTTCTGTTATACAACACACAATTCCAATTAAACCAGATGAAAAGCCTTTTAAGCAGAAATTAAGAAGAATAAATCCCAAGCTACTGCCAGTGATAGAAAAAGAGGTGAGGAAACTGTTTGATGCTAAGATAATTGTGTCTTTGAGGTTTTCCAAGTGGTTAGCAAATTTAGTACCCGTAAGAAAAAAGAATGGAGAAATAAGGCTGTGTGTGGATTTTAGAAACTTGAACAGAGCTTCTTTGAAAGATAATTATCCACTCCCTAAAATGGACCAGGTTTTACAGCAAGTTGTGGGAGCCGAAAGAATTTCCATGTTAGATGGTTTTTCAGGTTATAGTCAAATCAAGGTTCATCCAGAAGATCAAGAAAAAACTGCTTTTACTACCCCTTAGGGAACGTTTATGTACGCCAAAATGCCATTTGGTCTAATGAATGCAGGCGCAACATTTCAGAGAGCTATGGATATTGCATTTGCAGATGAAAGGGACAAAATTGTGGTGGTATACATGGATGATATTACTGTTTATTCAAAGAACGCTGCTGATCACTGGAAGCATCTGGAGAGAGTCTTCATAAAATGTAGAAGATTTGGGATTTCATTAAATCCAAAGAAATCACATTTTTGCATGGAAGAGGGAAGGTTATTGGGACACATCATATCCAAAGAAGGCATTAAGATCGATCCGGAGAGAGTATCTGCAATACAAAAGATAGGAATCCCTAGGAGTAAGAAAGAGATTCAGTCATTCATAGGAAGGGTAAATTGGTTGAGAAGGTTCATTCCCAGTTTCGCTGAAATTTTGAGAAATATAACTGAAATGTTGAGAAAAGATAGAGAAATTAAATGGAATGAAGAAGCAAGAAAATCCTTTGACAACATTAAGAAAGCATTGACTGAAGCACCAGTATTAATTAGTCCAGATTATACAAACGATTTCATTATGTTTACTTATGCTTCAGAACACACAGTGGCTGGGGTATTGTTGCAAAAGAATCAAGAAGGTATAGAACAGCCTATTGCATTTTTTAGTAAGATTTTGAGAGATGCAGAATTAAAATACAACATCATGGAAAAACAAGCTTATGCTTTGGTGAAAGCACTGAAAGATTTCAAGATATATATTTTGCATTCTCATACAATAGCACATGTTCCATCAGCAGCCGTAAAAGACATTCTTACACAACCAGATCCTGAAGGGAAAAGAGCAAAATGGATAGCAGTGTTGCTAGAATATGATTTGGACATTAAACCCACCAAACTGATAAAAGGTCAAGGTTTAGCTAAAATGATGACAGAAACAAATTGGGACTCACTCAGTATAAATTTTCTAGCTGAAACTTCGACCGAGAATGTTCCAAAGTCACAGATAATTGAAGATTTCTCTTTATCTCCCTGGTACTCAGATATCGTATATGTCTTACAGAATCTCCAAGCACCTGCAGACATGGAAAAAACTAGGGCAAGGTCAGTAAAACTGAAAGCAGCAAAGTTTTGCATATTGGATGGGAATTTGTTTTGGAAAGATCCAGGAGGAATATTGTTAAATTGTCTTTTAGAGAATGAGGCACAGCATATTATGGTGGAATTTCATAAGGGTATGTGTGGAGGACATCATTCATGGAAGGCTACAGTAAACAAAATTCTTAGAGCTGGTTTTTACTGGCCCAGCATGTACTCCGATGTGTATAAAGAAATAACAAAATGTCATGAATGTCAAATTTTTGATGGAAAAAGAGAATTATTGCCATTTCCATTGAAACCCATTTCAGTCGAAGCACCTTTCCAACAGTGGGGGTTAGATTTTATTGGTGAAATTAACCCGAATTCTTCAGGACAACACAAGTGGATTTTGACTGCTACTGACTACTTCACAAAATGGATTGAAGCCATCCCAACCAGAAATGCTACAGAGACGGTGATTATGAACTTTTTGGAAGAAAATATTTTGTCCAGGTTTGGTTGTCCTAAAAGGATAGTGACAGATAATGCCCCAGCGTTCAAGTCAAAAAAGATGATAAATTTTTGTCACAAATACCACATACATCTGAATCACTCAACAGCTTATTATCCACAAGGAAATGGATTAGCCGAATCTTCAAATAAAAGTTTAGTGAGAATCATTAAAAAGTTGCTAGAGGATAATAAGAGGGCTTGGCACACTAAACTGAAGTATGCTCTATGGGCAGACAGAATGTGTACAAAAAGAGCAATTGGCACTTCCCCTTTTCAGTTGGTATATGGTACAGAAGTAGTTTTCCCTGTTTCTTTAGGATTGCCAGTCATGAAATTGTTACAAGAAGTTGATGAAGAACCAAATCATATGCAAAGAAGAATAAATCAAATGATAGAGTTGTATGAAGTCAGAGAAAAAGCATATAACAAGACTCAAATACATCAAGAAAAAATGAAAAAAACTTTTGACAGAAAAGTTAAAGAAAGGGATTTTCAAATAAATGATTTGGTTTTGAAGTGGGATTCCAGAAAAGAAGAGCACCATGGAAAGTTTGATCATTTATGGAAAGGTCCATATATTGTTGCAGGATGCCAAGGAGAAAATGCATTCATCTTAAAAAATTGCAATGGAGAATTTTATCCTGGAGGGCCAGTGAATGGGAGACACCTCAAACATTATTTGTCCTAACAGATAGAAGTGACAGAAAGTTCCTGTACAGTGTATATAAAAAAAAAGAAAAAAGGGGGGGGTTTGAATGCAGCCCAATGGATCAGGCACTTGGTCTACGATGTTCTTTGCTACCTCGCAGGGAGGATAGCATCCCCAGTTGGAGCCAGTTGTTGACACCAAGTCTGAGGAAACCTAAAATTTTTGCTAAAAGATCCTAAGAGAAAAAATCATCACAAAAAGGGTTGAATTGAAAGTTTTTATACAAAAGTATAGAAGAAAAACCCATATTTATAAAGTCCGCCAGCAAATATATGTAAGAGTTAAGCCCTAGTCAAGTTTCGTCGGCGGAGATACTATAGATCAAGATCAACGGTCAATATCAACCCCGCGTCGCTAATGTAATCGTCAACAAATGGTGGAGGGTGGTAGCGGACATAATACCACCAGGGCACGTGTCCGATGTTCATTCATCCGCGTATGGGTAGAGTGGTATCGGAAACCACTATAGCACCGCGCGGAACCACACATTATGGAAATGTGGAAAGATATCTTACGTGGCAAGATGGGACCCAACATGTGGCGCACAAGGAAAGTTTGGTAGGGCCATGGCACGTGGCACTATACTTTGAAATGATCGGAGGGCTGAATACATACCTAGATAAAATCAACGGCCAGTGTTTCATCCGCGGCCAGGAACATGCACACGGGAAATAAGTAAAAGAGGTCGCGGAAAATAAACCACCATAACAGGTGTCAACAGGTGGTGTATCCGCGCGGGGAGCAAACCGGGAAAGGAAACATCCTTTTCGATCACGGATACCACCGGGGGAATAAAAGGAGACGAGATATGACAGCCCAAAACAAAGCCTCGAAGATCAACGGTTGGATATGACCCACGTTCATAAAGGTGCAAGGATGTTAATTTAAAAAGGCTTATATAAAAAGAAAGGGCTCCACATAACGGCATTTTGCATGTGTCGTTATCCTAGAGAGCTCCGAAGACTGGTGGAAGCTAGCGATTGCGACAGAAGGCGAAAAGCGAGCACTTACAGGTAGGGTCTGGTGACCTGTCACACTTTTTAAACGGAATTTTGTTTAAAAGAAGTGTTTAAATGGAGACTGTGCAAGATATAGATGTTTTTAGGTCAAAAGATGCCCTAGAAGACAGAGATGAAGATGTTTACGATAGCCTAATTAGGTTTCCGGTCTCCGACATAAAAATTAGGTTGTCTGAGTTGTTAAAAGAGGGTATAGACCCCCATAGGGTTCACCAGTCCTCTCTGATAGCTTTTTGCCTAGACCAATTTCCTGTTTTCCCAGAATTCGTCTCCTGGTGTGCCGAAAATTATTCCCGGGAAGAAAGAGTCATTTTAAACAGCCAGAAAACCAGAGCCATTTGCAAAATCGAGCCAACCGAATTGATTAAAGCCCTGGAAGTAGATTTGCCCCAAACCATGGACCCTGAGGTTTTTTCTGAGGTTTCAATTATTGAAAATTTTCATCATGCTTCTCAGAGTGATAGGGAAATGTTTTTGTCGACGTGTCTCAGACCAGAGACTAGCATTTCGGAACTCCCTTACCCTTTAGATATCAATCTTTTTAATGAAAATACTCAGTTGGTCTTGACACTGTTGGCCGTAGTTTTAGTGTTAGATACGGATTTGTATATAACTGAGTTTCAATTGAGTTTATTGTACAGAATAAGTATAGTCCAGTCGGGAATTGACGAAAGTCAAATTCCCCGACTAAATTTTGAAACATTCATAGCAGAAAGGATACATGACCATATGGTCAATTTTTCCACGCACAGACATTTCAGGTTTCAGGCTTTTTTAATGAGAATGATTATGGTATCCAGTCAGGAAGAATTACAGTTCCCAGAGATTGTTTTCACAACTCCACTGGAAAATAATATGTTCAACTTTATCAACTACATGATCTCAACAATCTTTAAGATGATTTTCGGAAAAAACCTGCCTAGAGTACTGCCGGAAATGCAGGTATCAATGCAATTGAATACAGAGTATGCTACAGGAGACTGGTTTTTATCGAAAGATAGTACAGTAGTCATATTATATGGATTCAAGCATAAACCCTATGTGTTACCAGCATTCCTCACTTTGAGGATTTTTGCCTTGGAATTCTTAAGACAGAAATTGATTGTAGAAGATAACAATTTTTTAGTTCACAGACAAGCAACGGACATTAAATACCCTTTCACATTAGGTCCGTTCACAATAAAGAATAAAAACGCTGCTGTATATATAGAGAAGTTGTTAAAAGACATGAATTTTGAGACAGATGCAGCTATGGAATATGACCCCTTAAATATCATATCCAAACGAAGAATTGAGCATCGTATCAAGGCTCTGAATCATCAAATTGTCGAAGGGATGGCAGACAAAGCCAACTGGCTCGAATACAAAGAAGAAATTATTCCAGACACGTCCGACAAAGAAATGTCATTGGAAGAAGCAGCGGCAGAAACAGAAAGCGAAATAAGTACTGCATTAGTGGGGTCCAAAAGACCTATACAGGACATTATGGTCATTGATGATGAAGAGACAGAAAAAGGAAAAAGATTGAAAACCAATGAGTCACAAGAATTGACAACAATTTCAGAAGAAGCAAAAGCGACAGAAGATGAAATACCAGAGGTTACAGTGAAAGAATACAACATTGAAGAAACCCCTGTAGGGGGTGATGTAAATAGACCCAGGAATATCATGGACGTATTTGATGAACATAGTAAAAATAAACAGGAATCAACGAAGCAAACAAGTCAATTGTTTCTGAAGGTCAGGAATATATCAAATAATGATGTGAGCTTATTTACCAGCAAGAACATCAAAGAAAATTCTTTGAAATTTTCAGTTGTAACAAAAAACAAGATCTCAGAGATGAAGATAGACTTGTCAAAAGTAAATGCCCCTGATAAAATTTTGTTACATAGACAAGCTGGAGAGGTCATATACTCAGACTATTTGGGGGCCACATTGAGAGCAGACAAACTGAAGAATTTAGTAGACAAATTAAATAATCAGTTGAGACAGGAAAAGGCGGAGAATAAGTCTCGACAACAGCAAATTAAGAAATTGCAAATAGATTTGACTAATAAAGATGGAGATGCAGCCACTAAATTGCTCAAGGAGAAGGAAGAGGTGATCTTAACATTGAGACGAAAATTAAAAATCCCAGACACTGTACTCATTCAAGGTGCAGAATTGACAGTATTAGAAAAAGAGAAAGAAGAACTATCTAACGAAGTCAATGATGTCACAGCTAAAATGTTAAAGCTTTCTGACGAAAAAGATTGTTGGGAAAAAGAAAGGTTCATTTTAGAAGAACAGTTGGCAACAACAAGAAAACAATTAGCAGAGAACAGTCAGCAGCAAGTACAGATAGGCCCAGAAGAGGATAAGACCGGTGTAGATGGAATTTTACAGGCAATGTCACAAATAAGTTTAAAAGATAATGAAATCAAATTGTTAAAGGCAGAAATACAGAAATTGAAAGAAGAAAATGAAGTAAAAGAGAAAGAAATAAAAACTTTGCAGGCAAATAATCAGGAATTGAGCAATAATAATAAGGGACTAGCAGCTCATGTAACAGGGCAAGCTGCTATGCATGGGTGTAAACATATGGTGTGGGACCAGATCATTAAAGAGGTTGAAAAACTTAGGCCATATCTGGATTATATAAGAGTTAAAGAAAAGGTAGCCAAAGATGCCTTCGAAAGTTGCCGGGCAGTCAGGGAGAGCCTAAATAGAAAGCCAAAAGAAATAGCCCAGAGAGCAATAACATTTTTAAACAGTTTATCTGAGGCAGACCTGACAACCATGAGTATAACAAACAGAATTTCTGTCATCACTTGGGCCAGAAGGATCTTGGGCAAATACTCACATGTCGAAAACGTCGAGGCCAAAGCAGGAGAAATAAGGAAAGAAGTAATCCAGTTCAAAAATCAATTTGAAAAGTTAGTAAATAAGGGATTCCCAGCTTTCTGGAACGAAAATAGTGAATTAATTCCTCCAAATGAATATAAAATATTACTGTTTGATATCAGGATGGATCACCGAAATTTCCAGCAGCTAGATCACATGCTCACAGGAAAACTTTTAATGGAGAAAATGTCAGGGGAATTTGAAATTTTAAATATGCTAATTTCAACTTGTGCAAACCTTCTTCCTATTTCTTATGCAGGTCATATTGAGATGCGAGTCTTGGTGAAGGAAATGACCAGTTATGACTTACCCATGGTTGACCAGTGGAATTATGTGGAGAAGTACGGAAAGACCAGATATTCTGTTCATACCTAGATGCACTTGAAACTCTTGCCATGTGGCGAAAGGGTGATATCCAAAAAGTTTTGCCAAGTGGCAAAAAGACATTTTTATTTTTAAATTTGTAATATTATTTGAAAGACAGTTATGGGTTGCTCGAAGACAGTTATCTTTTAGTTAAACATTTTTAATTATTAATTAGAAGAAGCAGTTATGTGGAGCTTCTTCTAAAAATTTTGTATAAAAACAATGAAGGTCATTGTTGAAGGGGTTGGAAAATTTTTGAGAAACAAGTATGTTTTGAAGTCTATTTTTGAAAAATAAAAGAAGTACAGTGATGGTAGCTATCTTTTGATATCAGAGATTCATGAGTTAATCAGTCTTACAGTCTGTTATTCTCCTTATCTTTATATGTGTATGTTTACTTTCTTCGTTATATCTCCCATAGTGTTTTTCTTCCATATTTAAATGAGCACTTGAAATAACTTGAGATTCATACTAGTTATGCCTCATTTTATTTGCATTTAAATATCCATTATATTCTCCAAAGTTGACAATAGATTCATCCTGGATAGATGCCTGTTGTTGATGGAATGTCTTTACTTCTTTCTACGCCACCTGAAAAATCGAATTGACTGTAATATGGTTACTATCTTGCCTCTGTGTAAATCTGTATGGTGAAAATCTCTTACTGGTTTATTATACATTTTGAAAGCTTCGACTCCATGCCCAATGTTTCTTGTTTACCTTTTCGACCAGAAAATATTTTTTGAGAAATTCTAAAAGAACCTTTGTATATTTTAGCCTTCACATATATATCAAGAGAGAGCCCTCTCTGGTGGAGAAAATGGCTAGTTTTTCTGCCTAAAGCTTGGTTTGAAATAGGTTGCCTTAGGTCTTATTTTCTTACAACCGGAATAAAATCTAAGTGCTAACAGTCCCCGTCCAGCTGGCTGGTAAAACCGTGCTCATTGACATAGAGGTCATCAATGCCTAACTTGACTATAACCTCTTACTTGGCCGCCGCTACATGTATGCCATGTGGGTTGTTGCCTCATCCATTTTTCGTACCATGATATTCCCTCATGACGGACATGTGGTCAAGGTCGACCAACTCACCTATTACGATCCCAAGGCCCCCGCTGCACCTGAAAATGTTCTCCCTATGGTTGAACAACCTATTTGTGCTGCAACTACCTCGTTTGTTTCCTCCGTGGGACCTGAACTTTACTCCGACGTGCCGATGACTTATACATTCCAATCCATTCCACCACCGTCACCGGAGACCCACATCGCTGACCTCTGTACTCTTTCACACAATACACAAACACCCAACAATCAACCATCCTTGTTACTTAAACCACCATTGGTCCCTAGTCACATTGGTGTTACACCCATCCATACAATACCCTTTCTATTTCCTCCCTCAGGCGTAGTAAGTGCTCCGGTTATGGATACCCTTAGTCTCCCCGGGTTAACATTGGGATTACCCGTATGGTATATTTCGCCTCCCATTCCCCCGCCGACACCAAATGTCATCCTGCAACTGGTGCAACCCATTGTCACTTATACTCAACCACCTCCTGGTATCACTACCCCTTCATCATCTATGAATCCCCCTCCTCTCATCAGGCCCACTAGGGGCAGAGGCCCACAACCATACACTGCGGTACCCCCACCCAAAGCAGTTAAACCTCCCCCCGTGTTCCGTGCTCCTCCAAAATGCTCGTTGTGTGATGAGTTAGGCCATCCAACTCATCAATGTCCACAGCTACCTGCATTACAGGAACACATGCAAATGCTTGACGATGATCCCAACATCCCGGTTGTCAAAATCGACTCAAACCCCAAGCCTCATGATAAATCACTGCGTACCAACCACCCTTGTTCGATATGCGGTATTTACGGCCATTACTCACATCACTGTCCTGATATCCCATATTACAGAGCAGCGTTGTACGAGTTGAATAATGTTGACTTAGAAATATCTCCTCCCCTCATCGAGGAAATCTACCCTCCCGTATCATCCTCATCCGGAGAGATTAACACCATTTATATGATCTCTTCGACTACTACTACCTCGTCAACCGATTTGACCACTCAAAGTTTCCGCAATGATGAGGAGATTCTAGAGGCTCTTACTGCCCCTGATTACCCCTGGGAAGATATGCACCATCATTCATACTTCCTCCCAGAAGAGACCTTATCCACCACCGCTACCCAATTCGCGGTTGAGTCCAAAGATTTCCTTCCTACTAAAGTCGACTGGTTTAAGGATCCTATTCCTACTCTTGATGCCTTTGAGGAAGGTAACATGGCCAATATCTCACCCGTCGTCCACATCGATATCTTTGACCCACCTGGTGCCCTTGAAATCATTACATTAAGAGCCTCCTGCAGTGAGAATGAGATCGGAGAATACAAAAAACTGTTCCAAGAATTCCGTGATGTCTTTGCTTGGTCCTATACCGAAATGCCTGGTCTTGACCCCGCCATTATAGAGCACCACATTGACACACGGCCTGATGTACCCCCCATTCGTCAGAAACAACGACCCATTCATCCCCCACCATCTTCCTCCTTGGAATAAATTAACACCATTTACACGATTTCCACTGGATACCCCTCTGTCCGGTCGACCCCCCCCATTGATCCCTTTCACACACATGTTCCACTTTGCTACGTCAGTTTTGCTGATGGTGCAAGCCATTGGCCCCCTAATCTGGCCTCCGTAGCTTGGGTAATATATTCCCCTTCACATGAGTTGATCCACATCGACGGAGTGTGTTTAGGTGCTGCCACCAACAACCAAGCTGAATATGATGCCGTGACTGGTCTCCTGGCCGCAGCTCTCCAAATGAGCATACATCACCTTAACATTTTCTTGGACTCACAACTCCTTGTTTCCCAGCTCAACAATGATTACCAGGTACGCGATCCCTGTCTTTTCAGAAAATTTTTGCACACTAAACAAATGATTCGACAGTTTGAATCCATTTCATTCACACGTGTCCCAAGAAACCTCAGTAGTGTAGCAGACCATATGGCCAACAACGTTCTTGACTGGCACACCAATCAAATCATTTCATAAAGAAAATTCATCCACGTGCATCACATGTGCCTCCACGGGCGAACAAAAAGACAACAAATGCATCCATGTGCATACACGACTATATATCAACATCATAGTATAGTCAAAACATGAAATAGGTGCCCTCAGCACCCAATATACAAAAATACATCAGCCGTACAAAAAAGAACTTCCCCATATGCTCATCAGCACTTGGGGGCAAATACATATCTTCTACTCATCACGGTCCCTGGACTCCTTTGGCGCCTCCTCCGTCGGCCCCACTGGATCATGCCGAGCCCGAACTCTCCGCTCTGCCGGCCCGGTTGGATCATCTCGTAGACGAATCCTCCTCTCCACCGGCCCTATCGGATCATCCCGACCACCATCCCTATACTCGGTCTCCAGCAACGGTGCCCTCAGCATGATCGAGCGCCACTCACGTGGCGCATCGAAACATCGCTCTACGATGTCCCGATCTAAGTCTCTCCACCCATCCTCTGGGAATCCTGCTAGAATCATATCCAGTGTCTCTTAGACACCAGCAACAACATCATCTCGAGGGCCAGCCCCTCGACCACGAGCCCCAAATCCTTGACCATGTGGAGGCAGTACCACTACAGGAGGTGGAGCAACCACCATCGCCCATCCCCTGCAAGCCACATAGTCAGCCGGAGGAACAAGACCAACATATGCACAATGCAAATAAACCATCATATACATATCTAACTATAATAATAACCAATAAATCTAGAAACACATGATATAGTAGAGAACAAAACATAGAATATACCATCTAAACCCTAGGCCTGTCCCTGGGCTCGAGGCATCTCCGGATCTCCTCAGGAATCCATACCAGCATATGGATAGTCCTCAATCAGCAGGGGGATCTGCTCCCACTGCTCATACATCTCCCGCGAGAAGAACCCACGGATACCACCACCACCGCGAGGCATCATCTGCCCCCACCGCACCATCCATGGCTCGCTCACCAAACCATCACGAATGGGCACTCGTGGTCGCAAAGTCGGTACCCGCTAAAAGAAAAAAGAACACAGAAAGGAGGCATAGCAGAACTCTCCCCCCTCCCGACTGACCTTGTCCAGATCTCTCCGCACACCAACTAAAAACATCTGACCCCATGCATAATAGGTCCCCCTCAGCACAAAATCCACCATCATCATTTGTCCCCCTGACAAACGATGTGGCGCTGCAACACCCAACACCTGCAGAACACAAGCCCCGACAGCCCGCATGTCCCACTCTCATAGTGATCTCAGACTCAACGCGTTGTTCTGCACAATCACCCCAGCGACACAGAAAGTCTCCAGGAGATCCTCCATGTCAACACCTGTCGGGATCCTCGGCAGAAGATCCCCCACCTCCCCTAAGCGAGGTAACCCAGTAAGAAAATAAACATCTGTGAGGGTGATCTCCAACCTCTCACCCCCAACAACAAAGGCACCCTCTGCAGGTACCCACCAACTCACCAATTTGTTCAGTAGCGGTCCTACTAAACGCATTGGTGGAATTTGAGTGAACTTCAGGTGTCCACTCTCTGCTAGAACTTGTCGGACCTGCTGATCAGTCTGAATCCGGACCATCAAATATTCCTCCATCTCTCGCTCTCGCCACGACGTCAATGGCCTCCTCAGCATCTTGCCAAAAAACAAAGAAATTTTTAGCACCAACAATTTTTTTTTTCAAAAATACCATCGTGGCTTTTCCATCAAAAGACGCGATGCTCATCGCGGCCTACATACAAGAACCCGCGATGAACATCGCGGGTATTGGCCAGTCAGTCGCGATGAACATCGCGACTGTCTCCCCCATACTTGCGATGAACATCGCGGGTTATAACCTGACAGTCGCAATGAACATCGTGACTGTCAGCCTCAAACCTGCGATGTCCATCACAGCAAAAGAGCCGAAACCCGCGATATTCCATGGTGAAAGGCCAACATGCAATTTCATGGCCTTCGGGGGCCCGCCGCTAATTAAAGAAGACATAATTGAAAAGGCTAAGGAAAATAGGGTTACCTGAAACTCGCGGAATTGAAAACCAACTTTCAAATCTCCCAGAAATCAAGAAATAGCTCTGACTGCTCTGCCAAACTCGCACGTAACAATGACACGTCATATGGGCCCCATGCCCTATTTATAGAAATTCCACCATTTTTCAAACAACCATTCCGGTGTCATACGACGTCCGTTCCTCAAACCATTAGTATCGTTGGAATCAACACAGCGAGAACTTCATGACAGTTCTTTCATTTTCCTGTTTTGACCAGGTCCATTTTTTGACCATTTTTTACCCACCCTCGTCACCTCGGTTTGCGTGCCACATCGACCGTCATCTGTTTTTGACGAATCTTATGTCGCTGGATTCATTTTTCCGTGCTCGTGATGATGCTTGAGATCATTTCTCGCTCTCATGCCCATATTTTTCGGGCACTTTTTCAAAAGGCCCTCTCATCGCCTCAGTTTGCGTGCCACATTGGCCGTGGCCCCCTTTTGACAATCTTTATGTCATCGGAACCAGTTTTCCGCACTCATGATGGTTCTTCAGACCTTTTCTCACTCTAATCAATCCCCTTTTTGTTCGGTATAGTTTTACCCCTTTTTCAGGTCGAGCAATCCCTTTTACGAAAAAGGCACTTAGGGAGTTTCTGTTAAGCTCTTTTCTGACTCCTAAAACAATGAAAAGATCGCTGAGCAACCTTGCTTCCTTTCATGCTCGCTAAACGTATCTGAAAGGGCATATACCTAGTATAATTTTACCCATTTCCTGGACCTTGTAGACTAATTACGAAAAAGGAATACTCTAGTCACATCGGCTAGAAGAGTTCTCCATTTGCATCATTTTATGCTTTTTCGGGCCTTGGAGACTAACTTACGAAAAAGAACACCAATGGATTCCACTTACCGCTTTTAGACTCTCTAAACATGAAAGCAACCATGAGCAATCACCATCCTGGGCTCGTAAAAATCCATAGGATGGTACTCACAACCACTGCAGAGTCTTCTTATCGTTTTTAGACTCCTTAAAAATGAAAGCACACATGAGCACAAACAGTCCTGGGCTCGCAAAATCCACAAGACAGTACCATTTCAGAGCACACTTGTAATCCCTTCTTGGATCTCATTAAAACTACGAAGAAGGACCCAATGGTGCTTCTCGGCGCCAGAACAGATCATGTCTACTCATATGGAAGCTTCCCCATTTTGGTCGCCTTTGTTGAGAGTATTCTGCAGTATGTCACCCTGAGAATCCCTCGACAGCACCCATCAGCTCATCCCCCCCTCCCAGAGCTAATACATACCTTTCAGTCCTTAAAAGCAATGATACCCACACCTACAAGTCAGTTCCCTATGCTGCCAAGTCAACCATGTCATCATGCTCTGAACAAAGGAAGTTTGAGTCTACCCACTCTATGACCCTAGTTACTTCCCATCCCCACAAGTATGTCAGTCCTACCATCAGTACTACCACACTTTAGTCCTACACCTCGTGCTCCTATCAAGGAAACATCATTGCCTTGTTAGTTGCTGGTCTCCCTCTGTCGACGACAACCAAATTTATTCCAGAGGATAGACCTAGAGGTCCCTGTGTCTTGGACTCATCACCATTTATGATGAGTGCCTACGAATCATTTCGAGAAGAGTCCTTAGTGCCTCTCCAAATGGTTGTTTCTCACATGCTCGACTTCAACACCTTGATCGCGTCGTTGAGACTCGCACGGGGTATTGGTCCGTTCAGTTATTTGTTCAAGACCCCAGATACCACCTGATTCTTCCACATTTGAGAGTCTACTTATGAAAACAACCAGTTACATTTTTCCTATAGATATTCGGGTTGCGCATGGTGACAGTATTCAGATGTACCCCAGTTTTTATACTCCCTTGAGTATACAGTTACAATTACATATATTTCTCAGAGATGACTCACAGTCATTGCGTCCCTACAGATGTTGGACACCTTTAGTTTCAGCAGTTCATCAGTTATTCCACTATATCAGTTATTGAGATCAGTCATGTTATGATCATGAGTACATCCCAAAATAATGTCCCCTCTGGACCATTATGATGTACCAGTATATTTTTTATGTATTTTTCAGGTCCCCCATTCTTGGGACTAATTGTTATGTATATGTCTTGATACGAGCATGGGTATGCCCTCCTTGTCCATTATCATAGATTATTCCTCATTCATATTGAGGCCATGTAATATTTTTTTTTTTTTGCAGCTTCCAAGGGCCGTGGATTTAGTCTCCAATCGGTCTCTTCTCTTCCCATAACCCCAGAAAAACGACAAAAGAACTATGATGTCTATCGGCCATACGATGAGCTCCTGCCCTCACACATCAGGGAGCAATCTGTTAACACCCAAAAAGTGCTCACTAGCTCATGTCCTTATTCACATGACCCATTTGTCCACTTTTTCACCATTTGAGCCTCTAAAGCCATCAAAACGTCACCAAAAGACCTTAATGCACCCCTTTTTCCACTCAAAATGAATATTTTTCCTCAAAAAGGGTCCAGAATTCCCAAAAATATTAAAAAGGGAATAAAAATATTCAAAATATTCAAAAAAGAAAAAAGGAGGGAAAAGGTACCTAAACCATGTTGGTCAATACCATTGGTTTCCTCAAAACCATAATGGTATTCCCCACCACCAAAAACTATAAAAAGGTGGTAGGGGCTCCTCACGATCCATCCATCTTCCTATCCTCATGTTGTCAAAATATCCCTTGAGCTTTTGACCATTGTAGCCATCTTGGAGAAGAGACCTTTGGAGCTTGGAGCTACTCACCTTGGAAGTTGCTCAACAATCTTCACCATTTGGAGGTATCACCATTGCAAGCACTTGCTTGCCCCTATTCTTAATACAAAGTTATTCTTTATTCTATCTCTTGTTCTTGTTTTCAAATGCACATGCTAGTTTAGTTTAGTTTTAGATTTAGATTTACAATCGTTTTTGCTTTCAATATTGAAACTGCTATCACTTGTTGATAGGTGCCCATAGCACTAAGCTTGGTTGCAAAACAAATCCAACACTACTCTTTTATTTTTCTTTGTTTACAGTTTGTTGTTCTGGGTCCTTATATTTTCCTTCTGTTGTTGGGTGTCTGTCGATGACTGCTTGTGTACTAACAGCATCCTGTTCTGCCTGACTTTGTGTACTGGGTACTACTGTTGTGATGACTGGATTTCCATGTTCTGCTACTTCGGCTCTTGGTAGAATTGCTATTGGTGTGCTAGAGATTTGTACATTGGTTGTATTGATGTCTAGAGTATTTGTGTGCTCTGATGGTCTTGTCATGTTGGTTGCAGTGTCTCAAGTTGCGACTGCTTCCTTGGTTATAATAGAAGTGGCTTTATCTGCTTCTGTCATGGTTGCTTCTTTGTTGAGCTACTGTGTAATTGGAATAGACTTGGATCCATCGACAGGGGAACTTGACTGGTTTACCGGGAATGATGGTAGGTCGACGGATGTCAAAATTGGACTCGATGGAATGGTATTGTTGAACGGATCCGAACTAACTAGACTAGAATCGACTGAGGAACTAACAACTTGGGTATTTTCCTTTGTAACGAAGTTTGCTTGAGATGGATTCATTTGTTGTGGCAGTGAACTGACTGGAACAAGGGTATAGACACCTATTTTTTGTGCATATATTAGACCTGATGGGTCAGGATTTCTGATATGATGGGTTGTCATGTGACCGACAATTTCTGGAATGGCTGATGGTAAAGGTGAACTTCCAGTTTGAAAGGTGTCGGAGGGAGCTAAATTAGTAGATGGAGAGGCAAAAACTGGTTGTTGGATGACCATCTCACGCCAGTTAGGACAAAATATCAGGATGTTTGCAATGAATGTATTCAAAGCGGTATCTTCTGTGACAGGAGGAGCAGGTAATGCTAATAGACTGCTTTCTTCTTCTACTACAGTTGGGGAATGGGGGGGGGGACTAGATAGTGTCGGGCACCCTATATGCAGATAGTTTATTACCAATACACAGAGCATACGAGATTTATTGTCAACCCGAGAAAGTCTTTTTATTTCAAAGGATAAATGCATAGTCTATGCTTAAACACCAAATCACTATAATTGAATACTGTTATACTCTAACAACTATGTTCATTCCAAGGAGCTGTGTAATCCCATTTGCTGTCTAATTACTATTCTACCATGCATCAACAAGAAATCAAATAAGCTTCAAAGATAATTGCAGATACAAAGAGATACTATTTGCATCCTAGAACAAGTAACTCACTTCTTCAATCTGATCACTTTTAAAAACCATAAGCAGAAACTGAATATTAATCTAGAAATTCAATTGCAAGGGATTGAGTTCAGTTGTTCTAAGAAATTGAATTGCAGGAATGAAAATCAACGATCATACAGGAAAGATAAATTGTAAAATGGCTCATGGGATCACAACTTAACTGTAAGATGAACAAGGTTGTGTACAACTGCTAAATGAAATGCATAAAGCAAGCCCTACTCAATCGACTGTTACTCTACACCATTTACCAATCTCAAGGAAATATAATCTTAACTATACTGAAAATCCACGTCACACTTACTACTGCTGCATACAAGGAAAATATCATAAATAAAACATCACACAACAACAATATTCAAAATCCTATTTTAACTCAGCAATCTCTGTGGAAGATGGGCCCAACCTTCACACAGAGACGCTGGCTGAACAACGCGAATTCCTTTAACTCAAAAGAAACCCCTTATATTAACAGAAGAATGATTACACAGTTTTCCTTGGCTACTAATACAATGAATTAATTATCTGTTGTTCAACCCCATGGGACGAGGTAGCTCCCCATATTTATATGTACAAATCATAACATCTAATCCTATAATCGGGCAGCCATGAAGATCTCTGATCTTCAGGCGCCCTAAATAACTAGTTGTTACAATACGTGGCAGAGTAGAGACATAAAAATATGAGAAAGCTGTCAATTGGACTAGGAGTGGCGATCCTTCCATATCACAACTAGACTCGAGCAGTAAAATACTCAAGATAGCGCATTCTGTTACAACTGCCCTGTCACAGCTCCACCTAGGATGTTGTATTGGAACCATGTGCCTTAATTGAAGATTCGAGCCCCAAAGATCCTTTCTAAGCAGCGAACACCTTTCAAGACTTGTTCAGCCCCACCTTCCTGCAGTCCACTTATCGCAACTACCTTCATAAATCATAATATGTTAGCACAATTGAGAGATAAACAACTGTAATTATCACAATCATAAGCATTAATAAGATAAAACAATGATCAGTCATACCTTGGCAACTTGGGTGAATAAAGTAAGGATAACAGGTCTGATTATCATGGTAAGTGGTGTAAGACAGGGGCAGGGAAGATGACTAAACATGATTAAAAAGGGCCAATTCTGAGCTCAACATCTCCCCCCAACTACCCTGTTGCATGTCCTCATGCAACAACCTGCATCATTCAGAATTTGAGTCCTATACTGAGCTCTATCCATGGAGAGAGGAAGAATTCTAGTAAACTCAGGCACCCCATCTGTCCTCCCCATGCTACCTGCTGGTGTATGAAAATGTAACTGGTACAAGAGGAAATCACTTCTTCCTGCAGTCTCTTGTATGCTGTGCCTGGGGAGGACTTTGAAAAGAAATCTTTAATCTGAATCCAATTCAATGACATTTCTAGGAGGTGGAAGCACTGGTTCTTGTGGGGCAGTGTCTTCCAGCACATCTAAGTTTAATAAGAGAGTTGTTGGTTCTTGTGTAACAGCAACATCCTTTAAACCTTCTTCAGCAGCTACCTTCATTGCTTTTAGAGACATTGGTTCTTGTGTAACAGTGTCTTCTTTGTCCTTCTGCGGCTGAGATTGGATGTCCTTCTCATTGTGCAGCTCCTCCTCCAAGATTTTGGTGTCACCTGAGCATGGTGTCTGTACCTGTTCATCTTCACTCCATTGTGTATCAGGAATGATATCCATTCCAGGGTTATCTTTCAAATGGAATTCAGGAATTCTTGCAGCAGCCTCCAAGGATGTTGGTTCTTGTGTAACAACATCTTGGATTGCCTCTTCATCTCCCTGTTGTTGTTGATGTATATGTAACTTCGGAATGTATTTCACATATATGTATATTGTATTCCTATAGAGATGGTATTATTACTCTATAAGGAAGTGTCGTCATTTATATTGTAAGTGTCGTAACTTATACTTGATGGGTTATTAGACCACCTTATTTGGGGTCGGCCCTGTATAAGTCATGTGGGTCAAAGGGTTATTAGACCACCCTATTGGGGGTCAGCCATGTGGTTCAAAGGGTTATTAGACCACCCTATTGGGGGTCGTCCCACTCAGCATTATGTTATGTGGTAAAGTTCGAGCCTACATGAGTTAGGTAAAAAGGCAAGTCAAGTCAAGTATAAATAGAGTGCGGGAGGCACTCTATTTGCTCACTCACTTCTCACACATGCACTCAAGGAGGAGTGGCGCACTTATGGAGGAGGAGGATCTGCTGCTAGGTTATGGCTATCTCTCTTGGTTGGTTGTATCATTTCTCTATCTATCTCTGAGGAAGTTATTGGGGTTTTTCACCTTTATGGTTTCCCCAAGTAAATCTTTGTGTCTCTTGTGTGCTTGCATTATTGTCTCCATGATTGATATGCTGTAGATATGCTGTACATGTTGTTCTCTCAGTTAAGATCCTAGATCATATTGAAGTAAATTCAGAAAATTCAACATGGTATCAGAGCTAGCCTGAAAGAAGGCATGATATGACATGTATGACACTTGTTGCACTTACGATGCTAGGGCTTGATATAGCAAAAACCAGTCATCGTAGCACTTTCGCTATAAATCCGTTTTAGCGAAGTTTTTGGATCTGAAATTGTTACAGGACGAATATTAAATCTCCAGGTACCTTGTGCCCAAAGGACAACCTCTAATTCCTTGTACTTTGTGATTTATGATCTGTACAATATAGGGTTTCTGCCTCTTCCAGATCTGAGTCAAAATCAGGTGACCTTGGTAAAACGGTCATATCTTGGGATAGGAAGATCCAAATGAAATTTCGTAAAAAGTGACAGGTAGTACACAGTCTGTACTATCTCAGAAAACTTTTTCAGAGGCAGAAGTGCAAACAGTGACACGTGGAACGCCGTACAAGTTCGCTCTCCTGAATTATCCCAAAACAGGTTACGTTGCGACATTTGGAATAACTCTCTCTCAGAGAATCCAATTGAGGTCAGACCTGTCAGGATGGAAAGATAACAAGTCAGGATATCTCAGGAAACGTTTTCAGACCCTGTGGATCAAAACGTTCAGAGTTACACCAGAACCAATCAGGTAAATATTTCTGTCAAAACATAATTATTTTTGAGTACCTTCATTCATGGCTTTCGGAATTTAGGGCTTTGGAGAAAGTTGGAATTTTTGTAATAGGAGACCACGGCTGGATGCTACTCATCAAAATAGAAATTTAGAGACCAAGATCAGAATTTTTGGTTGGGCAGAAGGTCGGGCTTGACTAGACCCTAGTTCGGGACTTTGATTAGAAAAGTGAAAAATTAGGGCTTCTGTAAAAATGGGAAATTTTGAAATCTGTGACCACGGCTGGAAGCTCCTCAGAAAAATAGAAGCTTAGAGCTTTGGATCAAACATTTTGATTGGGTAGAAGAGTGGGCTTCATCAAACCCCAGTTCAGGGTCACGTCTAGTGAATCCAGAAGTTTCAAAAGCAAAATTGAGGAGTGAAACTTTGCAGTTTTCAAATTCTGAATATACCAACTTGATCAGATCATCAAGGCACATATTTCTATCCTGTCAGAAGTTTGAAATTCAAAGTTTGAATTTTTGGGGTTTCTCTGACAAACCCATATCCAGCTCAAGGTCCAGTTCTTGCAAATCAAGTGGATTGGGTTAATCCTAGAAGAAGATGGATTGATCATCTGCATGAGTGAAGAAGTTCCTGTTTTAGAGGGAGATGAGGCTAAGGCCTTATATAAGAAGATTACAAGCGATCTCGACAGGTATGACTCATCGAGGTATGTTTCGATATTTGTCCATGATTAAGTTTATGGTATGTTTGTCTTCATGTTATTAGGGTTAGTACAATTTTGATTTTAGATTTGTCGTATCACCTTAACAAAATTATGAATGCATGATAGAAGATATTCATTGGTTAGGGTGTTGACACTTATGATTTTACTAATGCATTATGGTGTTGTATGAGGTTTATGTTGTCTACTAACATGAAAGGTACACCAAGAAAGACAAATCATGTTTTGGTCCAAGAACATATGATCATGATAACATGAGGACAAAGATTCATCCATTGTCATGGATCTCATAGAAGATCCATTTACGAGGTATGTATAACTTGGTTTTGTAATAGTTAACCTATGAGATATACAGGTTACTAGCACAAGTCATTGAAGAAGAACAAGAAGACATCATGTGAGTATGTTAGACATAAATAGCTAGCATGCTAATCCAGGTATGTTTTTCCTATATCAAGTTAGAATCCTACCTTGTGTTAGGATCTTATACTGTTGTTGATAATGATTATTCATGAAGTCATAGGTTTGAATAATCATGGTTGTATGCATATTATGTTTCTTACCTTAATTGATGATATGACTAACCAGAAGAATCATGAAGGTATAGGTTTGAATAATCACAGGTTTTATGCATAATATATCTCTTATCTTGATTGATGATTCAACTAACCTGAAGAGTCATAGGTTTGAGTAATTACAGGTTTAGACATGTTATGTTTCTTATGATTTGACTAACCTTAAGAATTCTACATAAACCTTGAATGCTAATGCTTATTATTTTCTGTTTGAAATGATCATGACTATACATGCTTGAGATTATTGTGTTTTAATAGTATACTAATGAATGTATGATTTTATATGAGATCACAAGGATAACACAATCATGATACTAATAAGCATGCATAGGAACCAAGGATGAATGTAAATTCAAGGACAGGTAATCCAGGAAGCAAAAATCAAGAGGGAGTACACTCCAGTGGTTTATGCAAGGATGCAGATATTCAGAGGGAGTTGACCATCTCTCTACATCCCACAACAGAAAGGTGTAGAAGAAGCTACTTCAGATTAGGACTCCAGCAGCTCCTGCAAGGAAGCGAAGACTCAGAGGGAGTCCACCCAACGAACAAACAAAGATAAGTATTTGAATTGTCATTTCTTAAATAATACTGTCCAATAATGTATATACTGATGTTCCTAGAATTAGGTTGTGTATTATGCATATTAGAATAATTGCATTGATGAACAGTATACTCCTAATATGCATGGGTAAGTGGCCTTTGGCACTATACAACATTCCATTGCTACTTATCTAGAATGAAACCTCTTTGCTGACATGTTGGGAGTTGTGCACACTCTTAACAATGTTCTGGTAGAGATTGGAAGGCATCTAGAAAGTTACGGAATATGGATAAATGTTGTATTGAAGCATTGGCTAAGATAATTGCATGACTGTATGGCATATTTCTTTATGTGTAAGAATTTGTTCTGAAAACTATGAGATGTTTTCTAATCATGCAATTTAACTTGTTGTGTAGGAAAGATCGTATTCCATCTCCTACAAAAGAAGAACTACAACATTTGTTCCAGCAACAAAGATATCTATTGAAGATATTGAAGATATTGAATTTCCCAGGATCTGGGATGAAGAAATGAAATGCCATGATCCGTCGATCATGAAGAATGATGTTTGGGATGTAATCCCAAGACATGAAGGGAAGTTTGCTATGACTTCCAAATGGAACTATCAGATCAAGCATGTTGCAGATGGCAGCATTGAGAAATATAAAAGTGATGAAATAGAAGATACACCAGATGGATTCAAGACAGCTTCCTTGAATGGTGTAGTTGAAGAAGAAGTGTATGTAGAGAAGCCACTTGGTTCTGAGACACATGATAGGAAATCATATATGCGCAGAACTTGGTATGGTGAAGATAGATTGATTGCCGACACGCAGCGGAAGCTTACTACCGAGTTCGAGATGAAGAACTTGGGGATGATGCACTATTTGTTTTTGGCATGGAGGTGTGGCAGAGTGCAGATAGAATCTTCCTTGGACAAGGGAAGTATGCAGTAGAGATCCCAAAGAGGTTCGGGATGATGGATTGCAAGGCCATGGCCACACCTATGGCATCAAATATGAAGCTTCTATGTGATGCTTCATCTGAGCCGATTGATGTCTCTATGTATCGCCAGATGATTGGGTCCTTGATGTACCTGACGAACACGAGACCAGACATTTGCTTTGCTGTGAACACATTGAGCCAGTTCCTGACGGATCCGAGGAGTGTTCACCTGGTTGCTGTAAAGCATATTCTGAGGTACCTGAAGGGTACAGTGGATTATGGGCTCAGGTATGAGGCGAATCAAAAGTTTAACCTGCAGGGTTATGTTGATTCAGATTGGGATGGCAGTACTGTAGACAGGAAGAGCACATCTGGGTGCTGCTTCAGTATGGGATCAGGTGTGATCTCTTGGTTTAGCAGGAAGCAGTCCTGCATAGCACTGAGTACATCTGAGGCAGAGTATGTTGCAGCCTGTTCAACTAGTTGTGAGGCAGTATGGCTACGAAAGCTACTGTCTGAGCTATTTGATCTCCCGTTGGAGGCTACTGGTATCTTCTGTGATAACCAGAGTTGTGTAAAGCTATCCGAGAACCCAGTGTTTCATGACAGGTTGAAACACATAGAGATCAAATATCACTATATCAGGGATATGGTGCAGAGAGGAGCTGTGAAGCTCCTGTATGTTGCGATGGACGAGCAGATTGCAGATGTGCTGACGAAGCCACTAGCCAGGGTGAAGTTCGAGTACTTCAGAGAGAGACTTGGCGTTCTTCAGATCGAGGATACTTCGAGGAAGAAGTGATGGACACATTTGCTGAAGCCATTCCAATCATGTTGGAAGGAGGATCCTTCACATGGCTATGGATGTAAGCGCTGGATGGTGAGCATCAGGATTATGTTCTGGTTTCTGCTGGATATGATCAGTTGGATCATTTTATGTATGTATGTACGCATCATGTGGATGCTGTATATGATCAGTTGGATCATTTTATGTATGTATGTACGCATCATGTGGATGTTGGATATGATCAGTTGGATCATTTTATGTATGTATGTATGCATCATGTTGGATGCGTGGACCATGTATCTGTATATGTATCAGGTGGATACATTGTATGATCAGGTGGATCATGTATGGTGATATGTATCATGTATTTGTATTTGTATCAGGTAGATACATTGATGATCAGGAGGATAATGTATGATGATATGTATCAGGTAGATACTTGGTATGCATCAGGTAGATGCAGTGATGATCAGGATGATCATAGATGATGAGCTTCAGGATGTTGCTCTAGATGACATGCAGCAGGATGTTGCAGTGATGATCAGGATGATCATAGATGACGAGCTTCAGGATGTTGCTCTAGATGACATGGAGCAGGATGTTGCAGTGATGATCAGGATGATCATAGATGACGAGCTTCAGGATGTTGCTCCAGATGACATGCAGCAGGATGTTGCAGTGATGATGATCAGGATGATCATGGATACATCAGGATGATGTATGGTGAGTATCAGGTTGATACTCTGTGGCCGTGGATCAGGTTGTGCAGATGAGCATGTAATTCGGTGCCCTGGGAGATTTGCAGATGGTCTTTCAAGGTTTTTCCTATGGCATGTAATTCGGTGCCCTGGGACATCTGGCAAATGCTCTTTCGAGGTTTTACTCTAGGAGGACATGTAATTTGGTGCCCTGGGAGATCTGCAGATAGTCTTTCAAGGTTTTTCCAATGGCATGTAATTCGGTTCCCTGGGATATCTGGCAGATGCTCTTTCGAGGTTTTGTCCTATGGCATGTAATTCAGTTCCCTGGGAGATCCGATAGGTTGGGCTGTGTGCCTATAATCAGTCCTGGGATGCTCTTGCGAGGTTTTTCCATGACCACATGTAATTCATTGCCCTGGGAGATCCTATAGGTAGAGCTGTGTGCTCGTAACAGCCTGGGATGCTCTTGCAAGGTTTTGTGGTGGACCACATGTAATTTGTGCCCTGGGATATTTCAGGTCGGAGTTGTGTACCCGTAACATCCTGAGATGCTCTTTTGAGGTTTTGTGGTGGGGTCACATGTAATAGCGCCCTGGGAGATCCTACAGGTCGGAGTTGTGTACCCGTAACATCCTGGGATGCTCTTTCGAGGTTTTGTGATGCACGTAATAAGTCCTGAGGATTCCACAGTATGGCCAGTGATGATGAAGACCTGTAGGTGGTGGGCCTACATCCAGTATGAAAAAGGACTGGCTCTGTAGAACTTGCTATGACGAGTAGATTCAGATATTGATTGAGATAGCAGTAGCAGTGACGATGATGATGACTCGATGACGATTATCTAGTGATGATGATCCAGAGAAGATGACTTGTGCTAGAAGAACTGTGCTGAGAAATACCTTCCTAGTTAAGAGGGAGTGTTGATGTATATGTAACTTCGGAATGTATTTCACATATATGTATATTGTATTCCTATAGAGATGGTATTATTACTCTATAAGGAAGTGTCGTCATTTATATTGTAAGTGTCATAACTTATACTTGATGGGTTATTAGACCACCTTATTTGGGGTTGGCCCTGTATAAGTCATGTGGGTCAAAGGGTTATTAGACCACCCTATTGGGGGTCGGCCCACTCAGCATTATGTTATGTGGTAAAGTTCGAGCCTACATGAGTTAGGTAAAAAGGCAAGTCAAGTCAAGTATAAATAGAGTGCGGGAGGCACTCTATTTGCTCACTCACTTCTCACACATGCACTCAAGGAGGAGTGGTGCACTTATGGAGGAGGAAGATCTGCTGCTAGGTTATGGCTATCTATCTTGGTTGGTTGTATCATTGCTCTATCTATATCTGAGGAAGTTATTGGAGTTTTTCACCTTTATGGTTTTCCCCAAGTAAATCTTTGTGTCTCTTGTGTGCTTGCATTATTGTCTCCATGATTGATATGCTGTACATGTTGTTCTCTTAGTTAAGATCCTAGATCATATTGAAGTAAATTCAAAAAATTCAACAGTTGTTACAACTCTTCTCCTATGAGCTCTATGTCATGGGAACCCTCTGGGGTTACAACCCAGAGTTCATCATTAAATTCCAGAGTGTCCTCTATTCCAGGGTCTTCTTCCATCTGCTTGGCCGGTTGGACAGGTACACTCAGGGTTGTTGGTTCTTGTGTTACAGCACCCTGTTCAAATTTATCACTGTCCCGCCCTTGTGGCTCATCTTCTAAAATTTCTGTGTCATGGGAACATGCTGGGCTTACAATATAGAATTCTTCAGTAGACTTCCGAGTATCCCCCATTCCCGGTTCTTCTCCCATCTGCTCTATAATTTTTGTGTCGTGGGAGCATTCTGGGGTTACAGTCAATTCTTTATCCGCATCATCACATATGATTTCCTCCCTTAGCTCCTCTGTTACAGGATTGGTGGTAGCTTCAGCAAGGATTTGTAAAGATGCTGGTTCTTGTGTGGCAGCATCTTCTTTTTCTGCAGCTTCCTCTATTGTGGTCGCGGGCTGTTGTGCTGAGTAAGTGCTAAGTATATTTTTATGGCCTGCTTCCTTGAAGATTTCTCCACAGGTGGGACAGAGTATTCGTTCATCCTCCTGTCCAACTTCAGCAGAATCTGATCCCTCCAGTTGGTCTGCAACCTCTATTAATGTATATATTTTTCTTTCACCCTGTTTTCTGCAGGTTTCCTTCCAGATTTCCAACTCCCTTCTAAGTACTTGGAGGTCCTCTTTTAACATTGCCTTCTCAGCCAGAAGTCCTTCAATTCTGGGTTGCCTCTACTGCTGTAGCTGATCTAGTTCTTTTCTTTATGATAGGTGAGGTTATGTTAAATTCATTGATTGCTCTCTTTCTTTTCTTTTGTGGAGCTGATACATAGGGAATCACAGCTGAGGTCGAAGGAATGTTTTATTGCCTCTCTTGCTGTTCTTCTTCAATTAAATCTCCTCCTTCCCACTCGGGTGAGGATTCAATGGTTACCAGCTCAATGTTTTCTTCTATTGCCCTGGCTCTGTCACCTTCAGGTTCACTTGTCACAACATTTGGTGCTGCTCCAATTTCACCTTCTGGTGTCAGAGCTACCCTACTGTCTGGATTTTCCACAGGGTTTTTATCCACACCCTCCCCCGATGGCTCTTCCTATGATGGAGTTTCATCCCCCCATTGTTCTTCTTCTAATGGAGGTTCATCCCCCCCAAATGGCTCTGCTTGTGCCCCCGGTTGTTGTTCTTCTATTGTAGTTTCATCCACCCCAGATGGTCCTGCTTGTGCCCCCGGTTGCTGTTCTTCTTCCATTTCATCCCCCCCCCAACTTCAATGGAGGAACTCCGGTCCTCCTATTGTGGTGGAACCCGTATCTGTTGTAATGGGACGACCTGCAAGGGAACATGTTGCTGAGGTCGGGTTATGAAACTTTCCCAGGTTATATGATGTTGGGAAAGGGTTCTTACAATGATTAATTTGATAAGGACATGGTGGGTGAGGGAAGAAAGTGGGTGCTTAGCAGACTGGACAAATGCCGCCATAGGACGCAAGTCATGCAATAAATAATATGGAATGTTCAATAAAATTCCATGGCAGAGATGAGAAAGTAAGGGAAGTTCAGAATTATAAACAGTTTGATATCTACCTTCACAAGTAATGTACTTCTTGAGAAAAACAACAACTTTGTCCCATGGACGCGGCAGTGAGTTCAGTGCGATCCCTCTTTTGGATGATTCAACCTGCTCCCCCTCCAGTAAAAATGCTTCCCGTGCAGTCGTTGCAGGGACTCATCGGTTAGACCATGGTTTTCCCACCAGCGGGATGGTTGTAACCTCAGATATAATGGTCTTGGAGACCTCTATGTGCAGTCCCCACACCATGGAGTGAGTTTTGGTAAGATTCAAGGCAAATTGCAAGGCTGCGTCCCGATCGAACCCATCTAGTCGTTCAAAAAATTTGAGCCAGCCAGCAGCTTGAAAGATTGAAAGAACTTGAAGATTTTTCTTGAGTTACCATGTATTGAAAGGTTCATGACGAACTGGAATCCCCATGGTCCTGGCTGCAAGTTGAAGTTGCTATTCCATAGATTACAGGATCCCAGAATGGAAGTTGCAACACATAGGATGCACGAATCACTGAGCGGAGACGTTGAGAGAATGGGAAAATTTGGAAAGTTTAGCACATAAAAACGTTTGAAATTTCCATGCCGAATTGGGGAAGGTGGCATTCATTAGTGTTTACGTCGTACGAGGGAAAGGTTTAATCAGGTATAATGGTAGTACGAGTGAAGGTACGACTGATATTGTTTAAATGATATTAACACTTAATCACATGATAAATAAAAGCCATACCTCATAAGATTGTGCGTCGGATAGCCTGCGGAGAATGGTGGAGCGTGCAGTTGTGACGTTGCGGAGCCAGACTCGTGCACAGTCATAAGTAACGCAATAATTCCTTCCGCCAATGAAACACAAGCCGTCGCGTCCTCGGGGTCGGAATGATGATTTCGTCGGCACGATTGAGATGAACCAGAGCCATAGTTTAGCAGGTTTGGAGAAATTCTTCCGTTAACACAGGAGTTACCACTGCAAGTTGCCAGAAATGATATCACAGTCGACGAAAAAGATGTTTCAGCCACCAGGAAATATGTTGCAGCCGCCGGGAAAGAAGTTGCAGCCACCAGAAAATGATTCACGGCATCTAGGAAAAGAGGTTTTACGTCCGTCGAAAAAAACAATATTGCCGCCGCTGGGAAATGGTTCACGGCTGCCAGGAAAAAAAAATGTTGCAGCCACTGAAAGAGATGTTGCAGCTGCTGTGACATGATGTTGCAGCTGCCGGGAAATGGTTCACAGTTGCCGGGAAAAAGGGTTTACGGCCGCCGGGAAATTTTTTTTTTTACGGTTGACGAGAAATGATATTGCAGTTGCTGGGAAATGATGTTGCAGCTGCTGTGAAATATGATGTTGCAGCTGCCGGGAAAATTTGTTACAGCTACCGGAAAAAATGGTTTATGGCTGCCGGGAAAAGGATATTATGGCTGCTGGGAAATGAAGTTGCAGCCACTGGGAAATGAGGTGGCAGCCGCTGGGACATGGTGTTGCAGCTGCCGAAAAAGATGTTGCAGTTGCCGAAAAAGGTGTTGCAGCTGCCAGAAAAGATTCACGGGAGCCGGGAAAAAGGATATTACGGCCGTTGGGAAATGATGTGGTAGCCACTGGGACATGGTGTTGCAGCTGCCGAAAAAGATGTTGCAGCTGCTAGAAAAGATTCACGGCAGCCAGAAAAAAAGGATGTTACGGCCGTTGGGAAATGATGTGGCAGCCGCTGGGAAATGAGGTGGAGGCCGCTGGGACATGGTGTTGCATCTGCCAAAAAAGATGTTGCAGCTGCCAGGAAAAAATGTTGCAGCTGTCGGGAAAAGGATTTGCGGCCGCGGGGAAAACGATTTTATAGTTGATGGGAAACGATATCGCGGTTGCCGGAAAAGATATTGCAGCTGCCAGAAAAGATGTTGTAGCTACCGGAAAAGATGTTGCAGCTGCTAGAATTTTTTTTTTTTTTAAGGCAAAAGGGGAAAACAGCACAGGACGGCACAGGGAGACTCTCACTTGACGGGCCCAATCTGGTCGTTCTCCTGGCGCTTCCCTGAAATTTTTTGAAAAATAACAGCAAACGAAAAGATCAAATGCAAAGAGAAAAAAACAACAATTATACGCTACAGCAGGAAATTATTTATGTACAACAATTTAAAATATGATTTTCAGTTTAAGGATTGGCAAAGGCAGAGAGAAATTCCTGCTCTGGAGCCAGCTGATAATCTGGATCGACGACAATTTTGCAAAATGAATGCATCTTTCGAGATGGGATTACGATACAGTCGCAGTCTGTGGCCATTAGAAAGTAATGGTATAAGGTTTTCATCAATGGTCACCAGGCAAATAGTGCCATTGTCAAATACCCTGTCGACCAAATATGGACCCAGCCATCTTGTACATAATTTACCTTTAAAATCCTTCTTGAATCTCGAGTTGTAGAATAGCGCCCAGTCTCCCTCACAGAAAATTTTCTTTTTAATAAATCGGTCATGCCAAATGGATCTCTATTGCTGAAGCAACACATGCCGATCTACTGCAGCTAACCGTTTCTCATCTAATTCGTTTAATTGATTCAATCTTCTCCTCTGGGCTTCTATTACATCCAGACTCATTTTTGTGGCTGTTTTCAGGGTTTTGATCTCAAACTCAATTGGAAAGATGGCACTCTTTCCATACACCAGATCATAGGGAGAAAACCCTGTGGTGTTGCGCCAAGTTGTGCGATATGCCCACAGTGCTTTTGGAAGCCTATCAGCCCAATCCTTTCGATGGCTTTTAACTGTTTTAGTAAGGATTGCTTCAATAAATTTATTAGTACTTTCCACCTGACCATTAGCCTGGGGGTGGTAGGGTGAAGCTATCCTATGCTGCACATGATATTTCCGGAGCAAGGATTCAAATTGGTGTGAGATGAATTGTGGTCCCCCATCAGTAACTACTTCCTTTGGTACCCCAAAGCGGGTAAAGATTTCACTATACAGAAAATCAATCACCGCCTGGTCATTAGCCTTATCCAAAGCTACAGCCTCTACCCACTTAGTCATGTAATCAGTACAAACCAGAATGTAAATCATTTGTCTGGAAGGAGGGCTGATAGGGCCAAAAAAATCCAATGCCCATCTATCAAACGGTTCAAGTACCACTCAGGACTGTAAAGGCATCTGATCTGTTTTATTAGGTTGGCCCATCCTTTGGTAGCTGTCACAGGACTGAACATATATTTTAGCATCCCTGAACAGAGTCGGCCAATAGTAGCCCATCCGCAGCGCTTTATGCCCTGTTCTTTTGTCTACAAAGTTTCCTCCACAAGGTTCATCATGACAGGCCTTCAGTATATGAAAGATCTCATCTTCCCTTACACATCTCCTAATCTCAAGATCGGGTCCTATGTAAAAGAGATGACCATTGAGCCAACAATACCTGGCACTTTGCTGGATAATTTTTCTCTTCTCTCATTTAGACATGTGTGACAGGAGCTTCCCTGCGACCAAATAATTAGCAACGTCTGCATACCAAGGGGAATGAGCTGAGAGTGCGAATAAATGTTCATCTGGAAAAGAATCCTCAACAGGCGAACTGTCATCACTGTTAGTAAAACATGATAAAAAATCAGCAACAACATTTTCTTTTCCAGGTTTATCTATAATGGTAATATGAAATTCCTGCAATAATAAGAGCCACCTGGTCACTCTGGCATTGGTGATAGGTTTATTCATTAAATATTTAATGGCAGAGTGATCAGTGTGCACAAACGTAGGATACCCAGTAATGTAATGCCAAAATTTATTAATAGAGTAAACAATAGCAAGGAATTCTTTTTTAGTAACAGTATAATTAAGTTCAGCAGGGGCTAATTTTTTACTAACATAGTAGATGGCATAAGGTACTTGACCATCCTGCTGTCCTAATACTACTCCAATGGCGGCATCAGAGGCATCTGAAGAAATGTGGAAGGGTAGGGTCCAATTAGGTCCCCTTAAGATAGGAGCTGTGGACAGCTTCTCTTTAAGCTTGTCAAACGTTGTCTGGCATGTTTCACTCCACACAAACTATGCATCCTTCATTAACAAAGAAAACAAAGGAGAAGCAAGTTTGGAGAAGTTTTCTATAAATTTCCGATAATATCAAGCATGTCCCAAAAAACTTCGCACCTCCTTCTGAGTTGAAGGAGTCGGTATATTTTTTATCACCTTAATTTTTTAAGGATCCACCTGAATGCCATCGGTAGAGATGAAATGTCCTAATACCACCCCCTCACTCATCATCATATGGCATTTTTCAGTACTTAATGAGAGGCGAGCTTGTTCACAGTGAATTAAAACCTTTTCTAAATTTTCCAGTGCTTCCTCAAATTCCTTGCCATAGGGAGTAAAATCATCCATAAAAACTTCCATACTATCATTAACTAATTCAGAGAATATGCCAATTACAGCTCTTTGGAACGTTGCTGGTGCATTACATAAACCAAAGGGAAGCACTTTGTAAGCAAACGTTCCCTAGGGGCAAGTGAAGGTGGTCTTATCCTGGTCCTCGGGAGCAATCTGAATTTGGCTATACCCGCTGAACCCATCTAAGAAGGAGAAGAACTTCTTCCCTAATAGGGTATCAAGTACCTGGTCAATAAAGAGCAGAGGGAAATGATCCTTTTGCTTAGCTTTGTTCAACTCCCTATAATCAACACAGACTCTCCATTTACCATTTTTCTTGGGCACAATTACGAGTGGGGAAACGCATTCACTATATGAAATAGGATATATAAATCCTGCTTCCAAATTTTTTTGGATTTCCTCCTTCACTATATCCCTCAGATTGGGGTTCATGCGTCGTTGGGGTTGATAGACAGGCCGGGAATTATTTTTAATATAAATATGGTGGGTGCACAGATTAGAGGGAATACCCCTCATGTCTGTATACTCCCAGGTGAATGCCCCCTTATGTTCCTTCAAGAGACTGATTAGGCGCGTCTGTTCTTCTGAGGAGAGACTAGGGTTGATGTTCAAAGTCCTTCCAGGCTCTAACTCAATAGGAATACTTCTCGAATTTTTCAAAACTGGGATTATGTTTGCGTCACCGACTAGTGCTTCTTCCGTAAGATTTTCTTGTTCTTCCTTACCAAGGGTAATGTTCAGAATTTGATAGACTTCTTTATCCACTGAAGCAGGTTCGCTAATGAAATTAATGATGGCATCGTCTTCTATTTCGTTTTTAAAAGTTAAGGCCTTCGCTATTGTTAATAGTGGCTGAACATCCTCCTCCTCCTTTTGCTCTATCCAAGGAGAAGTTTTAGCCTCTAAACTTGGCCGAGCTGGAGGATATAGGGTGAGGTTTTTAATCTCTATACCATCAGATATAGTCATGGACCCAGATCGACAGCTGATGCAAGCATCAGCTGTGGCCAACCAAGGCCTCCCCAGGATCAATGGATGTCCTCCTAGCTATGATTTTGGTTGCAATATCAAAAAGTCAGCAGGGTATTCCCATGAATCTACTGAGATGACAAGGTCGTCCATAATCCCTTCGGGTCTAATGGTGGATCTGTCTGCCAATTCTAAAATGGTAGGGGTCGGCCTAAAATTAGTGATTCCAAGCTTCCTTACAGTCTCAATTGTTATGACATTGATCACTGCTCCTAAGTAAACTAGCACGTTGGGTATCTGCGTTTGTCCTATATGTACAGTGACAGTAGGATTTCCAGGGTCGTCATACTTGGTCACAGGGGTTTTTCCTGTTATTAAAGTAGATAAATTCCCTATGACGTGAACAATGGGAGGGTCTCTAGGTTTCCTCCCTGGTTTCTTAGTGCACAAGTCCCGAATGGTTTTAGCATAAATAGGCACGTCTTGAAGGGCTTGCAGAAGGGGGATTTTAACGTAAAGATTCTTCAACTCTCCTAGGAGGTTGAACTGAGGTTTCCCCCTATTTTTGGTAGCATTAGTCTCTCAGGGTATGGTGGTTGCCTTACCAACTGGGTAGGCTGCGTATTATCTGATTTTCATTTAATGTTTCAGCCGTCCCATCTAAGGGATGCTCAGCACCTTCAGTGATAGGAACCAGATCAGATGGATGTTGTGAACTCTCTCCTTTTTCATGCATAGAAGGTGGAATATCTTCTGTAATTACAGGTTCTATTATCTTCCCAGATCGTAGACGAATATCATTACAAGGTACAGGGGAGAGAGAGTAGGCCAGCATATTGACAGTTTCCAATTGATGGACTGTTTTACTATTCAGGTTAGGATTAGGTTGGGCAGGTAGCTAAGGCCGTATTGGTATATTAGGAACATGATTATTCTGCAGTTGCAGCTGCGACTGCTGAGGTGGGTATTGAGGATATTGAGGAAATTGAGGAAATTGAGGGTATGGAGGAGAATATGGTGACTGTTGAGGTGGGGGTGGTTGAGGGAACTGGTTCTCGAGAGGAAAGTTCCTCCATCCAGGAGACCACGACGTAGGTTAATGTGGTGGTTGTGTCCAAGGACCCCATGAATTAAAATTTTGCATTGCAGGTTGAGAAGGATTCCATTGAGCATAATTTGAAGGGAATTGTGTATTCACATTTTGCATATTATTATTCCAATTGCTCATATTATTCAAAAATGGAAATGAGTCCAGAGGCATACCTTGATTTCGAGGCTGCTAAGGTTTCTTCTATGCAATGAAATAGGCTGATTCCACTTCTGGAGTTGATGCCTGCAGAACAGCCTTCACTTGGGGAAGTGTGGGACACTCTTTCATGTCATGGTTAGCTCACACAGCTTACATACTTTTACTTTTTCAAGAGGGCATTCTTTCAGTGGATGATTCTTTCTACATCGGGGACAAAACACCCCTAGAGTGAGATCTTCCACTGCCTGTTTTTGTTTTGCCTTCAGGACATCAATCTTCGAAGAGATGGAGCTCATCATTTCTGTTTTAAAATTTTCAAGGAGATTGCCTATCTCTGCACGTGTAGCTCCTCCATTGGATGACTTCTGATTTTTGTCGAAGACATCACGTTCCAGCTTATCCCGTTTATCCCGCTTATTATTCCTGGAAGATCCACTGGAGTATCTCTTACATAATTCCACAATCGTCTCAAAAGGTTCTTTGGAGATGTCTCCCTTTCCTAACAGATTTAACATGTCTAAACAATCGTCCCTGATCCCTCGAAGCAAGATTATCTTGAGCACATCCAGCCCCATGTTCGTCTGCCCGGCTCTTTGCACATTGTACAGCAGCCTTTCTACAAAATCCTCCAGACTTTCATCCTCCTTTTGCACCATCTTGAATAATTCCTCTCTTTTGTCCCTGGTGTTGCAATATTCTTGATATTTCTCCAGGAATACTTGCTTCATCTTATTCCAATTAGCAACAGTTCCTCCCCCAAGGCTCATGAACCATCGTAATGCATTGTCCTTCAGGGTGGCAGGAAAAGTTTCAGATTTTGAGCATCTGTGACATAATCATAGCTGTGACAGAGGATATCAAATTCGAAAAGAAATTCGTCTGGATCTTCTGCCGCCCTGCCATGGAAGCGAGGCAACACCGATGATGAGATGTTCTTCATAGGAGCTGTCCCTTCTAGCTGTTGAATTGGAAATTGTAATGTAGCCGTAGTTCCTTCTGGCAGGGAGTAATTTTCATGATGGTATTCTACCACTGCCTCTTCCTCTTCGGTCTCATGTCTGTTACTCATCTTCTCTTCTGTATCCTCTTCTTCGTTTGTTCCTGCGTTCTTTTCCTTGTTTGTAACAGCTGCGCCTTCCTCAGTTGTAACAGCTGCGTATTCTTCAGTTGTAACAGCTGCGTATGCTGTACCTTTCTTAGCAGGGGTATATGAGTGAGTCATGGCTGCTCCTGTATTCTCCACCGTGGATCCTGACGTTGGCGCCCCAGGATCAGCAGGGCTTCTTCTAATAGGAGTTTCTTGTTGACGAGTCCTGGTAGATGAATCAGTTCTGTCAACAAGATCGTCGATGAATGTCCTTCTGCCCAACGGTGGTCCTCGACCACGACCCGAACCACCTGCGCTGTTAGTATTTTGTGGGGTTTTGGGAGTTGGGAGGTGATCTCATTTTACCCTCCTCGTATTCATGCGAAGAAGATCATTTCAGCAAAGAAGAGACTGACTAAAAACAATTATCAGATGCAACTAATGATTAGTGTTTAATTTTTATCCTTCCCCGGCAACGGCGCCAAAATGTCAGGCACCCTATATGCAGATAGTTTATTACCAACACACAGAGCATACGAGATTTATTGTCAACCCGAGAAAGTCTTTTTATTTCAAAGGATAAATGCACAGTTTATGCTTAAACACCAAATCACTATAATTGAATACTGTTATACTCTAACAACTATGTTCATCCCAAGGAGCTGTGTAATCCCAGTTGCTGTCTAATTACTATTCTACCATGCATCAACAAGAAATCAAATAAGCTTCAAAGACAATTGCAGATACAAAGAGATCCTATTTGCATCCTAGAACAAGTAACTCACTTCTTCAATCTGATCACTTTTAAAAACCATAAGCAGAAACTGAATATTAATCTAGAAATTCAATTGCAAGGGATTGAGTTCAGCTGTTCTAAGAAATTGAATTGTAGGAATGAAAATCAACGATCATACATGAAAGATAAATTGTAAAATGGCTCATGGGATCACAACTTAAATGTAAGATGAACAAGGCTGTGTACAACTGCAAAATGAAATGCATAAAGCAAGCCCTACTCAGTCAACTGTTACTCTGCACCATTTACCAATCTCAAGGAAATATAATCTTAACTATACTGAAAATCCACGTCACACTTACTACTGCTGCGTACAAGGAAAATATCATAAATAAAACATCACACAACAACAATATTCAAAATCTTATTTTAACTCAGCAATCTCTGTGGAAGACGGGCCCAGCCTTCACACAAAGACGTTGGCTGAACAACGCGAATTCCTTTAACTCAGAAGCAACCCCTTATCTTAACAGAAGAATGATTACACAGTTTTCCTTGGCTGCTAATACAATGAATTAATTATCTGTTGTTCAACCCCCTCGGATGAGGCAACTCCCCATATTTATACATACAAATCATAACATCTAATCCTATAATCGGGCAGCCATGAAGATCTCTAATCTTCAGGCGCCGTAAATAACTAGCTGTTACAATACATGGCAGAGTAGAGACATAAAAATATGATAAAACTGTCGATTGGCCCAGGAGTGGCGATCCTTCCAGATCACAACTAGACTCGAGCAGCAACATACTCAAGATAGCGCATTCTGTTACAGCTGCCCTGTCACAGCTCCACCTAGGATGTTGTATTGGAACCATGTGCCTTAATTGAAGATTCGAGCCCCAAAGATCCTTTCTAAGCAGCGAACACCTTTCAATACTTGTTTAGCCCCACCTTCCTGCAGTCCACTTATCTCAACTACCTTCATAAATCATAATATGTTAGCACAATTGAGAGATAAACAACCTTAATTATCACAATCATAAGCATTAATCAGATAAAACAATGATCAGTCATACCTTGGCAACTTGGGGGAATAAAGTAAGGACAACAGGTCTGATTATCATGGTAAGTGGTGTAAGACAGGGGTAGGGAACATGATTAAAGATGATTAAAAAGGGCCAATTCTGAGCTCAACAGATAGTTAGATCAATATCAGGTACGACTGAAATTTTGGGTTTTTTAACAATGATTTGAGAAGATGGATACTTATCTGTTTCTAAGAATTTTTTGAACTGCTCTTCGACTGGAAGTTTGTTCTTCGCTGCATCTTAAAGGATTTGGATAGCAGTGTCATATAGTTCGATCTCATCTGCAGTCGTTGGTTCTTTAAATGTTACTTGTCTTTTCCCTTTTCCCTTGGTCGATATTACTCGATTCTATCGAGCTGTGATGTTCTTGGTTGTTAGACTCTGTGTCGTTGTTCGACTGCTCTCTGGCCTCTGGTGTGTGCGGAGTCTGGGTAAGTGCTAACACCTTAGGGTTAGGTGTCAGCTCGGGCTGATAGATGAAAGTGTTCATGTACAATCTACTTTCATATGCTTCTTCTTGTTCCATGTCAGATAGGGGTTCAACATATTTGAAGTTTGTTTTCCTTGCTTGTGTCGGGATGGGTAATACTTGGTTAGACTGGAGGCTTAACTCTGTGAATATTTTGCTTAGTGAGGGGTAATAGTTGAGCCATTCTACTGGACCTGCTGCTCCTTCCATGTACCATACTGCTGTGTCATCTAGAGATAGTTGGATGTGTGCTGTCGGGGGAAAGCTTCGACAGACATTCTGTGGTACCCTCCGTCTTGTTGCTATTTATTTAAGGTCAGCAAACCATGCTTCAAGCCACAGTTTGACTGTTGTAGGTCCATGTTGGCGTGCTCCAAGTGCAAGGCAACAAAAATTTTCCATAAGGACGAGTCGGTCTTCAGCAAAATCTTTGTTCCCTTTTGGTCGAAAGTGGGTCATAGCAATCCAAATGAGTACAGATGGGTAGAAGAAGCTAGCTCCTTCCTCCTATCACTTATGGCATGTATATTTGAGAATGTCATCCAAGTAATCAGCCCATTTATATACCTTTCCGTTCATAGCCATATTCTTGACAGCTTCTAGCATTTTAGTTTTCAAGTCTGATCCTCTACCTGTCCGTGAAAGTGCATGTGATACAATCTTGGCGGCAGTTTTGTAATTACCAAAAACAATCTAACTCATGACTATACCTCATGAATTCTTTCCAGCAGGAGAATCAACAAACTCATCAATCAATTCTGCACCTGAGCTTGTTGGTACAGCATCTCCTTTATGTGAAAGGCCAGTGATTTTGTGGATGATTTCACCATTGATTTTGACTGGGACATCCAAGTAAAGCTTGCCGTTATGATATCTGCTAACGATGAATTATGCAATGACTTCCTCCAATCCTCCAAAACTATCCAATAAAGGTGCCCTTAGGTAGTGCATAATTGTGGTTGTCTGCAACCATCGTGCTTCGTCTCTCCAGTGACCATTTGACTCCGTCCCCCAATATTCAACGCTCCTCCATGATTTCTTCCAGGAAGGTTCTGATGCCTTTGCATTCTGAATCAATTGGAGTCTAGATTCTAGTGGTGTTTGTTCTTTCTCCAGTTCTCTAACTGATGTTGTGGCGGCTCTGCTAGCTATTAAAGTTTTCTGGGGAGCCATGGCGGATTCAGGGTGCAAGGTTCTGAAATTAGCTTCAGCGGAGTCAAGGAATTATGTTTCTTGGAGTTCAAGTTCTTGGCAGAAGAGTAACCAAGAATCCTCGAGCTCCAAATTTATGGTGGAGTTACTCGGCACGGGTGAGCGAGATGTAGAGGCCTGTATTAATGGTTGATTTGATAGGGATATTAAATTAGGCTGGCCAGATTTCGGCGCTTCGTCAGATGCATTACTTCTGGCGGCGTGGTTATCTTTAGCCTTTATTGCTTTGTCATCATGGTGTTGTGACAGTTCATTCATTGTGTTATGTCAATGCGCTTCTCTAGTTATTTTTGGTCGGTTCGAGCTCCAATGCTTTTTCCATGCCGTATTTTCCTCTGCAAACCATCGATGTTCTTGTCGGTGCCTGTAATATCGACGGTTGTGCACCGGAATTCTTTCCCTGCTTTTTCCCTCTTTCCTCTGCCATACTCTTGTCATTTCTTCTTTTTTCGTGTTCTTCTATACTTGCTTGTTTGCTTATAGTAATCTCATTCGGTTATTTCTAACCTTTTTTTTTAATATTCATGATTTATACCTTTTAAGTCGGGCGTCATTTACTGCTTTCTTGAAAATATTTCCTTATAACATTTTCATTCGGACTGGGCCGTTAGGATTTAGTGTTTCGATGATATAGGGTCCCATCCATTCTATATGTAACTTCTTTGGCTTCCCTTTTACTCGGCTATTATAGAGGAGTGCTAGATCTCAAACAGATAGATTCTTTTGTTTGATATTTCTATCATGCCATGCTTTCTGTTGTTGTTTTTGCACTCTCTGATGTTCTATTGCCAATTGTCGACTTTCATCCAGCTTTGACAGCTATAATATCTGTTAATGTCGAGGATCTTCGATGTTGATATGTAGAGATGTTGTGATGATCGGTGCTTGTCGTCGAAAATGTAACGGAACGACAGCGTCTTGCCCGTAGGCAAGTGAGAATGGTGTCTGTCCTGTCGTTTTCTTATATGTTGTTCTATATGCCCAAAGGAAAACATGTATTTTATCGTCCCATTCATCTTTCTCTATGTTACAAATTTCGGTCAATCCTTTTGTAAGTGTTTTATTGAACGATTCCACTGCGTCATTCGACTGAGGATGATATGTTGTGCTTATTCTATGATCAACTACAAATTCCCTAGTCAATGCTTCAATGGTTTTACATACAAAGTGTGTACCTTGGTTACTTATCAATGTTATGGGGAATCCGAAATGCGTTATGGTGTTTTCATAAATAAATTTAGCGGCAACTTCACTTGAATAGGTTTCGATTGGATCTACCTGTGCCCACTTCGTAACATATTCGACAGCAGTGATAATATACCAAGCACTTGCTCATCTTCCCACTACTGGAAATGATCCAATAAAATTGATAGCCCAAATTTCAAATGTTCGGCTAGGGTTAAGTGGGATCAATGGCATTTCTGTTCTTGGTAGTGGTCGGCCCATGCGCTGACATTAATCACACTTAGACACAAACTCTCGACAATCTTTATGAACTGTCGACCACCAAAGTCCTACCTGCAGGATTTTTCTAGTTGTTATGTCTGCATGATAATGTCCTCCCGCTGGTGCAGCATGGGCTTCTGTAAGTATATCTTGTCGTTCATGCTCAAGTGCACATCATCGTAAGATATCATCCAGGCCGAGTTTATAGAGGAATCCATTGATCAAAGTGTAGGGGGCTGCTTTCATTGCTAGTATCTTCCTCTTTTTCTCATTCATTCCTTCAGGAGCTTGGCCATTTTCAAGAAATTGTGCAATTTCCATAAGTTCTAAAGGTATTGCGTCAATGAGAAACAAGTGTGCATCTGGTAAGTCGTCTTCAATTCCTGTCGGTTCTTCTCCTGTGTCGACTCTCGAGAGATGGTTTGGTCCGACATTAGCTTTTCCAATTCGAATGATTACTTCGAATTCAAATTCTTGAAACAGTAATAACCAGCAACATAGTCTCCCATGATGCAATGGTTTATTGACTAAGTATTTTAAAGGTTGGTGATCTGTATTAAATACAAAGGGATTAGCCAATAAATAATGACGATATTTCTGAAGGGAAAATACCACACCTAATGCTTCTCTTTCGGTCATAGAATAATTTATTTCAGCTTTATTCAATTTTCGACAACTGAATGCATTAGGGTAATCCATGTCATCATCTTCGGGTTGTGTTAGAATGGCTCCTACTGCTATTCCAGATGCATCAATATGTACATGAAATTTCTTTGACCAATCCAAAAATCGAAGGATCGGTGCTTCGACCATTTTTCTTTCTAATGTGTTGAATGAAATGTTGCATTCCTCCATCCATCTATAATCTCGATCATCTTTTAGCGATTCTTCAAGAGGATAAGTCATATCAGAATAGTGTCTGATAAACTTCCTATAATATCCAGTATGAACCAACAGGATTCGTACTTGTTTCAGATTAACTAGGGGTTTTAGGTCGAGGATAACTTTGATCTTCGCGTAGTCGACCTTGATTCCTTCTTTACAAATGACATGGCCAATTAATATGCCGATAGGTGTCGCGAAGATGCACTGTTTAATGTTCAGGGATAGTTGTATCTGTCAACATCTTTCCAACATTAGTCTGAGCCACTTGTAGTGATCTTTCAGCATTGTATAAATTGTACAATCATCAAAGTATAAAGCCATGGTTTTGTAAATATATTCTTGAATTGCTTTGACAACAATTCTTGAGAAGACCGCAGGTGCATTCTTCAACCCGAAAGGCATAACTTTATACGCAAATGATCCAAATTCGCACACGAATGTTGTCTTTTTCTGATCTTCTTTTGCTATAAGTACTTGGTTGTACCCCGAGAATCCATCCATGAAAGAATAACACTCATGCCCTGCAACTTCATTAATAATTTCAACTCCCGAAACTTGACACAGATTCTCAGTCGTGTCAGATCTTGTTTCTTTGGCTGAACGACCATTGGGCTTTCCCACTCCAACTAGTCGATAGGATATATGATTCCTACAGCAAGCATGTTATCGATCTCCTTTTTGACAATATACTTATATTTGTGAGCAAGTTTGTAGGGTCTTTTCTTCACGGGTTTGGCATCAGGTTTAATGTCAATTTTCATCTCGCCGATTTCTTTTACAAGTCCTTTCAAGTCTTTATAGTCTCGAGCAAAAACGTCTTGGAATTCTTTGGGAATATTGGAGATTTTTGTTGTTTGTTCCTCGTTCCAGTAATCGCCAATCTTTGCCATTTTCGGTCGGTAGTCCTTTGAAATATCTATTTCCTTTATTTTAATCTTTGCATCCATCCATTCTGGTGCACGACTATTACTTATCTGTCTTTCACCTTCTTTGACTTGTGTGAAAGTTGGTGGAAAGTATTTTTCTGATAATCTTTCGGGTTCATCTTTTTGTGCAATCTCTGTTCTTAAGATTGTTCTTATGGGTTTCGAAGCACTGGGATGATCCTTTCTCCATTGAAAACTTTTTCCTACTGTCATCTCTGTTTCTAGACTCAATCTTGTCGAGTGTTGTTTTTCTATCGTCTTTATATTGTAGCAAGTGTTAGGTAGGTGCATGCTCTTCTGTTTATCTACAATTGTTAAAGTTTCTGTTGGCTGCAGAAATTCTTTGATACTTTTGCTTGCTTCGAATAATCTCTCATCCTGTGGATAAAACTAGAAATCCTTAATAAAATTTTCTTTTAGGTCTTTCCAAAAGAAATTTTCCCCTCTTGCTTCTTCCATTTTATACCATTTGTTAGGTAAATCATCGAGTGTTCTGGGGAAGAGGTGAGGCCATTTTCTTTCATCTTTATAGCCTAGTTTTCTCCATTTTTTTTCACAACAATCAATGTGAGCTTCAGGGTTTTGTCCTTGTGTGAACAGGGGGATGTCAGCCTGAGTTATCAATTTTCTACCTCTAAACCTTTCTATGAAGGATGTTGATGCAGTATTCCAATTTTGGAGTTTCAACTGATGAGTGTCCCACCATCTCGCAGCTTGACTAGTAAATATTTCTACCAAACTTTGTAGATGGCCTTGCTCACTGACATGTTTTGATACTTGTTCAACATGGACATCAGGTGAATCATGTTCTTTATATCTTAATGTTGAGCTACCAGATTGTACATTTTTGTTTGGAACAAGTGTTGGGTATGCTCGTGTTTTTCGTTCAAAAATATTCGGTGTGTAAGATACTGAGAGACACTTCTTTATTTGCTTCCTTGAGATGGCTTCCATAGTCCAGCATTCTTTTGCATGCAAGTCATAATTCTCTATTTGCCAGTTATAGAGTTCTGCGTCGGAATTGTATCCGAGCGAGATAGGATCTCCGAGATGAAGTTCTCCTTGGGTGTTTGGCTCAATGCGATCTTCATTATTCTCTATTCGGTAAATATATCGGACATCATTATCGATTTCTGTAGGTTCTAACCAAGGTTCTCCTTGAGATGGGAAGATTGGTACTATAACCTTCTGACCATTTCCTTTCAACTTGGTACAACTTTTATCTAAGGAAATTGAAGCCTTCATCTTTCTTCCCCATGGTCGACCGACCAATGCAGGGAAGGAGGTTGCATCATCTTTTGGGATGATGATTTCGAAATCTACTGTCGTTGTGATACCTTTAAGGAAAGTTTCGACTCCTTTCCATACTCCAATTGGATCAATTAATCCTTGATCTGCGAGCTTTAAGTAGATGCCTGATTCCTGTAGTTGAGGTCGACCGAGATGGTCCCAGGTATCACGAGTCATGATATTTACTTGGGATCCAAAACAAGTATGACTTGACGTACATGGTATCCATTTATGTCGAGATTGACTAATGGGTCGACATCATTTTTCTCTTTTTGTTTTAGTCGGCAAATGTTTTTAGTTTGTCTTTGCTTGACGTGTTTTAATTTATGCAACAAATCAATCATTTTTCCTACAGCTTCTTCATTTGAAATTAATTTGAGCAATTCATTGAGAACATCTTCATGTGTTGCTAAGTCATGAAATATGTCGGATGCATCTTTGTACATAGATTTTTGTTTTATGGTATTTGGATAATCCTCCTTATCGACAATTCTAGTTATCTGAGGTTTATCTTGACCAATGTGAGTGCCTTGCCTTGTTACAATTTGCAAGTTTTTTGTACGAAGCACATCATTTTTTTGAATACAAGATAAAACATGAACATTATTTTTATTATTTATTTTCTCGATCATGGTAGGGCAATCCTCTAAATAGTGATCGCCTACCCCACACTTTGTACAAAATTTAAGATCAGTTCTTTCCTTATAAGGGAATTCTGCATGTTGATGATTCTCGCTGAAACATGTAAAACATGCACCAGATCGACCAGATCGAAAGCCTCGACCTCCACTACCACGATCGCGACTCTGGTATCCACTGCATCTATTGTATCCGTCATATCGTCGATCATTATACCTTGGGTATCTGTCATTCCTGTTTTGATTGTACTGGTTATGTCTTCCATCATTTCTCTCAAATCTGCCATTTGCTGGATTTCTGTCTTGGTTCTATTCGACAGAATTTGTCTGGTACACTGCATGATAATTTTGCCAATTTTTGAGGTTTAGATGACATTCTTCAATTGTATGTGTTTCACTTCACAAATTTGACACCATATTTCCTTCTTATTTTTCAGATTGTATGGACAATCATTTGTGGTATGTGAATCATACTCTTTGAACAGATCGCAAAAACATCTGGATTGAATGAGTTTTACTTCTTGTCGTCGATCCTCATTTCGACAAGAATCTTTGGTATGTCCTGAAGTTTGACAAGTTGTACACCATAGTTCTGGTCCTTTTACCGTCATATTTTTGATAGCTTGTTCCATACTTTCAAGGCATTCATCGATGTGTCTATCCATGGATACTAAGGGGTATTCATCATCCATTTCGATTTCTAGTGCTACTCTTATTGCATCTGCATATGTATTAACATTTTGTCGATGGACATGTATTCTGATTTTATTGATTAAACCAACAATAAACCATTTGAATAATAGTTTTATTCGATTTCATAGTCTAATTTTCTCAAGTGGTCTTTAAACCGCTTGTCGTATTCCTTGACAGTTTCTGTTGGCTTTTGGATTGTCGTCTTCAGTCGTTCTGCTGCCAGGTATGTCGCATCTTCAATCATAAAGAAGGCCAGAAAGCTTTGTTTGATTTGTGCTTTTGTTGCATTTGGATAATTTGCTACGTACCCCATGTACCATGTCAGTGCTCTTTTTCTTAATGAACCAACAAATTGAGCAATTTGTCTTTCTTCATTGGTAATTTGATTGGCTGTCCATATTGCTTCACACACAAACCAATGTCTTCTTGGGTCTTTGTCTCCTTCGTAGAACGGAAGGTGTGTTGTTGTGTGTGCCATGTCTGCTAGTGTATTAATATGAGAATTTGATGGAGGTGTGGGTGGGTTATTTCCACAATCAACACTTGGTGCTTCATTAATTTGGATTAGCTGTCTTTCTCGACTTGGTTCTCTGTCTTCAGAATCAATAACTATATCTTCTTCGGTATCGCTAGATCTGCCTTCTTCGACCACTTTTGTTAGTTAAAGTTTTGCTCAAACAGGATTTCACTAAATCTTGGACTTTCCGACGTGCTTTTCGAGTCGCTCAAACTTGGTATTGGCAGGTGTAGCTAGGGTTTTACCCCTAGCTTGTGCAAATGAGCACCTACTAAGGAGAATGGACTCCTTAGTAGCAGTTCAGTAAATGTAAATAATTAAGCTAAAACAGAAATAAAAACTACTTTGAAACATGCATGAAACATAAACAACAAATTTAAATAATGGGTTTTTTGTATTGATATTACCTTCAATGTGAAGGTTTGATGAAGCCCTTTGCAATGTCCAAGAGGATGCTCCAAGCTTCAATATGCTCCTTCTCCTTCTCCAATGGTGGGAATGGGCCAAAAGTGGCTCTCAAGGTGAAAGTAGTTCAATGGTGAACTAGGGTTTCGAGAGAGATTTTGGCAGAGTAAGGGTGCTTGTGATTGTGGATATGGAATAAGGGATCTCCATCACCTATTTATAGTTTTTTGGTGGTGGAGTGCTGACCCATGGTTTTAGGAAACACATGGTTTAGGGCAGCTGTATAGGGTTTTTTCCTCCTTTTCCTCATTATTTTATATTTTTTCTTCCTTTTTTAGGGGTTTTTGCTATTTTTAGAGGAAAAAGGGGGTTTTTTAGCCTTTTTTTAGGCTATTTTGATGGTTTTGTGGCCTTTTGGAGGCATTTTAGGCCTTTTGGAGGCTTTTTAATGGGATTTTTTGGGATTTTAAGGGGAATATGGTAGGAAAATGGACAAATGAGCCATATAATGTGGTAGATGAGGTAGTGAACACTTTTTGGGTGTTAACAGATTGCCCACTGATGTGCGAGGGCAGGAGCTCATCGTATGGCCGATGGACATCATAAGTCATGAATGGTTTTCCTGGGATGTGGAGAGAAGAGAAGAAACAAATTGAAGCCCGGAACAACGATCCCGAACAACTGCAAGAACTAAAAGTACATAACCTCAATAATGGATGAGGAATCATCTGATCATATGGACGAGGCGGGCATTCCCATGCTCGTATCAGGATATAACATAATAACAACAATGGGGTCCAAAAATAGGGACCTAAAATATACATGACCTCAAATACTGACTGAGGAAGAATCTCAATATATGGACGAGGCGGGCATACCCATGCTCGTATTAAGATATATAAACAGAACTGTGAGGCCCGAAAAAAGGAGGACCTGTAAGATACATGACCACTGTGTACATCATAAGAGTCCAGAGGGGACACAAATCTGGGACATACTGCTGAGCTGATCATGTGTGAACTGAAGAACTGGTGCACTGGAACAATCAACAGTGCTACTGAGTGTGATACCAAAGGAACTGATGAGCTGCTGGATCATAGTGATTGGGGTCATACTCTCCATGGTACACTGGACTGGAACTGAAATGGGTACTCAAGGAAGCAGAGAACGGGATGGCTTCCGAATACAATCGCCAACGCAGCCCGGACATCCACGGGAACATACAACTGGGCGTTCCGAAGTGACTCACCAATGTGCTAGAGTCAAGGGAAATCCGGGGTCTTCGACTAAAAACTGATGGGATATAATCCTACGCGATCCTCAACGATGCGATCAAGGTGCTGAAGTCGAGCATGTGAGGAACAACCACTCAGAGAGGCAATGATGATTCCTCTCGGAATGATCCGTAGGCACTTACCACAGATGGTGATAAGTCCAAGGCGTAGGGACCTCTGGGCCTATCCTCTGGAATAGAGGAGCTGTCGTCGACAGAGGGAGACCAGCAACTATCAAGGCAATGATGTTTCCTTGACAGGAGCGCGAGGTACAAGACCGAAATGTGATAGTGCTGATGGCAGGACTGATAAACTGTGGGGGGACAACTGGGCAAGTAGAGTGGATGGACTCAAACTTCCTTTGTTCAGAGTATGATAATGAGAATGATCTGGAAGCATATGAAACTGACTAAGGGGAGAGGGATCATAGCTGTATTGGATCGGGGGAGATGATTGGTCTGAGGGAGACTCAAGCTGGGGTAAAATGGCAGGAGACTGCAGAATACTCTGAACAAAGGCGACCTGATTGGGGGTGCTGCCGAGATGATAGATCAAAGTGCCAGGAGGCACGGGGGAAAACTTCTTCATGGGTTAAGGAACTAGAAGAAGTGTGTGTAAAATGGTACTGTCGTGTGGATTTTACGAGCCCAGGACAGTTCATGCTCGTGGTTGCTTTCAATTTTAAGGAGTCTGAAAGCGATAAGAAGACTCTGAAGTGATGGAATGGTACTGTCGTGTGGATTTAACGAGCCCAGGACAGCGCATGCTCGTGGTTGCTTTCAATTTTAGAGAGTCTGAAAGCAAGTAAGAAGACTCCAGGGGGTTGCTTTTTCATAGATTTAGTCTCCAAGGCCCAAAGAAGCATAAAAGGATGCAATGAAGAACTCTTCTAGCCGGTGTGACTAGAGTATTCCTTTTTCGTAATTAGTCTACCAGGTCCGGAAAAGGGTTAAACTTATACCAGATAGACGCCCTTTCAGGTACTTTAACGAGCATGAAAGGAAGCAAGATTGCTCGACGATCTTTTCATTCTTTTAGGAGTCAGAAAAGAGCTTAACGGAAACTCCCTAAGTTCCTTTTTCGTAAAGGACTTGTCCGGCCCGAAAAAGGGATAAAATTATACCGAACAAAAGGAATGGCCAGGCAAGGAGGAAGTGTTCAATCAAGGATCAGTAATGATGACCAAGAACGAGGGTAGGGGGGAACACTGGTGGGCCTCCTTGCGGGGTAGATGAAATGGTGGCAAAATAATGAAACATTTGCAGTATGACAGGAGTGAATGGCTCATGTAAAAACGTGGAACAATCCGATAGCAGCCGATGTGGCATGCAAACCGAGGCAGCAAAGGTGTCAGGACACAATGTTGAAATTGTACCAAGTGAGAGCGAGAAATGAGCTCAAGCATCATCACGAGCTCGGAAAAATGAATCCGGCGATATAAAGGGTGTCAAAAATGGGTAATGGCCGATGTGGCACGTACACCGAGGCGACGAGGGCGTTTTGGAAAAATACCCAAAAAATCAGGGGGTGAGAGCGAGAAATGATCTCAAGTATCATCACCAGCTCGGAAAAATGAATCCGATGATATAAAGTATGTGAAAAATGGAGAACGACCAAAGTGGCACACAAACCGAGGAGACTAGTGGCGTATGGACACAATGTTGATATTGGTCCTGGTGAGAGCGAGAAATTATCTCAAGCATCATCACGGGCACGGAAAAATGAATCCGGCGGTGCAAATGGTGCGAAAAACGGAGGTCATAAGGACTCCGGAATGGTCAAAGGAACTAACTAGGTTAAAAAATGGTTGCAAATAAAGGTGAGCCCACCAAGCCAAGGATGCAGTGGTGGGGAGAAATGATGACCCGTGGGGGAAGAATACTAGGTGTATCAAATCAAATCAAATCTACAAGTGATATGTGAGCTCAAAAACGGTTGAGATCACAAGTGTGAAAAAGTGAGCAGGGTTAATGACTTGCCCCCATGCTATGTGCATGGGGTTTGTGATTATGGATCACATATGTGTGGGTTTGAACAATGGGTTCATTGACGTGCTGAGATAGATGTGATGGGGAAGGTTCAAAATGATTGATCGTGCCCCCTATCCCAGGGTCGAGGGAATCTATTATGCCCCTTGACTCAGAGGTGTCAAGGTGGTGCTCTATGATGGCGGGGTCAAGACCAGGCATTTCAGTATAGGACCAGGCAAAGACATCACGGAATTCTCTGAAAAGATTTATGTAGTCCTCAATCTCTTGTTTACTGCAGAATGCCCCTAAAGTGATGAGTTCAGGGGCACGTCCTGGGGCAGCGATATCAACTTGGATGACAGGTGAGATGTTGGCCATGTTACCTTCCTCGAAGGCATCAGGAGCAGGAATGGGGTCCTTAAACCAGTCGACCTTGGTGGGGAGGAAGTCTTTGGATTCAACCGCGTATTGGGTAGCGGAGCTAGAGGAGGATGCTTCTGGGATGAAGTAGGAATGATGATGCATATCATCCCAGGGATAATCCGGGGCAGTAAGGGCCTCAAGAATCTCCTCATCGGTACGGAAAGTTTGCGTCGTCAAATCGGTTGACGAGGGGGGAGTGGTGGAAGAAATCATATAGATGGTATTAATCTCTCTAGAAGGTGAAGAGTCTGGGGGGTAGATCTCCTCAATGGTAGGTGGTGCCGTCTCAAGATCCAGATTATTCATCTCATAGAGAGCCGCTCTGTAATCCGGGAGATCAGGACAATGATGGGAGTAATGCCCGTAAACACCGCATATGGCGCAGGAGTGGTTGGTACGTAGGGACTTATCTTTAGGCTTGGGAGTGGGGTTGAGTTCGACAACAGGGATGTTAGGGTCATCGTCGAGCATCTGCATGTGTTTCTGTAGGGCTGGTAACTGAGGGCATTGGTGAGTGGCATGGCCCAACTCGTCACACAGCGAGCATTTGGGAGGAGCACGAAACACTGGAGGGTTTTTGACTGTCTTGGGAGGTGGGACAGCAGTGTAAGGTTGTAGATGAGGTAGTGAACACTTTTTGGGTGTTAACAGCAGGGGGGGCGCTTCCTCATGCTCTGTGTACACTAGATGAAAACTTCTATTTGAAAATTCGGGTTGAAAAGATACCCAATTTCCTTCCTCTGGTCGATGAATTAATAATCTATTAATATCATCGCCTTCTATGCTTCGACGACTCCAAATTCCCGACTGACCAGCATGGAGACCAATATTTTCTTCGACAATTTCTTCCACCCGAACGCTTTGTGTTAAACAACATGGAGACGGAGGTGCTAACATTTCAGGTATTTGAACTTGGAGAGCTTTACCACGCTCTATCCACAAGTCTTCATCCATCGGCGACAATTATTCTTCGACAATATGTGCGACACCTTTGTCAATAAAAAATTTAAACAATAATGTCGGCATAGAACACAGAAATTGATCAGCTAATTCGATGAAGAACTTTCTTCTTATTTCGTATACCAAGACTCAATTTTCGATCGCCTGTTCTTCATAGAAATCTTCTGCAATATTTTCGTACCACTCCGATAGATTTGTACGTCCTTCGTTGATCAGCTTTGATAATAGCTTCCACTCTGTTTCATCGATTGGTTTGTTCATCCAGAATTTTCTTCAAGGCAGTCGGCATAGATTCTACAAATCGCTCATGAGTCTCGGAGAAGAATCGCTCTCTTGCTTGGCTAATTGTCAGCTTGTTACGTTGCGCATAGTTTTGTAGGTAGTTCGCGATTTTCTTCTCCCACCAGTCTCTAATCTCCTATTCTGAAATCATAGGTCATGATTCTATTAATTTTTCATGTATCAACTGGAAACGGAACTAGATGTTGTAGTCCTGAGGTTCATGTGGTTATCAGAGATACACTATATATTATAAGCAAACATACACAATGATGCATATACAAGAGACGAGAGTGAGAGAGAGAAGCCTTTATATTAACCAGCAATAGCAGAATACAATTATAGAACCAATCTCTACTACTTTATCGGTTCACCAGCCTAGATATATATATATATGCCAATACAGTTATATAACCGTCTGTCAGTTTATCCAACTGACCTGACCTATACTAGTCGACGCGACCTGTCGACATGTACTGCAGAATGGTCGGGCAGAGGGCCTAGTCGACAGGCCAACCTAGGCCCCTCCAACAGATCCCAAGCGCCCCACTGAGTGTCGGCGAGGCATATGTTGTTGGTTCATCGGGTTTTGACTGGGACCTAATATGCCTGGGGGCAGATGTTCCTTTCCTATGTTCAACGAGAGCTGAAAAAGTTGAGGTAGATGGGGGGGAGTTGTTAACACCCAAAAAGTGTTGACTACCTCATCTACCCCATTACATGACTCATTTGTCCATATTTTCTACCATAAAAGCCTCCAAAAACCTTAAAATCCCACCAAAAAATCCTCCAAAAGGCCAAAAACCATTAAAAAAGCCTCCAAAAGACCAAAAAACCCCCTTTTCTTCCCCCAAAATAATCCAAAATTCCTCCAAAATAGAAAAAAACTCGCTAAAGAGGGAATAAAAAATACAAAAAAAGAGGAAAAATAGGGAAAAAGGAGGCAAAAACCCTATACAGCTGACCTAAACCATATGGTTCCCAAAACCATGGACTAGCACTCCACCACTAAAAACCTATAAATAGGTGGAGACCCCACATTTCATATCCACAGTCAAATACACCCTTACTCTGCCAAAATCACTTTTGAAACGCTAGCTCACCCTTGAGCTACTTTCACCCTTGAGTGCCCCTTTGGCCCATTTCCAACCCTTTGGAGAAAGAGAAAGGAGCAAAGCTGGAAGCTTGGAAGCAACCCTCCTGGACTGTTGCAAGAGCTACACCAACCTCTACACCTGAGGTAATTTTCAATATAAAAAAGAGAGATCTTCACCATATTTTCATGTGTTGTTATTTTTGTTAATGCTCCTGTTAAGTTAAATGTTATGTTGTTTTAGTACTTTAATTTACTGTTTATTGAACTGCTACTAAGGAGTCCCTTCTCCTTAGTAGCTGCTCATTTGCACAAGCTGGGGTGAAAACCCTAGCTATAGTTTTGGTGACTCCACTTGTGTTCTTTTGAATTTCTGGTTATAGTTTTAAATATTTTTAATTTTCTGCAATATTTTTATTGTTTTTTCCCTTCGGCTGTCGTAAACCACGTCTTTTACCCCCCGCAGTTGCATTCCGACCGTGTCTTTCAGGCATTTACCTACGATCCGACCATGGCTCTCAGATTGTTTCTAGCGACCTACCGATGGTTCCCAGTTTGTTACCTGTGATCCGACTGCGACTATTAGCTTGTTTCGTGTGGTCCGATAGCGGATATTAACCCTTTTTCCTGTGTCTCGCTTGTGGCTTTCAGCCATTTTTCTGCAACCCGCTTGCGTCTTTCGGCGTTTTTCCCACGTCCCGCCTGTGGCTTTCAGCCATTTTCCTGCAACCCGCCTGCAACTTTCGACCTATTTCCCATGGTTCGACTGTGTCTTTCGGCCAAAATCCCACAACCTGTCTGTGCCTGTTGAGTTGTTTCCCGCGGTCTGATCGCCCAGATTTGCCACAGACCCGCGGTCTATTTTCTGCACTTTTTTCACTGTTTTGAACCCAGCACTTTGCTGCAATATTTTCAGCACTTGCACAACCATCTGTCCTACCTACAGCCATCCTTCCCTACATCCTTTTCTGCAATATTATTTCTTTTCCATTTATAGAATATTTTTTACATTTCAGCATTTTAATTGAAAAAGAGAAAATTTTGCATTTCAAAGTTTAAATTTTGTACTGTTATTTTTAGTTAGAAAGTTGCCCACCCCGTGGCACTTTTACTTGGGTTCATCATCTCACACGCACACACTCTGTCACCTAATTCAAGTGAGCCCTAAAATACTACTTAACACAACCAACATTCTAACCCCACTTGGGGAACACATAAGAATTTTTTTAGTTAGGTAGGATCAGGGGGATAGGCATCCAAATAACACCCCTCGGTTGCTTACACTTGATACATAGCTATTGTCCATTAGGGAACCAAAATCCCCTATTATTTTTTGGCACATTCACAACCAGTTTATCAGAGGGCCTCTCCCCTAGGAGGGTTGAAGTCGTCAGACTGGTTCCGGAGGCCTGAGTGGAATACCACAATCCATTCAGTAACTGAAGGCTACCTTTCACAGTTCTCAGGGTATCACCCGTATGGGGATACCACGGCGATAGAACCAAACTACAGACTCACCTTATATGGATGTGTCATGAACGGGGTATCTTAGTTGCCTTTCTTCTAGGATTGACTACCCGGTGTCCCTCTCGGTAGGGGGATATCTTTAGCCACTTGTCTCTACTATCCATATTGTTTGACTTGGATTTCATCACCTTGCAGAGAATATGTCTAGTTGAGTTAGAATACTATTTAGCTAGGTGTTTGCATGATCCCTTACCTCCTTTTGGTCTAGCGAGTCCACTATTTTTATTTTCTAGGAAACTTGCTGCTTGTTGGTATTCTGACCATTTCTGTTGATACTCCACTTATTGTAGCACAGCTGTTACAGTAAGTGTTTTGAGTTGGTTGTTGGCCTCAGTGCCATATTTTTTGAGCTCTCCTTTTGCACACTCGGTTGCATTAGGGTTTTAGAGCTATTTTTCACTCAAACACAACCCCCCATATATTTGACACCATCTGTCACCATTGAGTCCCCGAGACATTCTTGGTGCCTCCGGGGCGAGCCCCCATAGCACGGTTCACTTGACACCACCCGTCATAGACATCGATCTTCATCACTTGATACCACTCATCATAGATCTCGAGCCTTGTCACTTGAATCCACTCGTCAATGGCATAGAAGTCTGTCACCCGAGCTAGACGCCCCTTATTTTAGCTCTAATTCTGAGGCAGAGTCTGAGAACCCCCATTTACACTGCACCAACCAGCCCCATGGCTGGCATGACTTCCACCCCTTTCTTTGTAGGGACCATTGGTGGAGCATCCACCACCACACCAGCTACCACACCTGCTTTGGGTATGCCCTCGATGGGGCCCACATCCACCATTCCGTTCACTGCACCCATTCCAGTAGCTGGCATACCTATCGCCACTCCATCAGTGACTCCCACTACCCTTGGCGGTGCAAGACCATCCCATACCACTTCCGTCCCTCCACTTGGGGGAAACATCCTGAACCCATCCCCTCCACTTGGGAGCATTGGCCCCAACATGGTCACACCCCACTAGTATGTCACAACCTTCTACTAGTTTTCCATTCATGGATAGCCTCAACCTTCCTGACCTAGCTAGACTGACTAACGATCCCATCAGACACGACCCTGCGTGGCCTCACATGCCTACCAAGCTCCCCTCTGACACCCCTATGTTTGAGGGCAAGGTAGGTGAGGACTACCAGAACCATATTATGTCCTTCCATCTATGGTGTTCCTCCAACTCCATAGTGGACGACTATGTCCGCCTCCGTCTGTTACAGCGCACCCTCACTGGCTCTACAGCTAAATGGTACATCGAGCAGCCCCATGGGACCCATGCCACCTTTACCTCCCTTGCCTTGACTTTCCTGCAGTTCTTTTAGTTACCTTTTCGCTATGACGTGGGAGTTGAGATCCTACTATCTTGTAGACAGAACACGGCTACCCACATCATTGACCACATTCATGAGTGGCATCGACGCCACAGCCTCTGCAAAATCAAGTTAGATGACCGTATCTTCTTAGATTGGTTTCTAAAATCCCTCCTTCTTGTAATTGCCAAGGATGTGGCATCTGAACGACCCTAGTCCGAAGAAGAGGCCATCCTCAAAGCCCAACAATTTGACCTCATTTACACCCAGTCGGGTTATCTATATACCATCATACCTGACGCCCCTCACGGTGATTCCTCCCAACACGATGCGCCGAGGGAATCCCATACCGTAAACAGCATCATTGGTCGTGTTGCCTCGCATCCCCAACCCTTTTCCATAGCACGTCCTAGCCATGGCCCCCGACCTTTCATGGGATACATCTCAATCTGGAGCAGCCAATTCATATGCTCCTATGGAACATCACCACCATTCCCACAGAACCTCCTATCCACCTCAATGATTTTTTCATGCATCCCCCACTTATGCCCCCCAGGTTGCACCTCAGCCATATTACCACCCACAGGCTGCACCAGCTCCTATGTCCTCTCAAGCCCAACTTGCTTATTACCCACCACAAGTAGCCCTTGCGGAAAACCCACAACCCATTCCGCAGACGTATCAGCAACCCCCACAAGGCTCAGCACCTGCGCAGCCTCCACCTACTTATTATCCATTGCAGCCTGCTCCCGCACCTGCACAACCCCAAAACCCACCTGCTGCCCAAGGGAAAGTATACACCCAACAGAATCCGCAACATAACCAAAATAACCAGTGCCAACAGGGCTAGCAAAACCATGGCAAAGGTCGTAACCGTGGGAACAACCCCCCTCCACACCAAGGCGGTCAACCTCCCAATCCCCCAAACAACAATAACGTGGCACCTGCCAACTAGAACCCTAATCAGCCGCCCAAGCAGGCCAAAAATACTAATCTGCAAACAAACCATCCTTTTTCTATTTGCGGGGTGTATGGCCACTATACACATGCTTTCCCACATTTGGAGTGAGCTCGGCAACTCTGGACTGATGATGCCCATCACCAAGGGCACGCGGCTCCTCAGGCGCCACCCAACCCCCCCACAACCTCAGCATCAACCTTTGGTGCTGCAAAACCCCTTACCAACCCAAGGCGTAGTGAACACTCAGCCGTTGGCTCCCCCTCAAGGCAAAGCGCCACCATAACAGCAGATCACTTATGCCGCTCCTGATCAACCCATGTTAGACTCAGGAACCCACCACTTGTTAATGATGTCATCCACTGATGTCAACCTCCAAACCCGTCAGAACCAGTATGGCTCCACCCCTGAAGCCTCTCCCGCTGACAAAAAAACTAATGCTCATCCCACTGATCAGACGTTACGTATACCTTCGGCTCCACTAGATGGCGCCTCCAAGCACCTTGCTTCCCACTTCGGTGCGTCAACAATAATCTCAATGCTCGCGCTGCATCAAATTACAACATTGTAGATGACTTAACCCCAGTCTCCCGTAGCCGTGTCTGCGTTAGAAGTCTTAAAAAACTGTCCTTCACAGCGCAAGACTTTGCTCCCCGCCATTGGTTCTATTGACCCAAATGATTCACAACTAATGACCTTTCATTTGGACCAGTCCGAACCACACCTGCATTCCACTTTAGCGCTCCAAGTTTTTGTTTCCATTCGGAATCTTGTCATCCATCGGTGCATTATCAATGAAGGTGACTCTACATGCGTTATGTCCACATTCGTTCGGAAGAAGTTGGGATCCCCTACTCTCTAGCAGTCCACCACTACGTTGCGAGCCTATGACGGTCGTTCGGCTCAACCCCAAGGTCTCTTAGCTAATGTCCCCATCCAGTTGGCTGGTAAAACCGTGCTCATTGACATAGAGTTCATCAATTCCCAACTTGATTATAACCTCTTACTTGGTCGCAGCTACATGTATGCCATGCAGGCGGTTGCCTCATCCATTTTTCATACCATGATGTTCCCCCATGATGGACGCGTGGTCAAGGTCGACCAACTCACCTATTACGATCCAAATGCTCCCACTGCACCCAAGAATGTTCTCCCCATGGTTGAACAACCTATTTTTGGTGCAATTACCTCGTTTGTTTCCTCTGTGGGACCCGAAGTTTACTCAGATACGTCGATGACCTCAACATTTCAATCCATTCCTCCCCCATCACCTGTGCCTGAAGTATCTGACCTATGTACCCTTTCCCACAATACACAAACACCCAACAATCAACTGCCCTTGTTACCCAAACCACCATTGGTACCTAGTCACATTGGTGTTACACCCATCCACACGATCCCCTTCCTATTCCCTCCCTCAGGAGTAATAAGCGCCCCGGTTATGGCTACTCTCAGCCTCCCCAAGTTAACCTTAGGATTACCCATGTGGTATATTTCGCCTCCCGTTCCCCCACTGACACCAAATGTCATCCTACAACCGGTGCAACCCATTGCCACTACTAGTCAACCACCTCCCGTTGTCACTACCCCTTCGTCATCTATGACTCCCCCCCCTCTTATCAAGCACACTAGGGGCAGAGGCCCACAACCATACACTGCTGTCCCCTCACCCAAAATAGTTAAAAACCCCCCTGTGTTTCGTGCTCCTCCCAAATGATCGTTGTGTGATGAGTTAGGCCATCCGACTCATCAATGTCCATAATTACCTGCATTACAGGAACACATGCAAATGCTTGACGACGACCCCAACAACCTGGTCGTCGAACTCGATCCAACCCCTAAGCCTCGTGATAAATCACTGCGTACCAACCACCCTTGTGCATTATGCAGTATTTATGACCATTACTCACATCACTGTCCTGATCTCCCAGATTACAAAGCAGCTCTCTACGAGATGAATAATTTGGACCTTGAGATGGCACCCCCCACAATTGAGGAGATCCACCCCCTAGTATCACCCTCATCCGGAGAGATTAACACCATTTATATGATCTCTTCGACTACCACTCCCTCGTCAATCGATTTGACAACTCAAAATTTCCGCAATGATGAGGAGATTCTAGAGGCTCTCACTACCCTGGATTATCCCTAGGACGACATGCATCATCGTTCCTGTTTCCTCCCAGAAGACTCCTCCTCTACCACAGCTACCCAATTTGTGGTTGATTCCAAAGATTTCCTTCCCACCAAAGTCGACTGGTTTAAGGATCCCATTCCTGCTCCTGATGAGTTTGAGGAAGGTAACATGGCCAATATCTCACCTACAATCCACATTGATATCTCTTCCCCAGTCGGTGCTCTTGAACTCATTACATTAGGAGCCTCCTGCACTGAGTACGAGATCGGAGAGTACCAAAATTTTTTCCAAGAGTTCCGTGATGTCTTTGCCTGGTCCTATACCAAAATGCCTAGTATTTACCCCGCTATCATAGAGCACCACATTGACACCTCTGAGTTAGGGGGCATAATAGATTACCTTGACCCTAGGATAAGGGGCATGATCAATCATTTTGAACCTTCCCCATCACATCTATCTCAGCACGTCCATGACCCCCTTCTTCAAACCAACACATATGTGATCCACAATCACAAACCCCATGCACATAGCATGGGGGAAGGTCATTAACCCTGCTCACTTTTTCACACACGTGATCTCAACCATTTTTGAGGTCACATATCCCTTGTATATATGATTTGATTTGATACACCTAGTATTCTACCTCCGCAGGCCATCATTTCTCCCCACCACTACATCCTTCGTTTGGTGGGCTCACCTTTATTTGCAACCATTTTTTAACCTCGTTATTTCCTTTGACCATTCCGGAGTCCTTATGACCTCCATTTTTCGCACCATTTACGCCGCCGGATTCATATTTTCGTGCGTGTGATGGTGCTTGAGATCATTTCTCGCTCTCACCAGGACCAATATCAACATTGTGTCCCGACACCTTGTCGCCCCAGTATGCATGCCACATTGGTCGTAGCCTGTTTTTGATATACTTTATATCATTGGATTCATTTTTTCGATCCCGTGATGATGCTTGAGATCATTTCTCGCTCTCACCCCCAGATTTTTCGGGTATTTTTTCCAAAAACACCCCCGTCACCCTCGGTTTTCATGCCACTTCAGCTGTTCTCCATTTTTGACACTTTATATATCGTCGGATTCATTTTTCCGAGCTCGTGATGATGCTTGAGATCATTTCTCTCTCACACCTGGTATAGTTTCAACATTGTGTCCCGACAGCTTGCTTCTTCGGTTTGCGCACCACATCGGCCGCCATCGGATTGTTCCACATTTTTACATGAGCCTTTCGCTCCTGTCATACTGCAATTATTTTGTTATTTTCCCACCATTCATTATCCCGCAAGGAGGCCCACCAGTGTTCCCCCCTACCCTCATTCTTGGTCATCGACAATGTTCATTGATTGAGCACTTCCTCCTTGCCTAGCCATTCCTTTTGTTCGGTATAATTTTATCCCTTTTTCGGGCCGGACAAGTCCTTTAAGAAAAAGGCACTTAGGGAGTTTTTGTTAAGCTCTTTTTTTACTCCTAAAACAATGAAAAGATCGCTGAGAAATCTTGCTTCCTTTCATGCTCATTAAAGTACCTGAAAGGGCGTCTATCTGGTATAAGTTTAACCTTTTTCCGGACCTGGTAGACTAATTATGAAAAAGGAATACTCTAGTCACACCGGCTAGAAGAGTTCTTCGTTGCATCCTTTTATGCTTCTTCAGGCCTTGGAGACTAACACATGAAAAAGAAACCCCCTGGAGTCTTTTTATTGCTTTCAGACTCTCTAAAATTGAAAGCAACCACGAGCATGAACTATCCTAGGCTCGTACAAATCCACATGATAGTACCATTCCATTATTTCAGAGTCTTCTTATCGCTTTCAGACTCCTTAAAATTGAAAGAAATCATGAGCATGAACTATCCTGGGCTTGTATAAATCCACACGACGGTGCCATTTTAAACACACTTCTTCTAGTTCCTTAACCCATGAAGAAGTCCCCCCTGTGCCTCTTGGCACTATGATCGATCATCTCGACAGCAACCCCAATCAGGTCGCCTTTGTTCAGAGTAGTCTGCAGTCTCCTGCCATTTTACACCAGCTTGAGTATCCCTCATCCCAGTCACTATCCTTGATCCAGTACAACTATGATCTCTTTCCCACCAGTCAGTTTCATATGTTTCCTGATCACCCCTTCCATCATACTCTGAACAAAGGAATTTTGAGTCCACCCACTCTACTTTCCCAGTTATCCCTCACAGTATGTAATCCCTACCATCAGTACGCTCACACTTCGGATTTCCACCTCGCACTCCTATCAAGGAAACATCATCGCTTTGCTAGTTGCAGGTCTCCCTCTATCGACGACAGCCCCTCTATTCCAGAGGATAGACCTAGAGGTCCCTATGCCTTGGACCCATCACCATCTGTGGTGAGTGCCTACGAACCATTTTGAGAGGAGTCATCATTGCCTCTCCAACTAGTTGTTTCATGCTTGACATCAACACCTTGATCGCATTGTTGAGAATCACGTAGGGTTTATATCCATTCAGTTATTGGTCGAAGACCCCAGATTTCCACCGACTCTAGCACATTGGTGAGTCACTTCGGAACGCCCAGTTATATGTTCCCGTGGATGTCTGGGTTGAGTTGGCGATTGTATTCGGAAGCCATCCAGTTATATGCTTCCTTGAGTACCCAGTTCAATTCCAATTCAGTGTAACATTGAGGATATGACTCCCCGTCACTATGCTCTAGAAGCTCATCTATTCCTCTGGTACCCCACTCAGCAGCACTGTAGTTATTCCAGTGTGCCAGTTCTTCAGCTCAGACATGGTTAGCCCGGAAGTATGTCCTAGATTTGTGTCCCCTCTAGACCCTTATGATGTACACGGTGGTTCTCTATGTATCCTACAGGTCCCCCTTTTTGAGCCTCACAGTTATTTTTTATGTATCTTCATACGAGCATGGGTATGCCCGCCTCGTCCATATATTGAGATTCTTCCTCATTCATTATTTGAGGCCATGTATATTTCAGGTCCCCATATTTTGGACCCCATTGTTATTATTGATACGAACATGGGAATGCCCGCCTTGTCCATATGCTCAGATTATTCCTCATTCATTATTGAGGTCATGTACTTTCAGTTTTTGCAGTTTGTTCGGGATCGTTGTTCTGAACTCCAGTTTGTTTCTTCTCTTCTCCACACCCCAAGAAAACCATACAAGACTTATGATGTCTATCGGCTATACGATGAGATCCTGCCCTCACACATCAGGGGGAAATCTGTTAACACCCAAAAAGTGCTCACTACCTCATCTACCCCATTACATGACCCATTTATCCATACTTCCTACCATAAAAGCCTCCAAAACCTTAAAATTCCACCAAAAAAGCCTCCAAAAGGCCAAAAAACCCCTTTTCCCCCCAAAATAATCCAAAATTCTTCCAAAATAGCAAAAACCCTCTAAAGAGGGAATAAAAAATACAAAAAAGTGGAAAAAGAGGGAAAAAGGAGGCAAAAACACTATACAACTGACCTAAACCATATGGTTCCCAAAACCATGGGCCATCACTCCACCACTAAAAACCTATAAATAGGTGATGGAGACCCCTCATTTCATATCCACAGTCAAATACACCATTACTCTACCAAAATCACTCTTGAAACCCTAGCTCACCCTTGAGCTACTTTCACCCTTGAGTGCCCCTTTGGCCCATTTCCAACACTTTGGAGAAAGAGAAAGGAGCAAAGCTGGAAGCTTGGAAGCAACCCTCCTGGACTGCTGCAAGAGCTCCACTAACCTCTACAGTTGAGGTAATTTTTAATATAAAAAAGAGAGATCTTCACCATATTTTCATGTTTTGTTATTTTTGTTAATGCTCATGCTAAGTTAAATGTTATGTTGTTTTAGTACTTTAATTTACTGTTTATTGAACTGCTACTAAGGAGTCCCTTCTCCTTAGTAGGTGCTCATTTGCACAAGCTGGGGTGAAAACCCTAGCTACAGGAGTTTATCTATGCTTCGTTTCTATGTTGTTTCTTTTTTGAGTGTGTGCCTACATTACGGCCCCGCGTGCCGGATCGAGATGGTGGGATGAGTGAGCCGTGGATGGTGTGGTGGGGAGAGATGATGTGTCGCAATGGTGGCGAGGTAGTTGGACAGTTCTTCACTTCAGAGATGTATCGGTAGTGGGAGCAAATGCCGGTTTTTTTTTATGATTATCCGTACCGGGCTATGGATTACTGGGGGGATATTGAGATGTCGCGAGCTTGAGGACAGGCCTGGGGGCCAGATGGTACATATTTTTTTTCGTTTTCTCTTTTAGCATATCATGTTTGTATTTTTTGCTTAACAGTTTATTATGATAGCTAGAGGTGTTTTATGATGCTAACATCTTCGAGTGGTGGTTATTGCAAATGTAGGTCCAAGGCCTCCACTAGGGCATCGGGCCCGCAGGGGTCATGTGGTAGTGTCACCCCCACCTACGCAAGGATCCGTATGCCGACAGGGTGATGATATGGTGGTAGAGGACTTATGGTCCACCCTCGATCAACTATTGGATGGTGTGGCAGATGAGGGTTGGAGGGAGTTGGACCAGGAGGTTTTAGACCTATGTTATGATGCTCCACGAGAGTGGAGATCAATTTTTAGGCAGGTTGTTATGTTGGCAGTAGAGAGGAGGGCTAGGGATGTCAATGACGAGGATGATCCATAGGAAGAGGATCCTGAGGAGGAAGCAGGTCGTGATGATGAGGACTAGACTATTCATTACCTGCCCCCAAATGCTGATGAGCATATAGGGATGTTTTTTGTGGATATGTATTATGTACAGCTGATGTATTTCTGTATATACGGGTGTTGAGGGCACTCTTGACATTTTCTAACTATATGACATATATTTATGTATGTGGATGCATTTTTGGTTATTGAGTCATGTATGCACATTGATGCACATCTGTCGTTGCTTTTATGTTTTGTCGCACATGGATGCAATTGTTATGTTTTTTGTATGCTCGTGGAGGCACATTTTATGTTGATGATATGCACGTGGATGTATCTTTTTGAGATGGATTCTTTTGGTTGTTTCTATGGTTTTAGATGCCTATATGATGATGCATGGTTACTATCCTACATGGTTTGGTTGATGTGCCAATCTAGGATGTTGTTAGCCATTTGGTTTGCCACGCTATTTTGATTTCTTGGGACATGAGTGAATGAAATGGATTCAAATTGTCTAATCAGTTGTTTAGTCTGCAGGAACTTTCTAAAGAGGAAAGGAATGCGTACCTGGTAACAATTGTTGAGTTGGGAAACAAGAAGCTGGGAGTCTAGGAATACACGAAGGTAACTTATACCCATCTGGAGGGTAGCGGTTAGTAGACCAGTCATAGCGTCGTACTCAGCCTAGTTATTTGTAGCAGCACCTATACCCAATCCATCAAGGTGGATCAACTCATTTGAGGAGGAATAGAGTGCCCAAGCTGCGGAGGCAAGATTTGGAGACCAGTGACTTGCACCGTCGGTAAAGCCAACATAGCAAAGTGGAACAGGATCCATCTGTGGTCATGCAGAAAAAATAAATTGTAAGGTTTTGAAAGTTGACAGTGAAAAAAGAATCAAAACTGTACAATTTGGATTGTGGTGTCCAAAAGATGTTATGGATAAAAGCGTTTGAGGTACAACCCATTACAAGGGTTGCAGAGGGGGTTACCTTCTGAGTCGGTCAGAATGTATGCCCCATGTCCGAGGAAAGTGTGTATGATGTATGAGCCTTGCCACATGGATTCAAATTTTCCTTTGCTTGTTTTGTCATGGGCTTGATCATAAATGAGTACAAGGTCTCCTTCATGGAAGGCTCTTGGGTGAACATGCTTATCATAGGCTTTGGAGCAGTTTTTTGGGACTTCAATGGTTTGGAGGGCTGCTCGACGATCCTCGTCATCTTGTTCCAATAGGAGTAAGCATTGTTCAAGATATGAGGTATCTGGGAGGAGTTCGATGGCGATATACAATGTTGGGATATGACACTCAATAGGGAGGATAGATTCCACGCCATGAACCAAATGGAAAGGGGTAAAACTGGTGGCATTTTAGTGGAGGTACGATAAGCCCACAGTGCGGGAAAAAGCATATGATGCCAATTGGACTTATGTTGATCGACAGTGCACTGGAGGATTGTCTTCAAAAAAAAATTAATGGCTTTGACTTGGTCGTTCCCATGGGGGTAGTAGGGAGAGGTGTATTGATGTTCAAATTTGAGGAGGGTTGAAAATTCTTGCTAGATAGAGTCTTCAAAATGAGAACCATGGTCTAAAATGAGTTGTTTAAGTACTCCGAAATGAGTAATAACATGGTTAAATAAGAAGCGGGCTACAGTGTCGGCTATGCAGTTGAAAGTAGGCATGGCTTTTCCCATTTGTTAAATTAATCGATGGCCACAACGATGTATTTATGGATTCCAAATGATGCAGGATTACACTCCATGAAGTCGATGGCCCATTTTCAAAAAGGACCAATGGTGACAACTGGATGAAGGGGGGCGGGGGGTGTCCTTGCCTTGGGGGAAAAGAGCTGGAAATTTTGGCAATGTTTGACCATTGTGATGCAATCAATAAATAGTGAAGACCAAAAATACCCTACGCGGATCACCTTTTGGGCAGTGGCCATTCCCGAAAAATGGTCACCGCAGGAACCACTGTGACAATCATTAAGAACATGTTCTGCTTCTTCTTGTGAAAGGAAAAGTCATAAGATGGTGTCGACACTGTGTCAATATAGGACATCTCCTAGGAGGAGATAATGGGAAGCATGGTGATGGATGCGATAGCGTCCGTCACGGTCGACATCGAGTCAAAACATTTGTGTGCGGAGGTAACCCAAAATGTCATTGTACCAAGGATCATCTGACGAGATGATGAACAAATGATCGTCAATTAGATTAGTAGTGACCAAGGGTGATGGCGATAAGGATGGTAAATCCATCATGAGTTGAGAAAGTGCAAGTGCTTTGGTTCTCTTAGGGGTTTTGAAATTCAGGTCATACTCTTGTAGGATAATAACCCATTTAGTGATGCAGCCTTGCAGAAGGCGACGGTTCAAGATATATACCATGGGGTTGGAATTTGCAACTACTGTAGTATGGCTTATGAGGATGTAATGTCACAACTTTTGTACTGAAAAGACAATGTCGAGGGCTAGTTTCTCTTCGTATGGGTAACATAGAGGTGGCCCTGATAAGATTTGGCTCACATAATAAATGACATGCTCTTGACGAGTAGGGTCTTCTTGAACTACAACTCAAGAAACGGCATAGTCAGATGCCGAAACGTAAAGGATGAAGTCTTTAGAGAAATCCAAAGGGGAGATCAAAGGGGCATTGGTGAGAGATTTATTCAAGTCATCGAAACCTCCTTGTGCTTGGTCGTCCCACACAAAAGGGATGTGGGTACGGTGTAAAATTAGTCACAGCGGATCTAATGAACAAGTAAATCAATCACAACAGATGAACATAGAAAATATGGTGTAAAACTGTGCAAAACATGCATCAGTGCTCAATGTCCCAATGAGGGTGAATAATTACAATACAATACAGTCTCAATGACTAAGCAATTCGAATTGCCTAAGGAGGTAATTTGAATCACTGAATGGAGTAGCTTGACTCCAACTAGGAGTCCTCATCATCAATCAATGGTGGTCATCAATGCACAAGAACGAGTCATCCAGGTGTCAATCTGAGTCTAACTGAGTGTAACATGTGTAACTGAAGTGTGTAGCACTGATATAGGGAAGTGGGCTCAGTGGAGGGCGCATGGGAGGCTAACTGAAGTCAGAACAATTCATCTAGTCAATCTAGAGGTCCAACGGAGTGAAACAGTCAGTCAGGAATGAAACTAGCCTCAAATCAGGGAGAATCGAAGCTAACTGAGTGTAACTGAAGTGGAACTACAGTGGTAGGTGAAGAAGTGTGCCCTTCTCTGGAAGTAGGTGAGAAGTGGGCACCTTCCTGACTAGGAGGGATAATGAACTGATGTAAGAAGCTCATGGATGCTAGAATAAGGTGCCTAAGGTGCTGGAGGCATCAACCTGGTGACTGGGATGCATGTAAAGTGCATGCAAACCCTATAATTTGCATGCAAACCCTAATTGCATGCAAGGTCCTGAAAAAGATGATGTGGATATCCAAACACCCCCCCTCAAGCTAGACTATGATGTGCAAAAAATAATGTGGGGCCCTGGTAACTAAGACCAAAGGTCACCCCAATACAATAATAATCCAAACTAATAACAGTCAATAAACCGAGGAAATGGTGAAAACATCATGGGAAAAATACCCCCCCTCAAAATAGACTATAGCACACCAAAAGATTTAACTGCTCCAAAATCAAGTAGATATGTCTGGAGGTATCTTACTCTTGGGATTAAATGGATCATGCTCCAAAAACATGTGCTTGAATTCTCCATCAGTGGATGCAAGCGAATGTGGAGACTTTATGAACTTGCTCTTTATACCGAAAATGGTGCGAACAAATCTGAAAATATGAGGATGATCCTGGAACCTGTGATTCGAACCAAGTGAGGTAGGAATAGCTCCAATCAGATCAAATAGATCTTGAAACTTGAACTTCTTATCAATAGAAGTTAAATCAGCTTCAAAAATAGATGAATGGTTTCTTGAGATCTCCTTTGAACCAACAAGGGTGAGATCAAAACCAAAATCAGCAAAAAGTGCATGAGAATTGAACTCAAGCGAATGGTAGTGCTCTTCATATTCATTAAAAATATGAGAAACTTTGCAAATGATAGAACATAAGTTTATAGAAGGCATGCAATCAAGGAGGGCGAATTCTTCACCTCCAAAATCAGATTTTACCTCCAAAATTTCAAGTAGATCATTATTCTGCATACCGAAAAACTCATGTGAAGGAGAGGATTCAAGAACCTCTTCGGAATCTAGAGTATGGGCTTGTTTATCTTGCTTAGAATTCAAAATAGAAAACTTTGAGAGAATAAATGTTGAATCTATATTTTATTCTTCATCTTGAACAATTGTTGAGGCCAACACATGATCAGAAAGAACACATAAGGATATCTCATTGGGCTTGTACTCCAAAAGGCTAGCATGATCCTCTTCTTCCTGCTTTCCAAATTCTCTGTCAATTTGGACCCATTGATCACTTGGATTTTCAGCAGTCTTACTGAGGTAGCACATACAAGGAGACATAGCAAGACATATTGGTCCAAAATCTCTATCACAATTATTGAGCCAATCATTCTCCTCTTCATCGGAATCAAAATCTCTTGTATTACCAATGCACATATCAAATAGACATTGTCTCTTCAAGAATGCAATCATCTTTGGTTTCCATTCATCATAGTTGAATGGAGTAAGAATATTTTGTGAAGAAGAAGTCTCCATCTTTGCATTAGCGAATGCACATGGAGGAAGTAAGAAACCTGCAAATCACACACAAACAAACACTATGTTTCCAGCCTTGCATGCACATGAGCGAATGCACATCAAATTTTGCATGCCGCTGCTGAAATATATTGGTGAGCAAATATTTCTCTCTCTTCATGTAGAACACATGTAGAAAAGAAATCCTGTCCCTGCCATGGCTCTAATACCATGTAAAATTAGTCACAGAAGATCTAATGAACAAGTAAATCAATCACAATAGATGAACATATAAAATATGGTGTAAAACTATGCAAAACATGCATCAGTGATCAATGTCCCAATGAGGGTGAATAATTAGAATACAATACAGTCTCAATGACTGAGCAATTCGAATTTCCTAAGGAGTTCATTCAAATCACTGAATGGAGTAGCTTGACTCCAACTAGGAGTCCTCATCATCAATTAGTGGTGGTCATCAATGCATAAGAACCAGTCATCCAGGTGTCAATTTGAGTCTAACTGAGTGTAACATGTGTAACTGAAGTGTGTAGCACTGATATAGGGAAGTGGGCTCAGTGGAGGGCACATGGGAGGCTAATTGAAGTCAGAACAAGTCATCTAGTCAATCTGGAGGTCCAACGGAGTGAAACAGTCAGTCAGGAGTGAAACTAGCCTCAAATCAGGGAGAATCGGAGCTAACTGAGTGTAACTGGAGTGTAACTGAAGTGGAACTACAGTGGTAGGTGAATAAGTGCTCCCTTCTCTGGCAGTAGGTAAGAAGTGGGTGCCTTCCTAACTAGTAGGGCTAATGAACTGATGTAAGAAGCTCCCGGGTGCTAGAATAAGGTGGCTAAGGTGCTGGAGGCATCAACCTGGTGACTGGGATGCATGCAAAGTCCATGAAAACCCTAGAATTTGCTTGCAAACCCTAATTGCATGCAAGCTCCTGAAAAAGATGATGTGGATATCCGAACATACAGAGCAAATGAAGGAAACCATGAACCGTCGTGGCATAATCGGGGACGAAACAACGGATGAAATTTTCCTTCCCCTGAAGGCTCTGTAACTGTCGAAGCGTACATGGTGATGGGTGGTCTAAAATGGCTTGGACCTTTAATGGATCAACTACGATACCTTTTTATGAAATGATGAAACCCAACAGCCAGCCTGCCAGAACACAAAATACACACTTGAGTGGGTTTAAGTGGATTTGATATTTGCGACAACGTCAAAAGACTTGCCAGAGGTCATTTAGATTATCGAACCATTTTTTCGATCGGGCCGTGAGGTCATCAAGGTAGACCAAGAAAATGTTAACCAAGTCATGAAAAAAATAGGTCATGGCCCGCTGAAAAGTGGTTCCAGCATTTTTAAGACCGAAAGGTATAACACGGTAAGCAAAGGTGCCCCATGGAGTGGTAAAGTCAGTCTTGTATTGATCTTCTTTGCGAATATGAATTTGGTTATACCCAGAGAAACCATTCATGAAAGATAGTATCTTATGCCCCGCACATGCATCGATGAGCTGGTCGATAAATGGTGTGGGGAATTTGTCTTTGGGACAAGCTTGGTTTAGGTTGCGGAAGTCAATATAGACACGGATAGTGCCTTGCTTCTTGTTAACTGGGCCATGAGGTCGTCAAGGTAGACCAAGATAATGTTAACCAAGTCATGAAAACAATAGGTCATGGCCCGCTGATAAGTGGCTCCAACGTTTTTACGACCGAAAGGTATAGCACGGTAAGCAAAGGTGCCCCATGGGGTGTGGTGAGCTCCTAATGTGGATGCCTAATGAGGGTAGCTATACCAAGAACCTTCTTTAAATGTCAACCCGGGAAATGTACAAACTTTAGAGATGCATGCACTATCTGTGCTCTTATAGGATAATCTCTTGTCACAGTTGGATGTCGGTATCGATGTTCTAAATATTGTCTACTAAATATGAAAACTGATTATTCTATGGAATTAAATACTGGAAAGAAATCAATCTAATTCAAATAATTAAGGTGCTAAAAGAAGTAAATCTGTTCTAAGAAATAAAGGTACCAAAAGCAGTAAATATGTTCTAAGAAATGAAGATACAAAAACAGTAAATCTATTTGAAATAATTAAAATGCTGAAATAATTAAATGCTGAGAATGAAAATATCATAACAGAGCTATTCTATTATTGGGGAAACAAAGTCTATAACTACTATCTGCGCACAAAATTGGAGTCTTGATTTAACTTGTTTTACCAATCTAGAATTGAAGTACGATCATTCTATGCTTACCCATCTATTACTAAGATGTCAAAAGAAACTAATCACGATGAGAACTGCAGTGAACTCCAGATCTAAACCATGACATTGAAAGCAAAGCTATTACACATGTAATCGTTGATAAACATATGCGTTGAAAGAAAGAACCTACAGGACTATTGAAACTGTTTTGTTGTACTACAGAATGTATTATAAACTACTATAGAAATAATGAATCATTCAAACGCTCCCATATGTCATAGAACTGTTCATCAATGTAAAACACATACTTGGAAAAATACTTGCAAATAGGAATCTCCTGACCTACGTGTTGGAGGGGCCCTCCCCAACCCGTACTCAGGAGAGAATAAAAACTTAGAAACACTGGCTGGAATTAACCATCAAGCTTTCATTAAGATATAAAATCCATGTCAAAATAGAAGTCTGTACTTCTCAGTATCTCAATAGTGCAGAAAACGTTAAAAATAATGTCTTTCCAAAAAATAACAGCAGGGGCCTCTCGCTACCCGAGAGGTCCATATTTATATGATTTAATGGTGATCCTAATTGATTGTCAAAATGTCGATTCTTCTTGTAAGTGGGAGTGCATCCTCTATAAATCAAGAAACAGGGTGTCGATCTTGGTGATCCTTTATTCTTCTACACGTCCATCCTTGAATGACCCTGAACCTGCTCAATCACACTTGGTTTCCACAAAATTAGTTTATTTGATACGCATTCTAACATCCAATAATAATCATAAAACAATCCATTAAATAATTAAAGTAAAACATTTTCCCCCACAAATGAGTATGTTTCATCACCATTGCTTGAGTTTGGTTGCTGGAAAAAAAGGTTATCGAATATCTGAAAACTTGAATCATCATTCTCTCCCCTACTTGAAGGTTTCACCCATCCTTGGGTGACTTATTCAATTCATCGATGACCTCCCTGATATCCCATGCTACCACCTTAGGTGTCCCTGCCTGCCTGAGATATCCAAAATTCTGATCCTCCCTGGCCCATGCCTTCCTCTCTTCCTCTTCATTAATCTGTTCTTTGAGGACTTGGGAGAGAAAGAATGGAGGATTTAGCCTCATCCAAATCCACCTGAGTTGGTTTCTTGCCAGGGATTCTTTGTAGAGTGTGGTTTTAAAAAGAGCATCCTTAAGCCTGAGGGGAGAGTGGATTTCTCTTCTTTTTAGATCGTTTTCCACCCTGCCCCACCTTTCCCTGGTGGACTCATTAACTTCCTTTTGTGTGCTGCGGAGTGTAATGTCAAAATGAATTACCACCTCCTGTTGTTTTGCAAGGAGAATGGGTATCAGTTCCTCGTCCTGAGTGAGGATCCTATGGTAATATATTATTCCCTCAAGGTGAGTTGGCTCTGGTCTGATCATTAATGGGGTTTTCCATTTGGGAAACATAGAGATGATAGTACTGGGCTCGCTCAATTTCGTGGTTCATCCACGAACACAATGACCTTAACTGGAAATCGCCCACATATGGGTTTGACGAGCAGTTGGTCGAGCTAGAACCTACGAAATTGTGCAAGAAGAACTCACTCAATTGGTCTTTCTCCAGCTCTGTGGATTTCAAAGATGCATCAATAAATTCTTTGGGAGTGCTTACCTCTATAGGGAGACCTTTCTTCAACCTCTAGAGCTGGAATTTGCCCCATTTCTCTTGTAAATAAACTGCATATACCGTCGACAGTCATCTGAGGTCACGCAGTCTCTCATATATGCCGATAGTAGTGGAAAAAACATCCTTAAATTTGATAATCTCCTGGTATTTCTTTGCTAATTCATTCTGTGCTTCGGCCAACTTTTCTTGTAGCGCTAAATTCTTCTGCTCGGCTAGCCGGAGCTCTTCTGCATGATGCATCTTTAGGATTTGTGTCTTCTCGACCGAGAATGGGGGAGGTGTGGCCTGGCTTCCTGGCCCAATTCTTAATGTTGCCAACTCATTTTCGAGACTTTCCAATTCTGCTCGTGCTTCAGCGAGCTGGGAAACGTATTAAATTTTGAGCATTAATTCACAATACTCTAGGATCTTCACTGAGAGAATAACATATACAGTCTATCAATGCATAACAATCACAATAAGCAGCACAAGAATCAAAATCATGAGAGACAAGAGACACAAAGTTTCCGTGGGGAAAACCCTAAGGTGAAAAACCCCACAACTTCCTCAGAGATAGAGAGAGCAATGGCTTAACCAAAGTACAACCAAAATACAATTGAGATAGTCTCCTAGAAGCAGATTATCCTCCTCCTCACTAGTGCGCCACTTTCTGAGTGAGAGAGATATGACTTTCCGAATGATCTAAATAGAGATCTCCTGATCTCTATTTATACTAACCTGTTTTCCCAGTGACCTTATGGGGCCGACTTGTCTAGCTAGGTACATCCACAATAAAATATATATTTCAGGGCCAACCCCACACATGGTGGTCTAATAACCCATCGGCAAGTACACACACTTGCGACACTTGTCAATCCACATGATGACACTTCCTTATAGAGGAATAACACATCTCTAATAAGGGTATAATAAATATATATGAAATACATAGATGAAATACATTCCAAAGTTACATATACATCAACACTCCCTCTTAACTAGGAAGGTATTTCTCGACACATATCTGCTAGACAAGTCTTCTTCTCGGGATCATCATCATCGATGCATCGTCATCATCATCGTCACTGTTGCTGCTATCTCAACCAATTTCTGACTCTACTCGTCATAGAAAGTTCTACAGAGCCATTCCTTTTTCATACGGGATGTAGGCCCACCACCTGCAGGTCTTCATCATCACTGGCCATACTATGGAAATCTCAGGACTTATTACGTGCGTCACAAAACCTTAAAAGAGTCTCTTGACTAGCAAGAACCTTAAAGAGCATCTGAGGCCTTTTTCATCCTGTCTAGATCTCCAGGACTTATTACATGTGACCCCACCAGAAAACCTCAAAAGAGAATCGCAGGACTGATTATGAGCACAAGGCTCAACCTATCGGATCTCCCAGGGCACAAATTACATGTGGTCACCACAAAACCTAGAAAGAGCATCCCAGGACTAATTACGAACACAAGGCTCAACCTAACAGATCTCCCAGGGCACAAATTACATGTGGTCATGGCTAAACCTCGAAAGAGCATCCCAGGATTGATTACGAGCACACGGATCAACCTATCGGATCTCCCAGGGAACAAATTACATGCCATAGGACAAAACCTCGAAAGAGCATCTGCCAGATATCCCAGGGCACAAATTACATGCCATAGGCAAAACCTCGAAAGACTATCTGCAGATCTCCCAGGGCACAAATTATTTGTCCTCCCAAGCAAAACCTCGAAAGAGCATTTTCCAGATATCCCAGGGTACAAATTACATGCCATAGGCAAAACGTCGAAAGACTATCTGCAAATCTCCCAGGGCACAAATTACATGCTTATCTGCACAACCTATTCCACGGCCATAGAGTATTAACCTGATACTCACCATACATCATCCTGATGTACACATGATCATCCTGATCATCATCACTGCAACATCCTGCTGCATGTCATCTGGAGAAACATCCTGAAGCTCGTCATCCATGATCATCCTGATCATACAATGCATCCACCTGATGCACACCAAGTATCTACCTGATACATATAATCATACATGATCCACCTGATCATACCTGATATATATCAACATACATGATCTACCTGATCATACAATGTATCCACCTGATACATATACAGATACATGGTCCAAGCATCCAACATGATGCATATACAAAATACATACACATGATCCAACCGATCATATCTTACATCCAACATGATGCGTACATACATATATAAATGATCCAACTGATCATATCCAACATCCAACATGATGCATACATACATATATAAATGATCCAGTTGATCATACAAAGCAAAAACCAGAACATCATCCTGATGCTCATCATCCGGCGCTTACATCCACAACCATGTGAAGGATCCTCCTTCCAACATGCTTGGAATGGCTTTAGAAAATGTGTCCATGTTATAGCTTGAAATGACACCTCTCCGTCCGTGACGACACTTGCTTCCCTTGGTCGCATGACGACACTTCTTGAGATCAAGTTCAGTCACACAACAGGACATTTGTGGATGGAGGAGTCATTTGGGACACTACAAATGGTTGAAATTACCTCATTCTTGACCCATTTGATGTATATGACCCTTAGGAACATTTTTCCAGACCAAACCATCTCCTGAAAACGAGCAGAAAAGCCTGTTTTTGGCCATTTTTTAACATGAGCTCGACTCCACTATTGAAATAGTAGCGTGTGTACGCGACTTTGCCTCATTCAAAGTAGCACTCAATTACATGTGTATGCGACTTTGTCTACTATAGAGTAGCGTACACCCCTGTTTTGGTCAAAAATATCGAAATTCGAGTAAGTTGAGTTGGTTGGGAAACCTCTTGAGCGGTTATAACTTCTTTTCCTCTTCCTCACTGACTATATAAGGAGGGTAGAAGGGTCATGTGAAAAGAGGAATCCCAATTACAAAGTTATGCTGGAGGAATGGAGACCCTCATCCCCCTCTCTTGTGCTTCAGTTTTGGTAAACCCTAGTACAATTGCTTAGAGGCTGGGATCCTTGGAGAACGGAAGCAAGAGACCTTGAATCTAGGTTTCGTGAAGTGCCAAGCTTGAAGGAAGGTATAACTTTATGTACTTGCTTTCATTCATCAATAAAGATTAGACGTTCTTCTCTTTCTAAATATGAACTATTAATGTGTCTTAGATTTGATTATAGTTTGATGTCTTCTTCTATTATGAATATCAATCTTATATGTGTAGTCAAATGTGTTTGAGAAAGGTATCAAGTTGTTTTGCAGGTCTGGGCATTGCAACACTGTATAAGCATTGAAGAGCGAGGGAGGCAAAGCTAGGATCAACCTTCTGAATGAGGTGCCTACATCTCTAAACCCTAATCTCTTCATTTATTTTTTGTACTTGCAGAATGCTTGTAAGTCTATCTTTATCACCATAAGTTGGTAGTTTCTCCCCTGAACTATAAGTGCATTTTCCCCACAACAGAATGGCAACTCTGCTGGGGAAAGCCTAACTGCTTAGGGGTATCCAAGGTCATTTCTTTAATCTTGTTTGATGGTCTTTGTTCATTTTATTGATTAGGATCAGTTAGTAAGCTCTGTTTGACCCTCCTTGGCTCTTACAGACCCTTCCCAGCCCTTGCAAACCCTTGTGGACCCAGGTGTGGTGGTTTTAACCCCATTTTTCCAACTTTTTCCACTTGTACGCTACTGTTTGTACCACACAGTAGCGCCCATATGCTACTTTTCCTCTGCATAGTAGTGCCCATACTGCTATGAGCACTAGTTTCCTTCATACACAGTAGCGCTCAAAAACTAAGTTTGATTTTTTTGAGTTTTTGGGTTGTGGACCCAAATCTAGCGGCTGTGGCTGCATTTTTTGGGGTCCCTGATGACCCTAGGTCTGAGTTAAACCACTATAAGTGGTCTCCCATCCTTTTATTGATCCTGCATTCATGATTTGAACCTCTTTTGATCAATTTGGGCTTGTTTGGAAAGTTTTGGGGTTTGTTGACCTAAGTTGGGGGGTTGTGGACCTGTTTGGTGTTTTGTTCCCTAACTTGAGTCTGATTGAACTTGCTTGCCCCATTTCCACTGGATTTGAAACCTCTTGAGTCTTCTTGACCCTGTTTGTATCTATTTGAGTGAAATTTCTCTTTTAGGTTGGTTTCTTATCCTCCCTTATGCTTTTAGTTTTTCTTTTGTAGTGAAATCTCAAGTGTTTTGGCTATTGTTCAAGACCTTGTTTGCATTGTTTATGTGCAGACCTGACTTTACCAAACCATACTTCTTCGTAGGTCATTTGCTTCGTTTGGGTCTAAAAGTAGTTTTTTTACTCTTTTCCCAATGGTGGGCATGCTTACATCAATAAGAATTTGAAAGTCATATTTGGTAGCTTTTGCTGTTTCATAAAGAGAACCTGAAAGTTTCTTTGCTTTGCTTTGATAGTAGGTTAGTTTCAGTTTTGTTTCTTACCTTTGAAAGCATAAAGAGATTTGATTTATCTTCTGAATAGAGTACCTTGCAAGTGGCTTAAAAGACTTTAGAGTGCTTTGCATAAAAAAGAACAAATTTTCTTTTGCATACTTAGTTGCTTGAGTGGCTGCATTCTTAGGTTTTGAGTTTTTTTTTGTACATTTAGACTTTATTTTTACCTTTTTTGCATTCGAAAGATTAAAAAATTGCATTCGCACATGCATTCTAGATCAGAATTTTAAGACTTGCATGGAAAAGAAAAAGATTTGTTTGGTGGTAAATATTTCATTTTTAGTAATCTATCTCTATTATAACCACTCTCACACACCCACTACCCTTTTTGAGTAAGCAAGTAACCTTTAAAATGAACTCTAATAAAATGTACTAGTAACAGTTTCTTTTCTAGGTTACACTACACCAACTAGTCTTGGTTAGGATCTTGGGTTTAAAACACCTTAAACCACCCAAGATCACACATTACGCAAAAATCGTAGTAAGACTATCACAGGTAAACCCATTTCACTCAAAACTTGCCTGGGATCTATGCAGTAGGTCATTGCAAGATCAGATTGTTGGGAATACTCCTCCTACTTTCTGTTCGAGCATACGCCAGGATCGGATTGCGTATTGGGGACTCTTTTGAGTTTCGGGCTTAGCTACCCTGCCCACGCTTTCTGATTCAACCGGTGACTATTCCCCCAAGAGTTTTCGATGTTGTGGTATCCTTAGTATCTGACTCTAGGTTCATACACAGGTGACAGCAGAGGGTATATCTGTTGTACCTAAGACAGACGTGGGAGGAAATCCCTTGCAGGTCTTTGGGAGGGCGGTTGGGTGATTCCAGCGCTTGCACCCTTAGTCATTGTATTGTGGACCCCGGGTAACTATCTTTCTTCCTTCATTGATCTGTTATGGGCTCTCATCATCCCAGACTCTTCTCCGGAAGGCATCTGTTTGCCTGGTTTGATTTACCTAGGACCTTTTTTAGTGGTGTGCTCTTTGTGCTACTTTTTTTAGTTTTCCTTAGAGAACTTCTTGTTCATTTGAGCAGGAAACTATGTCTAGCATTCCAGTGAGTGCCAATCAAGGTACCCCTATTCCAGGGGATCCTTGTGCTATTCCATTCATTGGAAACATTGGTACTCCCTTAATGGCTACTCTAAATCTTCCTGGATTCACCACAGGGCTTTCGGTTTGGTTGTTTTCCACTCTGAATGCCTTGCATGCTCCTGACGCTTCTTTTGTGAGCACCTCAAATCAAGAGTATCAGAACCCTGTTCCTCCCTTGCCAGTAGCATCTTCTCCTCCTCCTTCTACCTCATGTGGCGAAAGTAGCAATACTAGGAGCCAGCAGTCTAAAAGGAATAGACGGAGGAAGAATAGGAAGAAGATGCCAAAACAAGGGGGCAGCAACCCAGCCTCTATAAGTCATGCTGGGGGAAAGCACCCTGCCTCTACAAGTCATGTAGGGGGCACCTACCCAGCCTCTGGAGGTCAAGCTAGGAGAAAACTTTTAGTCACTGAAAATCATATTGAAAGTTTGTCTTCAACCACTGTCAGTCATGTTGAGGACACGTCATTGATCACTGCTAGTCATATTAATGACAAGTCACCAGTTCCTGTGAGTCATACTGGAGACACCAGATCAACCACTGCAAGTCATGCTGAGGGAGTTGACATTGTCGACAAACCAAACAAACAGAAGCTTAAGTTCCCTTATAAGTTTTGCGAGGGAGATCACCTTACTTACTTGTGCCCTGTACTTCCCGAAGTGCAAAAAGTGTGGTCCTTAGTTCAAAATTCTTCTGCTTCTGAGTGACCAGCCTCTGTGAGTCATGCTGGGGGCAAGCTGTCAACCAATGCTATTCATGCTGAGAGTACTGACGTTGTAAAGGAGTCTAAACCTATAGGACGAAAACCGAAGTTCCCTTGTAAACTTTGTAAGGGAGATCACCTTACTCACCGATGCCCTGCCATTCCAGAGGCACAAAGACTGTGGTCCATGTCTGAAGGAACCTCTGTTCCTGAGTTGTCTATAGATTCCCTACAATCAGATCAACCTTTGGTTGATAAAGTGGTTCAACCAATGAAATCTTTGGTTGACCCCACTCTTCCATCGGAGAGTGAAGTAATCGAATCGATGCAATCTTCAACCGATCCCATCAGTCCTTCAGAGATTGATGCACCTACTACTGAAGTCTTCTGCATTACCAGTTTGGATATTCCTAAAAAAGGGGGCACTTCATCTGTGCCGTGTGAACCCCTACCAAGCCCTAGGATTGTTTCCTTTGATTGGAAGAGCCGGGCCTCATCTTCCTTCTTCGACACCTTTCTAGATAAAGGTTGATATCGGGAACCATACAGTTGATCGATGCATTGTTGATGAAGGTGCTTCTATTAGTATCTTATCCTCTTATGCTTTGAGAGATTTTGGTTTCCCTAATGTTATTCCAGCTGTTAATTGGTCGTTGACCTTCGATAAAAGACCTAGTGAACCGTTTGGATTCCTCCGTCAGGCACCTGCTACTTTGGGTGGAAAAACAGTCTTACTTGATTTAATGGTTTTAAAGGACCCTATGGACTTTGATATGATCCTCGGGCGTGATTACGTTTATTCTATGCATGCTGTGGTGTATACGCTTTTTTGTGTGATGCATTTCCCTCATAATGAAAACATTGTCACCATCGACCAGCTTGCATTCGTTGATCCTCCTTATTACCCAAATGTAGACCAGTTTGATCCCTCGTCATTAGGCACTAATATGTCACATGGGAATGTTGTGGCATATTGTTCCTTGAGTTCAACTGCTACTGAGAAGAAGTCTCTGAATTCATGCTTACCTTCTCGGGATTTGGTCCCAGCTTTTGACCAAGTGACACCTCCATCTGAATGTTTAGATATGTGTTCTATCTAGGATGATATACTTCCTTCCAATGAAGTTTTCCTAGAGTCTATAGTACAGTCTTCCATTCATTTGGATGTTGATCCAGTCACAGTCATGTTCAGCCCCGGTTTGACCTTAAAGTCTAATCTTCCTACTGTTGAGTCTTTGAACTCTCCTATAGAATCGCAAATCGGTGTTCCTGCTGAGTTTGATTCTGCTTCTCGAATTTTCAACTCCCGTGATGATGAATTTGTTCCTGCAGATTCCATCATGTCCTTCAACTTTGATCTTCATCCTGAATTTGATCTTGTTGATTGTAAGTCCTCGGGCTTGGGTACCATAGAGACTTCATTTGAAAACTCTACCTCGTTTATGTCTGTTGTTGATGATAGTGAAGTTGAAAGTATTTCTACCACAGTGACATGTATCGGGTCTTTCCTTACATATGTTTTAGATATGATCATGGTACTAATGTTTCTTGGAGACAGGATTCTTAGTTGGATGTATACTTGCTTACTGGTCCTTTTTGACACCTTGTGCGACCATGTCAGGTATATTTGGAACCTTGCATATAGGTTTAGGATTCCCTTCTGTTATGTTGCATTTGAACCTTTTGCCATCCGAATTCGCCATAGGGTCGAACCTGTTGGATATTGGTATGTTAGCCATCTCTTCATGCATCGCGCACCAGTTCGACAACAGAGCCTACCTAACATGGGTCACCCTAGTCAGCACCCTTATGCCATTCTGGTGCCCATGATGAGTTTTTCTCATAGACTCGGGAGCCTTTTTATATTTACCATGACTTTGAGAAGAAGCCTCATATCTTTCTTCCTCATATATTTCTGGCCATCCCTGATAAGGCTCCCATCTTTGTGTTCAAGTTGTATATTCATATGTTATGATCTCGCTTGCGCTAATGAGCCTAAAGCCGGCTTCCATGCTTTTAGCTCGTTATATAAGCCTCCATCTCTGATCTCATTTCCGCTAAGCTCTGTATCATTTTGCCTTTGCAATTTGACACCTTTTACCTGGAGGAGACACACCCTGAGTGTCCTTATCTTGCTCATGTTCCTTGCATTAGGCATAGCTTTGTTCCATGTGCTTGGAGCTAGTTTCGCATGTCCCTGACACTCATCTCCTCCCAAGCGAGCATTCTTCTTTTACTTCAAGCTCGTTAAAAACAATAAGTAGGTTTCGAGCATTCTTTTTTTACTTCGTGCTCGTTAAAAACAGTAAGTAGGTTACGAGCATTTCTTCCACCTTTCCTTCGAGCTCGTTAAAAACAGTAAGGAGGCTATGAGCATTTCTTTCATCTTCACTTCAAGCTCATTAAAAACAGTAAGGAAGTTGTGAGCATTTTCTGTATCTCCTTTGAGCTCATTAAAAACAGTAAGGAGGTCATGAGTTTACTTTTCCGGACTCGTTAAACCTTTATGGAAAAGATCCCTATGGAGTTCTTTTAAGCCCTTTTCAAACTCCTTAAATAGGAAAATTTTTCCCAGCATAGTTGTCTTTTCGGGCTCGTTAAAATAACTGAACCGACATCCACTTAGGTATAGAATTACCCCTTTTCTGGGCCTTGGTGGATAATTTACGGAAAAGGTATACTCTAGGTATACTCTTGTATGCGCTAGAAGAGTTCTTCTTCCATCATTTTACACTTTTTCAGGGAAGGAGACTAACTTTACTAAAAAGGACCTTTGGAGTCGTCTTTAGGGTTTTCAGACTCTCAAAATGTGAAAACACCAAGCGAGCACATACCAATCTGGGCTCGATATAAAATCCACGGATAGGTGTATAGAGGACTATTTAAGTTTTTCGACTCTATAAGCAAGAAAACACCGCCGAGCATAGACCAATCCGAGCTCGATATAAAATCCATGGATAGGTGTATGGAGTTTTCTTCTAGGTTTTTCAGACTCCTTAAATATGAAAATACCGTCGAGCATGCTTTAGTTCTTTGTCAAGCTCGTTAAAAAATGAAAAAGTAAAGGGAAGGGAAGAATGTTATAATATCTTTCAATATGATGGCAGCAAGTCAACTATCTCCTTGAACAAAGCACCTGTTTTGAGTCTATCAAACAAGTTGGGTTCTAGCATTGGCCTTAGGGTAAACCTGATCTCAGAGTTCTAACTCCTCCATTTGGTTAGTCTTCCAATCATTTGGAGAATCTGTTAATGTCTCCTACATTGCAGACTTGCATCTTGGTCCTTGTGTGTTCAAAGCTTCCTAAGTCACTCTTGTATCGTGCTCACTATTCAAGGATATAACCTGTGTCGGCCATTCTGCAGTTTTCTTGACCTCATGTGTCGGCCATTCCTTGGTGTCAGTATGTTTCATCATGTGTTCAGTCCTACTCCAAATCAGCTCATACCTTTTGAGTGTCCCTCGTCTTGGATGATGGAGGATGCATTAAGGCCTCCCTTCCAATGGACTTCTTCCCATCGACTTCAGCTTATTGTGCTCTGAGAATGAAGTTTAGAGTTTCGGTTAGTACCTTGGGGATTGCAGTCATTAGTGGCAGTTTCCCTCGCTATTGGATAGATGGGAATACATCAATGTCTCCTATCCGATGGATTCTTCAAGTGTTCGACGACAAGACCACTTATTCGCACTTGTTTGAATGTACTAGGTACCTTGGGTTCCATTTTCATTATTGGTGGACACCCTCGCATTTCTTAACGGTATACATCAATGACCGGTAATCAAACGATACCTCCCATGTTCGACATCAACTCATTTATTCGCATGGATAGGTTTGTACCTTGGGTTTTTTTTGGATGAAGACCTTGGGATCCTCGATAGCATCACCTCATTTATGTTATCACCCAAGTTGCACAAGACTGAGCCACACTCTTTTTGGGCTCTTGATGAGACATAGATCGAGCTTGTTCTCTATGGCTATGTTCTCCAGTTTTGACATAGATCCACCTTGTATTTATGTGGCTATGTTTACACTTATGTTCCTCATGGATCCATGCTTGTATTTTAGTGGCCATGATATATGCATCAGTATTTTGGATCATTATTGTATCCTCTTTGAGGTCATGTTCCACCATTTGAACATGGACAGTTACCCCAAGGATAAGTTTGTCTGACATTGCCTTTGCTTTCAAGTACTTCATTTGAGCCTATGATTCTTGGGTTCTCCGTTCCTCCACGATTCAACTCTTTTTTATTTATAATGTATTTCGGCCATCATTTCCCACACTCCCTCTAACCTCATACATTAGGGAGCATCTGTTATAAGTTGAAATGACACCTCTCCGTCCGTGATGACACTTGCTTCCCTTGGTCGCATGACGACACTTCTTGAGATCAAGTTCAGTCACACAACAGGACATTTGTGGATGGAGGAGTCATTTGGGACACTAAAAATGGTTGAAATTACCTCATTCTTGACCCATTTGATGTATATGACCATTAGGAACATTTTTCCAGACCACACCATCTCCTGAAAATGAGCAGAAAAACCTGTTTTTGGCCATTTTTTAACATGAGCGCGACTCCTCTGTTGAAATAGTAGCATGTGTACGCGACTTTTCCTCATTCAAAGTAGCGCTCAATTACATGTGTATGCGACTTTGTCTACTATAGAGTAGCGTACACCCCTGTTTTGGTCAAAAATCTCGAAATTCGAGTAAGTTAAGTTGGTTGGGAAACCTCTTGAGCGGTTATAACTTCTTTTCCTCTTCCTCACTGACTATATAAGGAGGGTAGAAGGGTCATGTGAAAGGAGGAATCCCAATTACAAAGTTATGCTAGAGGAATGGAGACCCTCATCCCCCTCTCTTGTGCTTCAGTTTTGGTAAACCCTAGTACAATTGCTTAGAGGCTGGGATCCTTGGAGAACGGAAGAAAGAGACCTTGAATCTAGGTTTCGTGAAGTGCCAAGCTTGAAGGAAGGTATAACTTTATGTACTTGCTTTCATTCATCAATAAAGATCATACGTTCTTCTCTTTCCAAATATGACCTATTAATGTGTCTTAGATTTGATTATAGTTTGATGTCTTCTTCTATTATGAATATCAATCTTATATGTGTAGTCAAATGTGTTTGAGAAAGGTATCAAGTTTTTTTGCAGGTCTGGGCATTGCAACACTGTATAAGCATTGAAGAGCAAGGGAGGAAAAGCTAGGATCAACCTTCTGAATGAGGTGCCTACATCTCTAAACCCTAATCTCTTCATTTATTTTTTGTACTTGCAGAATGCTTGTAAGTCTATCTTTATCACCATAAGTTGGTAGTTTCTCCCCTGAACTATAGATGCATATACAAAATACATACACATGATCCAACTGATCATATCTAGCATCCAACATGATGCGTACATACATATATAAATGATCCAACTGATCATATCCAACATCCAACATGATGCATACATACATATATAAATGATCCAGTTGATCATACAAAGTAGAAACCAGAACATCATCCTGATGCTCATCATCCAGCGCTTACATCTACAACCATGTAAAGGATCCTCCTTCCAACATGCTTGGAACGTCTTTAGCAAATGTGTCCATCACTTCTTCCTCGAAGTGTATTCAATCCAAAGAACACCAAGCCTCTCTCTAAAGTACTCGAACTTCACCCTGGCTAGTGGCTTCGTCAACACATCTGCAATCTGCTCATCCGTCGCAACATACAGGAGCTTCACAACTCCTCTATGCACCATATCCCTGATATAGTGATACTTGATCTCTATGTGTTTCGACCTGTCATGAAACACTGGGTTCTCGGATAGCTTCACACAACTCTAGTTATCACAGAAGATACCAGTAGCATCCAACGGGAGATCAAATAATTCAGACAGTAGCTTCCGTAGCCATACTTCCTCACAACTAGCTGAGCAGGCTGCAACATACTCTGCCTCAGCTATACTCATTGCTACACAAGACTGCTTCCTGGTAAACCAAGAGATCACACCTGATCCCATACTAAAGAAGCACCCAGATGTGCTCTTCCTATCTGCAGCACTGCCAGCCCAATCTGAATCAACATAACCCTGCAGGTTAAACTTTTGATTCGTCTCATACTTGAGCCCATAATCCACTGTACCCTTCAGGTACCTCAAAACATGCTTTACAACAACCAGATGAACACTCCTCGGATCTGTCAGGAACTGACTCAATGTGTTCACCGCAAAGCAAATATCTGGTCTTGTGTTCGTCAAGTACATCAAGGACCCAATCATCTGATGATACATAGAGGCATCAACTGGCTCAAATGAAGCATCACATAGAAGCTTCGGATTCGATGCCATAGGTGTGGACATGGCCTTACAATCCATCATCCCGAATCTCTTCAGGATATGTACTGTGTACTTCCCTTGACCAAGGAAGATCCCACCTGCACTCTGCCACACCTCCATACCTAGGAAATAATGCATCATTCCCAAATCTTTCATATCGAACTCGGCAGCAAGATTTCTCTTTGTATCACACCAAGTTCTGGGAGCTTGCTACAAGCCATACAAGGCTTTCTTCAGTCTACACACATGTGACTCCCTCTCAGGTCTTGGGACTGCATCCCAAACATCTTCTTCATGATCGACAGATCATGGCATTCCATTTCTTCATCCCAGATCCTGGGAACTTCAATATCTTCAATAGATATCTTTGTTGCTAGAACAAATTTTGTAGTCCTTGTGTAGGTGTAGATATACAGTCTTTCCTACAAAACAAGTTAAATTGCATGATTAGAAACATCTCATAATTTTCAGAACAAATTCTTTACACATAAAGAAATATGTCATGCAATCATGCAGTTATCTTAGCCAATGCTTCAATACAACATTTATCCATGTTTCACAACATTCTAGATGCCTTCCAGTCTCTACCAGAACATTGTTAAGAGTTTGCACTACTCCCAACATGTCAGCAAAGAGGTTTCATTCTAGATAAGTAGCATTGTAATTTTGTACAGTGCCATAGGCCACTTACCCATCACATGCATATTAGTAGTATATTGTTCATTAATGCAATCATTCTAATATGCACAATACGTCTCCTAAGTCTAGGAACATAAGCATAATATTATTTAAACAAACAAAATAGGCAAGAAATGATAATTGAAATACTTATCTTTGTTTGTTTGTTGGGTGGACTCCCTCTAAGTCTTTGCTTCCTGGCAGGAGCTGCTGAAGTAGCTTCTTCTACACCTTTCTGTTGTGGAATGTAGGAAGATGGTCATCTCCCTCTGAAAATCGGCATCCTTGCAGGAGCTGCTGGAGTGTGCTCCCTCTTGATATTTACTTCCTGGATTACATGTCCTTGAACTTATATTCATCCTTGCTGACATCAATCTTCTTGAACCTTGGAAAGTATAATTTGTAAGCCTTCGAGCTTTCACTGTAACCCACAAGGATACCCTTCTTTCCTGAAGGATCTAGTTTAGTCCTATTTTCCTTTGGGACATGAGTGTATACTGGACAACCAAATATTATGAGATGGTTGACTTCATGTTTCTTACCAGAAAATACCTCTTCTGGTGTCTTGTTGTCCAATATCTTGTGGGGTGTTTTGTTCTACACATATATAGTTGTTCTAGCCACTTCTACCCATAGATGCATAGGTAGATCCTGGTCATGCAGCATTGCTCTTGCTGCTTCCATGATTGTTTTGTTCTTCCTTTCTGCAACTCCATTCTGTTGAGGATTATAAGGAGCAGTCAACTCCCTCTTAATCCCTGAATCACTACAAAGATTCTTGAAGTCACCTGAGGTGAATTCTCCACCATTGTCGGATCTGAATGTTTTGATCTTCTTGTCAGTTTGATTCTCCATCAAGGTTTTGAATTCCTTGAATTTATCAAACACCTCATCTTTGTTCTTCAAGAAGTATACCCAAGTCTTCCTGGAGAAGTCATCAATAAATGAGACATAGTAAACATACCCACTCAGAGAATTGGATGACATAGGACCACATACATCTGAGTGAATGATTTCTAGGATGTCTTTTGCCTTGCTTTCACTGCTTGGGAAAGCCTTCTTAATGTTCTTACCTTTTGCACATCCTTTGCAAACACCTTCATGTTTGGTCTTGATTTCAGGAAGACCCTCTACAGCCTTGCTTGCAATTGGAAGTGCCCTATAGTGCATATGAGCAAGTATTCTATGCCAAAGTTCACTTGGCTCCATGGATTCATGTACCATGGCATGTTCAGGTTGTCCCTTCAGTTTATACAAACCTCCCTCTTGCTCTCCAATCACTACTGCATCATCTATGTTCTTTCCCTTTCGCCACATTAGGACTTGGCCATCCACAAATGCAACCCTCATACCTTTTGCATCCAATGCAGAGATGGAGAGTAAGTTCTTCTTGAGCCCAGGTACATAAAGGACTTCTTTCATCTTCAAAGATTTTCCAGAATCTAGGTTGTATGAGGCTTCACCACTTCCTTTGATTGGGTATTGATAATCATCCCCAAGTTTCACCTTATGGGGTGATTCATGTTCAGATAGATTCACAAAAGATTTCGTAAACCCAGTCATGTGTTTGGAATCCCCACTCTCAATCAACCAATCATTACAACTATGGGAGATAGTACCTGTGAGAGCAGAAATTAGAACATATTCTTCTTCACTTGATGAGTCATCATAACTATCACTTTCTGACCTAGCCTTCTTATTTGGGGATTCATCATCTTTGGTAGCATGAGCATGATATCGTCTTTTGTTATTCTTCTTCTTCTTATTGAAGCAAAGTGTCCCTTCTCATTGCAATTGAAGCACCTGAGATATTTCTTATCTTTATGATAATGGTGGTGTGAGAATCTCCTATTATGAGATGATTCCTTCTTGGACTTGCATTTCCTGGCATGTGCTATGAGAGCTTGATCTTCATTTCCCATCTTTTCTTCTCGGGCCACAAGCCTAGCTTCTTCTTGAGAGCATTCTTCCCACAATCTATTGAAGGAGATCAACTTCTTCCTTGCACAAATTCCTTGAATAAAAGAATCCCATGACCTAGGTAGGCTATTTAGAGTGGTCATCACCACTTCACCATTCTCCACCATTTCATCCACTGCTTCTAGTTGTTCCTTGATCTGGGAGACCCTTGAAAAATAATATTGAATGGTTTCTCCATTCTGAAACTTTACTCCTTTCAATTGGTTCCGCAGGGTCATCTTCCGATTTATGTTCTTCCCTTCAAATAGCTTGGTCAAAGAGTCAAACATCTCCTTGGATGTCTTTAGAGAATACACACAAGGTATGAGATGGTCTTTGATAGAATCAACAATAATTCTCTTTGCCTTGACCAAGTTTTTCTTATGCAATACCTTAGCCTCTTCATCCTCTGGCATAGGGATGTCTTCTTTTATATATGAGTCCAACTCATTCTCTTCCAGGATTAACCCAATCCTATACTTTCAAGCTCGGAAGTTATCAGCTCCTTCAAGCTTATCCTCAAGCTTGGTCTGGTGAGACATCTTAAAGAGTACTTCAAATGGAAATAGAAAAGATTTAGGTCTTACAACTTGAAATGCTGAAAACTAGATCTGGTCCTAGATTAGGGTTTGTCGAAAAAACCCTAAAAATTCAAAATGTGAATTTCAATTTTCTAAGAGGATAGAAAGATGCGCCTTGATGAGCTGATCAGCCTGGTGTATTCAGAATTTGAGATCAGCAAATCTTTACTCTTCAGATTTTCCTTTTTGTCCTCCCGAGTTCACTAAGGAGAGCCCTGAATTAGGGTTTGAGTTTGTCGGAGATCTACTAAGCCAAAAATCTTGATCCAAAGCTCTAAACTTCAATTTTGGCAAGGATCTTCCAGCTATGTCTTCAGATTTCAGACATTCCTATTTTTGTGGAAACCCTAAGTTTTAGGGCCAAATCTAAAAATGCTCAGAATTGAATTCTGATTGGACATATAGATTCTCCTTGATGAGTAGAGTCAATCTACTATACTGCTTTTCCAAAATCTATGGAGAGAAACCCAATAAACAAGAAACTCAAGTTTCCATCACTGCAAAATGTCTTCTTCTCGGGTTAACTCTGATACCATGTTAAATTTTGAGCATTAATTCACAATACTCTAGGATCTTCACTGAGAGAATAACATATACAGTATATCAATGCATAACAATCACATTAAGCATGACAATCATCACAATAATCAAAAGCATGAGAGACAAGAGACACAGAGTTTCTGTGGGGAAAACCCTAAGGTGAAAAACCCCACAACTTCCTCAGAGATAGAGAGAGAAATGGCTCAACCAAAGTACAACCAAAATACACTTGAGATAGTCTCCTAGAAGCAGATGATCCTCCTCCTTACTAGTGGGCCACTTTCTGAGTGAGAGAGATATGACTTTCTGAATGATCTAAATAGAGATCTCCTGAACTCTATTTATACTAACCTGTTTGCCCAGTGACCTTATGGGGCTGACTTGTCTAGCTAGGTACATCCACAATATAATATATATTTTAGGGCCGACCCCACACATGGTGGTCTAATAACCCATCGGCAAGTACACACACTTGCGACACTTGTCAATACACATGACGACACCTCCTTATAGAGGAATAACACATCTCTAATAAGGGTATAATAAATATATATGAAATACATAGATGACATACATTCCGAAGTTACATATACATCAACAAAACAACCTCAGGGTCTTCATTATGTTCTGGAGGGTTTTCATGAAAGTTTCCTTGCTCCTGTACGCTCTGCTCTTCTTTTGTATCCTGTTTTTCCTCTTCATTCATTTCCTCTTCTTCGTCCTCTTCTTCTTTTTCTTATTCGTCCTCTTCTTCACTTGTAGTGGGATCCTTTTGATCTATAAAAGGATCAATGTCATCAGCAGACACATTGGTAATCAGGGGGATAGGTTCCCTTTCTTTCTCCTTGGAGACTCAGATTTTAGAGACCTACGTGAATCTCTTGCTGCGCCTATTCGACCCTTGACTACTGGTAGGAATATCTGGGTCTGATTTGGGGGAGTCCTCTTTGGAGTGTTTTATTTTGACCAAGGTGTTGGCCACACTGTCCAAGTCAATTTTTCTTTTTGCCCCTGATATAAAGGTGGTCTTACTTTTCGATTCAGGTGGCAAGGGTGTAGTCCTCATTCTCTGAACGTCCTCAGCAAACACCACGATGAAATCCTCCCAGGAGAGCTCTGGAATTTGAGCTTTTAGCTCCTCACTAACTATTAGTTTGATCAGCCCATGAAGGGCCAAAGTATCCTCTTTTCCCTTAGCCACCTTCCTGCTCATCTCTGCTAGGGATTGGAGTAGGTAAAATGGAATGCTAATATTGTTGTTTGATTAAATGTGACTTATGTGCCTGAGAAGCTCTAAAATACGAAAATGGAAAATGGGAACATAGCTTAACCTTCCAGTGCATGTAATATACCTCAGGAGAATTGCAGGCATTTCATCCCATGGTGTTGGCATGGAGGGTCTTTTGACTCCATTTTTATCTTCATCATAAACCTCTCCACGCTCAAAGAATGTTGCTTTTGCTGTGTGGTTTGCCTCCCGGTCGTTTCTGCTCCAATGCAGGACCATCAGAAGACCAGTGTGTTTGGCTATCATGTCCTCATCCACTTTTATGCATAACCCCTTCACTCGAGTGACATATTGTTCATCCTTAATATGCTTGAAGTTTCTTGAGAACTCCTGGACTGCCCCTGTATGGTATCCTCTCAGTCCAAGGATAAATGGCATCCAGCCTGAGTTGCGAATGATCTGCAGGACTCTCGGGCTTTGATAAATGGCGTTGTGATCTTTCAGTTCACTCTTTTTAAAACCCTTTGTCATTTTTAGAATCTTCTTTATAACCAAACAAAACCAAGGCTTTTGGAATGCAATTTTATACCTTTAGCTTGGTTGGGCTCTGCTTATACGTTCGAGGAATACAAATGGTGGCTGCTTCTCGTGAAGGCCGGGTGGTTACTTATATGCGCAGTCGTGGAATATTATGCCCCTTAATTCGCTGACTTTTTGCACCTGTTCTTTCCATTATGCTTGTACCTGCCCCTTTTAATCCCCTATTTTTCATGATCGATCTCTGCCTTCTCATGATCGACCTTTGTTCTTCATGTGGTGAAGATTGCGATCATGATTTGTTGAGGGTGACGGTACTTTGGTAGCAATCATGAGTTATGAAGGTCATTCGACCATGCCGCCGATTTGAAATGGAAGTTGTCCACAGCTGACTAGAAACGAATGTGTTGTGGGAAAATGTTTTACCTTAAGAATCAAATAAAATCGTTTAGAGATTACCTTCGTATGTATGCATACCTACATTGATGATCTGGTGCGTTTTCATGCATAGTGGATTCTGTAGTATATTTTGGCGGTGTCTGTAGTTGATTTCTGCATGTCAGTAGTTACGTGCGTAGGCTGCTTTTTCCGTTTTGCGCGTTTTGAATTTGCTGAATATGTGCTTTTGAAAATTGTGCCTATTGTTGATACGACTCAGGCGATCATGCTTTATATTTGGATTTTTGCATGGTTGGATGTGATTGGCTCCCTTGAATAACTTGCAGGCTCGCTTGAATATGTTTGAAAAAGGTTGGCATGGTGTGTCTTGAAGAATCCGTAGTAGATGAAGACTGATTTCTACATGTAGACGTGGCAAGCTCTCTTCAATTGATTTCAGGCTCACTTGAATAAATGGCAGCCTTTCTTGATACATTTTGCAGGCTCGCTTGAATTGATGGCAGCCTCGCTTGAATCATTGTGCAGGCTTGCTTGAATAGGTTGATGCCCTGTAAACTTCATGTTACCCCCTTTTTTTTTGCGGGGGGGGGGGGGGGGTTCATCATTTTTTTCTCTCTTTTTTTTTTTTTTTTTTTTATATGTGTTGAAGTTTACTAATTTGCAGCATGCTCTATCAGCATCAATTGTTGCTGGTAGAGTACTTGTGTAAATGTTTCTTTGGAATTTGGTTTTTTGTAGAGTTTTAGGTGATGCCCATTCACTATCATGGGGAACTCATCATCATCAATTGTAATAATTCTCACAGCCCCATTGTCATAAATTTTCTGTATACTGTAAGGTCCAAGCCATCTAGTGGTAAGCTTTCCTTTGAATGTGTGAAATCTGGAGTCATAGAGTAGTGCCCAATCACCTTCGTTGAATTTCTTATCCTTCAAATGTTGGTCATGCCATTTCTTCCTTTGCTGTTGGATGATTTCAGTATGTGTAAGTGCTTGTTGGTGGTGTTCATCTAGTTGATTTAGTTGTAGCATGCATTCTTTTTGAATGTCTGATAGGTTCATATTTAGATCGGCTGCAATTCCTAATGTTTTTACTTCAAATTCGATTGGTAGCATGACCTTTTTCCCATAGACCAGTTCATAAGGTGTGAATCCCGTTGTTGTTTTCCATGTAGTATTGTAAGCCAGACTGCTTCACTAAGTCTATCAGCCCAATCCCTTTTGTGAAGTTGGACAGTTTTTGTCAAGATTCTTTCTAATTCCCTATTGGTTACCTCAGTTTGACCATTTCCTTAAGGGTGACAGGAGGATGACTGTCTGTGCTTTACACTGTTTCTTTTCATCAAGTCTTCAATTAAATTTGATGTGAATTGTGGTCCTTGATCCGAAACTACTTCTCTTGGCACCCCAAATCTGTGAAAGATCTGCTCAGTAAAGAATTTGGCCACACCGGTTTCATTTGCAGTAGCTAGTGCTGCTACCTCTGTCCATTTTGTAAGGTAATCAGTTCATACAAGGATGTAGCTCTTCTGATTGGACTGTGGGTTGAATGGGCCAACAAAATTGAATCCCCACTTATCGAATGCCTCTAAAGAGATTTGTGGATGTAGTGGCATTTCTTGCTTTTGTGTTGGCTTTCCCATTCTCTGGCAAACGTCACAATGGGACACATACTCATAAGCATCTCTGTGGAGTGTCGGCCAATAATACCTTGTTTGCAAGATCTTGTAGGATGTCCTTTTTGCAGCGTAGTGTCCTCCATACGGCTCATTGTGGGTGGCATGCATTACGTCATGTACCTCATATTTCCTAATGCACCTTCTAAGTACTTGGTCTGGTCCCTATTTAAAAAGAATGCCCTATATCCATGTATATGTGGCACTTTGTCTTATTTATTTTGTCCTTTCTTTAAAACTGTAATGTTCTGGAAACTTCCCGGATACCAAATAGTTTGTTATGTCAGCAAAAAATGGGCTTTTTATTGATATGCAAAAAGGTGCTCATCAGGGAAGTTGTCTTGGACCAATTCATTATCTTTCCCATGTGTTACTATTGATAAAAAGTCTGCTACGACATTATGCTTTCCTAGTTTATTATAGTGATGTTGAATTCCTGTAGAAGTAGCATCCATCGAATAATTCTTGCACTGGTATTAGGCTTGTTCATAAGATATATGATCGCTAAGTGGTAGGTATGGATAAAACTTTGGTATCCTGTAATGTAATGCTTGAATTTGTTGATTGCATGTATGACTGCCAAAAATTCCTTCTCTGTGACTGTGTAGTTGAGTTCTTCCCCAGCCAAATTTTTGCTTATATAGTATATGGCATACGGTTTCTTGTCTTTTTCTTGCCCAAGCACAGATCCGATTGCTTTATCTGATGCATTGGTGTGAATGTGAAATGGAATTTCCCAATTTGGTCCTTGAAGTATTGGTGTTGTGATGGTTTTTTGTTTAATACTTTCAAAGGATGACATGCAGTTGCTTGTCCATATGAACTCATTGTCTTTTGTGAGAAGTACAAACATGGGGGTAGCAATTCTGCTATAATTCTTAATAAACCTTCTGTAGTACTCCGTCTGTCCAAGGAAGCTTCTCACATCTCTTTGTTTGACAGGTGGAGGCAGTGTCTTGATTACTGATACTTTGGCTTGATCCACCTCTATACCTCTCTGTGATATATGATGTCCTAGAACAATTCCTTCTTCCATTAACATCTTGCATTTGTCATTGCTTAGGCCCAAGCTCATTTCAATACATTTTTTTAATATTAATTCAAGATTTTTCAATGCCTGCTCAAACCTCTGTCCATAAGGTGTGAAATCATCCATGAATACTTCCATTTTGTTATTCAGAAAATCGAAGAAAATACTCAGTATGGCTCTTTGAAATGTTGTTGGGGCATTACATAGACCAAAGGGTAGGACCCTATAGGCGTAAGTTCCCCATGGGAATGTGAAGGTTGTCTTATCTTGATCAGTTGGGTGTATTAAAATTTGGTTGTAACCACTGAAATCGTCTAGGAATGAAAAGTACTTGTTTCCAGATAATGTATCCAGTACTTGGTCTATAAATGGAAGTGGAAAATGATCTTTCTTTGTTTCTTTATTCAACTCCCTGTAGTCCACAGAAATTCTCCATTTGCCTCTTTTTTTGGGCACTATGACTAGTGGTGAGACCCACTCACTATCAGATATTGGATAGATGAACCCTGTGTCTAATAATTTTTGTAATTCCACTTTGACTATGTCTTTTAGTGCAGGGTTCAGCCTTCTTTGTGGTTTCCTGATGGGAGTAGATCCTTCTTTGATGTAAATGTAGTGTTTGTAGATATCAGGATGTATTCCTTTCATATCTGCATATGTCCATGCAAATGCTTTACTTTGTTGTGTTAGTATCTTCATCAATTTCTCTTCTTGCTCCAGTTCTAAATTGGAATTTATGTTGACTGTTTTGCCAGGGTTAATTTCCACGACTTTTACCTTCTCAATCTGTTCTGGCAACACTTTTGTCCATAAGTCATCTATGTTCTGTTTTGAACTTTCACCTGTTTCTGTAGAAAAAAATTCTTGAATAACATGATTGTTAGGAGATATATTTTGTATAAATCTATCTATATGGCCATATTCATCTACTGCCTTTAAAGATATTGCAGCATCAATTGTTAGGATAGGTCGGAAGTTGTGATTTGGTGTGTTCTAGTAATCATCAGTCCAATTTTGATATTCTAACTCTGAGGATTTCATTGCTGGTGGGTAGATTGTGATTTTCTTCCTGGTATGTCCACTGGTGATTGTCATATTTCCTGATCGGCAACCTATGTAAGCGTCTGCGTTTGCTAACCAAGGTCTACCCAGGATAATTGGATAGCCACTAAGTTTGCTTTGATTTTGATTATTATAAAATCAGTTGGGTATTCCCAGGACTCGATATTGATCATAATGTCTTCTAGCATTCCTTCAGGCTTCATAGTGGACATGTCTACTAGTTGGAGTACTATTGTGGTTGGTCTTACCATTGATTGGAGTCCTAGGTATAACATGGTTTCTTTAGTCATGACATTGATCACAGCTCCTAAATCGATTAAGCTTTTATTTATTTGCTTGTTATTTATGGTGATGCTTACTATAGGACTACTAGGATCAAGATATTTAGGATTTATTATGACACCTAGCATCAAATCGGCCAATTGTCCCACTACATTAATAGTTGGTGGGTCACGCTTCCTCCTTCCTGGCTTCTTTAGGAAATTTTCTCTAATGAATTTGTTGCAGATGGGCACATCCCTTATGGCTTGTAAGATTGGGATTTGGATGTTTAAGTGTTTGAATTCGTTTAAGATTATATTCTCTTCCTCTTCTTTTGTATTCCGGACAAGTTTTTCTGGAAATGGAGGGTTTCTAGTTCGTGTGAGTGGTATAATTTCTTCCTTAGGAGGTTCTGGTTCATCAGGATGCTGAACATAGGGTTCTGATGTTTGGTCTTGAGCTTTAGGTACAGTTTGTTGGATGTTGTGTGGGGATGTATTTTGCAACATTTTTCCAAATCATAGGTTTATTTCATTTATTTCTATGGTGTCTACAACATAAGTTGGGAATTGTGTGATATTAGTGTTATAAACCTGTTGTTGTTGTGGGGGTCTGTTATTATTAGAATTTGGAATAGGTGGAGGTTTGGGGGGTGGTTGAGGTAGTGGAGTTGGCATAATGAGTGATTGTTGTAATGGTGCCCTCCAATTTGATGGATGGGGATACTAGTTTGCATAATTTGTGGTGGATGGAAACGGTGGGGGGTATTGAGGATAAGACGGTGGATAATATGGTTGTTGATAGGATGGTTGATATGCTTGCTGGTTTTGTTGCCATTGGCTTTGATTTGGATGTGCTTTCCATGGAGTCGGTGCAGAGTTCCAATTCAGTTGTCCTTTATTATAGTAAGTTTGATTGCTCTACTGATATGGTCTAACAAAATTATTCCTCCTCTGATTTATAAAACAAAGTTGTTCTACAGTTCCTTCAATTGATGGGTCTTGAATAGCTACCTTACATGAGGGTAAGAAGGGACATTTATCAATGGAATGGTCATTGGTGCAGAGACCACATACTTCTATTGCGTTCAAGCTGCATTGCCCCTTCTCATGCTTCTTCCTACAACGAGGACAAAATACTGTCAAGGCTTGGTTAATATCATCATGTTTCTTTTTTATTTGAAGAGCATCAAGTTGCATGGCTAGGGATTGTAGTATGTCATTTTTCATGTCATCTAGCAAGTTTCCTAAATTAGATTTTGTAAGTGTTGGTGTTGAGGATGATGATCCACTGGTGGTTGTATGTGTATCCCTCGTCCCATTCTTAGTTTTCCTAGATCTTGAGTAGTTTTTGAAGATTTGCAAGATCTTGTCAAAATATTTTTGGAATATATCTCCATCTCCAAGGAGATTTAAGACTTCAAAATTCTCCTCTTTTACACCTCTGAGAAGGACAAGCTTTAGTGATTCAGGATCCAATGTGCAATGGCTGGCGCGTTTGTAGTTGAGTTGAAATATTTGGGCATAATCTTCTAATGACTCTCTATCTCCTTTTTGCATCCTAAAGATTTCATCCCTAGTATCTTTGGCCTTGCAGTAGTCCCTATATTTTTCTAAGAATGACTATTTCATTTGATCCCAGCTAAAGATACTATTTCCTTCAAGGATCATGAACCACCGAAGTGATAGGTCTTTCAATGTGGAAGGAAAAATCCTAAGCTTTTATGCATCAGTAGTGTAATCAAATGATCTGCAAACTACCTCAAATTCAAACAGGAATGTGTCAAGATCTTCTAAAGTCAACCCATGAAAGTTTCACAGATTATTAGGATTGATGTTCTTTATTCTGGCATCTCTGAGAGGTATGCTAATGGGAAAAGTGAAAAGCTCCCTAGGTTCTTCCTCTTCATTTTCCATTGAGGTGTTTGAGCTATAACTGGTAGTGAAGTTGCTTCTGTTTGGATCGTATGTGGAGTTAGTTTCATTTTCAGAGTGTAGAAATTCAAACTGAGAATGGTTAGAACTGTTATTACCGTTGTTGTTCATGGAATGCTTGGGCAGAAAGCGACCAAACCTATCCCTTTTCCGACAAGGCATTCATTGGTAGAAAGATATTTATGTTTTTGTTTTATGTAATTTTTTTTTCTTTTTGTGGTTTTTAGGTGATTCTCCTAAAATATTTAGCACCTCCCCGGCAACAGCGCCAAAAAGTGGTGAGCTCCTAATGTGGATGCCTAATGAGGGCAGTTATACCAAGAGCCTACTTTAAATGTCAACCTGGGGAACATACAAACTTTAGAGATGCATGCACTATATGTGCTCTTATAGGATAATTTCTTGTCACAGTTGGATGTCGGTATCAATGTTCTAAAGATTGTTTACTAAATATGAAAACTGATTATGCTATGGAATTAAATATTGGAAAGCAATAAATCTAATTAAAAGAATTAAAGTGCTGAAAGCAGTAAATCTGTTCTAAGAAATAAAGGTACCAAAAGCAGTAAATAGGATCTAAGAAATGAAGATACAAAAACAGTAAATCTATTTGAAATAATTAAAATGCTAAGAATGAAAATATCATAACAGAGCTATTCTACTATTGGGGAAACAAAGTCTGTAACTACTATCTGCGCACAAAATTGGAGTCTTGATTTAACTTGTTTTACCAATCTAGAATTGAAGTACGATCATTCTATGCTTACCCATCTATTACTAAGAAGTCAAAAGAAGCTAATCACGATGAGAAAATGAAGTGAACTCTAGATCTAAACCATGACATTGAAAGCAAAGCTATTACACATGTAATCGTTGATAAAAATATGCGTTGAAAGAAAGAACCTACGGGACTACTGAAATTGTTCTGCTGTACTACAGAATGTATTATAAACTACTACAAAAATAATGAATCATTCAAACGCTCCCATATGTCATAGAACTATTCATCAATGTAAAATGCATACTTGGAAAAATACCTGCAAATAGGAATCTCCTAACCTACATGTTGGAGGGGCCCTCCCCAGCCCGTACTCAGGAGAGAATAAAAACTTAGAAATGTTGGCTGGAATTAATCATCAATCTTTCATTAAGATATAAAATCCATGTCAAAATAGAAGTCTGTACTTCTCAATATCTCAATAGTGCAAAAAAACGTTAAAAATAATGTCTTTCCAAAAAATAACAGCAAGGGCCTCTCGCTACCCGAGAGGTCCATATTTATACGATTTAATGCTGATCCTAACTGATTGTCAAAATGTTGATTCTTCTTGTAAGTGGGAGTGCGTCCTCTATAAATCAGGAAACAGGGCACCGAGCTTGGTGATCCTTTAGTCTTCTACACATCCATCCTTGAATGACCCTAAACCTGCTCAATCACGCTTGGTTTCCACAAAATTAGTTTATTTGATACGCATTCTAACATCCAAGAATAATCATAAAACAATTCCATTAAATAATTAAAGTACAACATTTTCCCCCACAAATGAGTATGTTTCATCACCATTGCTTGAGTTTGGCTGCTGGAAAAAAAGGTTATCGAATACCTGAAAACTTGACTCATCTGGGTGGTGAAGGCAGTCTTGTACTGATCTTCTTTGTGAATATGAATTTGGTTATACCCAGAGAAACCATCCATGAAAGATAGTATCTCATGCCCCGCACATGCATCGATAAGCTGGTTGATAAATGGTTTGGGGAAGTTGTCTTTGGGACAAGCTTGGTTTAGGTTGCAGAAGTCAGTACAGACATGGATAGTGCCTTGCTTCTTGTTAACTGGTACCCGGGTTAGAAACCCATGTGGTGTAGGCAATGGGGTAAATGAACCAGCTGTATGAAGCTTCTCAATTTCCGCTATGACAGCGGGAAGCTTAGATGGGTGGATGGGTTGTTTTTACGAATGGGTGGTACATTGGGCCAAGTGTCAATGTGGTGTTCTACTATAGTAGGTTCAAGACCTGGCATCTCGGTGTAGGACCATGCAAAGACTTCACAAAAATCTTGGAAGAGCTTCTTGTAAGATTGGATCTCATCCTCGGTGCATGATGCACCCAAATAATTGAGGTTGGGTGTTCCGAGCGTGGTAGAGATGTTAACTTTAATGATGGGTGGAATATTGGCCATATTGCCTTCCTCAAAGGCATCAGGAGCTGGGATGGGATATTTAAACCATTCAACCTTGGTGGGAAGGAAATCTTTGGATTCAATGGAGAATTGATTTTCCATGGAAGAGGTAGATTCCTTAGGGATGAAATATGATCGATGGTGCATATCATCCCAGGTGTAGTCAGGTGCGGTAAGTGCTTCGAGTATTTCCTTGTCACTACATAAGCATTGTGTTGTCAAATCGATAGACTGGGGCGCACTGGTGGACGAGATCATATAAATGGTATTAATTTCTTCCGAGGAGGATGATGTTGGGGGATATATTTCCTCAATAAGAGGAGGGGATGTGTCTAGGTTGGCATTATTTAGTTCGTATAGAGCTGCTCTGTAATCTGGGAGATCGGGGCTGTGATGTGAGTAATGGCCGTAAATGTCGCATATTGCACAAGGGTGATTGGTACGTAGGGATTTATCGCGAGGATGAGGGGTGATGTTAAGTTTAACAATCAGTATGTTAGCGTCATCATCTAACATTTGCATGTGTTCCTGAAGTGTTGGTAGTTGTTGACATTGATGGGTAGCATGGTCGAGATCATTGCACAAAGAGCATTTGGGGGGAGCACGAAATGTCATGGGGTTTTTTTCTTGCTTTGGAGTAGGCAGGGTGGTGTAGGTCGCAGGTGAAGCAGTGTAGGTTTGTGGTCCTCTGCCCCTAATGTGACGGGTAGGAGGAGGAGCATTGTTGGATGTTGATGCGGTTCTCACCCCTGGAAGTGGTCGATTTGTCACAGTGATAAGTTGGAAAGCTTGTAAAATGATAGTTAGTGTTGGGGGACGATTTGGGGCGGGAAGGTACCACACAGGTAGTCCTAAAGTTAACCCTGGAAGATTGAGCGTAGCCATTACTGGGGTGTTGACTGCTCCTGAAGGAGGAAATAGAAACAGGATAGTGTGGATGGGTGTGGCTCCTACATGACTTGGTATTGAGAGTGGTTGCATAAGTAAAGGGGGCTATTGGTTAGGTGCATGTGTATTGTACGAGAGGGTGCACAAATCAGATATCTCAACTGTCTGCAGAGGGGGTGGAATGGATTTGAATGTGGAAGTCATGGGTGTATCTAAGTATATCCCGGGTCCAACTGTGGAGACGAACGATGTGGGTGCGCTATAAATAGGTTGTTCAATCATAGGGAGAACATTTTCAAGTGCGGCAGGGGCGTTAGGATTATAGTATGTCAGTTGATCAATTTTGACGACACATCCCTCATGGGGGAACATCATAGTGCAGAAGATGGATGAAGCGACAGTTTTCATGGCATACATGTAACTTTGTCCTAGTAAGAGGTTGTAATCAAGCTAGGCATTAAAGATCTCTATGTCTATAAGTATCATTTTTCCACCTAATTGAACGGGTATGTTAGCCAAAAGGCCTTGCGGTTGAGCTGAACGGCCATCGTAAGCTCGTAATGTGGTGTTGGATGGTTGTAGTGTAGGAGATACGAGCTTCTGCCAAACAAATGTTGAAATTACGTAGGTGGAGGCACCTTCATCGATGATGCATCAATGAATGACAAGTTTTTGAATGGATACAGAAACCTGAAATGCTAATGTCGAAGGAAAACGTGGTTCGGCTTGGTCCAAATCGAATGTCATCATTCGTGAGTCAGAAGGGTCTATTGCACCGATGGCAGATAAAAATGTTTTTCTCTATGCAGGACAATTTTTTAAAACTTCCAGGGCAGACATAGCAGCGGGGGACAAGGATAATTCATCCACAATATTATAATTTGAGGCAGCACGAGCATTAGGATTATTATTGATCCATCATAGAGGGAATCTGGGGGATTTAGGGCCCCCGTCCAACGATATAGTAGGTATACATAATGGCTGATCAGTTGGAAGGGTGGTATTAGCTGGATCAACGGGCATGGCCTCCGGGGTGCAGCCATATTGGTTTCGGTGTGTTTGGAGATGGACATCAGCCGATGACATCATTAATAGATGTCGAATACCTAAATGTGTGTGTTGGTAATCAGTTGCAGCATAAGTGATTTGTTATTGTGGTGCCACAGATCCTTGTGGGGGATTCATTGGACGGGTGTTCACCACGCTCTATGTGGGTAAAGGGTTTTGAAATACCATGGGTTGTGGTTGAGGAGGTGGCACTGGTTGTGCCGCGTTCCCTTAGCGTTGGGCGCCATCAGTCCAAAGTTGGCGCGCTCGCTCCAAATGGGGGCATGAGTGTGTGTAATGGCCATATACCCCACATATGGAACACGGATGGTTTGTTCTTAAATTAGGATTTTTACCCTATTTCGGTAGACGATTAGGGTTTTGGTTGGCGAAAGCAGCGTTATTATTATTCGGAGGATTAGGTGGTTGACCGCCTTAGTTTTGAGGTTGGTTGTTTCTGCGGTTACGTCCTCTTTCGCGATTATGTTGACCCCCTTGATTGCATTGGGTGTTCTGGTTTTGGGGTTGGTTCTGTTGTGCATACACTTGCCTTGGGAAGTAGGGGGATTTTGAGGTTTCACAGGTGCTGGAGCAAGATGTAGTGGATAATAAGCTGGCAGGGATGGAGTTGGTCCAGGTTTTGATTGTGGTTGTTGGTAACTCTGAGCGACTGGAGGTTGTGGTGCTGCAGGTGCTACTTGAAATGGTAATAAACCGATGGGGCTTGTGAGTGAATAGGAGCATGAGTTGCCTATTGGCGATAATACGTAGGAGTTGCATAAGCTGATGGTGCGTGCCTATAACATTTTGGTGGACATGAGGGTCCATGAGTGTGGTTAGAATGTGCCATGGGAGCATACAAAGTTGTAGCTCCGGAGTGAGATGTGGCCCGCGAAAGGTCAGGGCTAGTATTATTAGGAATAATTGAAAAGGGTTGGTTGTGTGACAAAACATGACCAATGATACCATCGGTGATATGGGATGCCCCCGGTGCGTCATTCCGGGATGGATCGTCGCAGGGGGCATCAGGTAATATGGTGTACAAATAGCCAGACTGGGCGTAGATTAGATCAAACTGTTGGGATTTGAGAATGGCTTCTTCTTCCGACTGGGGTTGTTCAGATGCCATGTATTTGGCTATGGCTGGAAGGAGATATTTTAGGAACCAATCAAGGAAAATATGATCATCCAACTTGATCTTTCATAGACTTCGGCATTCATGCCACTCATGAATGTGATCAGTGATGTGGGTAGTTATGTTCTATCTACAAGACAATAGGATCTCTACTCCAACATCATAGCGTACAAGCAGTTGACAGAATTGTAGGAAGGTTGAGGCGAAGGATGTAAAACTAGGGTGGGTCCCATTAGGTTGCTCGATATACCACTTGGATTTCGAGCTAGTGAAAGTCCTTTGAAACAAACGTAGGTGAATGGAGTCATCGACTATGGAGTTGGAGGAACACCATAGATGAAAAGACATAATGTGATTTTGGGGATCCTCACCAGCCTTCCCATCAAACTTAGGGATGTCTGATGGGATTTTAGTAGGCATGTAAGGCCAAGTAGGACAATTTATGATGGGATCGTTCGTTAATGTTACTAGGTCTGGTAGGTTGAGACTAGCCATAAATGGAAAATTGGCAGAAGAGTGTGACATGTTCACCGGGGCGTATGTGCTGGTGGTAGCATTGTTGATTAGGCCGCTGTCCCCAAAAGGAATATTAGACGTGAGGGGCATGTGACCCCCAAATAGTGGTGTTGGGTTGGCGTGAGAGGGGACTTTTCCTCCAAGTGTAACATGGGTCACAGATGGGTTCAGATTGGGTCCAGTAGCTGTTGGAATCGGAGTAGTGACATGGATGGTAGGTGTGGGTCCCATTGAGGGAATACCCAGGGTATGTTGTAGTGGTTTCCATTGTGGTGGCAGGGGTGGTGGTGGATGCTCCACCGACATCCCCTGCGAAGAATGGGTTGGAAGTAATGCCAGGAATGGGGCTAGTCGGTGTTGTGTATGTAGGGTTTTTTTATTCTGCCTCAGAGTCAGATGTGAAATAAGGGGCGTCAGAGTCGGGTGACGAAGCTCTACACTGGTGATGGGTGGAGTCGAGTAAAAAGGCTCTACGCCTATGACAAGTGGTGTCAAGTGAACCGTACTGCAGGGGTTTTCCCTGGAAGCACCAAGAATGTCTTGGGGACTCAATGGTGACAGACGGATACTGAAGCTAGTAGGTAGTGGTGGGTGTAAAAAACTAAAAATACCTTAATGCAACCGAGTGTGCAGAAGGGGAGCACAAAAAATATGGCACTCAGGCCAACAACAAACTCAAAACACTCATAGTAATAGCTGTGCTACGGTAAGTGGAGTGATAAAAAAGGGTGGTCAGAAACCCAAAAAGCAAACGGCTCCTGAAAAATAAAAATGGTGTACTCGCTAAACGAGGGGGATGTAAGAGAGCATGCAAACTCCTAACTAAAAGGTATGTTGGCTCAAAATAGATGTATCCTCTCCAAGGTGATGAAATCCAAGTCAGACAACACGAAAAGTAGGACCAAAAGGATAAATGTCCCCCTACCGGGAGGGACAGCAAGTAAAGGAATCCTAAGAGAGTGGCTACTAAGATACCCCGTTCATGACATGTCCAGAAAGGTAAATCCACAGCTCCTGTTCTATCACCATTGTACTCCCTCCAGGGTGGTACAATGAGAACAATGAGTGGGTAGCCTTCGGTTATGGAATGGATTATAGTATTCCACTCAGGCCTTCAGAACCAGTCTTGCTACTTCGACCCTCCTAAGGGAGAGGCCTTTCTGACAAATTGATGTATAACCATGTCAAAAAATACTAAGGGGTTTTGGTACCCTAATAGACAACAATTATGTCTCAAGTGAAAATGACTGAGGGGTTTTATTTGGATACCTGTCCCCTCAATCCTACCTAAATACAATGTTCTTTTATGTTCCCCAAGTGGGGTTAGAAGATTGGTTGAGTTAAGTAAAAAAATTTATGGCTCACTTGATTAATGGTGACAGAGTGTGTGTAAGTGTAATTATGTACCAAATAGAATGCCTCGCTTGGGTGAATATTTATCAAATTAAAATGTTGAATTTAACTTGCAAATATGAAAATTTAACTGTAAATGCTTAACGATTTTCTTTTTCAAAAAATACTAAATATCTAGGGTTGCAAGTAAAACAGTAGGCTATCAAGGTGTAGGGGAGATGGTAGAAAAATGTGGGCCGAAATGGGTGAAGAAAACTCATAAAACATATCACAGGGTTCGGGTTGAAATCGTGATTTTCTGAGGCAAAACTTGTGATCGGGATCGTGGCTATCTGGGAAAATCTTGCGATCTAAGTCACGGTTGAGGTGCTGCAAGTCGCGATTCGAATCGCGGCTAAAATTCAGAAAGCGATGATCTGGCTCATGGCTTCAGGTGAAAAGGCTGTGATCTGGATCACTAGGTGTCAGGTCAAAACTCGGGGTTCTAGAATCACGGTTGAGGGTCACAAAACTGTGATCTGGCTCATGGCTAAAGGTGAAAAGGTTGCACTCTAGATCACTTAGTTTCAGTTCAAAACTCTGGGTTTTGGAATCGCGGCTTTTGGCTAAACAACCGTGATCTGGATTGTGTCTGTGGGTTAGAAAACCTGTGATTTACGGCATGAAAATGACCGCAGAAAATGAAAGCCAAAATAAAAAAAATAGGCACTGTAGAGGTTGCAGAAATAGCAAAGGGCTAGGGCAGCAAGCTATAGGCTTAATGGTAAACCAGATCTACAATAATAAAACTAAATAACGATTAAACTAAGAACAAATCTAAATCTAACTAGAGATTCAAAAAAATGGAGTCACCAAAAATTGTAGCTTGGGTTTTCACCCAAGCTTGTGCAAATGAGAACCTACTAACTTTGTAGTAGCAATTTCAATAAAGCAGTAAAAAACTAATATAAAATGTAAAAAACTATTCTAACATGTGCATATTAAATCTACAGTAAACAGTAAGAAATTCAGATCTTCCATGTAAAACAAATTTTATTGATAACAAATAGATTTACAAATGACAGTTTACCTCAATGATGAGGTTGGTTGAGCTTGAGCAGCTGCAGGGATGAGTTGCTCCAATGCTTCAATGGTTCTTTTTCTTCTTCAAATGCAAGTGGGGGATTGGCCAAAAGGGTCACTCCAAAGATGGATCTAAGCTCTAATAATGGGCTCAAGATCTCAAGAATGAATTTGGCAGCATAAGGATAGGCAAGAATATGGATCAATAATGGGGAGCCTCTATCACCTTTTTATAGATTTTGGGTGATAGAGAATACAACCATGGTTTAAGGTAACCAATGGTATTGGTAAAAATGGTTTAGGGTTTCTTTTCCTCTTTTTCCCTCTTTTAAATTTTATTCCCTTTTAATTGATTTTGGGGAATTTTGGACCCCTTTGGAGGGTTTTTTGGTATATTTTGAGGAGCAAAAGATGGATTTTGCCCTTTTTGATGACCATTTGATGGTTTTTGAGGTTTTAGAGGCTAAAATGGTAGGAAAAGTGGAAAAATGGATCATGTTGCTAGGGAGATGAGCCAGTGAGCATTTTTTTGGATGTTAACAGGGACTTGGTGCTGTTGTATGCCAACAAGTTCATGAAGCATCCAGGGAAGTTACAGATGCATTGGCTCAGTCCATATCACATCAGTTGCATAACTTCAAGAGGCCCAGTTCAACTGCAGCAGTTAGACGGAGTGATGCTACCAAAGCTGGTAAATGGTAGCAGGTTGAAGCCCTACAGGACGGGCTCGGAGCAGTGCGATGCCTGAACAACATCGGGGAAAAAAATTTGCAAGAGGTTGGGTGGCAGGATGGAGCAATAACAAGGACATAATGTCCAATTAGGAGCAATGGTATCACAGTTTGGGAGTCATGCCACGACAACCCCAGGGTCACGATGCAGTCAAATCAGCAATTAATGCAGACAATTAAATGCAATTAATTACCGACGCTCAGTGAAGGGACGTGTAGTTATTACGGATCCAACCATTCGATTGGCAGGATCGGCGACGCATTTGGCTAAATAATGCAGGATTTGGTCATAATCATCGGCGTGATTTGATCATAATGATGAGGGGATTGGTTTGGCGCTATAAGAATGGGTCGAGGCTAGTCAGAAGCCATTATTTTGCACAGAGTGAGTCGATTCAAACAGTGTTGTAGTCGAATTGTGAAAGTTGAGTGGAGTTGTAGAGCCAAGTTTCACTGTGTTGAGGGTGAGGGTGAGCGACAATTTAGCATTGCAGGGGTTGAGTGCGGAATGCCGGGTGAACTGGATACGGTTGAGATTTTGAGCAAGGTAGAGTCACCTATTATCCCTGTCACTATTGAGGAGGAAGTTTCCAGTATGCCGGTCGGGTCATCGGTGATCCTGAAAAAGTGGAGGGGGGGGGAGCAGAGCTCCCCGCAGCCAGAGAAGCGGCAGACCCAAGCATCTGCAAAACTGGCAAAGGGGGTCTCTGAGGCGAGTCTGTCTAGCTCAGGCATTATGGAGTCTACAACTCAGGTTGGGGTATCCGCTGCAGATATCCTCGGGTATATACCCCCCTGTTGACCTGGTGTGCAGCCCCGAAAGTGCACCAAAAACTAGCGATACCAAGTCAGGATGTCAGTGATCCCACCAGGCATGGTCTACGTTGTCAACATTGTGCCTGCACTGATGCAGTTGAAGTATGATAACTATGATTTGCTAGCTCTACCCGACATTATGACGGAACCTTTTATGTCGAGAGCAGTCGAAGAAGTTGGTCGATCACTACAGATTCCACATACATGGGCGAAGGGATTGGACAAAGCTAGATTGTTGGGCTTGATTAAGATGTCGCACTTTGGGCGGTTAATAGAGGAAAATGCCCGCATTAAGAAGATTTTGGCCTACTTTCATGGTGGAACTTTGTGGTTGGATAGACTAGCCACTATTACAGTTAACCTAATTTTCAAGATCACGGGCTTGCGGAAGGATGGATCAGACCCGTCGCAGTATTTTAGAGGGAAGGAGAATGATAAAAAGCGGGCAGAAAAGTTGGTACAACATTACAGATTGGAACACGATGGTCAGGCCTACCACACTAGAAACATCAATGATAGAGTGGTTCGCATTGGGGCGAGGATCCTGTGTTGGAAATTAGTACGGAATAACCGCCCCAACCAATGTAATTCGGGGGTTGTGGCATGTTCAGAGCAGTACGCGGAAGGCATACAAATGAACTGGTCACTCTTCTTGTTGAACCAGTTAAATGAGGATGCATTAACTGTCTAAGGAGGAAAACAGGCATTTGCGTACAACTGGTTTTTTATTTTGATTGCGCTGGTAGCATGGATGGAGCCTGACGATTACCAAGGGATGGAAGTGGATGCCACGATAGACTAAAAGGGGGCACACTATCCGAATCTATGGTGGGTACAAGAACCGGAGCGAATGAAGGATTGCGCAGAGTAGTTCTGGCTCTACTACGAGGCGCTGTAGGAGGCAGCTAAGCGTGTTTCGTGGCTATCTCAGGTATTCGTCACAAAATATAAAGGGATTTCCAAGTTTGCGATCACCCCGCACAGCATTCATGTACAGGTGCGGTGTGATATGGGGAATGTTGGCAGGTGTTTTGATGGGGAAAGGTTGCGGCATCGCCGACGCCATGACACACCAGAGGAGGGCGCGAAACGAGTATTTTGTGCTAAAGAATACCGCAGTTGGTGGGTTTTGGGTCACTTGGACCACATATTATGTAATAGTGAGTCAGTTGTACCGCGGTATGCGGGTTTTTGGGGTTATTGGGTCAATTGTCCATAGTGTCGGTTAGGAAGTTAGTTGTAAGTGGACAAATATTGTAATGGCAGAAGCCTATAAATAGATGAGAGTTGTAAGTGTTAGAGAAGAAGGAAGAAAAGAGATATAGCGAGAGACCAAGAAAGAAGACAGGAGAATAATAGGTGAGAGATAAGAAGATGTATGTTTTGCTTCTAGTATTTTGACCGCAATAGTAATATAATGATGTTTTGGTGCAATCTCTGTGCAATGGTGCGATATATACATGTTGTTGGATTCTTACTATTGTTGGAATGATAAATGATACGATTAAATGATCTGTTTCATGTGTAATATGAATGTTGTGATTAGTTAAAATGTTATAATTCCATGTTTTGAGTTATTTTTAAGTACTGCAATAGAGCTAGTCTGCACATCCACAACTCTCCTCCTCCCTCGGCGGAAGCATGGTTCCATATGCTCTTCCTAGATGCCTCGGGTGAGACCTCATCCACTTTGCGGGTGTTGCTGGGTGGGCTCAAACCTGCCCGGGACGGTGCCCAAGGAGATTGTGGTATGGGTCGACGGTGAGGCGAACCCCTGTCAATTGAGGTCGCGTTGGTCAACAGGGATGCAATGGTTGCAAACCTCATACAAGCTGTTTGATGAGAATTTGGATGTGATCATCATCGAATGGCCTGTCGAATGGCGAGAACTATTTAGTCACGAAGAAGACTCTATGGGACCGTCGTTGGATGTACTAGGCATGGAACAACATATGATTCGGATCAAGATTCCTTGAAGACGCCCATGGACGATGAGATAGAACACGTGCTTGAGGAGAGCAGAACGAAGGCACACTATGAGAAAGGTATTCCCAATGGTACTACCACAGTAATGGAAGCGTAGGTGGATCGACTTGTTGCAACCTTGACATATGAAACAAATGTGACAGTTAACGCAATGACGGAGCAAGCAGCAGCAGGATTCAATGAGGTAAAAGCTCACCTTGATTCATTAGTTAATATTGTTTCGAGGAAGGCACTGGAGGTAGTACCTATACAGGTAGTTGGCGCAATCAGCACTATGCCGTGGGTTCGGAATGTGCTAATCCCCCCCACTGTGATTGTGACTGATAATGATGCTCTCCAAGCCTTGTTGCAACAGTTACAAGGTATGGCGACCGACATCAATGCATTGCCCTCACAGATGTTGGTGCAGATGCTAGCCAAGAGCTGGCCAATAGGGAACAAGACGTCAGCGGTCAATTGTTACAGTCACAGGAGAACGAGGTAGTGGCTCAGAAAAAGGTGGATGAGTTAAAGGGAAAAGCAGTTGTAGTGAGGGAGGTGGTCGACGAATTGGAAGACAAGCTAGAACAGCTGATTGCTAAGAAGGCTCGCGTAGTGGAGGAGTTGAAGAAGGAGAAGGACCGCTTGACGCTAGAGAAAGTGCACATTTGGGACAGCAGCGTGTGGTTGGAGGAGGTAGTATTCGAAGCCTGTCAGTACGTACTGGAGCCCACCTCATAGTTGGATCTGGTAGAGCCCTCACAACGACTTGGGGCTGTCATCGATCAGTTACAGCGTGACAATGCCGAGTTAACCGCGCTACTAAACCCATGCACACCGCAAGAGAAAGTAGCTGAACAAAAATGCGCCATCAAGGAGTTGGGAACCCAGATAGGAGAGATGGAGTAGGCAGTGACAAAAATCACTGCAGAGATTACAAAGATTTGGGGAATCATAATCCAAAACGAGCAATTAGAACAGCTTACCAAGCTGCGTCAAGAGGCAGAAGGGCAGCTAGAACCACTAAAGGTGACGATGAGAATGCTACCACCAGTTGTTCAAGTTACCAATTCGATGGAACTGAAAGAATTGCAGCAGCAGGTCTCCAAGGTAGAAGAGCATCAGAAGAAGTGCAACACACAGCTGGATGAGTTCCAAGAGGTTGGAGCACAGTTTTCTCTCAAGGCCAGTTCTGCACTACAAGCTGTGCAGGAAGGTCAGCGAAAAGTTGTTAAGAAGCTAACTAAGAACCCATCAGCACAGAACATGGAAGAGAGTCATCATACGGCTACGACAGTTTAGGAGCAAGTGCGGGAGATCAACCAGCAGTACGAAGACTTCCGGTTGAATATCAATGAGTACACCATTTCAAACTAATGCGGCTCGAGGGAGAGCCAAAAGATTGTGTTGGGGGCCTGTTGGCAGGTGGTTTGGATGAGTTAGCTACGCAGCATCACAAATGCTACAAAGGGTCAAAGATACTGCGCAAGAAGGAAAACAACGCACAAGTCGATAAGCTTAGGTATTTTTGGGTCATTTGGACCGCATTATGTGGGCTTTTGGGTCATCTTTTTGTAGATTTTATTAACAAGTAGTTAGGAGGTTGCCTAAGTGGACTGTAAATGTAAAGGCGCAAGCCTATAAATAGTCATAGCATTATAGGTGTTGATATACCGAATTGGAAATCCATAAGCTGATGAATTGAAGAGATAGTTGAGCACAGATGGTTTTGCTTGTCTGTTAATCTGGGCATGCGACAGAGGAATTATTGTTGTATCCATGGGTTGTTGCAAAGGTTAATATGATATGATGTTGAGCAGAATTACTATGTCTTTTATGTTCCCTTGTGATGAATGCATTATGTGATATGAATCTGTGAATGATGCGATGTTTTATTGCTGCAATTAACATTTTATTGTTATATCTGCTATGAATTAGTGATCCTATCAATGACGAGATATGTTGAACGATGCTGCAATTATGTTTAATGCCTATGTTGAATGGTTAGATATGGTATGCAATGTTGCGATAAGTTAATCAGTTGATGCACAAATTACTCCTTCATTCGACGGAAACGTGGTTCTGTCAGCTCTCCCTTGAACATCTCGAGTGAGACTTCATCTGCTCCGCAGGTGTTGCCGGACAGGTTAAAACCTGTCTGGGCCAACGCTCAGGGAGATCATGGTGGTTTGGGTGTCGACAATGTGAAGAACCCCTATCGACTAGGTTTGTGTCAACATACAACCAAGCAACAATCTTAGTTTTCTGACAAAAGGTACTCAAAGGTTCATGATTTGGACCGCAATGAGTCATTTGCTCCAATAGAAAGAAGGTTTCCTGAAAGACTTGTTTTGGAAAATACAACTTATACACAGTGGGAGGTACATCAGAGGATCATATCCATATATAGGACTTGCATTTCTATTCTACATAGGAGCAACTTGCCAATGTTTTTGCAAAGGCTTTCACTGAGGAAATTTTTTTCCTTCTTTGCTTAGTATGAAGGTTCTTTGAGTTCCCTGTTGTTTTTCTTTTGAGGGGGGGTGTTTTCCCCATTTCCTTGGTTCATCGACAGTTCTTTATTTTTATCATTTATTTGATTGCATGGGTGACCTTTGGTCTTAGTAACCAAGGCCCATGATGCAAAGGTATGGATTAGGGAGGGGTGTTAGGATATTTTAATACTCTGTCCTTGTCCTACCTTGCATTATTTATTTTTCCTAGTTGTTGATGATGTCATTTTCCCGCTAGTGGTGTGCACATGTCATCCAGGATCCATTGACCACTTTTTGTGCCCTGCATGCATCATTTTAGGACCAGTTCACTCAATTCCCTATTTTATATGATCCACCTGAGTGTTCCAGTGCATTCCACCTGAGTTAGTTGACTCTTATGGGGGGGTATAGCTCTGAATGCCATTGATTGTGGCCCCATGTGCCCATTTCTGATTGAAATGCATGAAAAATTGACTATTGTGCCCTCCTTAGTCATTTAACTAATTTTTTCAGTCAGCTGAGTGGAGGTTCAATTCAGTTGAGTTTGAGTCTTTCGAAGCACTCCAGTGGTGATAATCCCTATGCTAGACCAATTGAGGTTCGAATTATTCTGAGTGATTCGAATTTTATCCATTTTAACATCATTTTTTATTATACTGATTATTGGATAATGTGACATTATTCTGCTCCTATCTGAGTTCTGCTGCATAATTATTTCTCTGCTCTTTTTTACTGTAATTTTCACTCGTATTTAAATTTTCTACTCATTCTTTCTTTGTGAGGTATACTCAGTTCTTAGATCTGTTGTGACATATAATTTCGCATTCTCTTTCTAAAAGGATTCACTCATCCTCATCTTCCATTTCACTGTCACTTTCTTCCATGGTCATAGGGTTTACTGTTTCCCCAACAACGAATTGCACCCATGATTGATCTCTCTGCTCTAGTGCCATTAATATTATTAATTTAATAAGGTTGTGGTTGGTAACATAATATTGGGGAGAGCGGGATCTCCTCACATAATTTGCCATATTTTGCAGAGACCTCAAAAGGTAATAGGGAAGATTGATCAATATGTCATGACGCAGATGGGACAGTAAAACAAAATCATAGGTATAAACAACTCAGTACCTACCTTCACATGTGATGTACTTTTTCAAGAACATTGCAACCTAATTCCAAGGTTGGGGCAAGGATTCCAATGTTTTCCCTCGTCCCCCCGGTTGAACATTCTCCCATGCTATGAGAAATTATTTTTTTTCATTTGAAACAGGAACCTTTCGGCCAAACCATCTCCTCCCGGTCCCGGGAAAACCTGTCACCTCTGCTATCACTTATTTAGAAACTTCAATCCTTAATCTCCCAACCTCTTAATTATCTTCCATCAAATTCTGTGTGAACTATAATGCAGTATCATCGTCGACCCCATTCAACCTCTAAAAATAAGTTGTCCATCCCGCTTCCTCAAAAATTATGAAAACCTCCCTGTTCTGGTGCAAGGAATCCATTGTCTCTGATTCATGGAGAACTACAAAGCCTCCCATGATGTTCTTCTTCAACAATCTTAGTTGTGCAAGTGATTTGTTTTTCCAAATTCAGATACTGGAGTTGCAGCATGCAGAAACAACAATGTACAGTGGGAAAGTCCATCCGCTATTTTTAGAAAGGTGGTATAATTATGGAATAAGCTCATGGGAAAATACTCTTCATGGATTGGGTAATACGACGGTGGTTAATAAGTATAGGTGAATAAAGGAATTGACTAAAATTTTTTGACAAGGATAAGCGAAGGTTGTATAATCATAATTACTTGTCAATTCATGCTTAGTCATACCCATGGTTAGGATTCGTACATTCTCACTTACCATGACAGATCGTCTGCAATCCGAAGTGGCCCACCTTTGTTGTCAGATTGCTTTAATGAAGTTTCTCTTTATCACGTGGCTTCATGAACGTGGAGGCCCTCGTCCATAAATAAAAATGAGTGTGTCCATGTAATAATTAGCTGTATTTGTGAGAAAAATTTGTCAGATTGATGGCATTTAGGAAAAAATGTAGTAGGAATGGTATTGATTATTGAATTGGCAGAGCTTCCAACCATCAGAACATCCTTCAAAACACCATCATGGATAAAGTGATGGTGTTTTGACGAGAAATGGAGGAAATGGCAAAGTTTTAGTCGAATAAATTTCAATAGCATATGGATAAAGTTCAATGGAATTGAAAAAAAATAGGAAATTTCCTTCACCGATCTTTGTAAAGGGATGTTCCACAATTGGAAAGGACCACCAATAGTTCCTACAATTGATTGTCCCCACACGATTTCTCTTTCTTAACTAGGTCCTTCGCATATATCCATGCACAAAATTCCTGTAAACAAGCCAACCAAACTGAACTAACAGAAATCATCAAGCAATCTAAGGAACAAATAAAATCAAATTGAAATCAAACAAGTTTATTTATGTACAATTTTAGTGGAAAATGCGCAAAAGATTTAAAGAGTTGAGGAAACAGGTAGTCGTCGCAAATTATAAAGGGATTTCCAAGTTTGCGATCGCCCCGCATAGCATTCATGTGTAGGCGCGGCGTGATACGGGGAATGTTGGAAGGTGTTTTGATGGGGAAAGGTTGCAGTACCGCCGACACCACAACACACTAGAGGAGGGTGCGAAAGGAGTATTTTGTGCTAAAGAATACTGCAGTTGGCGGGTTTTGGGTCACTTGGACCACATATTATGTAATAGTGTGTCAATTGTACCACGGTATGCGGGTTTTTGGGGTTATTGGTTCAATTGTCCATAGTGTCGGTTAGGAAGTTAGTTGTAAGTGGATAAATATTGTAATGGCAGAAGCCTATAAATAGATGAGAGTTGTGTTAGAGAAGAAGGAAGAAAAGAGATATAGTGAGAGACCAAGAAAGAAGACAGGAGAATAACAGGTGAGAGATAAGAAGATGTATATTTTTCCTCTGGTATTTTGACCGCATAAGTAATATAATGATGTTTTGGTGCAATCTCTGTGCAATGGTGTGATATATACATGTTGTTTGATGCTTACTATTGCTGGAATGATAAATGATGCGATTAAATGATCTGTTTCATGTGGAATATGAATGTTGCGATTAGTTAAAATGTTATAATTCCATGTTTTGAGTTATGTTTAAGTACTGCAATAGAGCTATTCTGCACAACCACAACTCTCCTCCTCCCTTGGCGGAAACATGGTTCCATCTGCTCTTCTTGGATGCCTCGGGTTAGACCTCATTCGCTCTGTGGGTGTTGCTAGATGGGCTCAAACTTGCCCAAGCCGGTGCCCAGGGAGACTACGGTATGGGTCGACAGTGAGGCGAACCCCTATCAACTGAGGTCGCGTTGGTCAACAAATGGTTTCGTTGCTGGGACCATGTGCAGAGTAGAAGGAGGTCATTTTTTGGTACCCAACGAAGCCGGAGATACAAAAATGGTTCGATCAGAAGTTGCGGGAGTTTGTTGAAGAAGAAAGTTGGAATACGCGACTGATGGTAGATCACTGGGTGGGAAGACATATTCATGACGGTCTGCATGAATGGTTTTTCTGTGAATTTTCGGTCATTTTGTATGAATGGTTGTCGAAGCTGAACTTCCAGAAGAAGAACTTCTAGGGTGGTGCGTCGACAGCTTGGACCCTGGATTTAATTCAAGAGCTGCACGAAGTCGATAATAAGGCATCGCAGGCTGTCGAATTTTGGCTTGATAGCATCTTGGAAGGATATATCACTGAATTTGCGGTCGACACGAAGAAATCCTATAGCAAAGCCGAAAGATACTTCTTCAGAGGACCACGGGGAAGGTTTCTGCTATCGCTCCAACTGTCGATTAAGATGCTAATCTACGAAAAGGGTGTATTAAAGATGCACCTTGATTAGTAGACAGCCTAGTGGGTGGAGGCCATGGGTACCACGACTGCTAGGGAACGGCACATGGAATGGTAAAGGGGTAAATGGGTGCATACCATGAGGAGACTGTGAGCGAAGCCGAGGAAGAAAGTGGTCTTACAAGAGGAGGAGCGAGGTTTCGAGAGTAAAAGAGGCAGAGGACGGGAGAAGGTCCTGCTGCAATCGAACTGCAAAACCGTGAAGGAATACCACACGGTACGAAGTGGCCTCATAGTCCTAATAGGGAAAACCAGGATACGCCCAGGATAGAGGCAAGACCAAACCCCGGCACCAACGTACCCACACCTCCGCTCACTAACTCTCAGCTAGCAAGGAACACTACTTCGACACCGCTGAGTTCGTTAATACCGCAGAAGTTAATTGGTAGTAGCATAGCGATAGGAGGAAGGAAGCCCAAGATGGCAGGCGATGATGCTAAATTACCGTTGTTCCATGGAAGTGCGACAGACAGCCCAGAACAGTATTGGTTTTTGTGTGAAGCGGTCTGGACCATGAAACAAATCACTAATGCCAATGCTAAGAAAGGACAGTTAGCCATGACTTTGTGAGCTCGTGCCTTAGATTGGTTCATGAAGTTTATTTTAGTCCCTATGAGGGCCCCAAAGAAGTCACTAGATGAGATTCGGGATGGGTTGATTGCTGAATTTAGACGGCCTAAGTCGGAGGCTCAATATATTACTGAATTGAAGGAAATTAAGTAGTACCCCAATGAGACGGTATGGGATTTCGACCAGCAATTCAAGACGCTGATGGAAAAGCTTAGTTTCGATATGAGCATTGTCCAACATAACGAATGGTTCATTGCGGCACTACTACCCCACATTCGGTTGCCGCTGATGCAGCAAAACATATCGACGCCTAGTGAAGCTCTAGATATTGCAATGCGATTGGAGGCGTCACCGATTGGAGATAATGCAGTCGGGATGTCGCAGATACAGACACAACTCGCCAACTTGACTATACAATTGCAATATTTGAAAAAGAACAAGCAATAGCATGATGAAGTATGGTGTATGCGATGCCGAAGAGAAGGTTATATGAAGGAAAATTGCCCAGATTTCCGTAATTATTTGGTGTCAGGTGCGCCAAACCCATTGAATGGCGGAAGTATGCCATGGTGTCATGTTTGTCACGTGTTTGGGCATGGTCATGGTAATTTCCTATATATGCAGAAAATGGTCACAACCCTGTGAAACCTTTACTGCACATTCTGCAAGTCGGTGGGTCACAATGACAAGGATTGTTGTGCATATGGGTTGCTACAGGAGAGGATGTGTGATGCATTCTATTTCAAGGATGATCAACGTACCGTGCAACAACCACAACTGCAACCGTAGATAGCCCAATCACAGATGCAGTTTACACCACAGCATCCGCAGCAGTTCATGCCGCAATACACCCTGATGCAGACGACTTCACCACAGCCACAATACGCACAGCAACCGCAGTATGCACCACAAGGACAAGGGATTCCACCAGCACCGATGCAGCAACAATACCAGGAGCAGGCCATCTACTAGGGAGGATACAAGGGCGGACGAGGTGGTAGATTTGGTCATGGAGGAGGAGGCCGAGGTGGTCATGGACCTGTTCAATGTTACCACTGTGCGATATGGGGGCATTATCAGTGCGCCTTCCCACTGCTACAGAATCAGTGTACGTTTTGTTTTGATAATGATCATACAGTTGAGAATTGTCCAAAGTTGATTGCACGATGGTAGGCTGGGAATGCTCTGCGGCTACAGAATCAGGCCCAGGGTGATACACCTACAACAATTAATTAATACGAATATGCGAAATAGCAGAAATGACAGAACTCGGAATCACTTTTATATTGATCACAGGCCACTTCAAGGGGGAAACCTCCTATGAGCAAGCTCAATACAAATAACTTCACCGTACCTTCATAGGTCTCAACGCACACTTATATACTAAGTCTAGGTGCCAATACTATGGGTCAAAACCATGGGCCACTACAAACTATGGATCAACAATACCGCGGGCGACTTACAAAGCATATGCGCCAACAACAATAACACAAACTATTGATCAACAAATACTACGAGGCGACTTACAAAGCATATGCGTCCAACAACAACATACTAACAAAGTAAAGACATGGGTTCCTAACATCCCCTCCCCCTTAAAAAAAGCTTTGTCCTCAAAGCTTTAGATGTGGAAATTGTTGTTGAATCTGAAGGAGTGGTTCCCATGTAGCATCCTTTGGTTGCATGCCATGCCACTGAATTAAGACCTCTATGGTAGAGTGAGAGCAAAGCTGATGCGTGCGCCGATTGAGGATGGCCTCTGGCTCCAAAAGGACGGATCCTTCATTATCCAGTTCAGGTAAAATCGTTTGTCCACGGATGTTGGTGCCAAGAAATTTCTTCAGACAAGAGACATGAAAGACTGGATGAATGTGGGAAGAAGGAGAAAGTTCCAATTTATAAGCAATGGACCCAATCTTCTGAAGAATCCGATATGGCCCATAGAACTTTGGAGCGAGCTTATGACGCCCTTTGAGTTTCAAGGAGGATTGTTTGTACGGCTGGAGACGAAGAAAAACCATATCGTCAATGTGAAAAGTACGCTCAGAACGGTGCTGATCAGCTTGTTGCTTCATGCGATTTCTTGCCATGTGAAGATTGTCCCGCAAAATGCGAAGAATCTAATCGCGGTTTCGAAGGACCGTGTCAAATTCCTGAACTGGTGAACTGGTGAACTGGTGGGGGTGTATGGAAGAAGAGCTGTAGGTTCCTGACCATAGACTGCTTCATATGGGGTCATTTTAGAGGCGGTGTGGTAAGAGGTATTGTACCACCATTCAGCGAGAGGAAGCCACTTTTCCCACTGATGTTGTTGTTCCGAGGTGAAGCAACAAAGATAAGTTTCCAAGCATTTATTGATAATTTCAGTCTGACCATCTATTTGTGGGTGATACCCTGAACTCATCTTCAGTTTGGTGCCAGTGTGGTGAAAGAGTTCTGTCCAAAAATGACTGGTGAAAGTCGCATCACGATCCGAGACAATGGAAGAAGGGATTCCATAAGGATGAAAGATCTGGTCCACGAAAATTCGAGCGACGGAGGAGGCTGTATAGGGATGGCTGAGAGCAAAAAAATGACTTTATTTGGAGAGGCGGTCAACCACAACGAGAATCATTGTCTTCCCGCCATATTTAGGGATCCCTTCAATGAAATCCATAGAAATATCTATCCAAATCCGTGTAGGTATGGGCAAGGGTTCAAGTAATCCTGGAAGGAGTGTTGTTTCACGCTTATTGCGCTGGCAGGTATCACATTCGGCCACCATCTGTTGAATTGTCCTTTTCATGCCTTTCCAAAAGAATTTACACCGTGCTCGTTAATACATTTTGAGGAACCCAAAGTGCCCTGCCGATGGAGAAGCATGGAGTTCATAGAAGACAGCCTGTTGAAGATATGTGCTCTGGGGAAGCTCCAGATGACCCTTGTATCGCAGAGAAGCACCATCCCAAGAGTAATGTGGTACAGTAGAAGGGTTGTTGGTCAAGCGTTGGATGATTTGAGATAAGGAAGGGTCATTGACATAACCTTGTTGAACAGATTGCAACCAATTTGGAACAGGCATAGAAATAGTTGAAAGAGAACCTTGGGCATCAAATGTGCGAGAAAGAGCATCTGCCACAATATTGTCGTTAACCTTCTTGTAAGTGATCTCATAGTCATAACCCATGAGTTTTCTAACCCATTTCTATTGTGCCGAGGAGGAGACACGCTGGTCCAAGAAATATTTCAGACTCTGGTGCTCAGTCTTGATGCAGAAATGATTCCCTAATAGGTATGGGTGCCACTTCTGTACTGCATGCAAAATAGCCATCATTTCCTTATCATAGGTAGAGGCAGTTAAATTCTTACCTGAAAGTGATTTGATGGTGAATGCAATGGGGTGTTCATCTTGATGGAGAACAACACCAAGTCCATTGCTACAAGCATCACTCTCAATAGTGAAGGGCTTGGAAAAATCGGGCATAGCTAGCACAGGTGTAGTACACATAGTTTGTTTTAGTTTGTCAAATGCACACTGAGCAGCAGGTGTCCATGTAAAATCATCCTTTTTCAATAGATCAGTTAATGGAGCTGCAATATTCCCATAATCCTTGACAAACTTGCGGTAGTATCCAGTCAACCCCAAAAAACCACGAAGTCTCTTGAGTGTCTGAGGATGCGGCCAATTGTTCATGGCATCGATTTTGGCAGGATCCACACGAACCCCTTGTGCTAAGATAATGTGCCCGAGATACTCAACTTCCTTCTGTCCAAAAACACATTTAGACTGCTTGGCATGGAGATGATGGTCAGAGAAAAGTTGCATGACAAGATCCAGATGCTAGAGATGTTCATCCCATGTTTTACTGTAGATGAGGATATCATCAAAGAATACCAGAATGAATTTCCGCAAGTAGGGTCAAAATATTTTATTGATTAAGGCCTGGAATGTGGAAGGAGCATTAGTGAGGCCAAAGGGCATGACCAAAAACTCATAATGGCCATCATGTGTGCGGAAAGCTGTTTTAGGGATATCATCCTCATGAACCCGAATTTGATGATACCCAGAATGAAGATCCAACTTGGAGAAAAAATGAACCCCATGAAGCTCATCAACAATAGGAATTGGAAACTTATCCTTGATGGTGAGGTGATTAAGTGCTCGGAAGTCAATGGAGAGGCGCCATGACCCATCTTTTTTCCGGACAAGAATAACTGGAGAAGAAAAGGAACTAGTGCTTGGGCGAATAATACCTTACTTCAATAAGTCCCGAACGAGCATTTCAATCTCCATTTTTTGGTGAAATGGGTAGCAATAGGGCCTAATGTTGGGAGGAACGCTTCCAGGAAGGAGATGAATACAATGGTCTTCTGGCCTGGAAGGTGGCAATCCCACTGGTTCAGCAAAGACACCTGTATATCGATCTAGAATTTGTTTTAGATCTAAGGGAGTAGTGGAGACCGTTGATGGTTGCATCTGAATGGAATGGATCTGAGCGATGACACCATGTGAATTCTTGTTGAGGATTTTTTCCATGCAATGTGAAATGATGATGCTGAGAGAACCTGGTTGTAATCCTGTCAATGTGTGTTTTTTTCCATTGAGTGAAAACTACATCCAAAGTTCAGCAAAAACCCATAAGATAGGGCCAAGTGTGCGTAGCCATTGAGCGCCCAAAACCACATCACATCCACCTAAGGGAAAGGAAAACATGTCAGAGTGCAAGGTGTTGACACCAGGTCTGAGGAAAATTGAAATTTTTGCTAAAAGGCCCTAAGAGAAAGAATCATCACAAAAAAGGGTTGAGCTGAAGGTTTTTATATAAAAGAATAGGAGAATAAACCGCCTTAACAGGTGTCAGCAGATGGTGTATCCGCGCGAGTAGCAAACCGGAAAAGGAAACCGCCTTTTCGATCGCGGATACCGTCGGTGCAATAAAGAGGGACAAGATCTGACGGTTCAAAATAATGGTCCAAAGATCAATGGTTGGAGATGACCCGCGTTCATAAAGATGCAAGGAGGTTATTCTAAAAAGGCTTATATAAAAAGAAAGGGCTCCACATAACGGCATTTTGTATGTGTCGTTATCCTGGAGAGCTCCGAAGACTGGTGGAAGCCGGCGATTGCGACAGAAGGTGAAAAGCAAGCATTTACAGGTAGGGTCTGGTGACCTGTCACTCTCTTTGAGCGGAATTTTGTTTAAAAGAAGCATTTAGATGGAGACTGTACAAGATATAGACGTTTTTAGGTCAAAAGATGCCCTAGAAGACAGAGATGAAGATGTTTTCGATACCCTTATTAGTTTCCCGGTCTCCGATGTAAAAATTAAGTTGTCCGAGCTATTAAAAGAGGGTATAGACCCGCATAGAGTTCACCAGTCATCTCTGATAGCTTTTTGCCCTGACCAATTTCCTGTTTTCCCAGAATTCGTCTCCTGGTGTGCTGAAAACTATTCACGGGAAGAAAAAGTTGTTTTAAACAGTCAGAAAACTAGAGCCATTTGCAAAATTGAGCCAGTCGAAGTAATTAGAGCCCTAGAAATAGATTTACCCCAAACCCTCGACCCTGAAGTTTTTTTTGAGGTGTCGATTATTGAAAATTTTCACCACGCTTCTCAGAGTGATAAGGAAGTGTTTTTGTCGACGTGTCTCAGACCAGAAACTAGCCTTTCTGAACTCCCTTACCCTTTAGATATCAACCTTTTTAATGAAAATACCCAGTTGGTCTTGACACTGTTGGCCGTAGTTTTAGGGTTAGATTCGGATTTGTATATAACTGAGTTTCAATTGAGTTTATTGTACAGAATAAGTATAGTCCCGTCGGGAATTGACGAAAGTCAAATTCCCCGACTAAATTTTGAAGCTTTCATAGCCGAAAGGATGCATGACCAGATGGTCAATTTTTCCACGCACAGACATTTCAGGTTTCAAGCATTTTTAATGAAAATGATTATGGTATCCAGCCAGGAAGAATTACAGTTCCCAGAGATTGTTTTCGCGACTCCACTGGAAAACAATATTTTCAATTTCATCAATTACATGCTCTCGACGATCTTTAAGATGATTTTCGGAAAAAGTCTGCCTAGGGTATTGCCAGAAATGCAGGTATCAATGCAACTAAATACAGAGTATGCTACAGGAGACTGGTTTTTATCAAAAGATAGTACAGTGGTCAGATTGTATGGATTCAAGCATAAACCCTATGTGCTACCAGCATTCCTCACCTTGAGGATTTTTGCCTTGGAGTTTTTAAGACAGAAATTGATTGTAGAAGATAACAATTTTTTAGTCCACAGACAAGCAACGGACATTAAGTACCCTTTCACATTAGGTCCGTTTACAATAAAGAATAAGAACGTTGTTGTATATATAGAGAAATTGTTAAAAGACATGAATTTTGAGACAGATACAGCCTTGGAATATGACCCATTAAATATCATATCCAAAAGAAGAATTGAGCATCGTATTAAGGCTCTGAATCATCAAACTGTTGAAGGGATGGCAGACAGAGCCAACTGGCTCGAATACAAAGAAGAAATTATCCCAGACAAGTCCGACAAAGAAAGGTCATTGGAAGAAGCAATGGCAGAAACAGAAAGCGAAATCAATACTGCATTAGTGGGGTCCAAAAGACCTATACAGGACATCATGATCATCGATGATGAAGAGACAGAAAAAGGAAAACGATTGAAAACTGATGAGTCACAGAAATTGACAACCATTTCAGAAGAAGCAAAAGCTACAAAAAATGAAATACCAGAGGTTACAGTGAGGGAATACAATATTGAAGAGACCCCTGTAGGGGATGATGTAAATAGACCCAAAAATTTCATGGACGTATTTAATGAACATAGCAAAAACAAACAGGAATCTGCGAAACAAACAAGTCTATTGTTTCCAAAGGTCAGAAATATATCGAATAATGAAGTAAGCTTATTCACCAGCAGGAACATCAAAGAAAATTCTTTAAAATTTTCAGTTGTGACCAAAAACAAGATCTCAGAGATGAGTGTGGATTTGTCAAAGATAAATGCCCCTGACAAAATTTTGTTACATAGACAAGCTGGAGAGGTTATATACTCAGACTATTTGGGGGCCACATTGAGAGCAGACAAACTAAAGAATTCAGTAGAAAAATTAAATAATCAGTTGAGACAAGAAAAGGCAGAGAATAAGTCTCGACAACAGCAAATTAAGAAGTTGCAAATAGACTTAACTAATAAAGATGGAGCTGCAGCTACCAAACTGCTCCAGGAGAAGGAAGAAGTGATTTTAACATTGAGACGAAAGTTAAAAATCCCAGATGCTGTACTCATTCAAGGTGCAGAATTAACTATATTAGAAAAAGAAAAAGAAGAGTTATCTAACGAAGTCAATGATGTCACAGCTAAATTGTTAAAGCTGTCTGACGAAAAAGACTATTGGGAAAAAGAAAGATTCATTTTGGAAGAACAGTTGGCAACAGCGAGAAAACAATTAGCAGAGAACAGTCAGCAGCAGGTACAGGCAGGCCCAGAAGAGGATAAGAACGGTGTAGATGAGATTTTGCAGGCAATGTCACAAATAAGTTTAAAGGATAATGAAATCAAATTGTTGAAAGCAGAAATACAAAAATTAAAAGAGGAAAATGAAGCAAAAGAAAAAGAAATAAAAACTTTGCAGACAAATAATCAGGAATTGAGCAGTAATAATAAAGGATTGGCTGCTCATGCAACAGGACAAGCTGCTATGCAGGGATGTAAACATATGGTGTGGGACCAGATCATCAAAGAAGTTGAAAAACTTAGGCCATATCTGGATTATATAAGAGTTAAGGAAAAAGTAGCCAAAGATGCCTTCGACAGTTGCTGGGCAGTCAGGGAAGGCTTAAATAGAAAGCCGAAAGAAATAGCTCAGAGAGCAATTACATTTTTAAATAGTTTATCCGAGGCAGACCTGACGGCTATGAGTATAACAAACAGAATTTCTGTCATCACTTGGGCTAGAAGGATCTTGGGCAAATACTCACATATCGAAAACATCGAGGCCAAAGCAGGAGAAATAAGGAAAGAAGTAATCCAGTTCAAAAAGCAATTTGACAAGTTAGTGAACAAGGGATTCCCAGCTTTCTGGAACGAAAATAATGAATTAATTCCTCCAGCTGATTATAAAAGATTACTGTTTGATATCAGGATGGATCACCGAAAATTCCAGCAGATAGATCACATGCTCACAGGAAAAATTCTAATGGAAAAAATGTCAGGGGAATTTGAAATTTTAAATATGCTGATTTCAACTTGCGCAAACCTTCTTCCTATTTCTTATGCAGGTCATATCGAGATGCGAGTCTTAGTGAAAGAAATGACCAGTTATGACCTACCCACTGTTGACCAGTGGAATTATGTTGAGAAATATGGGAAGACCAGATATTCTGTTCATACCTAGATGCATTTGAGACTCTTGCCATGTGGCAAAATGATGATATCCAAAAGTCTTGCCAAGTGGCAAAAAGGACTTTTTATTTTTAAATTTGTAATATTATTTGAAAGACAGTTATGGGTTACTCGAAGACAGTTATCTTTTAGTTAAATATTCTTAATTATTAGTTAGAAGAAGCAGTTATGTGGAGCTTCTTCTGAAAATTTTGTATAAAAAACAATGGAGGTCATTGTTGAAAGGGTTGGAAAATTTTTGAGAAACAAGTATGTTTTGAGGTTTATTTTTGAAATAAAAGCAGTACAGTGATGATACCTATTTTTTGATACAAAGATTCATGAGTTAATCAGTCTTGCAGTCTGTAACTTTCCTTATCCTTATATGTGCATGTTTATCTTCTTCGTTATATCTCCCATGATGTTTTTCTTCTATATTTAAATGAACATTTGAAAATAACTTGAGATTCATACTGGTTATGCCTCATTTTATTCGCATTTAAATATCCATTTTATTCTCCAAAGTTGACAATAGATTTATCCTGGATAGATACATGTTGTTAATGGAATGTCTTTATTTCTTTCTATGTCGCCTGAAAAATCAAATTGACTGTAACGTGATTACTATCTTGCCTCTGTGAAAATCTTTATGGTGAAAATCTCTTACTGGTTTATCACACTTTGAAAACTTTGACTCCATGCCCAATGTTTCTTGTTTACCTTTTCGACCAGAAAATATCTTTTGAGAAGTTTTAAGAAAACCTTTGTATATTTTAGCCTTCATATATATATCCTGAGAGAGCCCTCTCTGGTAGAGAAAATGGCTAGTTCTTCTACCTAAAGCTTGGTTTGAAATAGGTTACCTTAGGTCTTATTTTCTTACAACCGGAATAAAATCTAAGTGCTAACACAAGGTATAATCTCCCATAGAGATACGCACATTTAGACACTTCCCTTTGCAAGGTAAGGTGCCCCCATTGGCAACCATGACTTCAAAGTTGGAGCAAGGATGGATAAAACAATCAGCTTGTTTGGTGATCCGAGGGTCAATGAAATTATGAGTGCTACCAAAATCAATGAGTATTGTAAGAGGAAGCTTCTTGAAGTAACCCCTGACCCGCATTGTTTGGGGGCTGGTGATTCCAGCTAAAGCATGCAGAGATATCTCTGGCTGGTCATCCTGAGACGAAGGGTCAATAGGCGGTTCCTGAATGTCGACCGGAGCATCCAATGTTTCTGGATCTTTGTCAGCAATTTCAAAGGCAGGCGGAGACTCCACATCCAAGAGATAGAGCTTTTGCTGAACACATCTATGTCCCCGAGTGAATTTCTCATCACAATTATAGCAAAGCCCCTTTTCTCTGCGTGCTTGCATCTCTGTTTCAGACAAACACTTGATAGGAGTCGGTCGAGGAGCCTGCGGTATAGGTGGTCGCTGAGAACCCATATTTCGGAAGGGAACAAAAGTGGGCTTGGAGCGTTGTTGGGATGCAATCTTGTCTTCTGCAAACTTAGCCAACCCTAGGGCTTCCATCATTGTGGTCGGACAGAACATTTTGACCTTAGAGCGGATGGCATCCTTTAGACCACTGATAAAACAACTCCGGTAAAAGTCATCAGACAATCCTTTAATGTGGTTGGATAGGTTCTCAAATTCGGTTTGATACTCTCTCACAGTGCCAATTTGGCAAAGTTTAGTGAGGGCTTCAGTGAAGTCATCAAAAGCACTAGGACCAAATCGTTGCAAAAGGAGCTGGAAAAAGTCTGACCATTTGGGCTCTGGATGAGCCTTGATGTACCAACGGTACTATTGAAGAGCTTCATGTTCCAAGTGAAAGGATGCCAGCGGAACTTTGTTTACATCAAAATTATTATGCAAACTGAAATACTGTTCTGCACGATAGATCCATCTAGTTGGATCAGTACCATTGAAGCGAGGAAAATCAAGCTTCGGACCACGGAAATTGTTGGAAGAAGAGAACCCATTGTCTGATGAAGACTTGTACTGCCGTTTGTTGTTCATAGCTGAATGTTCAAGATGGAGGCCGAGAAATTTTTCATCTAGATCCTAGATTTTGGCTTGGATGGCTGCAAGTGATTCTTCCATGGTTTTTTCTCTTACACGGGTGACAACCATAACTATGATTTTTTTTATTTTTTTTGACTGGGTAGGAAAACAAAAACAGAAACTGCTTCAGTAAGGGAAAATCTGTACTTGGGAAAAAATCTAAAGGGTAATTAGGGTTTGACTAGGTGTTGGACACTTTCGATTAGACAGGGAAGCAAAAATGAGGATTTCAGAAGCGGGGTGAAAGAATGGGAAAATTTGGCAGAGGGGGACAAAGAAGCAGAATTTAGAAAGGAACTCTGTGGTAAAATTTGAAGGTGATTGGGTGAAATCTGAGGAAGTTATGGCAAACCCTAAAAATAGACAAATTTGGGCTTTCAGGCTTTGGGAAGGCGAATTGGGGATAGGGTCCTCAGGAATGAAATATGTAGAATGGGATGACAGGGGTTCCCCAAAAATTTCAATGGAAACAGAGTGAAAACAAGGGAGATATGGAAAAAAAACTGAATTTTATACTCTTCTTCTTTTCCTTCTTTTTTTTTTTTCTTTTTTTTTTTTTTCTCAGACTGGAGCGGTTACGGCTCAGAAGGGATCTGGAACAGCGCCGAATGGATTGAAAATGGATGGATCTGGAACAGCTTGCAAAATGGATCTGAACGACGCAGTAGTGATCGACAATAGTTCAGCTGAAAGTAGATATGGACCCCAGGTATATGCGGCTTCCTAACAGTTCAGGGGTTTCACTCGGCCACCAATGCTGTCTGATGGCTTGCGTATTGGGGCAGTACCCCTCACTCCACGGCTCAGGTAAAACTGATAACCACTTTTCCACAAACGATAGCTCTTGGTTTACCTCATGGGTGGAACCTAGTCAATCAGGTAGGGGTCATTGCCCTTTTCACTGGCAGGTCCTCTCAATGGGCCAGCTACTTCGGGGTTCCTGTGGTACTCCTCACAATGAGTTTTAGGGCTTATGCCCAAGTACTTCCCACAGTTAAGTGGATAGGGACTATTCCCAAATCCAAACCTGCAACAGATGCGAAAAAAAAAAATTGGCAGAAATTTCACCCAGCGAGCCCAAGAAAGTGCTCTGATACCAGATGTGATACACCTGCAACAATTAATTAATACGAATATGCGAAATAACAGAAATGACAGAACTCAGAATCACTTTTATATTGATCATAGGCCACTTCGAGGGGGCAACCTCCTATGAGCAAGCTCAATACAAATAACTTCACCTTACCTTCATAGGTCTCAACACACACTTATATACTAAGTCTAGGCGCCAATACTATGGGTCAAAACCATGGGCCACTACAAACTATGGATAAACAATACTACGGGCGACTTACAAAGCATATGCGCCAACAACAATAACACAAATTGTTGATCAACAAATACTACAAGACGACTTACAAAGCATATGCGTCCAACAACAACATACTAACAAAGTAAAGACATGGGTTCCTAACACCCAGCCACAGATATCTCCCATTGGAATGACCTTCCAAAATTTTTAAGAATTGCTCCAAATTTGCTTTCTCTTTTCCATTTTTTCTTCAAGTTGTGATAGATATTATAGCTTGAGATCATCTTAGCTCATAGATCCCTGATTTGACATATCCATGACTGATCTTTAACTTCATTTAAATCTCCTTTACATCTTTGCAAAGTTTACACACCTTCCAAACACATTAATTCAAGCTTCTAATCTTACACTAGTTGATTGAGACCTCTTTAACTTTTGGATATGTTTGGAGACCTATTTTGGATGAAATTTAAACACTTGTTTAGAGCCTTATATGCAGCTTGATATCAGCCTTATACTTCTCTTGAAAAGTTAATAAATTTTCATAACATTTGGATCAAGACATTTACACTTGGAATTCACTTCCAAACACCTTTAAATCTACTCCAAATTCTAATTAATTTTCAATCTTTTTCAATTGGTAGTAGATCTATTTTTCTTACAACCTTATGAGATGAAAGATCCCTGTTCTAACATGTTTAAGGACTGATACTAACCTACATTTATGTCTCTTTGCATGGCTCCAAGTCTCCAAAAAGTGTCCTTAAGAAATTGTTCACCAAAACACTTTAAGCACATTCAATATTTCAGACCTTTAGAATATGCTGATTGGAAACATTAATCAAACATAAACCATACACATTTGGAAGCACCATACACACTTGAAATATCCTTTCACACACATTTTCATTTTAAGAACACCTTGAACATCACATGATTGAGATAATTTGAAAGTAATTTCTTCCCAAAAAACAGAATTAAACTTTAATTAGTTGCATTTTGTTTTGGAGTTAGAATATTTTCAAGATTTTCATGCACAATTAGAGAGAATTGCACCTTTAGAGTTCCGTTTTCTTGAGATATATTGTGTATGAGGCACCGTATCCTCTTCACTTGCATCTTATGATGACCTTGTGAATGAGAAAGTGTATCTCATTTGTAATAGTTTAGGAGTTCACTTTTCAAAGCATCTTATATCAAGCCACTGTATCCTCTTCACTCACATCTTATGATGATCTTGTGAATGAGAAAGTGGATCTCACTTGTAATAGAGTAGATTTAATTTTTGCATACAATTTTCTGAGCCACCGTATCCTTTTCACTCGGGCCTTATGGCGATCTTGTGAATGAGAAAGTGGATCTCACGTGTAACAGTTTAGGATTTAATTCAAAATCATTCCAAAGGGCTCTGCGTATCCTCTTCACTTCGGCCTTATGGCGATCTTGTGAATGAAAAATAGGGATCCCCCATGTCATAGAATTAGACTCATGTTTACTTGAGATATTTGTTTGGGTTACATTGGTCTTTACACATAAATTATTATCCATACTTCAGAAGAAAAAAAACTGTGCATAAACATACAAAATCTACTAGAAATTTTGCATGATTGAAAGAAACTCATGAACCTCTGACTCTTCCTTAATTTAGAATATTCATCAAATTGAAAGGTAGAGTAGTGAGCATTTTGCATTTTTTGGTTCATTTTTCGGTTTTTGAGTCAAAACACCACCAGTTTCATTTCCACTCCTGAAACTAAGCAAACTACACTTAAAATTGGCGCTTAATCTAAAATTGACAAACTTTGAAACTAGCATTGATTAAAGAGAGTAAATCCATTAGTCACAAAAAACGCTTGTCAGGAAAGCACTTCTAAAACATGTGTCAAGCACGAGGTCAATCTGGATAAGTAAGGGTGGTTCCCCTTTCTTTCTTATTTAGTGGGACATGAGCTTATCGAGGGGATTCTATTTTTAGTGACAAGTCCTCAGGGTGACATCACTATTTCTAGAGTTCCTGGTAATGAGAGTTGTCCTCGACTTACAACTGTCCACCCGACCATCTATTGTGAAGTGGTAACTTTAGTGGTTATTCTTAGGATATCACATAGGCTATTGTGAGTGGGACACACTTGCAATACCTGAGACAGACTTTGGAACTTTTACTCCTTGGGAGGGTGAGTGGTCAGGAACCAACACTTGTACCCCTGGCTATTAAAGTTGATTGTAATTGTTTCTCACACATTCTCTCCTATCAATTGCATGAGGACATGAAATCACTCAGCAGCTACTAGTTTCGGAAGGCCCTAAAATCTAGCTTTTCACTGAGCTTCGGTTCTTTGAAAAAGTAAGTTTGCTTGATTGAAATCTCTAGGGAATTTTTACTGTGTCGACACTTTTTATTTTGTTGAGTCTAGAAATCCATAGGATTGTTTGATTCTGTTTGCAAAACTATTTTCAAATACATCCTTTTATCAAAATTCTTCAAAGTGGCTACTCTCCTGACCTGCCATTCACAGCAACAGTGAGGTGAGTCACCAGAAATTGAAGGCCCCGCTACATTGTGGAGACGACTACAAAATACAAGACACTTTGACTTTGAAACCAACACACTTCTAACTTCAATAATCAATAGTAGAGTAGAGACACGTCAAACAAATACTACAACATCACCTACCTAGGAAAACATAGAAATTGTTGATCCTCTTGCTCCAATTTCAATTGAAACATTAGAAGACAACACTGCAAATCTTGTAAATCCACCTCTGACAAATATTTCAGACCTAGTGGTACTCCACATCGGTGAACCTTTGAACACCATCAATCCTATTGTGGCACACTTGGTACACATGATAAATTCAACATCTAATCCCATCGCTTCATAAGGAGCACAAGGGACCACATCAGCACCATCTCAAACAAGTGTTGGAGGTAGCAATACTCTCAACATCCCTATGGCTTCATGAGGAGCACAATGGACCACATCATCACATACTCAAATGGTTATTGTAGGTAATAATATTTCCAACTTAACCTCTACCGCAACTCCACCAGTTAGTTTACCTGCTTCTACCATAAGTTCAACTAGCACTTCAGTGCCAGTTGGTACAGTTTCGGGTCCCAATCCCGGAAGTACATCCACTTTACCTGCAGGAATCCCTAATGGAGGTTCTGCCTTACCAAACTTGGTTTTCCCATATGGTTTAGATACTCAAGGTCAAAACAATTCAAGAGTCAACCAAAATCCTATTGGCATACCAAACATTTTCTCAAATCCTAACCCTGGGGGGAATCCTTCACCTTGGAATCTCAACATCCCTAGTGGGACTTAATGGACCATGGAACACTAATTCTAATTGGGGTAATACTCCACAAGTTAGAGGAAGTGCCTCGGGAAACCTTTATCCAAACTTTCCTAGCACAAATCCTGGGGGAAATCCCATACCCCCAACTAGTAGCACACCAGGAGGTAACCCAGCTACCAAATTCATTCCACCATGGATTGGGAAGGTTCCAAGAAGTACCCAATATTCTTGGGAACCACCCCCACAAGGGGGAAATCAGCCTTGGAATGCTTATCCAAATCAAGGAAACACTCAAGGGAGTGGTAATGTTCCACCAAGTAACCAATCTCAATGGAACATACCCCCGCAAGGGGGCAATCCACCCATGAATCCAAACCAACAATGGAGTGGTAATATTCCAACAAGTAAACAATCTCAATGGAACATACCCCCGCAAGGGGGAAATCCACCCATTAATCCTATGCCACAGTGGAGTGGCAATGTGTTAATTTTTTAGCATTAATTCAACATACTCTAGGATCTTTACTGAGAGAATAACATTTACAACATATCAAGTATAACAATGCATATCAATCACACCAAGCAATCACATGAGACAATAGACACAGAGTTTCACTAGGGAAAACCATAAAGGTGAAAAACCCCACAACTTTCTCAGAGATAGAAAGAGCAATGATACAACCAAAGTACACAGAGATAGTCCTCCTAGCAGCTGAACCTCCTCCTCCACTAGTGCGCCACTTTCCGAGTAGTGTAGAAGTGAATAATGAGATGATCAAATGGAGTGCCTCCCACACTCTATTTATACATGACCTAATCTGCCTACTAAATTAGCAGGGCCGACTTGTCTAACTCAGTCTAATAACCCATGGTAATGTTAATCAGGGTTGACCCCACACTTGGTGGTCTAATAACCCATCACATGCAAGTTGTGACACTTGTGACACTTGTAAATACAAATGACGACACTTCTATATAGAGGAATAATAACATCTCTATAGGAGTACAATATACATAGGTGAAATACATTCCGAAGTTACATATACATCAACACTCCCTCTTAACTAGGAAGGTATTTCTCGACATAGATCTGCTAGCACAAGTCTTCTTCTCTAAATCATCGTCATCGAATCAACGTTGTCGTCACTACTGCTTCTATCTCAATCAATATCTGATCTACTCGTCATAGGAAGTTCTACAGAGCTAGTCCTTTTTCATACTGGATGTAGGCCTGCCACCTGCAAATCTTCATCATCTATAGAGCTGGCCCTTTTTCATGCTGGATGTATCACGGAGCCAACCCTTTTTCATGATGGATGTGACCTAGAACATATCTAGGATTTCCACCACAGAGCCAGTCCTTTTTCATACTAGATGGGACCTAGAACAAATATAGGATTTTCACCACAAATCCAGTCCTTTTTCATACTATATGGGACCTAGAACAAATCTAGGATTTCTGCCACAGAGCCAGTCCTTTTTCATACTGGATGGGACCTAAAACAAATCTAGGATTTCCGCCACAGAGCCAGTCCTTTTTCATACTGGATGGGACCTAGAAAAAATCTAGTATTTCTACCACAGAGCCATTCCTTTTTCATACTGGATGGGACCTAGAACAAATCTAGGATTTCCGCCATAAATCCAGTCCTTTTTCATACCTGATGGGACCTAGAACAAATCTAGGATTTCTTCCATACTGTGGAATCCTCGGGACTTATTACGTGCAACACAAAACCTGGCCAGAGCATCCTAGGACTCATTACGGGCACACAACCCAACCTATTGGATCTACCAGGGAAATATTACATGTACTCCCAGAGCAATGCCTCGAAAGAGAATCCCGGGACTTATTACGGGCACACAGCCCAACCTATCGGATCTACCAGGTCAACTTACATGCTCATATGCACAACCTGTCCACAGCCACAAAGCATCAACCTGATACTCATCATACATCATCCTGATGTAAATCATCACAGGATCATCCTGATCATCATCATATCATCATCCTGATGCATATCATCTGGAGCAACATCCTGAAGCTCGTCATCCATGATCATCCTGATCATACAATGTATTCACCTGATACATATCATCTGGAGCAACATCCTAAAGCTCATCATCTATGATCATCATGATCATACAATGTATCCACCTAATACATATACAAATACATGATCCACCTGATCATAACAAGCATCCAACATGATGCATACAGAGCAATAACTGGAGCAACGTCCTGATGCTCATCATCCAGCACTTATATCCATAGCCATGGGAAGGATCCTCCTCTCACCAGGCTAGGAATGGATCCTACAAATGTGTCCATCACTTCTTCCTCGAAGTGTCATCAATCTAAAGAACACCAAGCCTCTCTCTGAAGTATTCAAACTTCACTCTAGCTAGTGGTTTTGTCAACACATCTGCAACCTGCTCATCCGTTGCAACATACAGGAGCTTCACTGCTCCTCTTTGCACCATATCCCTGATATAGTGATATTTTATCTCAATGTGCTTTGACCTGTCGTGGAACACCGAGTTCTCAGACAGCTTCACACAACTCTAGTTGTCACAATAGATACCAGTAGAATCCAACGGTAGATCAAATAACTTAGACAGTAGCTTCCTCAGCCATACTGCCTCATAACTAGCCGAAAAAGCTGCAACATACTCTGCTTCGGCTATACTCAGTGCTACGTAGGACTGCTTCCTGCTAAACCAAGAGATCACACCTGATCCCATACTAAAGCAGCACCCAGAAGTGCTCTTCCTATCTGTAGCACTGCCTGCCCAATCTGAATCAACATAACCCTGCAAGTTAAACTTTTGATTCGCATCATACTTGAGCCCATAATCAATTGTACCCTTCAGGTACCTCAGAATATGCTTTACAGCAACCAGGTGAACACCTCTAGGATCCTTTAGGAACTAGCTCAATGTGTTCACCGCAAAGAAAATATCTGGTCTTGTGTTCGTTAGGTACATCAAGGACCCAATCATCTGACGATACACAGTGACATCAACCGGATCAGATGAAGCATCACACAGAAGCTTCAGGTTCAATGCCATGGGTGTGGCCATGGCCTTGTAGTCCATCATCCCGAACCTCTTCAGGATTTCTACTGCATACTTCCCTTGTCCAAGGAAGATTCCATCTACACTCTGCCACACCTACATACCTAGAAAGTAGTGCATTATCCCCAATTCCTTCATCTCGAACTTGGCAGCAAGCTTCCTCTTCGTGTTGGCAATCATTCTATCCTCACCCGTAACAAACAGGTCATCCACATACAAGAGTAGAATCATAGGATTGCCTTCCTCAACCTTGTAGTAAAGGTTGGAATCTACTTTACTCTTGGTAAAGGCCAAACTGGATAGAAAATTGTCCATCCTACCATACCAAGTCGTAGGAGATTGCTTCAAGCCATACAAAGCTTTCTTCAACCTGCACACATATGAATTTTTGTCATGTGTTTCAAAACCAAGTGGCTGCTCCATATACACTTCCTCTTCGACTACACCATTCAAGAAAGCTGTCTTGACATCCATCTAGTATATCTTCCATTTCATCACTGCAGCTAGAGCAAGTACTGTTTTGATGGAAGTGTATCTAGCTATAGGAGCAAAGGTCTCTTCATAGTCTATTCCCTATTTCTGAGAGAAGCCACGAGCTACAAAACTTGCCTTGTATTTCTCTATGCTACCATCTGCAGCATGCTTGATCTTATATATCCACTTGGAAGTCATAACAGACTTCCCTTCTGGTCTTGGGACCACATCCCAAACATCATTCTTCATGATCGATTGGTATTCCTCAACCATGGCATCCTTCCATTCTTTCTTTTTTGCTGCCTCTTCATAACTGGAAGGTTCTTTGTTCATAATGTCACAAAGCAAGGAAACATAGCTAGTGTGTGACCTTGTCCTTTTCCTTTCTGTGTGTTCCTCTTCTGGAATACCATATCTTTCTGCATCTTGGATGAGCTCTCTATCCCATGCAGGTTTCCTCTTGTGAGAGTTCTTTGTAAAGTTAGTCACAGCAGATCTAATGAACAAGTAAATCAATCACAACAGATGAACATAGAAAATATGGTGCAAAACTGTGCAAAACATGCAGCAGTGCTCTCTATCCCAGAAAGGGTGAATGAATTACAATAGAATACAATCTCAATGTCTGTCAATGAGCAATTCGAATTGACTAAGTAGGCCATTCGAATCACTGAATAGAGTAGCTTGACTCTATCTAGGAGTCCTCATCAATCATCGGTGGTGCTCATCAATCACAATAACCAGTCATCCAGGTGTCAAACTGAGTCTAACTAAGTGTAATAAATGTAACTGAAGTGTGTAGCACTGATATAGGATCTGGAGGCTCACTGGGGGCGCATGGGAGGCTAACTGAAGTCAGAACAAGTCACCTAATCAAACTGGAGGTCAAACGGAAGTGATACAGTCAGTCGGGAGTGAAACTAGCCTCAAATCAGGGAGAATCGGAGCTAACTGAATGTAACTGAAGTGGAACTGCAGTGGTAGGTGAACAAGTGCGCCCTTCTCTAGCAGTAGGTGAGGAGTGGGCGCCTTTCAGCTTAGGAGGGCTAAAACTCTGTGGTAGGTGGCTCCCGGGTGCTAGAAGAAGGTGGATAAGGTGCTGGAGGCATCAAACTGGTGACTGGGATGCATGCCTGTGCATGCAAGATCCTGAAATAGATCATATCCTGAAATAGATCATGCAAGATCCTGAAATAGATGATGTATCCCGAAATAGATGATGTGGATATCCGAACACCCCCCCTCAAGCTAGACTATGATGTGCCAACTAAAATAATGTGGGGCCCTGGTAACTAAGACCAAAGGTCACCCCAATACAATAATCCAAAAACTAATAACAGTCAATAAACCGAGGAAATGGGGAAAACCTCATGGGAAAAATACCCCCCCTCAAAATAGACTGTAGTACACCAAAAGATTTAACTGCTCCAAAATCAAGTAGATATGTCTGGAGGTATCTTACTCTTGGGAGTAAATGGATCATGCTCCAAAAACATGTGCTTGAATTCTCCATCAGTGGATGCAAGCGAATGTGGAGACTTTAAGAACTTGCTCTTCATACCGAAAAAGGTGAGAACAAATCTGAAAATATAAGGATGATCCTGGAACCTGTGATTCGAACCAAGTGAGGTAGGAATAGATCCAATCGGATCAAATAGATCTTGAAACTTGAACTTCTTATCAATAGAAGTTAAATCAGCTCCAAAAATAGATGAATGGTTTCTTGAGATCTCCTTTGAACCAACAAGGGTGAGATCAAAACCAAAATCAGCAAAAAATGCATGAGAATTGAACTCAAGCGAATGGTAGTGCTCTTCATCTTCATTAAAACTCTGAGAAACTTTGCAAATGATAGAACATAAGTTTATAGAAGGAATGCAATCAAGGAGGGCGAATGCTTCACCTCCAAAATCAGATTTTACCTCCAAAACATCAAGTAGATCATTATTCCGCATGCTGACAAACTCATGTGAAAGAGAGGATTCAAGAACCTCTTCGGAATCTAGAGTATGAGCTTGTTTATCTTGCTCAGAATTCGAAATAGAAGACTTTGAGAGAATGAGTGTTGAATCTATAGTTTCTTCTTCATCTTGAACAATTGTTGAGGCCAACACATGATCGGAAAGAACACATAAGGAGATCTCACTGGGCTTGTTCTCCAAAAGGCTAGCATGATCCTCTTCTTCCTGCTTTCCAAATTCTCTGTCAAGTTGGACCCATAGATCACTTGGATTTTCAGCAGTCTTAATGAGGTAGCGCATACAAGGAGACATAGCAAGACATATTGCTCCAAAAGCTCTATCACAATCATTGAGCCAATCATTCTCCTCTTCATCGGAATCAAAATCTCTTGTATTACCAATGCACATATCAAAAAGACACTGTCTCTTCAAGAATGCAATCATCTTTGGTTTCCATTCATCATAGTTGAATGGAGTAAGAATATTTTGTGAAGAAGAAGTCTCCATCTTTGCATTAGCAAATGCACATGGAGGAAGTAAGAAACCTGCAAATCACACACAAACAAACACTATGTTTTCAGCCTTGCATGCACATGAGCGAATGCACATGAGATTTTGCATGCCGCTGCTAAAATATTTTGGTGAGCAAAGATTGCTCTCTCTTCATGTAGAACACCTGTAGAAAAGAAATCTTGTCCCTGCAATGGCTCTGATACCATGTAAAGTTAGTCACAGCAGATCTAATGAACAAGTAAATCAATCACAACAGATGAACATAGAAAATATGGTGCAAAACTGTGCAAAACATGCAGCAGTGCTCTCTATCCCAGAAAGGGTGAATGAATTACAATAGAATACAATCTCAATGTCTGTCAATGAGCAATTCGAATTGACTAAGTAGGCCATTTGAATCACTGAATAGAGTAGCTTGACTCTATCTAGGAGTCCTCATCAATCATCGGTGGTGCTCATCAATCACAATAACCAGTCATCCAGGTGTCAAACTGAGTCTAACTAAGTGTAATAAATGTAACTGAAGTGTGTAGCACTGATATAGGATCTGGAGGCTCACTGGGGGCGCATGGGAGGCTAACTGAAGTCAGAACAAGTCACCTAATCAAACTGGAGGTCAAACGGAAGTGATACAGTCAGTCGGGAGTGAAACTAGCCTCAAATCAGGGAGAATCGGAGCTAACTGAATGTAACTGAAGTGGAACTGCAGTGGTAGGTGAACAAGTGCGCCCTTCTCTAGCAGTAGGTGAGGAGTGGGCACCTTTCAGCTTAGGAGGGCTAAAACTCTGTGGTAGGTGGCTCCCGGGTGCTAGAAGAAGGTGGATAAGGTGCTGGAGGCATCAAACTGGTGACTGGGATGCATGCCTGTGCATGCAAGATCCTGAAATAGATCATATCCTGAAATAGATCATGCAAGATCCTGAAATAGATGATGTATCCCGAAATAGATGATGTGGATATCCGAACACTCACGAGGTGGATCTATAGGTTTTTGTGGATCTTCAATTTCACGGGTTGCTTCTGGAATTGCTTCATTCATAGTGGTATCTTGAAATCTGATTTCCTTTGGTTCTTCATGATCTTCAACATGTGTCTTCCTTGATTTGATATAAGTTGATTCCTCATCAAATGTTACATCCCTGCTGACATCAATCTTCTTGAACCCTGGAAATTGTATTTTGTAAGCCTTCAAGCTTTCACTGTACCCCACAAAGATGCCCTTCTTTCCTGAAGGATCTATCTTAGTTATCTTTTCCTTTGGAACATGAGTATATACTAGACAACCAAATATTCTAAGATGGTTGACTTCAGGTTTCTTACCAGAAAAGACCTCTTCTGGTGTCTTGTTGTCCAATATCTTGTAAGGTGTTCTATTCTGCACATATACATCTGTCCTAGCTGCTTCTGCCCATATATGCATAGGAAGATCTTGGTCATGAAGCATTTCCCGTGCTGCTTCCATGATAGTTCTATTCTTACTTTTTGCAACTCCATTTTGTTGTGGATTTTAAGGAGCAGTCAACTCCCTCTTAATACCCGAATCACTGCATAGCTTCTTGAAATCACCTGAAGTGAATTCTCCGTTATTGTTGGATCTGAAGGTCTTGACCTTCTTATCAGTTTGATTTTCCATAAATGCTTTGAATTCCTTGAATTTATCAAATACTTCATCTTTTTTCTTTAAGAAGTAAACCCAAGTCTTCCTAGAGAAATCATCAATGAAAGAGACATAGTATAAATACCCACTCAGAGAACTTGATGACACCGGAACGCATACATCCGACTATATAATTTCCAAGATTCCTTTTGCTTTACTTTCACTGCTTGGAAATGCCTTCTTAATGTTCTTTCCTTTTGCACATCCTTTGCAAATACCTTCATGCTTTGTCTTAATTTCAGGAAGACCCTCTACTACTTTACTTGCAACTGGTAGTGCTTTGTATTGCACATGTGCAAGCCTTCTATGCCAAAGTTCACTTGGCTCCATGGATTCATGTACCATGGCATGTTCAGGTTGTCCCTTCAATTTGTACAATCCCCCCTCTTTCTCTCCAATCACTACTGCATCATCTATATTTTTACCCTTTGGCCACATTAGGATTTGTCCTTTTACAAATGCAACCCTCGTGCCTTTTGCATCCAATGCAGATATGGAGAGTAGGTTCTTTTTTATCGTAGGTACATATAGAACATATTTCATCTTCAAGGAATTCCCAGAGTCTAGGTTGTAGGAAGCTTCACTACTTCCCTTGATAGGATATTGATAGTCATCCCCAAGTTTCACTTTATGGGGTGACTCATGTTCAGATAGATTTACAAAAGATTATTTAAACCCAGTCATGTGTTTGGAAGCCCCACTATCAATGAGACAATCATTACATCCATGAGAGATAGTACATGTGAGAGTAGAGATTAGAACATATTCATATTCACTTGATGAAGCATCACTTTCTTCCCTAGCCTTCTTCTTGGGGGGTTCATCATCCTCAGCAGCATGAGCATGGTACCTCCTTTTGTTGCCCTTCTTCTTGTTGTTGAAGTTGTTGTTGTCATTTTTGTTCTTGGGACAATTTACAGCAATATGTCCCTTCTCATTACATGTCAAACATATTCTCTTCTCTTTATGCTGATGGTTGTGAGAATATTTCTTGAAATGAGATGGATATCTCTTGGGATTTTCTTTCTTGGTGTGTGCTGTGAGAACTTGATCTTCATTCCCCATCTTTTCTTCTCGGGCCACTAGCCTTGCTTCTTCTTGTGAGAATTCCTCCCACAGTCTACTGAAGGAGATCAGTTTTCTTCTTGCACAGATTCCTTAAATAAAGGAATCCCATGACCTAGGTAGGCCATTCAAAGTGGTCATAACCATTTCACCATTCTCCACCACTTCATCCACAGCTTCAAGTTGTTCCTTGATCTGAGAGACCTTAGAGAAATAGGATTGAATGGTCTATCCATTATGAAGCTTTACCCTTTTTAATTGATTCTGCAGAGTCATCTTCTGATTTATGTTATTTCCTTCAAATAGCTTGGTCAGGGAGTCAAACATCTCCTTTGGTGTCATTAGAGATGACACATGTGGTATGAGATGGTATTTGATAGAATCAAAAATTATCCTCTTTGCCTTGACCAAGTTCTTCTTATGCAATGCCTTAGCCTCTTCTTCCTCACTTGATTTGCAGAAATCTAGATCTGGTGTTGGATTAGGGTTTGTTAGAGAAACCCTAAAAATTCAAAATGTGAATTTCAAACTTCTGAAATGATAGAAAGATGCACCTTGATGAGCTAATCAGCCTGGTATATTCAGAATTTGAAATCTACAAAGTTTCACCCTTCAGAAATGCCTTTTAGTCTTCCTGGATTCACTAGGGAGGACCCTGAATTAGGGTTTGAGTTTCCTAGAGCTTTACCCAACCAAAAAGTTCAATACAAAGCTCTAAACTTTGATTTTTCCAAGGAGCTTCCAGGTATGTCCTTAGATTTCAGAAATTCCTATTTTTATGGAAACCCTAATTTTTAGGACCAAAAAATGAAAGTGCCCAGAATTGAATCCTAATTGGATAGAAAGATGTGCCTTGTTGAGGAGAGTCAAAATACCCTACTATATTTCAAGATCTGTGGAGAGAAACCCAATAAACAAGAAAACCTAGTTTCCACAACTGCATAGTGTCTTCTTCTTAGGTTAGCTCTGATACCATGTTAATTTTTGAGCATTAATTCAACATACTCTAGGATATTTACTAAGAGAATAACATGTATAGCATATCAAGTATAAAAATTCATATCAATCACACCAAGCAATCACATGAGACAATAGACACACAGAGTTTCACTGGGAAAACCATAAAGGTGAAAAACCCCACAACTTCCTCACAGATAGAAAGAGCAATGATACAACCCAAGTACACAGAGATAGTCCTCCTAGCAGCTGAACCTCCTCCTCCACTAGTGCGCCACTTTCCGAGTAGTGTAGAAGTGAATAATGAGATGATCAAATGGAGTTCCTGCTGCACTCTATTTATACATCACCTGACCTGCCTAATAAACTAGCAGGGATGACTTGTCTAACTCAGTCTAATAACCCATGGTAATGCTAATCGAGGCCGACTCCACACTTGGTGGTCTAATAACCCATCACATGCAAGTTGTGACACTTGCGACACTTGTCAATACAAATGACAACACTTTCATATAGAGGAATAATAACATCTCTATAGGAGTACAATATACATATGTGAAATACATTCTGAAGTTACATATACATCAACAAAATGTTCCACCAAGTAACCAACCTCAATAGAACATACCTCCGCAAGGGGGAAATACATACATACATCCTATCCCACAATGGAATGGACAATATTCAGGAAATAACCCACCTTTTTGGATGGAATCTCCACAAGGAGGTAACCCTGCTTGGAATGCTTTTCAAGCCTAAGGACCACAATAGTGGAGCCATCAAGCTTCACCTGGATATCAAGCATTTTCTCTGGCATCATCCAAGTCACCATTTCTATCTACATTGAATCTACCAGATTTATCCCAACTGACTAATGACCCTATTCTACATTTGAATGGGTGGCCATCCATACCAACCAAACTACCCTTAGACATACCCAAGTTTGACGGAAAACCAGGAGAAGATCCATCAAATCATGTGATGACATTCCATTTGTGGTGTTCATCCAATTCCCTAGTTGATGATAGTACTAGGTTGAGGTTGTTTCAGCGGACCCTAACCGAAAATGATGCGAAATGGTACAATGAGTTTCCCCACAATACTTTCACAGAATTTTCATCTTTAGCTATGGCATTTTTGACACATTTTCAATTACCTATCAGCTATGATACGAGAACTGAACTTTTAACTTCACTTAGGAAATCCACCGCTACTCAAATCTCAGATCATATCCACAAGTGGAGGAGACATCAAAAGCTTATAAAAGCTGAAATCCCTGATCAATTCTTAGCAGATTGGTTCATTAAATCACGGTTTCCTATGCTTTCCAAAGATGTAGCCATGTCAGGAGCCATGAATGAAGAACAACTCATTCAAAGTGCTCACCATATGGATTTAGTATATTCTCAATTGGGCACACTTTATGACTTAATACCCCATGTTGTAAGACCTGCGTCTAATCCATCCAAGCCGCCAAAAGGACCTCATACTGATGGTGTGATTGGATCTGTGAACCAACTTGAACAGATTACCCAACAATTAGGACAAATGTCAGTTCAAAACCCACAACCCACAGCTGGCCAGGAAAATCAGCAATCTGCAACTCCTACCCAAACTTCCGAAGTCCTTAAGGTTCAAACTGTGGACCCAAAAGGAAAAAAGAAGAAGCAAAAGAAGAAACCTAATGCAAACCCTGGGACAAGAGAGGCACCTAAGGTGAATAACCCTACAGGAGGAAATCAGGAAAATAGGAAAAACAAGTATCCTTGCAAAATTTGAAAAGAGGATCATCCAACTCATCTTTGTCCTCATATGGATGATATTCATCGCATGTTAGCACAACGAGGACGGAAATAACCACAACATGTTGTCCTAACTCAACCCTTCCCCCAGCAACAACAGATGGTTGTTGCGGCACCAATACCTCCACTAGGAGGGAACCAGGAAAACCCCCCACAGGGGGGCAATCCACCCAACGCAAATATCTTCACAATTGGTGAACATAACATCCATATCCAAACTAGGGCTCGTTCTTATGACATACCTTCAAAATATGCTGAAGCAACTGGACCTCAGCCTAGGGGTTTCTAAATATTGAAAAAACAACCATAGACATGGTGCCTCGACCTCCAAAAGGGATCCTCTACAAAACAACACACAACCCCAATGCGCGAGCTGCTCAAAACTACAATGTGGTTGAAGATTTATCTCAAGCCCCTTGTGAAAGGTCTGCCTTGGAGGTGTTGCAAAGTTGTCCCACTCAGCGGAAAGAACTATTGTATTCCATTGGTGCCATTGATCCATCAGATACCAATTTAATGACATTTTCCTTAGAACAACCCACATGTAGGCTTCCCTCACAAATTGCTTTCTAAATTAAAGTAACTTCACATGGGAAGAATATTTTTTGAACCATTGTGGATGAAGGAGCCTCCACTTGTGTCATGTCCCTAGCTTGTTGGAAAGCTTTGGGATCACCCACTGGAGTACCATCGCACACAATACTCAAGGCATTTGATGGACATTCGTTGATTACCGGTCATTGATGTATACCGTTAACAGATGCGAAGAGACCCACCGATAATGATGGACTCTAAGATACTGAATACAAACTAACAAGAGTGAATAGATTTTCTGAAGTCAAACACTTGTAGAATCAAACAATCAGGAGTCATTGATGTATACCCACTGTCATTTGTGAGGAAACCTGCCACTAATGACTATATGATCCAAGGTACTCTCGGGTTTCTAGATCCATGTCCTAGGTGATGATTTGATGTCGACGGGAATAGATCCATCAGAAGGAGGGCATTGATGCATCCCACATCAACTGATACGAAACAAAGATCAATAGTCTGATATAATTTGGTAGAACTGCAAGATCCAACACTGTATATTGACACAAGGAATGTCGACATGATTGGTCAAGAATATTTGAGGAATGGCCGACTCAGTTTGGACCTCCCTTGAACACATAAAACGACGCAGAATGGACACTTGGAAACATAGGACTTTGAGTAACCGAATTTAATGAAATACGCTAATGCCAGATGCATTAACGAAAGCTCCATTGCTGACGGGAAGGATAACCCATCGGTGGAGATCTATTCAAAATACTAGTACAGTTTCCTAAGGAAAATGCAGATGGTATACTAACAGTGGGGACCAAATTATGTGTCGTGTTCAAGGGCGACAAGGACTGACTATTGTTGCTTTCTTCAAGGATTATAATATGAAGTGATTCAAGTCTCTCCCATTTTGGATTTTTGTGTTTTTTAATTTTTATGCTTTTTCATTTTTGTAAAAAAGAATAAAGAATGCTATGATACATAGAAAGGAACGAGTGTTGCATGGGAGTATGCCTATTTTTCAAGGGCACAGGTTAGGCCAAGGCAAAGATCCATATTGCAAACAAGGGCTTAGCTGGTTGTGCACACTCTTACAGTTGTTCCTTCCTGGGGGAGTCTATGTGAAGCAGGATTATGTGTCCTCGGATGGTGAAGTAATACCATGTGATTGAAGTTATCCAATTTGGGGAAATGGCCTCGTAGGAATGGTTCAATGAGGTTTACTTCAGCTTGAGTCTTGTCAAAAATGCCAAAATCATAGATCATCATAAATCATGGTCTGTTTCAACTACCTGAGTCAAATAGTTTGAACTGTCAAAGTCTTCAAGTCTTGAAATCAAAAACCATTTCACTAGCCAACAATCTAGTTAGACACTGGTTCAGATGTGCATTTAATATCTTAAAAGATAGCTAAAATTGAGGAATTATGCCTCTTTCTATCATTCAAAAGGATACGGTTTGTACATGTATGAATAAAAGATAAGTAAAAATACTCATGATTTACCATATGTGTTCGTTGTGCAGCCGATGTATGAGAGGAAGCATTCCCTTTCAGCTTGAATTCCTAGAATCTATTAACCTTTAGTCTTTGATCTGCCAGTAGTGGATTAGTTTTGATGTCGAACTAGAAAATTTTGAAACAGTTTCCCATGTTTTCGAGTTTTCCAATTTTTTCATTTTTTTTTTGTTTGTATGAACATTTTTTGGGTTTTATCTATAAGAAAAAGAATAGAAAGGGGAAATAGTATTTACACTATTCTTTTTGGCGTGGGAAAAATTGACACACTTTTTGGGTTATGATGTAAGCTAGATTATTTTGGTTTCACTTATGTCCTTAAATGATGTGTTCAATTAAATTGGCCATGAAATAATGTACATGCTTTCTTTTTGGTATAATGTTAATGACTTAGATGCCAATCAAGTACATAGTTGGCCAAAGAGTCAGCCAAACTATTTAGACTTCTAGGAACGTATATATATTCAATAAAATCGAACTGACACTCTAAAAGACATACTCGTAGAAAATTTCTAAACAGTGTAGGATGTCGGACCTGATACTTACCATTTAACTGGGATACAAATAATTCTGAGTCTAGTTTGATGATTATTCGTCGGATGCCAAGGGTGACAGCCTCGGTATTATATGTCCCATGGTATTGATCCATAATATTAGCATGTAGACTTAGTATATAAGTATGTGTTGAGGCCAATGAAGGACCGAGAATTTATTTGTATTGAGCTTTCTCAAAGGAGGTTTCCCCCTCGAAGTGGCCCGCGATCAATAAATCGATTCCGAGTTCTATTATTTCTGATATCTCGTGCATTTTCATTAATTAATTGTTGCAGGTTCCTCACATTTGGTATCAAAGCACTTTCAAGGGCTCATTGGGTGGAATTTATGCCAAAACAAATTTCACATATGTTGTAGGTTCGGATCTGGGAATAATCCCTATCCGCTTAACTATGGGAACTACTTGGTCATAAGCCCTAAATCTCATTGTGAGGAGTAGCATGGGAACACCAAAGTAGCTGGACCATTGAGAGGACCTTCCAGCGAAAAGAGAAATGACACCTACCTGATTGACTAGTTCCCACCCGTGAGGTAAACCAAGAGCTGTCGTTTGTGGCAAATCGGTTATCATTTTTACCTGAGCCATGGAGTGAGGGGTACTACCCCAATATGCAAGCCGCCAGACAACATTGGTGGTCGATTGAATCCCCCGAACTGTTAGGAATCCAAGCATACCTGGGGTCCATATCTATTTTCAGCTGATAAATCGCAGAAACTATTCCCCATCACTTCTGCGTTGTTGCAAATCCATTCAAAAAAAATAATTTGTTTTTCACCATATCTCCTTTGATTTCACTTTGTTTCCCTTGAAACTTCACTGAAACCCCTGAAATCCTGTTCTACACATTTCATTCCTGGGGACCCTATCCCAAATTCCACTTCCCAAAGCCAGAAATCTCACATTTGTCTATTTTTAGGATTTTCCATAACTTCTTCGATTTTCACCCAATCTCCTTCAAAGTTTTTCACAATGTTCATTTCCTATTTCTACTTCTTTGTCCCTCTTTGACAATTTTTCCCATTCTTTCACCTCGCCTCTAAAATCCCCATTTTATACTTCCATGTCCATTAGAAAGTGTCCAAAACCTAGTCAAACCCCAATTACCCATCAGAGTTTTTCCCAAATCCAAATTTCCCTTTACTACAGAAGCTTATGTTTTTGTTTTTCTACCCATTCCACAAAAAAAAAACTCTTGGTTATGGTTGTCACCTACGCAGGAGCACAAATCATGGAGGAAGAACTTGTAGCCCTCAAAACCAAACTCCAAGATCTAGATGAAAATTTTCTCAGCCTCCATCTTCAACATTCCACCATGAACAATAAATGACAGCCATAATCTTCTGCAGATAGTGGGTTCTCTTCTTCCAACAATTTTCGTGGGCCAAATATTTATTTTCCTTGCTTCAATGGTAATGATCCAACTGGATGGATATATCGGGCAGAACAATATTTCAGTCTACATAATACTTTTGATGTCCACAAAGTTCCACTTGCATCCTTTCATTGGGAACATAAAGCAAGGCAATGGTACTATTGGTACATCAAGGCTCATGACGACCAAAAATGGACAGATTTTTGCCAACTCCTTTTTCAACGATTTGGTCCTATTGCTTTTGATGACTTCACAAGAGCACTCACTAAACTTCTCCAAATTGGCACTGTGAGAGAGTATCAAATATAATTTGAGAAACTAGCCAATCACACAGAAGGATTGTCTGATGAATTCTACAGGATTTGTTTTATCAGTGGTCTCAAGGATGAAATATGTTCAAAGGTTAAAATGTTATGTCCCAACACAATGATGGAAGTCCTAGGGTTGGATAAGTTAGCGGAGGACAAGATCACAGCCCAACAATGCTCCAAATCCACTTTTGTTCCATTTAGAAATGTGGTTTCCCGATGACCTCCCATCACGCCAGATCCTTGCACAAATCCTATCAAGAATTTGTTTGAAGTAGAGATGCGGGCACGTAGAGAAAAATGGATTTGTTATAATTGTGATGGTAAATTCACTCGGGGACATAGATGTGTTGAGCAACAGCTCTATCTCTTGGATGTGGATTCTTCTCCTACCTCTGAACTTGGTGACGAATCTCCAGATATAATAGATGATCAGGTCAACATTCAGCAGACACCTGTTGACCCTCCATCTCCGGAAGACCACCCAGAGATATCTCTCCATGATTTAGCCGGAGTCACCACCCCACAAACAATGCGGGTCAGGGGTTACTTCAAGAAGATCCCTCTTACAATACTCATTGAATCTGGTAGCACTCATAACTTCATTGACCCTCAGATCGCCAAACAGGCTGATTCTTTTGTCCATCCTTGCTCCAACTTTGAAGTCGTGATTGTCAATGGGGGCACCTTACCTTGCAAGGGGAAGTGTCACAATGTGTGTATCTCTATTGAAGATTATAACATGCGCTCTGACATGTTTTCCTTGTCCTTAGGCGGATGTGATGTGGTTTTGGGTTCTCAATGGTTATGTACACTTGGCTCCATCTTATGGGATTTTGTTGAAATTTGGATGCAGTTTTCAGTTAATGGGAAAAAACACACATTTACGAGCTTGCAACCACGGTCTCTCTTCATCATCAGTTCGCATCCCCTGGAAAAGAGCCTTAAGCATAATTCACATGGTGTCATTTCTTAGCTCCATTCCATTCAGATGCACCCATCAATGATCTCCACTACTCACTGGGATAGATATGCAGGTGTCTTTGTTGAACCAGTGGGATTGCCACCTTTAAGGGACCTTTCCGGTAAGAATTTAGCTACCTCTACATCTGAGAAGGAAATGATGGCTATTTTGCATGCAGTACATAAGTGGCAGCCATACCTATTAGGGAATTATTTCTACATCAAGATTGATCACCATAGTCTAAAACATTTCCTGGAAGAACGGGTCTCCTCCCCAGCACACCTGAAACGGGTTAGCAAACTCATGGGTTATGCCTATGAGATCACTTACAAGAAGAGAAAGGACAATCTAGTGGTGGCTGCTCTTTCTCGCACATTTGATGACCCAGTTTCTCTTTAAACTATTTCTATGCATTTTCCACATTGGTTGCAATCTTTTCAACAGGGCGATGTCTTCTATGAACTCCATGCTTCCCCATCGGCAAGGCACTCTAGGTTCCTTAAAACGTATGAGCAGGAACAGTGTAACTTATTTTGGCAGGTACTGAAAAGGACAATTCAACAGATGGTGGTTGAATGTGATACTTTCCAGGTCAACAAGGGTGAAAGACACTCCTTCCGGGATTGCTCAAACCCTTTCCCATCCCTACATGGATTTGGATAGATATTTCTATGGATTTCATTGAAGGGATCTGGGGGTACAATACTACATCTAAAATGACTCCATATGAGGTAATCTATGGTCAGGAACCGCTAGTTCTTCTTCCATACACCCTCATCAGTTCACCAGTTCAGGAAATTGACTCGGTTCTTCGAAACCGTGATCAGATTCTTCGCATTTTGCAAGACAATCTTCACATGGCAAGAATTCGAATGCAACAACAAACCGATCAACACCGTTCTGAGCGCACTTTTCAAGTAGTTGATATGGTTTTTCATCGTCTACATACTTCCAAGCAATCCTCCCTGAAACTCAAAGGGATTCATAAGCTTGCTCCAAAGTTCTATGGGCCCTATAAGGTTCTTCAAAATATTGGGACCATTGCTTATCAATTGGAACTTCCTCCTTCTTCCTGCATTCATCCAATATTTCATGTCTCTTTGTTAGGAACCCATGTCTTTACTTTGTTAGTATGTTGTTATTGGATGCATATGCTTTGTAAGTCGTCCTGTAGTATTTGTTGATCAATAGTTTGTGTTATTGTTGTTGGCGCATATGCTTTGTAAGTCGCCCGTAGTATTGTTGATCCATAGTTTGTAGCGGCCCATGGTTTTGAACCATAGTATTGGCGCCTAGACTTAGTATATAAGTGTGTGTTGAGACCTATGAAGGCACCGTGAAGTTATTTGTATTGAGCTTGCTCATAGGAGGTTTCTCCCTCGAAGTGGCTTGTGATCAATATAAAAGTGATTATGAGTTCTGCTATTTCGCATATTCGTATAAATTAATTGTTGCAGGTGCATCACATCTGGTATCAAAGCACTTTCTTGGGCTCGTTGGGTGAAATTTCTGCCAATTTTTTTTTTCGCATCTGTTGCAGGTTCGGATTTGGGAACTGTTGGCCCGGTTTTGCAACCAGGCTTAGTGCTATGGGCACCTGCTAACTAGTAGCAGCAGTTTCAATAGAAATAAAAACAATAAACTAAATAAACAATACTTTTCATGAATCTAAGCAAGAATCTAAGCAAATAATGTAAACATGTCAAAATCAAGAACAAGAAACATAAGAAATAATTTTTTGTATTGAAAAATGGGGGGGGCAAGCAAGTGCTTGCGATATTACCTTCAATGGTGAAGGTTGATGTTGAGCAACTCCCAAGATGAGTAGCTCCAAACTCTAAGAGGTCTCCTTCTCCAAGGTTGCTTCAATGGCTAAAAGTGCTCAGGGGAGATTTCAGCAGCATAAGGATGAGATAATGGAAGGATGTGAAAATGAGGAGCCCCTACCACCTTTTTATAGGTTTTGGTGGTGAGGAATACCATTTGTGGTTTTGTGGAAACCAAATGGTATTGACCAACATGGTTTAGGTACTTTTCCCTCCTTTTTCCTTTTTTGAATAAAAATAATATTTTAATTCCCTTTTTAATATTTTTGGGAATTTGGACCCTTTTTTAGGGTTTTTTATGATTTTCTTGGAAAAGTAATCTTTTTTAATGGAAAAAGGGGTGTACTAAGGTCTTTTGGTGACCTTTTGTTGGTTTCAGAGGCTCAGATGGTGGAAAAGTGGACAAATGGGTCATGTGAGTAAGGGAATGAGCTAGTGAGCACTTTTTAGGTGTTAACAGATTGCCCCCTGATGTGTGAGGGCAGGAGCTCATCGTATGGTCGATAGACATCATAGTTCTTTGTCCTTTTTTCTGGGGTTTAGGGGAGAGAAGAGACCGGTTGGAGACTGGAGCCACGGCCCTTGGAAGCTGCAAAAAACAAAAAATATTACATGGCCTCAATATGAATGAGGTATAATCTCTGATAAAGGATGAGGCGGGCATTCCCATGCTCGTATCAAGACATATACAAAACAATTAGTCCTAAGAAGGGGGATCTAATACGGAAAGAAATATAGTGGTACATCATAATGGTCCAGAGGGGACATTATTGTGGGATATACTCATGATCATGGCTGATCTCAATAACTGATACACTGGAATAACTGTTGAACTGCTCAAACTGAAGGTGTTCAACATCTATAGGGACTCAAAGACTGTGAGCCATCTCTGGGAAATAATGTAACTGTATACTCAAGGGAGTGTAAAACTGGGGTACATCTGAATACTGTCGCCATACGCAACCCGGATATGTATAGAAAAAATGTAACTGGTTGTATTCATAGTTTGACTCTCAAATGTGGAGGAGTCAGGTGGTAACCGGGGTCTTTGACTAATAACTGAACGGACCAATACCCTGTGCGAGTCTCAACGATGCGATCAAGGTGTTGAAGTCGAGCATGTGAGAAACAATCATTCGGAGAGGCACTGAGGATTCCTCTCGAAATGATTCGTAGGCACTCATCATAAATGGTAATGAGTCCAAGACACAGGGACCTCTAGGTCTATCCTCTGGAATCCATGTGGTTGTCGTCGACAGAGGGAGACCAGCAACTAACAAGGCAATGATGTTTCCTTGATAGGAGCGCGAGGTGTAGAACTGAAGTGATGTAGTACTGATGGTAGGGCTGACATACTTGTGGGGATGGGAAATAATTGGGTCAAAAAATGGGTAGACTCAAACTTCCTTTGTTCAGAGCAAGATGACATGGTTGACCTGGCAGCGTAGGGAACTGACTTGCAGGTGTGGGGGTCATCTTTTTAGGTACTGAAGGGTATGTACTGACTCTGGGGGGGGTGAAGCTGATGGTAGCTGTCGAGAGAGTTTCAGGGTGACATACTGCAGAATACTCTGAACAAAGGCGACCAAAATGGGGAAGCTGCTATGTGAGTAGACATGATGTGTTGTAGCGCCAAGAGGCACCATTCTTCCTTCTTCGTAGTTTTAATGAGCTCCAAGAAGGGATAAAAGTGTGCTCTGAAATGGTACGGTCCTGTGGATTTTGTGAGCCCAGGACGGCGCATGCTCATGGTTGTTTTCATGTTTAGAGAGTCTGAAAACGGTAAGTGGACTCTGTTGGTGTTTCTTTTTCGTAAGTTTAGTCTCCGAGGCCCGAAAAAGCATAAAATGATGCGGATGGAGAACTCTTCTAGCCGATGTGACTAGAGTATACCTTTTTCGTGATTAGTCTACAAGGTTCGGAAAAGGGATAAACTTATACCAGGTAGACGCCCTTTCAGATACGTTTAGCGAGCATGAAAGGAAGCAAGATTGCTCGGCGATCTTTTCATTGTTTTAAGAGTCAGAAAAGAGATTAACGGAAACTCCCTAAGTGCCTTTTTTGTAAAAGGGGTTGCTCGGCCCGAAAAAGGGGTAAACTTATACCGAACAAAAATGGATTGATGAGGGCTAGGAAAGGTCTCAAGCATCGTCATCTGTGCGGAAATCTGGATCCGGTGACATAAGGATTGTCAGAGACGGAGAACGACCGATGTGGCACGCAAACCGAGGTGACGAGGGGGCGTGGAAAAAATGCCCGAAAAAATCTAAAGGTGAGAGTGAGAAATGATCTCAAGCATCATCACGAGCACAGAAAACTGAATCCGGCGATATAAGACACATCGAAAACGGAGAACAGCCGATGTGGCACGCAAACCGAGGTGACGAGGGGGCATGGAAAAAATGCTCGAAAAATTTAAAGGTGAGAGCGAGAAATGATCTCAAGCATCATCATGAGCGCGGAAAACTGAATCCGGCCATATAAGGCTCATCTGGAGAAACTAGGAGCTGTGAGTCCAAGAAAACGTTGAGGTGACGTATGCTCATCTGGAGAGCAGCGGCCAGGAGACCGGTCACGGCATCGTATTCATCTTGATTATTGGTAGCGGCACCTAAACATACTCCGTCAATGTGAATTAACTCATGTGAAGGGGAGTATATTACCCAAGCTGCGGAGGCGAGATTGGGAGACCAACGGCTTGCACCATCAGCGAAACCGACATGGCAGAGTGGAAGAGGTTCCATCTGTGGTCATGCAGAGAAAAACAAATATTTAGGTTTTTTGAAATTTTTTGTGAATCAAAAAAGATGTATGCCTATACTAAAATGGACGATGGTGTTCATGAGATTTTCTATGGGTAAAATCTTTTAAGGTACAACCCGTTGCGTGGGTTGCGCAGGGTGTTGCCTTCTGAATCGGTCAGAATGTATGCCCCCTGCCCGAGGCAGGTGTGTATGATGTAGGGGCCTTGCCACATGGACATGAATTTTCCCTTTCCGGTTTTATCATGAGCTTGATCGTAAGCAAGGACAAGGTCTCCCTCAGAAAAGGTTCTTGGGTGGACGCGTTTGTCGTAACTTAGTTTCGATCGTTGTTTAGCTGCTTCCATGTTTTGAATGGCTGTGCGCCGATCTTCATCGGCCTGCTCTAGGAGTAGTAAACGTTGCTCGATCGGGGAAGTGTCCGGTAGAAGTTCAACGGCGATGTGTAAAGCTGGGATCTGGCACTCAATAGGGAGGACAGATTCAACACCGTGAACTAAATGAAAAGGGGTAAAACCGGTGGCGGTTTTGGTTGATGTGCGGTAGGCCCATAGTGCCGGGAAAAGCATGTGATGCCAATTGGACTTGTGCTTGTCGACAGTGCGTTGGAGAATGGTCTTCAAGATTTTATTGATCGCTTCGACTTGGCCGTTTCCTTGGGGATAGTAAGCGGAAGAGAAATGGTGTTCGAATTTCAACATGGTTGATAACTCCTTCCAGACGGCATCTTCGAAGTGAGAGCCGTGGTCAGAGACTAACTGCTGTGGTACTCCGAAACGAGCGATAACATGGTTGAAGAAAAACCGTGCCGCAGTGTCGGCTTTGCAATTATAGGTCGGCATGGCTTCTGCCCACTTGGTGAAATAATCTACGGCCACAATGATGTGTTTGTGACCGCCGGCTGACTGGGGGTTGCAGTCGAGGAAGTCTATGGCCCATTTGCATAATGGTCCAACAGTGATGACTGGATGAAGGGGGGCAGGGGGGGTTCTTGCTTTGGGGGCAAATAGCTGGCAGTTCTGGCAATGCTTGACTGCGGTGATGCAATCAGTGAATAATGATGGCCAAAAATAACCTGCCCGAATGATTTTCTGGGCGGTAGCCATACCGGATAAATGGCCTCCACAGGCACCGCTATGACAATCGTTAAGGACTTGTTCTGCCTCACTATGGGAAAGGCAGCGGCGTAAGATAGTATCAATGCCGCGTCGGTAAAGTACATCCCCAATCAGTAGGTATCGGGGGGCGTGGTGTCGTATGCGACGGCGGCCATCACGATCGATGTGTGGTCGGAATTTTTGCGTACGAAGGTAAGTCAATATGTCTCCATACCAAGGGTCGTCAGATGAAATAATGAAGATCTGCTCGTCGATCAGGTCCGTTTGGATCACGGGTGATGTTGAGGAGGATGGGAGGTCCGTGATGAGGTGAGCTAGCGCGAGGGCTTTGGTGCTTTTGGGAGTTTTGAAAGTGAGGTCATATTCCTGGAGGATAATGACCCATTTAGCGACACGACCTTGTAGGAGCCGCCGGGTGAGGAGGTATACCATGGGGTTGGATTCGGCGACAACCGTGGTATGACTAAGCAAAATATAGTGTCGCAGTTTTTGTACGGAAAAGACTACAGCTAGGGCTAATCTTTCCTCGTATGGGTAGCGTAGAGGTGGGCCAGACAAGGTCTGGCTGACGTAATAAATCACATGCTCTTTGTGGGAGGCATCTTCTTGGACCAAAACTCCGGAGACGGCATGTTCAGACGCCGAGACGTAAAGGGTGAAGTTTTGAGAGAAATCCGGTGGGGATATCAAGGGGGCTTGTGTGAGAGCTTTCTTGAGGGCTTCGAATGCCGTGTCTGCTTGCTCATCCCAAACAAAGGGTATGTGGGTACGAAGTAAGCGTAAGAATCCATGGACTTTGGTGGCGTAATCAGGAACAAAGCGCCTAAGAAAATTGGCCCGCCCTTGCAAGCTCTGAAGCTGCCGAAGCGTGCGAGGAGGGGGAAGTTCTAAGATGGCTTTGACTTTCAGGGGATCGACAGTGATTCCGTCTTGGGAAACAATGAAACCCAACAACCGGCCCGCCGGGACGCAAAAGACACACTTGTGTGGGTTCAAGCGGATTTTATACTTGCGACAACGCAGGAAAACTTGCCGGAGGTCGTTAAGGTGGTCTGGTCATTTTCGGGAACGAGCTGTGAGGTCGTCGAGATAGACTCGCAAGATATGGATCAAGTCGTGAAAGCAATAGGTCATGGCTCGCTGGAAAGTGGCACCAGCATTTTTAAGGCCAAATGGCATGACGCGGTAGGCAAAGGTGCCCCATGGGGTGGTAAAGGCAGTCTTGTACTGATCCTCCTTGCGGATGTGAATCTGGTTATATCCGGAAAACTCGTCCATGAAGGATAGGACCTCATGGCCCGCACACTCATCAATGAGTTGGTCAATGAATGGCGTGGGGAAATTGTCTTTTGGACAAGCGTGGTTTAGATCGTGGAAGTCAGTGCATACTCTAAGGGTGCCTTGCTTTTTGTTGACAGGAACGGGGTTCGACATCCAGGTGGTGTACGGAATAGGGTAGATGAACCCTGCGTTTCGTAGTTTCTCGACCTCAGCCTTAACAGCGGGGAGCTTGGCAGGGTGAATAGGTCGCTGTTTCTGACGAACAGGGGGTACTTCCGGCCATGTATCGATGTGGTGTTCAATAATGGCGGGGTCGAGACCAGGCATCTCGGTGTAGGACCAGGCAAAGACATCACGGAACTCTTGAAAGAGTTTTTTGTACGCCTGAGTTTCTGCTTGAGTGCAAGATGCGCCCAGCGAGATGAGCTCAGGTTTCCCTGGTGTTGTGGAAATGTCTATCTGTATAGTGGGGGAAATGTTTGACATGTTCCCTTCTTCAAAGGCATCCGGTGCTGGGATGGGGTCCTTTAACAAATCGACTTTGGTGGGTATGAAGTCTTTCGACTCGATCGATAGCTGGTTGGATGCGGTGGAGGTAGATGCTTCCGGGAGGAAGTACGAGTGATGATGCATATCATCCCAAGGGTAGTCGGGTGTAGTGAGTGTCTCCAAAATTTGCTCGTCAGTATTGAAGTAGTCAGACCATAAATCAAGGGGTTCTGGTTTGAAGGTTGTTGAAATCATATATATCGTATTGACTTCTTCTGACGAGGATGATGGTGGGGGGTGGATCTCCTCGATGAGGGGAGGAGATATCTCTAAGTCGGCATTGTTTAACTCGTACAACGCTGCTCTATAGTCAGGTAGATGAGGGCAATGGTGAGAGTAGTGGCCGTAAACACTGCATATAGCACAAGGATGGTTCGTGCGTAGTGATTTGTCGCGAGGCTGTAGAGGTGGCTCTAATCTGACTACTGGGATGCCGATGTCATCGTCCAACATATTCATATGCTCTTGGAGTGCCGGTAAGTGTGGGCATTGATGAGTTGGATGGCCAATTTCATCGCATAATGAACATTTGGGGGGAGCTCGAAACACCGGTGGGGGTTTGACTGCCTTAGGAGGTGGTATAGCAGTGTATGGTTGTGGACCTCTTCCCCCAGTGGGTTTAGAAAGAAGAGGGGGATCCTTTGACGTCGACGCAATCGTGAGACCAGGAGGAGGTTTCATTGACGACGAAGGGATATTGAGGTTAGGAGGAGGTGTCGTTGACGACGAAGGGATTGCGACACCAGGAGGAGGCTGATTTGTGGTAAAAATAGGTTGTACCGGTTGGAGGATGACGTCTGGTGTCGGTGGTCGAACGGGAGGCGGAATATACCACACGGGTAATCCCAATGTTAGCCCGGGTAGGCTAAGGGTAGCAATAACCGGGGCGCTTACTACACCCGAAGGAGGAAATAGGAAGGGGATGGTGTGGATGGGTGTAACACCAATGTGACTGGGGATCAATGGTGGTTGACCACCGGACGTTTGCGTATTCTACGAAAGAGTACAGAGGTTTGCGACTTGGGTCTCCGGTGACGGTGGTGGAATGGCCTGGAATGTAGAGGTCATTGGTGTATCCGAATAAAGTCCGGGTGCCACAGAAGACACAAAGGAGGTAACTGCACTAGAAGCGGGTTGTTCAATCATGGGAAGAACATTCTCTGGTGCTGCAGGGGCGTTGGGATCATAGTAGGTGAGTTGGTCAATTTTGACCACGTGTCCCTCGTGGGGGAACATCATGGTGCGGAAGACGGAGGAGGCGACCGCTTTCATGGCGTACATGTAACTGCGGCCAAGTAAAAGGTTATAGTCGAGCTGGGCGTTAATGACCTCTATGTCGATGAGCACAGTTTTCCCACCTAATTGGATGGGTACCTTGGGTAATAAACCTTGAGGTTGAGCTGACCGGCCGTCGTAGGCCCGCAATGCAGTGGTGGATTGCTGGAGAGCAGGGGATCCCAACTTCTGCCAAACAAAAGTGGACATGACGCATGTGGAGGCACCCTCGTCGATGATACATCGATGGATGACAAGATTCCGAATAGAAACGGAAACTTGGACTGCTATGGTAGAAGGCAGCCGTGGTTCAGATTGGTCTAAATCAAAGGTCATCAATTTCGAATCATTTGGGTCAATCGCCCCAATGGCGGAAAGTAAAGTTTTGCGCTGAGTAGGACAGGTTTTTAAGACTTCTAACGCAGACATGGCTGCGGGAGATTGAGCTAGGTCATCTACGATGTTGTAATTGGACGCAGCCCGTGCATTGGGGTTGTTGTTGATTCGACGAAGGGGGAAGCGAGGTGCTTTCGAAGCGCCATCGAGTGGAACCTGAGGTATACGCAATGTTTGATCAGTGGGATTAGCATTAGTATCCTTTTCAGCGGAGGGGGTTTCAGCAGTCGGTCCGTATTGATTCCGACGGGTTTGGATATTAACGTCTGCGGTGGACATCATCAATAAGTGGTGGGTGCCTGAATCAAACATGGGTTGGTCAGGAGCTGTGTAAGTAATTTGTTGTGGTTGCACGTTGCCCTGTTGGGGGGCTAACGGCTGAGTGTTCACCACTCCTTGTGTTGGAAAAGGGTTTTGTAATACCAAAGGTTGTTGTGGAGGTGGTGGGGGGTTGGGTGGAGGCTGAGGAGCCGCCTGCCCTGGACGATGGGCGTCATTTGTCCATAGTTGCCGAGCTCGCTCCAGATGTGGGCAAGCGTGGGTATAGTGGCCATAGACACCGCAAATGGAACAAGGATGGTTTGTTCGTAAATTAGCATTTTTGGGTTGCTTAGGTGGCCGATCGGGATTCTGATGAGCGGGCGCCGCGTTATTTTCTTGCGAAGGATGGGTAGGTTGTGGAGCTTGGTTACGGTTTTGATTGTTTCCACGGTTGCGTCCTCTTCCGCGGTTTGGTTGCCCACCCTGGTTGCGTTGGTTATTTTGGTATTGGGGCTGATGTTGTTGTGCGTACACATGCCCTTGAGCATTGGGGGGATTCTGAGGAGCCGCAGGTGCGGGAGCAGGTTGCGGTGGATAGTACGCAGGTGGAGCTGGAGGTGGTCCAGTTGCCTGCTGGGGTTGTTGGTACCCCTGAGCTGGTGGAGTTGTGAGGTGAGCCGGTGCAATCGGTTGTGGGTAATGCATATGCTGTTGTGGGAACTGCATGGGGGTCTGTACCGTAGGTTGAGCATAGTATGTAGGAGGTACATATGCTGATGGTGCTTGGCCATAACAATGTTGTGGACAAGAGGGTCCATGAATGTGATGGGTCTGGTTTGTTGGAGCATAAGAAGTTGTCGCTCTGGAACTGGATGTAGCCCTAGAGAGGTCTGGGGCGGGCATGGTGCTCACCATACTGAAAGGTTTTGCTTGCGGTGTAATTTGGCCAATAATGCCATCAGCGGCATGTGATGCCCCCGGTGTGTCACCGCGTGCAGAGTCACCTCGTGGGGCGTCAGGTATGATCGTGTATAGGTAACCTGACTGGGCATAGATAAGATCAAACTGTTGGGCCTTGAGGATGGCCTCCTCCTCAGACTGGGGTCTTTCAGATGCTACATCCTTCGCAATGAGAGGAAGGAGGGATTTAAGGAACCAGTCTAGGAAGATTCGGTCGTCTAATTTGATCTTGCATAGGCTCCGGCGCCGGCGCCAATCATGAATATGGTCAGTGATATGCGTGGCTGTGTTCTGTCTGCAAGATAGTAGGATTTCGACGCCCGCATCATAGCGGACTGGTAGCTGAAAGAACTGCAGGAAGGTCAAGGCAAGGGAAGTAAATTTGGCATGCGTCCCATGGGGCTGCTCGATATACCATTTGGCTGCGGAGCCAGTGAAGGTGCGTTGTAAAATCCGTAGGCGGATTGAGTCATCCACTATGGAGCTGGAGGAACACCATAAATGGAAGGACATGATGTGATTCTGGGGGTCTTCTCCTGCCTTTCCCTCAAACTTAGGTATGTCAGAGGGAAGCTTAGTGGGCATATGGGGCCAAGCAGGATCATGTCTGATGGGGTCATTTGTGAGCCTAGCTAAATCTGGCAGGTTGAGACTTGCCATGTATGGTAGACTAGCGGATGTGGTGACCGGAACCGGGACCTGCCTAGCCATTGTGGTATGGTGTAGGGGTCCAGTAGAACCTATAGGTATGCTAGGTATGGAGGGTATGTGCCCTCCAAAAGGTGTGGCATGATATGGGTTAGCGCTCCCAAGTGCAACTTGGGTTACACTTGGGTTAGGAATCGCACCAGGGATTCCTGGTATAGCACTGCCAAGTGCAACATGAGTTTCACTTGGGTTAGGAATCGCACTGGGGATTCCTGGGATAGGGTTTGTGGAAACTGAAGGGGGTATGACCCCCATGTTGGGCATGCCCATGACAGGTGGTGGTCCTGTGCTAGGCATTCCTGAATGTGGAGTGTTACCCATATTGGGCATACCCAAGGGGGTGGTTGTTGCCGTGGATGGTACTGCCGCAGAAGGGTCTGCGGATGTCTGACCTATGGTTAATGTAAATTGTGGATCAACTGGTGTTTCAGACATATTTGTGGTTGGTGGTAACTCGGTGGGGTTTTCGGATTCTACCTCCAAATCAAAGGTGAAGTGGGGTATGTCAGAATCGGATGACCGTCTAATTGATTGACGATGTGTCGAATCAAGGGACAATGCTCTGCGTCTGTGACGTGGAGAGCCAAGTGGACTAAACTCTGGGAGTTCTCCCTGTAGACGACGAGAACGTCTAGAATTCTCAATGGTGAGAATATGTTTTGTATGTAAAAAATGTGTTTTAAATATCAGGTGGTGATATATATGTAAAAGACTCAAAACCCTAATGCAACCAAGGGTGCAAGAAGGGGAGTGAAAAAAGAAGGCTCACAGGCCAAAAAATCAATCCTCAAAAAATGCACTTATTCTAGCAGCTGTGCTACAATAAGTGGAGGAATGCAACAACTGGTCAGAATACCAACATGCAAGCGGCTCCTAGAAAAAATAGGTGTAACTAGACTCAAAAGGTGGTAAAGATCATGCAAACACCTAATCTAAAAGTATTGTGACTCAAACAGACGATATCCTCTGCAAGGTGATGAAATCCAAGTCAGACAATATGAATGTTGAGACAATGGCTAGATATCCCCCTACCGGGAGGGACACCGGGTAATCAATCCTAAAAAGACAGGCTACTAGGATACTCCGTTCATGACGCGTCGAGAAAAGGTAAATCTGCCGTTTGGTCCTTTGATCGCAATATCCCAATACAGGGATATCCCGAGAACTGCGAATGGTAGCCCTTCGGTTACTGAATGGGTTTCGGTATCCCACTCAGGCTTCCGGAACCATCCTCGCGACTTCAACCCTCCTAAGGGAGAGGCCTTCCCACAAACCGGTTGTGACCGCGCCAAAAAGTACTAAGAGATTTTAGCTCCCTAATTGGACAACTTCTATGTCTCAGATGTATGAACTGAGGGGTGTTATTGGAACACCTATCCCCCCAATACTACCTAGCTACAAGAATTCTTTTAGTGTTCCCCAAGTGGGGTTAAAAGTGTGTTCAAATTAAGGTACGTTTTAAGGCTTAGTTCAATTAAGTGATCGTGTGAGTGCACGTGAGGTGTTGTAAACTGAACTTTGAAAAAATTAAATGCTTTAAGGGAAATTTTCAAAAAATAAAGGATTTTTCGAAAATAAAAAGCAAATATTTAAGACTTTTTTCACTAAAAGGAATTAATATGCTTTTCAAAAGATAACTCAAAAAATAAAGGATTTCTTGGATTTATGAAAGCAAATGATAAACTCCTTTTTTAAAAGAAATAAATGGATTTCTTCGTTTCAAGAAAAATTGCTAAGGGCAAGATTCTAAAGAAGTAAACAAGAAAAAATTTGAATCTAGATGAAAATGCAAAATGAGTCTTTCTTTCACTTTCTTGAAAATTTTGAAAAAGATTTCTAAATATGCACTTTTAAATAGTAAAAATTTTTTCAAAGCTGTAAAATATGCAGAATGCAAATACTGTAAAAAATGTGCTATGGGCAGAAAGTACAGTAAAAAATGTTTTTCAAAATCGGGATGGCCGAATGAAAAAATTCAGCCGCGCGGGTTTTGGACAAACAGCCGCGATGGGCTGCGCGGGTTTTGGCCGCACAGTCGCGATGGACCGCGCGGGTTTTGGACGCACAGTCGCGATGGACCGCGCGGGTTTTGGCCGCACAGTCGCGATGGACCGCGCGGGTTTTGGACGCACAGTCGCGATGGACCGCGCGGGTTTAGGCCGCACAGTCGCGATGAGCAGCGCGGGTTTTGACCGCACAGTCGCGATGAGCCGCGCGGATAAATGCAGAAGGTCGCGATGGACCGCGCGACTGTCTGGAAAAAATCCGCGATGGACCGCGCGGAAAAAGGCAGAAAAGTCACGATGGACCGCGCGACTGTCTGGCAAAAAGCCGCGAGGCAGAAGCCGTGCACGGAAACCGAGAAACTAACCCGAAAATTGAAAATTTCGGGCTGTTTATGGGGGCAAATATCAGAACAGCAATGGATCTGCTGTCTAAGATGGCAGATCTATGGATCTAAAGGTTAAAAACTCATAAAAACTAAGATTTAAAGGCAAAACTAGAGATCTAAAGTTCAAACCAAAGCGGAGTCGCCAAAAACTGTTGGCCCGGTTTTGCAACCAGGCTTAGTGCTATGGGCACCTGCTAACTAGTAGCAGCAGTTTCAATAGAAATAAAAACAATAAACTAAATAAACAATACTTTTCATGAATCTAAGCAAGAATCTAAGCAAATAATGTAAACATGTCAAAATCAAGAACAAGAAACATAAGAAATAATTTTTTGTATTGAAAAATGGGGGGGGCAAGCAAGTGCTTGCGATATTACCTTCAATGGTGAAGGTTGATGTTGAGCAACTCCCAAGATGAGTAGCTCCAAACTCCAAGAGGTCTCCTTCTCCAAGGTTGCTTCAATGGCTAAAAGTGCTCAGGGGAGATTTCAGCAGCATAAGGATGAGATAATGGAAGGATGTGAAAATGAGGAGCCCCTACCACCTTTTTATAGGTTTTGGTGGTGAGGAATACCATTT